>OW285208.1:19731666-21057500 GCA_935421205.1 Xylocampa areola
TTTACACTTAGCTTAAACATCTGTGGAAGAGTTTTAGGAATGCTGATTGATTTTGCATAAATTTAAGTGGATTTCTTATTATCTCAAAATAAAATTTTGTCATGCCCTTTGCCCCAGCTGTATTGTCTTATCTAATTCTTTCACCAAATGGCCATAACCAATGGGTTCCCTCACCACAAAAATAAATAAGATCACAACTGACCATGTAACTTACATTCTACATAATAACTGGAAATATTCAGCAAAAAATATCCAAAATAATAAAATCATCAAAGTTTCATGCTTGTATGTGCCTCACACAGACAAATTATGTGCCATAAAGGAATTAGAGTAAGTAGGTAAAAGTTGCACTCAAAGTAAATCAAATTGTATAGAGATCATCAAGGTTTCCATAAAATTTAAGAGCCTAAATAAACTTGTTAGTCGACACTTCACATGACAACGGCTGGATTTTACTTCGCACAAAGAATCCATAAGGGAATGCTGCCAGATCAGTTATGCAGAAAAAAAAACGTTAATGTTAAACTTATCCCCTTTTCTGTTGAGTTTATCTGTGCTAAAACATTGTAACAGCTTTTATGATTAGTCAGAGCATGAGACTGAACAGCTTTTGATATTACTCCAATCATCCAGTTGTATGGCAAATGTGAGGTACAATGTAGAAATTGTCTAATGTAACTCATAACACATACAAATAGCACGGAAATTGAACATTGACTTTAATGCAACCATAATTTATTCAAATAAATTAAATGAATGTATATAGTATTTACATTATTTTACCTTTTTTATACAAATACAGATGGACACATATTATGATTACGTTACGTACAGATAATAGAATTGCATAATTACTTACTTTGGACCTACGAAAACAGCGTTATCTGAAAATTTCAATTGCCAAAATCACGCCTCTAAACTAATGATAACGAAGAAATGAGTTCAAGAATACTCGTAAAAAGTACGTCGTGATCAATACTCAATGCTGCTTTAAATGAAATGATGGTGAATAAAGATAGAAGTAATAAGTATAAATAAATAAATCTACCCAAACCCGGTCGTTAGTATCCGGCAGGTTGACAGAAGACAAAAAAATGGATCTGTTATTTTTCCCATGTCAAACGTCAACTTCTTCCTTTTTTTTTTCCCTTCGCCCTAATCGGGCAGGCTAAGGTCTTGGACCATACCGCCTCGTCTTCAGTGTTCTTGAATAAAAGTAAGGCCAAAGCCTCGTCTTCAGTTACATCCTTCAGAAGTATTATAAGTTGTTGGGCGGGTTGCCCCAGTAAAACGGTGGAAATTTTACTGAGTCTTCGATGGAGTTTAGGAGTGAACACAAAAGTCATGATTCTCAATTTTATATAATTTGCCCACACTCGCACACCTTCATGAACACTTAATGGTTAATTATCCACCTTATTTACACATTAAACTTCAGAGAAACACACGTTTTGGAAAACAATATAAAACCGACAACATGCACTTTACATTTTACCGCCTCTCAACTTCTTCCTATCAAATGTCCTAGTTAATATAAAACTAACAACCACCATAATTACCTATATCGAGTGTTGAATAACAACCTTAAAAAATAAAACAAAAAATTTATTTTGCTTCTCTTGCCGTACAAATTTAACACGATAGAAATAAAAAAAGGGATATAATGTATATTTCTGATTAGAATTAAATTATAATTAACTTTTTAGTTCTTTTTATAACAAGCACTATAAATGTTTGTCTAAAAAAAACTTTATTTTTATTTTTAACGTTTTAGTATTTATGATTCGGGATTTACTTTCGCCTTCTCTTTGTTCTAGTTTCTTTTATAATCATGTTGTTCTCACGAGTATAGGACATAAACGGTCCATCGTTGGGGGATAAGGGCTTCAGATTCTGGATACCATCTAGAGGTAAAGTACTCGTCAAGACAAATCATACGAGCCCAAACTCGATGGGATTGTGTCGTATTATTACGGACTTTCTATGGACACCTTCCAGATCCATCATCAGACCCTGGATACCATCTGAAAACAAAGTACTCGTCAAGACAAATCATACGAGCCCAAACCCAGACAGACAACGGGCTAAGTGAAATTAAATAAAAGCTTGTAATAAAAATAATTATTTGCCTTTCATCTTTATTTTGTTGCGGAAATAAACACTCGTTGGACTGGTGAGTCAAAGGTACGCACGTACCACCGACTTTTTGAGACTTGTGTGTATTAGAAATTAAATCTCACTTCCATATAACGGAGAAGGGAAACATCGTGAGGCACACCTGACAAATGTTCTCGATGGTGTGTAAAGCCATGTCAGAGGCCTAAGAGTGTTTTTTTTCTCAGATACTAGGTAATTCAAAAATCACACGATAATTAAAAGAAGAATAAGTATTATTCATAAATAATTACTTGCTCTTAGATATGGCCAACGTCTCAGATTAACAATATACCATGGACTATTGCTTCATGCAATAAACCGACTTTCATTTTTGCTAGCCTTCTTATACTTGCGTTTTCCTCGTTCCAGGTGTTTCCCGCTGCTTATAAAGATTTTTTTATACCGTATAAGCTCGCGTTTATTTTAATGATGATAATTTGGGTACTCAATCATAGTCATTATCAGTCTTCTTCATGTTCTGAACTAGACTGTAGACTTCACTTGCCCATCTCTAGTTCGAATCGATACCGAGGCGAGGAGATAATGAGATCACGCCATGGAACTATTAAGATCGTGATCAAACGCACAAACCTTTAAATGTTCGGGAAATGAACAGACTAAACAGAGAATAAAATAGTAAACTTTGCTATAAATAGAATATATTTTATAATTTTTTATTTTTATTTTTGAAAATAATAAGTATGAACTCGTAAGAGAATTATATTTCTAGCATCGAGATTTATTTGGCTGACTAGCTGTTTTTTTTTTTTTTTTTTTATATAAAACCATTTTTGAACATTTCATTTAATTGCCTTTTCATGTTACTGCAATCAAAATGCCATGTTCCATATATCCCCGGCAATTTCGTTTACCAAACACGGCAATTCAAAGTTTGCTTCTGGCAACACTGCTACCCGGACTGACCCAGTACGGCCCGAAGAGTAGGTATATAATAAATCTCTAGTATAGTATTTAATCTATGGTAATTGGTACGGCCTACCACTAGAGATGGAAATGATTGGTATTTAGAAATCATGATCATATGATCATATGATTTTTTTAATCACAGTGAAATCACCTGCTATTTTTCACACCTGCTATTTTTCACACCTGCTATTTTTCCCTATGAATGATTTTCTGCTATTTATCATTGAAAATAACGAAATGAAATTACATAGTAATTGAATAATGAATATGATGTAACAGGACACGTTTGTTGTTACATTAAACTGGTGTAAAATCAACTTGTGTATTATTAGTCAATGAAATGCCCTTCATACTTTAACAGGCTTAGGACTATTGGTGACAAATCATTATCGCTGTGATTTGAAATGACAATAGCAGTGATGACATATGAAAACTAAATCATATGATTTTTCACTGCTACCAATGATTTGTTCCATCTCTACCTACCACGGGCACTACTAGAACGTAGTGATTAAAGAACGTAGTGATTATATAATCTTTGGTGATTAGATACTCTTTGGGCACTACCAAAGAGTATTTAATCACGGGCACTACTGTCAATTATTTTAATCTTAGTGATTGTTAACCTAAAACAATGTTTATGAGAATTTAAATTAGATCTTAATTGTATGTAAAACGGCACAAAAAATGGGTGTAACAAGAAAAGTACTGAATTGGTATGCTAGACTAGGCCCCAGTCATGGCAAATCTTCTCCACCGTATGAACATGTCGTGCAAATAGGCGATCCAATGTTACGTAAAATATCTGAACCCGTTCCTGTTGATAAAATAAAATCTAATGAAATACAAACTATAATTAAGAAACTAGAGTACGTAATTAATAAGTATGGTAGTCTTGGTATGTCGGCGCCTCAAATTGGAGTGAATTTGAGAATAATCGGAATGAGACACACAGTCAAGCAAATTGCGAGTGTTCCTAAAGAAATATCCAGACTGAGGGGTATGGAGGCTATACCATTCACTGTGAGTGAGTACTTTTTGCTTATAATGCTAGTTTAGATAATTAACATCAGGGTTCCGGTACTTCAAAAGGAAAAAAACGGATGATCCTATGATCACTTTGTTGTCCATTTGTCTGTCTATCAAGGCTGTTTATCTCGGAAACGCGTGGAGGTATCGAGTTAAAATTAAAACCATATACTCAGATCTAGATTGATGATGTGAAAAAAAAACAGACTTCTAAGTTAACATAAAAAAAAGATATGGCCCTTTATGCCGCACAAAACATATATTTCGATACTCAAGGGAATTATGGAGGAACGAGGTGTGGTGTTCCTCCATTGAAAAGGGTGGATCCTCCAACCAGGCGGGTGATATTGCCTGCCGGGCTAAGGCCCAACGGTTAATGTCGGGAGGTGGTATATATACGAACTCGCTGTCAAACTTTACAGTACAAACAGTACATTCCGTTTGGCCTAGAACTATGAAATTTGGCAAGTAATATTGTCATATACTACAAGTACATGGAAAAATCTAAAAACTATACATTTGTTATTAAATCATAAAAAACATAGTCTTTATAGGTTATGGAAACTGAATTTCGGGAAAAGCTCGGAAAAAACTGCAACACTCAATTCCTAAACTATTTATATTATGTACCTACAAATTACTTAATTGGAAGATCCATTACTAGTTATATAAACAATCTGGTTATTGAATATAGATGAAGTGAAAGAGGTGTGTCAAAACCATAGTTAGCAGACTTTTATTGACTCTGCCTACCCTATTGGGAAACAGGCGTGATTGTATGTATGTTAAACTATCAGAAGTTGTAACTAAATGAGATTTGTATAGTATCACAGTTGTTTGATATATTAAAATTACCTGTATTGACACGAGTGCCCAAAAAAGGAGTGTTATGTCTGTGAGTTTCCTTATTCCACCATAACTTCTAAACGAACTGATTTAGATGTTTAGGCTATTGTTAGTATCCTTACATTGTCCGGGTAACATAGAAAAGTAAGATTTAAAAAAATAATGATATTTGGCTAGTACACCAAAAAGGTGAGATATAAAAAAAATACACATAGCAGTGCTTTTTTAGTTTTTAATTAATTATTATAGTGAGGTACCCACTAGGTTCCCTCTGATTCATTAACAACAAAAAAACTGCTTATTTTGTTGTCTTAGAATAATTATACACTCACAATTAACTAATATTACCTATCAATATTATAATATTGTTAAGAGATGATATCACATAATTATTCTGAAAATATTGAATTTATATGATAACTAGCTGACCCGGCAAACATTGTTTTGCCATATAAATAATTTCCTAAAATAAGGGTTGATCGTAGAAGGGTGAAAATTGAGGATTGTATGTATTTTTGTATGTTGTATCATAAAAAAATAGAAATTAAAAATTTTGTCTAAAAAATAAAAATAATAATTTAGGGGTGGACTACCCCTAACATTTAGGGGTATGAAAAATAGATGTTGGCCGATTCTCATAGATACCGGATAAGCACAAAAAATTTCATCAAAATCGGTCAAGCCGTTTCGGAGGAGTATGGCAACGAAAACTGTGACACGAGAATTTTATATATTAGACTATAACATGATTTGTTACATTTTTGCAGGTGTTTATAAATCCAAAACTAAAGGTGATTGACTACCAGAAGGTGATCCACAGTGAGGGTTGTGAAAGTGTACAAGGATATACAGCTGACGTACCAAGATATAGAGCAGTTGAAGTTACAGGTAAATTATAATTTACACATGTTGTATTTCTATCTATAAGATCTGTGGGCTTACTCTTGAAAATAATTCCGCTCGATTGACATTGGAAATATGTCAGTTCGTACTTTTAAATGCCAAAATATCTATTAAATAATTATAGATTCAGGATATTATGAAGACAACATGCTTTAAAATTGAGGCAACTGTAATATAGGTAAATTTATTTTAAAATTACGCGTTGTTTTAAGGCGTCAATTTAATATTGGAATTCGATTGGAATTGGTATTAGTTTCAAGAGTAACCCCACTGATCATACTGTAATAGGCATGATGACAGTATTAAAGAACCATAGAATAAATGATTTTAGAGGTAAATATAGGCACAAAGGATTCAAAAAAATTACCTAGTTTTATTAAAAACATTAAGATTAATAATATTTTCAATAAAATAAAAGTATAAAATGCTGCAATCGGCCATGTTGACTGAAACGTCAATTAGAGCGAATGACGTCACGCCTCCGTCAAATGTCAATCATCACCATACATTATGGCTTCAACGTATGTCATATATGCTGAGGCATGACGTCAAAACGGCGCCATGACAACGAGCAGCGTTTTCTGGGTTAAATCAAATTAGATAGATTAAAATGCAATAATTTGCGTTGAAACTTAGTTTATTGCTAAATTTTAAAAGGAGGATTTAAAATCTGTCTATTGTGTTTGAATGTTTCTGAGTTCAATTTGCATGTTGTGAATACATTTTTAGCCATCTAGTTTGGATAAACATGTCTCATTACTCAAATCATAGAAGCTCATTGAAACTAAAAACATTCTGAGGAAACCAGCACACCTGAGAGGTGTTCTTGATGGTGTGTAAAGCCATGTCAGAGGCGTATGGGCAGTTTAAACTCAAGGTTTTTCATCAACCACACAATAAGAAGATTGTTATTAAATCAAATGAGCTTTTTATGAAACTAGATCTGAAGAAAGATGATCATCAGATGACATTGTTGGCTAAATAAACCATGTAAAATGTAATTTTGTTACCAGGTTTCAATGCAGAAGGCAAGCCCAGTTCCCAAGTGTTTAGAGACTGGTCAGCAAGGATAGCTCAGCATGAGATGGACCACTTGGATGGCAAAATCTACACTGACATCATGGACAGAAAAACCTTAACATGCACCTGTTGGGAAGAAGTTAACATTTCTAAGGGAAAACTTGTTATACCTTTTAGTCCACAGTAAAATATTTATAGAATTTGCTTGTTTTAATGAATACAAATCTTTTAGCCTTAGGTTTTGGATACAGAAGTCGAATTTTTATTCTCCATATCTGAAGTTTGGATTTTCTAATGACTGCGCTAGTAAAGTGTTTTGAAAAGTGTTTGTGCTGAAATATTTAAATTCTAAAGTTATTATATTATATGGAAAAAGAATACGGTCATGAGCAGGATTCGAACTTGCACCTCCCGGATGAATACTCCGGGAGGCGCAGGTACGAATCCTGCTCAAGACCGTATTCTTTTTATATTTATTATAATAACTTTAGAGTTCGCTAAGCATGCGTTAATGCTTTTCAAAGATTTATCTTGAATTGTATTATTCATTTAACAAAATAATAATTCTGCTCACTGGCAAAGCTGGGTATAATTTACTTTTTTCTATGACTACCTTGTTGGACTAGTGGTCTCAAGCACAACTGCTGAGCATGAGGCTCAATTTCCGGTTCAGGTAGTGTATTAAGTTTTTCTGTTAGGAAATTGGCAGTATCAGCGCGGAGCTTGGAATTGTGCCTGGCAAATGGCAATGGGCTTACCACCAATTTCATGGGACTTAATAACAGCATTGGTGAAATGTGGGTCTACAATTGTCTACACCTCTGCCAACCCTTTATGATATGAAGTAAATTCTATAGACATCAAGAAGGAATAAAAAATACAATAAATACAAAGACTTTATTTATGCAATTGTTTATTTGATTTAACTTTTACAATAAAGCGATATCTGTTTAGTTCTGAGTAGGTAATACTATAAATTGGTACCTGTACTTAATAAATATTAGCGATATGAATAAAGATAACTAAATTAAGTATATAACACAAAACTAAACTAACTTAGCTTCACCTGTTACATTCTCATGTTGTCATTAAGTATATAGAAATGAGAATTATTTCTAAAATCTTTAGTTATTTAGACACAAAATAAAGGTGATATAAATTCTGTGGAGACATCGAAAGTTATCAGCTACTGTCTGCTAGAGTTTATTATCATTAAAAACTTTTTTCTTTGAATATAAATATAATATTTCTTTTAGTTTCTTTTTTAAAACAACCATTGCCCCACACTAAGAATTTCTTCCTGTATCGTGGGTGCGTTTACAGACATATAATCTCACATGCACACACACCCAGACCCGGAACAATTATCTGTAGATCATACAAATATTTGTTCCGCGCAGGAATCGAACCTGCGACACGCGACGCAACAGCCGATCTCTCGACCACTGCGCTAACCGCGCCGTCAATCTTTCAATTTCAATTAAATCTAAGATTACATGCTGTAAAAAACAAGAATTTAACGTTATTAACAAAATTGCGCTACACTCCAACATAATGAGAATAGATTTATAATTTCTTTGTGTCACCTCTATTTTGTGTCGTTGTTCCATCATTTTTTATAAATAAAGTTTTCTAACAGCTGCTTCATAAGTTCTTATATACATACATACATATCATTCAACATTTAAATTAATATCTTTCACATTGTTTGTTCTCATAACTAATGATATAAGAGATGTATTCAAATAATATTTATGTTTAGTTACAACATTAAATATTTTTCTATTTATAATATTATTTTTAGGGTGATTGCGCGACGACTATTATAACTAAATAAGATTCACGCTAAACACAAATGTTATATTTCTGATAATTAGCTAAAATCGTTTTTAAAATGCGTGCTGGGAAGCAGCAATTTGAAATAATTATGACAAAATACTCCTCTATATAGGTTTATTATATATTTTCTTATGACATAAGCACAGTTCTCAGTAACAATGCACATATTCTATCTAATATTAAGTGCAGTTATATTATACTATAGTATATTTGTATATTGCAACTAAACA
This sequence comes from Xylocampa areola, assembly GCA_935421205.1. NCBI lineage: Eukaryota > Metazoa > Arthropoda > Insecta > Lepidoptera > Noctuidae > Xylocampa > Xylocampa areola. Next base: position 19,740,618 of record OW285208.1, read on the forward strand.
TCTCGCCAAGTCCTAATCTGCATATCAGCAGAACTCCTCAATCTCTTTCATAACTTCATATCTATTCAGTTCTGTACAATCTAAGCTTTTCGGGGTTGATGTTCCACCATGAATTTGTTTTCGGGCCCTTGCCCTTTTTTCACGTATGGAACATGTGTTATCATTATAATTTCACTTCATATTTGGAATGGGGGGGGGGATTGAACCCCCATCCCCTCCGGCTACGGCCGTGTTATCAACATCACTGTAACATATCCAAAGCGTGTAGTGGCCGGTGATGGTACTCCGCTAACGCAGTTACCGCAGCGGGTTGCTGGCGAGGCTGGTGAGTGACGTCAGCGAGGAGGGTCCGCTGGCCGCCAGGCTCAGGCGGTCCGTCTCCTCGTCCGCCTGGTTGTTGCGGAGCTCTTGCAGAGTGTACACGAACTTGCTCCATTCGTCGTGACGTGGTTGGGAGACGTGCTGTGGATTAATGAGGAATTATAGTCAAAATTATTAGGGTCATTTTTTTAAGATATGCGGGTCATGACATGTGTCACTGTTTGCGGAGAAAAACCACACTCGCTATTTCAGAATGCGGCAAATTATTGAAATTACACCGCATTCCCTTAAAACTGTTGGTAACAAAAATAGTGATCATCATTCATGAGGGATTTTGGACGTCAACTTGAATATAAATGTTGTAGATTCTCACCTCAGCCAGTTCATAGACCCATATCTTGCCGGCGTCGTCTCCGGCAGTAATGTGAGTACCGGAGGGCGTCCAAGATACGCGGTTGAAAGCCACGCCGCCTTCTGCCTGAATCGATGCTACTGGCACCTGGAAGTAAAACAAAAATTATATTTATTGCAGATTTAAGTGATACTATAAATAAAAATGTCTGTAAACGTGACAGTTTTTTGAGTTAATATTCTAAAGGTTTCACATAAATGATGTTAGAGTAAATATTAATTAGCGTATAGAGTACTGGATCTAGATTTTATATGTTATACATATATATTTTGTGTTTGCATCGTTAACATCATTTTTATGCTTTCATCGTGTCCTGTACTGAATAAATGCTTTTTCTTTCTTTCTTTCTAATTAAACCATTTCTTTTCGCGGACTATTGTGTAGAATAATTTTATTAGTTTCAACAGCACCTGTGTCTAAAGGATAAAATAAATAAACACACAATTTTTTTTCCATCTTATTTGTTTGGCGTCTACATTGTTTCCTAGTTGAAGCTAGGTTTTAATCACGACTGGTTTTGATTTTGTCTAATTATCATTAATCTGTTGACTCGCTAATTAGCAGACACAAGAGATTTTTATTGTTATAAAGTATATAATGTTGCCCCTCTACCATTCGAACAGTTAACTATTGGTCTTAGGTCCTTATAAATAAGTTTAGTAAGAACGACGCGCGCAACTGAAACTAAGTAAGAGCTAATTAATACAGAATAAGATAAATCTTTCAAACGCTAACGATTAACACATGCGTGGCCAACTCTAAAGTTACAATTTATTGTGGAAATTATACGTTCTTGAGCAGGATTTGAACCTGCAACTCCCAGACCAATACTCCAGGTGCTCTGACCACTAAGCCATCTCAACCTCGGCTCATTACCCCAATTCTTCTTCCACATTTTAATAAGTCTTAGTATTTATCCGTGAGCCTGCCCGGTTTGAATCCGCTCACGACCGTATTTTTCTCAGGTGATTAAACCGACACGAAGATTAATCATCATTTTTGTAAATTGCTCTGTACATTACACATACCTCAGTATCCCTGTTAAGGTTCCACAGGTCGATTCTCCCCGCAGCGTCAGCGGCAGCGAAGAGTGCCGGGTGGGTGGGCGACCAGCGCACGTCCACCACGTAGTCACCGCTGTCCTCGAACGAGTACAGCGCCTTGTTCTCCTACGAGACAGAGGTTAACACTGAGTATGAAGAAAAGTAATAGTGAAAATAATTTGCATTCAGAATAAGCAGTTTCGTTACAAATAATTCTTCATTCAGTCATTTAGTATATTACTGGGTCCGATTGAAGCTGAAGTTGTAATTATTAAAATAAATAAAATAAAATCTTATAATCATATTATGGTATGGATCCAACCACTCACTCTGTGATAGCAGGAAGCCAGCATGGTTCTTTTTAAACATATACATGTTTTACACCAGAATATTGCAGGACTACTGACTAAAGCGGATGAGCTATGTATTAACTTAGAAGAACTCAGAGACATCAACAAAACTATAGACGTAATATGCATAACGGAACATTTTATGATGGCTGGTCTCGAATCAAACTTACATATACAAAACTACATTTTGGCTGCGTCTTACTGTCGGAATAACAGCAAAAGAGGAGGAACATGCATCTTAATAAAGAGAAAATATAAATTCAGGGAGTATCCTGGAATTAGTAAATTTTGTATTGACCATGTATTTGAATGTTGTGCAGTTGAACTCATTGACTATAAAATTGTTATCTGCTTGTATCGAGTACCAAAACCAAACAATTTGTACACGTTCCTCCAGAAACTAGAAAAGCTCTTAATGTATTTGCAAAATCAAATTGTAAAAATATCATAATTGCCGGTGATTTTAATATTTTTTACTTAGATTTCGAATGTTTGTTACTAAATTATAATCTTAAGCTAGCACTACATGAGCCGACGAGACTAACTAGTCAAACGTGTATTGACAATTATGCACATAGTTTCAAAAAGGGGTGTAAAACTGAAATTTTGGAATGGGGGCTCTCAGATCATACCGCTCAATTAATTAAAGTACCGGTTAAAAAGTATTGACACATAAATTTTGGCGAATAATAAAACTTGATTTTAGTAATACCAATTTGCAGAAATTCAGAACATGTATCAAAAGTCTATCTTTCTCACATATCTATGAAACTGATGATTCAAACGTAGCTTACCGATACTTTATAGAGGATTTCAAACTGTTTTATGATCTATGTTTCCCGAAAATTCAATTTATAGGACACATAAATAATAAACCAAAATGGGTATCACGTGGGATTAAGATTTGCAGTAGGAAAAAAAAGGACTTGCTATGGAAACTAAGATTAAACACTACAAAAGAAAACAAATTAAATTAAACCAATTACTGTAAATTATAAAAAAAAAACATAATATTAACAAAACGTGCACGAAATAACTATAAAGTGACAACTTCCAAAAACAAATCGAAAACTGCATGGCGAATTATCAACAATACAAGATTTAACACTCCATAAGACACTATTGCTATGATCAAAATTAATGACACAGAACTTATAAGCAATCCAAAAGAAATTGCCAACAAATTTAATGACTATTTCATAGACAAAGTTAGGTCTCTTAGGAATGTGGGGAAAAAAGTAACAACTTTAATCAAACACCGGCCAAAATCAATGTTTCTTGCACCAAGCTCACCACATCAGATAAATAAAATCATAAAAAATCTAAAAGATACAAACAGAGTTGGATATGATGATATTTCGACTAAAATAATAAAAACGGTGAATGACGATATATGCCACCACCTCAGTCACATAATAAATTTAAGCATACAAAAAGGGATATTTCCAAACGATTTAAAATTATCAATTATAAAATCTATTTTCAAAAAGGAGAATAAGCAATTAATGGAAAACTACAGGCCAGTTGCGTTAATATCGATATTCTAAAAAAAAAATTGAAAGATATTTATATGGCGAAATAAACTCCTATTTTGAGAAAAAAGAGATTCTATGTCACGAACAAAAAGGTTTTAGGCAAAATAAATCGATAGATATGGCTATTTATGAATTCATACAAAATGTAATATGTCACGTTGATAAATCTTCTCCCATATGTGCTATTTATTGTGATATGTCCCAGGCTTTTGATTATGTGGACCATAACATACTAATCAGAAAACTTGACGCATATGGTATCAGAGGCAATATTTTGGATTTAATAAAATCTTATTTGACAAACCGTCAACAAATAACGCATATTACAAATGTTCATCCTATTACTAACACTGAAGAAACTTACGCCTCTACGAGCCGATATATATCATATGGAGTACCCCAAGGCAGCGTCCTGGAGCCTCTCTTGTTTATTATATATATTAACGACTTGCCAAATGCAACGACTTATCCTATGACATTATTTGCTGATGACAGTACGGTTACAATTGCTCGTAAGGACATAATCTTTATAAATTAGACATAAATAATTCATTGACATCAATAATTTCATGGCTTGATAATAATAATTTGAAAATTAATTTATTAAAAACGAATATAATGCACTTTGGGCAACGACTGCAAAACACATTAAATATAACCCTGGTTCACGATAATAATACTATAAAAGAAGTTGATACAGCTCGTTTTCTTGGTTTAATCATTGACAATAAATTAAATTGGAAGGAGCACATTAATGTACTGTGCAAAAAAGTCAGTAGTTTATCATATGCCTTGTATAAACTAGCCCCAACTGTTAATACTTATGCGTTGCTCTCGGCATACCATGGTCTAGTTGACTCCATTCTTAGGTACGGTATTATTTTTTGGGCCAACTCAACTAACAAACAAATGGCATTTAAAGCTCAAAAGCGATGCATCCGTGCTATGTTTGGGATCCAGAGAACTGAGAGTTGTAAGACACTATTTGTTAAATACAAAATTCTCACACTTCCATCTCTTTATATACTGGAAACAGCTCTGTTTGTAAAAAATAACCCCGCATTTGTTTCCCTGTCTATTTGACAAAGTGACTCGTAATAGGCGTGATAATAACCGACTTTGTGTTTATCCTGCCAGAACAGCGCTTTTGCACAAAAGTGTAGTATGCAAGGCTCCACTAATTTATAACAAAGTTCCAAATCATATAAAATCAATGAACTTAATACAATTTAAGAAAACATTAAAAATACTTTTGACAGAAAAATGCTATTATAATGTTAATGACTTCCATAATGACCATTTTCGGTGATAGCACCAAATGTATTTTATTGTTAGAATGGTTCTAAATTCCTAATACTTGCCTATATCTGTATTTTTTCAACACTATACAAATAAAATTTATTTTTGTTAGCCAGTGACTTGACATGTTCAAAATAAGTTAACGTATATGTTAAGTAATAATACTAAGTATTGTGAACTAAGTTAATTGTTTATGTAGGTATTGTATTTTTTTCTTTTCTATATTTGTACACCAGTAATGGTAAAACATGTTGGTTCAAACTTAAATATTTATGACCTCATAATATGCATCAAAACAATGTATTTTATGTACACGTGTTTTTGCAAATAAATGACCTTTATTTTTATCTTTTTGTCGGGACATTTGTTGATTTTAAAAGTCAAATTGGACATAATTTGTTGATAAACCTATAAAATTCAATACATTAAAACTTTTATCAACTCGAAAAGTTTGTCGACAAAGATCTAGACTATTAATTAAGAAGGACGCCTGCCATGTGTAGTTCTTTCACACCTTTTTGTGTACCTTAGCTACTATATTACTATTTTCTTTTTCATCTAACTCATGTTACCCGGGACAATGTAAGGATTCTAACGATACCCCATAAATCTAAATCGGTTCAGGCGTTTAGAAGTTATGGTGGCATAAAGAAACTCACAAACATACATGAACCCTAAAAACATAACACTTCTTTTTTTGAGCAGTCGTGCAAAAAGAATCATGGTCGGCCCCCAGTATCGGCACGACACGCCCGTCACGGGGCCCGCGTGCCCCTCCACGCACTCCGACAGGCAGTCCACACACAGCATACCTTCTGACTCCACAGCTTGACGCTCCAGTCCATGGAGCACGTGAGGTACAGGTGCGACAGGTCCACGGCGCCGGCCGCGCTGTGGCACGACACGCCCGTCACGGGGCCCGCGTGCCCCTCCACGCACTCCGACACTCCGGCGCGCTGCCCGTATAGACACCCTGGACAAATGGGGCAACATTAGAACGCTAGCTTTATAAAAACTAAATTACTTTCTAAAGTCAAGCTAACACTGCAACTTGTCAATATACCAATAGGGAATATGAACGTGATTCAAATTTAGGTCAGATATTTTTATTCGTAATCGTTATTGCTGTAGAATGACATATATTCAATTACTTTTTTTATTAATCGCATTTTAACTATTGAATGTTAAAATGCGATTTTAAATGTCAAAACGCACGCTATTGGTTGGAGTGAAACGTGACGTCACTCTGCGCGATGACAATATCTCGAATATGTTATGAATGGGTCTTTTTGAGTTTTAACGTTACTAAATATTAAAGAAAAACCCTTCAATAAAATTTATAATTCGTTAGTTAAACACTCCATTCTATACAAGATATCTTTTAAGGGCGAAAAGTGCGCCAAGAAGGCGGCGTTTCAAACGCCCAAAACTGATTGCAGATTTCTACAAGTTTTATATTTTTTCACAGTTACGTTCCAACGTATGCAATCGAATAAAAAATAATAATACATGCATATACCCTTTTGTCTTATAGCTTCCTTATTGTGACAAGAAATTACACGAATATAATATCTTTATTACCTGGCTACTATGGCCCTATAGACTAACCTAATTATAATAATGCAATTTGCTTTAGTATATAAACTCAGCCTATGTTAGTAAATATATATTAGGTAGCAATGTGCGCCAGAGGATTGTAGCAGGTGACGTTCTAGTTTCTACCTATCCTATAAGTTTTCGCGCCTTTTTAGTAACGTTTTCTTATAAGACGTGAGTTATGTATGTACATAAATGTAATACATCTATTGCCCTAAATATAAAATATATTTAGGACCCATGTTTCCATCCCAAGCTTGCCTGGAAGAAATGCCGTGTGCGATAAGGCCGCCCATTGGATTTTTTTTTATGTACCTTTTGTTGTTTATGTAGGTGTATGTAGAGAATGTTGGTATACATTAAAGAATACCTTTTGTACCGTATCCTTGACGAATAAATATCTTTTATCTTATCTTTTATCTTTCATAAATTAATAATAATAATGTCCGCTTTTTGTTAATTATCGAGTTACTATTACTAATGTACACTGCGCTTAAGAAAGCTTAGGAAAATACAAGCGCTGAAAAGCTTGTGTTTACATGATCATGTTTGCATATTGCACTCAATCCGTTGATTACGTGAAGGCGGTGTTCAACCATTACCTTAGCGTAATATAAAAACAAAATAAAAACCGTTTTTTTTAATAGTCTATCAGTTGAAAATGAAAGATAGGTTTAATTAATATGAGATATTTCTTCGGCCTCTTCAACGCATCGAGATGACAAGAGTCTATCGGCAATTTTGCTTTATACTTTAAGTTAATATATTAATTTATTCGTCAAGGATATGGTTTTTTTTAATTATTAATTGCCCAACACATCGATATCCGCCTGCGGTAGGCATTCTATTTTGAAGTTATAATTAATTCTGAATATCTATTCCTATGGTGAAAATTTAAAAATTTGTTTAATAAAAGGCTACATGCCTTATATTAAACAATTCTATTCATAATTTTATTTCAAAAACTTTTATGTTTAGTCACTTACCAGTATAAATATTCCCATCCTCGCTGCCTAATACGAAGTTATTAACGTCTCCGTGCGGGAAGCCCATGGAGGTGACGGCGACGGCCTTGCTCTGCCGATGTTGCAGGTCCAGGGTCTCCTGTGGCTGCGACAGCATGTCCAGGGACCAGGAACACATACGACCGTCCGTGGACACGGAGATCAGGTTGTGGGCGTTCTGACTGCCCACAACTGATAGGCAGTATACTGGGTGCTGGAACAAAAGGGGAAGGGGTTGTAAATCTTCTTTCTCTAGTTTTAATTCTAGATTTTCTAATAAAATGAGGATAATAGAAAATAATCTAGTATATTTTTTTATTTAAACTGCCTCGTTGGTCTAGTGGTCCCAAGCGCGACTGCTGAGCATGACGTCTTGGGTTCGATTCCCAGGTCGGGCAAAGTGTTATTGGGATTTTCTGTTAGTAAATTCTCAGTAGCAGCCCGGAGTTTGGAATTGTGCCCGGTAGATGGCAATAGGCTCACCACCTATTACATGGGACTTAATAACAGCATTGGTGAAATGTGGGTGTACAATTGTGTACACCTCTGCCTACCCCTTCGGGGAATACAGGCGTGATGCTATGTTATGTATGTCATGTTATTTTTTTATGAAAATATTTTAATTATATTTTTTTTTAATACATATTTATTCCCCAGATAAGAGATTTCTTCCGTATTGTTACAGTCCCAAATCTCAAATGCACACACGCATCCAGACCGTCAACAATTATCTGTAGATCATACAACTATTTGGTCCGTGCGGAAATCAAACATGCGACACGCGGCGAAGCACCCGTTGACTCGACCACTGCGCCAATCAAGTACGAGTGCATTCTGTGGCCCAAGTACAAGTAGGCGCGAATTTTCGATAACCAAAGAAGAGATTACTATTTTGGCCACGAAGTGTACCTTCATAAAAGAAAAGAATACCACAAAGTGAAGAAAAATTATGACACTAAATCAAATATATTTACTTAGACACAAAAATGATAGATAATTCAATTTGTTGCCATACCATATTCAACATGGCGACGACTAACATTCGTTCCGAAATCAATTGTCAAAACAGAAACACGAATGGAGGCTCTTTTAGGACGTACGCACCAAAATGCCATCTGGTTTTGACGTAACTGTCACTGTCATGTCAGTTCAGTGCTGTCGTCGCTCGTCATTGGATAGACTTTCATACATTGAGAACCGTCCAATTATTCTAGAACTATGGTGTGTTTAGAGATTGTATTCGCCACGGTTCACTTTATTTTGGTTCATATTGATTTCTATTGCCAACATTACAAATTCAACCCGAATCTTAAATTCGTAATAAAATGTTGGTATGTCTGCCAAAATAACCTAGAAGACGAACAGGACGTCAATAACAATAACAAAGTTTAGCGGCCGTTTTCGGATGTCTTTGTGTTTCTCTTATTATTTAACACTTTTTACTAATTTGTGTTTGGATTTTACGCTATCATCGTCGAGTAAAGAGATTCTCCTTCGATTTAGTGTAAAGTCTTCGCCTCTCGCCCTATTAGTGATCCGCTGTGTGCCTGTATAAAACGAGTGTATTTTGCGAGACGGACTCATTTTGCTGCTAAATTATGGCTAGCAAAACATTCCAAAAGTGCGTCATATGTAACAGAAAAAGATCTGTTCCTAATGTGTTTCTAGCGGCCCTGCCCCTAAATCCGGCTAGGTAAGGTTTCTTTATTTAGGGTATTTACGTACTTTCAAGTTGTAGATCCCCATGACAAATTGTTGAATAGTTCAGTTGTCTGAGCTCTATATCATCTCACTGACGCATACTTTATTTATAATTATTTATTTGACATTACTAATTATCTGACATAACTATGTGATATATAATGAATTATTGGACTATTACTACCTATTATTATTTTTAATGTTTCATAAATAGAATAATTATAATTTGTAACATTATATTAAAAAAAAAAAACTTAGAAGTTACATTGCATGTTAACTATGTCTAATTATACTAATGAACATTTGCACACCTCCTTGAGGGTTATAATTCAGTGAACATTATTATGTATCTTCTACCAGCTTTCTGTACCTGATTTATGCAAATAAATTATGATTTGATTTGAATATGTCTGCTAAACAATTTCATAATTACTATCATAATTGACACCATAGGTCATTAGAATCGTGTCTAAACAGATCAGGTTAAAACTATACAATTCTCACAATTGGAATTTTAAAGCTCTAGTGGATGCTCATGTTGACATCAGCAACTCTAGAATTGTATCCATATATTGCTGGGCTCACCACCTTTCACATTTGCAGTTCTCAGCAAGTGATAGGCATAACTGTGTGTTCAAAACAAATATACTGGATTTGACATTCTTTACATAATAAAATAAATAAATTTCTTACATAGATAAGTGTGTCAAACAAATAAGTGTGGCTGTCCTAAAATATGCTCAACTGTTTGGAATGTCAGCCAGTGGGTATCTGTCGCTGACCACCCTTTCGTCATACAATGTAAGTGTAAATATCAATGATGCACTATCTATTATTTATATTTTCAGATGTAAACAATGGGTTCAAGCTATTGGTCAGGAAGATTTAGTACACTTACCCATTGAAAAACTGCATCAGTTGAAATTTGTGTGTGGCATTCATTTTGCTGCAGAAGATTTTAATAAGAATGGAAATCGTCTACTTAAATCTGCTGTGCCCAAATTGAACATGCAACATCCACCTCTAACAGAAGAATACCTTGTAGATTTTCCCCAGAGAATTGGTAGCCAAAGAGCGCAATTTACAAGAGGTAAGAGAGTAATAAGAGAGCATTTTTATTAATTAAACTTTTTACTCTTCACTGATAATGGAAACGGTACAGGAGATCATGAAATATGAGTAAAATGGATGGCCTTATTGCACCTGGCGCAAGCTTTTAATAAAAATTGTGATATGGAAGGCTGAATATGGCACAGTTTGTAGTGTACAAAATAAATATAAATTTTATATTTATAATATTCAAAATATATGAAGAATATATGTTTTATAGAAATTATATTTACTTACTGAAACATGCTTTATAGTTTAAAATATTTTTAATAAATTGTCGAGATGGCTTAGTGGTCAGAGCGACTGGACCATTTATCGGGGTGGCGCAGATTCGAATCCTGCTCACGACCGTATTCTTTTTCCATAACGTATTCTTAAAGAATACACCTCTAATAACAAATAACCCCATTTTTCACTTTGGGAGTTAATAAAAAAAAAAAAAACAGAAATATCTTTATTCAAATTAGACCATTAGAAATGGTACTTTTTGAACGTCATACATAACAATAAGACAGTCCCCAAAAACGCCCACCCTACACCACTTCCTAATTATAGGCTCCCTAATTTATAGGCTATATTGTTTTGCGAGTTTCTAGCTAGGAAGTGACTTGTATTTCGCTTTTACATACACGGAATATTCTATTTCAGATTCATCAAAGAATGTAGTTCAGCCCACAATGGATATGGAACAAGAAAATATACCAAATGCTTCAACTTCTGTTACTGTAACAGAAAGTAAATCCAGTGTAGTTTCAACAGAAACGAAATATGATACTAAAAGGAAAACAGGTCAGTGTTTATAATAATTAGTCCTTATTTACATACATTACGCCTTTATTTCCCGAAAAGGTAAGCAGAGGTGTACACAGTTTTACACCCACATTTCACCAATGCTGTTATTAAGTTCCATGTAATAGGTGGTGAGGAGTGGCGTGCATTGCATATAGGCAAATAGGCAGTGCCTACCTCAAAAGGTTTAGGTTGAGGTTGCCACAGTAAACTGTGATATTGGTGGTATTTAGGAATTTTTTTGAGGTAGGCACTGCCTATTTGCCTATATGCAATGCACGCAGAATTCCAAACTCTGGGCTGCTACTAACACTTTTCTAACAGAAAAACACAATATAACACTGTCAGACCCGGGAATCCAAGGAGGGACCTCATGCTCAGCAGTCGCGCTTGGGACCACTAGACCAACTAGAGGAAGTTGACTGATTGCTTTTATACTATGTTTAAAATATGCTCTACATATACTTTTAATTATAGAAAATATTTATATTACAGACATGACTGACTCATTAAACGTTGAACCTAAACCATCGACCAGTAATGCGTCTAGAGAAGTATTTGTACATAGCCACACACAAATGGGAAAATTAACTGGTAAGATTTCTGTGTTATGTTAAGTTAATAACAATATCCATGTGGTGTGGTAAAAATAATTTTATATATTTTTATTTATCTACCATACACACTGGGGCACCAATCTCATATATCAGTCGTACCCTAGCAGCAAGAATTTAGATTATAAGACTTGCACTTGTCTACTCAGTGTTAATGTAACTTTTTACCTCTCAATAAGGTAAATAGCTTGAAGTATATAAAGTATGTATCTATTTGAGTTAGGAGAACATTAATATACATACATATTAAGGTCTGTCTATTACAGGTTTCTTAAAAATGGCTTGTGCTAAGTGTAAGGCAGGTATATTCAGTAATGACATCCAATATTTTATAAAAGATCTGGGGCCAGAGCTTTTATTTAATATTGAACAAGAGATTGCTCATATGGTAAGAAAAATAAAAATATTTTTAACAAATAATTTAACAATTCAAGATAAATTTTTGAAAAGCATTAACGCATGCTTAGCGTATTCTAAAGGTATAAAAGAATACGGTCGTGAACAGGATTCGAACCTGCGCCTCCTGAATAAATACTCCAGGCGCTCTGACCACTAACTCATCTCGAGTGGTCAGAGCGCTTCAGTCAACTTCCTCTAGTTGGTCTAGTGGTCCCAAGCGCGACTGCTGAGCATGAGGTCCCTCCTTGGATTCCCGGGTCTGACAGTGTTATATTGTGTTTTTCTGTTAGAAAAGTGTTAGTAGCAGCCCAGAGTTTGGAATTCTGCGTGCATTGCATATAGGCAAATAGGCAGTGCCTACCTCAAAAAAATTCCTAAATACCACCAATATCACAGTTTACTGTGGCAACCTCAACCTCAACCTTTTGAGGTAGGCACTGCCTATTTGCCTATATGCTATGCACGCCACTGCTCACCACCTATTACATGAAATGTGGGTGTAAAACTGTGTACACCTCTGCTTACCTTTTCGGGAAATAAAGGCGTAATGTATGTAAATAAGGCCTAATTATTATAAACACTGACCTGTTTTCCTTTTAGTATCATATTTCGTTTCAGTTGAAACTACACTGGATTTACTTTCTGTTACAGTAACAGAAGTTGAAGCATTTGGTATATTTTCTTGTTCCATATCCATTGTGGGCTGAACTACATTCTTTGATGAATCTGAAATAGAATATTCCGTGTATGTAAAAGCGAAATACAAGTCACTTCCTAGCTAGAAACTCGCAAAACAATATAGCCTTAAATTAGGGAGCCTATAATTAGGAAGTGGTGTAGGGTGGGCGTTTTTGGGGACTGTCTTATTGTTATGTATGACGTTCAAAAAGTACCATTTCTAATGGTCTAATTTGAATAAAGATATTTCTGTTTGTTAATGTAACTTTTTACCTCTCAATAAGGTAAATAGCTTGAAGTATATAAAGTATGTATCTATTTGAGATAGGAGAACATTAATATACATACATATTAAGGTCTGTCTATTACAGGTTTCTTAAAAATGGCTTGTGCTAAGTGTAAGGCAGGTATATTCAGTAATGACATCCAATATTTTATAAAAGATCTGGGGCCAGAGCTTTTATTTAATATTGAACAAGAGATTGCTCATATGGTAAGAAAAATAAAAATATTTTTAACAAATAATTTAACAATTCAAGATAAATTTTTGAAAAGCATTAACGCATGCTTAGCGTATTCTAAAGGTATAAAAGAATACGGTCGTGAACAGGATTCGAACCTGCGCCTCCTGAATAAATACTCCAGGCGCTCTGACCACTAACTCATCTCGAGTGGTCAGAGCGCTTGGAGTATTTATCCGGGAGGCGCAGGTTCGAATCCTGTTCAGGACCGTATTATTTTTCCATTTAATATAATAACTTTCTAATTGCCTGTAAAATTTACCTCATAAATTACATTGTGGAACACAATCATTATTAGAGTATTAAATATATATTTTTAGGCTTGTAATGCTTAATTTATATTTTTGTGACGAAAAATGCTACATAAACACATACCGTTCATGTCCTTTTCAACATTCCTTAAAAATCTTTATCAGAATAATAATATGTATACAACAATCTCTTTGAAAGACTGCTGTTGATGCTGTCGATGCTGTCCTGTGTGAAGCATGCTTTGTTTATTTTAATAATGCTCTCGAGACCACCGCTATTACTACTGAAGTAATTCATGATATCAAAATAGAACCTGTCACTGAGAAACCAGAAAGCAATGTATGTGTGTGGTGCCTCCTACTTCTGTCAACAAGAAGGAACCAGTTTTTGCCAAATGGACCTCAGAGAGATGTCATAGCCAATAAAATTGCTCCGAGACGGGTAACTTTTACTTTCATTTGATTCACACTTTGATATAAAGTTGTCGTAATATGCATATCTGAAGTTAGTCATTCCAAACAGCCGCGCAGGTAAAGTTGTATTGAAAAGTGTTATTGTGCTAAAATTTTGAATTTGTTAGGTAATTAAACTCGATCGCGTAAAATGTTGTCGGCGCTTGAGCGAGCGAGGCAGATGTATTTACGGAGTGTAAAAGAGTGAGTGATATAGCACGCTGTTACTGCGTTCTCGCCAGAACACTAATGCTGCCTGGCGATTTTATCGTAAAATCGACTAACGGGGAATGTACTTGTGTATAACTTCAGACTTGCATAGTTATAATACGACATCTGTACATAGCATCACGCCTGTATTCCCCACGGGGGTAGGCGTAGGTGTACACAATTGTACACCCATTTTTCACCAATGACAACTGTACGTAAAAAAAAATCCTCACTTCTATTTTTTTCATTTCACACGTATATTTTAATAAGCAATCTTGTTAGATCTCTTAAATGTTGTATATTTAAATAAGTGTTTAGAAAATGTATTACAATTACTAGGTTCCCGTTGTATTTAAAAAGTTATTTAAATATGTAACCTCATTCAATCATTTCCAATGACAAAGGCCATGCTAGAATTGATTCCTAAATACAAGTAAAGAAAAATAAAGTATATCATTTTCCTAAACAACAATAACACAAATTTATATTCATACTTTCAGATACCAGATGGCGGCCATGTCTGTTACCGATGTTGGATACGTGCGAGCAGGCTGGCAGGTGTATCACCTTCTAACTCTAAACAGTTACAAAATATTTGTGTGTGGTGTAAATCCTCTCTCAATAAACATAGATCACATGTTATTACAAATGGTCCAGTGAGGGATGAGATCACTGCACAAATAGCTCCACGACAGGTATTTATTCCATCTCTATCTTGTACACTACAATATCTTTAACTGTGATTTGTCAATTAGGCGATGATCAGCAATTACTTTATGAGACTAAAATATAAACAAATTCCTTATCAAGCTTTGCGTCCAGCATTAAAGGCTAATCATCAGATTTTGTCTGTCTAATCCTATTTTTGATGAACAAATTATTTAGTGTCAGAGGTTGATAGTTAAGGTGTGCCCGTTTCTTCTTCATCTATCACCCTTTTAAGCAAGTGTTACGAAAAGTCCGTGGTGCCTTGCCAGTCCAACGGCCATACCACTATGCTGTCATTGCTAAAGATTTTGTTTATCTTGTTTTTTTTTTTTCAGTTACTTCCTGGGGATCGATTATGTTACGCATGCTGGATATCTGCTCGTCGAAATGTGCAGCGCGCAAACAATCCTCCGCAAAGTAGCAGTAATGTTTGTATCGTGTGTTCGATTTCAACATTAAAGAGGCGAAAATATCTAGTACTAAATGGTTCAATAAGGGACGTAATTTTAAAAAGAATACATCCCAGACAGGTATGTAAAACTGTGAAGGTTTTGTTTGTAACTACGAAGTTTAATATGTGATTTTATTGATATTACTTCGTTTTTACAGATTACTAATCATTCATCAGTGTGCCATGACTGCTGGACTTGGGCTCAAGATGCTGTTAATCAGGAGAACGAGCGAGCTCTCTATTCTGAAACTCAACAGGAAGAGCCACAGCAAGTTTTGGAAATTCCCCGTCATATACAATTAAACTCATATTCAAAAATTGGCACATCCAGTGCTAAATGTTTTGTACCGGGGTGTACAAACACTGAACGACTCACAGTACCTAGATACTTAAGAAAAAATATTCTGTCCAGTTATAAAATGTATATAGCTGAAAACGCACGAGTATGTCTTGTCCACAAGACTAACAATGACTGGGCAAACGTCTTTAATTTGGACACGTTGAATCACGTATTTAGTGCATCAGAAATAGAAAAAATGTTAGAAATAAGTAGTGAACCTGAAACGATACACTTTTATTTTCCTGATATAGAAAATAATACACAAGGTTAAGTTATAATAAAACAATTTTTAGCCGGATTAATCGCGTTTATTATTGGTTCTTGTTTTTCCTGACGTTTTGAGCACTTTGCAGCGTTCGTGGTCCTCCTGCGACCACGAACGCTGCAAAGTTTTTGAAAGTTGTTTTATTATAATGTGTAGCGATCGCGAAAACCTAAGATATTACTAAGGTTAAATTAAATGAGTTAGCGAAACATTACCAAACGTCTGAGCACGAACCTTTGTCGAGTCGATATAAGTGTAAATATATTGAATTTTATCGTTATATCCACAACTTATGTCAATTTTAAAATCAACATATGTCTCTACGATGAGAACCATGTTCGCACCGCAGAATGGGATAAGAGAATACATTTAAATGTATAGTTTAACGATCGGGATCAATGAACTTTTACCTACGCGACCCCACAGGCCGCTGATGAGCTTGCACCCGTAATTATGTATTAGTAAGAGAAGAAAAAAAAACACTTTGAAACTGAATTTTCGTTTCATTTATACTTGTTAAACATCGGACAATTAACTGGACAAATGAGATATTAGAAAATCAATTGTTGTGAGGCACCGCAGATCTCTTGTGTAAGAAATGCTTCCTATAATTTTTTTTTTAGGCTTAGTAAATTTAACAGCTTATCATAACTGTCATAACAAACGTCAATCTTTTTTTGTGATTTAGAAGAATTCGTTTAATGTAAAATTATTGTTTAGTGAACGTATTCAGTGGTAGGTTTGACAAAATCTTTTTGATAATAAAAAATTTGCAGTATAACGGTCTCAATGCTTTGTCTTCGATTGAGAAAATTGAACTGAACTGTGTCATTTAAAATCAAAATTTCTTTATTCAAATTAGGCTAAAAATTAGCGCTTTTGGAACGTCAAAAATTAAGACAGCCCCCAAAAAAGCCCACCCTTCACCGCTTCCTAGTGTTTTAGCTGGATAGAAGAAGCGTCGCAACAAACATCCCAGCAACACGTCTGTCTGTTGTTGTGTCTGTCATTGATATCGTGGCCGAAGGTGCGGCTGCCGTGCTGCAGTACTGGGATCGATTCCCGGGTCGGGCAGTATTATTAGATTTTTCTTTCGGAAATCCCAAGCTCACCACCTTAATCCCAGGTTCTTAATAACGGCATTGGTGAGATGTGGGTGTACGACAGTAGACTACACATTTCTTGCTAGAATGTCGCAGTTATAAGTTGCTTTTTATTTGTACTTACGGTATGTGCAAGTGAAGACAGCGGCGTGCGTTGTATGGGCGTGCGCTTCTGCACGCGGTTGTCCCACAGTACTATCTGACCGGAGTACGTGCCGCCCAGGATCAGGTTAGGGTGGAACCTGGTACAACAGAATATAATTAATATTAAATAAAAAAATATTTTTAAATGTAACAGTAATGATCCCCGGCTTTGCATTACCATTACCGAGAAACGACTTCTTTCTGCTCTGCCATTTTCACGAAACGCAATGAAAAATAACCATAAATTATAATCCTAAATCATCCCTTTGATTCACTAACCATTAGTAATAATCTGCATAAAATCAATCAATAAAAGCAGTTACAGAGCAAAGCGTGGACAGATAGACGGACGTGACGAGGGTTTGTCTTATATTATGTACAGATATAACATTCTTATCCTTCATCACACACACACGCAAAATTTTTCGCTTTTATCTTACAAAGTGCTATATTAGTGCAGTGTTGAAGACGAACATTTCCTCCAAAATCTGCAAAAGACTGTGTCAAATCGTGGACTGCTCTGACAAACTCCTACCTTGCAAACGTAGCACTCATGACAGGCGACTGGCAGTGGAAGATATCTTCTGGGGTAGACTTCTTGAACTTGGTGTTCCATACAAGACAGACGCCGTCAGGGTCGTGGGGAGCGTCGTCACTGTTGTGGTAGGAGGCCAGCATCAGCTCCGGGTGGGCCGCCGACCAGTCCAGGCACGTGACGCAGCGGCCTCGGGACCAGCGCTCGTCGTAGAATGTGCGGACCAGGGAGAGCCGGGCGTCGGATTTGTCGTCCCTGTTTTAATTAATGAAAACATATTGCGATGGTTTTATAACATAACATAGCACCTATATTTCCCGAAGGGGTAGGGCAAAGTCCCCAATGCTGTTTAATTTTTTCCATGTAATAGGTGGTTAGCCTATTGCTATCATTACCGGGCACAATTTCAAATTCCGGACTGCCACTGAGAATTTCCTAACAGAAGAACTCACTACACTTTGCCCGACCTGGGAATCGAGCCCAAGACCTTATGCTCAGCAGTCGCACTTGGGACCACTGGATCATGGTTTTATAACTTTAAATATTTGTGAACAGCATCTGAAAGCCTCCGCAGACATGCTATTTCTAGCAACGGCGATTTGGCATCTGCATCAATGCTGCATTGTGATTTGTTGTGTTAAGTCGCGGTAGCTAAATTGTACGATTCAGACGCTATATCCACCTTCTGATAGGTAAGCGACTAAAATCGTTGATGAATTAAAAGTACCAAGTCTACTAAAGCTTTGAATAGTCAGTATTATATTAAAATATTTCCTGTAGTATATTCGTTAGTATTTAAATGTTGCTCTGTTATAGAATAGAATCACAGTTTCTATTTTTATAACTTTGTAAAGACTTCAGTTAAATTAAACACAAAGAATGTCAATAAAAATCACTCCAAATAACGACACAACTCATAAGTACAAATTAATATTATCATAAAGAAACAAAATTCTCTATAGCCTCATAGAGTTATCAGACCGGTTTGGTATCATTCCAAGAAGTAACCACAAACAATGTTGTTATAAATAATAGTTAAATGTTTCAAACAAAAAATATAAAGAGACAGACATTATAAAAAAAACAACATTTAACAAGTTAGGTTCACATCAAACCTACATTACCACAATATTGCATACCAATCGTCATCATACCTATAAGAAATAGTATTGATTTAATATATTTGCTCACAATTTGAATTTATTCATCTACTGTAAGTAAATGTATTAAAATTCTAATTATTAGATAAAATACACGAATCGCTCGTTGTAAACAGTGCAACGGTGATACACTGATAAACAAAATAATAAGAGTTCGGAATGATTCACATATAAGTTCGTTAATAATTTGGCGGAATATACGAGCCGAATATTAGCTGAATATTTCCGAGTCAGCCGCAGGTGTTAACTTGTATGTCGTCGACTTTTGCAAGCTATTTTATTTTTATTTTTTCTAATGCCAAATGTATCTACGTTTGGCCACCAACTCGCCTGATGTTAAGCGACAGTGTGGCCGAAGATGGAGCACGTAGATTCAGAAGAAATCTGTTCACTCTAAGTAGAGAGGATAGATTTGGGGAGAACGATAGTTGGGGAGTTGATGCAACAGCCCAGACCCGTCTCCCACAACGGTTGCACCGGACTACATCCCGAAACACGACTAGGTCGCTTCACAGCATTGCTTCATCCGGTGGGTGGTAACCAGTCGCGGCAGAAGCCTCCCACCAGAGTGTGTTGCCTGTTTTGCACCACCCAGGACCATGTGTAGGGATTCATATTGTATTGCCGATTGTATTTAAACAGTTTTTCTACAAATGTTTATGTATGTGCACAATAGATTGCGATAACTTTATGTGGACTCACAGCGCATTTTCTGCATCCCCTCCTCCAGTATAATCAGTGTAGATGTCGACGGACTCGGCAAGCGCGCGTTCGATAACGCGGCCGGCGCGCGACATGAACCGCTGGAACTCCGACGACAGCATGATGGTCTGCTTTTCGTCCGCACTCAGCTCACGAACTGTATGAATGGAAAGATTGATGAATAGGGCAACCCCTTATCTTACTTACACTTGAGAGACACATCAGTTTCACCCGTGAAAACAATCTGACCAACTAACTGATACTTTTTTGACGTTGTTGATTGATGAACAACTTAATGTCGAAATTTAAACCACGTACACGTGGTCTCAGACATGGCTTTACACAATATCCAGAGCATTTCAAGTGTACTGGTTTCCTCGCGATGTTATCTTTCACCGTTAAAGGCTTCTGCCGTATTGAATTTTATTTGAGAAGTACAAAATTTGCGCTACATATATATTTGGAAAAAAATTCATTTCCAAAGTACTCTACTATAGGTGGACCACACTTTAATACTGACCCTATGGTCACCTTACAACCCGGTCGACACAGCTGCCGTTTATGACATGTATCTTAAGCTTTTTATAGACGAGCTCATGATACTTCGAACTGAAGGAATCTTCAGGCTCATGATATATTTCATTTAAATCCTCAAAATATCATCAAAGCTAACCTTTCTTCTCCTTCTCCTCTTCTTTCTTCTCTTGCGGCGCAGCAGTGACGGCCGGCTGCACCTCCTTGACGGTGGGCAAGCCGTGCGGCAGAATGCCGGGCGGGAGTTTGCCGTGGAATGCCGCTTCCTCCTCATCGCCTTGCCGCGCGCCGTCGCCGTCGAATGTAAGCACTGGACGGTGAATAAGAATGGCCCTTGCCGGGGGGGTGTGTGTACGTGCGTTTTACGACCGATTTATTTTGTTTTGTTTGTGTAAAAGTATTCTAAACTTATAGATAATTGAGCTAAATTGATACTATTATATTCAGCGATGGTTTACAATGCGAAGTTGGGTATATTTGGGATATTGTTCTGCATTCTGGCAGACGACCTGTAATTGTGTTAGGTAGACACAATATCAGGTCGTCTGTGTTAAAATTGTACTCTGCACATCTGCAACAGATTATAGCGGACAAGCTTGCGCTGTCAGTGTACTTCGCGCGCGTATTTGTTGCAAATACAACGGAGTGCGCGATTCGATGCTTCTTGATACGCATAGTTTAGTAAATAATATTGCCAATGAATAAAGTATCAACAGCTCAAATTAATATTTAAAGTTTTGCTTGAAGAGCATTCGAATTGACAACGCTTGTGGGAGAGCGTTCTCTTATAAATCGGTCGTAATTTTTAATTAATTTTCTATTTCATGAAGTTATATGAGTTTGCTTAGGAAGGAATTGTATTAATAATATCAAAACTTAAAATATCAACCTATACATCTATTATCGATTTTTAATCTATTGTGATAACTTCATGAAACATTTTGTTGTAATGAGTTATGAAGATAGATAGGTAACTACTGCTCTACTTGTGTAGCTTACCCTAACTACAGTGTGTCAATGGATGTTTCAGTAATCTTTGCCAAAAATGTAACCAGCTTTTGAATTTCTTAACACTAAATTTATCTGTGATAGGTACTCTTCCAGAGTTCTATAGTAAATGATTTGCAAGCTAATATCCTTATTAAATTAATGATTTGTGGTATTTAACACATCTGTCATTGGGGTTACATTTTATTACTTAATCATTTCAAAAGCTGCTTACATATTAGGCTTTGTAAACTGATGAGTACGTTTGCAAAAGATGAATAATAAAAACAAGAGGCTGAATATACAACTATGTTCTTTTAAAATTTAAAGTGATCTTTGATATTAGGCACATTTTGGAGAAAAATGATTATCGAATAATTTTGAATTAAGTATGAATTTAGTTTACATTATTTTCATACTTTACTATTCATCATTTTTAGTGCACGTACTGTTATTTTGACGAACATTATTGTAAGAAAATGATATAATTTTAATCTGTTCATGAATATTAGCTATTATAAGCGTCATTTCTACTTGTTATATGAGCACACGACCATGTTACATAGTTTGTTAAATGTCTTTCATCAAACTTTTAACAAACTATTAAAACATGGTATTTAACCCTAAAGCGATGGTAGTAGACTATAGTTACAGTAAGTTACTATATTAATTATCAATTTGAAATAGACAGGAATGCTTTAAGAGTTATGGAAACTATAGCAATGCTAAAACCACCCTAAACTTTACTATCACGTTTATAAAGAACTTGCGTTGTTTCTTTCGCTCTGATTGCTTTAAAGCGGAGGATGAATATTTACTAATTAATCCATTTACTACATTATATTTCCAATCTAATCTTGAACCATGTAAACCATTATAAATAAAATTATAATATTTTTTGACACATTATCAAAAAATCGAATAACCTAAGGGATGCATGCTTATTATTGCTAAATGGAGAGGATTTCTAAACTTAATATTTTACCCCCCAGTCGTAGCGTAGCTAAGGTATCTACACATTAATAATTATCTATTTCATGCTCACTTAATAAAGGATTTTATAGGACAACGTTATTTATACCACGTTTTATATAAAACCTTCTATTTGCAGCGAAGACCAGAAAAGCATTACTGTAACTATATTCTCAAGAGCTTTCAGTTTCTCAGAAAAAGTGAATAATGACAGTGAAAATGATAATGTGTGAATAATTCAATACTATTTTTTAAACTAGTTATATCCAAAATTCTGTATAAAACCGTTTATGTTAATAACTACATACTGCGCTCAATATTCCACTCTCAAGACGTCGACGACTACGTCAAAATAACGATTTGTTAGGATGACAAAACTAAAATTATAAAGTGCTGGATTATTTATCACAATTATCACGCTCCAAAATAGTTTTTTTGGAATTCAAAGTGTAATTTAATTTAGGGAGAAACTGAAAGTATTCTCACACTATTACACATCAGTATGTATTAAAGCAACTAAATCAACATAATTGTAATGAACGACATTTGATCTACTTATTTCCTCTAAAAAGTGCTACTCAAACACAAAAATTCCTAAAAGCGTTAAACATTTTGGTGACAGAAAGCTTTGGAATATTAAAAAAAAAAAATGCAAAATAACTTCCCGAGCTCTCCACAAGAGAGGTACATGTTTCATCATAATAAAAAAATAAATACAAATAATACTTCTCTAATAAAACATATGGATGACGTCATTTGTCATGCATACATAAACACAACATGTATTTCTGTCACATGCATTATGGATTTTAATGTAGTAAATATTTATATATGAAGATCTCGTATGTAATGTAATACAGGGAAATTTTTAGTTTATTCATAGCTGACTGTCAGCAGTCCGAGTATTTTGCTGTGGTCTGATACAAAAGCACTGTTAAAACAAAACAAAAAAATTGATTTTGATAAGATTTTTTGCGTCCAGATTGCTCTGATATATAATTAAACTTCCTAATTACTGACTGACCGTCAGCTCAATTAGAAATGAAGGACCTGTATTAAATCCACACATACATATTATATGCTACGTTATGTTTTGTTAGCTTTATCATAAATAGCGTTACATATAGATACAGATAGAAACAAACCATGCTAGGTGATAGGCACAGGCTCTACGAAGGGCAATATTTAGTTATAAAATGATTGTTTGTATGATTCGGAATTGAAACCTACCTGTGAATTCGTCCTCCCACTCTAAACCCGGGTTTAGATTGTACTCATCTTGAAAAGGGAGGAAAAAACAAAAAAAACAATGTCAGTATCTTTCGACCATAATATATATATAAAAAATTTCAAACTATACATAGAAATAGCTAGTGCTTATATAATTTACAGCATGACCGTTTCGTATTGCGTCGTCACGGTGTTGGTGCATTGCGTTGGATGCAGCAACAGGCGTGGGGACGCAATACGCGTCCGTGTGTTAGGACCTGTGCAGTGTATGTTAGTCGACTCGAAGGGTAAAACAGCGTGAAATGATACGGCGACCCCATAATACCACCATAATCGGTATATACACATATTATATTGTTTATATTTTTTGTTTTGCGGCCGGTAGGATAGGTCTCCTGTGAGAGACGCAGTGGAGAACTCTGGAAGGCCACAATTCCGTGTAAACACTTAAACGTGCATCAAATGATGATGTTTTAATTGAGTAGTGTCACTCAACCCCCCCTCTAAGACTAAGTGTTACAGATTTCTTGATAAAATGAAATGGATTAAATGGTCTAGATGTTCCTCTCAACTGAATATATTTATCAAGTAATCTGAATACCGCACCTAATGTTGTTAGTAGGAAATAACTAGAAGCGTGATAGTAAGGATAACCTAGACTAAAATATATACAAATCTAGACCGAGATGAGGACTAATATACAACCGACACCGTGTTAACCGACATGAGAAGAGAGAGGTAGTGTTAGGGGAAACGACAGAAAGCGTCCTGGCGGAATAATGACTTACCGTAGTAGTCGGTTGCGTGTGCTAGAAAAGGACAAAAAATAAAAATATTCTGTCAGTTATAATTCAGTGATAAAATACATATCTTTACAATAATATCTATAATATTTAAGAACCGTTGAATATTTTTGTTTTGATATATAGTATTCATATTTACATTAATATATGTAAATGATTCTTGAACAAATGGAATGGATGGTATTCACAATGAATTGATATTAGTCCATTTAGTTTGTAATGAGTACATGCAATCCTATCAGGCCGTGGCCTAGATGAATATGGCGAGGTTTGTATCGTGTAGGCACAGTGTCGCACATCTAAAGTGTACTGGCATTCAAAATAAACGAGAAATTTGGTAAAAAATATCTTATTTTAATTAGCATAAAGCACACTTTCAATTGTTTACAGATGTATATCAATTCAAACAAAATTGCACCTTAATCAGATGGATATAAGACAGATTTTTGCCAAATTTGATGATTATTTTGAACCTCTGAATACTGATTGTACAACATACGGCCAATATAAGTTGTTTCCTTTTTATATGCTCCTATTCTCTAGTCCACGGCCTGTAATAGATCAAACTAGTGTCAGTCACAATCTTGGGTCAGTGTTTAGTAAAGTGCATCACACTGTGACATTAGTCTGAAGGCATCAAACAATACATGCTCGGACACATTCGATCAAACCCACATTTAATTATGGACGTAGCCAGTATTGACTTAAGACCTATTTTCGTGTACAACTCTTTTCCCTTTTCTAGATTCTTTCCACTCTTGTTCTCTGGCTACGCTCTCAATATGATTTAAAATAGAAATTAGTTACAAGTTCGAATGGAACAAAACTTATTACCTATTTTGTAGTGTGTATAACCCTAATACCATTTAATCCATTTCAGACAAATGAAATATAATAAAAATAAAAATATAGCAAATTTCTACAGGACATGATTTTTACTGATTTACTAATATCACAAAAAATACAAATTAAATAATTATGATTACTACTTGTTATAGGCCACTGGGGTTTGTTTCGAAAATGGGACAAGTGTGTTATGTGTTTAGTGTTAAGTACATAATTAATTGAATATGTTTTGTTCCATTTCACGTAAACAAATAATCGTGCATGCATTGTACATTTACGCCGCATGAAAATATACTGTCCACGAATATGACACGTAATTATATGGCCAAATTAAAATAAGAAAACACTAAACAACTACAAAATTCATGATGATCTAAGAATAAATAAATAATGAAGTGACTAGACTGACTCAAAGTTAGTGGTTTCAAATACAAATATCATGCACAGACAGAAAACATTGAGTGTTCTTGTTATGAGATTTCTAATGATTTAAAAACTATTCTTATAGATCGAAATTCTCGGTTCAACTACTAGTCAAGGTACCTTCTACAAAAACCAAAAAACTACATACCACAGTGCATATTCGTGGACAAACAAATATATACTGTAAAATAATGTTAATAAGGTATAAGTTACCTTTGCGCGGCCGCCACCAGTCCTCCATGTATCCTGCAAGCGGTGATGCATTGGAAGAGCAGCCTTTTTTTATGGTAGCACAAACACAAACATTGCACCACAATTCTCATACAGTATTTACTTTTAATTTATATCATTAATTGATTATAAGGGTAATGATAGACGACACATGTTAAGCTGAGAAAATAAATAAAAATTTCGCAAATAAAATGCTGCCTGAATTTATTTTTTGTTTCAGAAATATTTATCGGTAAAATTTACCGAGATTCTTCCACTTCCGGCATTTAAGAGTACTTTTTTAAACAGGCGTTGAATCAGCTATACTTTTTTTATGAATAATTTACTGTCCATGATCTGTGGAAGTTAACGACAAGTTCATGTTAATACACTAAACCAACAAAATAATTTGGTCTTTACATCTTTTATTTTTATCTGAAATTTTAGTGCTTACTACTCTGTTTTCATATAAACTCAGACAACATATCAAAGGCCAAATTAAAATAGATGAGTGAAAAGTAAATACTGTTTTAAAAACTACAGATGTCATTGGTTATAAGGGGTTTCTGTCATTTGCAAGTACAATACAAAAATCTTTGAAATTATATCTATATAAAATAGCCTTTGCCACTTCAACTTTCAAAGGGAGCTTCTTAGTTGTTCTTTTTTACAGTATATGTAAGAGATTCAGATAAACATAAAATTTAGTACATGCAAATGACAAAGTATAGTTATACCAACACCCAGACATCACTGTTAAAATAAATTTTATTGTTTTAAAATCGGTATGCATACTTTGAAAATATGTTATTGAACAAACATTTATGTCATTGCACACAATCAATCCAAAACCCACTATTAATTTATTTGTAATGTTAAGTTTGATAACAGACAATAAAATGAGTGAAAACTTTAAGAGAGCTCTTCTTATACATTGAAAAACATACAAAGTATCACATCTGTATTTCTCGAAGTGGTAGGCAGAGGTGTACACAGTTGTACACTCACATTTCACCAATGCTGTTATTAAGTTCCATGTATTAAGTAGTGAACCTATTGCTATCTACCAGGCACAATTCCAAACTCCAGGCTTATACTGAGAATTTTCTAACAGAAAAACTTAATAACACTTTGTCCAACCCTTTTTTTAACATTATTGAAATTTCTATTTATGGTTTGTTCACTTACTAAAGACCCTGTGGTCACCAAACCGATGATAGAGCACAAAACCTCTTGCAGGGAGCCTAGGTTGAGCATTGGACTGCAATAAGCAGTAAATTCTGACTCAAAAAGCTCTTCTCTTTATAAAAAGTCTTTCTCACAGTAATGAAAAGCAAACATACATACATTCATTGGTTATAGAAAATTTACTTGATCCTAGTGCTTGCAAAACTAAAGAAAAAGTAACCAAAAATAGTAAAATCAATACAAAAAAAGTACTATAGTCTAGCAGAATGTTAGCTACGTAAACTACACGCAAAGCTTACCATCTCGCAGTTCGTTGACGCCTGTGGTTGTGGTTTGAGTCTGCTTCGCGTATGTTACATTCTCTTTAGGAGGAATGTCGGTAGACTGGACAGATACCACTTGGAGGGCAGGTGCTTTCTTCGGACCACTGGTTGTTAATGTAAATATATTAAATATACTGTACATTTGCTAACGTGATTGAGTAAAACATTTATTATTACACTTAGTACTATAGTCTGCACAAAGTTGAAGAGTTCACAATTACTGAAATTGGTTTAAAAGTTCATAATGTTATACAGGTGGTAGCTAACTATGACATCAAATTATGGACCCTGTCGGACACAGCACAGTTAAGTAGAAGAGCTATATAAATAAATGGGTTTTGCTTTTTGTTGAGTCATTTGCACTTCAGTGTCATCCGATTTTTTGTAATTGTTTGAATATTTGCTTCATAATCATTGGCCTCATCTAAAGGCCCACAATATTTAAAAAAGATTTGTTATACCTTTTTCTTGGGAAGGCCTTTTTTCTTCCATATAAATTATTTCTCTAAAACTTACCCATGTGCAGGTAAACTGGATTTATCAGTATGTGGCAGGCTGGCATCTGGCGATGCAGTCTGTGGTGGCGTTAATGACGTCATTGACGAAAGGGAGGAAAGTACATCTTTGACGGGCGCCACTCCGAGGGACGACAACATCTCGTCCAAGTCACGCCGGCTGTCCATGCTGGAGGCCGCTGAGGCCCGTTGCTGGAATCAGATCAGGTAGTTAGTGACTTGTCATAATAGTGTTATCAAAAGTAGACTTAAGACAAAGTCAGTTACTTACTATATCTGCCTAGCCTTTTCCCAATTACATTGGGGTCGGCTGCCAGTCAAACTGGATGTAGCTTAATACCAGTATTCTACTTGGAGCGAAAGTCAGTTATTTACTAATACCAGAAAAAAAAATGAGCAGGTTGGTCAGAAAGACTGCAGGAAGAAGGGAAGAATTGAGGCAATTTTCTTGGCAGCCATTTATAAGATAAACCTATGGTGACACAGTCAGCTTCATCTCTGGGCAAATCTGCATTGGTGTAAGTTAGTGATACTATCTCAAAAAGAGTCGGACTCGCCCACCGAGGGTTCCGTACAAATTTGTAGGTACATATTATAAATAGTTCAGGAATCGAGTCTCGCAATTTTTTCAGAGCTTTTCCCGTAATACAGTTTGTAAAACTTATAAAGACTATACATTTGTAATGAATTCAAACAGCTTCAAGGAATGTAGACTTGAGTATATGGTTATAATTTCAACTCGATAGCTCCGAGTTTTTCCGAGATGGGTCTTGATAGACAGACACAGACTGACAACAAAGATGATCCTATAAGGGTACCCTTTTTTCTTTTTCCTTTCGAGGTACGAAATCCTAAAAAGAATCTACTTAGAATAATACCAGTACCGATTCTTCTAATTGATCTGACTGAGTGGAAGTGATTGTATTATGCACAAACATTTATGGAAGCCATGGACAGCTATGCACACCAACTTATATCTTTTTGCTCAGCTCTTAAGAGTTTTAGCATGATGTTAAATATCCTACAACTAGAAGTTATCCCTAACTATAGCTATCCTTGAGAGTTGGGCTACCAAATACAAAATGTTTTTTTTTTTAATCCAACTAGTAGTTACAGCGATTAGTTTCAAACAATAAAATTAAACCCCCCCTTCAGCATTAAATACATTCATATTCTCAACACTCAAATGCCCCACATAAACAATTGAAATATTGATACATACCAATGCTTCTTCGGCATCTTTCTGTTCTTTCTCCCTGCGGCGCCGGTCCTTCTCGTCCCTGAGAGCTTGGAGCTTCGCCTTCTTGCGCTCCAACTCTGCCTTCCGGTCTGACATGCTTGACATGACTGGTTTAACATAAACAGAAATGAAAAAGTTGCATTTACATCAATATTCTTAAGTTTTATCATCATAAAATTTTAATGTCTATTTGTAATATCAAAATAAATAAAATTGAAGGGTCTGTTTTCAATATCTAAATAATAGTTTTTTAAGCTTAAACAGTTATTTGCAATAAAAATAATTTAACTTTTAGTATTAGGATATTCTTTTCTCACAGTAAATAATTCATTTTGTTTAATTATGCCATACTTATTTTTTTATACAGTAACATTTTCTGTTCTCAAAACTACTTTCAGTATTATAGTTTGTGATAGTTACGGAGTTATAGTGTATCGGTAACATAGTAATTACTTAGGATTATAAATTTCATTTTTCAATTTCTTACGTAGATGTTCATACAAAGGTAAAATGAGAAACGTCAAATCGGACTTCTTAGATTGTCACGAGTTTAGTTCCTTTTATAACTCCACTAATGAATAATTTTGAATGTTTGAATGATAACATTTTGAAGAAATGATTATGTTGACCCTACAAAAATGTTCGCATTTTGTAGTCATATCGTTCTTCGAAACTGACCGTTCCATAAGCAAAATATCGGACTATAACTAGTTTACGGTTCTCAGGGAACTCATGTTTGTAATGTTTATTTTAAACTACAATGAACATATTTATTTAATATCTTTTACATGTATTTGTTTACACCTATGTTTAACAAATAAAAATTCTGATTCTTATAAATGTTGAATGTTTTTATAATTTTTTTATGCGAAAGCTTTTAATTGGACATGTCTGATGTCATATCATGGGTGCAGGTGATTCATTGACAATGTTTGCAAAAACGTTTTTAAAGATTTTAAGACTTTACCTGCTGCCGACTTGGATCCTCAAACAAAAATAAACATTTTCAATATAAGTTTATAGAGAAATATGCCGACAAAACGTGGCAAAAATAAAATATTTGTAACGGGATTTCACTCAAATTAACAACAAAATATCATTCAGTTCCGCTTTGTAATAACGTAAAGAATAAACAACTTAGAATTATCAATACTGGTATGAGAAACTTTTCATCAAATAGACTTAATTCTCTAAAATACCGAAAATAAATCGATCAGCACAATTTCCCGATTTCGGTAGAAAATTATAGTGTTACAAGTTCTAAAGCTAATATTAGCCGTTACTTCAAACAAATTAAATAATTTTACTTTCTTTTAGTATGGTAAAGAATAAAGGCAATCTAGAAAACACAGACCATAAATTTATAGTTTTTATAATCTTGCCTATGTAATTTATATAAAGAAAGAATAATTATCTGAAAATTCCATTTATTTTACTTAATTATATGCATTGGCAATGATATCTGGACGTCTGATTTTGTCAAAGATGCGTTCGAAACCAATGCTGGATTTTGAAAGTTCTAGCAGAGGTGTTATTCATATTAATTAATTTACACAAGATTAATTAGATTTTTAAACTAGAGAAATTATATTCTGTTCAAGACAATTTAAGAAGAATTAATGAAAGAATGTTTAATCCTACAAAATATAATTTGTTTTAATATAACTCTATCACGATATATATTTATGAACGGACATTCACCAGCTTGTTCTCTTGTACGTTATCACTACGTTTGTTATGTCACTATTGGTATTGGTGGAAAAATCTATTGCTTTGACATATAAGCCAATAAGAATAAAGAATATGAACGTAAACTGACATTACTGTTTTCAAAAACGCACTTGGGTGTTGTCCGGCTTGATGATTGTAACAACGCTAACGTAATGATCAAACAGTTTTATTTAATTTTCTGACTGATACATTACGTTCTTAATATCAGTAGCATTTATAAAATAGCTATGAAATTATGATGAGTGGTCTTGTGTATTATTTCTTTGTGTTGCTTTGCTATAGCATTACAGAATCTGATGCAGGTTAGTAACGATTATTTTCAGAACTTTTGGAAGTATTTCTGTATTAAATATACAATTAATTTAACGTTACGTTCGAAGAGATTTTAAGTATCTTATTCTTTTACTGCACTATTTTGTAACTGCAAGAAGAATAAACTTAAGACAGTTTTCTGAAAGAGTGTTTCATGAAGTCATGCTTGTTTACTTCATAAAAATTTCATTCAACCCTGGAAAGAACTGTGCTAGGGTATTTTCGTCCAAACAGCATTAAATTTGATGTACTTGATTGTTGTTTTCAGACTCAGTAAGATATTATTACGACTACGAATGTAACGAGCCCCTAGTTGCCAATGCTAAGTTGACTGCCACATCTAGCCTGAGAGACAGAGGACCAGATAATGCTAAACTATATGGTGAGTATCGGACAATAGATGAAAATAAATCCTGGGCTGTCCTAAGCTGGAACCCCAAATTGAAAAATCAGCATTTTGGTCATAACATATAAAAATAATCACTTAATACAATAATTAAATGAATTCTACATAGATATAGGCTAGAAGTAGCAAGTTGAAATTATACAATAGATAACTCGCGTTATCAGCTCTATATTATTAATTTCAAGGTCTGTAGTTATATGGAGTAGTGCTAAGGTTATAACATTAAATGATACCACATGGTATTATTTGTTCAAAAAACAAAAAAAAATAACATTCCATATTTAGTTGCAGGACATTGTTTTCAGTTTATATTTAACAACATCATGTAAATGCGTAAAGATATCACATGATAAATACTAGAAGGTCAAAGACCTGAGAGGTGAAGATGGCCCAGACATCCATTCTGAATTACCTAATCAAAAAATCAAGCATTATCAAGCGCGTTTTCTGGAGTACATTTTTATGCTATTTATTTTGTTTGAAAGATCAATTTTTTTAGTTTAATGTTTATTACATGGGTTGTACTAACATCTGTATTATTTAATATGGTATCTCAGCACCACTCCATATTTCTTTTTATTTTGGTCTTGAAGGACTCAATAAATTATTACACCTATTTCCTTTTGGGGAATACTAATAATAATTCAACACCATGCAAATAATAAGATTGTTTCATGGTCAGTTAGCAGTAGCATGGAAATCATATTGAAATGTATTTTTATCACCTTTTTTTTGCCTTTGCTGCACTTTTACTGGTTTATAACATTTGAGTATTAATAAAGCAATATGGATAAAGTAATTCAAGATATGTCTTTGAAAAAGCATTAACGCATGCTTAGCGAACTCTAAAGTTACAATATTTAATGGAAAAAAGAATAAGGTCGTGAACAGGATTCGATTCTGCGCCTCCCGGATAGATACTCCAGGCGCTCTGACCACTAAGCCATCACGACGTCGAGATTAATGGTCAGAGCGCCTGGAGTATCTATCCGGGAGGCGCAGAATCGAATCCTGTTCGCGACCGTATTCTTTTTCCATTTAATATTGTTACTTTATGGATAAAGTATTAATCAACTTTTGATTTTATAAGAAATGTTATGAATGAGTACATAAGTTATGAGTATATAATGCTAGAGAATGCTGTAGGATATGAGCCAAATATTATGGTACCATTTTATCATATGATTTTGTTTTCACTCTGGGATGAAGTCATAATATTATTTTTGCATGCTGTGTGTTGTTTTCGTGATTCAGTTGCCAGAATTATAGTTTATGCTTCTTAACCTGTGAAATTTAAACAAAATATGAAAATAAAACAAGGAAGACTGAAAGTAACAGGATTCATTCGTCTGCAGGTCCGTTATCAATATAGAACCCTATATAATTGGACCTCAGTTACAAAACTAAATAGAAACATTAGTATCAGAATGGCAAGCTCAAATGTTAGATGGGCCTTCAATGCTACTGAATGGAAACCCATGAGGGATGAAATCACAGCAGCTTCAAGTTATATTCAACAAGAGGAGAAACAAAGAATAGCAAGATTTGTATTCCAGAATGACGCAAAATCATCACTTGTTGGACGCTTGATGCTGAGAAAATTTGTACATGAAACCACTGGGATACCTTATGAAAACATAAAATTTAGTAGAGATGAAAAAGGCAAGCCATATTTAGTGGGGGCAGGAGATATACCAATATATTTTAATGTGTCCCACCAAGGTGACTTTGTAGTACTGGCTGGTAACAGAGACAATAATATCGGTATTGATATTATGAAAATAGAACCACCAGCAAATAAGAACATCCCAGAATTTTTTCGTATAATGACGCGTCAGTTTTCGAGACACGAATGGTCGACAATACGTAGTTTTGCCACAGAATTGGAGCAGATCGCGTGTTTCTATCGTATTTGGTGTCTTAAAGAAAGTTATGTGAAGAACATAGGGTTTGGTATAACTGTGCCTTTGGATGAAATAAGTTTTTCGATAAAGACACGCAAGTTGAACGTGGGAAGGCCAGTGACTGATACAGTCTTGTATGTTAGAAATGTTCTAAAGGAAGGGTGGGTATTTGAAGAAACATTGGTGGATGACAAACATGCTGTTGCTGTTTCTTTAAAAGTGGAAGATAACAGGAATTATATACCATCACCTTATACTGTTCTATCATTTGATGAAATAGTGCAAGATGCTAAACCCTTACATGAACCAGACTTAAGTTTTAGTTCGGATTTTGTTGAGAAGCAGATGAAAAATTTTTAGATGAAGAAGGGTTGGGAAATCTCATACATAGCTATGAAATAAAATATTTTCTTAAAGTTGTAATGTTAAATTTTGCTAATTTTCTTCCTATATGTGTTTGTATAAGTTTTTACAATTGGGTTGCTTTTTAATTATATAGATGTTACTTAGGTTTAGGGTTATATCACATAGATGTTAGAAGTTCAATAAATGGCAAAGGCAAATAAATAATTATTTTAAAAAACGATAACATTCTCATTTATCCAACTAACAGTTATAACCCACTAACGAGGCAAGAGTCATTGAAATAAAAGCGAGCAAATTTTCCCGCTCTAAAAAGGTTTGAACGCATGGACGGCTTCAGAGAATGACTTCGACCAGCAGCTGGTCATTGACCTGGGTAGCGTGAAGAACATCACGCGGGTGGCCACGCAAGGCCGCGCTCACTCGCAGGAGTTTGTCCAAGAGTACCATATCAGCTATGGGTCTAACGGACTTGATTATGTTCAATATAAAGCCGCTGGAGGGGAAGTTAAGGTAATTAAATAAATGGAAATTATAAAATGACTAAACAGGTTGAGAGGTTGGTTTGCATGTGAACAGCTTGGGTTATTTGTGTTCTTGTGGTTTTTCTATTATTTAAATTTTATTTGGGCTTCTTTTATTTAGTTCATTGATTCCATCCCTTAGTAGTTTTGTTGTAGTAGATGAAGGTACTTACCAATAAATTAATGTATTTTAATTTCTGTAATTTTCTACCATCTTTTACTTTTCTAATGTGAACACTATTAGACAATTAGTTTGATGGGTTCCCTTCTGTAGTATGATTAAACTCGAATTGTCCGCAATAATAAATGTATGAAACAATTGTATTGTGCCATATTGTCAATTGCTATGAGTCTTAGTAACCGCTTCTTCTTTCCAGCTAAAACACTAGGAAGCGGTGAAGGGTGGGCTTTTTTGGGGGCTGTCTTAATGTTTGACGTTCAAAAAGCGCTAATTTTTAGCCTAATTTGAATAAAGAAATTTTGATTTTGATTTGATTTTGACTGCTCTTGAGTTCATGATGAATTCAATGTTGAGTATTAGTTCTAATTTTAGTTTTATATGTTCTGGACTACTGGAGACTAAAATTACGAATGTAGACACTGGCGTTATCGATTTAGCCGTGAATATTTCGATTATTGAGCAATCGATATTTTAGTAAGATGTTATTGGTTATTTTATTTAATATTTATGTTTTATGATTATGGGTCGAAGGGTCAGGGCAATCAATGAAACTAATTACTAACATCTAATAGTATGTTAACATATTTAATAACGGCTGTAAGAGACTACCAAAAAATTTTACATACAAAATCCAGAGGCATTCTTTTCTATTCTCCAACTAAACCCTAACAACTTCGACTAATCTGTACACATGTAGGATAACAAATGTGATTGTAGATTGCATACAATGTATATGTGGTTATACATATAGTGGTAAATTCTAGGTAATATAGCCTACAGTTAGTAAACTGTTGTTCACTGAATCCATTGTGGAACTGAATAAAACCGCTCGACAATGACATTGGGTACTCGTATAACATGGCTGTGAAGTACTATTATTTATTATGTGGTTGTGGTTTCATATAACATAACATAGCGTCACGCCCATTCCCCGAAGGGGTAGGCAGAGGTGTAGACAGTTGTACACCCTTTCACCAATGCTGTTATTAGGTCCCATGTGCACAATTCCAAATTCCAGGCTGCTACAGAGAATTTCCTAACAGAACGGGAATCGAATCCGAGACCTCATGCGCTTGAGACCACTAGACCAACGAGGCAGTTTTGGGAGTGATTTCATATACCATCATCATACTCAGTCTTCTAAGTTTCTAACTGAAATGGACTCCTGATGTGATGAATTAAAAACATATTTTTTTGGGAATCGGCTAAAACGCTGTGTGATAATTTTATTAATAAGTCAGAATCTAAAACAAGTAATTCACAATCGCACAAAACTCAAACCCAAAATGCAATCCACAATCACATCGTCCACGCTACTGCAACAGCACTAACTAACAAATAACGGTGAAGGCACATCGGCTTGGACGGCCCGCGAGAGTTCCTACTACCAGCACCTGACGGTCCACCTGGACAAGCGCCGGGAGTTGCGCGGTATCGCCACCAGGGGGCGCTATGCGACCGACGAGTACGTTACCGAGTATATGCTCCAGTACTCCGACGATGGGGAGACTTGGAGGCCGGTTACTACCGAGGATGGGTTCACGCAGGTAGGTTGGAGTTATTTGGGTGTGTTTGTAAGTAGTGGGTACTCCATTTCTTATAACATTAGGCAAAAGTGGCTCACCTTGACCAAGTCAGAGAGAGTCAGAGGCATTTCTGGTAGCAGCTGTAATGTGGAGCGGAAATAAATAATAAAGTGTTCTTTGTTCCAACAAGTAATCAGCGTCGACAAATTAACAAGTTTTCAAAAAAAAAAAAATGCTCCGTCGAGTAGGCCAATCCATGCTATCCATGCTATCCATTACATACTAATATTATAAATGCGAAAGTATCTCTGTTTTTTTGTTACCTTTTCACGACTAAACGGCTGAACGGATCGTAATGAAATTTGGCAAGGAGATAGATTTTATCTTGAGGAAGGACATAGGCTACCTTTAGTCGCGCACACGAAGTCGCGGGCATCAGCAAGTAGGTACATATATATGGTTTTGTCTAATGTTGTATGAAATGGATTATAGTAATATTAATAATTACTAACGTTTTTTCGACTGCTTTGATTCTTAATATTGTACCGGGTTCAAAATTATCGTGGCTTTTTTTTGGGAACTGCAGAGAGACGTCGATGTTCCAATGGTCAAGCGTTAAGCTATAGTTAACGTAACGTTTAAACTTAAAGTCATAATAGCAGTGTGCAGAGCAAACAAAGTTTAAGTATCAGAGTTATTGCCAAATATTCAATTACTCTAGAGAGAAGAAGAACACATAGTGACAGTGAAAGCACGAGATTTGTGGGCTAAATTGAGTAGCTGTTGAGCATTTGGCGATTCAGACAATCTTAAGGAGAAGCCTTTCCACATTTTAAAACGGAAGCAAACTAAAGCGCATTAGAAGAATAAGTTTCGCATAACTTAATTGTTTCACAGAATTTATATATTAGTATTACATACCTGCCTATGTTTTGAATAGTAAGGTCCGACACCGCTGCTTGTAACCTTATACTGTGTTGTAATTATTTTAAGGAACCTCCAGGTCTGTTATCCCACCTAAATATTTCTTTAACATGTTTGTATACGACTGTATGAGTTCTAAATAAATAAATTTTAATACGTCTTTTTGTGACGTCATTACGATCTATCTATTCAGTCCCAGAGATGAGCGCCTGGAGTATTTATTCGGGAGGCGCAGGTTCGAATCCTGCTCGCGACCGTATTCTTTTTCCCCAAAAAATTATAACTTTAAATACATAAAAATTAAGTAAAAGTATTCTAGTAAATATAACAATCAATATATACACAATAATATAATATAGAGGCTTTTCTAATTGCACAGCGTCGATGAGCGTATCTGTTCTTTCTACTCAACCTCGATGGGATAGGCGGTAAATTGAACTACTTCTTTCTCGAACATAGTTAACTCTCCATTGAGATTCAATAAATCGCCAATACGAAGAAAATCTTCCACTTTCAATTTGGGTTAGCAGCATAAAAAGAACAAACAAGTCGACATACCTGATTATAGACAATTTTACAACTCAATATTATTAATTTTATGTTACAAATTGTACAGACTAAATTCTACTTTGATGTCATATGAATAGAGCTCATATTCCAACAGATGTTCGAAGGAAACCATGACGGCAACACGGTGCAGAAGAACGAATTCGAAGTGCCTATTATAGCGCAGTTCATTCGGATAAACCCGATGAGATGGCGCGACAAGATTTCCATGAGAGTTGAGGTCTATGGATGCGATTATGGTACGTATTAACAACTTATTACCCGAAAACCTTCAAATAAGAGTTAATAACATCTTCTGTGAACGCTCGTTCCATCGTAGACCTCATCCACCGCTTGCCATCAGGCGAGAGCGAGGTCAGGAGCCGACATAGTATAAACCAAAGTCGCTTCCCGCTTCTGCCTGTCTGTTTATCCACTAAACTCCTAAACCACGCACCGGATTTTGATGCGGTTTTCACCATCGTTTAGATAATTTTCACAGATGGTGTATATAATAAAGCCTAATGAAGTTTTTTTTGTAAGTAGAAAAAAATAATATTTTGTAACCAAGTCTTACGTAGGCTAAATGTAACTTCACTCTTTTTAGGGTACCTTACCTCAAAAGGGATCTAGGTAACGCGTGGAGGTATCGAGTTGAAATTAAAACCATATAGTCATGTCTACATTCCTTGAAGCTGTGAAAAAAACAAACTTCTAAGTTAACGTTAAAAAAAGATACGGTCGTTTATGCCGCATAAACGTATACTTCGACACTCTCAAGGGAATTCAAATTTATAGGGTACTTTCCGTTGGCCTAGAAATTTGGCAAGTAATATCGTCTTATACTATAAATATGAAAACTATATATTTGTAATTAAATCATAAAAAAATATAGTCTTTATTTAAATATGTACCTAAAAATTTGTACGGAACCCTCGGTGGGGGACTCCGACTCGCACATGTCCAGTTTTTTTTTTTTTTAATTTGGCGGATCGCTATTTATCTATAAATAAAAGATAGATCGGGCCCGCCGATACCTTGGACTAACTATATCCTGCCGGGGTTGTGGTGAATGCAACTGCGATCCCGGTTCCGATTCACACACGGTACACCGTGTCGTTTTAATCGGTAGGACTTTGGAACATCGTCTGGATCTCTGTCTCCTCTGTGGACCCCAGTTACACTTATATCTTCACGAACTTGCCCAGGTTCTTTTGAAACGGACGCTGGTCTTTTGAAACTTTATCTTGTTTAGGTAACCCAAAATAATTGTGATATAAAATTACTTCTACTTACCCATATCTATGATTTTAGTAGTTCCATGAAGCGTTTTATCTTAAGCTATAAAAATGAATAACATCTCGACATAAAATATTAACATTCTAAAATAAAATGGAACGAATATTACTTGCTATACATAGATGACCATGGTACATTTTTATGGTAATGGACGGAGTATCTAGCCAGCACTCTTGATGGAATATGAAAAATAAATAAAGCCATCGTTTTTAGTACAGTTATTGCATACTTGGAATCCTAAAATTCGCAATAAATCCTACAAAAATTGATCGGTTTCTTGACTTGACTGACAAACAAAAGGAGTGTATTGTATTTTATTGTCTTACTAGTGTAATGCCTGCAAACGCAACTGCTGTCCTGTGAGAAAGCAGTGTTATCCTTTCAGATAAGTCTCAGTAGAACTCCGGAGTTTGAAATTGTGCCCAGTAGATGGCTATAGGCTCATCATGTATGCCATATGCTGAAATGTGGGTGTACTACAGCCTCTGTCTAACCTTTCGGCGATACAGGCGTGATGCTATAACTATCTATCTATTTTCACCTATATATATATAAAAAAAAAAACCCATTTGCCTTGGTCACACCATAACTTGAGAACGACTGCACCAAATTGGATAATTCTGTTTTTGTTGTGTTCGTCATTGTCAGGACAAGGTTTTTAAATAAGTATTTTTTAAATCTTTCGGAAAAGTTTTTAACTGGGGCGGGTGAAACTGCGTGGCACAACTAATAACATAAAAAGAAAGAAAAAAAGGATACTCTTAGCATCACGCCTGTATTTCCTGAAGCGTAAGCAGAATTATTTTTAAGTCCCGTGTGATAAGGTAGTGAGCCTATCAACTCTTTAACAAAAGAAAAACTTCGATGTCTTCATCATAACATTTCCCCTTTCAGTTGCGGACACACTCTATTTCAACGGCTCGTCCCTCGTCAAGATGGATCTACTCCGCGACCCCATCTCCGCCTCGCGCGAGGTAATCCGCTTCCGCTTCAAGACCAGCACAGCATCAGGAGCCCTCATGTACTCCAGAGGAACGCAGGGAGACTATTTAGCGTTACAGCTCAGAGATAATAGACTTGTACTCAATATTGACTTGGGTAAGTGTTAAAAAAACTCTTTAAATTATTTTTGGTTTGGGTTTAGTAAGCTGCACGTCAGTGGTAACAAAACCAGTATAACTTAACCTCGCATATTATTGAAACTGCCTACTATGATAGGCCAGCT
This sequence comes from Xylocampa areola, assembly GCA_935421205.1. NCBI lineage: Eukaryota > Metazoa > Arthropoda > Insecta > Lepidoptera > Noctuidae > Xylocampa > Xylocampa areola. Next base: position 19,780,524 of record OW285208.1, read on the forward strand.
TAAGGTTCATGTGTTACCATGGACGTGCCTGCGTGCACATCAGATAGGCTGCCTTTAAAAATTTTAAACCTATTTCTAGACATACCTACATAGTACCTTTAACCTCTCGTATGTCGCATTTCCAGACACAATAAAAATTGCATTGTGTCTCGCGTGGATCCACGTTCCGGCAGTCAAAAGGTTAAGGTTCGGTTAGATATCGATGGCGTCACCAAAAGAGGTATTAAAATGTCGACTATTTCGAGGTATTGATCGGAGGTAGATATAGCGTAGTGGTCAGAGCGCCTGAAGTATTATCTGCGAGGCGCAAGTTCGAATCGAGCTATGGACCGCATGTTTAAAAAAAAAATTGCAACAGTTCGCTACGCATGCAACGATTTATCTGTATTTGTCTCCTTACCACATGAAATTAGAGATTTATTTTTAATAAGCTAAATTGTCTACTGTCACTTTCTAAGCAAGGATTTGTAGATATCGCCGTTAAATTCAAACCTTTTACTTAATATCTATTAACTTTATCAGGTTCAGGAACATCTACCTCCCTATCAGTGGGCAGTTTACTAGATGACAACATCTGGCACGACGTGGTGATATCCCGGAACAGACGCTCTGTCATATTCTCCGTGGACAGAGTCATCGTACAGGACCGCATTAAGGGAGAGTTCTCCAGGCTCAACTTGAATAGAGCCGTGAGTATTATATCTACTATACTATATGGGCGGTCGAGGAAATCTATTTATGATCCATCTACAAGAAATATACAGAGGCACCGCGAGAATAGTAACGAACTACATATTAAGATTAACATGTTAAAGTTGCTGTTTTTGGATTGCCCTTATGTTGACGTTGTAAAAATGGGGCGAAGAAGTACTAGTTTAAAAAAAAAACATTTTGTTCATTGTATAAGAATTATGTCGTGGTGGCTGAGTGGTTACGGGCTCTTGAGCCACAGGTTGTGGGTTGAACCCACATGGCATCTGGCACGTACCAATGTGACTTTTTCAATGTCATTATGTATTTGTAATGTCTTATTTAATCTAAGACATCACAGACATACGGTGAAGTAGTAACCTGGACTTGATTGTCTGAACAGCAAACTAGCGTGGTGATCAATGGTCGTGCCTTCACTGCATGACAAGAGGCTTGCCCTGCAGTGGGACAGTTATGGGCTGGTTATATTATGTTGTCATATGAATTATTTTAGTTTTGTTGAAATTCAATACTATTTTGCTTGTTCCAGTTCTACATAGGCGGCGTACCAAACTTCCAGGAAGGGTTAGTAGTGAACCAAAACTTCACGGGCTGCATCGAGAACATGTACCTGAACGCTACTAACGTCATCCAGGACCTCAAGCAGGGATACGAGTCCGGAGAGCCCTTCAAGTTCCAGAAAGTTAACACGCTTTATGCTTGTCCTGTAAGTACTAAGTTTTAATAAGGATATTTGGTGTTCTGGTGAACATTTACCAATATTATTTTGGTTAGTGTTATTTTCATTCTAGTTTGCTACAAAATAAGACCTTAATATAGTCTACAGTTTGTAGTTTCAGTGAGGTTTTGTAATTTTAAACTTTATTAGATATAAAACTTTGAAAACTGATTAGTAATCAGATTTTGAATTATTAATCTTATCGTAGTCGGATTCGTAAAGTTAAAAATACAACTATTTTCAAAGAAAAACACAGATAAACTTTGATTGTAAACATAATAATAAAAAAAAATGCGATACATTTTTTGTAAGTGAAGGCAAACTATTGTCAACAAAACAAAAGTAAAAAACTTCTTCAAACTTTTTCTAAGAAATATGGGAAAATTTCCGATTCATTGGTTACATTAAAATTTTTCTTTAACTGCCTCGTTGGTCTAGTGGTCTCAAGCGCGATTGCTGAGCAGGACGTCTCGGGTTCGATTCCCGGGTCGGGAAAAGTGTTAATGAGTTTTTCTGTTAGGAAATTCTCAATAGCAGCCCGGAGTTTGAAATTGTGCCCGGTTGATTCAAATTCAAATGATTACTAGATAAATATCACCAGGCGTCTGACGTATACAAAGAGGATTGAAAATTCAATAGGTTTGAACACGACAAGGTAGCTCAGTTGGTAGAGTGATGACACGGAACGTCAAAGGTCGCGGGTTCAAGCCCCGTTCTTGTCTATTATTTTTTCAATGTTTCTATGAAAAATAGAAATTAATATAGGCATTACATGGCCTCAACATGTATTAAAAAATTATAATTATATATGATCAAATTATTTATTCATTATAAAAATGGTAATAATACATAATAAATCTTAGAGACTATAAAGGTATGAAAAGTTAGGGTGCCTGTACTAGGATAAACCTGTTTTACAGGCGGTAGGAGTGATGACAATAGGCTCACCACCTATTACATGGGACTTAATAACAGCATTGGTGAAATGTGGCTGTACTATTGTGTGCATTTCTGCCTACCCATTCGGGGAATACAAGCGTGATGCTATGTTATGTTAAAAATTTTCACGCCAGTTTACACTTTTAAACAACTTACATATCCGTTCCAGGAGCCCCCAGTAGTCCCCATAACGTTCCTAAAGGAAGGTTCGTACGCCAAGCTGCGCGGGTACTCTGGCGGCAATACGCTCAACATCTCCATGGAGTTCCGCACCTACGAGCAGCACGGACTGCTCATATACCACAAGTTTAACACCGAGGGACATGTTAAGGTAGGATTCATGTTCGCCGAGCACATTCCCGCCCAGAAAGCGCACTTAGTATCGGCGCAGGGCGGATAACGCTCTCTTCCTGCTCCTCTAAAAGGGGCGGTGGACTCGTCCGTTGCCCCCCATCCATGAGAACCAGAGGTAGTGACGCATAGTGTTTTGACGTCACGGGGGCAACTGAATACCTGACTCCCCCCTTTGACCGCACGGGGTCCGTATAAGGCAGGCCACTACCAGTCGGGGGCTGTGGAAGACGTGTCAAGACGACCCGAGGCTTCCCGTCAACCGACCATAAGACGGAGGTGAACATTTTCACTTCTGTAATTAAAGGTATGGACCTTTCTGGTCCGTACATTTCTGGTTGTTAACTTTGAGAAATCATCTGGCAAACTAACTATAATATTCTGTATAGAAAAATATAACCAAAATTAAGTGACGCAAGCGAGGCTCGCAAGAAGTCCTGGGTTTAATTACCGGGTCAGGTAAAGTGTTATTAGGTTTTTGTTTTATAAAATGCTCAGTAGTAGCCCAGACATGGTGCCAGATTGATGGCAATAGGCTCACCGTGGACTTACAGTACATTTCTACCTAGCCCTACGGGGAATACAGGCGTGATGCTGTTTCAATAATTCCATCACAATTATTTCTCACAGGTTTACCTAGAAGAGGGTAGAGTGAAAGTGGAGTTAGAAACGCCCGGCTCCCCCAAGGTCAAATTGGACAACTATGCCGAAGAGTTTAACGACGGTCGATGGCATTCGCTGCTGTTGACCATGGCCACCGACAGTCTGACATTAGCTATAGACTACAGGCCCGTGAAGACTACAAAGAAGCTAAGGTTCATGACAGGCAGCATCTATTATATTGCTGGTAAGTTATGAATTTATGATAGACCATAAAAAAATATTGAAATATATCTTTTGAAGGCACTTATAAAAGTGCCTTCAAAAGATATATTTCATTTTTTTTTTTAAATTTAGTTTTTAAAATCTGACTTATAAAAGTCAGATTTTAAAAACTAAATCCTATCTGTTATCCCATGTTTTTTTTACCATTTTTACCCCCCCTCCAGTTTAAGACTAACCCCCTACCCCCACCCAAAATCACGTGTATTTTTTAGTACCTACAAAGAATCTTAAAATTTTTAGAATATTATCTATAAATACAGAAAATAAATACAAGTCATATCTTGCTATACCCCCCCTCCCCTTGTGATATTTCGTGATTTTTGCCAAACCCCTTTTCAGCCTCACTTGATTAATGGACGGCCCCCTACCCTATGGTAATACTTACTATAAATGCGAAATTTGTGAGGCTGGATGGATGTTTGTTACTCCTTCACGCAATAACTACTGAATAGATTTAGATTAAATTTAGCACACTGTTTATAACATATAGGATACTTTTTTATCACGGTGGGCTTTAATTCCGGAATCTAAGCAGACAAAGACGCGGGCAGTTCGTACATATGTGAGTGTAATCATGCAGAGGCCATCGGGAATGGCCTTTACAGGAAAGAGCCATATCAGGATAAATCTTTGAAAAGCATTATTGCATGCTTAGCGAACTCTAAAGTTACAATATTAAATGGAAAAAGAATACGGTCGCGAACAGGATTCGAACCTGCGCCTCCCGGATAAATACTCCAGGCGCCATATCAGCCTTTTGAGCCATATCAGCTTTGATGTGACTAGTCTTATCTCCTGGCACTTATATCCTACTAATATTATAAACGTGAAAGTTTGTAAGTATGGATGGATGGATTGGTGGATGGATGTTTGTTAATCTTTCACGTAAAATCAACTGAATTTCATGATTACTTTTGGTCGCGATATCCGACATCCACGCGGGCGAAGATGCGGGCATCAGCTAGTACATATATATCAATCATCGTGTAGCTCGAACATAAGTAAAGAGTGGATATGAATTGATTTGCCTTGACCTTCGTCATTCATAAGTCAAAATGTGTTCGTTTATCGTCACTACCGGCTATGAAAAAACATGTATTTCACGGCACAGAAAATTGTTCTACATCTCTTATTTTTGCCCCGTGAAACAGAAATGATATCAGAATAGTCATTACCGACTTTTTTTTTTATGGCACATGTGTAAGGATATAAGAGCCTCAGCGTAACCCAAATTAGATATAGCAAAAAATAATATATTATCCTAACAAATCAATATTAAACCAAGACTATATTCTTGAATATAATTTTCGCAGCATCGGATATGTTCAATATACCCAGAAATACTCCCTGATCAAATATGATTGCGAGGTCTTAAAAGATCCTTATCTTCGTAGTATGAAAATAAATCATCCATCTAAAGACCGCAGGAAGTGTCGCTTAAACTCATCAATATTTATCGACCACAGGTTATGAGCGCTTCAAAACTTTCATCCCATCATTACCCTTGACCTTGATTTCCATGGTACTTTAAGTTTGTGAAGTAACAGTTTCCCTTCTCGTGTAGGCGGTAAGGCACCTCCTCGCGGGTTCATCGGCTGCATGCGCAAGATTGCAGTGGACGGCAACTACCGACTGCCTACTGATTGGAAGAAGGAGGAGTACTGCTGTGCCAATGAAGTGGTGTTTGATGCTTGTCAGATGATTGATAGGTACGTCTGTGATTTGATTTTTATTCAGAGGTAGACTTATCAAAAGGGATTTTTCGTTTTTTATATTTAGTGTATCATCGCTCATCGCTTTATTGTAGCAATTTTTTTTTATTAATGTTTTATTATTTATGGTCAGATAGAGACGAAGACGAAATGCTATATAAGGTCTATTTTTTATCCTTGGAAAATCCCATAACGTTAAATTAATGACATTTATAAGAGAATATATACGTAGCGAAACCGAAACGAACAGTGGGGTTACTCTAGAAACTAATACCAATTACAATCCAATTCCAATCTTAAATAGACGCCTTATAACAAAGCATAATTTTAAAATATATTTACGTACATTACAGTTGCATAAATTTTAAGGGATGTTGTCTTCATATTATTTTTTAAACATTTTTGAATTTAAAAGTACTAACTGACATATTTCCAATGTCAATCGAGCGGAATTATTTTCAAGAGTAAGCCCACTGGTCAAATGAATAAAAGACATTAACATTCTAGTGTTTTCTTTTTGTAGATTCTAATCTCTGAATAAGCCCAACCTCTTATGGTTACGTGGCGAATGTCAAATCAAACCTTCAAGTATTAGACCTTAATTATGTTTTTCGTGTTATTTGCCCCAATGTTATCAGTAATATCATATTATCCACGCATTGTTGGGGTCCTATCATAGATACAGCAATAAAATGGTGGACTGTAAAATATTGAGTATATTAGAAACAAAGTTATATCAAACGGCGCTCGATCGTAATACGTTATTGCGGCGGAAAATCGTCACAGAGAAGTGAGCGTGACAAAACAACCTTCAGGCGGTGGGCGCTTGTCCCACGCGCCTTCCTGTTGCCCCGCGCCGTGCGTTGACACGGATTATTTGCTTTGCCGTTTGTATTCTAATTCCTGTATATTTTATGTAATCAATAATACTCTTTCCATTGACACAGATGTAACCCGAACCCGTGCGAGCACGGCGGCGTGTGCACGCAGACAGCGGACGAGTTCACGTGCAACTGTCAGGGCACCGGGTACGCCGGCGCCGTCTGCCATACATGTGAGTAGATATGTAAACCGAGCACGGCGGCGTGTGCACGTGTGCACGTGTGCACGTGTGCACGTGTGCACGCAGACAGCGGACCAGTTCACGTGCAACTGTCAGGGCACCGGGTACGCCGGCGCCGTCTGCCATACATGTGAGTAGATATGTAAACCGAGCACGGCGGCGTGTGCACGTGTGCACGTGTGCACGTGTGCACGTGTGCACGTGTGCACGTGTGCACGCAGACAGCGGACCAGTTCACGTGCAACTGTCAGGGCACCGGGTACGCCGGCGCCGTCTGCCATACATGTGAGTAGATATGTAAACCGAGCACGGCGGCGTGTGCACGTGTGCACGTGTGCACGTGTGCACGTGTGCACGTGTGCACGTGTGCACGTGTGCACGTGTGCACGCAGACAGCGGACCAGTTCACGTGCAACTGTCAGGGCACCGGGTACGCCGGCGCCGTCTGCCATACATGTGAGTAGATATGTAAACCGAGCACGGCGGCGTGTGCACGTGTGCACGTGTGCACGTGTGCACGTGTGCACGCAGACAGCGGACCAGTTCACGTGCAACTGTCAGGGCACCGGGTACGCCGGCGCCGTCTGCCATACATGTGAGTAGATATGTAAACCGAGCACGGCGGCGTGTGCACGTGTGCACGTGTGCACGTGTGCACGTGTGCACGTGTGCACGTGTGCACGCAGACAGCGGACCAGTTCACGTGCAACTGTCAGGGCACCGGGTACGCCGGCGCCGTCTGCCATACATGTGAGTAGATATGTAAACCGAGCACGGCGGCGTGTGCACGTGTGCACGTGTGCACGTGTGCACGTGTGCACGTGTGCACGTGTGCACGCAGACAGCGGACCAGTTCACGTGCAACTGTCAGGGCACCGGGTACGCCGGCGCCGTCTGCCATACATGTGAGTAGATATGTAAACCGAGCACGGCGGCGTGTGCACGTGTGCACGTGTGCACGTGTGCACGTGTGCACGCAGACAGCGGACCAGTTCACGTGCAACTGTCAGGGCACCGGGTACGCCGGCGCCGTCTGCCATACATGTGAGTAGATATGTAAACCGAGCACGGCGGCGTGTGCACGTGTGCACGTGTGCACGTGTGCACGTGTGCACGTGTGCACGTGTGCACGCAGACAGCGGACCAGTTCACGTGCAACTGTCAGGGCACCGGGTACGCCGGCGCCGTCTGCCATACATGTGAGTAGATATGTAAACCGAGCACGGCGGCGTGTGCACGTGTGCACGTGTGCACGTGTGCACGTGTGCACGCAGACAGCGGACCAGTTCACGTGCAACTGTCAGGGCACCGGGTACGCCGGCGCCGTCTGCCATACATGTGAGTAGATATGTAAACCGAGCACGGCGGCGTGTGCACGTGTGCACGTGTGCACGTGTGCACGTGTGCACGCAGACAGCGGACCAGTTCACGTGCAACTGTCAGGGCACCGGGTACGCCGGCGCCGTCTGCCATACATGTGAGTAGATATGTAAACCGAGCACGGCGGCGTGTGCACGTGTGCACGTGTGCACGTGTGCACGTGTGCACGCAGACAGCGGACCAGTTCACGTGCAACTGTCAGGGCACCGGGTACGCCGGCGCCGTCTGCCATACATGTGAGACTATTATTTCTATACAATAATTAGATTTTGATCAAAGTTGAGGTGACAAAGTTGTGCAAACTACCCATAGATCAAGTCAGATGATGAGACAAAGTTGTACGGACCATCCTATGGCTGAGGTAATTGTAAGTCAACTTCTTCACGTACAATAGTGACTGAAGCTGTTTAGTAGTTAATACAGATTGATAAATTTTTTTAAAAAACAAAGAAACACGACTAATGTTTACGTTTTTATGGATACGGTCATGGTTTTTCCATTTACAACTTTGACTTAATTTTAATTTTTGACTTTAAATTTAGCTGCATTTTAACGAATGAAAAATGCGGTCAAACAATAACAAGACTAGGAAACCGATTTTAGTTAAAAGTTTGAATATGTGCGCATAGCGAGCTGGCAGCGCCGCACATACATATTCGTGCGAGTACGCATCGGGTCCGGCTACGAACGACAACGTCGCATTTGAAACACGCGCGCCTTCGGGCATTGTCTTTCGTCGCTGATTTTCTCGCTTAATAGTTTTTATTAATTTAAGTGTCTTAATAAATGTTTTTAAAGTAATTTTGTGGTCTTTTTAAATAATATACCCACAAATCCGCTACAAAGACATACTGTTTTCTCTTTTATTTAGCTGTCCTGTAGTTTATATTAAGATAGTAAAACTATAATATTTTGTTGCAGCCGTACACCCGCTATCGTGCCAAGCGTATAAGAACGTGCAGGCCGTGTCGCGCTCGGCCGACATACACATCGACGTGGACGGGTCCGGCCCGCTTGCTGCCTTCCCCGTCACCTGCGAGTTCTACTGTAAGTATTTACGAACAGTCAACAGTCACTAACAGAACCAAGTCGCGTTCGGCCGACATACACATCGACGTAAAAGAAAATAAAAAGAAAAAAGAAATTATCGCCCCGTTTATCTCATTTCAGGACAAATAATACACATTTCAAAAAGGTTATTCTTAGTAATATTACGGGTGACCATTGTATGAACTGGTGCTGAAGATAGTTTATCAGTTATCTTTGTTCACAGCCGATGGGCGCATCATCACCGCGGTCCAGCACTCGTCGTCCCAGAACACAGTGATAGACGGGTACCAGGAGCCCGGCAGCTTCCGACAGGACATCATATACGACGCCTCCAGGCAACAACTGGAGGCTCTACTCAATAGATCCGAGAACTGTATGCAACATCTCGAGTATATGTGCAAACATTCCAGACTGCTGAATTCGCCAAGTAAGTGCTATTTTATAATTGCGAATCAAATGTATGGATTTTTTTATTATTGGATCAGGCCCATTTTGACTTGAGATACTGACTACTGAGGTGTGTGAAATTTACAAGATTTGAGTCGACGCTATTTTGAAAGGGCGTATTCCAGTAATATTCGTAGATTAATACGAACCCTATAGCGTACTTTTTTTTTTATAACTTATTGTGTCCCATTGCTGGGCAAAGGTCTCTCCCTCATCTTTCCAGCGGTCTCGGTTGTTTGATGCCTCCATCCAATCTCTGTTAAAAGCGTCGAGGTCATCCCGCCATTGCTTCCTATGACGTCTTCGACGTCTTCTTCCATCGCCAGGAACCCATTTGGTAACAATGGTTGCCCATCTCTCGGAGTGCATCCTGCCAACGTGGTCCGCCCAGTCCCATTTGAGTCTCGCAGTTAGTGTACTTGTTTAAAATATTTAAAAAGCGGCTCCAAAAATCTCTTTTCTACGAGTTAAGAGCAAAAGTACCCAACACCGAACGGTATCTTCTGCAGCGATTGCGTTGAATAGACATGATGACTGATTTTGAAATATCCTTTTATAATGTAGGGGCACGTCTACTTTATCCGAAAAACATTATTTCAGCAATAAATTAAGTTTCAATGCAAATTATTGCATTTTAATCTATATAATTTGATTTAACCGCGGAAACGCTGCTGGGTGTCATGGCGCCATTTTGACGTCATGCCTCAGCATATTTGACATAAGTTGAAGCCATAATGTACGGCGATGACTGGTATTTGACTGAGGCGTGACGTCATTCGCTGGGATTGACGTTTCAGTTAACATGGCCGATGCAGCATTTTATACTTTTATTTTATTGAAAATATTATTAATCTTAATGTTTTTAATAAAAATAGGTAATTTTTTAGAATCCTTTGTATATTGTATATATGCCTATATTTACCTCTAAAACCATTTATTGTTTGGTTCTTTAATACTGTCATCATGCCAATTATAATACACCATAAGGTGTGCGCCGTTAAAATTTATATTATTCCGTATTCCTGGTCACGGCGGCTGTCACGGTAACGGTATGGTATGGGGTGCGAATACTCCCTAGTTTACAGATGGCCGCCATAACTGACCATTGCGACGTGTAATGAACGTGTAGTGACCTCATACATAATCGCATCAACACCTCCGACCGCGACCGGGCATAAGCCGTACGCCACTTGCGGCGGCGCGGAGACTCCTTTGACAGATCGGTCGGTGAGAGACAACATGCCTGGCGCAAGATCAAGCTAGTGACTGAGCGCGCGCAGCCCGGCGAGGTTTTTATATGACGGCGTCGGGAGCTCCATACCCAACGGGAAGAACAGACATCAGGAATTGCGCATGGCGACTCCGGATTGGTCTATTGTTATAGTGCCTTAAGTTGCCTACACCACTACGTAGGAAGCACTACAAAACAATATAAGTAGACCCAAATAAATGTATTTAATTCTTTCATATCCACATTCTAGTTTCATTTCGATCCGACAAGGTATCCCTAACAAACGTATGCAACCTAGCACAAGTTGAAGAAGAACTCGAGGGGGATCGGGTGGCATATTATGGAGTTGAGTGAAATCCAAAGCAAGAGAGATGTGCCCATCTCTCCAATCAGGCCACCTGTTATGTTACCGAGAAGAAGATCGTTTATCCCAAGGTGGTGGCATAGGGGGTTCTTCATTAACAGAGCTCTATCGGACAACGTCGTAGAAGTCGTCAGTGTGTCAAATAGGGTAGCGTACCTCGTAATTAACCTAACCGAGGGGTATGACTCAGAGGTAGAGGTTTACCTTGCACCGAATTCGACACAATCTGAAGATGAAGTGGAGGATATGTTTGAAGATATTTAATATGCTTTACACTCCTCCAGAACAACATTGTTTTGGGAGACCATAAATTGAGACAAAGAGTACAGATTTGTAACTAATCGGCTGTAGGTTCTATCAGCTTTGAAAGCCAGAATCACAGAAGGCAAATTCTGTGAGAAAGAGCGGATTTTTTATGTATTCCTTCATTAACAAACGGTCCCAAATAAAGTCGACTTGGCAAAGCCCCGACTCTATAAACAAAAATGAGATTGACTTCATCATAGCGGAGATATATTTAGAAACGTCTCAGTGATCAATGAGTTTCATACTTGATGCGATCACCGACTTGTCCGAGATTTTTTGAATATCGATATTAACTTGAGCACGTTCGTTTGATGAAGTGCAATGAGACTTCCGGTGCTCTAATACACGCTTTATAGAATATAGCTATTGAGCAAAAGCAGGGTTCCAAAGTTTTTTAAACTCTTAGTAGAGACCACTCGATGTAGCTGACTACCGCCAGTGAGAGTCATTGCTTCAAAGCTAGAGGTGCTTCGCATATTGAAAAACTAGACAGCTGTATGTTTCGCATGCATCTCATCCTGATCCTGAAAAAGAAGGTTCCAGGCTTCCAGAGCCACATTGACCCGCCATCTCACTGCAGACTTGCCAGAAATCATCCTAAGCGAAATCAAGGTGGCTCTTAGCTTCAAAACGGAAAAGCCCTAGAAGACAGACACAAGACAACTGACTTTAAGTGCAACGCCTGTCTTGTGAGAGCTATGGCAGCTCTTCAATCTGTCCTCTTTGATGAGAGACCTTCTGAGGCACGGAGTAGGAGTGTGGTTGTGATGTTCTTCGAAAAGGTGGTAAGATCTTTCTAAATAATGATTATCGACCCATTTCACTTCTAAGCCACGCATACAAGGTTTTCTCAAGAGCCATCACAAACTAACTTGCCCGAAGACTTGACGAATTTCAGCTTCCGGAGCAGGCCGGGTTTTGAGGAGGATACGGCATCATTCGATCACACCAACACAGTGCGACAGATTCTACAGAAGATAAAAAGTGGCTATGCTCGGAGTTTCTCTGAAAGATTGAATCCAGAACAAAGTGATCTATGGGATAAGAGATAATATCTTAAATCTTTTCAGTTCTTATTTACAGAACAGATCACAGTATGTTGAAATAAAATCAGTGGAAAGCGGACATGAAAAAATTCACAAATACTCTTAAGCTGGAAACAGGAACTGGAAGCAATCACAAATGCTCTTAGCAGTGCATGCTACGCCTTGAGAAGTTTAAGGGACGAACTAATCATTGCTCAGCTACGAAATGTTTATTTTGCCTTAATAGAGTCCAAGCTGAGGTACAGTATTAAACTATGGGGGAACAGTTATAAATATAATATTAATGCAGCCTTTGTTATGCAAAAAAGAGCCCTCAGAACTATTCTTCGCATAGACCAGACTGAATCTTGTAGAGAGCATTTTGTGAAATTAAAAATTCTATCTGTACTTTGTCTTTATATTTTCAAAAAAACCGAGACAAATATGAGACAAAGGAAGAAAGGGAAACTAGGATGGAAACACGCAGGAAAGAATTGCCTAATTACTTGCAGCCAAAATTAAATGTTGTCAAACATAGCTTTAAAGTACAGTCTGTAAAAATTTACAATAAATTGCCATTAGAGCTAAAAACAATTGATAGTCCAAGAATGTTTAAATTCAAATTAAACTCGTTCCTGTTGACGAAGTGCTACTATAGTATAGAAGAGTTTTTCAGTGACAAAAATAATGCCACAGTGTAACTTGTTTCCTTTTAAGTAGACTTAATTGATTTTTGACATATTGGTTTTTGATCAAGCTGAATGTTTGTTTTTTTTTTCTTGACCTTACCTACTTATACTTTTATTGATTACTATTATTGTATTGTTTTAATCCTGTATTCGACACAAATGTATTTTTGTTCAGAATAAATAAAAAAAAAAAAAGATCTAACAGAGAACCAATGTCATCGACATAGGATTTACGAGTAAGCTGAAGTGGGAGTGGCTTGGTCATATAACCACAGAACTAATTGAGGTAAACGTGTTCATGAGTGGAGACCGCAAAGCGGCAAAGGTAGTGCAGGACATCCTTATACTTAGTGTAGTGACTTACACGAATATGTTATAAATGAAACAATATACGGTTTTTTTTTTATTGCATATAACCATATTTAGGTACATATTAAGATTCCAAACAATGTATGAATTATCAATTAAATATTCCACTATCGCATTTGTTTACATTCACGCTACTACTTTAAGAAACATGGCAGTCACATATTAAAACACTTTAAATCTAGGCATTACATATGCACTAAATATTATACGAATACTATATTGTACGAATATAACTGTTGTTGTCTCTAAATTGTTCTATAATAACGTAATAATTTCACACACGCGAATTTACTGTTTTTCAGGATAATAACGGAACTGAATCTATGTAAACACAGGGCTATCTCACGGAAATAGCAGGGCTGTCACGAACATGTGGAATAAAACGCACGTAATACTTGCCATGATAGTTGTATTTTCTCCAGATCACATCTCATTGTGTAAAGCATGTCCGGATTCGATGCCAGCCCCACAAGTATAGGCCATTCTTTCTTACATTCAAAGAGAAAGTCACCTTATTCCAGTGTTGTCAGTCACAGACGCCTGACCGACGTCTGTGCTGCCAATACATGAAATGGAAATTATCGATATTATAGTCGACTAAAATAATTAAATTTGCTATGATTATAGCAAACACTGTCATTTAACTTCAAGGCAGCCGATTACAAACTAATTAACAATAAATTAAGAAAAAGATATTAGAAAGAAGAGTTCAAATCGTGTTTAAATGTTAACTTAATGACAAAATCCCTCTACGAAAACCTCAGATCAATAATTATGATAATATTCCTAAGATCAAACGCGTCAATAATCTTTTTCCACCGTGATACTCCAAATCATTGGTTAAAATTCTTAAGGAGAAAGAAAACGTCTAAATAAATACGGTAATCCATGACGAAATTGTGTATAGAATACTGGACGACAGAGCACGATCGGCTATAAAGAAATGCTATAGAAAATATGTCTGCACTGTAGAGAAGAACATTAGGTTAAACCCAAAGGCATTCTGGTCTTTTGTGAAATCAAAGAAATCACAACCAAACTCTATATCATCTGAAATGACATTGAACGATTCAACATCTACAACAGGCAATGAAATATGCTCACTTTTTGCTACTCAGTTCTCTTCCACGTTCTCTGCCACTAATAGTATACCCAGAGCAGCAACAACCGGGGCAGGTTGACACCCCTGTTGATAAAAAAATGTGCCAAAATCTTAGCTCTTGCCTTGACCCTACTTTTCAACAAGTTTCTCGAAACATGCACATTTCCAACTGAATGGAAAAAAGCAAACGTGGTTCCAATGTTTAAAAAAGGTGACTGCGCTGACGCTAGAAACTATCGTCCTATATGAATACTATCAATATTCTCTAAACTATTTGAATCAATGATTTTTCCCGTATTAACTTCACACGTCAAATCACAACTCGCTTTCCAGTAACATGGTTTCTGCAGTAACAAGTCTACTGTCACCAATTTGGTGTCGTATGCGAAATCTCTATGAGCATAGATTCTGGACGACAGGTCGATGCCCGACTTCAGCAGTGCCTTCGAAAAGGTCGACCACAAAATTTTAATGATGAAGCTACGGGACTTTGGTATACACAGCATAAGTACTGAAGTTTGAGATGGTTTGGATCGAACACATAGAGTTGTAGTAAATGGGTAACCACAGGGATCTCATACAGGGCCTATTCTCTTTGTCATATTTATCAATAACATAGTGCACTGTATCAAACACAGCCAATGTTCGTTGTATGCCGATGATCTATAAATCTATCGAGAAATAAACTCCCAAGAAGGCATAACCTTAATCAGACCTTAACTCGGTGCAGAATTGGTGTGTGGTGAATGGAGTGCTTTTGAATGCCAGTAAATAAATAAATGGTCGTCTCGTGCTCCAGCCGATAAGTTATACGATTCTAAATCACTATCACATCACTTAGAGAAGGGAAGAAGGAAGGGCTCCTAAAAATTGAAGATAGGCTGTGAAAATACCATCACCTTGCCAAGACTCTTCAAGGCTTCTTGATTAAGTGTTTATTTATTTATTTAAGTTTTGATGAACAAGATCAACAACGCAGGACTGAAACCTGGAACCGTCCATAGGCTATGCTAACGTAACTGTGTACACCGACGGTGTAAAGTCACTCTTGACTGTTTCTAATTAATAGCTGTCACTAAGGCGAGTCAGCGTCTTTCAGTTGGCTCCTAATGCTAAGAAAAGAAAAAGAATTACCATAAACCGCATCGCATGCTAATTTGCCACCTTATTGATAAATAAAAATGAGATTAGTATACAGAAGTTTCTGTTGCAGGTGAAGAGTCTTCCTTCCATCCGTTCGCGTGGTGGGTGTCACGTTCTGGTCAGCGCATGGACTACTGGGCGGGCGCCACGCCCGGCTCGCGCATGTGTCAGTGCGGCGTGCTGGGCTCCTGCGCGGACCCCACCAAGTGGTGCAACTGTGACGCGGAGCATATGAAGCCCGACGGTACGTATTGACTACTGGGCGGGCGCCACGCCCGGCTCGCGCATGTGTCCATAATAAATGGTTTATTTTTTATAAACTCATCTACATTTAAAATACTTTTATAATAAATATTACGTATTCAAAACTTTATAGTTTTGTAATTTTTTTGAGGAAAAGTTAGTAAATCACGAGCTGCGGCTGCGGCAATGTCGCGAGTCAAACTCGTCTACATGTCATTTATGAATTATGATCCTGTTGAAGGTACGACAAGTTAACTTGTAGTATAGCACCTTCAAGATGATTTTTTGTGAATCATTTATTCCAGACGCTATCTGACAAGGTTATTAATACATTAACTTAGAAGTTTGGTCTTTAAAATATGTATTGTTCTTTGAGCTTAGTTTTGGGATTTATTTTCTACGATTGCTTGATAGGGGTAACGATGTTACACAGGTACAACTTACTTTAAAGAATAATTAATTCAGAAATACGTATGCGAACAGGTTTTGAAGCTTTAGCACCTGAATCGACATTTCAAGTGGTTCGGCAACCAAAATAATGCGGCCCTGTATATACGCCTTATTAATTTAATGTCGTACAGAGAACTTATTAGCACTACTTATTGGTACAGAATTTCAAGTGGATGGCGGTGAAATTACGGAGAAAGAATTTCTACCAGTCAAACAACTGCGGTTCGGTGACACTGGTTCACATCTCGACGAGAAGGAGGGACGATACACACTCGGACCATTGCTCTGCGAAGGAGACGGTAAGCTCAGACACACACAGTCGACTAGAATCAAACGCCGAAACCTGACTTTTAACTAATTTGCGAGAAACGACTTTTGCTTTTCATTCGATTGCACAGCTCAGTAAAGACCAGTTGTAAATGACCAGTTTAGAAAGACACGTGATTGGTCTGTGAATTGCCAGATTTGTTGCTGAACCTACCGACTTTGATCTAAAATATATAAGAAACAAAGGGGTTTGATTTTATTCGAAAATTTAACCATTTCTATTCAACTTAAAAATTTTGCCACATTTAACATTTCAATGTTGTCATATTCAAAAGTTATTTTGGTCAAAAACGTCAGATTGCTACCTTAGGTTCATATATCGATATCGTATATTCATTTAAAATACTTGTATTTGGGACTTGACGGTTCTTTACTGACTATTACTATTATTTTCTTTCCACACTTCTCGACGTGCAATTGGTTTGAGCCGGTCCAAAAGAGCTTTATGTTTCGGGTTTTTGCATGTAAATGCCGTCATTTGGGTCGTCATGGCTTGGGGGATGTGGCGCCACGTTGATAATTTGTTAACACTCTTATAGCGTGGTCATTAAGATGTTTCTGAACGGGTTCAGTCAAATCCATATCAATAAGTGTGGAGAGATTCTTCTGACGCAATTTTACATACTAAAACTATTGTCATAGCTTAAGCGGATCGAGTTCTTATTGTTTGCTTACACGCTTTTTATATTGTATAGATTAATAAATCTATACAATATAAAAAGCGTGTTAATAAAGCTGAAATTTCTTTGTTTTTTGATTGAACGCGTTAATCTCTGAAAGTTACAGTAGGATTTGAAAAAATCTTTTACCATTTGATAGCCCAGATCTTAAGGAAGGAAGGAGCTACGACATTTAAGAGCCGAGAATAAAAAGGTAGTGAGACCGCTGAAAATTTTTGTTTTATTATACAGATTTGTTCAGTAATGCAGTAACGTTCCGTATATCTGATGCTATGATCACTTTGCCGATGTTCGACCTGGGACACAGTGGCGACATCTACTTCGAGTTCAAGACCACTAAGGAAAATGCTGTGCTGCTACACTCTAAGGTAAAATAGTTAAATTATAAAATGTGTATCAAAAGTCGCGTCAAACTTTGATGTATACGAACAACTTTACCTATGGAAGACTTCGAAAGCCCTAATAAAATCAGCTGCTACATACATGCAAAAGTTTTATATTCTTCGTTAAACTAACACTAACATTCTTGAAACTAATAAAGTTCTTGCCACCGAACGATACGGCTTTCATAAAACATAAGTCAATAAATACAGCGGTTTATAATTTTGTTAATACTGTAATTACCAATTTGGATAATCGTAAACCGGCTGTGGCCCTGTATTTAGACATGACAAAAGCTTTCGACCACGTCCACCATGACATATTGCTACATTAAATATATATAGTAGTAGGGGTAATGTTAATAATCTTATAAAATCCTATTTAAGTGGTAGACATCAAGCTACTCAAATTAATAGAGTATGCCCAATATCGAAAACCGAACATATACGAATCTCAGTTCACTAATGTCCGTTTTCGGGTACCACAAGGTAGCGTTTTGGGCCCGTTACTCTTTATTGTACCTTAGCTTGCAGATCTAATCTCTAGACAGAAAAAAAGATGACAATGACTGTATTCTAAAAAAAACTATAATTTTGAATGGGAGTTTAGAAACCAATAATGAGATAAACACACAATTCTAAAACTACATTGTAGTCTTATTATGTTCGTTAGGTCTTTATCGTTGACTTGAATGCAACCTACCTACTTGTCGGGCTGCGCGCTCGTTGCCCGTATACGAAAATTTTACGTAGAAGCGTCAGCTGTTACGAGACAAATAGGACGTTGACCTCTTTGCTAATATTGTTTTAATTAATTTTATACAACATATAACTTTTTGCTGTATATGTTCCTACAATAGGGCCACTGTCCAAAACCACAGCCTGTATTGACCCCCGACTTCTGTTACTACTGACTACTGACTTCTGTTACATGTTGTGTGTAGCATTATAGCATAGCACCACTCTTGTATTTTCTGAAGGTGTACGACAGGTGTACACAATTGTATTGAGTTCAAATTATTGAATTTTTATGGAGTATTGTGTATCCTACGAAGCTACTTGTGTTGTTTTTTATTTTTCATATATGTATGTTGGATAATTTTCTTATTTTTTTTGTAAATTAAAAAACGTGCGTGCGATATTAGCACTCAGTTCGTAAATTAAGTTATGAAAAATATTTACGCGTTGCGGATTCGAGGCCGCAATCTCCTGATTAAGTACACTTGTTGCTGCTTTGGTATCTGCTGTCGTTTAGCAACAGCATAACAAAGCGGCAACAAGCAATCACGAATACCGCTAGCTGTAATAAATTTTTCTACCACACTTAAAACTTCCTACAGTGACGTCAGCGGTACCTATTTATTTTTACAAGAAGGTGTTTGTAGCACATGAGGATCTGTCGGAGTCAACTCATTCTTTTAACCATTGTAAAAAGTTTGGAAACAAATCTAACCTTTCTTCAGGGTCCTCAAGACTACATTAAGCTGTCCATCATTGGTGGAGAACAGCTACAGTTCCAGTTCCAAGTCGGTGACACTCCACTCGGCGTCTCTGTTGAGAACAGCAACCGACTTGCCGATAACAAGTGGCACTCGGTCAGCATCGAGCGGAACAGGTATTGTGGAACATTCTAGATCGGTAGGTGACAGGCTGTTAAAATAACTGTAATTTTTCATACTACTGGGCCTACCTTTTAAGGGTAGGGAACTGTTTTAGTATGCAATCATTTTGACAAATTCTTCTTCTACTTATCGCGTGGTTGATAAACAACCTAGTGTCAGAGTTTAAACCACCCGTAGGTCTCTGACATGGCTTTACACACCATCGAGAACATCTCTCAGATGTGCTTGTTTCCTCACGATGTTTTCATTCACCGTTTTAAGCTACTGATTTAATTTATAATACGCACATGACTTCGAAAAGACAATGGTAAGTAAGTGCCTTGGATTCGAACTTGCGACCTTTGACGTGTCAGTCCAACGGTCATACCATAAGGCTATCACTGCTCATATTAAACCTAGATGATGACTATAAGAAAGTACACTTTCGGTTGACAAAACTATGATGACAGAAAATTAAGTTTCTCGCCAGATAAGTCTGCCCTCGCGAGAAAGATTTGTGTGTGGACGAAATAAAAAGTAAAAAAAAAAAATGTAACTGAAACTGCCTGATTTGAGATGAAGTAGTAGTAGTAGGTAAAAGTTGAGTTTGAAGTGTTTAGCGGGAATCTTCGTAGCTTCTTGTTATCTTCATTCTAACTTTGTATTTTTGCAATGACGGCTTCAATCTTCCGTCGCGGGCTTACTTATATGGAGTAGTCAAGTATCGATGTTTCTTATCAATATATGACGTATTCAAGCTCTATCATTCCCCGCAGGAAGGAGGCTCGCGTGGTAGTGGACGGAGCCTTAAAGAACGAGATCCGCACCGCTAAGGAGCCCGTGCGGGCCCTGCACCTGACCACGGGCGTGGCGCTCGGGGCCGCGCTCGACAGGAAGGACGGGTTCGTGGGCTGCATGCGGGCGCTACTGCTTAATGGCAGGCCTGTAGACCTCAGGTCGTATGCCAGGAGAGGTACACCCTCAAATATTAATTAGTTCTAATAGTAGTTCTACTCAAATATGGAGAATGCTCGAGAAATTAGTTAAAAGCAAATTTTGTGACATTGTGTTTTTTTTTTATGTATTAAGACCACCAGCCTAAGACCCGCCTGATGATGGGTTACCGTAACTTATGCACGCACATAACCTTACAAAAAATGAGTTATTTGGCTGGGATAAGTGTGTGCTATCGTTTAGTTCTATGATCAAAATTTTTTAGCAACCTTTTCCAATTTCCAATGAATCACATATGATACATATTGATTGTTCAACTATTGTATTTACTTGGTAGGCAGCGAAGTTGGTAATTACAGGTTTGAGGTATGGAAATGTTGCCAAATTAAAAAATAAACGCCTTTTATCTCATGCTTATTTTTACATCTTTATTTCAAATAGAGATGTTACGTAGCTTTCACGTCCTTCTTCGCCTCTGCTCCATCTCTCCTAATGTTTTATTGTGCTAATATGATTGTTTGACCTCCGTCCAGGTCTGTACGGCATATCGGAGGGGTGCGTGGGCAAGTGCCAGTCGTCCCCGTGCCTGAACAACGGCACGTGCCTGGAGGGGTACGACTCGTACTCCTGCGACTGTCGCTGGACTGCCTTCAAGGGGCCCATCTGTGCCGACGGTGCGTACAATACTATATGATAAGCCACTTAGACAACTATCTATGTTCCAAATGAGTAATGTATACCATTTAACAGTATATTGCTAAAGTTTCAGGGACATATTAACCGAAATACTATAATTAATATTTATTTTTGTAAGAAAATTTAAAAAATCATAGACACGATTAGGTCTTCCGCCACCTAGGTCAAAGTGACATGTAAAAGAGTCTGCACTACGATAATGGCAATACCTTACTCTCTTTTAACTCTAACAGAGATCGGCGTGAACCTTCGTCCGAACTCCATAATAAAATACGACTTCCTCGGTTCCTGGCGTTCCACCATCGCGGAGAAGATTCGCGTCGGATTCACCACCACCAATCCCAAGGGATTCCTGCTCGGATTTTACTCCAACATTTCCGGAGAATACCTTACGCTTCAGGTGTCTAACTCTGGTAAGCAATTTTTATAATTATACCAGCGATCTTCGTACCGCATTATTTTTCTGTTCGTTTTTTTTTTTTGGTTTTCTTTTATACAAACCTTGTCCTGACAATAACGAACACAAAAAAATAATTATCCAATTTGGTGCAGTCGTTCGGAAGTTATGCGCGTACAAACATTTCGGCGATTCATTTTTATATATTAGATATTTTTATCTAAAGATAAATACGGTCGTGAGATGGATTTGAATCTGCGCCACGATAAATACTCCAGGCGCTTTGCCAATTGAGATATCCCGATCTCAGTGCACTATTCAACATTTTTCATCCACATTTAGTACATCATTCTTAGTTTTACTTTTCTATACTAAAGTTAGCCCTTACCTGAATATTCCTTTTCGTGGGTGCGTTTATAGACATAAATTCTACATGCATTAATAGTGATATTACGAAGAACTATCTGTAAGCAATACATTCTTTTTACGTGGACGATTGGGGCCACTATTAACTATTGCAATGGGACTGCCAAAGTATTAAGTTGTATGATTAATCATCAGCTAACCTTGTTACATACATCGTATCACGCCCCTAAGGTGTACTGTTATACACCCACAAGAGATACAGTTATTCATCATCATGCTCATGCATCAGCTCTCTGTGCAACCCGCAGTCGATTCACAGATTCCTGATTTAGGGGCCCATGTCTCAGCGCCATATGCCATAGTGGCAAAACACTGGTTGAATAAGCTGGTTTTCAGACATTGCGGGATGACCAGGGCAACTGTGTACTGTAATAAAAACAGTTATTCAGTCCCATATAGGTGGTACCATCCACTGCGCATATTTCCAAACTCTAGGTTGTTACTAGCACTGCTCTAGTCAATTTAAAGTAAAAACGTAAGCATACCAAGGGTGCCAGGAGCAACCCGGGGTGGGTTATTTGTATAGTTTTTGACATTTATTTTATTCTGTTTAATGTTTTACTGCCATAGTTAATTTTAATTTATTTATCAATGTTTTGAAACATTATTTTTTTGTATATAAAATGTACTAATTACATTTATTAAGATAATAGAACACGTTGCGATGTTACACGTCCTAAGTTGCTATTTGTTTTAATGTTGTGCTATTTTATAACAGGTCATTTACGAGTGGTGTTCGACTTCGGGTTCGAGCGCCAGGAGATCGTGTTCCAGGGGAAACACTTCGCGTTAGGACAGTACCACGATGTGCGACTGTCTCGGAAGAACAGCGGCGCCACTATGGCCTTACAGGTATGACTACGATATATTTTTTTTACTTATTCCTTTGGCTCAGTGAAAGTAAAAAGAGTTTTGCCTTCTGATGCGAGAGGACGCCGCTTGGTTCGATATTTCGCAAACGCGTTTAGGTTCCCTCACAAAGATTTAAGCTTTAAACAACTCTACACCGTACCGGCACGGTAGTTCGAAAAGCCTAATTGAAAAGTTGCACAGTTAAAGTATGTCTAGTATATCCCAGAAAATAGCATAACATCATCTCCGAAGCCGTAGGCGGAGATATACACAATTAATACAACCATATGTCCCCAATGCTGTTATTAAGTCCTATGATGGAGAGCATACTGCCATCTGTATTGACTGGATTGTACTACACCAACTTTTGTGAAATAAAGATTTTATTTATTATTATTTGTTATCTACCGGGCACAATTTCGAGCTCCGGACTTCCATTGACAATTTCCTAACAGAAAAACTCAATAACACTGCTGGATCACGTAATCGAACCCAGGACTTGGGACCATTGGAACAACGAGGCAGGCGATAAAATAACGTATATTATTATTATTTCAAGCACGTTATCATTTCCTTAGGTGGACAGCTTTGAAACCCAAGAATATAACTTCAACATCAAAGACTCAGCAGATGCCCAGTTCAACAATATCCAGTACATGTACATAGGGAGGAATGAGAGTATGAACGAAGGCTTCGTGGGCTGCGTCAGTCGTGTGGAGTTCGATGATATATACCCCCTCAAGTTGCTGTTCCAGCAGGACCCGCCGCCCAATGTTAGGAGCTTGGGAGGTAAGAGACAGATATACTTTTTTATATGTACGTGTAAAGTAAGAAAAATATTGATTAAAACACAAATAGCACACACGTGGAGAAGAATATCACACACAAATAAAAGTCAAGATAAAATAAAAAACCGTATGAAGTAGAACGATACAGGTTGGAATGTAAGAGCAGAATTATTTGAAATGGATTCTCCCAATGTAATTAATCATCTTTGCGTAAGAAATATGTGTCATGGGACAAACGAAAATTTTGACCACCCACACTAAAATCTTACTTGCGGTATGACTATTGTATAGAGGTCAACATTTCAACAACTTTCTTACAGTCTGTAAATATCTATAAAAATAAGTGAAAAAAATAAATACTGTAAGCCATCTTAATGTTACGTTTTATTATTAATAATTATTATAATGATTATTGGTTGCATAAAATTTAATTTTAGGATTCCGTTCCTCAAAATGAATAAAAGGAACCCTCAGTTCGTTGTCTATTTGTCTGTCAAGACCCCTTTTCTAAAGAACGCGAACCTTGAAGTTATAAAAATATCAGGTTATTATGTCAAAGCCATAATAAAAAATTAAAAATCTATGCTGGATATCTAAACTTTTGGGGTACTTTCCGACGACCAGGAATTATGAAATTTGGCAAGAAGCTTACAAGACAAATAAAGGAATAAATCTGAGTATCGTAAATTTTTTGATATATTTTACATAAAGAGAAATTACTACATAAACTTTAATTAATTAATACATAAACTTATATGATCGACCGTCGTATATCGATGCATGGGAAAATGTTTTTTCAACTGCAAAGTTAAGTTTGTCCCTCAATTTGACTTCGTTTAGTCGTCAGTAATGTTCACTATACGGAACCCTCGCCACATAAGTCGTACTCGCTCTTAAGTTGCAATCGACAGTGGTGTAGGCTGATATCTCGGACCTACGCCCATTCACTTGTTAGACCAACGCTCATAGGCTCATACCACTATGCTATGTCCGTAGGTGGAGTACTGAACGAGGACTTCTGCGGCGTGGAGCCCGTGACGCACCCGCCCGAGCGCCTGGAGACGCGCCCCCCCCCCGACCTGGACCTGCAGCACGAGCTCGACATGCACAACACGGACGAGGCTATCCTCGGCAGTCTGTATCAACACCATCTATCTGCCTAGGCTTTTCCCTATTACATTTGGATCGGCTTCCAGTCCAACCGGATGCAGCTTAATACGAGTATTTTACACGGAGCGACTGCCTATCTGACCTCCACAACATAGTTACTGGGTAACACGATATCTCGTGGTATCTTCACGCTACATACAAGAATCTCGCATTCCCATTGATCTTCATCAGGTAGTTCGTATTAATTTTGATGGCATGGTTGGCGCATTGGTTGAAATATCCCATCATTGGCTTCTGTATTGTTGGCTGTCGATTCGTTTCCCACGTAAAACAATAATTTGTTTATAGAAAATTTTGGTGTCTGGGGAGTGTGCGATTTGAGATTTGTGTCTCTAAAAACATTCATGAAACAAGAGAAATGCTTATTGAGGCAACGTTTTATATATATACAAAAATGCCGGCCATACATTTATTCAAATGATGTATTATTTTCCAGCTGTCCTCGCATTTATATTCCTGCTACTGATAGTGGTGGCTATTATCCTGGTGCGCGCGCTTTCAAGGCATAAGGGAGAATATCTTACTCAGGTCAGTACAAGGTTTTTTTTTGTTGTTTTAATAAACAACAAAAAAAAACCTTACCCAAAGACCTTAACCCTATACAAAGAGGATTGAAAATTCAATAGGTTTGAACACGACAAGGTAGCTCAGTTGGTAGAGTGATGACACGGAACGTCAAAGGTCGCGGGTTCAAGCCCCGTTCTTGGCTATTATTTTTTCAATGTTTCTTTGAAAAATAATACCTAATTGTAACTTATATCTTTACTAGCTATGCTCCGCAAACGTTGTTCTGCCATAGAAATTTTCTGGATAGACCACCCTTATCATCTAGGGGTAAAAATAGCCTACGACCTATTCTCAGACCTATAAATATATGCAAAAAAATTCATAAAAATTGGTCAAGCCGTATTGGAGGAGTTCGATAACAAACACTGTGACACGAGATTTTTATATCTTAGATATAGTTTTAGTTTATATTTACTTAAAGAAACATATTCTAAGTACCTAGTAGTATTACCTCGGTTCAATTCACAAGTTGAGCAGTGTTATTGGGTTTCTCTATTAGGAAATTGTCATTGACAGCCTGGGTTACTTACATGGATTTAATATCAGCATTGGTGAAGTGTGCGTGTATAGTGTCGTACAGTAGTGTGTACCGTGTGGGGGGGTGGGGGGCGCCAGTGCTGATGTAATATGTAATGTCCCCCGCTGTCCGCAGGAGGAGCGCGGCGCGGACGGCGCGGCGGACCCGGACGCGGCCGCGCTGGCCGCCGCCACCGGCCCGCGCGTCACCAAGCGCAGGGAGTTCTTCATATAGTGCGCCACCCGCCCCACCCGCCCCACCCGCCGGGGACGGCCACCATATCTACCTGCCCACATGAGATGCACACGACAACAAAACAAAACTTCATTTAAAACAATACAGTACGAATTACGTGTACCCCTCTGAAGTTAGGCTTTCCGCTTGTCGGGCATGCGCACTACTGTTTTCATCGTACTATCGACTAAAGAACAGGTTATCATAGACGACTTCAGAGCGGTACACTTATTTAATTATTACTGTATGTGAGTGAAATATCCAATTGAATGTAATCTACAAACTGACACTTCAAAACGAATTATTGACAAATATAGTTATACTCTAAAATTGTTCTTAAAGATTCTTATTGGCTTCCAATATGAAATTAGGTTATAAATATAGTGTATACAACACAATCCGTGGTACCAAATGTAAATTTAAAAAAAAACTCATGTAAAATCAATCGATATGTTGTTAAAAGAGAACACTACTCTATAGCAAATAATTTTGGGTGACAACGCATTATAATTGGATTGTTTACTCTTTTGGACAATTCAACATCATAATTGGATTGATTACACACCAGAACTGACCCTATATGTGCTAAAACACTGCAATATCAACTAAATAAATTACTAACTTGTAACACAAATCCCATCATATTTTATTTAAAACAACTTCACAATATTCAACAATTACTGCTACAATTATTGGAGGACTATTGCCTTTTTTTAATATTTTATAGCTTAAATATAACGCTGCTTACAGAATACACCACAAACTATTTAAAAATAATTAATTAAAATAATGATATTAAATAAATTAAATATATTTTACTGCTTTGCATTAACAAAAGTGTTTCAAGAGTCTTGTTAAAATTCATGTTTAGGAATATTGCAAAGTACAACATAATCATATTTATGTAAAGACAATATTCGGGTATTCCAATGTCATTGTACGACTAAACATTTTAACTGTTTATACTATAAAATAACTATAAGACCCATTATTACTAAGCAATTTATTAATTTATTAATCATCTGCCACGGACCTTAAAAAAATACAGATGGAGTGTTGTGTACGTAATATCTGCCACGGACCTTAAAAAAATACAGATGGAGTGTTGTGTACGTAATAATGTTATTTCTGAAATCTGGGTGAAGTATAGCACCTATAATTGTGCCTAATCTTACTTTATTATTGTTTATTTACCTTACATTTAATTAAAGACCTCTGACCTCTGACCTCTGACCTCTAAATTAAATTGCTTAGTTTAGATGGGTCTTTACATATAAGACTAGCTTTTTTTCTTGATTGAGTGTTAAATTCTAAAGTGTTTCTCCCACTAAGTGCCATCTGGCTACTTGCTATCACTTCTGTCTAAGCTTCAAGCTATCTGTAATGAATCTCGAAGTTATTTTCACTAGAACTTAGTTTCATATATTTTTGTGTTATACAACTCAGTTGTATGATATTATATTTGTATTTGAATCTCCTGTACATCTCTACTATTGTTTTCATAATCATTTTAATTCGTAGAATTTAGTAAACTTTTTTAGGTTATATATTTTTTTGCTGTTTTTGTATTGAGTTTACGTAATTTATATCGTATGTAGCCTATCTACTGAAATATTATAATTATGTATTGAAATATTACCGCAATTAAAGATGGCGCGCCTTTCTATATTCTTGTATTACTCAAAATGTTAAAAAAACTATGATATATGTATTATAAAAATTAAAGATAGTCTTAAACATATATTTCTCACGACATTAGGATAACATTAAACCTTACAGTTCACGCAATAAAGTCGTAATTCGCTTTAAACAAATGACAAGAATATACAAACTAGTGTAAGATTAATTTAGGTTCTTTATAGTTTTATAACTTTTTGATTATTGACATATACACTTTATTTAATTAGAGTGATTAGTTATAAGCAAATAGAATATTATTAGTTTAAGACAAAACGTGTTACAGACATTTTTTATTTTATTTCCGTCCAAAATGATCTTTTTCCTTACTTAACATTAATGTCGATTTCTTTTGTATAACAAGATGTGTTTATATTAAAATAAGTGCAAACAATACAATTATTTTAAACTAGCAGTGGCCATGCTGCACCACCAATATTTAACTTGTATAATAAAAATATTAACGTAATAAAAATTTCGTCTCGTAACAACAGATTTTTATCTCAGAAATTTTCGTGTACATGCATAGGTTCAAGTCATCGCCACATCATTGGCTGCATATTTACGGCGTGATTTCTGATAAGTCATTAAAGTAGTATACGCAAAAAAAAAATTGTAAGTTAAAATTTTTACTAGCTACTGCCCGCTACTTCGTCTGCGCGGCAAAAGGCATGTGCCCTATCCGAAGTCCAATCTATCTTTATACCAAATTTGATCCGTTCAGCCGTTTTTGGGTGACTGAGTTACGAACAACCAACTTTCACGTTTATAATACTAGTAGGATTAATTTGTAATCAGATTCAAACACCTCATTCACTTGGCCACTAGTCCACAGACATCATAATGTATTGATTGCAAAATTTATTGTAGGTACTAATCACACTTGTCTTTGATACATTTTCAATATGTATATTTATGATTTTATAATGTATATGAATTATTTGTAGTAAAATCTAAGTTTTGACTCCATTAATAAGCATTCGAAAGTTCCAAAAATAAATATGAATTAGTGTCATTGCTTTATCATAGAGAATCCTTATGGAAGGTTATGAATAATGACGTCATAACTCTTATTGTGTAATGTTAATTTTAAGTAGCGTGTGCTCTGAATATGTAGGAAAGGAATTGGAGATGGAGATTTAATCGTGTCAACTATACAAAGCTATAAATTAACATGCATCAAAAAAAAAGTCTTCAAAAATGATTAATCACCTGTAACCACGAACGGTGCAGTGTTCAAAACGTCAGGACAAACAAAAATCAATAATACACGCGATTAATCCGGTTCAAAGTCTTTTTATTGTAAGGATGATAAAATAATAAATATCTTGCAAAAGTTACAGGTACCGCAATAATTTTTTAATTTTGTGTGGCACCGCTATCGGGATAAAAATACTGTTGTTGAGGAGTTTCCCTTCTTCATCTCGTAATCCAAGACCTGATACCAACAAATTTTGATGCAATACCCTTTCATTTATATAACCAAAATTATAACAGAAAATTTTGCTTGAATTGAGAATATTCTTTTTGGAAGTTGGTTAAATATAACATGTATGCAGTGAAACTATATTACTGCCTACATAAGCAATGTATAGGTGAAACGATTAGTCTTCTATCTTAATACTAATATCACTTGATGGTAGAAACTATTGTAAAGAATTGTAATTAAAAAAGAAATTACTCGTATTTGTGTTATTTGCAAATCAAGTTGACATGTCATTCATTTTAATTTGAACTTTATCTCGGTGCCATAACAGTGAGGATCCAAACATACTATTAAAACGCGACGTGACACGCATGTTGACTCAAATGAAATCTGTTAATCTGTTGAGTCTCTAATTACGAAACACTTTAGAAATATTATTACTATCAAGTACAATTTTGTATATTCTATGATCATGACACCCGATGCGACGCGACCTTGATTGTTGTTTGGCCGTTGGCTTACGTGCCGTGGCGTCGCGCATTAATAGTGTGTTTTGGCCCTTACTATGAATCATGAATTAGACAACTATATAACTATAACCCTTCAATCAAACGTTTTTGTTGTAGTGAAAACTGAACTTTATTTTCAATTAGTTAAGGTTGCTTATTTCAAAAAATGTGTGTGTATACGGTCAAGTGGTATTCGGTAGAGCAAGTGTTTGTGCGTTATGATAAGGTGTTTGTGCCTTAACAGTAAACCATAACGGAGCCATGGCACATAGAGTTAATCACTGAAGTGTAGCGTGTTGATAGTAGAGTTTTTATTTTACTACTTCGAATATCACGAATAAATTTTCCACAAATACATTACATATGTTGTTTTAATTACATCGTTATGTTCTTTACACCCCGTGTATATTAAGTGTCGGTGAAGCCGTCACTTTGGTCAATCGTTTGGTAACAATAGATTATGGAAACCCTTAACATTTGACACGCTTATCTGGGTACGTATCTCGTAAAAAGAAAATAGGTATTATTTTGTGTAATCTAAAAGAATATGCATGATGACAGTATTATAGAGTCAAAGAATAAATGGTTTTAGAGAAGTTTATGTACACGGGATTCTATAAAATGTCTTATTTTTAACAAAACCTTAAGATTGATAAGATTTTCAATAAAATAAAAGTATAAAATCAATAAAACGCCAATTACAGCGAATGATGTCACGCCTCAATTGAATGTCAAGCACCGCCGTGGTTTTGCTTGAACTTTTGTCAAATGATAACGAAGCGTGACGTCACAACCCATCATAAGCGGCGCCATGACACCCCTGAGCATTTTTGCGCTTAAATCAAATTAGATAGATTAAAATGTAATAATCTGCATCAAAACAGGGTTTATTGCTGAAATAATGTGTTTTTCGGAAATAGTAGACATGTACCTATATTATAGAAGGCGATAAAAAAATCAGTCATCATGCCTATTGTCCATGTCTCCATAGATTTTCTTATTCATCAGAAAAATCTATGGAGAAAGGTAATTTTTTTGGTGTGTAGATTTTTTTACAAGTTTTGGTTTAAGTATAGGCCTGTAGGCTTACTCTTGAAAATAATTACACTCGATTGACATTGGAAATATGTCAGTTCGTACTTTTAAATGCCAAAATGACTATAAAATTATTATAGATTCGGGATTATATGAAGACAACGTGCTTTAAAATTGAGGCAACTGTAATGTAGGTAAATTTATTTTAAAATTACGCGTTGTTTTAAGGTGTCTATTTAATATTGGAATTGGATTGAAATTGGTATTAGTTTCAAGAGTAACCCCACAGGTCTAATTAATTGATTAGGTATTAGCTCTGCTAGACAGTTCACCAACCCGCAGTGAGCTGGCGTGGTGATCAATGCTCGTGCCTTCTCTGTATGAGAAGAGGCCGCGCGTTGGTTATCTTACGTTATCTTAAAACAATATAATGCGATACTGGAAGAAATTCCTAGTGGCGGCCAACGTTTAAAAAAAAGACCACAATATTATGAAACTGGAGCGATAATGGGCCCCGGTGGCCCATTATCGGATTGCCCCACATTGGGCCCACGCGCCACACTCAGCCAAGCACCTGTGATACTCAACCCGTTTGCAAAACGCTGACTGCCACGGTGTCGCCCCTTTAACACTTAGAAATCGATAAGGTAAGGGTGTACTGTAGTTTTTTTATTTTATAATATCGATACTTTGGTGTTATGAATACAAGCTGAAAGTTTCAACATGTTAAAGGATTGTAGGTTAAGCGTCTACAGAAAATAACAAAAAAAATGTGATTTGTGGGTATGTCTATAGACATGTTTATATGTCTGATGAATTAAACTCCCGACAATATAAGAAAGTCCGCTTTGACGTTTCTCATTTTACCTTTGTATGAACGTCTACGTAAGAAATTGAAAAATCTAATTCAAAATCCTTAAAAATTACTATGTTACCCATACACGTTAACAACAAGTATCATTCGTAAACCTCAAGTTAACTATTTTATGAAAAAATACATAAAAAAAAAGAAACGTCAAATCGTCGGACTTCTTAGATTGTCGCGAGTATAGTGAGAAAATGTATTTACGTAACTGTAGCTGACAGTTTTTTTGCGCGCGCTCTTTATGATGATTTGTACAGGTTAATGGTAAGATAATGTTATCATGTACAAGCTGCTTTCAGGTTGTAATAGTCTGACACACCCCTAAACCTTGTCGCCCTGTTCCCAAGAGGTTGGTAGAAGCCATAAAAGAGAAAATACAAATGTTGCTCTATTTTAGTCGCCGCACCATATGCGCGATCTGAACGTTACTAATTCAAATGACGTAGAATCTATCGATAACCACCCCTTCCCATCACCTACATCAAGCCGCACTCTGTGATCGTTTGACCTGAAACGTCGATACATCGACTGTCGAGCACGCGCCGCCACTCCACACCTTTTAGCGAGAGACTAGTTTAGTGCACATTAATAGGTCACTGGGACAGGTTGGAGGGCAAGTGCCTTTGATGTTCTTATATAATATGGGAGCCGATTATTGGTCGATAATGACTTGACCTTAGGAGATTGAAAGGATTGAGGCTGCAGGGGCACCGTTATGGGTTGGTTATCTTATGTTATCTTAGGGGCTCGTGGCTAAGTAACAGCCGCACTGATCGATCGATCGAGGTTAAGCTGCGCTTGCCGCGGTCGCTCTGTGGATGGGTGACCATCATTTAAGGCTCGTTAAGCCGTCGGTCCCGGTTGTCAAATTAAGATCTATGACAGCCGTTACGGGTAGTCAGATGCCTGACAATCTGACAACCAGTCATACCACGAGATATCGTGTTACCCACTAACTGGGTTGTGGAGGTCAGATAGGCAGTCGCTCCATGTAAAATAATGGTACTAAGCTGCATCCGGTTTGACTGGAAGCCGACCCCAATGTAATTGGGGAAAGGCTAGGCAGATATATATATAGATATACTAGCTGACCCGGCAAACGTTGTTTTGCCATATAAATAAAAAAAAATGGTTGTGGACTACCCCTAACATTTAGGGGGATGAAAAATAGATGTTGGCCGATTCTCATAGATACCGGATAAGCACAAAAAATTTCATCAAAATCGGTCAAGCCGTTTCGGAGGAGTATGGCAACGAAAACTGTGACACGAGAATTTTATATATTAGAGATTTCTTATGTTTTCTTTAAACCATATTAGAAAACTGTAACCCCAATGAAGCGACACAACTGGCCCCGGTAGCCCCCGGCCCCGCAAACTCAGCAATCACCACTTTGACCACTTCTAGACTAATGAGGCAATAACGTTTTTTATCTCTAATTAAATGTTCATTACTTCATATGGGAGCCACTATTAGAAAATACTTACCTACCTACACGTGTAGGTTTTTGCGAATCTGCACAATAGCTCAGCGAAAGGATTAGTGATCAGACGTAAGATTCACTTGAAGTCTTGACAGTTGACAAAATACCTTAGCTTTCTACATAAATCCAATTGTAAAGCTGCGAGATAATTCGGTTTTAGGTACGGATAAATCTTCGAAAAGCATTAGCGCATACATAGCGAACTCTAGAGTTATACATTTTTGTTTTGAATCTGCGCCTCCCGTATAAATACTCCAGGCGCTCTGACCGCTAAGCCATCTCCATATTTTTAAATCATCCGCGATGCGAGGACTTGAAACAGTCATAGAAAAAAGGAAATCAACCTCCCGCATAAAGAAAAAACTGATTTGTACGGAAATTAATCTATAATGATTTACTTCAAGAGGCTGATATTTATTTATAGCCAATCAATGTATCCACTTTTTAACACAGTCCACTACACTATGCTAATGTTACCTCTTTCACAATGATGATTAAGTTAAATTTTATTTAACAGTAGGTAAGTACCTACCGTCACAGCTTTATCAGAAACAATATCAAAATCTTTCACTAGCTCTTCGCAATACTTAACCATCGTCATCCATCACTCCGTCATTAAATCCATCAGCCGGCTAATCCAATATTAAACAACGATTCGAACAATACGCAGGTATAATAAATCTTCGCAATTGCCCCTGGATGTAACCCACTCAATATTTTAAACTACCAATTTACTTTGACCCTCAGATATGCGACTTCCATCCCTATTGTAACCGAAATAAGGTGGTATGATTAAAGGTGTTAAATTAATGGGGCACAAAACGGCCGGTGGATTTAACCAGTAGACAGGAACACCGTTAGATATTAATCCGTCAGATCGTGATTAGATTCAGTGGCACGGAGTAATATATTCGAAGGTGTCAGCTTTAGTGATTGGCTGTGTCGATTGTGATGTCGATTTTATGGATAAGAATTACGTGATGAATGTTTTTGTTGCTAATGAGTCGATAAATGTCGATCCTGTCGTGTCAGACTTGATCTATGCACTATGTTGTAACGTTGAATGTCTAACATCACATTGATTGACAGTTAATTGAGTAGATATTTATATCGACTTCTATGAAGTCTGCGAATTACATTTAGATAACTTTGGATTAGAATATCAGCATGACGTTACATTTGGCTACGTTTCGTTGTTTAATTTTAATAAAAAGATAGATATTAAAATTACATAGCAGACTGCAAAAATATATATCTAATTATATTAATGTTATACACACGAATAAAACCTAAATACATTGATTAGACTACCTACTTAACGATATAACCTAAAAAAAAAACAATAATATATTTAACATAAAGAAATATATTTATGATATCACAAAAATACACCCAATATACAATTCGATTAGATGAGTGACGACTGACAACTTCACCCCTACAAACATATGTTTAAAACATTAACTAAAAGATCTGTAAAACAATGCAGCATCGAATAGGTACAACTTTAGTGCCACTCCATATTCATCGCAAAACTATAACTGTAAAACAGATATCAATAATTGTCGATATTTCACCTCCCTACACGTTGGGGGACGTCGATATGGCGCGCGTGCCGCGGCAAGCGCCCGCCGCCTTAACGTGCAGCACCTTCGCACGTCGATAACTTACACAACACTAAAGTAAACGGAGACGTTTTCTTTGTAGTTATGCTGAGGTTTGATGGGAAATTGTTGGCTGTGTATTGGGAAATGTCTATTAAGAATATAATGTATATTTTTATAAAGAAAGCTCTCTACTAAATTAACTATGACTTCATGTAATAATTATTTGACATTGACTTCTGAATTGGGTCCAGCCGGAATTGAAAGTAGAACACTTTTTTTGATACTGATTATAAACTATATGTGCGCCAAATTTCGCCGAAATCCGTAGTTATTGCGTTAAAGAGTACCTACCAAACATTTAGCCATACTCACAAACTTTCGAACAATAAAATGTAAATCAAAATTACTATACCTATAGAAAATTATCAAAAAATATCATGAACTACACAATGTACAATGGTATTGGTGCATTAGTAAAAACAAAGCGTTTCTATATAAAAAAAAATATCTTAGTGTAAGGTTCCTTTGAAAACGTGTAATGGGCAATTCTCTAATTTCTTTTGGTATAATGTTATATATTCAGTCACAACTTGGTCATAATTACACAACCTAGACATAAGGTATCTATACCTAAGTGAGACCATCTTCTTTCTAACGATTCCCGCACGGAGCAAATATTTGTATGATCTACAGATAATAAATTATTCCGGCTCAGCTTGTGGTGTGCATGTGAGATTATCTTTCTACGAAAATTTTATTGCCTACCTGAAAATACAGGCATCTCAATCATCCAAAGTAAATCAGTTCAATGAACATAGAGCTTCTATAGCCTCCCGACCCAATCACAGTACTGTAAAGTAACTCAATCATAGCCCATTAACTGAGGCTTCGACGTCCCAACGTAATTACCAATAGTCGGCAACTCTGCAACTCCAAACAGATTTAGCAGTCGCCAGGCTGCGGCCCTAACTTCGGCCTGTCGCTTCATTTTAAACTTTGAAATCCGCTTAAAGCGAAAATTAGTTAGAAATTAAAATACCAACGACGTACTGTATACCTGTTTGAGTCTCTGAGCCGATTATGTGAACCGATAACTTTGTAAGGCTTCGACAATTTTTGGTGTTACGTAATGAGTTTCAAAGTTTGCGGTGACTAAGTCTATGAATTTTAATTGTTAATTTTGGCAATTCTGTTATCATATATTTATGTTGAAATACTTGAGTTTTTAAAGTTTAGTACCTACATTTTGCTATGAACATTTGAAAAACTTTTTTTTGTATATTTACTCATTCGCAGTACATAGAGTCATAGGAATAAACTGCGATATAGTTTAGTAGTAACAACTGCAGCTGCTGAGCGTGAGAGTCCTAGATTAGATTCCCGGGTTGGGTAGTGAGTTTATCTGTTAGAAATTTCTCAGTAGCAGTCTGGCTTAAATTGTAGGTACTCGCTCTATTGTCACAATAGGCTCATCACCTATTACACGGCGAGATGTGGGTGTACAACCGTGTACACCTCTACCTACCCCTACGGGGAATAGAAGCGTGATGCTATGTTAAGTGTGTATGATGTTATTTTTTATGTAAGTTTTACGTTTAAAAATAAACCGTAAGAGTTACATGCGACACGACAAACCTACGACCCGTAGTACAGAAAACCACACTGTTACCCACTTCGCTAATCTACTAAGTCTAATTGTACCTACCATTTCACGTAGACACACATTCACCATAATTACATACACTGTGGTATCTGATAATTAGACAAGTGCCTCCCACGACGCGGCCTGTGATCGTCGCAGATTACAGGGCCGCTCTGATTACAGGGGCTGGATTGATTCGACATTGTGTCTCAAACACACCTTATGATTTGGCTGTATGATCCTGCGTGTACATTCTATTCATTTGGTTATTTATGTACCTAACTATTCGTTTAGCTTTATTTTCTGTAGGTATAGTGTGGGTTAGGCTACCTATATTTTGTTATCGACTGCCTCATTGGTCTAGTGGTCGCAAGCGCTGCTGCTGAGCGTGAGGTCCTGGGTTCTATTCCCAGCTCGGGCAAAAATGTTATTGGGTTTTTCTTTAGGAAATTCTCGGTAGCAGCCCGAAGTCAGGAAGTTGGTGGTGTGACACCCCCGTGCCTCGGAGAGCACGTAAAGCTGTCGGTCCTGCGCCTGATCACTTTCCGGTCGTGTCGGATAGCCGTCCCATCGGAATATGAGAGTGAAGGAAGAGAGAGTGCACCTGTGTTGGCGCATACACTTGGACACTATAATATATCCTGCGTAATTGGCTAATCTCCGTGTGAGATAGGCCGCCGTGGCCGAAATACGGTCGGGAGGAGTATTATTATTATTTTGTTATCGCAATGTTTTGATCATTCATTGTGTTCTATGCAAATATTCTGTGGGTTGGTAAGGTTTCCTAAAATAGGTTTGAGCAAGAGAATTGATAGCTATTGCGGAGTTCTGAACAAAACAACCCCAGAAAACTATGAATTGAATCTGACGCTTTCAAAACGCATCTTATATTGACTGAAAAGAAATGAAAATAGACTTTAAAGACATTTTAGTTACAATACGTTTTAAGTACGAATTTATGAATAGTTTCTGGAATTCGCCTTTGAAAATTTGTTCTAATTATTCGATTAGATTGCATAAATTCAGTCTGTCGTTCAATTTATTTCTTGTCATCTTGCGACAATGTATACGACAAAGTATTCGAACCGTCAGCGTCAGGAAATATAAAAAGCAATAATAAACCACATTAATCTGATTAAAAGTTGTGAAACCCTGAGATATGTACATATATTACAGTTTATTTCCATATCTGATAACAAGTACCGAAATCATCACGGATCGACACTACAGAAGAAATAAAGTTAATATAATTACGACAGTACTCTAACTTAAGCTTCCATTTAAACACAACTCCTTTTACCAACTTTCCACATTACCAAGCCGAAAATCCCCGTCTTAAAAAGGGCAAGGCTACCCCTTTAAACGTGCCCTGAGGGCCCTGTTCAGGTGTCACCGGTGTCACGTCAGGTGTCGTAAACAGTTGCAATCAGTTTTTATCGCCATCACGCCCAAGAGACTGAAAAGGGTTACTCTTCAAGAGTTTTGGGAGCTTCTAAGGTAAATGTTGGGGGACATACGATATGTTTACGCTTTTATTTGTGTTTGGAGATATCAATGAGTGGGATGTTAAGGTTCTGCCATAAGGTTCGCTGTGACGTCGATTTTGTATGTTTGAAAGAAGGGAAGTATTTATTTCAGTCTCGTGGCCGAATTTACAGTTATTATAATATCAGAAAAAGAAAATATAATTATCGGCTTAGCCTTTTCCCAATAACATTGGGGTCGGTTTCCAGTCAAACCGAATGCAGCTTAATACCGGTATTTTACATGGAGCTACTGGCTAAATGACTTCCACAACCCGATTACTGGGTAATACGATATCTCGTGGTATGACTGGTTGTCAGTCTTTCAGGCCTCTGACTACCCGTAACGGCTGTCAAAGATCTTCATTTGACAACCAGGAAAGACGGTTTAACGTACTCTCCGAGCCACGGAGGGTTCTTGGTATAAATTTATGGTCACCCATCCACAGACCGACTGCGGCAAGCACAGCTTAACCTTGATGTGTAAATAAATGCAGCGTTCTGCGAGAAAGGGGGAATTCCGTGGGTGAAACTGCAAACTGAGGGCACTAGTGGCGTAGTGACTGGAAATAATAGAACTGTATGAAAAATTACACGTCGCAGTGCTTCGTATCGTATAGCATTACGATGTTACCACACTATTTGATTTTCCTATGAAGTATGACATAAATCCATGTCAAATTCAAGATAAATCTTTGAAAAGCATTAACGCATGCTTAGCGAACTCTTATTATATTAAATGGAAAAGAATACTGCCTCTAACGACTGCCTCGTTGGTCTAGTGGTCCCAAGCGCGACTGCTGAACAGGAGGTCTCGGGTTCGATCCCCGGGTCGGGCAAAGTGTTATTGAGTTTTTCTGTTAGGAAATTCTCAGTAGCAGCCCGGAGTTTGGAACTGTGTCCGGTTAATGGCAATAGGCTCACCACCTATTACATGGGACTTAATAACAGCATTGGTGAAATGTGGGTGTACAATTGTGTACACCTCTGCCTACCCCTTCGGGGAATACAGGCGTGATGCTATGTTATGTTATGTTATGAAAAGAATACGGCCGCGAACAGGATTCGAACCTGCGCCTCCCGGATGAATACTCCAGGCGCTAGACTAACGAGCAGTTACTAGAGGGATGTTATATGTATATGTCAGTATATGTAGATACCATAGAAATAAGATTGGTAGATACATTAAGGCAGGTACTTTTTTCCATTTAATATTGTAACTTTAGAGTTCGCTAAGCATGCGTTAATGCTTTTCAAAGATTTATCTTGAATTATTAAGGTAATTACATTCTTTACGACATTGTATTAACTGGAAAGTTAGTCGTGTCGCTTCGGTCACCTGTATACTGAATGGATAGTAATGAAATGTCGCCAAAAAGACGTGTTAAAAATATGGACGAAGAATTCGCGGTGATGAGCAGAAGTCGAGATGGCTTAGTAGTCAGAGCGCCTGGAGTATTTATCCGGGAGGGGCAGGTTCGAATCCTGTTCGCGACCGTATTCTTTTTCCATTTTGATATCGTAACTTTAGAGTTCGCTAAGCATGCGTTAATGCTTTTTAAAGATTTATCTTGAACATTAAGTCAGTATCTTGCCACCATAGTTAGCTGATAAATTGCTGGTCTATAAAATTAAACGTTACATTACAAATGGTATTATTAGGTACCACAATTTCCTCTGAACCTACAATCCAATTCTTTAGTAAGTAATTTTTACAACTTAACACAATCTACGCATCAGCAGTATCGTCCTAACTTGTCCACAAGTACATCAAGATACGCTGAACATCTAATAAAGTTAGTTAAAAAAATCCCCGTCTCGCTATTATCTGTGGAAACTCTTGAAAACAGATTAGCACACTCGAAGGGCTTCACAATGATCTTGTCGTAAAATCCTGTCTCAGTTCCACATAAAAAGATGTGCCCAACAAAAGGTGCCTCTTTTTATCCGAAAAGAGCACCTGCTCCGCTCGAAACTTGCCCAAAGTTTTCCGAAAGTTCGGTGAAACTTCGCACCGGATGTTGTTATCGGCCGGAAGCGCTTTAGGCGACTTCCTGTTTTGACGGACGTAAAAACTGGAGGTTTTCTTCTTAGACTTAATTTTTTTTTTTTAATTTATACAGATTTTTAATTATGCATAAAGGAATTAATTACCTGTGCCACAATTGATTTATGAAGAATTTTTAACTTTATTTATAAATTCAAGATAAATCTTTGAAAAGCATTAACGTATGCTTAGCGAACTCTAAAGTTACAATATTAAATGGAAAAAGAATACGGTCGCGAACAGGATTCAACAGGAACAGGAACCTGCGCCTCCCGGATGCCTACTCCAGGCGCTCTGACCACTAAGCCATCTCGACCTCTGCTCACCACCGCGAATTCTTCTTCCAAATTATTAACACGTATTTTTGGCGACGTCATTGCTATCTATTCTGTACAGGTGACCGATGTTTATTTATAAAATTAATAATATTCCCAGTAAAACAAAAACCTTGTTTTATTATTATTTTCTGATTATCTCACAAGGCCATCTTATTTATTTCAAAACTAATTTAAAATGGATCATATAACTTTTTTTTTATTATAAACAAAAAAAAAAAACCGCCTTCAAAAATCTACTACAGTAAAAAGTTCAAAATAATATGAAAATATGCTTATAATAAAATAATTTTAAAATAACAATATATAATAATAATCTGTTAATTTTGGAGTCGGTCGATGGTAGGTACCATGATAAGGAAACCAGGATCTGATGATGGGATCCTGGTTTCCTTATCATGGTACCATCGTTGGGATAACTTCTATCCAACAAAAAAAGAATTATCAAAATCGGTTCACAAACGACGAAGTTATTCAGGAAGACATAAAAAAAAAAACGGTCGAATTGAGAAACCTCCTCCTTTTTTCGAAGTCGGTTAAAAAATCAGAGATGTATTTACATTCTTCTTCTGCCTAGCCTTTTCCTAATTACATTGGAGTCGGCTTCCAGTCAAACCGGATGCAACTTAATACCAGTATTTTACATGAAGCGACTGCCTATCTGGTTGTCAGATTTTCAGGCATCTGACTACCAGCTTAACCTCGATCGATCGAACTATGCGGCTGTTACTTAGCCACGAGCCCCTCTGTCCCTTTTTTGTATTTACATTAACATCAAGAAATACACATATCTCTTGTAAACTGCGATATTGAATTTTAGAAATGTAACCCTAATGGTGTAGGTAGAATAAAGATTATTCTATCTATCTATTTCACAATATGCTGAGGCGAATGCATGAGTCGCACTATTACGTATATAGTTATGTTCACGTACTTTTGTTATCAAGCGATATTATCATTGTCTCGTGGGCTTAAAATCTACTTACCCTTCCAGGCACAGCACCCCAAAACACTGTACTATAACTTCCAATACAGTGAGACTTGAAAAAACTCGTAAAACATAAGTTTTTACCGCCCGCAGCAAACTCACCTACGTAAAGCGAGAGTTTTTAAAAAATGTCCGCCGCCACATCACCGGGAGTGACGGCTGAGATAAAACTTTTGAGCAATTTCCTATTCCCTTCCACCGAGATGAATAGGTGATGTAATTGCGCAGGAAAACTTGTATTATATTCGTGAAAAATAAAGTACCTACCTCAGTTTCTTAGAAAGTGGGGATTTTTGCTTGGTTAGCGGGACGCCCCCTCCACAGGGCATCATCAGGAGCTGTTAGACAGCGCAGTGTTCGCCACCGCGCTCGGTTGCAATTGTCACCGCTTGCGTATGTGCACAGGTAATGCATGACTACCCTCAATATTGTGGAAGTAGCTAGTTATTATATTTATTTGCATCCATTGTAATGGACTTCAGCGAAGTAACGCCTAAATCTATGCAATATCAATTAATCTGTAGGTATACTCGCGTAAGTAGAAATTGTACTTGATAACATTAATATATCTATTGTGTCTGATTTACATGCATCTCCTAAGAAACGCTTATATTATGTAATTTTTAATTTAACACGGTAATTATACTATAGTGTACATGATTGTGGTTTTTATTTCTAAACATTAGTTGACGTTTATCATGTGATTATTTAAGTTTAAAATACCCCCAACATATTAACAGTAGTTCAATACTTCACACATCCGTTTGTGTTTTAACTGGTGTCTCGCTAATTACCAGACACAATAGAAATATTCACCATCCCTCTGCCCTTATCCCAATTTATTTGGGGTCGGCGCAGCATACCTATATCTGGCATGCTGCTAAAGTTTTGGCTATGTCTTATGACCGGCCGCCTGCCTGACGTCAACCCTCTTTGGGAATGCTGTTGTTTGTGGTAACCGCCACCGACACGGTCTCCTTCTATCTAGGTATGTCACAACAAATGTTATCCATGCGCCAGGTTCTGATGTTATCCTACTGTAACACTCCACTAATCCGGCTACACAATAGACATATTAATGCTATCGAATACAATTTTGTACTTTTGCGAGTATACTAACAAATTCCACATACCCATGTACGTGAATTCACTAAAGGTCAATTAGCTTGTTAAAAAATATATGGCAAGATTTCCAACATCGTCTTAACTTAAAAA
This sequence comes from Xylocampa areola, assembly GCA_935421205.1. NCBI lineage: Eukaryota > Metazoa > Arthropoda > Insecta > Lepidoptera > Noctuidae > Xylocampa > Xylocampa areola. The sequence continues at coordinate 19,822,643 of OW285208.1, forward strand.
AATCTAAACAAGTAGGGGTGAATACGCGAATTCAGCGCCAACGTAACAATTTTCATAAGCACCCCGTGGTTATAAAAACTCGACAATATCATGAGCAAGTGAGGTGGTGTAATTAATGGCTCTCTCTCTGCCCACCCCGGCCCGACAAGGTGCCGACCGGGGAAAACACTTTTAAAAAGTTTGCCACCCGCAAATTATTAATAGGTTTCTACGTAGACATGCGTAGAGAATGGGAAGGCTACCTTTAAAAAAATTATCGATATTATTTTTCTAAATGTTTAATTCAGTTATCCAGTTATTGTGTAAGTTTATGTAGAAAAAATAAATGTATAAATTATAATTAACCTACTGGATCAATCAGCAAAAAAAAACGTAATTTTATTTCCATTTGAACCAACCACATTCATCATTCATTCATCACATGAAGAAGAAGAAGAAGAATCTGCTTGAACAACATTATTTTTAGTATATTACTAACGTAACTTGAAAGTACTTTATTGAGAATCAGTAACAGAATGGATGTTAATATTTTCAATATATGTTGCATTTTGTTCAAATAATATTTAAACCCACTACGCATTTGATAGGTTCTTTATGCTAAAAATAATGTTGTAGACTGAATTAGAGATTTTGAAGAGCACGAGATTTTGAAAAGCAGAAATTTTAAACGTGAAAAATTTATCACGGATTACTATTGGCGTTCAGATGAACTTAAAGACCTTTAGCATCTTTATGTAATCGTTTACAGAGACTAACAATTAACTCTATCATCATAATCTCCCCGCCCTTATCCCAATTTGTTTCGGGGTTTGCACAGCATGTCTCCTTCTAATTCTATCGACACATCGATATTTAAAGAAAATCCGCCATCCGTTCACAAGTAACACCTTGCAACGATGTAAAAATTAAGAAAGAAAGATTCTTAAAAGTGCGCCGGCGTCGGCCGAGTTAGTGACGCCACATTAATTCGACTGTCGATTACTTGCGACTCAAGGCTGATAAAAAATCGTACTTACCTGAAACTTAGGGAGTGACTGACGGCTCTTTGTTCTTAGTTTGACGGAAGAGAGAGGGGTTGAAGTACCATACTGTATTTTATTATATGAGACTGGTAATCCATGGATATAGATGCATTCTTTATTATAAGTTAAAAAAAAATGTGTGCTGTTGCCACAGCTAAGTAATATATGTATCATCCGAAAGCACAGTATTGTGTGGTCGAGTGATCACTGCTCCGTCGCGTGTTGCGGGCTCGATTCCCATACGGATATAATACTTATTATTGTTATATAAATCCAAACACTGTAGGACAACTGCAGGGAAAGGCCACCCTATGACCCTACTCTTTTTCCATTAATCTATAAAGGACTGGTCCTTTATACTGGTCTCTTTGGAAGGAGTCTATCTCATACCTCTATCTCTTTTTGGGATTGCTGCGCTGTATGATTAGGGAGTGGTGGGTGGGAGTCTGCATATATGTGTGATTTGTATCTGTAAATGCACCCACGATACAGGAAAAAATCTAAGCAAAAGAAGCTCAAAGGAAATCTTTCCCCGATTTAGGATTGGTCATAATATAATATAAAACAACTCTATTAAAGTATGGTAGAAGATAACTTAAATTAGACAAGACTAAAATTAGAAATCTCTCTGGCTAGTAACTAAGCTCTTATAAGCGTTTTGTGGTCAATGCAAGGGTAGTGGTACACCTTGTTCTTTTTAACTGGTAGGAATCCGGCGTAGTGTTCATGATGAATTTTCCACACATAAATAAATATAACTCTTTAACCTAAGCCATAACAAAAAGTCTCGTGTTTGCATAAACTGTAAAGTATCGATATATTTCGAACCCTATCTTCCTAATTCCTATATACCTTTAATGAATACGGATTAATAGGTGCTTCGTAATAAGTAATTATGTGGTAGAAAGATTCGCGAGACTTTGAACGGCTTCGGTTATGAATATGCCCTAGACTGCGGGAAAAGGGTTTCCACGAGTGAAAATGTAGGGCGTGACTAGGACTTCTATTTTTATTAATATACCAGTAAGCGTACTAATTATTGCTTAGTTATTCACCTGCCTCGTTGGTCTTGTGGTGTCAAGCGCGACTGCTGGTAATAGGCTCACTACTTATTACATGGAACTTAATAACAGCATTGGCGAAATGTGTGTTTACAAATGTGTACATTTCTGCCTTTCCTTTTGGAGTATACAGGCGTGATGCTATGTTATAATGTCATTCTCTGTATTCAGAGAGGCCTTTAGAAAAACAACTACAGACATCATTTACAATTTTATTTGTTACTTTTTTATGTGTTAGGGCAATAAATTCTCTTTATCTATATCTGCAACAAAAGCTAGTAATTCATAGAAACTAAACAAAGTCTTAGTTAAACTGTGACTATAGAAGGAAACGGTCGACAAATCACTGTCGTTTACCGTTGAGCGCGTTTTCAATTTGTGCCGTCTCACCGTAAGTGCTGGCTGAATGTGTGCGCACTGTGTCACATCGCGAGGACGTACGAAAATAAATATAGTGTTAAACTATTGTCCAGGCGGAGAAGGCACACTCGATGAGGAAGAAGAAAAAACGTATGAAAATGAGAAGTAATCTTTGTGGAAAGATAAAACGATGTCCAGCTCTGTGTGATATATTTCTTTCCATAAATATTATAACTTGAGAGTTTGTTTCACATGCGATGATGCGGCTTAAGGATTTATAGGGATACTAGCTGTTGCCCGCGACTTCGTCTGCGTGACAAAATGTATCTCCAAGGTCCTCCTTGCCAAATTTCAGTACGATCCGTTCAGCCGTTTAGTCGTGAAAGATTACAGACAAACAAACAAACATACAATCAAACAGAGTTATTATAGCATTTATAATATTAGTAGATTAAGGATAGGTGTATGAAAATGTGCCTTGAGAAAAGAAAGGGATGTTTCTGACCCTGTGTTCCTAAAATGATCTGTACTGAGGTCATAATTTTCAATTGTAGCAGGTTTGTTTCCCTAACGGTGGACCCTGCTGCATAACAAAATAATTCAAAGCCCGTCATGCCCATAACAACAAGAGATATGTGCCTACACGCATTTGAAAATATTAATTTTGACTCGAATAGGCTTTTAGTCCGGTTATTGGAGTATGATAGTAGGATAACATCAGAACCTGGCGCATGGATAACATTTGGTGTGACATAGCTAGATAGAAGGAGACCGTATCGGTGGCGGTTACCAAAAACAACAGCATTCCCAATGAGGGTTGACGTCAGGCAGGCGGCAGGTCATAAAACATAGCCAAAACTTTAGCAGCATGCTGGCATGCTGCTAATATAGCAGCTAATATGGCATGGCATATAGATAGGTATGCTGCGCCGACCCCAAATAGATTGGGATAAGGGCAGCGGGATGATGATGATGAAGTGGCTCTTAACTATTCAAATAGAACAATAAGATAATATTTTAGTTAAATTCCATAAATCTGTTATGATATCATAATGCAAACGTCAGAAAAAAGGGGAAATGTTACACAATTATTTGGAGTCAAATGCTCCAAATAAATTTTAAACTAAGTGTATACATATGTCCATCTGTCTATCAAATAGCCAGCCTTGTATGCCACATCCACACTTCTCACGTCTCCGTGGAGTGCATCTGCCGTGAGCTACATACACTAATGATAATTTATTTGTTCGCATTGTCTACTGCGCTCCACTCAGGAATCCGTTGCACATTGGAAACGAAAACTTTCAACTACATGTATGTACCTCTGTCACTATTTATTTGGACTGTTTCGTGGAATGTTGATTGTGGAAGAAAGAAATATGCGCTGCACTGGGTGCAAAGTGTAGAGAGCATTTCCCTTGTTTAAAATTGTATAAAACATCAAAGAGCATCACGCCTGTATTCCCCGAAGATGTAGGCAGAGGTAGCTGTTATTAAGTCTCATGTAATAGGTGGTCAGGCTATTGTCATCTACCGGGCAGTTCCAAACTCGGGGCCAGCCGGAGAATTTCTGAACTGAAAACCCAATGACACTGCACGACCGAGGAATCGAACTCAGGACTTCATACTCTGCAGTCGCGCTTGTGACCAATAGACCAACGAGTTGATATATTCTATAACTGATATAAATTCTGTAAAAGCCATGTTTTTTTTGTGTTTTAGTGAAACTATATAGTACCCCTCATTAAAAAGGGGTCGAGCTAGAAAGAGCTTGAGCTTGGACTGGATAAGTACCTCCACCTAACAGAAAATCGAGGCCAAATAACACTATTATTTTATAAGATTGTGATCCTAACAGAGAGCAAGGTCACCACTGCTTCTTGAGAAAGCATTCTTTAAATACAATACCGGGTACTGTTTTACCTCCCTATATTTCGCAGTGAGTCCTGTTACAGAAACGGCAACCAGTGACACCCCTGTAGATCACCACGAGGCAATTATTAAGTATTATAATTAAGTCCAAAATATCTCATTGGTCTAGTGGTTGCAAGGGCGACTGGTTGTTTGATTCCCGGGACGGCCAAAGTTTTATTGAGTTTTTCGTTTCATCGGTCGATGGAAATCGTCTCAGCACCTATTAAATGGGACTTAATTAGGAACAGAATGAAATTTGTGTGTTTAAACTCTTCTGTGTCTATCTCTGTCTACTCCCTTGAGGTATCAGGCGTAATAGTATGTTATGTTATCAAATTTAAAGCCTTATACATATAAATCTAATTCTACCTCACTGCAGCAATAAACTCTAAGTAAAAAGCTAACGCTGTCAGAATCCCGATCGTCGCCAATAACTTAATATAAAAGTATAAAGGTGAATAGCAGTTTGATAACGTCGTAAAAGGTCCGCAGTCATCTTGAGATCGCGTAAACCTCTCACGAGAGGGCGCTCAAATAATCCCGACAATAAAGAAAAATTCCAGCCCTCTTTATGAAGAGGTAAGTCCTTGGCAAATTGTGCACTTTGACATGTGTGGAGTCGCTATTGGACTTGCTCTTGTATGTGAATTTGGATCAATAACGCAAGTGAGATTTAGATGAACTATGGTGCATTTTCTCTGCCAAAATCTTTAGTACTGTGTTTTCAATTATGTTATTCGGTTCATTTCTAAGGTCCAATTTAAACTTTCCCATAGAATACATTGTTAAGTTTACCTTGTTTCTCACATCTTTAAGTCCTCATCCCCTGCCCTTATCATTATCATTAACATCTCTAAGTGTATTTTAATATTCACGAGTCTTTCTTTAGTGTATATTTCTCCGGAACTAATTGTTCTGGCGTATATGTTTCGCATATTCAGTCGCATCTTTGCTTATGCTCGTTTTATCCATACTAATATAATAAATGTGAAATTGTATTAATGGATAAAGCCTTTTCTTATATAGACAAGCCACGGTTTTGAACATTACATTAGCTTACTGCGGGTTCGCAATTTCAATTAATTAAGTCCAGGTTTCTTCAACATGTTGAACTTCCATAAAAAAAGTATATATGACATTGATAAGCATTGATAAGCGAAGCTTAAACCCACATATAGTTGATCAAGAGGCGGTCTCGTAGCCATCACTATTACGACAAAATTATCAAAATATATATATATATAAATATATAAATTTTTCACCGTGGGAGAGCCACGCTTCGGCACGAATGGGCCAGCTCGACCGGATTGATACCACGGCCTCACAGAAAACTGGCGTGAAACAACGCTTGCGTTGTGTTTCGCCGAGTGAGTGAGGGTACCGGAGGCCCAAACCCTTTAAAAGGCAGGCAACGCACTCGCGACTCCTCTGTGGTTGCGGGTGTCCATGGGCGGCGGTAATCGCTTACCATCAGGCGAGCCGTCTGCTCGGTTGCCCACTATTCCATAAAAAAAAAAAAAAAACTAACTTAAGTATTTTTATTTCAAATAGACCAGATTATAGGTACATTCTGAAACGTCAAAGCTAAGGTGTACGGTCCCAAGAAGTAGGTCTTACAGATAAATCTTTGAGAAGCATTAACGCATGCTTGGAGAACTCTATAGTTATAGTTTTAAAATACGGTCGTGAGCAGGATTCCAAGCTGCGCCTCCCGCATAAATACTGCAGGCTCACTGACTACTAAGCCATCTTGACCTCTGTTCACCACCGCGAATTCTTCTTCCTCATTTAATATGTCTTTCGGTGACGTCATTGCCATCGATTCTGGCCCTTTATAGGATACTGAACCGACACGACTAACTTTGCAGATAATACAATGTCGTACAGATGCAATTACCTTAACAAATACAGATAAATCTCTGAAAAGCATTAAAGCATGCTTGGCGAACTTAAAAGTTAAATTATAATTTGAATATGGAAGAAGAATTCGTGATGAACAGAGGTCGAGATGGCTTAGTGGTCAGAGCGCCTGGAGTAATTATCCGCATCTTCAAATCCTGCTCACGAGCGTACTCTTTTTCCACAATAAAAAAAACGTAAGTCTTATGTGGAACTCATCTAAGTCGTCTCCACTGGTCTCTGTGTCCATCTGTAAGTAGCAGAATGTAACAGATGAGCATCGTGCAGGTAAGAGACGGTATAAGTGGATTGCTTTTCCGCTTTACATACGAATATTTTGTGCAAATGGACGCAGGAACCACTATGTTATGACTGAGCTGGTGGCGTGGAGCAGATTTATTCACGTTTTATTTCTGAGAGGTTAAAGGTCATGCACTTGTGAGGGGCTTGGTTTTATTATTGTACTTATAATAAGCACAATGTATCGTCACAGTAGAGTAGAGAACTTGTTTTATTTATGTTTAACATTTTTTTTTTTAAAGAAAATACTATGCTCTACAATATTTATTTCTCACCACAATATTAAATATTACATAATTAAATTAACTGGAATTGAAAATCTTAATGTATATTGTGGGAGACTGGTGCCTAAACTAGGTAAGTACCTGTATTTCAGATCACCAGGTCTCCAACCTTATGTATTATTGCCAGTACCTATTTATTTAGCAAGAATTTGTACTCGTATGTGTGTGTGCATCTGTGTGTGTGTGTGTGAGTATGGGAGTGTGTGTGAGAGAGTGTGTGTGTGTGTTTATGTGTGAGCTTACATTGAGATGCATTAGGTAGATTTAATTTTGTATTATTAACAAATTTTCGGTACCTTCGTAGTCCAAAGTCAAAAGCCAATCAGAACAAAATATAACATCTTTTGCAAATTCATATTAATCATGTTGTCGTATTGTTAGTTCAGATAATAGATAAATAACTAATTATCTATTTCCGACCGAAATTTCAATCACGATGTCTCTTATCTAGAATTTCCTAACAGAACAACCCTAATTACGCTTTCCTCGAACTGGGACTGGAACCCAGGACCTCACGTTCAGCAGCCGCGCCACTAGATCAATGACACAGTTCCGGCTACTAGACCAATGAGGTTCAGATACTATTATGCTTAGAAAGCCTTCGCGAGTTGCTTTTTTTTTTGCCACTAACTAGGATTCTTCCTGTTTCGTGCACACGATGCAAGAATACAAATCGGGATGGGTGTAGAAGCCAGTCGCACAGTGAGATGAATTTGTAAAATTAAATTGGAAAAATAATTGCCTTATGTATTTTTTTTGTGTCATATAACTATGTGTATAGCAACTTTAGTACTTTCGTTATTATTATTTATCTATTTCGCATATAGTTAGTGTTACCAAAATAAAATCAATAAGCACCAAAAAATTTAAGTGATGTCTAAAAAATAAACAGGAGTCAAACATCACTCCCAAGTCACGGAGGTCTGTAGCTCTCTCAATATGAGTGTCATAAATGTGTTAATTATATTTATATATATATTTTATATTTTTAGTGAAAGTGATAACTTGACACATTTTTATTTTTAATAACATTAGATTTCTTTCGCACCAGCATACAATGGTATCAATATCTGTCTGGAGGAGGTCACAGTCACTATGATCTGAAATCCGTTTAAACATTTTGATATCGTCAGTATAAGCCAAGCATTCACTTTTAATTATGTTTAGTAAATCATTGACAAATATTAAAAATAATAATGGGCCTAAATTGGAACCCTGAGGAACGCCTGATGTTGCCAAGTACGGAACAGAGTCATATTCACTGAGTGTGACCAACTGTGAGCGAGCAACTGTGAGTTTTCCATTTAATATAATAACTTTACAGTTCGCTAAGCATGCGTTAATGCTTTTCAAAGATTTATCTTTAATATACAAAAACAACAAAAAAAAATTCTAAAAAGGACGACTTTGCTATCTTAGTTTTCGTATTTAACCATTCTAAAACGACTTAATATTTAGATAAAACACTTCCCTAATATTTTAAAGCATTCTGTGGGCTTACTCTTGAAAATAATTCCGCTCGATTGACATTGGAAATATGTCAGATCGTACTTTTAAATGCCAAAATGTCTAAAAATTATTATACGTATAGATTCGGGATAATATGAAGACAACATGCTTTAAAATTGAGCCAACTGTGATGTAGGTTAATTTATATTAAAATTACGCGTTGTTTTAAGGCGTCTATTTTATATTGGAATTGGATTGGAATTGGTATTAGTTTCAAGAATAACCCCACTGTTCTTCTTCTTTCCAGCTAAAACACTAGGAAGCTGTGAAGGGTGGGCTTTTTTGGGGGCTGTCTTAATGTTTGACGTTCAAAAAGCGCAAATTTTTATTCTAATTCGAACTAGCTGTACCCGTGGCCTTGCTCACGTCAAAGTAATCTTGACGCCAAACAAAGATTTGAATTAATCATACATACAAACTGACACCTGATTCACATTCCAGTAGGCAGAAACTATAGATTTTATTTTACATTCATGAAGAATGCATGCTCGACGGTTCAGTTTATTAACCTGCCTTTTTTGAGAAGGTCCGGTACGTTCGTTGATGTCAGACCCTCCACCCCTTCCTTTTTTGGTAATAATTGATGCATTATTTTATTATTGTCTATCCTCTTTGACGCCACCCTTATACAGACAGCCGTGACTTTTCAGATACTTGACAGCTGCCCTAGCAACCCAAACTCATACAGATAAATCTTCGAAAAGCATTAATGCATGCATTCCAAACTCTTAAGTTATCAATTTTAGTAGAAAAAAGAATACGGTCGTGAGCAGGATTCGAACCTGCGCCTCCCGGATAAATGCGCCAGGCGCTCTGACCGCTATGCCATCTCAACCTCTGCTCACTACCGCGAATTCTTCTTCCACATTTTAATACGTCTTCTATCTAATTAGTCCCTATACAGGTGACCGAACCGACACGACTAACTTTGCAGTTAATACAATATCGTACAGATTTTATGCGAATTGGCGGTAGTAAGCAGAGGTCGAAATGGCTTAGCGGTCAGAGCGCCTGAAGTATTTATCCGGATTAGGATTACTTTACTAAACGATTCTTCATCTTCATGTCGATGGTACAATTTTAATTATTTGGTTACCTAGATCCACACTTGCCGTGTCCAACATTGTGTTCAGGTAGGTTCACGTTATGCTTAATTTGTTAGCGGGTGGTGGAAAAGTTCCTAGCCTCAGTTTTGCGGTGAGTCTCGATGGACATCTTGACACTACCTAGTTTTAAATAACTGTGCCTGGCTTGTTAGGTGGTTAGGTGTTGTACTGGTAACTGGCCGTCATACAGTGGGTGTCTAGGGCCTGACTCCTGCTTGGATTTTTTCACAGCACACGCGACTTGTCTGTAGATATGTGGGTGCGCTATATCAGCTGTCGGGTACAGCTTTTCAAGTGGTGTAGATTATACGATGTAATATTAGGATTCCACTCATCAATTAGATTTTTACATAATCTCAATGGGCATGCGTTTGACCGCCAACTCGCCTGATTTTAAGCAATGATGTAATTGACGATGGATCGCGCTTGACCACTAAATACCTATTCACTTGAGCCTTGAAAACCAACAGATATATATTTATTGAGAAACACGGATGATGAACGAATTCGGCAGCAGTCCAATCAGCTGAAAGCTAGATGCGACATAGATGATCTTACGTTATTCTCCGTTTCCCAATAGTATTACCGAAAAATTTGATAAGCCGCCGTTATCGATACATTGGAGATACCGGGATGTTTTACCACCTCTTCGATACCGGGAGTACTCCCGACTGAACTTTCCCGAATGACTGTACCGGCGCCCTATCTCTATGGAGTGCACTCCCACTTTCTTCACTCACGTCTTCCGGTGGGACGGCAATCCGACACGTCCGGAGTGAGATCAGGCGCAGAACTTACGGCATGACAATATGTGTTGGCCAAAATGATAATGTCACATACATAGTACAGGTAAGCGACACTATAGAACGCCACCTGCTAAGATCCTTACATACTCTTTTTGCTTCTATAACGTTCATACGTTTGTTAATACACGCGTGCTGGTTGTAAGCACTACTTTTTTGACTTTTTAGTGAGTTTCGGTGGGGCAATTTATATCCATTTGGATTCTCATAATTTCCACTTACACCTGCCTCATCTTTTCAACATGACTCTAAGCATATTTTTTTCAGTTTCTGTCACTGCATCTTCATTTAAAAATGAAAATATTAATGATCATCAATCTTGTGCAGTGTAAAGAGAATCTTAGAAAAACTGTGTTATTAGTCTAGTGGTTGCAAGTGAGTATAAGCGTAGGTAAGTCTTGAGTTTGATCACCAGGTCGAAAAAAGTGTTGTTGAGTTCCATAATGGAGTTTTCAGTAGAGCTTGGGTCTGGCTTGTTGTTTATTTTTCCAGCATTTAATACCCGATCTATAAAACGAATGCCCTAGATGCAGGTACTGATAGTCTGTTCCAATCTCCGCTTAGTAAACATTCGCCGAGGTTAAGCAATGTTTTACACGGTATTTTATTGGATATCATCGAGAATGTACTCTCCAACCACCTCAATAGCTGGACAGCCTCTAACAAAATCGTCAGTAATGCTTATTTGATGTTTCGCTATTACCTACTTATGGATTAGGCAATTACATTAATCCTAGGCCAGGCTGAGGAAATGTGTAGTTTTGTTACTAAATAGGTATTGGGGGCTGAGTTGCCCGCGTCCGTAGGAGTGCACCCTTAAAATGGAATCCCTACACGTAGCCCCTGGGTGGTGCAAAACAGGCAACACAACACTGGTCGGAGGCTTCGACCACGGCTGTTTACCATCCACCGGACAAAGCCGTTGTGGGAGTGGAGTTGCATCAACTCCCCAACTATCGTTCTGCCAAAATCTATCCACTCTACTTAAGAGTGAATAGATTTATTCTGGATATACGTGCTCCATCCTCGGCCACACCGTCGCTTGCCATCAGGCGAGTTGGTGGCCAAACGTAGATCCATTTTATATATTTTTTTTTTATATAATTTATGACACAGTTTAAAAATGACTTTTCTATGGAAAGAAGTACCATGATAATGATGAGATCAGATTGATAAAAAAATTACATAACGCTAACGTGTAACATCTTCACTGTGCTTCACCATATTGATATGAGACAGCAAGAGAAACACATAAAAAGTGGGTTTATATTACAAAAAGACACGAAAAACTAAAATAACGTTGTTTTTCTGCGAAATAACAGATTGACCTTGTATTATCAAAATTAAAAATATACAAAAATAATAATCCTGTACCGGGATTCGATCGACATACTTATACAGTGCCAGTCACCTATGTATGGTATGCAACTAATTACTCAGTTGACAATGTTGCTAAAATAGGCATTCACAATCTACTAATCAAAACACAAAACCGGTAAGTGCTTGGTCCCTATGTGATAAAGCGCAATGATACCTTTTGAAGTGCTTATCATTTTTGATAAGCTATACAACAGTGCAATTTTTATTGAAATCCGTCCAATTTAGATTCTGAGTGTGAGATGTTTAACATCACTGCTCAGCTCCCTTGAGGAAATGCGCAATTTTGAATAGCCTATAAGTTGACCCGGCTTCTGACGATATTTTTTACAAATTTTCAGTTGTTTCTTTTTCCTGGTTTGGACGCCAACCTCGGACATACAAACAGACAAAAATACTCAAATTTTAAAAACAACAGATTTGGCAATGGTATCGATTAAATAACACATTACGGAAGAAAAAAAAAACAAAAAGCGAATTTGTAATTTTCGGGCTTTCGAGTTACGATTTTATTATAAGTATAGATAAAGAAATTTTGATTTTGATTTTGTTCTTTGTAATAAGCTATATAGTACGCACATGTCAAGGTGGTACAATAGGTAACGCCGTATAATCCTGATGAATGATGCCGCACCCATAGGAGAGAGGTCTCGTACTACTTCTTTATCTAATTCACTGTGGGCTGATGATCCCTTAGTGATTGATTGATGGATCTAAATCTATCTATCTATCAATACTATAATAAAACTATAGATTTACCATTTGAATTGAGATTTTATAATCGATATTTTGAATTGAGAATTGGTTTAGTTAGTGGACCGATTTTGATAAGGTTTTCGTGGTAGCATAGCGTAGTAGTCTAGAAAATTCCAAATTTGGGGCTGATACTGAGAATTTCCTAGTAGAAAAACCCAATAACATTGCCTGATCCTGGAATGAAACCCAAGACCTCATGGTCTGCGCCTGCGGTCGCTGGATCAATAAATAGACGACATGTATGTTTGATGTTATTAAAATCCACTCTCTCTCGACTGTTGTTCTAGTACGACTGCTGAGCATGGTCCTGGGTTCGATTCCCTGGTCGGGCAGTGTTATTGAGTTTTTCAAGAAAAGTTGTTAATTAATTCTCAGTAGCAGCCCGGAGTTAGGAATTATGCCCAGTAAATGGCAATAGGCTCATCATCTTAATTAAACAGCATTGGTGAAGTCCAACTGTGTACACCTCTGCCTACCCTTTCGGGGAATACAGGCGTGATTATGTTATGTTTATTAATTTCCATTGGAATGACTCTGGAATTCATAATACAGCCTACTATACAGTATCTCACTTGACAAATAGTTAAGTAAACGTTCTTCGACCTCCAATAGCCGCCACAATCAGTACCTCACACGCCTTTACCTGGCGTTCCCTGGCCGCTCCCTGGCCGTACCCTGGCACAATCTCACTAAACCTGAGCATTATCCGGCACTGCCACAATGATCCCGTAAACGCTTTCAAGTATAATAAGATTAGTTTAAACCGTTCGTCTGGCCAAGTGTCGGACATTTTGTGGTACAAGTTAGGAGCGAAAAACCACTAAAAAGTATTTATAAATATATGATTTTTATATATTTGTAGGCCACGTAAAGCATACATATAATAATAGGCATGATGACAGTATTAAAGAATCAAAGAATAAATGGTTTTAAAGAAAAATATATGTACACTGGATTCTAAAAAGTTACCTAGTTTTAATAAAAACATTAATATTAATAAGATTTTCAATAAAATTAATGTATAAAATACTGCAATCGGCCATGTTGACTGAAACGCCAATTACAGCGAATTACGTCACGCCTCAATTGAATGTCGATCACCGCCGTGTTTTTGCTTGAAGTTTTGTCAAATGTTATCGAAGCGTGACGTCGCAACCCATCATAAGCGGCGCCATGACACCCATGAGCAGATGAGATACATAAAAATGCAAAAATTTGCGATAAAACAGAGTTTAATGCTTAAATAATGTGACGAGTCATCGCTGAGCTATTGGGTTGTTTGTTCGCATCGATTATATTTCAAGTTCCCTTCTTTCTTCTTCTTAGGGAGTTATTTAAAACAGTAAAGGGAATCGAGATGAATCTAGTACACTTGAGAGGTGTTTTTGATTAAGTATAATGTCAGAGGGTTATAGCTTAAATTTTGGCACTGATTAGTTCATTAATTAATCATACGATAAGAAAAATATTTAACTATTTAATTTAATAAATAGAACGGTATGAAATCAGACACACTTACATGTTGGACGCAAGTACGCTGCGCAATAGTCAACTTTACAATAAAAACAGCATGATGTCCCCCTTACCCCTTATATTCCGTTAATACATCTGTCTCGCTCGCTCAGGGGCCGAGAACAGTCAGTGTCATTAATTATCGCGGTTGTGTTGTTTTCCCAACACATTTAAATATTTAGCTCGTTAACAATTTTATATACGACTGTACCTGCGTGGCACTTTCTTAATTTGAGACATGCACAGTTATAAAATGACAAGAGTAGGCGCATATCTCCTACATCTTGCGCTGCGTCTTTAAGGTGTGCGCACACTTGCGGGTCGGCGGTGAGATTAGCCGCAGTTACTATGAGACGACTTTATTAGCCCCGCCACTTACAGACGATCTGGGGTGAAGGGGGCGCTTCTCCATTCACTATGATTGTCCTCATTGATTCACTACTGACAGTTCTGGCTACCCTTGGAGCCTGAACAGTCGTCAATTTTCTGATTCCTTACCATATTTACTCGTACATAGCACCAAGACTGTATTCCTCGAAGGGGTAGGCAGAAGTGTACACCCACGTTTAGCCAATGCTGTTATTAAGTCCCTTGTAACTGATGGTGAGCCTGTTTTCATCTACCAGGGACAATTCCAAATTCCGGACTGCTGTTTAATATTTCCAATCAGAAAAAATCAGTAAGATTTAGCCTGACCCGGGAATCGAACTCAGGACCGTTTGACCGATTTAATTTGTTTTTTATTATTCGTCCCTCTACAGGGAAAAGTCCTGTCTACCCGTGAGAATGAGCTTGATAACTATTGGTAGGATTGGCCTCAAAAACCGCCTAACGACAAATATATGTGATACTGATAAATAATAACGTCCTTTCGACTCTAATACCAGTGTACTAAGTAAAACATTGTTTCAATTACTAATTTACTGCACAAAATTGGGCTCGTGGCTAAGTAGCAGCCGCACAGATCGATCGATTGAGGTTAAGCTGCGCTTGCCGCGGTCGGTCTGTGGATGGGTGACCATCAATTCATACTGAGACTCCTCCGTGCCTCGGATAGCACGTTAAGCCGTCGGTTGGCAAATTAAGATCTATGACAGCCGTTACGGGTAGTCAGAGGCCTGAAAGTCTGACAACCAGCCATACAACGAGATATCGTGTTACCCAGTAACTGGGTTATGGAGGTTAGAGAGGCAGTCGCTTCATGTAAAATACTCGTATTAAGCTGCATCCGGTTTGACTGGAAGCCGACCCCCATGTAATTGGGAAAACACTAGGTAGATATATACTTATTTAAGCAACTACAATCCCAAAATCTTTTTCAATTACCACAGCATGTGTCGTACACATTGGAAAACACCCGATCGGCAGACGGCACAGTGGTAAAGTTAAGACGCCATTACAGACATAATAGACTTTAGGCAATTAAATTCACCTCAGAGGTGACGTCGAACTTAGACTCACTAAGCTGGAAACATTGATAAGTAAGAGACCATTTATAGGTCTACGAGAGAATTATTTTATAGCTCTACGAGAGAATTATTTTATAGCTCTACGAGAGAATTATTTTATAGCTCTACGAGAGAATTAATTTCCTTTTACTAGTAATTGATCTCCTGTATTTTAATTCCACATGTCAGTTTTTTTTTATTTAAAAACGTTACCTACTAGAAATTGTATCCGGTAATGTGGGTGCGTGCATGCACACACACCGAGACGTGTAACAATTATCTATAGATCGTATTAATATTTGTTTCGTGCAGGAATCGATCCTGTGACACGCGGTGCAGCGGCTGGGCTACCGACCTCTGCGCCAACCGCACCGTGTGGACAGAAGTAACTAATTAATTAAGGAAAAAATGGCGTCTATTGTGCCATATGTTGAAAAAAATACACTAAACACGAACGTACAAAGAGAATTGAAGGGTAGTAGAAAGACAAGATTAAGTATTAAAAATATCAACAGGATTAAAACTCAAGCATCTTCATCTAATTCCTCCATCTCACGAATAAATCTAACTCGTTCATCAATAGAAATTGAAGTGCCTGTTTGTAATGTCAATTTTTTTTTATTCTCATACAATTATTTGCACGAAAATTATGACAAAAAAATTAAAACCTAATTTTTTGTCATAATTGTGAAATGTCAAATAGTATGTCTGGTTGTCCCGGCTAATCTTCGAAACGGCTGGATCGTTTCTGTATTCCAAACGACTATTTAAGGAGTAACTTAGGCTAATTATAATATAATTATACGCGGGTGAAACCGCGGGGCTTAGCTATTTTAGATATGAATAAACCAAATTTATTGCAGCGAAAATGAAAAATAAGAAAAATAGCGTACCACGTTCCTAAACTAAAATATTTCCACCCTTCAAAGTCCAACAAGAAAACTCCCCATCATCGGAACCCATTACCTAATATCTTCGGCGTCCACCTGCTCACGACCAATAACTTAAATGCCACGTAAGATCCCATAAAAGAGCCAGCCATTGTTGTTCAAGAAAAATGCCGTGTTTTTTCCATGACGACGCCGGGCGGGCGCATTGTGCGCAGGTATTCAGAAAATTAACTCGGTCTAGACGATAATGTCATAGTAAAACAAGAAGCAGAAGGCCGAATCAATGCACGATTATAATCTTTAAAAGAAAATAGGTTTAAGGTAACATGATTTGCGAAGCGCATGTGATTTGGTAATGCAGAAACGAAGAAGGAAAATTTTTAATACATAAATTTTGGGTTATTGTATTGTTTTACATGACCTCTAGCTCGGTTCATTTTCATTATTTCAGCTAGGTTAGGTCCAATGTTAAACATATGCTTCCTTTATGCAAATCCCTGATTGTCCGTTGATAAATTAGTAATAACATCCACGGTAATGACTGAACAACGATCCGTATAGCTGTAGATTACACGCGATGTTTTGTACTCTTCCATCCAGCGTCATTTCCGTGGCGTTTTATCAAGTTAGATATACACTGGATCTTCTGTATTATGTATTTAGTGGTTCCACGGTAGTATGGAAGATGGCTTTATGAGATCGGACCAGTTTAGATGATTTGTTGGTTAGTGATCGGTAAATGTTTTGTTATAGAGGGAAAGGTGGTATAGACTAAGATTCTTTGTTAAAAATATGTATGAGCATCTCTATTCATATTTTACAGATACATATGAACGAAACAAGATATAAATTTTAGGAACCCATGTTTTGGTTAATTACTTAGGACATCTTAAATTTACAATATTAAATGGAAAAAGAATACGGTCGTGAGCAGGATTCGAACCTGCGCCTCCCGGATAAATACTCCAGGCGCTCTGACCACTAAGCAAACTCGACCTCTGCTCACCACCGCGAATTCTTCTTCCATATTTTAACACGTCTTATGGCGACGTCATTGCAATCAATTCAGTACCTATACAGGTGACCGAGCCGACACGACCAACTTTGCAGCTAATACAATGTCGTAAAGAATGCAATTACCTTAATAATTCAAGATAAATCTTTGAAAAGCATTAACACATGCTTAGCGAACTCTAAATTTACAATATCAAATGGAAAAAGAGCGAGATGGCTTAGTGGTCAGAGCGCCTGGAGTATTTATCCGGAAGGCGCATGTTCGAATCCTGTTCGCGACCGTATTCTTTTTCCATTTAATATTGTAACTTTAGAGTTCGCTACGCATGTGTTAATGCTTTTCAAAGATTTATCTTGGACATCTTAAATTGTTAAAAAAATCGATTTATTCTTAGTGACATACCCCGAAGTGACACAGGTGCAGTTCGTCTCCAAAAACTAATAGAGGTCTTTACGCTTTTTTCAATAAATTCACGAACAAAGAACAAAAACATGTTGATGTATGAAATTCAGCGACACCGGTGACCGCCGCAATATGCACAGCATTGATTTGTTGGACTTCACCGCTATAGATTAACTAGAATAAACAGATGTGACATTCATATTATAATGACTTTTGTTTTAAATGTTAAGGCCATTTGAAGCCTTTATTATTTTCTAAGGAAACATTGAAGAATAATAGTCATAAACAGGATTCGAACCCTCGACTTTTGTACACCGTTCTACCACATCGTTGAGTTAGTAATATGTAAATGATTGCTTATAGATATATCCCTATGATGAAAAAGAAGCGAACTTCAAGTTCAATTTTAATATCTTAATTTAATAGATTCGAACAAGTGACACGGTAGCTCAGTTGATAGAGCGATGTCACGGACTGACAAAGGTCGCGGGTCCGATTGTCGTTCGTGTACTTTTAAATGTTTCTTTAGATAATAATATAAGATGTAATATTACTTTATCTTCTTTTTTTTGTGTGGTTCGGAGCCAACCTAGTGTTGAAGTAGTTGTCGTCGGCCGTAGACCTCCGACTTGGATTAGTGACCGCTATTAATTAACGATAGCCGGGACTAACAGTTTAACGTGCCCTCCGAAGCTCGGAGATGCTTATATGAAAATATTCTTAGCAGTCACCCATCAACAGACTGAACCCCGTCAAATGATGCTTAACCTTAATTATCATCTGTCAATCAGGGGTTACAACATAGAATCTCCTTTGACGCATGAGACAATTTATTACGTTATTGCGACTTCAATCTGAAATAATAAATATACTGCCTAAGTCTGAAGGATTGTATTCATGTAGGCAAGCTTAATACTTACCTATTTCACTTAACTTAGGTCATTAAGACTTTGTAGATTTTAATATAAATTATGAAGAATAGCTGGTGCCCGCAACTTCATCTGCTTGACAAAAGGTAGCCTGCGTCCTTCTCCAACTTCCAATCTATCTCCTTACCAAATTTCATTACGATCCGTTCAGCCGTTTAGTCATGAAACGGTAACAAACAAACAAACAGAGTTACTTTCGCATTTATAATATTAGTTTAGATAAGTTGTGGCAAGCGGCGAATACAGCTAAACGTTTTTGAAGGTACCGGTGACTTTAACTGGTAGGAATTTAACATCCACGCAATTCAACACAAAAAATAGCCTGAAGCGACAAGTTTGTCACTCTGTGCAAATAATCTATGATGTTAAAGGACAGAACTATATATCAGCGCGCGCGTGTGTCGCCTGTCATTCGCACCTATACTGTGAGTTAGTGCCGATAGTGACTGTGAGGTGTGCCAGTCACAAATAAAACTATTAATTGAAATATTCGTAAAAAATATGTGACATGATAGAGCTAGACAAATATCAGCGCGCGTGTTTTCGGCTCGGATTCGTTCTTACACTGTGAATTAGTGCCGATAATGACTGTAAGGTGCGCCAGTAATATTGGACACAATAATTATTACTATACTATTCAGACTTCTGCAACAGAAAAATCTAATAACACTGCCTGACCCAGGAATCTCTCTCAAGACCTCACATTTAACAGCCGTGCTTAGTTTATAATTCGATAAAATTGTGAAATTGTATCTCTAAATTTAAAACGACTGTGACCTCTGAGTTTGTTTCGGTATTTCTTCTCAGGGATAGTCTTAGGAAATACCGTCGCGATTTAGTTTAAATATGTATCAGAGACAAAATAATTTTATGAATTTTATCAATTATATGTACGGTAGACTGAAATAATTTTAGATAAACTGTTGAGACACCTGACACCTTAGTCCTCCTGCGACCACGAACGCTGCAAAGTGTTCGAAACGTCAGGAAAAACAAAAAACCAATAATACACTCGATTAATCCGGTTAAAAGTTGTTTTATTATAATGAGCCGTGCTTAAGTTTACCATACCAATAAGTAGCTAACTTACGGTATTGAAAAATATATTGTCGCAAGACCTTTCTGTAAGGAAACTTTCTGTATGGGAATTCTCAGCAGCAGTTTGGAATTTTGCCCCGAACTAAATATAATCTCACCACCTTACACGGGACTTATTAAGAGCATTGGTGAATGTGGGTGTACAACTATGCATACAGTACGTTTGCTAGCACATTTGTATCAATTCACTTCACCAAAAAGATTCACTCGCACAATAACATTGCACTTCATAAATCGAGTGACAGAGTTGCGAGTGAAAATGGAGTAAATGAGAAAGTATAGAGTATTGAGCTGACACTTCACTAGATCGTGGCAATGAGTTAATTGTGCGTGTATTGTATAAATGTGTGCCAGCGGGTTCGGCGAACACCACACGCACACACGTGACTCCCCACTGAGGATAGCACCGTACTTGGGGCGGCCTCGCCTCAATTGTGCTACCTCAGCGTGCTAGCATACTTTTGAAAAAGAGTGCCTCGCACAATCCTCATCAAAAATGTGTGTGCTACCCATGACTACATTCAGCAAGTTGCGGTGCTTTCTCGAGAATAACAATGTTCCCATACTCCTACTTTTGATTTCGAAATTTGTACGTATGGATGTTTGTTACTCTTTTACGCAATAACTACTGAACGGATTTAGATGAAATTTGGCACACATATAGTTTAGAACCTGGAACAACACATAGATACTTTTTATGAAGACCACGCAGACGAAGCCGCGAGCAGAAGCTAGTCTTTATATTTAAAAATGAATGCCTATTTCCCTTGGTGACGCCGTAACGTGAGAATGACTTGAAATTGGATAATTCTTTTTTTGTTGTGTTCGTCATTGTCAGGACAAGGTTTTTTTTTTTAATCGTACTGAATTTTTTTGACGGGTTAGGTGAAACCGCTGGGCGCACCTAGTATTCTATAAAAACGCAACACAAAGGCATTATATCAAAGAAACTTTTAAAAAACGAATACAAACCTTGAGAAATTAAGAGTACAAAACAGTAACAGGTAAGAATGACGTTACAACTCTGGCCGCCTTCCAACTTGCTGAGCGTGAACATACTTGTTTATTTTGTGTGCAAGTAGTTACGTGGGCACTGTTTGGATATACTAGTGTTGTGCGGTGGGTTTGTTCGTTGCAATAGATATGAGAACAAGAGATAAATGTCAGAGAGAATTATTACTCTTCAATAGTCGTTTATGGTATAAAGAAAAAAACTTTTATAATACTCACAAGCAGCGGATTGATAGGCATAATTTTGAATAGATTCGGGCGTTATCTTGCGGAAGTCCATTACAACAGATACAAATAAATACAATATCTGGCTACTTCCACAATATTGAGGGTAGTCATGCAAATATCTGTGCACCACCCGCTCGCCCGCAAATACCCAAGCAGTCGAAAGGAAAGATAGTTTAGATTTAGGTAGATACAGTGTCTTGGACCCAGTGCCCCCCTCCATATACTGATGTGACCTCGGTGGTTTTAATGAGGTAAGAAGTCCACACTCCCCGGTGTTATACCCAAAGGCCGCCGAATTGAAGGATAACCCCAAAAAAATAAATAACATAGCATAACATAGCATCACGCCTGTATTCCCCGAAGGGACCAATGCCGTTATTAAGTCCCATGTAGGTAATAGGTGGTGAGCCTATTGCCATCTACCGGGCACAATTCCAAACTCCGGCCTGCTACTAAGAATTTCCTAACAGTAAAACCCAATAACACTTTGCCCGACCTGGGAATCGAACCCAAGACCTCATGCTCAGCAGTCGCGCTTGGGACCACCAGACCAACGAGGCAGGTTAGATTTCTTAACAAACGAACAAGTATAGAGTTTCAATTCCGTGCCTCTACAAAAGAACGATGTACGTGCATTTTTAACGTCATCCAAAATGGCAGCATTTAGAGTTATCACCGTGGGAGAGCCATGCTTCGGCACGAATGGGCCGGCTCGACCGGATTGATACCACGGCCTCACAGAAAACCGGCGTGAAACAACGCTTGCGTTGTGTTTCGCCAAGTGAGTGAGGGTACCGGAGGCCCAAAACCTTTAAAAGGCCGGCAACGCACTTGCGACTCCTCTGGGGTTGCGGGTGTCCATGGGTGGCGGTAATCGTTTACCATCAGGCGAGCCGTCTGCTCAGTTGCCCCATATTCCATTAAAAAAAAAAAAAATATGGAAAAAGAATACGGTCGCGAGCAGGATTCGAAGGTCGGCGGCAGCATTTTTTGTTCGAGATTCAAACATACAGACATTGCGTTTTGTTATATAGAAAATGTCAGTTTGTATCTCGTTACGTAAGTCAAAAGTCGCCCCGCTTATAGAAAGCGGGGCGACTTTTGACTTACGTGCCGTTGTTCATATTTGTACTGACTTTGTATTTAATGTTTTAAATCGTCTGAAATCATTTGTATTTACGCTTGAGAATGTGTATAGTTTCTTGCGGGCTGAGTTTCCCTCGTCCGTAGGAGTGAACCTTTAAAATGGAATCCCTACATGTGGTGCAAAACAGGCAACACAAGTCTGGTGGGCTTCGGCCGCGGCTGGTTACCACCCACTGGACGAAGCCATGCCGTGAAGCGACCTAGTCGTGTTTCGGGATGTAGTCCGGTGCATCCGTTGTAGGAGACGGGTCTGGGCAGTTGTATCAACTCCCCAACTATCGTTCTCCCCAAATCTATCCATTCTACTTAACGAGTGAATAGGTATTCTGGATCTACGTGCTCCATCCTCGGCCACACCTTCGCTTACCATCAGGCAAGTTAGTGGCCAAAAGTAAATCCATTTTTGATGAAAAAGAAAAAGCTTTTTTTAGTAAGTTTCACCTTTAGTGTCAAAGTCATAACATAACATCACGCCTGTATTCCCCGAAGGGGTAGGTAGAGGTGTACATAGTTGTACACCTACGTTTTACTAATGCTATTATTAAGTCCCATGTAATAGGAAGTGAGCCTATTGCCATCAACCGCGCACAATTCCAAACTCCGGGCTGCTACTGAGAATTTCCTAACAGAAAACCCAATAACAATTTGCCCGACCCGGGAATCGAACCCGAAATCTCATGCTCAGCAGTCCCGCTTTGGACCATTAGACCAACGAGGCAGTCAAAGTTCCAAACAATTATTTATTTATAAATAACACATGTAAATTAATATGGTTTCTTTCTGCAAAAAATGGCTCATCTGCTAACCTGCCCAGCGTGTCTTACCACCTTTACATGCGAGGATCTAAACAAACAACATCATACTCGTACATAGTGACTGCATCCAAGATAACGTTGTTCTTACATCCCCCCGAAAATTTTATTTACAGAAATTGTAAAAGATATAAAGTTTAAAAGAGTAACCATGGAGTTTCTTGCCGATTCTTATCAATAGGAAACGACTTTTTGGAACCGTGCACCTAAATTCTGACTTTTCATAAGTGTAACGGATCGCTGTCTGTACATGGAAGATATATGAGAAAAAATATTATTGGGACCTTTATCAATGCAAATAGCACCCAAAACAATGATTTTTAGAATTTTCGTCTGTTTGTCTGTGCGTTTGTGCATGCTAATCTCAGAAACAGCTTATCAGATTTAAATGTGGTTTTCACTAATATATTGCGGTAAGCTGCACTTAACATTTAGTTTGTTTCATGTCAGTTGGTTCATAAATAAAAAAGTTATGCCAATTTAAAGAATCACGTCGAACATTTGTTAATTAAGAATTTGTGTTTATACACGACATGGTGCTAATTTACGACATCCACGCGGACGGAGTCGCTGGCACAACTAGTATGAAATAAAAACCTTTGACTTTGAAGTTGACTTTGACTTTAGCACCACAGACAATGAAAAAAATATTTAAAACCACTTTTTTTTAGCAATTACCATTTGCCACCTATGTATTGACCCACCATCAAGTAAAAGCGTTAAGATACTCATTCTCTCGAACATAAATCCTTTCAGCTACGGTCAAGGACCTGACCGGAAGTTGGCGAGGCGACAGGTGGAGGGCGGAAATGGCGCGCGTTTCCGTTGGGACCGTCTGTTGCGCACGAGTGGAGTGGCGCGATTATATTGAGGTGTCGACGTATGGTGGGTTAGAGAGTTCTGTGTGTTAGAGAAAGGCTTTATTATAGGGTGACTTTCTTTAAAACATAATGTAGGATCATTCTTGTCTTCGCAGAAGGGGTAGGCAGAGGTGTACACAGTTCTACCTACAGTTACGAGCATAAATACGAGTATATAGGGTAGCGATGCAATGGCGACATTAATTGACATTGATCCGTGTGTGAAATTCATGTCGTTTGTGGAAAAAAACAAAACCAAAAAAAAAAAACACCACGCTATATTATTTGAAAGAAAGAAAATTAGTAGTATAGTCTCGCATCCGATTACGATTACTAACCTACGTGAAAGCTTAACTAACAATACGACTATCCCTTTAAAACTAAGAGATGTCTAGGAGATAACTGCTTGCCGTTAATCTTATTAAATAAAATCCATATATATGTGACTATTCTTGAGTAAATAAATACAAATTCTAAAAAATGTGGTTGTACATCTGCCTACCCCTTTGAAAATTACTGGCGTAATGCTATTTATACGATCTCCAAGAAAATTCCATGATTAAACTCAGTACGGAACTGTACCGGATTCGTACGGTCATTTGGCATTCGTCCGCATTCGCCTCGATACGCTTCCGATCGCAAGGAGCCGTGCGGTCAGGTGTGAAAATACTTGGGTTGAATCACATACAGTTGGAAGAAATACGAAATGCTGCGATTTTGGTGTTTAAATGTAAAGAGGTAGTTTGGTCTGCAAATCTACAGCTCATGACTAGGAGCTCGGTTCAAGTTCGAAACTAGTCGAAAATCCCGAAGAATGAATTATTATAAATAATGTACATGTGAGTACTACGTAACCATTTACAATGATTTTATCCGTTGTTTTTTTATTGTTGTCTGGCAGAAAGAGTATGTCATGCTCACTAAAATGTCCCGCTGATGGTGGCGTGTGTGTTGGGTCTTTTGAATTCCTACAATATAGTTGAGTTGGGTGATGCTGACGCATGCGTCATGTTCGGGAATGGGCGCTGTCAGTTGGGACTGGTCATCTCTAAACTATCATAGCAAAATGTTGAACTGTTAAACTAAACTCTTTTAGTATTAGCGTCATCTTACATTGTTCTTACATACTATTTTGCAACAAAAACAGTGTAACCAATACCTACTATTGTAAAAACCTATATGATGAAAAGAGTAACCGTGGAGTTTCTTGCCCGTTCTTCTCCATAGGAATCTACGCTTTGGAACGTGGCAACTAACTTCTGACAATTCAAGTGTCTGTAAATGGTTTATTTGAAATAAATGATTTGATTTGATTTGATTAGAATGCACGTGAGTTGTAACCGGTGACCAATGATTGATATGAATATACTTCATTAAAGTTATTATACAATAAATTATGTGTGATATTCGAAAATGGTCGTGAAGATTGTTTATTTTTATTGTAATAATATTATAGCATTAACAACCTAGTGGTATGACCGTTGGGCTGACAAGTCAAAGGTCGGAAGTTCGATTCCAAGGCACGCACCACTGTCTTTTCGAAGTCATGTGCGTATTGTAAATTAATTATCACTTGTTTAAAACGCTGAAGGAAAACATCGTGAGGAAACTAGCATACTTGAGAGATGTTCTCGATGGTGTGTAAAACCATGTCAGAGACTTACGGTTGGTTTAAACTGTTACACTAGGTTGTTCTTCAACCACACGATAAGAAGAAGAAGAATTGTAAGAAAAGCCCTTTCCCTTCTATGCCTTTTTATTTTAAAATCTAGCTGATATAACCTAATAGTTTGATCATTGTACTGTCAGATTAATGATTGCAGTTGTTGACCAAGGCATGCACTACTGACTTTTCATAATAATGTATCTACACTAATATTAGAAATAAGTAACAGATCCGTAAACCACTTTCAGTCACGAAAAGAATTGTTCATTTCGTAATAAATAAATTGGGGAAAGCTTTCATGCTGTTGAAGAAGTTCGGCACAGCTGATAATGAAGATATCGCCAGTAGCGAATTGCGTGCAAACATGAAACTAAATGGATAAATATTACTTTCACCGGATCTCCATCATGTTGTCTACACTAATATTATAAAGAGGAAAGAATTGTAGTTTTGTATGTAACGAATAACTTAAAAACTAATAGCCCGATTTCAAAAATTCTTCCATCATTAGAATGCTACATTATCCATGAGTAACATAGGCTATATTTATAACTAGAAAATATTAGGGATCCTTACTTAAACTTCAATAATGTAACCCAAGGTGTAAATGTTCACCCGTGCGAAGCCGGGACGGACCGCTAGTATATTATAAATTAATTATCACTTGCTTAAAATATAGCATTACGTCTGTATTCCTCGAAAGCGTAAGCAGAGGTGTACACAGTTGTACACCCACATTTCACCAGTGGTGTTATTAAGTCCCACGTAATAGATGGCGAGCCTACTGCCATCTACCAGGTTAAATACCAATCTGCTACTGAGAATTTACTAAAATAAAGTTAATAACACTGCCCGACCCGGGAATGGAACCCTAGACCTCGTGCTCAGCAGTCGCGCTTGGGACCACTGGAGCAACAAGGCAGTTATTGCTTAAAACGGTAAAGTGAAACATGGTGAGGAAATCAGGACATCTGAGAGATATTCTCGTTGAGCGTAAAACCAGGCTCATGGGCAATTCAGACTCTGACCTAGGTTGTTCATCATTTATATGATAACAAAACAAGAATTTCAATACCTTCAAACAAAGAATTCCACAAAGAATATCGCATCGTATTTCTTACCTGTAAATTTCCAAAAATAGTCTGACAGCATAATAATTTATACAAACAAGAATAATATCTCTAAAGTGATCCAAAAAACGCTTGTGTATCTAAATTGAAAACACGTGTGTTAAGGTCATAAATAAGGCGCGCGACACACGGTCGTCTAGACGCTTAATCTAAAGTACCTGACTCATGCTCGGTCCAGTTTCACCCTTGTATGCCTTTAAGATGTTACAATGATGTACGAAGAGTGTGCATCTCATGATTGTGTTTTGAATTATTCTATTAATTCAAGTAGATACCGAAGTACTGGTCTGACACAATATAAAATGGCATTAATCAACACGTTAAGAAGAACAAATTAATACAATTCAAGATAAATCTTTTAAAAGCATTAACGCATGCTTAGCGAACTCTAAAGTTATAATATTAAATGGAAAAAGAATACGGTCACGAACAGGATTCGAACCTGCGCCTCCCGGATGAATACTCCAGGCGCTCTGACCACTAAGCCATCTCGACCTCTGCTCACCACCGCGAATTCTTCTTCCATATTTTTAACACGTCTTATGGCGACGTCATTGCAAGTATTCGCGGTGGTGAGCAGAGGTCGAGA
This sequence comes from Xylocampa areola, assembly GCA_935421205.1. Taxonomy (NCBI): domain Eukaryota; kingdom Metazoa; phylum Arthropoda; class Insecta; order Lepidoptera; family Noctuidae; genus Xylocampa; species Xylocampa areola. The sequence goes on from OW285208.1 coordinate 19,849,770, forward strand.
TGGCTTAGTGGTCAGAGCGCCTGGAGTATTCATCCGGGAGGCGCAGGTTCGAATCCTGTTCGCGACCGTATTCTTTTTCCATTTATTATTATAACTTTAAATTAATACAATTTCTTAAACTTATTACGTTACGCAGCTGGAAACGTGAAGTCCAAAAATTTATTTATAAATTAAAATAATAACCAGCCCATAACCATCTCACTGCAGGGCAAGGCCCTCTTCTCATACAGTTCTACTTTGTCAGTGATGTCTTACTAAGAAAGTACATATGACATTGAAAAGTTACATAGGTCCATGCCAGGTTTGAACCCAGAACCTGTGGCTCAGAAGGCGGGCCCATAACCAGTCGACCACCACGACGCTATGTTTGTAAATTAATAAAGAGAAACTAAAGAATTGTTTGAAGTAGATCTTTATTAGCAACAACGGGATACTAACAAAATTTTTCCTTCTAAACTACGAGTATAATCTGTGGTATCCACTGTAACATGGCTCGGTGAGCGTAGACAATTCGTAATGTGAGGGCGGGCTATCAGCTCACCCATTCACCTCACTCACCTTCGGGTGAATCAATGTATTGCTCACTTGCACACGTATGCTCGGGTTCCGATACTCTGTTGTTTTTAGTGTATAGCCGTTGTAGTACAATTTACTGTGGGTGAGTTGTTGTTTTTTGTTTTTAAGATGTAGTTCATGTATTAATGGAAGTTGAACTTTATAATGAATGGAAAAAAAATATGAGATAAATGTTTAGAGGGCGGACTTAATTAGTGAATGTAAAATACAAAAGAAAAGTTATACATATTTTTCCATTTATTATAATAACTTTAGAGTTCAGGTAGACATTGTATTAACTGCAAAGTTAGTCGTATCGTTTCGGTCACCTGTATAGGGATTAAATTGATAGCAATGACGTCGCCAACAAGACGTGTTAAAATATGGAAGAAGAATTCGCGGTGGTGAGCAAAGGTCGAGATGGCTTAGTGGTCAGAGCGCCTGGAGTATTTATCCGGGAGGCGCAGGTTTGAATCCTGTTCGCGACCGTATTCTTTTTCCATTTAATATTGTAACTTTATATCTCCATTACCTAAATCTCTAAGATAATATTGTATAAAGTATTTCATTAGCAATTTTTTTTTCCATTTTTTTCCATATTTTAACACGTCTTTTTGGCGACGTCAGTGCTATCAATTCAATCCCTATACAGGTGACCGATCCGATACGACTAACTTTGCAGTTAATACAATGTCTACCTGAACTCTAAAGTTATTATATAAATGGAAAAATATGGTCAAGATGGCTTAGTGGTCAGAGCGCCTGGAGTATCTATCCGGGAGGCGCAGGTTCGAATCCTGTTCGCGACCGTATTCTTTTTCCATTTAATATTGTAACTTTAGAGTTCGCTAAGCATGCGTTAATGCTTTTTCAAAGACATATCTTGAATGGAGATATATCTCATTAATTAAGAAGGACAATTTTATTGAAATCAAATTATCGATTGACCGATTAAAATCAAATTCTTCTATTTATAATGAACGATGAGTTTTATAGTTATAAATTTTGTTCTGCTTCTTTTTCTTTTTAAAAAAGTTGCCCCACACTAGGAATTTCTTCCTGTGTCGTGGGTGCGTTTACAGACATATAATCTCACAAGCACACACACACACCCAGACCCGGAGCAATTATCTATAGATCGTATAAATATTTGCTCCGTGCAGGAATCGAACCTGCGACACGCAGCGCAGCAGTCGGTTTCTCGACCACTGCGCCAACCGCGCTTTCAAAATGTCCCTATACAGGTGACCGAACCGACACAACTAACTTTGCAGTTAATACAATGTCGTAAAGGTGCAATTACCTTAACAAATATAGATATATCTTTGAAAAGCATTAACGCTTGCTTAGTAAACCTTAAAGTTGTAAATTTTTGTGGAAAAATAATACGGACGCGAGTAGGATTCGAACCTGCGCCTCCCGGATAAATACTCTAGGCGCTCTGACCGCTAAGCGATCTCGACCGCTGCCAACTACCGCGAATTCTTCGTCCACATTTTAATACGTCTTTTGGTGACGTTATTGCTATCTATTAAGTCCCTATACAGGTGACCGAACCGACACAACTAACTTTGCAGTTAATACAATGTTCCGACATTGTATTAACTGCAAAGTTAGATGTAATTACCTTAACAAATATAGATAAATCTTTGAACCTCGACCGGATAAATACTCCGGGCACTCTGACCACTAAGCCGTCTCTATTTATCCGGAAGGCGCAGGTTCGAATCCTGCTCGCGACCGTATTCTTTTTCCATAAAAATGTATAATTTTAAGGTTCGCTAAGCATGGGTTAACGGTTTTCAAAGATTTATCTGAATTATGAGTTTTATTTCTAATGCAAAGCAGATCTAATTACATTCAAAACAAATGGGGAGGAATACTTAAAGAGCTGAGGCCCTCAATCCCTGTCCAAACCAAGTTCACTTCAAATTTTTAAAGAAAAAAGAAAGTGCTCGAAAACTTTTTCAGTTAGAGATTTTTTCGCCAGTTTGAAAGGCGTGCAATTAATTTTTAAATACTTTCGAAGTAGAAGATGGGACATGTATTTTCAGATTTAGATTTACAGGTTTTCAGATTGAGGAGGAGAGGAGTGTGAATAGACATACATCCACAATATGACTCCCTCAATCTCCTCAGGTATTCAAGATATGTCTTTGAAAAGGCATTAACGCATGCTTAGCGAACTCTAAAGTTACAACATTAAATGGAAAAAGAATACGGTCGCGAACAGGATTCGAACCTGCGCCTCCCGGATAGATACTCCAGGCGCTCTGACCACTAAGCCATCTCGACCTCTGCTCACCACCGCGAATTCTTCTTCCATATTTCAACACGTCTTATGGCGACGTCATTGCAATCAATTCAGTACCTATACAAGTGACCGAACCGACACGACTAACTTTGCAGTTAATACAATGTCGTAAAGAATGCAATTACCTTAATAATTCAAGATATGTCTTTGAAAAAGCATTAACGCATGCTTAGCGAACTCTAAAGTTACAATATTAAATGGAAAAAGAATACGGTCGCGAACAGGATTCGAACCTGCGCCTCCCGGATAGATACTCCAGGCGCTCTGACCACTAAGCCATCTCGACCTCTGCTCACCACCACGAATTCTTCTTCCATATTTCAACACGTCTTATGGCGACGTCATTGCAATTAAATCAGTACCTATACAAGTGACCGAACCGACACGACTAACTTTGCAGTTAATACAATGTCGTAAAGAATGCAATTACCTTAATAATTCAAGATATGTCTTTGAAAAAGCATTAACGCATGCTTAGCGAACTCTAAAGTTACAATATTAAATGGAAAAAGAATAATAAATAAAGTCTCCTCATAAAGTGTATTTATTACTTTCCGTTTGTAAATGTAGCTTAGATATTATTTAAAAATATTTAAAAATGAATAATAGTAAAATCCAATAACATTTTGCCCGACCTAGGAATCGACCCCAGGACCTCATGCTCCGCAGTCACGTTTGGGACCACAAGACCATAAAGGTAGTAAGATAGATAAATTCAAGCTTCTGCATCAACTTAATCACAAGATACGGATATTTATGTCACACGTTTTGATACGCCCAATCTCAAATCTCGAAACAAGCTCTCATAGTACAAGTAAAGCATCAAACCGGTTGATTGAGTGTGTTTGTGTCATTTGACATTATATTCCTGTTAATGCACCTACGATATAGCAAAAAATCCCTAGTGTGATACAACTTTTTTATAGATAAAAATAAAATTAATGATCACATATAACAAATTAATGATCATATATAACAAATTAATGATCACATATAACAAATTAATGATCACATATAACAATTTTTTTTATTTGTAACGAATGTGCTTAACACATGTACCGATAAAATTAAGCTCTTTAAAGGATACATATGCATTTTATATTCATAAGTTATAACTCGTCAATAGGCCATCTTACTTAGTTAGAAACGGAAGTTTATGTTAAGTAAATTAAGTTAACAACAAATGGCACATCTGCGTACCCACTTTCAAGCATAAACTCAAAACTCAAATATTTTAGATAAATCTTCGAAAAGCATTAACGTATGCATAGCGAACCCTAAAGATATAAATTTGTGGAGATAAAAAAACGGTCGTGAGCAGAATTCGAACCTGCGCCTCCCGCTAAATACTCCAGGCGCACTGACCGCTAAGTCATCTTAAACTCTGTGTCTCACTACCGCGAATTCTGCTTCCACATTTTTAATACGTCTTTTTGGTGACGTCATTGCAATCTATCAGTCCCTATACACGTGACGGTATATCGACGGTACATATAGTCGTGTCGGTTCGAATCCTGCTCGGACATATGGAATGTCAAAGCCAGGTACACGGTCTCAAGGAAGTTGATCTTGTGGAGAAGAATCTGCAAAAAACTTCATAGCCGTTAAAAAGCTATTACAGTTTTTAAACAGCAACATTAAAATGATCTCGATACGATTCGGCGCACACTATGCCTATATTTCACACACAGCCCACCTACTTGCAGTCATTACTGTGTGCAATAACTACGACTAAAAATACGCACACCTATTACAATGGCAGTTATCGTCGCCCGTTGCTCGCGGCGAAACGCATGTTGCACGCAGACGAGCGACTTTGAAAGATATTTACGTGCGATTAATTGTAAAGGTGAATATAATTAGATAATCTTTATATCTATAAATATTAAATTGTTCTTGCATTGTTTCTATCTATAAGAAATATAATTTTAGTGTTTTTTTAATCTTCTTATTGTATGGTTGATGAATGACCTTATGCCAGATTTTAAGCCGCCCTACGTCTATGACATTGCTTTATACATCATCTTACAGGTATGGTTCACCGTTTTAAGCAAGTGATAAATAATTTATAATACACACATGATTTTGAAAAGCCTATGAGTGCCTTGGATTCAAACCTGCGACTTTTGAATTGCCAGTTCCAATAGCCATACCATTAGGCTATTCACTCATTATTCTTTCATTTTAATAAACTATCTTAGCAGAGATATCACTGACTTGTGTACTATGCGACAAAAAAACGCAAGTGTGTGTACCCCCGCATGCGAGCTCAGATTGTATTATTTATTGTGCAGGTAGTTTGGCCGGCCGCCAGCAGATAGCGCGCGCAAGATTTTTAAACCACCCGCCATGTTGTATTTTAGGACGCTATAATTTTTAAAACATGAATCACAAAAAAGGTGGAAAATTTTCACGTACATTCCTGCGCTTCCACCGTGAAAGAAATAATGTTGAGTATTTATGTTTTGTATTGCAGAGATAAAAAAAAACCTGTAATGTTGCCAAATTTTATGGAAAAATAACAGTGCTTAGGAAAACTTTTACCTTTTATAATCATTGTAGAAAAACTGTACTGTAGATAAAACAACGAAAGATTGATTTTTATTTCAATTAACGGTCCAGTCTAGAGGTATGTCTATAGGACTGACAAGTCAAATAATACTTATATATAATAATACTTTATTCAAAAATAATACTTTATTCAAAAAACATAAAGCGCATGTACATATATAAAAACCCAATTATAATACATCAAAATTAACTTAAAATTATGCTTAGTGTAGTACATAGGTATAAAAATAATTATATTACGACGACAGATAAAAACATTCGGTAACATGTCCTGATTTTGTAGCTTAGTTGCCTGAACTAGGTTAAAACCTGTGTTTCAGGCTATTTTGCCCAATAAAAAGTGACTGCAAGTAATATGAATAATGAGTCATCTTAATTATTACCATACATGAACTGTAAACATTAAACAATACGAAAACAAAATTTACTAAAACTAGTACAATTTATAGAGACTAATTAATTTATTATTTTACAACAGTAAGCAAATTTTCCGTATCAGAGTAGGTCAGTGATTTTAAGTGGTTAGTTAACATTATACTACATTGTTTTTTACTTATGCTATATATATCTAAAATCTTATTTAATTTATTGTACAGAAAAGGTCCTAAGAATAAGAAAAACCTGTTTACATAGGCATGCTTGCCTTGTAGTTTTGGACAGACTAGGTCTTTCCGTCTCTTGTTCGGGGGAAGTGGTATGAAAGGGAGCAAGATATGTTGTATTAGTACGGTGTTTAGAATAAATAATTGGCGAACAGTTAGGACATCAGTAGACTGATATAAGTCATAGGTAGGGAATATGTAAGGGCGGAAAGTTGCCACCTTTAAAATTGCTCTTTGTGCGCGTTCAAGCGGTAGTAGGATGGTTTTCGCTGCTCCACCCCATGATGTTATGCAATATGAGATAATTGATTGGCCTAGTGCTAGATATACTTGTTTTAATAAGTTAAAATCAGCAGCACCACGGATCTTTTTGAAAATTGATATTAGTTTGCGCACTCTCTTACATAATGAGTCAATATGTTTGCGAAAATTCAGATTAGTGTCAAGCATGATGCCTAAGTAATTTATAGAGTTAGTAACGTCCAAAGTAGGACAAGCGCATGCAGCAAATGATCGGCAATTATTGTGAGCGAATATGTAATTGACCCACAGGTCATGTATGTTATTGTTTCGCATTGTAAAGTGGATGTATTTGGTTTTTTGTGCATTTAGGGTTAGTACATTTTTTAAAAGCCAGTTATTTACAGTGTTGAAGCCAAGTTGAGCATATTCATATGCTTCCGCTCTTGAGTTTGCAGTGAATAGTAGCACTGTGTCATCTGTATACGACATACTGACCCTATTTTGAAGATTTAGGCTACAAAGATCATTTATATAAACCAGGAATAGGGTAGCTCCAATAATACTTCCCTGTGGAACTCCGAAAAGAGTGTTTGGAATGTCTGTCAAAGGTTGCAACTTCGAATCCGTGGCACGCACCACTGACTTTTCGAAACTCATGTGCGTATTATAAATTAATTATCACTTGCTTAAAACGGTGAAGTAAACAATCGTGAGGAAAACATCACACTCGAGCGATGTTTTCGATGGTTTGTATAGCCATGTCAGAGACCTACAGCTGATAACTCTGATACTAGGTTATTCATCAAACACTCGATATTTATTTATTTATTTGGAAGACCAACAGTGCTTAACAAAAAAATAGTACAAAATCAATATGCAACAGATAACCTTTAATAGGTCTCCGCGAATAAACATTCGAGTACAAATTTTAATTAATATGTGGACATAATATAACACTGTGAAACAATTAAACGATAATGTTTTTTTTTTTTTGAAAAACTAGTAATCGCAGAAAAAGTCCAAACTAAGTATCCGTCTCACCGTTTCCGGTCTAGTGTTGAAAATATCAAAATTGAATCTATTACAATGTTTATTTAAAGTACTACTCGCTCGCCACAGAAACGCATTCGCATATAAAGAAGAATTACGTTCCGAATAGTCATTCTGTTACCACGAACGCTGAAAAGTGTTCTAAAAGTCAGGAAAAATAAAAACCAATAATACACGCCAATTTGCAAGTTGTTTTATTGTAATGTGTAGTGAGTGCAAAAAAAATACATATTACCGAGCGAAATTATTGATTCATATGTAATTCCTGTCCATGGGATGACGGGATACCTATCCCGTAGATAGTTCAGGTTTTTTTTTTGCAGTGATCATCTATCAATATGAATATGGCATAATAATTATAAGTTAAAACATCCGTTTGAACATTTGAATCAGAACATCCGTTTGAACATGAAAATAAAAAGAAAGATTATATTAGCTAATTGAGCCAGCATGAGACATTACATTCAAAATCTCAGTGTCCTTGAAAACTACTCTACTAGCAGAGTCTAAGACTTTAAAAAGTTTTGCAAATCCAAGACGCGGAATTATTTTGGCCATCAGCGAGTTCCAAAACATATATAAAATTATTTTTTTCGATTTTTGCCATTCGCTAAGCATGCATTCTTTAATTTTAAGCTAAACATGTATACACGTATAGGGACTGAATTGATACCAATGACGTCGCCAAAAAGACGTCTTAAAAATATGGATTAAGAATTCGCGGTGGTGAGCAGAGGTCGAGATGGCATAGTGGTCAGAGCGCCTGGAGTATTTATCCAGGAGGCGCAAGTTCGAATCCTGTTCGCGACCGTATTCTTTTTCCATTTAATATTGTAACTTTAGAATTCGCTAAGCATGCGCTAATGCTTTTCAAAGATTTATCTTGCATATATAATTATATTTTTTATATATGTTAAGGCCACTTATTGCCTCTATTGATTACTATTTTCCTAAGAAAATATTCAAAAATACGACTATAGACACGAACGGGGCTGATACCTGCAACTCGTGACAGTCCGTGTCATCACTCTGTCAACTGAGCTACCATGTCATTGTTCGATACTATTGAATTTCAAGCTTTCTTGTATACGTCTTAAAGAGACGCATGGCGGTATCTATTTAGCAATCATTTATAGATTTATGAGTTTCTGATCACTTAATGGCTCATAGAAAAGACAAAAAAATATATATTTTACATAAGAATTAATGACTACGTAGTGAATTCTAAAGTTAAACATTTTCGTTATGTTATGAGACGTAGTGCCACGCAGTGCAGTGGTGGCCGAGTGGTTACGAGCCCGCCTCCTGAACTACGGGTTGTGAGTTCAAACCTGGCATGTACCAATGTGATTTTTTCAATGTCATATGTACTTTCTTAGTTAATCTAAGACACCACAGACATACGGTGAAGGAAAAAATCGTGAGGAAACCTGGACTTGGTAGTCTGTAATCGCCAACCAGCAGTGGGCTAGCGTGGTGATAAAGCTCGTGCTTCTCTGTATGAGAAGAGGCCCTTGCCCTGCAGTGGGACAGTTACGGGCTGGATATTTACTTTTATTTGGTTATTTATGAGACGCAGGTACAAATCCTGCTCACAACGTATTTTTCTCTCCACAAAAATATGTAATTTTAAACCTTTTAAATCCGAAGAACTGAAAACTCTTAACCAGAGTAAACTTGTTTTAACTTGCAGTTATTCGCAAGTACCTGTAAGATCTTGTAGAGCTGTTTACACTGTAAGCACCTGAGCGTTAAAGTTAACCGTCGGTTAGGCGGCGCCATTACCTCGCTCGTTTACTGCGCTATTGTAGTGTTGGACCGCGGCATACTAGCGGTGGCATTCAATTTGTAAGGGTAACAATGCTGAAAGTGAAGTACTGGGATCTAAAGGTTGTGTATCTAATACCTTTAAACGAGCAATTCTTGTATATATGTCGCAGATGGATTGTAGAATCCGCTGTTTTACAAAATCTCTAGTTGCATTACAAAACAGTACTGTTATGAAAAACAGCTGAACGACAGTTTTACATAATTACTGAACCATAACACGCAGAATTGAATGAACGTTTTGCGTTTATCAATGCAGCGGGTCAACGATCAGAGATTATGTAAAACAGTATGAAATGAACTGTCAGATTGTTGATTTTAGTTCGAAATTTTGTCGCATATGGCTCTGAATGTCTTAACAATAATAACCTAACTTTATTTTACTTGTCAATAGCAAAAAAAGATGAAACATTTTAATGACGTAAATTCTAAACCACTACAATAGTCGACAATATATCGAGATTATGAAAGAAAATAAACGAAATTGATCCATGAGCGAGCGAAGCGAGCTCAGGAGTTTCGTGTATCCCGACACGGGCAGGTTAGGTTCTAGGTACTTTCGTTATTAAACTATAAAAAAAAAAAAAGATGTTTTTTACGAATGTTGAATGCAGTGGCGTGCATTGCATATAGGCAAATAGGCAGTGCCTACCTCAAAAAATTATTTGCCTATATGCAATGCACGCCACAGGTTGAATGTAAGTTTCTTAATTAATTTTCTTTCGGCTCAGTCACGTACAGAATTATACATTGTAACAATAAAAATCTATTGTGTCTGCTAATGAGCGAGACAACAGCTTAAAGGTATTAACCATTCTAGTACTACACAATAAAACAAAATGATTATTTTATTTTATTGCCGAAAAACATGGTATACAAATGTGCTATAAATTACTACATGAGATCATAATTATATACGTTTAAAGTTATTAAATTAAATTGAAAAAGAATACGGTCGCGAACAGGATTCGAACCTGCGCCTCCCGGATAAATACTCCAGGCGCTCTGACCACTAAGCCATCTCGACCTCTGCTCACCACCGCGAATTCTTCTTTCATATTTTAACACGTCTTATGGCGACGTCATTGCTATCAATTCAGTCTCTATACGTATGTTTAGCTTAAAATTAAAGAATGCATCTTTAGAATCAGATTAAAATATTTATATTGTATATAATATAAAACCGTAATTTAATACAAAATGTCGTAAAAATAGTTACAGTTTTGTGGTTGTAAGGACGATTGCTGGGCACGAGGGTTTGATTCCCGGGTAAGCCAAAGTGTTTTTTTGGATTTGTCAAATAGGAAATTTCAAAAAAAAACGTAGTATTACGGTTTTTGGATTTGGGTCCATTGATGTCAATAGACTTACCATATTATAACATGGGTTAACAGCATTAAATGTTAATATGTGTAGCTCTGGCTACCCCCTCGGGGAATACAAGCGTGATGCTAGGTTATATGGATGTTTTAATTTTTTGTTTCAAAATCGTCTTTCGCTTAATAAACATGTAAACACAAAACCTGTTATTTTTTTCCTGCTTCATTAAAACATACAACCATCCTGTCAGACAAGCCTACAAGGGCCAATAAAGACACGGGAGGGCGCGTTAAGCCAGTCATCTTGTTTTTGTAAACAACCCCGACCTGCTACGCCGTAGCCGGGGGTGTGCTACAATGCTACGGCGTAGCTATTCACCGTTGAAGTTGAAAAGTTGTTCGTATAATTATAGTGTAAGTTTATTTTGTTATTCGAGATATGAGGTTGAAGGAAAATGAGGGGAGATTAGCTATTGTATATGCGTATGAGGAAAATCAAATGTATGTGAGGAAATTTCTTGGTAATTTTACAAGATTATCTGTGTGGAGGAAATGTGTAGAGTTGCAGTTAGCCTCCCGTCATTTTGGAGGAGAAGTAAATTAGTATTTTGGAATCGTGTGCTAGTGAATGACCAACGCACGATGCCAAAATACAAATTTCGGGTAGGTTCTTGAGTAAATACTCAAGAACCTACCCTCGAAGTCGGTATATACATAAATAAAATAGTCTGCCCCGTGGGTCTAGTGATCGAAAGTACGACTGTTGAGCATGAGATCCTGGGTGTGATTCCCGGGTCAGGGAAGCCGGTATAGGGTTTTTCTGTTATGAAGCTTTCAATAGCAGCCCGGAGTTTGGAATTGTGTCCAGTAGATTACAATTGGCTCACAGCCTATTACATGGGACTTAATAACGGCATAGGTGAATGAATGTGGGTCTAGAACTATGCACATCTCTGCCTACCTCTTCGGGGAATACAGGCGTGATGCTACAAAATAGAGATAATCTTAAGAATTTTGTTATAAGAGCCGATGGTGCGTTCGCTGCTACGGATCCTGCATCGACTTATTCTTCCATATGTTATTACGTCATTATGGTGACGTCATCACTATCTATTCAGTCACTGAGTAGTGTCAAGCAGAAATGTCGTTAACGTCACTGTATAGTGACTGAAACGCCATTTCTAACTTTGCAGTTAATTCAATGTCGTATGGATACGATTACCTTAAAAATACAGTTACGCATGCGTAAAAGCAAGCAAAGACTTGAAATGTAAAAAAAACACAAATAAAAAAAATACAGTTTCTAAGCATTTTCTTTTATTTTCATCATCAATTTCTTTAGCTTCATCACCATGTCCCACAAAATATCTGTTCTTTCCAAATAAAAATTATCTATATCAACAACAGAATACAAAAAAAAAATAGTTAAGCTCATCGGCGCATAAGACAATAAAGCGCGGCGGCCACTGGAAGCGTTATTTTTCCGTCGTTAATTATTTCCAGTTAACAAGGTGTTGTCTCTTCGCTTATTTATTGCTTTGTGAGCGGTGAGCGTGGAATTAGGATGGTGTTACAGTAAAATATAGAAGCGAGGTTAAGCTGTCTGAAAAGTATAGCTTGGTTTAAAAAACATGGCATCACGCATGTATTTCCTGGAGTCTTAGGCATACATATACATAACATATCATCACGCCGGTATTCCCCGAAGGGGTAAGCAGAGGTGTACACAATTATACACCCACATTTCACAAACACTGTTATTAAGTCCCATGTAATAATAGGTGGTGAGCCTATTGCCATCTACCGGGTACAATTCCAAACTCTGAGCTACTACTGAGAATTTCTTAACAGAAAAACTCAATAACACTTTGCCCGACCCGAGAATCGAACCCGAGACAGCTCAGCAGTCGCGTTTGGTACCACTAGATTAACGAGGCAGTTGTACACTGTTGTTAGTTAACATGATCTTTAAATTTCTACTTCTCGCTCACTGCAGTATGACAGCGACAATATAGTGCAAGAGTGTGAGTGTAGACACCGGTTATTAAGAGACAATCACAAACAAGAATACATGAAATATTATACTTGTTGATGTTTACACACACATTTATATTATGTTAGTGTCATTGCATACCCTATTATTTTGTTATTTGTACCATTTCAGCATTTCACCAGTCCCGTGATTGTGATTAATTTACTCGAATTAAGATACTCCGATTTTATGAGGAAGAATCGAGTAGTCAAAAATGTTGAACCAGCTACCGCTGCTGGTGCGATTTTGTAGAGGTTGATCTGCGTGAGATTCAACCCAGTAATTGGCGAGAAATCATGCAAGACCTTGCAAAATGGGGAATACCCGTTTCTAAGGCCAAGACTCTGAAATTCCGGGTGATTGAGCTAGAAGACTTAGTTAAATATGGTTACTAACTTGCAGTGATAGCCTAGTGGTATGACCGTTGAACTGACAAGTCAAAGGTCGCAAGGTCGAATCCAAGGCACGCACCATTGCATTTTCGAAGTCATGTGCGTATTATAAATGAATTATCACTTGCTTAAAACGATGAAGGAAAACATCGTGAGGAAACCAGCACACCTGAGAGATGTTCTTGATGGCGTGTAAAGCCATATCAGAGACCTACGGGTGGCTTAAACTCTGACACTAGGTTGTTCATCAACCACACGATGAGAAGAAGTTACTAATTTTATAGTACACAGCTCGATATAACATAGAACATGAGTATTAAGCAATTTGTAAGCAAATCATGATAGTAAATTTATATCGTATCGCTCAATATAGCCTAGCTTGGGTTGTTGCACAAGCCTTAAGCAATGTTTCAGCGAGGCTCGTTAGACAGCCACCTCGCGAAGAATTAACTGCTGTATTTTGACACTTATTACTAACACTACACACGGGTGTTTTTATTTTGTTTCTAGATTTATGCTAAGTGCTCTAGTGGCGGACTTCTTGGCTAGTTTGGATTAATAGGACTTTTGTTACACTGTGTGTAAGTACGTACGTGTGAAATTTCTTTGTAAGTAGTGCGATAATCTATTTATATTACACTCATATTATAAAGAGGAAAGATTTGATGTTTTGTTTGTTTGCAAGGATTTAACTCAAAAATTACACAACTGATTTAAAAGAATCTTTCACTAGTGGAAAGCTTAGTGATCAGAGCACCTGGAGAATTTATCCAGGAGGCGCAGGTTCGAATCCTGCTCACGACCGTATTCTTTTTCCATTTAATATAATAAATTTAGAGTTCGCTAAGCATGCTTTAATGCTTTTCAAAGAATTATCTTTAATCACGGAGTACTTTTTCATCAAACCAATAATTATATTTTTATATTAAAAAAGAAATATATTGTATACTTCACTGATCATTGTCTCACAATAGCGGCTATGGTGTTTTTTCCCATAAATTCATAGGTTTTATAGCTATTGTGTGACCCTCTATCATTTGTGACTTGGTGTTTATGGGAAACCAGAAGAGGGTCCGCAGAGGGACAGGTGGGTGGTTTTTTTTTTTTTTGAAGAATCTTTTTAGATGGAGCTTTTTATTAATGTTTATTATGTATAAGGTTTTTTTTATCAAATATGGATCTGCGTTTGGCCACCAACTCGACTGATAGTAAGCGATCGTGTGGCCGAGGATTGAGCACGTGGTTCCAGAATAAATCTATTCACTCTAAGAAGAGTGGGGAAAACGATAGTTGGGGAGTTGATGCAACTGCCCAGATCCGTCTCCCACAGCAGTTGTGGACTACACCCCGAAACACGACTAGGTCGCTTCACGGCATGACTTTCTTCAGTGGGTGGTAACCAGGCGCGGCCGAAGCCTCCCACCAGAGTTGTGATGCTTGTTTTGCACCACCCACTCGGCCCCCAATAATAACGATTAATACATTGTAATGTGAACTAATCTATATTATTATAAATAATACAGATTCTTTTACAGTTTTCTAATATCTTTTAATCTTTTTAAGGTATGATGGGGTTGGCATAATCTTTGATGATTAAAAGCCTTTACATTTTTATTCTATACCAATATTATAAAGCCGGAGAGTTTTTTGTTTGACCGCGCTAATCTCTGGAACTACTAGTCGGATTTGAAAAAATATCTTTGCATTTTGTAGCTCAAGTTTTAGGGAAGGTTATAGGCTATTTAACACCACGCTATGGCCCTTCGGAGTCGAGCAAAAAGAAAAAGCGTTGCCAATAAATATATATAAAATATCTTTTAATTTTACGAAATGTGTATATCGACAGGGCACACTTATCGCCCCCACCCTATTATATTGATGAATGATTACAATAGTAAAATTGCTTTTAAATAAGTAGAACTTGGTATTTTAAGAGATAAAACTCAATTCTAGAATAATAAGAATACAGTAATCCAAATTATAAATACAACCAAAAGTTTGGTAGTATAGTCATATATATTTATTCAGAACATCTATTTGCCTGGCTTTTTCCAAATACCAGTATTTTACATGGAACGACTGCCTATCTGACCTTCGCAATCCATTTACTGGGTAATAATATATATAGACAGCGCGGCTGGCGCAGTGGTCGAAAGACCTACTGATGCGCTGCGTGTCGCAGGTTCGATTCCTGCACGGAGCAAATATTTGTACGATCTATAGATAATTGCTCCGGGTCTGGGTGTGTGTGTGCTTGTGAGATTATATGTCTGTAAACGCACCCACGATACAGGAAGAAACTCCTAGAGTGGGGCAAAGTTTTATAAAAAAAAAAGGTATCTCGTGGTGCGACAGGTTGTCAAACTTTCAGGCTTCTGACTACCCGTGTACGACTGTCATAGATCTTCTTCTTATCGAGTGGTTGATGAACAACCTAGTGTCAGAGTTCAAACCACCCGCAGGTCTCAGACATGGCTTTACACACCATCGAGAACATCTCTCAGGTGTGCTGGTTTCCTCACGATGTTTTCCTTCACCGTTTTAAGCAAGTGATAATAAATTTATAATACGCACATGACTTCGAAAAGTCAGTGGTGCGTGCCTTGGATTTGAACTTGCGTCCTTTGACTTGCCAGTCCAAGGGTCATACCACTAGACTACCACTGCTTATGATCTCAAAATTATTATTCAAAACAATCTAAGAAAAAATAAAACGATTTGTAGTAATACCTTAGGTTTGCGCGATCACTACACATTACAATAAAACAACTTTTAACCGGATTAATCGCGTGTATTATTGTTTTTTTGTTTTTTTTTTGCAGCTTTCGTGGTCGCTGTTGGACTGCGAAACCACGAACGCTGCTAAGTGTTCGAAACGTCAGGAAAAACAAAAAATTCAAATTCAAATTCAAATATTTTTATTTCAAATAAACCATATTACAGGCACTTATGAAAAGTCAAAACTAGGTTCCAAGGCGAGGCGGAGAAGAGCCGGCAAGAAACTCCATAGACACTCTTTTTAAAATAAATTGGTTTATCAATAAATAAGGTAATGTGAGAATAATGCAGGTTAATGAGCAGAATAAGAAAGGAAAGTAAACTTATATAGCCTTTTAAAATATGTAAAAAACAATAATACACGCGATTAATCCGGTTAAAAGTTATTTTATTATAAAACGATTTTAATTCTCCAGCGTACAACAAAGGTGTGTGCACACAGTGTGATTCGCAACAATACCTAACTACCTACCTATACCATTAGCACATTATCCAGTCTAGCCAGCCGTCCAGATAGTTTTTACCTCTCATGTAAAGTTGAAAATCTAATAACAGTTGCCGGGGTTGAACAAAATCTGTGGGACACCCGACACCTGACACTCGGGTATCGGTGAAACTTTACACCTATGTGTGAAAGTTACAGTGAACTAGTTATTAGTGTAAAAAGTTGCAGCTGGGAATATTGATAACGATATTGTGAGGTCTAAAGTTACAATATTAAATGGAAAAAGAATACGGTCGCGAACAGGATTCGAACATGCGCCTCCCGGATAAATACTCCAGGCGCTCTGACCGCTAAGCCATCTCGACCTCTTGAGCGCTGTTCTGACTCTGTTCAGACCTATTGAACCCCGAGCCTTGCTCGTGCCAGCCCGCGCCGCTGAGTTTATAGCTTTAAATTCGTCCCTTAATAATAATAATCATTTGAATCCGATCCAGCCAGTCCCTTGCTGTCCTCCCACCAGCGACGCCCTAAGCCGAGGCTCGTACCCCGCAGGGGGTGCCCTAAGCGTTTTCTCGCTTAGTTTATAAGTTGAACGCCCTGACTGGGGCCTTAAAATTATTAAGGTAACCACAGGAAAGCCCGGTTAAGCAGTCGACAACCTCCTAGGTTAATCAGAGAGATGCCACACATAAAAAAAAAAACGCGCGCTACAGCCTAAATGGCTTGATGGATTTTAGCATACGAGGTGTCATTAGATTCGCCTCAATTGCAGGAGGGTCATGGGCTATAACAATATTTAAACATGCAGTCGGTAGCATATTTTACTGCCTCGTTCTTGGGTTCGATTCCCGGGTCCGGCAGTGCTATTGAGTTTTTCTATTAGGAAATTCTCAGTAGCAGCCCGGAGTTTGGAATTGTGCCCGGTTGATGGCACCTATTGCCATAATAGCACTGGCGAAATGTGGGTGTACAACTTTGTACATCTCTGCCTACCCCTTTAGGGAATATAGGCGTGATGCTATGTTATGTTATATTGTGTTACATCTTAAATACCTCCGACTGCATGTTATCATTTTTGGAAAAGGATATTCGTTTCTCTATTTTCTACTTGTTTCTCTCTTTTCAGTGCAGTCGGGTATTTTGTTTTTAACAACATATAAAGATTGAACTGAGTGCCATTCTCAACATGAACACATTATGGGTCACTGAGCTTAAGAAGACCGAGGGGTAAGTAGTGTATGTAAGTAATATACGTGATACATATTATGTAGTAAAATTACATTTATATGTGGAAAAAAATTAATACGGTCGTGAGCAGGATTTGAACCTGCGCCTCCCGTATAAATATTCCATGCGCTTTTTTTATCCAGGAGGCGCAGATTCAAATCATTCTCAAGACCGTATTTTACTGTCCACTTTTTTTACTTTATAGTTCCTTACGCATGCGAGAATACGTTTAAAAGCTTTACCTATCAATAATTATCATCGTCATCAGCCTATAGCAGTCCACTGCTGGACATAGGCCTCTCCAAGTGCACGCCACTAATAATAGATGATTATGTATAAATTGTTTATGTATTTGACGGCGTGGTTGGCGCAGTGGTCGAGAGACCGGCTGCTGCTTCGCGTTTCGCAGGTTCGATTCCTGCACGGAACAAATATTTGTATGATCTACATATAATTTTTCTCGGTCTGTGCATGTGAGCTTATTTGTCTGTAAACGCACCCACGATACAGGAAGAAATTCCTTGTGGGGCAAAGTTTTTTATATTATATGTATAAATATATTTGTAAATATAATTATATTACTAACCTATTAAAAATCTTTTTTACTACTAACTACACACTATAAAATAAATTTAAAAGCTATTTTATTTATAAACTGTTCCTCCACATCGCTGTCTGTATCTAAGACATAAAAGTGTTTATTTTCAATTAAATGAATGTTTATCAAATTGCAATAAACATTATACATACAAATAAAAAAAATAAAAAAATATTCCTTCCGACCGTAATTCGGTCACGGCCGCCTATCTCCACTGAGATTAGCCAAGTACGCAGGAGATATTATAGTGCACAAGTGTATGCCCAAACACATGTGCACTCCCTCTTCCTTCACTCTCGTATTCCGATGGGACGGAAATCCGACACGACCAGACAGAGATCAGGCGCAGGACCGACGGCTTTACGTGCTCTCCGAAGCACGGGGGTGTCACACCACCAACTTCCTGATTCCGGGCTGCTACTGAGAATTTCCTAACAAAAAAAATCAATAACGTCAAAGTCAAAGTCAAAGGTTTTTATTTCAAATAGGCAAAATTACATGCACTTATGAAACGTCAATTGATTTTAGTTGCACGGTTCCAAAAAGTTGGTCTTATGGAGAAGAACCGGCAAGAAACTCCATAGACACTCTTTTAAAATAAAATAATACAATAGAGATGCAAGATCTTTGCATAGTTACAAAGTTTGTAGGTGCAAGAACAATGGAGGTTAATGTGTGAGATGTAATATTATCAAATAAATAATGCTACGAATACAAATAACTAGTTATGTCACATGAGTCATTAATCTCTACATTGAGCTCACATTTACAGCATGTTTTATGGGCTACGAATTTAAATACATATTTAAAATACAGTATAAGCAGGTATTTAAATGAAAATTTTTATACATGTCAAACTGAATAAAATGTCAAGACAGGTCAATAAAACATTGTGACTGACACAATTCAGTCATTTCTGTTTTTATTTTATGACACTCCACAATCACCTGTTGCCAGGAGAGCCACATGTTCAGAAAATAGTTAACGCCACACGTCCCTATCCTCAATGTAATCTTTAATTTTATAATAGGCTTTTTTAACAAGAACCGACTTAATATAAGTTTTAAACTTTTTACCAGTAAGATCCGTGATAGTTTGTGGCAGCTTGTTATAGAAGCGTATACAATTACCTAAATATGATTTGTTTGTTTTTGTTAATCTATATTTTGGCACTACTATTTTATGTTTATTCCTAGTATTTAAGTAACACTTTGCCCGACTGGGAATCGAACCCAAGACCTCATGCTCAGCATCCGCGCTTGCGACCACTAGACCAACGAGGCAGTATCTGGCTGGATATATACAAATACTCAAACACTTATGTTATAATATTTATTTATATATGTGAGGTCGATGATTTAAGTCTTATAGTCCCATTCGGGGGATATTTCTCTCGTGTAGCTCTAAGCACCGCAAATCTATCCTTCTTTATACTACAAATATAATTTTAAAATTTAAATTATTTAAAAAAATATATTTAATTATACAAATACAAAATATCAAACTCCCATACCTTAAAAAAACTAACCATAATCACGTCACTTCAGCCAACACTATAAAGTTCAACAAGCACTTATAATATTATTATTCAATTGTGCTACAATAACAAAATGTATCTAATTACAATTTAATTCGTAGTTATTATTTATGAATATTTATTACTAGTACCGTTTGCTAAATGCCGTCACGCAAGAGCGTGACCGTGAACTACTGACTTGCAGGTGTAATAGCTATCTCGAATTGATGATCACTTTATAGTTCATTGCGTCGTATGTTACAGATTGACTTTACAGGCAAATAATATTATGAAACATAGGGTGCAATGTAATAGGGAGTGAACTGGTTGGCAAGTGGGTTTTTCTTATTGTTTACGTATATAAAGGTTGTATTAAAATGGCGACTAAAGATATTTTGAAGAGAGCTATTAAGTAGTAATAACATACGGTAGCATCACACCTGTATATCCGAAGGGTTAAGCAGGGGAATACTTCGAATTCTTCTTAATTGTAAGTCTTATGGTGACGTCATTCCCTACACAATCTACCCTCTACAATCTTCTCAGTCCCTACACAAGGTGACTTAGTCGTATTCTACGATACTCACGGGATAAAATGATTGAACCCTATTCGAGGATTGAACGCCTCTCGCCAATGGACGGCGGCCATCTTGAAAACGCGCATCTATTAGCAAAATTCCGACCGCGGGTCATCTGTCAAAATCGTCCCACAGATCCACAATATTGGCAATTGACCGACTGAGGGCTTCTCCACAGACGAGAGGTTTCATAACGCCATAGACAACGAAATTAAAAATACATTTATAGCATAGACACTTAACAATGTACAGAAATTCCATTGTATCATTACACCACTTTGTCTGCTTACCCCTTAAGGTATACACTCCTCTCACACACAATCAAGTCCTACATACAATTACATGTATTAGCATCGTTATAGACAAACGGTGCCAATCACCCACGTGCCTTTGATCCGTACGCGTGACGTGCACAAAGTGCGACCCCCTTTGTAGTTTGGTGTCATAGAGCATGGTGTTTGACATATTATGTTGATTTAATAGTGATAATGATGTAAATATATATGTACTAATATCTTAGGTTTGCGCGATCACTACACATTATAATAAAACAACTTTTAACCGGATTAATCGCGTGTATTATTGTTTTTTTGTTTTTCCTGACGTTTCGAACACTTTGCAGCGTTCGTGGTCGCAGGAGCACAAAAACAAAAAACCAAATACACGCGATTAATCCGGTTAAAAGTTGTTTTATTATAATATATATTGTATTATACACTCAAGGTAAAGGATTTATTTTAACGCGGGTCTCTGTTTTTTAAAGTCAAAGTCAAATTCAATTTATTTCAATTACATTAACATTTAAACGCACTTTTGAATTGTCAGAAGTTAGTTGCCACGCTCCAAAGTGTAGATTCCTATGGAGAAAAACGGGCAAGAAACTCCACGGTTACTCTTTTTCATCAAACAGTTACAATATTGTTGGTTACATTATAAAAAACATATATGAGAACAATGCAATGTGTAGTACCTCCATGAAGGACATGTAATTATAATTAAACACTTATTCCATTTTAGTAAATAAATTGAATAATTTTTAACTATCAGGAATGTAAATAATATATTGTATAGCAAGGCCGTGGGAGGGGCCGCAGTAAGGAGGGGGGGTTCTACCCCTTTTTTCACGTGTGGAATAAGTGTATTTATGAATTGCTGTTTTCTGTTACTATTAGCTTAGCTGTCCATTGGTGGGTATTCCTTTCCCGTATCGTGGGTGCGTTTTTAGACATATATTCTCAGATGCATACACACCCAGACCCGGAACCATATATCTATAGATCAAACAAATATTTGCTCCGTACAGGAATCGAATCTGCGACACGCGACGCAGCAGCTGATCTGTCGCCCACTGCGCCAACCACGCAGTCAAAGTCACCGTTGTATTTATTGACATCATCATCAATATATCAATACACATAAATAAAACTGAATTGTCTGTTTCTAATGTCAAAATAATAGTTTCTTTTTAAGTTCATACAGTTATTTGCACGATACCTATGCCTAAAAATCTGGTTTTTTTGTCTGTCTGTCTGTTCCAGCTAATCTTGGAAACGGCTGGACCGATTCTGATAAGATTTTACTGGCAGGTAGCTGACGATATAAAGAGTAACTCAGGCTAAGTATAATATGGCGATATCTCAATACTCAATTCTTTATTGCATATATGCGGGTGAAACCGCGGGGCACAGCTAGTTCTTTATATAAATAGGCTCTTTTGCCGCATCTTACATTCACTTTATAAGCTTTGAAGTTGTGTTTGATCAACATATAGGTTATAATAATATATGTATACGCTATTAGAACTTACATAATCGCAATTCCATTCCATATCAACTTATCAGTGATGATCAAGTTGACCGACAAACAAGTGTGTTATAAAAAGCAACTACCTCACCCTATATGTCATTGCAATAGGTCATACAACCGATGACGCAAGACCTAGGCATTCAGAACAACTGACATAATCAGGTCATTCCTTTCAAACAAAGGAAGAAACGTGACTAAGTTATGTCAGAAGGTCAGGGCTGCATCGTCTTCAGGGAGATATCAGTGATATATGTATTATTTACTGACATAAAAGTATTTATACATCACAGCAATACGGTAGGGCAATCTAGGTATCTTCTTCTATCATCTATGTGGGCCTGTTTTAGCCTGTAAGGAAACAGATAATATCGGCGTCCATGGTGATGTGGACATTAATGTTATTTTTAATCTCATGTTACGTACATATTGCCCAGTCAGGCATTATGAGTTTGTCATGCTCGCTAAAATGTCCTGCTGATGGTGGCGTTGAACATCGGGTCGTCGAGTTCCCTACAAAATGGATGAGCTAAGCGAGGCTGATGTGCGCGTCATGCTCGTGAACGGGTGCTGTCTGCCAGGACTGGTCAGCTCCTTACTGCTTTGGCAATCATTTTAAAAGGCTATATAAGTTATTGCTTCTAGCGCTTTCCTTTATTATTTTGCTCATTAACCTGCATTATTCTCACATTACCTTATTTATTGTTATACTAATGTATTTTAAAAGAGTGTCTATGGAGTTTCTTACCGGCTCTTCTCCATAAGATCAACGCCTTGGAAACTTGCACTTAGCTTTGACTTTTCATAAGTGCTTGTAATATGACCTATTTGAAATAAAAATATTTGAATTTGAATTTGAATTGATAGACTTCAAAAGGTGAGAATGTGTAAAAAGCAACAAACACATAAGTGTAGGGAGTGCTGACTAAAGTCAAGTTTGGCATAACAATAGGGTATATGCATGTATTTTTTTTATTTTTTTATTCGATGTATATGTTCTCCGTACTTTGGAGTGCACGTTAAGCCGTCGGTCCCGGTTGTCAAACTAAGACCTATGACAACCGTTACGGGTAGTCAGAGGCCTGACAGTCTGACAACCAGTCATACCACGAGATATCGTGTTGCCCAGTTACTGGGTTGTGGAGGTCTGATAGGCAGTCGCTTCATGTAAAATACTGGTAAATACTGGTATTAAGCTGCATCCGGTATGACTGGACGCCGACCCCAATGTAATTGGGAAAAAGGCTAGGCAGATAGAATATCCGATGTATACGTTGGTACATTACCGTTAAAAAATATAACGCTTGTAAAAATATGATTATTGAGTATTAAAATTATCAAACATATATTATGACATACATTACATATGTTATAAGTTGGTATTTGATCGTTAGTTTCGTGTTTTAGTTTTTTATTTTTTCTTAGCGTAGCTAACTGTGAGTATGACAACCAATATATGTAAGTTTATATGACATTATAGTATCTATATTATGTACTCGGATTCTTCTTAGATATATGTATGTTTATTAAATTAGATTTCATTTCAAATAACCAAAAAAGATAAAAAAACTAATTTGCATCTGTGATTTCTACTCATTTAGTTAAGATCCAGTTGAAAATCAGCGTCAGGCACCAGCGGTCTAGCATTTTGCTGAACTGGACCTTTTTGGCGCAGCCGTGAGGCACACAACGCCCGCTAGCTACCTAACTTTTTTGTAAATTGGTATCTTTTGATTGTGTCCTTACTGTGTCAAATAAATGTTTCTTTCTTTCTTTCAAACAAACCTGCAATCAGTTTCGGACGTTTGAAACACGCACATCTTGGCGCGCTTTCTGTTACGTCAGATTACACATCTTAAAAGATATCTTGTATAGAATGGAGTGTTTAACTAACGAATTAAAAATTTTATTGAAGGTTTTTTCTTTATAGAATAACGTTAAAACTCAAAAAGAACCACAAAACATGATAAACACCCAGTAATAACATACTCGAGATATTGTCATCGCGCAGAGTGACGTCACGTTTCAGTCCAAACAATAGCGTGCGTTTTGACATTTTAAATTTCCCTCGCATGATTCTTTTAACTTTAATATTCAATAATCACGATTAATTAAAAAAGTAATTGAATATGTGTCATTCTACAGCAATAAAGATTACGAATATATATATATATATATATATAATATATTTGACCTAAATTTGAATTACATGTATATTCCTTATTGTAATCAACGTTTATTTGTAATTTTTACACAGCGATGCGTAGGAATACTCCGACGCCTGACTTTTTTGTTATGTTTATATTAAAATTGTTTTTATTTTGTTTTATGTGTAGTTAGTCAATAAGTTTATTTATAGTAGTTAGTAACATATTAATCTGCCTAGCCTTTTCCCAATAACATTGGGGTCGGTGTCCAGTCAAATCGGAAGCAGCTTAATAGTATTTTACATGGAGCGACTGCCTATCTGACCTCCACAACCCAGTTACTAGGTAACACGATATCTCGTGGTATGACTGGTTGTCAGACTTTCAGGCCTGTGACTACCCGTAACGGCTGTCATAGATCTTAATATGACAACCAGGAAAGACGGTTTAACGTGCTCTCCGAAGCATGGTATGAAATTATGGTCATCAATTTAATGATCAAACGAACTTACCAAGTGAAGTTCGATCCTAATTATGTGAGCAGTTTTCTTCGACGCGATTTATTAACATTGTGTAGTAACATTTCCTGCACTCTAGCCTTCCTCGATTTTTAAAGTAGGTAAAAATATTTATGAACTGGCCACACTCCCGACCGTTATTCCCAACTCTCACAACCGCCGTTTAGTCATTTATTTTAAAGACAACTTTATTTAGTGTCTGCCTATATTTTTATTTTTACATGAGCATTGTATGTCTAATGTTATTTAGTTCGTATTTTATAGGTATAATTATTTGTCTATGGGAGGGTTTATTGTATTGAATATTAGTAAAATGTTTTCATTATTTGGGTGGGCTCTAGTAAATCGCGTCGAAGAAAACTGCTCACATAATTAGGATCGAACTTCACTTGGTAAGTTCGTTTGATCATTAATTATGTTTCACAGTTTTCTTCTTAGCGATTTATTAACATGGTGTAGATGTTTAGAGTTTGTAAAAATAAAACTATAACTCTTGCGGAAAAGGGTTATATTTAAAAATCAATCTAATATCATTCATATTACACCAAAAAAAGAATTAATTATTTTGTAACCTTAAACATAGGTATCGGTAATAATTTTAAGTTCAACACGAAAAACATAACTTTAATCGATACAAGAATGTGCTAAAATCGTATGAGCAAATACATTTGGGTTGCTAATCATCTCCCTATTGTAAAATCTGGCAAAAACTTCGGATGTTTCACTCCAACCTGCTGCTTTTCTTATAATGTCAATATTAACACCTAGTTTTCTAGCAGTCGAAGTAGAAGAGTGACGAGTGTTATGACCACTAAATATGGACGTGTCTACGCCACTTTTAGATAACACATCTTTAAGCCAATGGCTAAGTGTCCGAGTAGAAACCGCTCGATGTGGTTTTTTGTAACTAATGAACAATGAATCTTGATTATTACCACGTAATGAACTAGTTATGTTTATATAAGTGATTAAACAAGACGCGGGACAAACTTGCGGCCTAGGGGTGAAACATGGAATCTTTAACAGTGGCTGATTAGTATTAATTCTTGAGGTTTTTATTAAGTCTGGTATCTTAATAACAACTTCAATACCTTCATGAATTATTACATTTACTAATTTAATCAAAGAAAGAGTCTGAACTCGATGTGCCGATACTAAAGCTAATAACATTATAGTTTTCTTGGAAAGTAACTCCAATGATAACTTTTCATTTGGCCATAATTGAGCAAGATAATTTAACACTATATTGGGTTCCCATATAGACTCATACTTAGGCTTAGGTGGCCTTAATTTAAATACACCTTTCATGTATCTTTTAATATTATTATCTTTATCATCGAAACTACCCAATAGTAAAGCTATCGCTGATTTATGCGAACTAATTGTACCGTAACTTGCTCCTTGACTATACAGATCACTAAGGTAATCTAATATGACGGGAACAGTAGCTGATTTATAATTACAATCATTATTGCGACAATAATTAACCCACGACCTGATACCTGCGTCGTATTGCTTGTACGTATTGTTCGTAAGAGAGGAAAGCATGATGTCCACGGTCTTTGAAGAAAGATGCTTACTTAATAACGCCTCCCGGACAACCTCGCGGCAACTAACCTGAGCGACCGGTTGAGGTTGTGGTGACTCCTGAAAGGGGATTTAAGCAAATCTTTATGTGGCTCGAAAAAAATGGTTTCTGAGCATTTTAATCTATTAAATAAGGGAAACCATGGCTGCTTTGGCCAATCTGGGACAATTACTATTCCTTCAGCCTCATCTGTAATAATCTTATTAAACATTTTAAGAACTAAACAAAACGGTGGAACGGCATAAAAATTTAAATTTGACCACGAAACAGAGAAGGCATCGATAGCCCAAGCGTCAGGTTCTTGTTTCCAAGATACAAAATTTGAACACTTTGTATTACTTCGGCTTGCAAAAATATCTATTTCAGGAGTCCCAAACCTGATAGATATCTGTTGAAATGCGTAATCCGCAAGTTCCCATTCCGTGTCTCGAGCAATCTTCCGAGACAAGGCATCAGCATCTTTGTTGTCCTTAGAATTTATATAAGATGCGAATATAAAAAGTCTACGCCTTTCACACCATTGCCATATTTGTCTTGTGATATCTTCAATATGTGGATATTGAACACTACCCATTTTATTGATACACGCGATTGCAGTAGTGTTGTCAACTCTAAGAAGAATTTCTGTATTACAATAATCTTTAGCAAACGATTTTAAAGCGAAATAAGCAGCTTTTAATTCTAATAAATTTATGTGTAATTTCATTTCATCATCCTTCCAATGACCAAAAGCTTCATTATTATCACAGAATGCTGCCCACCCAGTTAAAGATGCATCCGAATATATTACCAATGAATATTTATTAAATCTAAGAGATGCACAGTCTGTAGTGATATGACAGAGCCACCATTTCATGTCCTCTCTTATATAATCGGGGATAGTAACATTTTGATCATATGATGGATTATTAGATAAACATAAAAATTTTAAACGTTCAAATCGTTTTGTGTATAGCCATGAATAATTGACAGCTGGACAGGCTGATATTAGGACCCCTATAAACCTAGCATAGTCTCGTAGATTACAGGTTTTAACTTTAATAAACTTATTCAGTAAGTTATATTTTTTTTGTCTTTTATCATCAGGTAAACAAATATTCATATTCACAGAATCGAATACAAATCCTAAAAATCTACATCTAGTTGAAGGTGTTAAAGAGCTTTTATTATAATTAATAATAAAGCCTAAATTTTCTAAAGTATTCTTTATAAATAACACGTTTCTGTAACACTCTTCATAGGATCTGCCAAAGCATAATATATCATCTATAAATATGACTATTAAAATATCAAGCAATCTAAAATATTCTATCACTGGTTTCAATAATTTGGTGAACACAAATGGTGCTGTTGATAAACCGAAAGGTAAACAATTAAATTTATATAGAATGTTATTGAAATTGAACTTTAAATATTTTGTATGATCGTGATGTATAGGAAGTAAAAAATATGCATCTTTTATATCGATAGAGGCCATAAAACAATTTTGTGACAGTAATTTAGATGCAGTATGATAGTCTTCTAGTTTAAAATGTACCGTCTTAACAAATTTGTTAAGACATTTTAAATTAAGAATTAACCTATTTTCACCATTCGATTTAGGTATTAAAAATACACTCGCGATGAATTCATTCTGTTCATGATCACAAATCGATATAGCTCCTATATCTAATAATTTATTTAAACATACATTAAAATTGCGTAATTCTTGTGGAGAACGAGAAATTGTAAATGGGCAGTCGCGACGTGTAGGCAAGTCACAGAACGGAATTTTATATCCTCTTAGCCAAGACAACACAACGGTATCGTCGGTGATAGCTTCCCACTGTTTAGAGAAGTACCTCAGGTGACCCGCATATCGTACCTGCTCTGTGTTCACCGACGGTAGGAGGGGCGCGCGCGCGCCGATGCTGATGGCGGCGGCGGGGAACGGCGCTCCGGTCGCCCGCGGTACCCGCTCGACGTCGACACAGCCGGCGCCGGTGCTGTCCGACTCTGTTGGCGAGGCCGGCCCGTATCCGCCCGAACAGCCGGCTTCCGATACGGGCCTCTCTGGTTTAAATTCCGGCTGGTGGATGGTCCGCTTTTAACAAAGTTGTTTTTATTGAAGGCTTTTCGAACTGGTTTTAACATGTCTCCAGATCTTTTTATATGTTGGGCTGCCTTTAATTTATCTGATATGTTTTCGCCAAACAAATATTTGTCAGACACTGTATCGACAATCGCATTTTTCATCTGCACATTGATTGCGTTAATTATAAATAAACGTCTCGTACGTGTTTCGTTGTAAAAAATATCGGATAACAAACGACAAGCGTCGCTTATGGGTTTTAGTACCTTTTGTTCCTTGACGCTAATTAGCGCATTTAAAGAATTGCTCAGTGCAGATACAACAGCACTTATTTGTTTTTGACGATTTAAGAGATAATAGTCCCGTTTTGTTAAACTATCCGGCAATGCCGCTTTGATCTCTGGGTTGAGTATTGGCGGCATAAGGTTTTCCATGTTTGCAGGTATTAAGTACTCTGAAAGTAAATTTTTCTTAGTTTCATCTGTGAGTCCTTTCAATAAAACGTTCTTTAATCTTAAAGCAATGTCCTTATGAACTGGTGGACCCATTTCCATTTCAACCGGAGGAGCATCGCCGAGTAGTGTGAGTATTGATTCGTCTAACTCGACGTCTTGAATCTCCGAGGGACCCAGCGGTGGCGGCGGTGGCTCGGACGCAGACGTACTCGGTGGCGGTGGCGGTGGCGGAGAGGGTACGGGTGGCGGTGGCGGCGAGGGCACGGGTGGCGGTGGCGGTGAGGGTTCCGCCGGGTATATAATATGTTCTGATGTGGGAACGACATCATCTTTGTCTGCCAATGGCAGCATGTTGGTTGACATTGGCCTATTATAAGACACCTCACTGCCAGATGTATCCTTTTCGTTACGAGCTAAGGTGAACCCTGCAACGAGGGTATAAGAAAAAATTATTCATAGTGACCACATAACTTTAGCTATGCTATCAAAGACAGAAAATGTCAAAAAAAAAAAAAAACAATCTTTCGTGACAGAGATAACCCCATAAGTTTCTCGCATCACAGAACATAATGTAGAAGAAGAATAGTGACAGAGATAACCCCATAAGTTTCTCGCATCACATTTTGTAGATTGTGCATACAACACATATAACATTGTCGTCGAAAAATTTTAAGTAACAGAGATAACCCTAATAGTTTCTCGCATTACTAAATACACTTACTTTCGTTTTCGTCACTCGAGCTACTCGTTGACGGTAGACGCACACGCTTCTTCTTTTTCTGGTTTAGTTTTTCCTCCAATCTTTTAATCTTCTTAAGTATCAACTCACTATTAGCGGCATCACGATTTCTTTTTCTTCCCATAATTATTACTAAATTAATAAGTACTGATGAAAGAAATAAAATACTTTTTTTTTTTTTTTTTTTTTTGTGTGTAGGTAGGCAGGCAGAGAAGACGAGCGAAGGCTTGAGCTCGAAAATGTCGAATGACTAAACGGCGGTTGTGAGAGTTGGGAATAACGGTCGGGAGTGTGGCCAGTTCATAAATATTTTTACCTACTTTAAAAATCGAGGAAGGCTAGAGTGCAGGAAATGTTACTACACCATGTTAATAAATCGCTAAGAAGAAAACTGTGAAACATAATCACAGACCGACCGCGGCAAGCGCAGCTTACCCTCGATCGGTCAATCAATCTGTGCGGCTATTATTTAGCCATGAGGCCCTCAGTTAGAACCATATTATTAATAAAAAATAGTAAAAAATACTTGTATTGACTCTGATATATTAGGATTCACATATAAACAAGGCTATCAGCGCCTTCAGTCTATATCACAGGTGACCTCACTGGACCTTTTGCTTCTAAGACCTTATCATAGGTCAAACTCAGGTAGACAAATAGCTGGGCGTGTAACAATTACGGCTGGTATTCACAGTCAACAAATAAAGCAACGTCGTGAGTAGCGGCGGTCGTGGGATATAGCCTAGAACCGGACTGCAGTAGATTAGGGCTGGCAATGAATCCAAGTCTAATAAGGTTTGGTGATTTTAGGTTTGAATCGAGTTATTCTTTCGACCTGTCGTGGTGGCCCTGTGGTTACGGACCCACCTCCTGAGCCACGGGTTCTGGGTTCAAACCAGGCATGTAACAATGTGACTTTTTCAATGTCATAAGTAATTTCTTAGTTAATTTAAGACATCAGTGATATACGGTGAAGGAAAACATCGTAAGGAATCCTGGACTTGGTAGTCTGAAATCGCCAACCTGCAGTGAGCTAGCGTGGTGATTAAGTTCGTGCCTTCTCTGTATGAGTAGAGGCCCTTGCCCTGCAGTGGGCAGTTATGGGCTGGTTATATTTTTAAATTTATTCTTTTATTCTTTCGAGTTAGGTGAAAAACCCTAGGGCAAAGGTTAACTCATAATTTTAAAGTTATACATATTTGTGGAACTACTAATCGGTCGAGATGGCTTAGCGGTCAGAGTGCCTGGAGTGTTTATTCCGAGAGGAGCAAGTTCGAATCCTGCTCACAACTGTATTCTCTTTCCACAAAAAATTATAACTTTAGAGCTCGCTAATCATGCGTTAATGCTTTTCAAAGATTTATCTGTATTCATAATTTTATGTTAATTAGACTATAAACCAGTACACATAAGGTTCATTCTTGTCTAAAAAGTGACGAAGATAGCAGGCAAATACTTGGTATTAGTGATCGCACTCCTAAATATCATACAATTTGTGACCCTATAATATCATCCTAAATCAATCTTCATCTTCTTCTTTCTGATTATTTAGCAGTATTTAAATGTTCTTCTTAACGTGTGGTTGATGAACAACCTAGTGTCAGAGTTTAAAACACCTGTAGGTCTCTCTGACATGGCTTTAAACACTATCGAGAACATCTCTCCGGTGTGCTAGTTTCCTCACGATGGTTTCCTTCACCGTTTTAAGCAAGTGATCATTCATTTATAATATGCACTTGACTTCGAAAAGACAGTGGGGCGTGCCTTGGATTCGAACTTGCGACCTTTGACTTGCCAGTCCAACGGTCATACCACTAGGCTATCAATGTTTATTAAATTAATACTAGCAGTGCCCGGCAAACGCAGTTCTGCCCTAAAAAAAAACCTATGGATAGGGCCACCCTTATCACCTATGGGTACAAAAAACGAGGAAAACGACCTATTCTCAGACCTACCAAAAAACACGAAAAAATTCATAAAAATTGGTCAAGCGGTTTCAGAGGACTTCGATAACAAACACTGTGACAAGAGATTTTTATATATTAGATTTCAACGAATACCCTCCTTGATCTAGTGGTACCAAGTGCAACTGCTGAGCACGAGATCCTGGGTTCGATTTTCAGGACGGACAAAATGTTATTGTAAGTGGTTTTTCAGTTAGAAAATTCTCAGTAGCAGCTCGGATTTTGAATTGGTGCCCGGTAAATGACAATAGGCTCACCACCTATTACATGGGACTTGATAACAGCATAGGTGACTGTGGACTGTGGGTACACTCTACCTACACTTTGGGGATAAAAGGCGTGATACTATTTACTGTTATGTGTGTTAGTTAGTTACGAGGTTGCTCTAGTGTTATGACAACCCTACCATAACAAACTCATCTTCATTCAAAGGGCAAATGTAAGATATATTATGGAATTTAATTCCAGTACTTCCGAAGACTTCTGCGATCCAAGGAATATTGTTCTTCATTGAATTATTATCGAATTTTCTTGTTTGTGAAAAATGATAATAAAATATTTAATTATGACGTTTTTAGGGTACCGTATTAAAAGCGTGCCAAATGGGCCCTATTAGTGAGCTTACACCGTATATCTGTTTGTCACAAGGCTGTATCTTTTGAACCATTTATATAAACAATATTTTAATACGTCTTTTGGCGACGTTATAGCTATCTATTCAGTCCCTATACAGGTAACTGAAGCGACACCACTAACTTTGCATAACGTCCCCAAAAGATGTATTAAAATGTTGAAGACGAATTAGAGTAGTGAGCAGAGGTCGAGATGGCTTAGTTGTCAAAGCTCCTGGTGTAATATTTTTTTTTTTATCCAGGAGGAGTAGGTTCGAATCCTGGTCTTTGCACAAAAATTTGTGTACTCCTCGCACGCGTTAATAATGCTTTTGAAAGATTTATCTACATTAATTACAATATTTTTTTAAGAAAAAAATAGTTAACATCTGATATACTGTTATCTGTTTTGGCTATATTTTATTCTATAATTATATAATTATGTTCAATAACAAAGCAATTACACCAGTCCCTTCAATTATCTGTGTTATTCACACAATTATCTAATTAGAATCTAATCACTCAACAAACATAACACGCATTGTTTGAATAATTTCGAAAATCTCGCTGGAGGCGTCTTTCAATCAACATGTCTAATGGCAAAATTAGAAGACAGCTTTTAAAATGTTTGTGCAACAAACAGAATGACATAATAATGTCTATTGTTTGTGCATTTCTCAACGAAAATATATAATAGTGATGTACCGAACGCGGATTATGACAAATGTTAAATTCGGCCTCAAATTTGGTGGGAACATGTGCCGAACCCAAAGTTCAATTGAATTTTGCACGCTTTTAGATGGCAATAGTTTCAATCATTTGTCAGTTTTTGATGAGTCTCCCATTCGCTAACGGGGCCGTCCCATGGCATCTCATTTCAAGACAATTATAAGCGTACATAATATCACATCAGGAACCGACTCCAAAATTAACAGATTATTATTATATATTGTTCTTTTAAAATTATTTTATTATAAGCAAATTTTGATATTATTTTGAACTTTTTAGTGTAGTAGATTTTTGAAGGCGGTTTTTATTTTTTGTTTAAAATTAATTTTTGATTAAATTTTTGTGAGACACATTCATATTAAACGGAGCTCATGAGCTGAGCCCGCGGCGAGTCCGAGTTCGAAACTAGTCGGGCAATCCCAAAAAATGCGCGTGAGTAATAACCGTTAAACAATAATTAATTTGAAATACTAACCTAAACCTAAAGCAGCCTTATTTCGGTATTACCGAACGTGAAACGAATTTCGGCCATCACTAATGTTTAACTTCTTTATAAATTATCGACCCACACATAACGAGACGACACGCATTTCATAATAATTATGAAGAATTTGCTTTAATGTAGATTAAGAAATTTTATCTTTATTCTGATGAAGGCAAGATAATCGTATTGTTAAATTCTATGACAGCTGTAATATAAATCTTACTAATTTATTAAATGTGACAGTTCGTAATGGATGGACATTAGTTTGTTACTCTTTCACGCAGTAACTCCTCAACAGATTTGCATGAAATTTGGCACACAAATAGGTTATAACCTGGATTAACAATTAGGATACTTTTTATCCCGACTGGTCCCAATTCTGAAGTCCACGTCCATAGAAAATCTAAATGAATTATTTTTATACTAAAGCATCCACTACACCAAAATATTTTCAACATTAAAGGATAACGTTTAAAATTGTTTTCTTTATGTTTTGATAACTTCCTCAAAAATACCAATAATGTGGAGAAACCCCGAACACATCACCTATGTATCGATGCTTAATAATATAATGTTGCATACAATCTATTGTTGGAATAATATAATTAAATCTCTTCGTGTTATGCGTATCATTATTTATAACATACCATATAATTATGTATATCCCATACCCAATGTATTTGTGATGTAATGTCGATAAGTTACGAGGTAGGCGTTTTTACGATGGACACAATATGGACAACAGCCCATGCTCATCAGTGATCAGCGCGCGGGCACACTGTGTCACGGGACTTAACAGGTTCTTACATACATAGCATCACACTTGTGTTCCCCGAAGGAGTAGGCAGAGGTATACTCATTCGTCCTAATTTAGTTAAAATTAACGTTGTTGAAAATACTATGTTAATATTTTTTTGTGGAAAAAAAATACGGTCATGAACACGATTTGAACCTGCGCCTCTCGGATAAATACTCCAGCCACTCTGACCGCTAAGCCATCTCGACTCGAATCCTGGTCGCGACCGTATTATTTTGCCACAAAAAATTATAACTTTAAAGTTCGCTAAATATGCGTAATTCGCAATAAAATACGCATGCTTAGCGAACTCTAAATTCATTATGTAAATGGAAAAAGAATAAAGTCGTGAGCAGGATTCGAACCTGCGCCTCCCGGATAAATACTCTAGGAGATGGCTTAGTGGTCAGACCTGTAACGGCTGTCGTAGATCTTAATTTGGCTTATCGTACTCTTCCAGGCACGGTCTCGGTATTAAATTATGGTCACCTATCCACAGACTGACCGAGGCTAGCGCAGCTTAACCTCGACGCTCGTGCGCTTGTTACTTAGCCACGAGCTCCTCTCAAAACCGCCACACTAACAAAATAATGGATTATAATATCGTGATAGTTGTGACAACGCACAACCACACAGTCACGCGTATAACAAGTGCATGAGTTAACAAAACGCGCGATCCAAGCGAGTTATATTTTTATTTCTATCTAATTATGTAGATGCGCGACATTAGGCTCGTGTCAAGGTGAACGCGTCGGATGCCGCGCCGCGCCGTGAAATCGCGGCATTCCTGTGTGATTTAGCCTTTACATCGTGTTGTAAGAAATTTTCGATGGTATTTCTATATTCTAGAAAGCTTGACGCAAGGTTGTGTGTGCCCTAAGTTTTTCGTGCTTGATTTTTATCGATAGATAAATTATTTACGATGGTGCGTGAAGAAGAGATTTTGCGGTTTTTAGTGTGAAATTTAAGCTTAGTTCGTTTATATGTTGCTCAATAATTTTAGTGGGTGTTAGATTGTCAGACTGTCATTGTGTCTGAGAACTATGATTCTATGTAATTACTAGGTTTGTGTGTTAGTTGAATGATTCAGATGACGCCGTGGACGCATTTGAAAGGTCAACAATGAACATTTATGTAAAACGTAACTACAAAGTATTCTGTTCTTCGAGTTTATTAATTACTTCATAATAAGCAATCGAACTTTGATAGCTTAGCGTTATTAACGTTGGACTGGCAAGTCAAAGGTCACAAGTTCGAACCCAAGGCACGTGCCTCGGACTTTTAAAGCGCGATGTGCGTATTAAAAATTAAATATCACTTGCTTAAAACGGTGAAAGTAAACATCGTGAGGAAACCAGCACACCTGAGAGATGTTCTCGATAGTATGTTAAAATGAAATACATACTGACAAATCTTTCAAACTCATTATCGCATGTGTAGTGAACTCTAAATTACGTCACCAAAAGACGTGTTAAAATATGGAAGAATAATTCGGGGTAGTATCAGAGGTTGGATGGGTTAGTTGGCAGAGCACCTGGAGTAATTATCCGTAAGACGCAGGTTCAAATCCGCACGACCTATTTTTCGTTCCTTTATCTTTCTACAGAAATGTACAATTTATAAGAGATATTGCGGTGCGAGTATCTACCATTCTTTTTGTCGACACATTTGTCGATTTTAACTCTTCAATTCCCAGTGTCATCTGTAGGTGACCCCCCTATAAATAGTAATGGGGGTAGTTTACTTATTTTTTTGTCCTAACCAAATGTATCTAAGCTATTTTATTTTTACAGTTTTTTTATTAACTTAATACGTCAAATTTGATGATGAGATGTTGATAAAACGATAATATTCAATACTACATAAACTTTTATTGAGTCGACAAGTTTGTCGTGTCGATGTCTGTCGACGTGAGACACCGAAAAAAAAAAACACAAACATAGTCGATTTTATTAAAATCGATTCGTTCTGTCAAATATTTTACAGATTAACAATAATATATTAACATATCAAGCAAATCAAATTGGACCAGGAAATATTTAGCATTGACGTGTTATAGATGTTATTCTTGATTTTTATATTAATTTCTGCGTAGTA
Source organism: Xylocampa areola (assembly GCA_935421205.1). Taxonomy (NCBI): domain Eukaryota; kingdom Metazoa; phylum Arthropoda; class Insecta; order Lepidoptera; family Noctuidae; genus Xylocampa; species Xylocampa areola. Next base: position 19,885,819 of record OW285208.1, read on the forward strand.
TACAACTTCTACTAGATCTATAAGGCAAACTAATAACGTAGTACTAAAAAAATATAAAATAAATGCTTATAAGGCTGCCTGTCCACTGCAGCGGAGTGAGGCGGCGGAACCGTAAGCGAAAATCCACCAATAAAATTGCATAAAATCTCCGCTTTAGTCCCATGTAACAGGTGGTGAGCCTATTGCCATCTACCGAGCACAATTCCAAACTCCGGGCTACTACTGAGAATTTCCTAACAGAAAAACTCAATGAAACTTTGCCCGACCTGGTAGTCGAACTCAAGACCTCATGCTCAGCAGTCGCGCTTGGACTAGATCAACGAGGCAGATGTTAACTTAAATTTTAGAAAAAAAAAATACAGACGTCATATTTATATATATATATATATATGTCGCAGATGGATTGTAGAATAAGCTGTTTTACAAAACTGCTAGCTGATTTACAAAATGGTACTGTTATGAAAAACAGCTGAACGACGTTTAGCGGTTTTACATAATTACTGAACTATAATACGCAGAATTGAATGAACGTTTTGCTTTTATCAATGCAGCGGGTCAATGATCAGAGATTATGTAAAACAGTGTGAAATGAACTGTCAGATTGTTGATTTTAGTTCGAAATTTTGTCGCTTAAAGCTCTGTATGTCTTAACAATAATAACCTCACTTTATTTTACTTGTCAATAACAAAAAAAAAATGAAAATTTTTAATGACATAAATGCTAAACCACTATAATAGTCGACAATATATCGGGTTTATGAAAGAAAATAAACAAAATTGATCCATGAGCGAGCGAAGCGAGCTCGGGAGTTTCGTGTATCCCGAGGTTTTTTCTAACCTTACAGACACAAAAATACGTCGACCCAGCCACGGACAGACAAATCAGAACACAGTATCGCTTTTTTAATTGAATGGTGACTATCCATTTAATATACTTAAACAATAAACAAACCTGTCCCACTGTAGATATGTCATTCTGCATTACGTCTAAAGGTGGGTAGCAGTTTTGTTAAACGTATCGCAATGGCAATCCAGCTGAACGTTGTTCAGCGGTTTTTTAAAACAGTACTGTTTTTGTAAAGCAGCTAGAGATTTTGTAAAACAGCGGATTCTACAATCCATCTGCGACATATATATATCTTATCCGGGAGGCTCAGGTTCAGATCCTGTGCATGAGTGTATTTCACATTCCTAAAAAACTTCCTAATTTTTTTTCTGATTTTAGGTGAAAAGATTAAACCATAAATATTACTGATTGGTAACATTACGACATTTATAGTATTTCCAAGATCATTCTTTGTTCCATAGCGAAGGACCCTCAATGGACACTATAAATCGGACGATGGCACGACACGAATCGAACTGAGGACCTTGCAGCAACCAGGTCACTGGACCTACCACACTATTAACACTAAATATAATATGGAAATGTAAAATACGGCTAGATTAACCTTTTATCAATTGCTTTTAAATTGAAATGATGTCCTTTGGTATATATTATTGATTCCAATATTGTATTGGATAGACAAAGTATCATGTAACTCCAACAAAGTTATAATTGTATATAACATCATAGCATCACGCCTTTATTCCTCGAAGGGGTAGGTAGAAAGTACCTCACTTTGGTACGCCCACATCTCACAAATGCTGTTATTAAAGTCCTATATGGCTTGTGAAACCACTGCTGCACTTATTAAAAATAATTTGTTCGACTCTGGAATCAAACTCAGGACATCACATTCACTAGCCGCGCTCGCGACCTCTAGATCGGTCTAAGGCAGAAAATGTCAGTATAACTTACTATGATGGTGCGGTGACTAAAAAGGCCTGGATTTTGGCCTTCGAAATCAATAAATGCCACCGTTCCCGGCACTGGACGGTTGTGTGCCATTCTGGTATCTGAAGCTCACATAAAGCCTTTACGAAAATAACATAACATTACATCGCATCACGCCTTTTTTTTTAATGTGGAAAATCCATTATGGACGCTGTGCTGGACTCCTACCGACTAAAAACCACACGGTCCTACTCTAACCTTTTCCGAGATCCCGGGTTCCTTGCAGCAATCACTGCGACCATGGCAGGTAATAGTCCGTTGAAAATATATATCAACGGACACTCCGGGATTTGTGCAGGCTGGCACAGTTAGTCTGCTCAAACATCTCCCTATGTCGCACGTGCGTGGCCGTCTCGGGCTGAACTGCTGAACAGGCGGCGAACCACGCATGCCCGCCGCGCACGGCTCACGGTGGCTGGCTCGCCTTCTGCGGCAGGCGTGAGTGGGGTTCGCCTCTCTCTCCTTTTCCGCCACCTCCTGCCCGAGCATCACCTCCACGCAGAAGTCGGCGACGGCTCCTCATGTGCTCTCACTCCCGACCATGTGTCTAATCAACATAGTACATCAAAGGGATAGGCAGAGGTGTACATGGTTTTACACTCACATTGGACCAATGTTGTTATAAAATCCCATATATTTGAAGTTACAATATTAGATGGAAAAAGAACAGGATTTGAACCTGCGCCTCCCGGATAAATACTCCAGGCGCTCTGACCGCTAAGCCATCTCGACCTCTGCTCACCACCGCGTATTCTTCTTCCATATTTTAACACGTCTTATGGCGACGTTCGCGACCGTATTCTTTTTCCATTTAATATTGTAACTTTAGAGTTCGCTAAGCATGCGTTAATGCTTTTCAAAGATTTATCTTGAACCCATATATTTGTCTCTACATTTGTATTTTTATCATACAACACTTCATCCATTCATTTGTGCAATAGTAAAGTGTCATTACAACCTTTTATCACAATGTCATTCATCATCCGCTGAGGCGATGACACATCGACGAGCACTCTATATGTACAGCATCTTAATGAGACTTATCGCGAGAATATGAGAATTAACAGCGAGGTGAGAGGAAATACGTATATTACTTACTATGATCGTATGATGTGATTAACTGTCTGGTCGCAAGCTCGGCTGATAAACGTCTGGGTATTGGATAAAGTGATATAACATATATGTATAGCCTAAACTTTTCTTCTGCTTCGTTGGTCTACTGGACCCAAGCGCGACTGTTGAGCATGAGGTTTTCTGAGCATGGTTCGATTCCCAGGTCGGGCAAAGAGTTATTGGATTTAACTGTTAGGAAATTCTCAGTAGTAGACTGGAATTGTGCCCGGTAGATTGCAATAGGCTCACCACCTATTACATGGGACTTAATAACAGAATTGGTGAAATGTGGGTGTACAATTGTGTACAACTCTGCGTACCCTTTCGAGGAATACAGGCGTGATGCTATATTATTTTATTAATATATTAGCTGATGCCGTGGCTTCGCCCGCGTGGATGTCGGTTATCGTGACCAAAAGTAATTATGAAATTTTGATCCCGTTCCCGCTTTCCAATTACCGCTTTGTAATTGCCCATTTTTTAATTATTTAAGGGGTTATAGTATTATCCTTAAGAGATAGATATATGCCATCGCGGACTTTTCTGTAGACCTATATAAGATATACATTATTTTGTTATATCTTAAAGGGTTTAGGCAGCGTTTTCGTTGAAAGCTTCCAGACGGCATATTTTTTTCCGACACCTCCAACAAATATCATTATATTTTAGCCAATGTATACAAAAACTTGACAAATTATGTACTCCAACCTTCCTCGAGAACAACTTTATCTATTGGTGAAAACAGCATGAAAATCAGTGCAGTATTTTTTGAGTTTATCGCGAACAAACAGACAGACAGACAGATGCGGCGGCGGACTTTGTTTTATAATATGTAGTGATAAACCACGTAGATCGCGAGCCATTGCTAGTTAGTAGTTTGCGACAACTGTTGTCGAAACACTGGCATTTCGATGAGTCAAGTGCAAATGTCAAGCTTTCACGAGATCGGCTGCGTAAGCGCAACTTTATATTGTTTGTTATAGATCTTTTCATAGTTAAAATTGTATGTGAGCGGAGTTTTGAGTAGGAGGACTGATTTGGATTTATTTATGATTGCCTTAAGAATTATGAGATGTTACAAGACCTTTAAAAATAAATTTTTGGAAAGAAATATGCGGTCGTGCAGGATTCGAACCTGCGCTTCCTGGATAAATACTCCAGGTGCTCTGAAGCTCCATATTTGTCCAGGAGGCGCATATTCGATTGCTGTTCAGGACCTTTTGATACAACCCAATTACTCTGATTTCATATCTATAAGCGTGCCCGGCAGAGGCTGTCCTGCCCTAACCCGATTGCAGCGTCAACGACCGAGTCCAATTGTGTTTTAAAACCATCCAGGAACCCATTGAAATATACACACAAAATATCATCTAAATCAGTCCAGCCGTTTAGAAGGAGTTCGATGACAAACACATGTACAGAAGAATTATATACATTAAGATTGGTATAACTATAGATTAACAAGAATTACACTAAACTTCAATACATTATATATTTGACACGACACGCTATCAATTTGTATTAGTCAACCTTTAGTTGACTGTGAATATAAATTGACTAATACTTAGTTATAGTAATAAGTTACCTAATGTGCTTAATGTTAAACGTAATGTACTTAACCGTCACACTCACAGATATTCCTTAACGGTAATAAACCGGTAACAAACGATTACTAAAAAGTGATTTATATGTTGGTATACTAACATTTGACGCAAATACGGTTAAGGATAAGGATGCATTAATTTGTTACCTAACGTGCTTAATGTTAAACGTAATGTACTTAACCGTCACACTCACAGATATTCCTTAACGGTAGTAAACCGGTAACAAACGATTACTAAAAAGTGATTTATATGTTGGTATACTAACATTTGACGCAAATACGGATAAGGATAAGGATGCATTAATTTGTTACCTAACGTGCTTAATGTTAAACGTAATGTACTTAACCGTCACACTCACAGATATTCCTTAACGGTAATAAACCGGTAACAAACGATTACTAAAAAGTGATTTATATGTTGGTATACTAACATTTGACGCAAATACGGATAAGGATAAAGATGCATTTATTTGTTAATAAAAACAATCAACGGCTTCCAGTCTTACCGGATGCAGTTTAATATGGAGCGACTGCCTATCTGACCTCCACAGAGATAGGTAGTCGCTTCATGTAAAATACTGATATTAAGCTGTATACGGTAAAACTGGAGGCCGATACCAATGTAGTTGCTTAAAGGCTAGTCAGATTTATTTAACATTTTAAATAATACATAATAGGATGAAAGCCTAGGCAGAGACCTACTGGCGACTGTGATACTAGTTTAACTGACTCCATAAACAAATGAAGATTACAAAATTTTGATATAAAATTTCAGTGTTCTTAGAGGATTTTATTAATCGTATTATTTTATTCGAATATATAAATCGAAGGTTGATATTAAAGCATGATTTACAACAGCGGAATATAATGAATAAAAGGAATGATGCAACAACCTTGAGTCGCATCATGTGTCAAAAATTATTTAATAAATACGACAAAGTCTGTGAGACTACATTTTGAAAGCCTAACATTTATAAATAAATATCAGCTTATAAAGACTACGAGAAACATGTTCATATTGAGATTACATTTATGATTATCATTAGATTATGATCTACGATTTAATAAAAAAAAAAATATACAGAATTACCACTTCATACAACATGCATAAATACACACCCCACACGTTTGTTTTGAGATAAATAAACTGGTTGGGCAAAGTTAGAAAATACCAATTAAGGAGCTTAAAATTGACGATTATTTGATAAGAGCATCGGTGAAATATAGATGTATAACACTAGGTAGTTCTCTGCCTATCTTTTCGTGGATACAGGCGCGATGCTATGTTATGGTACCAGTATTTTTTATGTTACGTTGGAAGTTTAACAATTATTTATTGAATTATTTATCTTTGACAAAGACATTACCCATCAGCACGCGCATTGTTTGATAGGCGCGCGGCTAAAGTTGATCAAGCTGAGCTTGAGAACCATATCACGTTAACGTACTTAACTTTTTAGGCATAGTTTATATATAATACATATTATGTAGATATTTCCATTATTTCGGAGTGGCGTAGATAATACTGTTGCGGGAACTGTAAAGGTGGATTCTGCCAATGGAACTGAACAATTTTCTTTAACGAAATTATTTTTCCCATCCCATACAAGAGCCTTAGTTACCATTGAACAAATATCTCCAAAATCTATGCTTTTATAATTAATCTGAATTGTATTGTAAATCACGTTTCTCCAGTGTGCCTTCTGTGTTTATCTTTTTAGTAATTAAAAGCTGTCAATGTCGCTCACAATCCTTTGATAACGTCACATAGTAATGAATCGGCTGTCCAAAGTCTCATTAGCAACGCTTTATACCGTAATGCGTTTGCCTTAGAATTAGCGAAGATTAAATCATTAATATTACTGTTAGCTTTAACTGCCTCGTTTATCTACTGGTCCCCAGCACGACTGCTGAGCGAGTTGAGTGAGGTCTTGGGTTTGATTCCCAGGTCGGGCAAAGTGTTATTGGGTTTTTCTGTTAGGAAATCCATAGGGACTGAATAGATAGCGATGATTTCACCTAAGAAGTATTAAAATGTGGAAGAAGAATTCGGATTCGAAGCAAAGGTCGGGATGGCTTAGTTGACTGAGCGCCTACAGTATTTATTCGAGAGGCGCAGGTTCAAATCCTGCTCACGATCACGATTTCTTTGCACAAAATTTTATTACTTTAGTATTCTATGCTTGTACGGCGGAACAAACGCATTTTTTTATTTTAAACTAGTTCACAAGCACGGCGACGCAAAATGCCGAATCGAATATTCACGGAAATAGCATGCATTGTACGTCACCAAGTAAGTGGTGATGAATGTCGAATTTGTTAATCAATTAAATGTTTTATTTATAGTATTAAGCTTGTTGGAAGAAGGTCGGTTGTTTAGACATTATCTGTTTTATTGATAAATGGGTAATTGGTTATTATAATTGGATTAAATATAAAAGAACATAACAATGGAGTAATCTTTTACGATAAATATATTAAATACTCCTTCCGACCGTATTTCGGTCACGGCGGCCTGTCTCCACTGAGATTAGCCAAGTACGCAGGATATATTATAGTGCACAAGTGCATGCCCAAACACAGGTGAACTCCCTCTTCCTTCACTCTCATATTCCGATAGGACGGAAATCCGACACGACCATAGAGAGATCAGGCGCAGGACCGACGGCTTTACGTGCTGTCCGAAGCACGGGGGTGTCACACCACCAACTTCCTGAGCCCGGGCTGCTACTGAGAAATTCCTAAAAGAAAAATTTAATAACACTTTGCCCGACCTGGGAATCGAATCCAAGACCTCACGCTCAGTAGCCGCGCTTGCGACCACTAGACCAACGAGGCAGTCCATTACGGTTACGATATTAAAATGTTGACTTTCAGATAGGTATTGATTACGTCTAATTGCGAATCCATATACTGTGTGCCTTTTTATTTTAATCGTGGCACGCGCGGCTGCTGATAGGAGTTTGGACCTGTCCGGTCAAGGGCAATAGGCTGACCACCTATTGCTGACTTCTTCTTAGTAAGTAAAGGACTGACAACCGATGGCAAGGACGTCACCAAAAGACGTATTAAAAATGTTAAAGATAAATTCGTGGTAGTAAGCAAAGGTCAACATGGCTTAGCGGTCAGAGCGCCTGGAGTATTTCTCCGGGAGGCGCCGGTTCGAATCCTGCTCACGATCATATTTTTTCTCAAAAATTTATAACTTTAGAGTTAGCCGTGCATGCGTTAATGTTATTGCTCTTGTTTTGATTTCCGGAATGAAATGCATATTCAAAGACGGAAGTGACGTAAACGACGTTATAATATTAACATTATTAAAATTAATGAAAGAGTGTAACTGGAAGCAGATTCACTTTGAGCTTGATCGTCGTTGAGACAACACACTGGGCTTAAGTGTTTGTATATTTGTATGGTTATTTTCGCATCAATTCATTTCATAATTGAAGTTAGTATGATTGAATACGTGCAAATAATACACAAATTATTTATAATAAAGATTAAGCTATCTTGTGAAATGTGGAAATAGTCAAAATGTTTACTTTACGATAAATCTTTGAAAAGCATTAACGCTTGCCGAACTCTAAAGTTACAATATTAAATGGAAAAAGAATACGGTCGCGAACAGGATTCGAACCTGCGCCTCCCGGATAAATACTCCAGGCGCTCTGACCACTAAGCCATCTCGACCTCTGCTCACCACCGCGAATTCTTCATCCATATTTTAACACGTCTTATGGTGACGTCATTGCTATCAATTCAGTCCCTATACGGGTGACCGACACGACACGACTAACTTTGCAGTTAATACAATGTCGTAAAGAATGCAATTACCTTAAAAATTCAAGATAAATCTTTGAAAAGCCTTAACGCATGCTTAGCGAACTTTAAAGTTAAAATATTAAATGGAAAAAGAATACGGTCGCGAAAAGGATTCCAACCTGCGCCTCCCGGATGAATACTCCAGGCGCTCTGACCACTAAGCCATCTCGATCTCTGCTCACCACCGCGAATTCTTCATCCATATTTTTAACACGTCTTTTTGGCGACGTCATTGCTACTATTCAGTACCTGTTTAATTTACCATATATAGATGTACAGTCGACAAAAGAGATAAGTATCCAGGGTCGTCAGATATAGTTGAAACTTTCTTTGAAACCGATGGATGTTTTGAAATGTAATTTAATTTAAAAAGTAGATAATAAGCAGTTCATTAATTCAATTGAGTTTCAATCCATGACATCTATCGGTTTCTAAGAAAACTTCAACTATATCTGACGACCCTGCATACGTATCTCTTTTGTCGACTGTACAATAGATAACTAAATACATATTTCTGCTTTACCAACTGTGGTTTACTTTCATTAATGCTTTTCAAAAAAAAAACTGTATTATTTATTTTTAAATTAGTTTATTTCCTTTATATTAGCAGAGTTACATGGCCCTTAGATACCATCATATCTCACATAGTACCTACCATTGTTTGATGCTTCATCCAGAATCGTTCGTAAAAAAAAAGGCTAATCTGTAATCTGCAACCATTAAAATAATTTTTTGGAACCATAACGAACTTAAAAAAATATAAAATGGCGATATTAATCATCAAATAGTGCGCCATTTATTGGTTGGTCACGATTTTTCGGCCCGATTTTGATACAGGAAAACCATAATGTTTTTTTTTTAACCGGATTTTGGTTAATAACCGATCATCTTAAACTATTGATGTTAAGATGCTATTGTTATTCGTAATACAATAATTTGATATCAGAACATAGCGTTATAGCATCACTCCTGTATTCCCCGAAGGGGTAGGCAGAGGTGTACACAGTTTTAAACCCACATTTCACGCTGTTATTAAGTCCCATGCAAGTGGTATGACTAGTGCCATGTACCGGGCACCAAACCAAATTCCAGGCTGCTACCGAAAATTTCCTTATAGAAAAATTAAATAAGACTTTACCCGGAATCGAACTCAAGACCTCAAGCTTAGCAATGGCACCACTAGACCAACGAAGCAGAATTTATTTATTTTATTACTATTAATGATTATATATTGTACTATATATTTAATAAATTCATGAAAGTAAACATATTATTGAAATTTAAAATGCATGTTTGTGCCCAATTACCGCAATTTTCCCAAAAATCTAGGAAATATCTATAAAGTGACAACACCTTCAAACCCAAAAGATACGTGCGCTGCTGCCCTCACCCGGGGTGCGCTCTCTGTTCCCTGTATTGCCATGTAAATTACCTATTATTATTTTTTCGTTTTCTTTACTTGATTTCTGAATTCTTACAAAATACTGCATATACCATATACAGTATGTATACTATATTTAATTTAATTTATTTAATATTTCAGATAACTTACAACTGCATTGTGCAGAGATTTTACCCTCATTCTACCATCATTTTTTCTACAGCTCAAAGGTGTGCTGGCAGAAAACTCAATGTTAAGTTCGCCTTTGTACATGACATCACTAATTGAAATGTTTTTGTAACTATTTTATGTGTGTAAAATAAAGAATATATAAGAGCTAATTAAACAAACACAATAGGACCAAATACAAATATTCGCTGCTAACAAAAATGAAAGTAGAATTAATTTATTCGCCAGTAGACGCAAATAGAATAAAGCACTAGGATTGTTGCAAATAGTTATCACATATCACTTTTCAAAGTTTTGAAATATATGGTAATGTATTGATGAATCGACATGTTTAGTGTAAACTATTGCAAGAATATGAGCTAATCTTTGTTTAGAAATACAATGGGCCTTTAATCATTGCGGTTTATATCAGTTTTTGCGAAACCTATAATTTGATCTGCGATAATATATTTATATCGATAGTATATATCTGCGACAATAGTGATCTATTCATCCGGGAAATCCCAGAATTTAAACTGTGGTCTGAATAAATGAAGGTCCATTTGGGATATATAATAAGTTTACTGGTACCAAATATATGAAATAAACTACGACCTAACTCAGTGATTGCGGGGAGGCGACTCCTGCGCCGTGTTAATGCAATGCGCATCGGTATATAAAACTAATGCGTCAGCAGTGTCCCTACAAAACCCAGCCGCATTTTTCTTTCCAGGAATATATATGGGGAATTTCCAGGAATATGTATAAATTTAGAGAATAAATCTAAATCTTGGAATATGAAATGACTAAATATTGTGCTAGCCCCCCCTGTCGGGTATCGTAGAAGAATAAGGGATTGTGCCAACAGGTGGTAACCAACATTCTTCTTTAACTGACTCATTGATTTAATAGTTATAAACACGGTTCCTGAGCGTAAGGTCGTAGATTTGATTCCCGGGTTGAGCAGTGTTTTGTGTTAAACTGTTTGGAACTTGTACTTTAAAAGTTTCCATATGGGGCTTAATAAATAGGTGTAAACTGAGAGTACAATAATATACTTCTGCCTAGACTAAGACAGTAATGAATATGAATATAGGTGTATGGAGGGGAAGAGGGAGACCAAATAAAAGATGGATGGATTGTGTGAGGGTTGATATGAATGAAAAGGGAGTAAACGATAACCTGACGACTGATAGAGGAGAATGGAAGAGAACAACTTATTGCGCCGACCCCAAATAACTTGTGACAAGGGCAGGAAGAAGAAAGACTGATGATTAATAGAATCTGAGATGCATTGTGATATCCACCATAGTCAGTTTATGAGGTAGCTTTGAATAGTTACTATAACGCTGAAATGGGTCCAGGAAATGACCTCGACTAATAGATTCATTATTAATATATAACCAGATTTGAAACCCGATCCAAACACATCCTTTTGATTAACATTTACTTCTTTGATTAATTGAAAATGCTAAATATGTCCTCGTAGCGCATCTTCGAAAATATTGATCGATTATAATTATAAAATCGCATTATTTCATCTTATAATAATTTCCTCCTTTTTTAAGATTGTTTTAGAAATTATGTGAGTATTATAAAATAATTTGTGGTCACCCACTGGCTGATGCAGGCATTTTTTTTTTTTTAATTTGAATGTTATTAATGTTCTATTGTCACAGATATGTGTGAGTGTGTGTGTGTTAAACGTAAGATTACATGTATTTTTATATATAAAAATGTTAACATCCTGCACTCCATCTCCATATAAACTTTAACTGCGCCAAATTTCATACTCCTCCGTCCGCGTAATTTTCGTAAAAAGGGGTACGAAGTTTGTGCTTCACGTAATGATTATCACTTGCTTATAATAGTGAAGAGAAACATCGTGAAGAACCAGCACACCTGTGAGATGTCCTCGGTGGTGTGTAAAGCTATGTCAGAGACCTACGGGTGGTTTAAACTGTGACACCATACGATAGGAAGAAATCCACTCTACTTAGAGTGAATAGATTTCTTCTGGATCTACGAGCTCGCTGTCGCTTACTATCAGGTGAGTTGGTGGCCAAACGCAGATCCATTTTCGACCCTCCCCAGGGGTTCCGCCTTGTCGTGGTGGGGGGGCTCTAGTAGCCGTGGCTTGGTCACCCACGGTGAAGCTAGAGGAACCCGGGGAGGGTCACTCCTCTGGGCTTTGCCTGCAAGCCCATGTTGGAGCGGCGTAGGTTGCGGGCCTTATGGGAGGTGCCGCAACTGAGGTGGGCTGCGGTGTCGTATGGGCGGCACCGCAGCTGAGAGATGGGGGCCGCGGCGGGAGAGGAGTGCCGGTATGCCGATGCACCGCTCTCCCTAACTTCCGCGGCCTTGACGAGGCCGCCACCGTTAGATGGCGGACGCGGTGGGGCCGCAGGGGAAAAGGAGTGCCGGTATAGCGAGGCGCCGCTCTCCCTATCCTCTGCGACCGTAGTGGCAGGCGGCGGGGCCACAGACCTGACCCGTCGCAGGGGACCTTGGGCGTCCGGACACGGGGTCGTCTGGCGCCCATTGCACATGGTCTCCATGGTGGTTGCGGCACGCCATCCGTTTGGTGTGTCGTGAGTCCGGCAACGGACGGCTGCGGGCGGGTTCGCGGTTGTGTGCGAGAGCGTTCCCGCGTCCCGCCCTCAAGCAGCTGAGGAGGTATACTGTGGAGTTTTAGTGGGTTCGAGTCCCACATAACCGCTCTGTCTCCCCGTGTCAGAGCGGTATGCGAGGGCATTTCTCCACAGAAAAAAAAAACAAAAGATCAATTTTCGATAAAAATGTCTGTCTTTTTTAGATAATTACAAAAAAAAAATGTACTTGATGAATCTATGACATCACACATTAATTCTAAAGGAAAACAGCTTGAGGAAATCTAACAGTTTAATCAGATCAATGGTCGCTGGTTTGTCCGAAATAAAGATTTAATTCTGCAAGCTGAATTTTTTATAAATATACAAGGAAACAATGTAATGTTATACATAACATAGCATCACGCCTGTATTCCACGAAGGGCAGGCAGAGGTGTACACAGTTGTACAACCACATTTCACCAATGCTGTTATTAAGTCCCATGTAATGGTGAGCCTACTGTTTCAAACTAACAGAAAACTCAATATCACATTCGCCCAACCCGAGAATCGAACCCGGGACTTCATGATCAGCGCACTTGGGAACACTAGACTGACGAGGTAGTCTAAAGACGACCGACAATTATATTATGTTAAACAAACTGGAGAAAGGATTATTACATAGGCATAATGTATTTTAAAGCTTAAATGTAATATCTTACTAATCACACATCTCCACACTCACACATATGCACATCACACACTCTTTCCTAAACACACATCGCACACGATCACCTGTTGAAAGCCCACGTTAGCGATAACCGTGTACAGTAACAAATTTTGCAATACCTTGCTATAATAGGATTTGAGCAAAAGTTAGAGGTCAATCGTTTGGCTGTCTTCGAGTGAAATAGTAGCGGTATGGCGGTGGGTAGGTGAGGTCGTGTGTTCTTTGAGTATAAGCACTTGGTATTTATATATATCTGCCTAGCCTTTTCCCAATTACATTGGGGTCGGCTTCCAGTCAAACCGGATGCAGCTTAACACCAGTATTTTACATGGAGCGACTGCCTATCTGACCTCCACAATCCAGTTACTGGGTAACATGATATCTCGTGGTATGACTGGTTGTCAGACTTTCAGGCCTCTGACTACCCGTAACGGCTATCATAGATCTTAATTTGACAATTAGGACCGACGGCTTAACGTGCTCTCCGAGGCACGGAGGGGTCTCGGTATGAAATGATGGTCAGCCATCCACAGACCGACCGTGACAAGCGCAGCTTAATTTCGATCAATCGATCTGTGCGGTTGTTACTTAGCCACGAGCCCCTACGGTATTTATGTTGAGAAATTGAATCCTCATTTGTAAATATAGGTTATACTTGGAATTAATAAGATATTATATTCTAAGGTGATTTTGAATGGTTTTGTAAAGCTTTTGGGAATAATGCGGAGCTGTTGGCGGAGTGGTCGAGAGACCGGCTGCTGCGTTGCGTGGCGCAGGTTCGATTCCTGTATAGAACAAATATTTCTATGATCTACAGATAATTGTTCCGGGTCTGGGTGTGTGTGCATGTGAGATTATATGTCTGTAAACATACCCACTGTACGCGAAGAAATCGCTAGTGCGGGGCCACGTTTATTTAAAAAAAAAATAGGTACGTGAGGGATTTTTCATCCACCCTCACTTGTTCTTCATTTACGTCGGTACTTCGACATACAACGCTAACGACGTGTTCACACTGGCGCACTACGGCATTACGGTGCCGTCTACACTTACTTAAGACCGGATTCCAAGATGTTGACAATTTGAATCCATAATCCCGATTGAAATTTTTGTGTTTCTTGATTTCAATCGCTTCACGTACCATTCGTGGATAATAGTGACGATCAGTGGAGAGGATTTTTGGATCGTGAAGTTCTATCCAATGATTGGAACCGGACTCCAGCAAATGCTCGGCTATCGCAGACTTATTTGTTTGGCGGTTTTTGACAGCGGCAATGTGTTCCTTGACCCTTTCAGCTATCGTTCTTTTGGTCTGTCCAATGTAGGAACTACCGCAGCTGCAATCAATCTTGTAGACGCCAGGTGTCTGCAGAGGAATAACATCCTTTGGGCTGCGCAGATATTTCCCTACTTTAGAAGGCGGACTATATACTGTCTTTATGGCGTATTTTTGTAATACCGTGCCAACTTTGTCCGTTACTCCTTTCACATAAGGTATAAAAGCTGGCACTCTGTTGACCTCAGGTTGTTTTTCTTTCTTTTTCGGAAGTCTCTGGTACCTCCTGTATCCGTTTTTCTTCAGCACCTCCTGAACATGAGAGAGTTCTCCTTCTAAATGCTCAGGGTCACATAGGTCGTATGCTCTGTTTGTTAGTGAGGCCACAACGGATTGCAGATGACGCGGATGGTGATGCGACTGAGCGTTTAGGTACATGTCTGTGTGTGTCGGCTTTCGATATACAGTGTGCGAAACGGTGCCGTCCTGTCTGCCCTTTACTTTGACATCGAGAAAAGCCAACGATCTGTCTACCTCCATTTCAAATGTAAATTTGATGCTGGGATGAATGGAGTTTAGGTAGCTTGTCAATCATTTCACATCCTGTTGACCACCTTTCATAACACAGAATACGTCATCGACAAACCTCTTCCAAAGCTTCACTTCTGATGCCTGCAAGTCAAAGGCTTCCTCAAAATGTTCCATCCAGATATTAGCCATCACCGGTGCTACTGGACTGCCCATGGCCACCCCATTGATCTGGAGGTAGTGCTGCCCGTGGTAAAGGAAATAGTTGCCTTCCAAGCATTTCTTCAGCAGAGGTAGGTACTCTTTAGACAACTCGTTATCTCTTAACTTTGTCTCGATAACATCAAGGCTATCTTGTATTGGAACGTTGGTGAATAGTGATACTACATCAAAACTCACCATAATTTCGTCTGGTTCCACCTTCAAGCACTTGATGATGTCCACAAAATGGCGGGAGTCCCTCACGAACGATGAAGTTTTTCCAACCAATGGTTGCAGTATTTTAGCTACATGTTTCGCCAAAACGTAAGTAGGAGAATTAACTTGACTTACGGTTGGGCGTAGTGAAAAATCCCTCACTACACGAAGATGATGTTCTGTCGCTGCTAGTCTCCCCGTGACCACGGCCGGTGCAATTCGGTCGAAACGTCGGGAAACAAAAATGGTATCGTAAAAGCCTTTTATATAAAATATCGCGACATAGACCCGATTTATATATTTCTAAAACGTGTACAAATCGCGAAAGTTTAAAATCAATTAAATAGGTACGTGTTTGGTAAACAGTGGTAGGGATCAGGAAAATTGACCTGGGGACCGACTAGGATCCTTTGCAGACAATCTTAGTCAAATAACACTGCTCTTATAGGTGTGATAGCCTAGTGGTATGACCGTTGGACTAACAAGTCGAAGGTCGCAGGGTCGAATCCAAGGCACGCACCACTGACTTTTCGAGTCATATGCGTATTAGAAATTAATTATCACTTGCTTATAACGGTGAAGGAAAACATCGTGAGGAAACCAGCACACCTGAGAGATAGTGTGTAAAGCCATGTCAGAGACCTACAGGTGGTTCAAACCCTGACACTGTTGTTGGTTGTTCATCAACCATACGACGAGAAGAACTTCTCTTTGTAGTGTTGTGTTCGTAATGGTTGTGCTCTCAGAATAGGTACGCCAGGTGGTATAATAAATTTCCATGATCACCGTGAAATCCCGGGACGGTGACGCACGTGCACCATACTGAAGTGTCTGTGCGGACTTGTGGCCAGCCAGCACAAATCACGGAGTGTCTGTTGACACCTTTCAACAGAGCATAACCTGCTGGGGTCGCGGTGATTGCGACTACAAATTCGGGACCTCGTTAAAGCTGAGAGTACGATCGTGTGGTTTCTAGTCGGTAGCAGTCTGGCACACTCAAAAAATGGGCACCGTAAAATACCGGTCTTGCAATGAGGAGTTAATTAATATTTATTAAAATAAATTCTGATGTAAGGGACGTCAAGTTTTGATTTTAGACCTGCGAACCAAAAATCTTCGAATATTTTTAATAGGTACCCTAAAATATAATAATGCTTCAAATTGTCCGTTCCGCTTTTAAAACCGAAAATTAAAATATTAAATTCAAAAAGAATACGGTCTTGAGCAGGATTCGAACATGATACCCTTCCCGGATAAATACTCCAGGCGCTCTGACCACTAAGCCATCTCGACCTCTGCTCACCACTGCGAACTCTTCCACTTTCTAATACGTCTTTTGGTGACGCACTGGCGTCATCAAGCAGCAAGCAAGAGTTCGCTAAGCATGCGGTAATGCTTTTCAAAGATTTATCTTTAACTGAATTTAAAATCTCTCTAAGTAAACTAAGTAGTTAACCCAACTAGGGTTACATCAAGATTGTCACTATAGTTGATTTGTACCCTCAAAAATGAACACTAAACGATTGGAAACGCCGGGCCACCTAGTAAAAAATAAAGCCTACCGTTTCGTTTTTCTAAAGAAAAATACGGTCGTTATCAGGATTTAAACATGCATAAATACTCCAGGCGCTCTGACCACTAAACCATCTCGACCTCTGCCCACTACTCCGAATGCGTTTTCCAAATTTTAATACGTCTTTTGGTGACGTCATCAATGTTTATTCAGTCCTAAGCCCCAATATGACTTTGCAGTTAATTATACAATGTTGTACAGATGCGATTATCTTAACTGAATAAAGCTGTCATTTGCCCCTGTAATGTTTTATCACTTACACCTGCCATTTAGATACCTTTTGTTAATCATCTTTCGTTCATCCTCTCAATATGACCAAACCATCTAAGCATACTCTTTTCAATTTTCGTCACTACGTCTTCTTTTAAACCGCAAAGTTGTCTTATCACATCATTCCAATACAATTATCAATTTAACAGAAACTTTTTCTATGAGACGTCGTGTTCATTTTATACGTTTATAAATTCCTAAATTGAAGCTAAACCTTGCAAGCATTATTATGACTAATATAGTCATGGGTAGCACACACTTTTTCAATGAGTATTGTGCGAGGCACTCTTTTTCACAAGTGTGGTAGCAAAATTGAGGCGAGGCCGCCGCGAGTACGGTGCTATCCTAAGTGTGGAGGCACGTGTGTGCGTGTGGTGTTCGCCGAACCCGCTGGCGCACATTTATACAATACACGCACAATTAACTCATTGCCTCGATCTAGTGAAGTGTCAGCTCAATACTCTATACTTTCTCATTCACTCCATTTTCGAATTATGAAGTGCAGTGTTGGCCCGTGTTGAGGTAGCACATTTATATTTATTGTGCGAGTGACTCTTTTTGTAGAAGTGAGTAGATACAAACGTGCTGAGTACCCAAGTCTAGACTAATATGGCGGCTGAAGCAGTAAATTGACCATACCTAATTCAATAACGAATTTTACATACGTTTCGTAATATGTCATGACGTGATTGCCGAGTGTTACGGGCCCGCCTTATGTCTCAGGTTGTGGGTGCAAACCTGGCATGTACCAATGTCATCATCATCCCCCTGCCCTTATCCCAATTTATTTGGGGTCGGCGCAGCATGTATTCTTATTCCATACATTGTAACATAATGCTTCAAATGTTACAAAATTAAGGGTTCCTTAAGGCTTAGTTCTTATTTATCTACATTTAAAATATTACACTAACTACATAATAAAACTAATAACTTAATAACTAGTTAAATACTATTAATTTTAAATCAATAAATTAAAACTTAAATCAATTACTTCAAAATAAATAATACGGAACCACGAGTACGTATTAATTGATAATGGTTCTCGCGTCTCTGCGTCCGTGCATCGCTAATACGACCATTCGCGAGTTGCTCCAACGAGTGGTCATTCGGACGCCTTCGGAATTCTCAACGGCAGTCGTTTTGAAACCACTTGAAGAGACGGCTGTGTCACTTAGTCTGAGCGGATTATATTTTAAACTACCTAACACATCGCGAAATCCCTCTAGGATGGATTTATACCAGCCGCTTACGCTACGCTTCTTTCTGGATTTCCAGGATTTCAAGCTACCTCTTACAACCCTTCGGTTAGCTGTATTCCGGCGTCAGGACCTAACTCCTAGACTTTCGAGGGGTTCTAAAAACCTATCTACATTTCTGACGGAGCACTGGAGGAACTTGGACCTGGACGTACCTAGACCTTGAGGCACTCAAGGAAGAAGCCGGGAACACCAGTTCACCACCACTACCGTTGGCCACTGTTCAGGCCAGTGTTCTCTTTCTACCTCTCTATCTGTTTTCTCATCGAGACGTGACGCGGCCACGTAAGTGTATTTGGGCAAAATATATAATAACAGATAAGAGACAGTAATCACAGATATTCCAGCTGTATTCATTTATGAACCCTCGCTCCCTACCTGCTGGCAACCTAAGAGAGGGGCTTAAGTGCCGCAACATCTTTATTAGCTGTCATATCGTCAGTTACACCTTTTCTAGCCAGATCATCTTTAACACAATCCATCCATCGCTTCCTCGGCCTTCCTCTACTCTTATAGCCATCTACTTTCATACCCAAAACTTTCTTTGTGACATGACCCTCATCCCACCGCATCACAATTTGGCATGTACCAATGTGACTTTTTTTAATGTACTTCCTTAGTTTTTTTTTTTTTATGGAATTGGGGGCAACTTAGCAGACGGCTCGCCTGATGGTAAGCGATTACCGCCGCCCATGGACACCCGCAACCCCAGAGGAGTCGCAAGTGCGTTGCCGGCCTTTTAAAGGGTTTGGGCCCTCACTCACTCGGCGAAACACAACGCAAGCGTTGTTTCACGCCGGTTTTCTGTGAGGCCGTGGTATCAAACCGGTCGAGCCGGCCCATTCGTGCCGAAGCATGGCTCGCCCACGGTAAAAAAATCTTAAACATTACAGACATACGGTGAAGGAAAACATCGTGAAGAAACCTAGCAGTGAGCTAGCGTGGTGATCAAGCTATGGGCTAGTAATTATGCTATTTCTGAGGTCAAAAGATCGCAACTGCATTCATCGCAACTAAAAATATTTAGGGAATCTAAAGATACAATATATATCTACTATATTCAAAGAAGATTTATTATTAAAGATAAATCTTTGAAAAGCATTAACGCATGCTTAGCGAACTCTAAAGTTATAATATTAAATGGAAAAAGAATACGGTCGCGAGCAGGATTCGACGTCATTGCTATCTATTCAGCCCCTATACAGGTGACCGAACCGACACGACTAACTTTACAATTATTACAATGGCTGGTTTCCCATTTTGGGTAAAAATCTATTGAACATTTTCGTGTTTTTTATGCAATAAATATCAGATTGAACGCCGAAATCAAAAAACGGGTATTTTGTGCGCAGTGGATTAGCAAAAGTTGTTTTATAATATTAATTTTTCGATGTCGTGTAGTTCCATCCTGTTGCAGAGATTACAAATATAAAAGATATTATGCTACTATTTAGATAGATCGGAATAAAGCAATATGAAGAAGTCTAAAGTATATTTGTAAAAATATAAATTAATTACATAGCATCACGCCTATATTCCTGGAAAGGGTAGGCAGAGATGTACACAGTTGTACGCCCACATTTCACTAATGTTGTTATTAAGTCCCACGAGCCTATTGCCATCTACCGGGCACAACTTCAAATTACCATTAATTAACATTGAAATATTCTGTTTAAGCAAGGTGAACTTCATGTGATAAAAATAATGGGATGTAAGGTCTTCATTAATACATCTCGTAAAAGTTGAGTAATCACTACATAGTATAAAACAAAGTCGTTTCCCGCTGTCTGTCTGTCCCTATGTATGCTTAGATCTTTAAAACTACGCACGGATTTTGATGCGGTTTTTATAATAGATAGAGTGATTCAAGAGGATGATTTTAGTATATAATTTGTCAAGTTTTTGTATACATTGGCTAAAATATAATGATATTTGTTGGAGGTGTCGGAAAAAAATAAGCCGCCTGGGAGCTTTCAACGAAAACGCTGCCTAAACCTTTTGAGATATAACAAAATGATGTATGGTGGAATTGTATATCTTATATAGGTCTACAGAAAAATCTACAGTGGCATATGTCTATCTCTTAAGGATAACATACTCTGTCCATTTTAGTACTTTAAAAATGGACAATTATAAAGCGGTAATTGGAAATAAAAAAAGCGGGAACTGGATCAAAACTTCATGATTACTTTTGGTCGAGATAACCGACATCCACGCCGGCGAAGCCGTGGGCATCAGCTAGTTACGTATTATTTAATGATACGATGTGTATTCAGAAACTGTAGATTAAAATAACTGGTTTTCCGAACTTCGAATTGTAATATCGTTTCTGCTAATTTATTAAGTAGTGGCATCAATTCTAGTGTGGGAAACTAACATTAGAACATTACTGTCTGTTACTATAATCATCATCATCATCATCCCCCTGCCCTTATCCCCATCAGATTGGGGTCAGCGCAGCATGTCTTTTTCTTCCACACATCTCTGTCAGCCGTCATTTCGGTAGTCACTCCTTTTCTAGCCGTATCATCTTTCACGCAATCCATCCATCAAAATCAAAGTCAAAGCATTTATTTCAATTAGACCGTTTACAGGCACTTTTGAATTGTCAAAAAAATAAACTAGTTGCCACGTTCCAAAGTGTAGATTCCTGTGGAGAAGAACGGGCAAGAAACTCCACGGTTACTCTTTTTCCTCAAACAATTACAATATTTTGGTTACATTGTATTAATAATATAGAAATCATATGTGAGAACAATGTAATATGTTCTCACATCGTTACTTCGGTCTTCCTGTACTCGTGTAGTTATCCACATTCATATTTAAAACTCTCCTCACCACATGATCCTCATTCCTCCGCCTCACACCATGACAAACTATTTTCAAACTACTAGCTTCTAGGTCACCGGCGTACTCCTGGAGTGGGCACTGGTTTGATCCAGCCGAGTTAACGGTGCCCCCTTTTATATACTGCGACGGCCGTTTGGTTTTATTCGGTAGGAGTCCGACATATCCCTCGCCATTAGGTAGAGGGCATCCATGAGGATTGCCAGAGGATAATAAAAAAAATGTATACCGGCGTAACTTTTAGACATCCTCTTATATACTCATTTCTAATTCTATCCATCCGCGTCACACCACACATCCCTCTTAACATTTTCATCAAAGCTACATGCAGTTGCCTTGGTCTATCTTTTACTAACAGGTACAAAAAGAGCGAGACGGGCGAATTAGGGTACGGTATTTTAGGTCCATCAGGCGAGTTGCTGGCCAAAATTACTTTTTAACTAATGTTAGTTTCGTTGGCCATATTAGTATTGATGGCATTTATATCCTCATTTACTGCTTCGTCGGACGCGAGCGTGGCTCTCAGCAACCCGAAACCCCTGACCAGATACCCGGAACCCGAGACCCTGTCAGTTTTGTATAACACTATGTCGGTTTGTATAACACTTTGTCAGTTTGTATAACATTTGACATAACATAGTATCATGCCTTTTTCCCGAAGGGATAGACAAAGGTGCACACAGTTGTACACCCACATGTCTCCAATGCTGTTATTAAGTCCCATCTAATAGGTGGTGAGCCTATTGCCATCCACCGGGCACAATTCCAAGCTCCAGGCTGCTACTGACAATTTCCTAACAGGAAAAATCAATAACAGTTTACCCGACCCGGGAATCGAACCCGAGTCCTTATGTTCAACAGTCGCGTTTGGGACCACTAGACCAACGAGAATAGTCTCAGTATAACATTTGGTTGGTTTGTATAACGTTTTGTCGGTTTGTATAACACTATGTCGATGTGAATAATGCTATGTCTGATAAAGTGTTTTTAAGCTTTTCTGTTATAACTTCTCAGTGGCAGCCCAGAGTTTGTAATGGTGTTGATGGAAATAGGCTCATTACCTATTGGGCACTACACATAGGACTTAATAATTGCATCAGCTGCCTTACCTTTCGGGGACACAGGCGTTATGTTATGATATGTTCAATTAAAGGGTTGCATATATCTGTTTCATTAAGAATTACGGAACAAACTAAAGTAAGAATTTTGTAAGCATCGTAATGATTTGACAAATGCATATTTTATAATAAATTACAGTTAATCAATGGATGATATGGAATGTCAATTAATATGGAAACATCATTCAAATGGTAATTTATTGCAGTGTGGAAAATGCCAACCATTAAGGATTGGTCACATTAATTAATACACGAACTTTATAATAGTAAAAGTAAATCTTTGGGAGTATTTTATAACAGTTTCTGCCTGAGACTTCGACTATGTGGACTTCAAAATTCGGTACAGCTGCGATAAAAAGTATCTTATGTATTAATCCAGGTTATAAAGTATTTGAATACCAAATTTCATCTAAATCCGTCTAGTAGTTATCACGTGATAGAGTATAAATATCCATCTTTCCTCACAAACTTTCGCATTTATAATACTTATATTTCAATTAAATCAATAGCTAAATAAAAATAACCGCATAATTGAAGTGGAATAGGGCTGGCCATGTCTGCTGTATGTCCGATACGTGTTCCGTCTACCGGGTACGATTCCAAACTCTAAACAATGATACTTTGCCCGACTCGGGAATATCGATACCGGGACATCATGCTCCGCAGTCGCGCCTGGACCAGTAGACCAACAAGGCAGTCTTCTTTTAAAGTTTTAACATGTCCATACCATCTCTGCCTACTCTCTTGCAGCATATAACATAGTCTATCAATTAAATAAATTCGATACACTTTATAAATGGCAGCTATTCGCTGCACATGCAATGTGGGATGAACTGTTTTGTAATTTTTTTGGAACTCTAAATCCGTGAAGGCGTTTTAAATGCCTATTTATATTTAAGTCCAAGGCTGCATTCTCATTTATCAACACGTGTTGTCCAACACTGACACTTGATGCAACAATTTATCGGATATTATACATAAATCTATAACTAATATTATAAAGCAGAAGAGATTTTTTGTTGTTTAAACGCGCTAATCTCTAGGACTCAATTCAAATTCAATTTATTTTTTTATATTTTATAAACCAGATAACAGGCACTTATGAAACTTCAAAGCTAGGTGCACGGTTCCAAAAAAGTTGATCTTTTGGAGAAGAACCGGCAAAAACTCCATAGACACTCTTTTTAAAATAAAAATTTATTTACTATCGTATATTGATGGTATGTGAGATTAATGTAGAATAATGTAAGAGGAAACAAAAGCAAATGATTGAAATAGTAGAAGTTTATAAAGCCAAAACTATTACCTAGGCAGTTACGAGCTGACCAGTCCCAACAGACAGCACCCGTTCACGAGTATGACGTGCGTATCAGCATCGATGAACTCAACCATTTTGAAGGGAACTCAACGACCTGATACACAACGCCACCATCAGCAAGATATTTTAGTGAGTATGATAAACTCATAATGCCTAGCAATAGGCAGGTGAATGAATTAACCACATGATGTTCACATTTTACAGAAGAGCAATTAAATTTAGATGAGAATATAGAGTACAATTTGTAATTAGATTAATAACAAGATAAGTTATAATAGAGTAATAAATACGTATGTCAGATATTAATAACTGTAAAAAGACAATTAGGTCAGAAAATAAACTAAATAATAAACAAACAAAAGTAAGTATTTTATGTCCGCGCTGGTCAAATAGTGCCAGTGGGTCGCAGTGGTCAGAAAGGAATCGTTCGCCATACATCTGTATCTTCAATGTACTGATTTATACTATAATAGGCTCTGGATATTAAAACGCGCTTAACAATCGGTTTGAACTTTAAGTCCGGCAAGTCAATAATATGACGAGGAATCTTGTTATAGAACCTAATACTATTACCCATAAATGACTTGTTGGTCTTACTTAGTCGAAAACCTGGTACTTGAAGCCTATCTTTGTAACGGGTGTTTAGATTGTGGCGGTCACTCTTCTTATGAAATTGTGCAATATTTTTCCGAATATACATAATATTGCTAAATATGTACAACGATGGTAATGTAAGTATATTTATTTCCTTGAATAGTTCACAGAGCTACTCACGGCTTCCCATTTTATAAATTGCTCGGACTGCTCTTTTATGTAATGTAAATATAGTCTCGATATCAGCAGCCGATCCCCACTGTAAAATGCCATAGGACATAATGCTGTGGAAGTATGCAAAATAAACTAGCCTAGCTGTAGCTTCTTTTAAACGACTAAACATCGGATTTGAAAAACTATTTCTTTATATGATAGCCAGACTTATGAGAAATAGGTTATGATACTTTTGGGGGCTGTGTTGCCCGCGTCCGTAAGAGTGCACCCTTAAAATGGAATCCCTACACGTAGCCCTTGGGTGGTGCAAAACAGGCAACATAACTCTGGTGGGAGGCTTCGGCCGCCGCTGGTTACCACCCACCGGACGAAGCCATACCGTGAAACGACCTAGTCGTGTTTCGGGATGTAGTCCGGTGCAACCGTTGTGGGAGACGGGTCTGGGCAATTGCACCAACTCCCCAACTATCGTTCTCCCCACATCTATCTACTCTACTCAAGAGTGAATAGGTTTATTCTGGATCTATGTGCTCCATCCTCGGCCACACCGTCGCTTGCCATCAGGCGAGTTGGTGGCCAAACGTAGATCAATTTTTGATAAAAAAAGATACATTCTTCAAAAGATACACACTTCTCAGCTAGCCTTAAATATTGATTTTTGGCAAGAAGTCGGAAGAAAATGCTCTGCTGAACTGCTTTATCCGCGTGCACTGGTGTGATGATTAGTGATACATCAATATAATCTATGTTATATATAAAAATAAAAAAATAAAATCTCGTGTCACAGTGTTTGTTATCGAACTCCTCCGAAACGGCTTGACCGATTTTTATTAATGTTTTTGTTTGTATTTGGTAGGACTGAAACCATTCTCAGACCAACGTCTATACCACCTACCCTATCCAGAATTTATATGGCAAAACAACGTTTGTGGGGCACAGCTAGTGTTCTATAAAAATATTGCACCAACATCTAAAAAAAAGCCTCTACCTCTTATACATAACCAAAAAATCATATGAGCATTATTATTATATTAAATTTTATGATGATAATCTTTGCCCTATATAGGCAAATTATTTGGACAAATAGTTTAGGAGATAATGGACAATGAAAATAATTCAACAATTCCCCGCCTGCGCCCTTCGAGCCGCGCCGGCCATGTCGGGATGATATTCTCGACACAGCATAAGTAAACAAATGATTCACTCACTATTTCATAATTTACGTAATATTTACACCATGTTGATAAATAATAACTTTCTATAGGACGAGAGACAACCTTGCGGGCTTTCCCGAATTACTCATACTGATGTCATCAGTGTTCTGTGAACATGTAAAAGTAAAATAATCATTTTGTAAGATGTGGCCTAGTGTTATTAAAACGGGCAGAAAAACTTACTGAGATAACGAGAGACGTAGGTTCGAATCTTGCTCATGAAAATATATAACTTTGGAGTTCACGACGCATGTGGTAATGTATTTGAAATATTTATATTTATTTGTAATATAACAATAAATAAATAAAAAATGGGGTATTGGATTTTATCAGTCAGGAAATTCTCAGTAGCAGCCTGGAGCTAGGAAGTTGGTGGTGTGACACCCCCGTGCTTCGGAGAGCACGTAAATCCGTCGGACCTGCGCCTGATCTCTCTCCGGTCGTGTCGGATTGCCGTCCCATCGGACTATGAGAGTGAAGGAAGAGGGAGTGTACCTTTGTTTGCGATACTATCATATGGCCTGCGTACTAATCTCCTCTGAGATGAGCTACCGTAACCGAAATACGGTCTGAAGGAGTGTGATATCTATACTTTATTAACAACGAGGTGTTATATCATTAGGCAGATATAATATGAATGTGGGTAGATATAAATGCAAAATTAAACGTATGAAATGATAAATGAAGCCACCTATATACCACATCATCTTTATAAATAATTAAATAATATCCTCTTTAAATAAATCCTTATACAAAGTTTAATTGAAAATGCTGATTTAGAATTATGATTATACTCGCACCACGTCCTCGAGATAAGTATCCTGAAATAAATAGATTATATACACAATGTAGTAACGCTAGGTGCTACCGTTCATACACTATAGTTGAGAGTATTTTTTTTTTTTTTTTTTTTTTTTTATGTTGTATCTCGTACTGGTAACCCCGGCATTCCTTCGCTCGCTCCGCTGTCGGCGCCAATCGTCATTCGCTTTTTAGTGCGCGACCGTTCAACATCTCTTTATTAAATCGTGTTACAGAACGTTACTATGCCCAAACGTAAGCATAATAAAGATTACGAATACATTAGTGACCAAATCAAAAAGTTAAAAAAGAAATTAAAACGTGCTCGTAAACAACGTGAGTCATCATCATCTAGTGAATCGGAATCCGAAAACAATATCGAAGGCGAGTACCTACACAAATTACTTATAAAATTCCACAGTAAAATTTATTTTGTTGTTGGAAGGATATTATCTTTATTTACGGCTTTTATGCGTATAAATGCCTGTTTGTGATCATAACCTATTTTCTTACAATTAATTGTTGAAATATACATTAACTTTAACGCGACATAATGCAATCGAGTTGATCATCGGACTGTCTCACGCATTTAACACGTTAAATTACCCACAGTTACCGGCATAGCGCATACTATGCGCGTAGGTAATCCTATCGGTGTCAACTACAAATGCATCTCGAGCTGATTTCTGGACTGCCTCACTGCATTTGATATCTACTCAAACGTTTGGTTAAGGATATAATCGAGCTGCTCTTTGGACTGTCTCACAATATCCTACAAACGATCTCAGGCGATGTTACGTGCCACTTTAATAAATTGTTTAGCCATCGGGCATGCCTTTGGGCTGTTCCACGGCACAACCAAGCCATCGGACAAACCTATGGGTTGCTCCACGGCATAAAACCTTAATGTACCTGCTTTTATTAGTCCATAATACTTCAAGTACCTAACAAATTATAATAATCTAATGCTTCTATGATTAACACTGCTCTGCTGTGGGTAATTTTCAGTAGCATTCAAGCTAATTACACAATAAAATATTTCGGACTGTCAAATTGAAGACAATATATCCATCACAGAGCATGAAGTTAATAACGATATTGAGGTTCTTCATAGCGAGACTATACAAAACCCAATACATATACCATCCACAACAGAAATACCATCTAATACAGTGGCTAACTTGGACCAAGTTGCCCAAACATTGGAGCCAATATCTGGCCAAGCCTTGGACCATACATTGGACCAAACCTCAACCGAGGTAACCACAGTAGAAAGTGAAGAACATTCTTGGTGATGATCCCACCTGCCCAGTGATATATGGACCAGATATCCACAAGGAACTGGCCAGAGAGGCTGCAACATGTCGCGACGTCTGGGCTTACCAAGGAAACCAGGAAAGACTTGCAGCAGCGTTACCTATCGCCTGCATTTTTCGAACCTGTACAGCAAATCTATACTACTATGGTTCCGAACTAATCACTCAAGGAGTCTGCTCAATACGAGGCAGCAATATCTGATCTTCTTCGTATCGGCGCAGTATCGGTTTGCGAGCCTTCTCAGGACCAATTTGACTCTGGAATATTTTTAAGACCAAAGCCAAATGGCAAGATATTAATAGTTTATTTGACCATATAAAAAAAAAAAAAAAAAAAAAAATGCCTAAGATACAACGTATTATTGTGTACAATTATTAGCATCTGCTGCTGAACTAGGTGTAAAGCCTATGCTTCAGCATGCAGCGCCTCTATCCTCGGCTCAGGGTATACATATGTTCAAAGCTTACGACTAAAAGGATACAGTTTACAATATAAACATATACTTGGAAAAAATAGACTAGACTCGTGTTGTAGATGCGTGTCATACTCAATTTTCATACTACAAGTTTATCGATACGAACCTTCAAATTGAAAGATTTACGTACAGTTCTGAAACTACTTTCAAGGGATTGCCTCATGGCAACCCTGGATCTAAAAGATGCCTACTTTTTAATGAAAATACATAGAGACTCGAGAAAATATTAACGTTTCATATTTAAAGACAGTTTATGAATTTAACGCCTTACCATTTGGCTTGAACACGGCTCCTTACATCTTCACAAAAATTATGAGACCTGTTGTGGAAATGTTACGATCAGCCGGCTACTTATCATATGTATGGTACCTCGATGATTTGTGTTTAATAGCAGATTCATATGAAAACTGTTTAGACAATGTTGAAATTACTAAACAATTCCTTACTAGCTTACGATTTATAATTAACTTAGAAAAGAGCGTCATGACTCCATCTGTCACTTGTAAATACCTTGGCTATAATAACAATACACAAAAATTTACCGTACAACTACCTCCAGATAAAAAATAACGAATAATATGTGAAATTAAAAAACTAAAAAAAAAAAAAAAAAAAAAATGATACTTTGCCCAACTCGTGGGACTACTAGTTTCTGCTTGCCCTGCTATCGAGTACGGATGGCTTTACACAAAGCAACTGGAACGCTGCAAATTCTTGAATCTCAGAGGACACGATAACTATGACAGGACTATGCAAATTCCTCCGTCATTACAATCAGATCTAGATTGGTGGTTGCAGGCCATCCCTCAATCCGCTAAGCGAATAAGGGACGACAACTACAGCTTAGAACTGTATTCTGACGCCTCAACAACGGGGTGGGGGGCCGCATGTGGAGAGGAGACCGCTAGCGGTCCCTGATCCAACGAGGAGCTGTCATACCATATTAACCACCTAGAACTTATGGCTGCGTTCATCACCCTCAAAATATTCGCAAAAAACTATTCTGACTGTAAAATTTTAATGCGAATAGATAACTCCACTACTATTAGTTATATCAATCGCATGGGAGGCATACAATTCCCAAACCTAACGGAAATGTCTAAAGCTATATGGTGGTGTACAGTACAGTGGTGTGAACAACGGAGGATATTTGTTGTAGCTTCCTACATCAAGTCTGTAGATAATGACGCGGCAGACGCGGAATCACGACGCTCTATTACAGACATAGAATGGGAACAGGCCTTCAGGAAAATAGTTGAAAAATTTGGTTCTCCTCAAATAGATCTTTTTGCCAGTCGTATCAATAAAAAGTGTGACCTATACGTGTCATGGCATAAAGATCCGGATGCATGCGCTATTGACGCCTTTACCATAGAGTGGATATCCCTATTTTTCTATGCGTTCCCTCCTTTTTCTATGATACTAAAGACAATACGGAAAATAATAACTGACCCAGCTAGGGGCATTCTAGTCATCCCCCTATGGCCCACACAACCGTGGTACCGAATATTTAAACAACTGTTGATATCAGAGTTATTAATTTTCAAGCCTAAAGAAAATATTTTAATTTCCCATTCCAGCAAGAGCAAGATTCATGCCAATCTTTCCCTGGCTGCAGGAGTCTTGTGCGGAAGGCGCTACTGAGACGGAGTGTACCACCATCATCCATAGCATCATTAAGTGACAACTCCATCAAGCAGTACGAAGTATGCTTAAAACGATGGCATAGCTTCTGTATCCATAACAACTATGGCATTTTTGGGTTATCAGTACCAACAATTATTTACTTTTTAACACAATTATATAACTCAGGGGCACAATACGGAACTTTAAATAGTTACCGAGGGGCACTATTTCTCCTAATAGGATCGCACATATGCTCAGATGACAGAGTGAAAAGGTTTTTCAAAGGAGTCTTTAGGCTCCGTCCTCCTACACCTAAATACAATGTCACTTGGGATACATCCAGAGTTCTTGACCATCTAAGTACCTTGTACCCCAATGAAACTATATCATTGGAGAAACTATCTAAAAAATGCGTTACCTTATTAGCCCTGATATCAGCCCACAGAGTGCAAACTCTTCATAAAATAAAAATAAGTAATGTAGAATCTCTCCCAACACAAATTAACATTAAAATACCAGATCTAATTAAGACTTCAAAAGTTGGTAGCAGCCAGCCCATGCTCTGCATACCATTCTTTTCTGAAAAACCAGAAATGTGCCTAGCTACTACCCTATTATACTACTTAAGAACTGCCCCTCTTCGCAAATCTGATAACCTCCTAATTTCTTTCAAAAAACAACATTATATTGTCACTACACAGTCCATCAGCAGATGGATTAAAGCAACTCTAAGGACTGCGGTATTGATGACTCCACATTCACAGCACACAGTACTCGCCATGCTTCTACATCTAAAGCACACCAATTAGGCGTCAATATTGATGTCATCCGTAAAACAGCTGGGTGGAGTGGTACTTCTGCTACGTTTGGAAAATTCTATCATAGAAATATAATTAATAAGGATGATCAGATAACCTTAGCTAGAGCAATATTAAATAACAATTAAATTATTCAGATTCCTGAAATATTATTCAATGCGCCTAATCACAAGAATTGTTATGATTCTGAACGAATAACACAGTAAATTATGACTTCCTACTAATTATAACATAATATAATTAAGAGTGAAACCATAATGCCCACGTCACAATTGTTAATTTACACATAAATTTTGTAATAAACTTCCTTAAATAGTAAATAATCTCTTATTATTTACTATTTCTGACTGTGATATTCCCGACATATGCTCTCAACGTCTACATTGTGTATATAATCTATTTATTTCAGGATACTTATCTCGAGGACGTGGTGCGAGTATAATTGATGATTAAACGAACTTACCAAGTGAAGTTCTATCATAATTATACGAAGCACCACGTCCGAAGAGATAAGTATCTCCCTCCCAGACCCCCATTATGTTGCCCGTGTAAAAATCGGTAATATCACATTCAAGCCAACTCCAAACTAAATGACGATTGGCGCCGACAGCGGAGCGAGCGAAGGAATGCCGGGGTTACCAGTACGAGATACAACATAAAAAAAAAAAAAAAAAAAAAAAAATACTCTCAACTATAGTGTATGAACGGTAGCACCTAGCGTTACTACATTGTGTATATAATCTATTTATTTCAGGATACTTATCTCTTCGGACGTGGTGCTTCGTATAATTATGATAGAACTTCACTTGGTAAGTTCGTTTAATCATCAATTATTTCGTATTCATATAATGATATATTTATTAAGTTAACATTAAAAAAAAAACAAGCATTATGATTTAGAAAATTTTAAGAAATAGGAGTCCACCAGCATCGGGAACAGGGTCCAAAATATCACTAGTTAGGGCTCTAGAGAAGCCGTGGGCAAAAGCTAGTCACTACAAAATAATTTTTAACAAAAAAAAAGAACCGACTCCAAAAATCTTTCTGTTAAGTAAAATTGCACTAAAAAGTTATAACATAATTGCATTATTTACTTACTACAATTTATAGAAAAATACTTTTTTAATTTTAGAGGATTCTGAATAAAATCAATTTATTAGGACAATAATATACAATTATTATTATTTTTGGAGTCGGTGCCAGACAAACTTTTTTAAAGGTACATTAACCATCATTATTTTTACGATAATGTATATAATGTATACCTAATTGAAAAAATTTACAAATGAACACAACGACTGCCTAAAGCGAACGTAATACGCTACTTCATGAATGTACTTACACGTTTATTGTCCTTTACTGGCACCGACTCCAAAAATAATAATAATTGTATATTATTGTCCTAATAAATTGATTTTATTCAGAATCCTCTAAAATTAAAAAAGTAGTTTTCAACAGTGTGAAATGAACTGTCATCATTTCACACTGTTTTACATAATCTCTGATCGTTGACCCGCTGCATTGATAAACGCAAAACGTTCATTCAATTCTGCGTGTTATAGTTCAGTCAGTGGCGGTACCTTCATATAAGCCCAAAAGCCCGGCATGCCTTACTAAAATGCTCGATAGAGAATCAATATCAAACCCGAACAATTTAAAAGTTCGCGCGCTTAATTCTTATCAAAATAACACAAAGTATCTACCTATGCCACACTACTACACATCGCGATTGTTCGAGTTACGCAGTTGCAGCATCTACATATAGCTATCTCGCTTACACGTACGGGCTTTTACGGGGCTTTCAAATACTATCTCTGTCTCTTTCGCACTTATAGCGATGTGCCGTATAACGAGTATATACCTTGTGCGTCTACAAATCGATCAGTATGGAAGATTTAAGCCGTGCATGCCTATGAAGTTGCACGCGTATGCACACCTTGCCAACTCTGCAGTGTTGCCGTTATATCGACGTTGTGAGATATTGGAGATTTTTACGAGTTTGGAGACTTTTTTTAAGATTTAGCAACAATAAAAACTAGCAACTTTTTAAAATAATTAATAGCTTCGAGTCACGTGACACATAGATTAAAAATTATGAATTTGTTTATCGAATTAAATGTATTTACGAGTTATTAATATTATTTTCAAAAATACCAAAGAGTCAAATAAAATACATTCTATCATTATAGCTAAGTTTCATATTTTATTTCCATCAGTGTAAAATACCCTATTGCGACATTTAGCTAGATTTTTCATATACCTGGCGACTTTTTTTGCCTAAATGACAACACTGCAACTCTGCGTAAATAGTTCCTGACACCCGAGTGCAACTCACTTCAGTTTCATTTGCTTGAGTGGAAAAAGTTTTGTTGTTAAAGTTTTTTGTGTGTTTTCTTAGATTTTCTCAGTGATACAATTGTTTTGGTGACTTACA
Source organism: Xylocampa areola (assembly GCA_935421205.1). NCBI lineage: Eukaryota > Metazoa > Arthropoda > Insecta > Lepidoptera > Noctuidae > Xylocampa > Xylocampa areola. Next base: position 19,919,117 of record OW285208.1, read on the forward strand.
ATTGAGGTAATTGTACCTTGTGAGGATTTAAAATGCGTTCAAGTTTTGATTGGCGAAGATAAGGTAAAATCTTTAAACTTTGCGCAGAAAAAACAGTTAATTTCTTCATTAAAACCGACGCCTAATCTGTGTATTTCTCAGACTAGTAAATCGCATAAACGAAAATTTAATAGATCAGTGTATAAAACTAGTTAGATTGTTGGCTGTTCGCACACTAATAAGTTGTATTGCTGGTGCTGCATATTTTTTTTGAATGAAGATTCCGAATACATCTGGTTATAATGATTAGTCGATATTGTTTGTCATTTAGCACAACAGGAACTTCCTTTAAGAGGACATGATGAGTCCAAAACTTCATTAAATAAAGGCAATTTTTTAGAACTGGTCTCGTTAATTTCAAAATACGATGTCGTTTTAGAAAAGCATATGCAGCATCAGGAAAGTGACAAACCGGGGCCGAGAAGAAGACGGATGAATTCACTTTTAATTTATTGTACCTAACCAGTAGTTTATGAGAAAATTGCGATGATACATACGTAGGTACCTACATACTCAGTCCAAAACTGAAATTTCTTTTTTTGAAATCGGTTAAAATTTTATTGGGCTTGCCTTATTTTGAAACCCTAGGCACGCCACTGAGTTCAGTAATTATGTAAAACCGCTAAACGTCGTTCAGCTGTTTTTCATAACAGTACTGTTTTGTAAATCAGCTAGCAGTTTTGTAAAACAGCTTATTCTACAGTCCATCTGCGACATATCCATATCAAAGTAGGAAATCTAGATCTGAGGCTATTTCAAAAGAGAGTAATAAATTGCGAAAACAAGATGAAATTAAATAAAAAAAAAAACTGACTAGCGTATGTTACTCACGGGACAGTGTAAGGATTCTAACGATACCCCATATATCGAGATCAGTTCAGGTATTTAGAAGTTATGGTGGAATAGGTAAAGAAACTCACAAACATACTTACACATATACATACTTATATACACTCAGTTTTTTGAGAACTCGTGTAAAAAGAGATGTTTGAGAATGCGGTCTTACGAGTACACTAAAAAGTATTAAATAGCAAAAAAAAAAGACGGATTTCCGGTGCTTCTCTTCCGGTTTCATCATCATCATCATCATCTGATGATGAAGCTGGAAAATAGGCAGTTCATTAGAACTATTCTAGAGACCGTAAACACCACCGGAAAGTCACAAGAAAGCAAAATACACCACTTCGACGACGTATTATTGTTCAGTTATTTTGATTTAAATACCAAACTACTAAACCAATTTTCATAAAATTTAAATGGGACCAATCTGAAACTAAATCCTTTCAAATAACATAAAAAAAAAATCCGAATCGGTTCATAAATGACGGAGTTCTGAGGTAGCAAACATAAAAAAAAAAAAAAAAAAAAAAAAAAAAAAAAAAAAAAAAAAAATACAACCGAATTGATAACCTCCTCCTTTTTGGAAGTCGGTTAAAAATTATAAAACAAACCAAACTCCGCCGCATCTGTCTGTCCGTCTATTCGCGATAAACTCAAAAATACTGCATCGATTTTCATGCTGTTTTCACCAATGGATAGAGTGATTTTTGAGGAAGGTTTTAGTATATAATTGGTCAAGTTTTTGTATACATTGGCTAAAATATAATGATATTTGTTGGAGGTGTTGGAAAAAAAATAAGCCGTCTGGGAGCTTTCAACGTAAACGCTGCTTGAACCCTCTAAGATATAACAAAATGCTGTAATTATGTATCTTTAGGTCTACAGAAAAGTTTCCAATGGCATATGTCTATCTCTTAAGGATAACATACCATATCCATTTTAATACTTTAAAAAATGAGCAATTATAAAGCGGTAATTGGAAAGCGGGAACGGGATCAAAATTTCATGATTACTTTTGGTCGCGGTAGTCGACATACAAGCAGGCGAAGCCGCGGGTATCAGCTAGTATCATATATTTATGAATCGGAGCAATAAAAGACTGCAGAGCATGCGCTGTAGGCAGTGTATATAATCGTAAAATTCATGTAAATTACTTAAGTTATAAATACTTTTAGCTCGTCAAAGTTCGTCAATATAATTGACATTGAAAACAGATCGCTTTATAATGTACACGTGTTCCAACAGTGGTAGGTAGGTACAGTCATGTGCAAGCAACGTTGGCGTTAATTCGAAATTTAGAGCATTGCTATTTTTATGAGCAGAACGGGACATTATAAAGAGACGCCAAATTCGAATTCAGGCATCGAATTTATTCCGTCCCGCTCTTATAGTAAGTTTTGGTGAGACAGCGATGCTCTAATTTTAGTTTAGTTTGCTAAGTCAGAATTGACGCCATTAAGCTGTGAAAATAGTGTTTTTTTTTTTGGTATTTTTTTAATGTTCGCATTGGACTTTTTCCTAAATTATTAGTTAAGGACTTGACCTCTTCACCACGAAGGATCAAACAGAAATATAACGCCGTTATTAAGTCCTATGCGATGAGACGATTGCCATCTGTCAGTGAGGTAGAGTGCTTTTAAAGAAAAACACAATAACACTTGCCCGATGCAGGAAACGAACCTAGTTCTCGTTGAGCAGCCACAAAACCTATGAAACAGGTTCATGAATCATTACTTGACTGCCAAAAAAGAGGAGTGTTATGTTTTAGAGCTCATGAATGTAGGTATGTATGTCTGTGAGTTTCTTTATTCAACAATAACTTCTAAATTCCTGAACCTATTTTGATGTATCGGTAGAATCCTTACATTGTCCCAGGTAATATAGGCTAGCAAGATTTAAAAAATCGTGCGGGCGTGGTTTTTAAATAATTCATCTTGTTTTAAGCTTCATATTTTAAATAAAAGCTGGTTAATCATTTCGCTAAACATATGTATAATTATTTACACACGCAACTGTATCCTAATTTATTAATGAACGAATATGTTAGTCGTTAATTAATTAATTTGGAAATCAATGTGATCATTTAACATGTTCGTGCACGACGAGAAGCAGGAAGGTTGTCATTTGTAACCTCCATGGTCAATGGTAACATCACAACGGGTTGGTTGCGAAACCAAAATTTATTGAAAATATATACAAATTTTATATACATTTATGTGAATTCTATCGTAGGCCAAATAAACATAAATATAATGGCGAAATCAATGGTCGCAAGCGCGGCTGCTGAGCGTGAGGTCTTGGGTTCGATTCTCGGGTCTGGCAGAGTTTTATTGGGTTTTTCTGTGAGGAAATTTTCTGTAGCAGCCCGGAGTTAGAAAGTTGGTGGTGTGACACCCCCGTGCTTCGGAGAGCACGTAAAGCCGTCGGTTCTGCGCCTGATCTCTCTCTGGTCGTGTCGGATTGCCGTCCCATCGGACTAAGAGATTTGTGCACTATAATATCTCCTGCGTACTTGACTAATCTCCGTGGAGATAGGGCGCCTTAACCGAAATACGGTCGGGAGGAGTTTTACCTACATTAGACTAATAACAATTGTAAAAATATGACATAGCATAACATAACACAGCATCATGCCTTTACTGCCCGAAGGGGTAGGCAGAGGTGTACAAAATTGTGCACCCACATTTCACCAATGCTGTTATTAAGTCCCATGTAGGAGCTTGTGAGCTTATTGCTAACTACCGGGCACAATTTCAAATTCCGGGACAATGAGAATTTCCTAACAGAAAAACACAATAACATTTTGCCCGACCTGGGAATTGATCCCAAGAACTCATGCTTAGCAGTCGCGCTTGGGACCACTAGACCAAGGAGGCAGTCTTGCTATATATGTTGTGTCTAATTTACATACATAAAAAACCACTAACCAATTATTTTGTATATGTTTTTCCTTCCTCATACAATATGCCTAATAATAAACTACATACATATATACCAACTCATAATGACTGCTAATATTAAAATATGTCATTGAAATATAATACAGGAAACACTAAACATATATTAAAAAAAGATATACACGTCGAATTGAGAAACTACTTTTTTTGTCGGTTTTGTCGGTAAATAAATCAACTAACACGATATTATTACGGGTCATTAGCATCATGTAGGTACTTGTAATTCGAACAATATATATAACTATACATTTGGTGAGTAGGTATGAACAATTCTACGGTGCAGATGTTTTGTTTGCACTTTCTTATAGTTGTTATTTTACATAGGTACATTAACCCCTAAAATATGACTACGTACTACTTCTGCTACACCATGTAACCATACTTCCATTATTATCCCCCTTTTTATGTGCAGAAATGCCCTCGCATACCGCTCTGACACGGGGGGACAGAGCGGCGCATGGACATACCGGGACTCCTCTGCCGCCGCAACCCCCATCTCTCAGCCGCGGTGCCGCCCATACGACACCACAGCCCGCTTCAGTTGCGGCACCCCCATGAGGCCCGCAACCAACGCCGCTCCAACATGGGCTTGGAGGCAAAGCCCCGAGAAGCGGCCCTCTTCGGGTTCCTCTAGCTTCACTGTGGGTGACCAATCCAAGGCTACTAGAGCCCCCTTATCCCCATCCTGTACTTTTACCAATCTATTTGGGGTCGGCGCATCAGCATGTATTCTTCTTCCATACATACTATCCATACTAATATAATAAATGCGAAAATAACTCTGTTTAACGAAAAGCGAAAGTAACATCAACAATGCGCACTTAAGGTTTGCTAGCAAGCCATGGAGCGTAGTATCTTAGGAGTCCGGTTATCAGACCGTATAAGGAACAGTATACTGCACTCCAAAACTCAGATAGCCGAGGTTGGTGAAAAGGCCGCAACCCTGAAGCGGAACTAGGCTAGTCACATCTGCCGGATGTCGGACCACATGTGGGCAAAACTCACTACTGCGTGGCGTCCACACAGCGTTAGAGGACGTCGCGGCAGGCCCAGAAGGAGACGGCGGGATGAGCTCGACACCTATTGGAAGGATTGGCCGCAAAAAGCTTTAGACCAAGAGGAGTGGAAGAAGAGGACGAAAATTACTGAAAAAAAAAGAACTGTTTTATTTGTTACCTTTCCACGACTAAACGGCTGAACGGATCTTAATAATATTTGGCAAGGAGATAGATTGTATCTTGGGGAAGGACATACGCTACCTTTAGTCGCGCAGACGAAGTCGCGGCCACCAGCTAGTATGTAATAAAATACCTAATGTTATAAAGGAACAACCGTTATGAATGTTTAAAAAATATCTCCCCACATAATTATAAAAAAAAAAAACTGTACAAGACTTCTGAGCTGATAAGTTCTCTACTGATTAATTTATTTTGTTTTTCATATGTACCATTGTTTATGTTTGTTTTATTTTGAATGACTGATTTATTTTGTGGTAGTTTTTCTTAAATACCATTTTATAAATTTGTTTTAATTTCCATTTTATGCCAATCTATTTGTACATTGTAAGAATTTCCCATCAATTTCGCGTCCTCACTTGACTTTTAACAGGTAAAGTAGATTCTCACGGCCTTGAAAACTAGTGTTAAAGTAATTTCTTAGTCATAACAATGATTGTTACTTAGTCAGTGGAGATGAATCAGTAACATTGTCGCAATAACATGAATACGCCTCTCTTTGTCGGCTCACTTGACACCTGTGCATGTTGACGCAGAGATCGTAAACCTTTTGTATGTATTAGTAAAAAGCAACGAACATTTTTAACATTTTTGTTTACATAACAGCACAAAACATAGCATCACGCCTGTATTTCCCGAAGGGGTAGGCAGAGGTGTACACAGTTGTACACCCACATTTCACCAATACTATTATTAAGTCCCATGGTGGTGAACTCATTGCCATCTACCGGGCACAATTCCAGACTCCGGGCTGTTACTGAGAATTTCCTAACAGAATTTTTTTTATAACACTTTGCCCGACCCGGGTATCGAACTCGAGACCTTCTGCTCAGTAGTCACGCTTGGGACCACTAGACCAACGAGGCAGTTTATATTATTTATTTTTGTTTACTTTTCCATATTTATTATTCTAATTATCTCTTTCGGGGAAATTACGTTAACTGGGATCGATAAAGTGGACTACGAGTAAAAACTAACACTACGACGGAGTAACAAAGCTCGACTATCGCCCGCCGCTTGTGCACCGCTCCGCTCTCGCTGTCGTCCCGCTCGTCGCTGTTGTTCAGGACGTGGCCTAAGCACGAGCTATTGAAATGGGTTTTGGAAGTAACGTTTTGGCTAAAATTAGAAATGATGAGATATTTTATACCATTATATTATTGTAAAGTTACCCATATCGTGGGCCAATCACGTCTTTGGCCAATAATTTTAATACTTAATATGCCTACCATACATGTAAGTCGGGGTCTAAATGTTAGTTTAGGCCCAATTTTATTGCTTCGGCAACACAGCAGCGTTACTGTGTTGCCGGTCTCAGGTTAATGTTTGTTTTAACAAGGCCTAATAATATTTTTATGATTACTAAGAAACCGGATTTTATGGGTTTTCTTGTATCCTCCTATATTTATTTTGACTTTTATAGATTGGACCTTAATAAATTTTGTATCGATAATATCTTCTTACGCCTACACAATTTAAGCACTTGAACCAAAGGTTCACGACCCCTGTACGGCAGGTTGCTACAACGTAAAACCAGTTAACCTGCAATACTCATCTAATAATATAAAATGTCTGGTGTTAATGGTTTTAATTAGTTTCTATTCATCATGGCCATTGAGAACATTAATATGTAATTCATTGTCTTCGGATATTCAGTGATATTCATAAATGCAGTTAACCTGCTATATTATTTAATTCTCGAGATAATGACGGCGACATATTGACCATATATTCGTTTAGATTATATTATAATTTATATATAAATAATCACGCCTGTTTCCCATTGGGGTAGGCAGAAACTATTGATTTCCACTTGCTACGACTCTTATTTATTAAAGTTATAATTTTTTATTGAAAGAAAAATACGGTCGTGAGTATGGTTTGAACCTGCGTCCCCCGGATGAATACCACAGGCGCAGATGCAGTATTTCTTCTTTATTTATGAATGTATCACAGTAATTTGGCTGACCAGCTGATTGACAGACATCGCACAGCCAGACCGGCGGACCTAAAGAATCGACATTCGGAGGAAATTTCATTCAGTTCCAAATACCTGTCGTTACTGAGAATTTTCTAACAGAAAAACTCAATAACACTTTGCCCGACCCGGGAATCGAACCCGAGACCTCGTGCTCAACAGTTGCGCTTGGGACCGCAACGCTAGACCAACGAGGCAGCTGTATTTATAATACAGCTGCCTCGTTGTCCATGTATTAAATGATAAATGATAAATTTGGTGAAATGTGGGAGGACGACTGTGTACATATCTGCCTACCCTTTCGGAGATTACAGGCGTGATGCTATGTAATGTGATGTTATGCATCATTATACAAGCCTATGTGAGTGTCACCATGTAGGGAATCTAGAATAGCTTTTGAAAAAAGAGCCATAGGAATTTCGAGTTGACCTAATTGACGGCACCAGTAAATATATCATTAACTCTGTAACAGTATCGATCCCATTAAGCATTTTCAGGTAAAGATAAAAGAACCTGCATCATTATTATATTAAAAAGGTCATGATAGAGTAAATACTTAATTAAATATGTAAATTATTCACACACCTGTATTCTGGGTAAAACTATGCAATTTTGAGACTCATAGCTTTAGTTCGAAAGGTCATCACGGAGTATCTTTACGCAGAAAATATATACAAGTCCATCTCAATAATATCTACCCAAGTGGCTATTACTATAAATTTTCACATTGCAATCATATAAAACCTTTAAGTGCGCAAGCGTAGCGAAGCAGACATGGCGATGATTTTAATTATAAAACGGATTGCGTTCATTTTACTAAAATTATCACCGAATATCTTTGTGTCTGTGTATTGTTTTTTACTAATATTTATTTTAAGTCATTCATTTTAGGCATTGGTTTAGTGATCGCAAGGGCGACTGCCGAGAGTTATCTCCTGGGTTCGATGCTAAAGAAACGTTATTGGGTTATTCTGATAGGAATTCTCAGTAGCAATCCGGAGTTTGAAATAGTACACGGATAATGGCAATAGGCTCACCACCTTTTACTTAATAACAGCTTTCGTGAAGTTGTACAATATTGTGTACACCTCTGCCTAGCCCCTCGTGTAATACAGGCTAGATGCTAAGATGCAGATGTAACGTTCCGTCAAATTCAAATTAACTTAATTTTTATTTATATGCCTAAGGCCCTAAAGTCTAACAATGCATAATGTGTCAAAAAGTGCACTAGTAGTATTAAGATTACGACAGAAGTGTCAGAATAAAAAAAACAGAAGTATAAAATATTAATCTTAATCGTTACACAACTTACTTTTATGGGGATAATGATTACCGATTAACCGGACACAATTCCAAACTCCGGGCTGCTTTGCGGTCTAGTAGAAAAACTGAGATTATATATTTGACTTAATTTTATTTAAAAATATAAATTAAATTAAATTTATTTTGTAGTTCAAATCGATCGGTTGATGAACAACCTAGTGTCAGAGTTTAAACCACCCGTAGGTTACTGATATGGCTTTACATACCATCGAGAACATATTCGTTGGTGTGCTGGTTTCCTCACGATGCTTTCATGTTTTTAGAAAGCGAAAATTAATTAATAATATGCACATGACTTTGAAAAGTCAATGGTGCGTGCCTTGGATTCGAACTTGCGACCTTTACTTGTCAGTCCAACGGTCATACCACTAGGCTTTCACTGCTAGTAAAAATAATGCGTAAATAAACAAGATAGTATTAGTAAAAGCTTTTTTTCATATTTTTAATACTACACAAAATTGAAATAAAGAAGCATTTTCTGAACTATGTTAAAAATTGCGTGTTGTCTAGAGTGAGCCTTCTACACAATTCTATCTCGTGGCTAGAGTAAGCGCGGGCGCATCTTATCCAGTTTATTGTTAACTTTGTGTGACGTAATGTGACACTAGGCATCGCCCGCGGCTGTTCTCGCAATCTTGATGTATTATGGAGTAAGTTATGTTACTTGATATGACATTCTTTTGTTCTCTGTTGTCATCTCGCTTTCTCTTAGCAGGTTGGCAGAAGTGTCATCTGTCACTGTAGTTTAATGTCTGTGAGATTAGACACTAACTTGCTAAACGGAAAGAACACTAATCTCAAAAATGTTAGAGTTTAATATTCTAAGAACGGATACGGCGTGAGGTCCGGGCTTTAATTCCCAGATCGGTCTTATTGTTCTTGGTTTTTTTTCTTTAGTAGAACGGCAATCACCGACCTTATTGCTATCTACCGGGCACAATTTCAAAATCCGGGTTATTACTGAGAAGGTCGTTACAGAAAAATGAACCTGCGACCATGTTCAGCAGTCCTGCCTGGGACCATTACACCAACGAGGCAGATACTAAATAAATTATTAGGACATCTGCTAACCTCTTCAGTGAAAACAGGCGTAAAGTATGCTAGATTAGTAGTTCATCTTATTTTATACTGTCTTAGTTAATTGCGAGCCTGTCCTCACTCAAATCATAACGTACCTAAATTCCTAATATTATTAACAGCTCCTAGAAGTCAAACTACGTAAATTGTTCTCATAAGATATTATACGTAAATAATAAAGACTGAGTGAATACGTTTTTTTTAATTAAAAATGGATCTATGTTTGGCCACCAACTCGCCTGATGGTAAGCGACGGTGTGGCTGAGGATGGAGCACGTAGATCCAGAAAAAAACTATTCACTCTTAAGTAAAGTGGATAGATTTTGGGAGAACGATAGTTGGGGAGTTGATGCAAATGCCCAGACCCGTTTCCCACAACGGCTGCACCGGACTACATCCCGAAACACGACTAGGTCGCTTCACGGCATGGCTTCGTCCGGTGGGTGGTAACCAGCCGCGGCCGGAGCCTCCCACCAGAGTTGTGTTGCCTGTTTTGAACCACCCAGGACAGCAGTCTGCGTGGATTATAGAATTAATTCCAGGCAGAATAAAGTATTAAAAAAAGTATTATCCTATGTTTCGTCCAGGTTATAAACTAGCCGTCTGTCAATATATAGATAACATATAAACAATAATTGATTACTTCAAAGTAATTTAAAAATTCAAGATAAATCTTTGAAAAGCATTAACGCATGCTTAGCGAACTCTAAAGTTATTATATTAAATGGAAAAAGAGAATACGGTCGCGAACTGGATTGGAATCTGCGCCTCCCGGATAAATACTCCAGGAGCTCTGTACACTAAGCCATCTCGACCTCTGCTCACAACCGCAAATTCTTCTTTCATATTTTAACACGTCTTATGGCTACGTCATTGCTATCAATTCAGTCCCTATACGTAGCCCTATAAGTGGCCATTTTAACTGCCAGTTCATGTACCTCAAAGTACATTAACTGGGGGTTAAAATGGCCACTTTGAGCATTTCTCCTTCAAATCATTATTCATCAGTATTTGAATTTAATTTTTTGTTTTTATATACTTCTTTAAAATAAATGTTAATAGGCCTTTATAGCCTGATTAAATAAAAACAAAATAGGGAGTTTTTAACGGAATTGACGATATGGGAATCGAGGAATTATGACTGATACATGTGGAGGCACATAAAATGACATGATAAGTTAGGACAAGTCAACTTGAAATTACTATGGATTTTTCTTCAAAGTGCCTTTCTAGACACCCTATTTGTTTATTCAGTGATGTCTGCACTTTAATCTGTTGGTTCGCTAATTAACAGACACGATAGATTTTTATTATTATGAAGTACGTATTTATACGTGTCTGAGCCAAAGGCTTAAAACACACCTTGCCCTCTAAACCGGTTTCGGCATTTCTTCTCAGAAGTAGACAGGAAATACCCGCGTGTTCTAGATAAGAAGTGACGTGTAAATTAATTTTGAAATTACCTATTTATAAGAACTAGTGTAGGTTCTATTACAAATATATGTGTGTGTGAGTCAAACGCATGGTAGTTTATGTAATATTTTATTTTATGTAATTCTAATGCACATTATATAAAAATATTAACTTACTGCATCTCCTTCTCCATATAAACTTTAACAGTGCCAAATTTCATACTCCTCCGTCCGCGTAATTTTAGTAATTAGGGGTTCAAAGATTTTGCTTCACGTATATAGAAAAAGAAATTTGATTTGATTTTATCAAACCTCTTTCTTTAGGTAATAAATCTAGGTTTCACACGTGTAATTGCAGAATGGTGTGAAGAATAAAAATAAAAATAATACTATAGGCATGCGCGCGCGATGGTCTGATACTAACGATTAATTTGCTGGGATCCAAGAAATGGTCCTTTATCTCTGCTTGCCTATCTCAGTCTTGGGATGATGATATATTGCAGTTATGTAAAAGGTTGAATGTAATACCGTCAGTTGAAAAACAATAAATTAAATAAATTAATCTCATTATTTTTTGTATTAATCTCGTGAATATTACTTGTTAAATTATGTTAAGTTTATAAATACAATTTTATCGTATGGCTTTAAAATTTAAATTAAAGTATTTTTTTACTGTATACCCACTAAACCACCAGCCACTTAAGTTATAAATTTTGTTCCCGCTGAAGATGGAAAAATCCATTTTTTAGATGAAAATAAAAAAAAAACTTCTCAATATTCCTTAAAATGTATTGTAAGTTTTGAACCAATAATTTTCATTTCGTTCAATGAAAAATATAATTTCATTATAGTACCGTAACATTTCAATTATGTAGGTCGCTCATATGATATCAATATGAGCCGTCCTAAGCCGGACATGTCACTGACAACCTTTAACTCTCGAACATCGGTGGCCGAAGACGATACTAAGTTCAAATGTCAAAGCGCGTCCTTGCCGCGAAGCGATGCGCCAGCCAGTATAAATAGCCAGACCGACAACACAGAGGCATCAGTCGCTCCATTGCCTTTCAATCACAAACAGTCCCAGGACAAATAAAAAAACTCATCAAAAATGAAATCGGTACGTTTGGATTTGTTGAACAAAAAAGTGATTTTTGATACAAATTCCTTAACCTAAAATCGTCTTCGTTCTAAGCTTTTGTTTGAAATGTAACCAAATCCGATTAAAAGGTTCTTCCGATTAATCGATCTGTGTCTAAAATCTGTTGTTTAATTGTGTCATCTGCCCATAGTTCATCGTTGTCGCCCTCTTCGTCGCCGCCGCAGTCGCCGCCCCGGCCGGTCCTGATGCGGACGCGCAGATCGTCGCTTACGAAAACGACAACATTGGTGTAGAAGGATTCAAATTCGGGTAAGTGTATTCAAGCAAATCTTACTTATTTGTGCTCCACTTGTTCTATAATGTAGATCTATAACATAGTTCAATGTACATTTAAAATTACTGCTGTCATGTGTCTTTTTAATTGACATGATATTCATTTTTATGTTTTTACCAACAGCTACCAGACCTCCAACGGCATCTCCCAACAGGAGCAGGGTCAGCTGAAGAACATCGGCTCTGAGAACGAGGCCCTCGAGGTCCGTGGTCAGTTCTCTTACACCGGTCCCGATGGCCAGGTCTACACCGTCACCTACATCGCCAACGAAGACGGCTTCCAGCCCCAGGGTGCCCATATTCCCGTTGCCTAAATTAACTTCAATAATCCCAATGTCTAGTCCAAAAAATACTCATCCCTAACCCAATTCCTTTCCTTTGTTAATTATCCATTCCAAGCGATCTGTGATATGATCCTGAACGATTTTGTTAATAAAACAATTTATGTTATAGTATAATTTATGTATTCGTTTTATTACCTTTACCACCTCTAGTCGATCGAAATAAATATTTAAAAGCTTTGGGAATTATCAAACCGATGAAGTAAAATGCAAAGTGGCTCTTTCATAACAAAGTGGCTCTTTCATAACAAAAGACACTGCTCATATCATCATATGTAGAAGTAGTGATATAAAATATTTTATAACTTATGAAATTAGATCAAGCTGACAGAAAAATTACAATTATTATTAATTATTATATATTACATAGAAGGTTCCCAATACTAAACTGCAATTACCAGTCAGAAAAAAAAACATGAAATGTAATGGTAAAATATAACATAAAAATACAATTTATTGGGGCAAGATTCTAAATCGATCATCAAATGACGTCATAAATGGCTGATTGAATGCGATGAGACTTGGGTCATAGGTTGATATGTGAAGATTCCACAATAGCTAAACATAGAAATAATTATGTTAATTTATGAGCAGCCCGACCTTCGGGACACGATGGGTCTCTATTTGATCTGACTAGGCATTCATCTCATTATAAATTTAAAGTTAATTCAACCATCCTTGGAATTCTAAATTTGTCATATTATATACGGATTTAAAGCGTAGATGCAGCAATTGATTCCTCATAAATGGCCATAATGGTACAAGTGACCTTATAAGTTGTATCGGTTGGGATATTATGCATGTTGATTGTTGAACCCACGCCTTTGGGCTCATCCGAGATGTTGAAATCTTGATGGATAGTGAAAATATTTCTTCAGAAACAGGTTTGTTTTCGAGACTTGTGTTATGAAAGCTTAATTAAGGTTCAGTTGGTTGTATGTGTTAATAACAAAACATCACACTCTCTTCCTATTATTTAAGATCTTCATATGTAACTAGCAGTGATAGCCTAGTGGTATGACCGTTGGCCTGGCAAGTCAAAGGTCGCAAGTTCGAATCCAAGGCTCAACCACTGTCTTTTTAAAGTCATGTGCGTATTATAAATAAATAAATTATCACTTGCTTAAAACGGTGAAGGAAAACTTCGTGAGGGGACCAGCACACCTGAGAGGTGTTCTCGGTGGTGTGTAAAACTATGTCAAAAACCTACGGGTGGTTTAAACTCTGACACTAGGTTGTTCATCAACCACACGATAAGAAGAAGAAGATATGTAACTATGTTTTATATATATATATGTCTCTTTTTTTTGTGGTATTGTCATTACTAATGGATTGACCATTTAGATTTCTATTTGAATTCAGTGTTTTAATATTCTAGACTAAGAATCAAATAGAGTTTTTATATCTGCGTATTTGTATCACTATATCTTGTTTAAGAGTTATGGTCCAATAGTATTTTGGTAGCAGCACTGAGCGTTGCTTGGGCAAAGGAATTTTTATGTTTCAAATTTTAATTTTAGGGGAAATTCTTAGTAACAGCTCGGTGTTTGAAATTGTGTTCGGTGCGGTACAAAAGGTGGACATCCCATGATATTTAATAGCGGTATGAGCGAAATGTGGGTGAACAACATTGTAACAATCAATAAATGAAATCTATTTTAATCATATTTGTGCCTATTTCTCTATCGCATACTCATACGCATTACCTCGAAAGCTTGAACTCAAAATCAAAATTTCTTTATTCATATTAGGTAATTTTATGCGCTTTTTGAACGTCAAACAGTTCCTAGTCTTTTCGCTGGGAACAACAAACTACCCAGAAACACGTCTGTCTGAATCATGATTTTTATTAAATTTCTTTGATTTCTCAAAGCAGTGTGATGTTTAAATAAAGGATTTCTTAAGTATTCAATATAATATGAAATGTTTGAGGTACATGTTAGCTACCACGTGCTTAAGTACCATCGCAAATGAAATAATAAAGTGGGTACTATAAACAACAATGTCAGATTATAAATTTACGGTCAATTGATTATTTGTGCTGACACCAATGTTCAGGCTTCGGCCGCGGCTGGTTACCACCCACCGGACGAAGCTATGCCATGAAGCGACCTAGTCGTGTTTCGGGATGTAGTCCGGTGCAGCCGTTGTGGGAGACGGGTCTGGGCATTTGCATCAACTCCCCGACTATCGTTCTCCCCAAATCTTTCCACTCTTCTTAGAGTAAATAGGTTTCTTCTGGATCTACGTGCTCCATCCTCGGCCACACCGTCACTTACCATCAGGCAAGTTGGAGGCCAAATGTAGCTGCATTTTTAATATAAAAAAGACGTTTATATCAATTTTATCGTTTTTATTTAATTAAATAAAATTACCACGAGACCTAAAGTGAACTTGTCCATTAGCCCGGTCAGCTATAATGGTATAATTGTTGGTCGATTGCCATATAATGCGTGGTTTCCATATTTGGTTAATACGAATGCGCTGATCAACACAATCATGGGATCGGCGATGCGGGTTGTCAGGTCTCTAAATTGGCAGGACATTGAATCTTAAATAAGACAGAAACCTGGCTATTGTTAGACGGGAATATATACAAAAATTTGTTAATGAATAAAATAATGGAAAACAATAGAATAATTACAATATTAAATGGAAAAAGAATACGGTCGCGAACAGGATTCGACCCTGCGCCTCCCGGATAAATACTCCAGGCGCTCTGACCACTAAGCCATCTCGACCCTATAGTACCCTATGTACTGAATTGATTGCAATGACTTCGACATAAGACGTGTTAAAATATGGAAGAAGAATTCGCGGTGGTGAGCAGAGGTCGAGTTGGCTCAGTGGTCAGAGCGCCTGGAGTATTTATCCGGAAGGCGCAGGTTCGAATCCTGTTCGCGACCGTATTCTTTTTCCATTTAATATTGTAACTTTAGAGTTCGCTAAGCATGCATTAATGCTTTTCAAAGATTTATCTTGAATCGAATAATTTCTGAACATTTACGCGCGAACCGTAAATGTCAGAATGTAAAAAACTGTGCCGGGACAAGTAACGCCACGGCGAACCATAGACTACAGCTGTTGCCTTTAGAATAGACTATACTTTATTTCCGATCTAAGATTTTCCACCTTATACTATATATCACAAGTTTAATGTATTGTGTGACCTGTTTTAACGTAAAATTAAAGCTGATCTGGCAACTCTGCGTCACTACTATGAATGAGAGAATTGTTTAAACGCGGGCAAGACAAGCTAACACGATTTTGTTCAGAGTGTGACGGTAATAAGCCTCTTGATTGGTAATACTATTTTGAGAATGGACACAGA
The DNA here is from genome assembly GCA_935421205.1 of Xylocampa areola. Lineage (NCBI taxonomy): Eukaryota > Metazoa > Arthropoda > Insecta > Lepidoptera > Noctuidae > Xylocampa > Xylocampa areola. The sequence goes on from OW285208.1 coordinate 19,935,085, forward strand.
TCGTTTTGGTACTTGATAGTACTAGAATAGAATCTTTTATTTGCTTAAAATGTAGAGGTATATTACAGATGGTGTAAATTAAAATATAAATATGGATCCCGATACATTTTGCCGCAGCGCGACATGCAAATTCATAACATAATAATCCAAATATTGATAATGTCACTAAGTAAAAATATTAGATTTCCTTAAGTAAAACTATTAAATGTCAAAAGCTAGTATGTATCTAGGCTTGTATGATGTGATGTATAACACTTTAAAATGATCTATTTAAGAAATGTAAACTGCCTCGTTGGTTTAGTAGTCCCAAGCACGACTGCCGATCAGTAAGTTCTGGGTTCGATTCCCGGGACAGGCAAAGTGTTATTGAGTTTTTCTGTTATTAAATTCTAAGTAGTAGCCCAGAGTTTGGAATTATGCTCAGTATATAGCAATAGGCTCACCACCACTCACATGGGACCTCGTAACAGCGTTCGTAAACTACCACATAAACCTCTAAAACCATTTGCCAATTAGACTTGCCTCCACACAAAGTAGAGCCAAAGAAAAAAAAAGTTATTAATATAGCACACACAATAAAGCAGCAATTACATCATTTTAATTATGAGGCAATAATTTAAAACGGAACTGCCCACCGCTATTAAAAACAAAGAGGTGTGATATTATCGTGTCTTCCAATATTTTATTGTGACACCTGGGCTGAAACTGGTACCATTAATTATTGTTTGGTGTGAAGATAATAATGAGCCGATATTATTTTGTCAAAGTTACCAAGTTAAGTCTTTTGGGGGCTGAGTTGCCCGCGTCTGTAGGAGTGCACCCCTAAAATGGAAAAAAAACAGGTAACACAACTCTGTTGGGAGGCTTCGGCAACAGCTGGTTACCACCCACCGGACGAAGCTATGCCGTGAAGTAACCTAGTCGTGTTTCGGGATGTAGTCCGGTGCAACCATTGTGGGAGACGGGTCTGGGCAGTTGCATCAACTCCCCAACTGTCTTTCTCCCCAAATCTATCCACTCCACTTAAGAGTGAATAGGTTTATTCTGGATCTACGTGCTCCATCCGGCCACACCGTCGGTTACCATCAGGCGAGTTAGAGGCCAAACGTACTCGTAGATCCATCTGATTATTCAAATCCTGATTAAGACGGTTTTTTTTTTCATTACAAATATAAAATACTAGCGTTTACCTACATGTTACAAAATGTTACTACTTATTGATACGTATGCTAAAACCTTTTTTTAATATTATTTTAGTGATCTTCGCATTATTGCCTGTCTAATGGTACCGGCGTCCAAGCACAGATCTTTTCAACAAACTTGCCGACTAGATAAAAGTTTTTATGTATTGAATTTTATCGTTTTATCAACACTTTATGTAAATTTTGACGTTTAAAATTGACAAAGGTGTCGACAAAAGAACCGTGCTCGCACTGCTGGTTTGGGGCACATCGGTTTGATGGTTTCAAAGTCTATGAGGGACATAGGTAGTTTTTTTTTCATGTTTTATGTAAAGGGATTCTTATTTTTTTATTTTTTATCTGATTGCACATGCACACATACTCAGACGTGGAACAGTTGACGGTATCATTGGAGTGGTGATCGAGAGATGCCTTCGAGTGCATGTAATATTTTTTATAAAAGTATATCTGTTCGTTCCTCTATTTTCATCTTGTTTCCTTCTTTTCAGTGCAGTCGGGTTTTTTTGTTTAATTAATTTTATAATTTTTAGTTTCAACGTAAGTTAAATGTTGTTATTTGAAGTTTGTGTTAAACTTGGAGTATTGAAGTGTTATAATATATATATACCTATATTGATTTGGAATTGGTTATTTACTATCTTTCATTTAATACCCATATTGTTATAAAACAACATATTTTTATTATTCCCCCTCTAATTTTATTTGTGGACGCCATATTTAAATATTGTTATAGCTTTACACTCCTGCAATTGAGATGAATCTAATGACACCTTGTATGTTAAAATCCATCATGCCGTTTAGGCTACAGGGCTTGCCAAAGAAATAGACATACATACACCAACGAATTCAAAAAAATGCCTCATTAGTCTAGTCGTCGCAAGGGTGACTGCCGAGCGTGAGGTCTGGGTTCGATTCCCGGGTCGGGCAAAGTGTAATTGGGTTTTTCTATTAGAAAATTCTCAGTAACAGCCCGGAATTCGGAATTGTGCCCGGTTGATGGCAATAGGCTCACCAACTATTACACGAGAGTAAATAAAAGCTTTCATGAAATGTGGGTGTCAACTCTGTACACCTCTGCCTACCCAATACAATAAAGAACTGAATTGAATTGAATTGAATACTCCCTCGGGCAATACAGCCGTGATGCTATTCGAAAAACATAACCCTCCTTCCGCGTCAGTCGGGTAAAAGGAAAAATAATTTGAATATCGTGATGAACTTTATTCTCTACATTACCATAGTTTAATATAAATAAACCCCTTATGGCTATAACATACATACATACATACATAGCATCACGCCTGTATTCCCCGAAGGGGTAGGCAGAGGTGTACACAATTGTACACCCACATTTCACCAATGCTGTTATTAAGTCCCATGTAATAGGTGGTGAGCTTATTGCCATCAACCGGGCACATTTCCAAACTCCGGGCTGCTACTGAGAATTTCCTAACAGAAAAAGTCAATAACACTTTGCCCGACCCGGGAATCGAACCCGAGACCTCCTGCTCAGTAGTCGCGCTACGGACCACTAAACCAACGAGGCAGTTATATGGCTATAACACAGTGATAATTATCAATTTACACCGTATATAATTGTATAGCAGTGTTCATGTCATAGAACTGCAATAATGTTGCGGTCGCGACCCTTTGCACCTAATTACGGGGTCAGCACACCTTTCTCTATTAATATATTTAATATTTGATCTTTGAACTTTACGCCGCTTGTTACTGAGTATATATTTATTACGACATTAAATGGAAAAAGAATACGGTCGCGAGCAGGATTCGAACTTGCGCCTCCAGGCATTCTGAACACTAAGCCACCTCGACTATCTCGTTGATCTAGCGGTCGCGTGAGGTCTCGAGTTCGATCCCCAAGTCCAGCTGTTGGTAATCAAAAACAGTTGCTAAGCAAACCTACGGGTAGATTGACCCAGTCTTGATACTAGCGGCTTCTCAGTTATAATCTAGTAGTATGACCAAATCACTGGCAATTCAAAGATCGCAAGTTCGAATATAAGGAGGCACGTACCACTGACGGTTCCACCAAACCTAAACAAAATTTTTGATGAAATATCAGCTACAACTGACAGCTTTAAACCGGCAATGATGTTGTTTGATAGATTATTTCACTCAAATCTTAATCCCCCTGCTGTTATCATAATTTATTTGGGGTCTGCGCAGCATATACCTCTCTGGCATGCTGCTAAAGTTTTGGCTATGTTTTATGACCGGCCGCCTGCCTGACGTCAACCCTCTTTAGGAATGCTGTCGTTCGTGGTAACCGCCACCGATACGGTCTCTTTATATCTATGTTACACCAAATGTTATCCATGCGCCAGGTTCTGATGTTATCCTTCTATCACACTCCATTAACCGGGCCAAAGTTGCCAGTTGGTTTCACGCAAATCTATAATTAAAATACTATTACAAAATAATTACAATAATTGATATTGAGAACACAATCATGATTTAATAATTAGATTCAAAATTCACTCGTCACGAAACCAATATTTTATGAACAAAAGTGTTAATTCCAATCAATAATTCATCAGCCGTTTTCGCAAATGCTTTAACCTTTTACAAACGAGTGTTGTAAACTATTGAACTTCACCTTGTTACAACACTTAACCGCTCGGTAATCTTACTACGTAAGCCCTGGGGTCTCACAGCGAGCGGAGAGCGGAGATTATATTATAGTAAAATAAAAGAGGAAAATAACTGCCTCGTTGGTCTAGTGGTCCCAAGCGCGACTACTGAGCTAGAGGGTTCGATTTCTGTGTCGGGTAAAGTGTTATTGAGTTTTTCTGTTAGGAAATTCTCAGCACCAGCCTGGAATTAGGAATCGTGCGCGGTAGATGGCAATAGGCTCACCACCACATGGGATTTAATAACAGCATAGGTGAAATGTGGGTGTAAAAATGTGTACACCTCTGCATATCCCTTCGGGGAATACAGGCGTGAGGCCATGATGATGCTATGTAAAAGATAATTTGTTAACTGTCTATTTAAAACTTTAATTATGATTGTAGTGAAGCTTTCTACATCTACATTTAATTTTATTTTAATGGAGTTTTTCGCTATCGTACGAGCAGCATCTTACGATGAGATTGAAAGTCATAAAAATTTATTATAACAGAAAAAGTATGTACTTTTTTCTTGTTATAATACAATTATGTAACACATCTTTACCAAAATGTACTCGGAAGAGGAAAAAAAAAGTTATATATTTTTGTGGAAAGAAAAATACGATCGTGAGCAGGACTCAAACCTGCGCCTCCCGGATAAATACTTCGGGCGCTCCACTATCTTGACCACTGCTCACTACTCCGAAGTCTTCTTTCACATTTCTTTTTTTACCGTGCCTAAATAGTTCATATAAATGAATCAAACATAAAAAAAAAAAAAAAAAAAAATACAACCAAATTGATAACCTCCTCCTTTTTGGAAGTCGTTTAAAAAACGTCATCACTATCCATTCAATTCCCATATAGATGACTGAACCGACACGACTAACTTTGCATTGCATTTGACTTGTTTGTGTTCTTGACAAGATCGAAGAAGTTAATTTGACAAATGTTAGGTCAAAAGTGAAACGATAAGATATATTATACTTTAAGAACTTTTCTGATCCATACCTCATTACAAATAAATAAAATTAAAGTGTCTGTTTGTAATGTCAAAATAATAGTTTTTTTAAGCTCATTTAGTTATTTGCAATACAATAAGTATGCCAAAAATCAAATTCTGTCTGTTTGTCTGTCTGTCTATCTGTCTGTTTGTTTGTTCCGGCAAATCTTCGAAACGGCTGTACCGATTCTGACAAAATTTTAGTGGCAGACTACAGAAGGATTAACTTAGCAGACTATAGATTAATTATAATATAAATATACGCGGGTGAAACCGCGGGGCACAGCTAATCAGAAATAAATACAAACACCGACGCTACTGCGCTTATAATTATTTTTACCACTTCACCTTTTTACTTGTACTCGCTTGCAGTATGACATGGGTTTCATATCAGAATACCTACTTACATCACTGGTACTAATGCAAGCTAAGTTTGTGCAGAACTAACAATAAATATCGCCCATCACTGTCCACAAATATTAACTTAAATTACGTACTACGATGACCTGAGAAAAATATGAAAAAATACCTAACTAGATTAAGAGGTGATGTTGACACAGTAATTGACCAAAATAAATAAAACGTTGTTCTTGAAAATATACCGAAATTCATCAACACATCAAATCTGATATATGGTACATAATTTTCAATGTTATAATTAGATATTTTAGTAGTTTAGTGTAGGAAAACACAGAAATAACCACTGGACTTGGTCTGCAATCGCAGAGATACAGAGTGTGTGGTGATTAATGCTCTTTATTTGCATTTTTTGAGGAAGTGCAGTGCAGTGTATCATACTTCATGATCCAGTTCATAGATACCATAACTGAGGGCCTTTTCGACTTCTTCTTATTGTGTGGTTGATGAACAACCTAGTGTCAGAGTTGTGTCTACCCGTAGGCCTTTGACATGGCGTTACACACCATCGAGAACATCTATCAGGTGTGATGTTTTCCTTTACCGTTTTATGCAAGTGATAATTAATTTCTAATTTGCACATGGCTCGAAGAGGCAGTGGTATGTGCCTAGGATTCGAACTTGTGATCTTTGACCAGTATAACTGGTCAATATGCCATCACTGCTCTTGCTTTGCTTTTATACTGATATATAGTATATATATATATATATAATATAGCATCACGCCTGTATTCCCCGAAGGGGTAGGCAGAGGTGTACACAATTGTACACCCCCATTTCACTAATGCTGTTATTAAGTACCATGTAATAGGTTTTGAGCCTATTGCCATCAACCGGGCACAATTCCATATTCCGGGCTGCTACTGAGAATTTCCTAACACAAAAACTCAATAACACTATGCCCGACCCGGGAATCCAATCCGAGACCTCAGTTCTATTTCCATTCTGTCACATAACATTATTAAAGTATATATAGAATAATATATATATTTTATATTATTTCACGCATTAACCTACATTGCTCTCGGATATTTCTGATCACAAAAATGTAACAAAGCAAGACTGTACTATTATTTATTTAAAAAGAGTGTCTATGGAGTTTCTTGCCGGCTCTTCTCCATATGATCAACTTTTTGGAACCGAGCAACTAGAATCATTTGACGTTTCATAAGTGCATGTAATTTGCTTATTTGATATAAAAACCTTTTGACTTTGACTTTGAAAGGTCTGAACTCACCAACTATTGGTGAGCTAGCGATCAATGCTAAGCTCTTACTCTGCACCATGACAATTACAGTATCGTTATAATATGTTATTATAACCAAGTTTCATAGGGATAAACATCCAACATATAAATATTGTTTGTGCCACGTCAGATATAATTGGTCAGGTGAAAAACCAGCACGATACTATTACATAAGGGCCCTTTAAATCGATTAGGTAACAGTGACTTTAAATTATTCGATTGTACCTCCTTTATATGCCATTTGCCTCTGCCTATCTTGTTAGGGAAAATATTATGACATCTATAGACTGCCTCGTTCTGGTCTAGGTCCCAACAACAACGGCTGAGCAGGAGGTTTCGAGTACGATTCCCGGGTCGGGCAAAGTGTTATTGAGTTTTTCTGTTAGGAAATTCTCAGTAGCAGCCCGGAGTTTGGATTTGTGCCCGGTGTGAGACTCACCACCTATCACATAGGACTTAATAACAGCATTGGTGAAATGTGGATGTGCCTACCTCTTCGGGGAATACAGGCGTGATACTATGTTATGTGTTAATTATAGTGTAAAGTAATGTATTAACAAAGATTAAGATTTCATGAGGATAATAGGATTTCAAATTTTTTAACAGAAAGAAGACTAATCGAATAATTAATCGACGTATCTATATTCGGTATGAGATCGATACCATTATTTTTTATTATATAAATTGGTTTTATTGGTATCAATTCTTTTCGTATCATGGTAATATGAACATATTTGGTGGTATTAGGTATTTAGAATTGAGATCAAGGTCGCTGTAGCATCTCCGCAATTATATCCGATTAAGTATTGATTGGTCTATTATACTAATCGAATTTGGATTTATACTAGGCAATAACCAATTTTTGTATTGTATTTTTGTTTTCGATATACGGTTGAGAGTGAAAGCATTTGGGGAGCCGTTGACACCTTCTCCTAAATGCAAATGGTTGCCAACGAGGCGGAAGCGGAGGGAGAAGTGATCCCCGCTCATCCCTGCCACAGAAGGCGCGCCAGGAGGCGGACGGTGCTTCACGATCTCCGGCCACCGCGAGCGGTGGCATGCGCTCTGCGTAATAAGGTGGGTTGAAACCTCATCAGTGCCAGGCCCGCGATGGGCGCACACCGCGTTTCCGCACAAGCGCCACACGTGTCAGGCTAACTGTGGCAAGCCTGCACAAATCCTGGACCTTATCCTACTGGTAAAGATTATAGTAGGACCGTGTTGTTTTTAGGTAGGCCGAACAGCGGCCATGGTAGATTTAGGTAGGCCGAACAGCGGCCATGGTAGATTTATAGAGACCAAAAAAGAAAATTGTGTCAGTATCCTTTTATAATTATATATTTTTAACTAAGACAAAACTTTAACGGAGTAGATACCAACTGCACAGTGTGAAGAGTAAACTTATGAGTTTTCATCGATATCATTTACGTTAGGATACCGATTACCAGCAATATCGATACAACAATCGATTTGTTTAGTCATTGCTTCTGTTCCTCTACTGAAACTGATGTTATCTTGGCATTGCGATTGACAAATACGAATGATTCTCAGATCGTGTGGAATATGAATGTTAATAGAGCACATGCCACATTAGTGATGTATGCCCATTTGTGTTTTTATCGATAAAACCGGTAAGTTATGATCAAATGACGCACAAGGTTGTTTAAATGCAGTTCCTATGTTAATTTTAGTATTAAAAAAGGAATACTGTTTCCTTGTCACATTTTAACAACATAACCTCACGTCGGTATTCTCCGTATTCTTCGGTAGGCAGAGATGTACGTAGTTGTACACCCACTTATCACTTATGCTATTATTATATCCCATATTTTAGGCGGTGAGCCTATTGCCATTTACCGCACAATACCAAACTTCGGGTTGTTATTGATAATGGGTGCGTGTGAGATTAGTGTCTATCGATGAAATGTCAAGAACTACAAAGTATCAAAAAGAAAGAAAGAAAGAATCAGTTTTATTAAACAATATGATGAATCTTTAACCAGATTCAGATAAATCTTCGAAAAGCCTTAACGCATGTATAGCGAACTCTAAAGGTAAAAATTTTTGTGGAAAAAGAATACAGTTGTGAGCAGGATTCGGACCTGCACCTCCCGGATAAATACTCCAGGTGCTCTGACCGCTAAGCCATCTCGACCTCCGCTCACTACCGGGAATTCTTCTTCCACATTTGAATACGTCTTTTGGTAGTATTTATCCGGGAGGCGAAGGTTCGAATCCTTAATTCGAATTTATAACTTTAACCGGAACATCCTGTTTTTGTTGTTTTTTACGTTTCGCCATGAAAAACAAAAACCTTAAATAGTCACGATTAATCCGGTTAAAAGTTATTTTATATATTCTTTATATAGATAAAGTCATCATTAATTAATTACACGCATAATGATGATTACAAAAAGTCAGTGGTGCGTGCCTTGGATTCGAACTTGCGACCTTAGACTTGCCAGTGTAATAGTGAGACCACTCACTACGATATAACAGCTTAAATGTTTATTAATTTAAAAACAGTAATTAACACATGATAAATATGATAAAATCTGATTAATTAATAACATTTTACACTAATAATACTGATGAGGTGTTTTAAGATGAATCACTTAATTAAAGTTCATCAAATTATAAGAACTTGATTGAATACATTGTAAATTAAGTATTTAATGTAAAATGCATAATATGATATATTTCATAAAAATATATATTTATACATAGAAAAACGATATTAATACAATAAAATAATAAAAAATAAAAATGTCAATGCTTAAAAAACTGCTCAAAAAAATTCACCTACCTAACCTTATGCTTGATGGAAATGTCAAAGGTTTTTAATCAATTAAATAAAAACTATAGTTTAATGAGGATTTTATAACTTGTTCATTATTTTAAATGTCGGGTCAATGGAAGGGATTAACTATAATTTTATAGTTTTTATAAAATATTGGTTAATAATGGCGCCATGGTATTTAAGATGTCCTATTCATACTAAGATTTTTTTTTATTGATTCTCCACGTTGTTTTACACCACAGAAACTGAGGCAGCCCCAGTAACTTAAAATACTTCTTTCAGATAAAATTACAGTGCTGAGGCTAATAACAGCGAAGAAAAGTGGTTACAGAAAAAATAAGTTTTAAAGAACAAAGAAAAATTTGTCGTGTTAAATTTTTCATATTTGACTAACTGTGCCCTGCAATTTAACTCGCGGAATTCCCTTTTTGTATTAGAAACTCTGTTTATTCTCGGTATAAATAGTATTCTATGACCTACTCCAGAATCTAAAATAAACTATATCTACCTATATCAAATTTCATTAAAATCCGTTCCGCAGTTTTTTCGTGATTGATATTAATATTAAGTATCCAAAATGATAAACCCACAAATCACAAATATCTTAATTTTAACATTTACTAGGATAGCAAAGCAACTTTCATTCAAAAGTTTTGATTGATAATATTAACATGAAACTCATTGAAAAATAAGAAAATTGCGAATTGCTGTTTTAAATTTTCCTTTGGAGGGTTATCTTCTCTTAATTCAACCCAATGCAACGCGCGCACCAATACCTAATCGCACCATGAATAGCAAGCTTTAAACCTAACCATAAAAACGTATTTAACCCAAAGTATTTCAGAGATGCCTCCAACCGTTGCTACATGATGTTATTAGATTTGAACTTTACCATCTCTACTTATCTTGTTAAAACGATAGTTTAGCTCGTTTTAAACAATCCAGGTAACCCGGTAAAGGTTAAAAGTGAAGATTGGTATCGCAACAATCGAGTCGATGTAGAATCGATGTTTTAGAAATCGTACCTGATACCATCGGCGGTATGATAAGCACATTTTTCTGTCAATAAAAAATATATTTTTAGTTTGTTATAAATATAGACTACCTATTTATATAAATTAATTGGTTTTATAACCAGCTCATAACTGTCCCACTGCAGGGTAAGGACCTCTTCTCATACAGAGAAGGCACGAGCTTAATCACCATGGTACCTCATTGCGGGTTGGCGATTTCAGACTACCAAGTCCAGGTTTTCTCACGATGTTTTCCTTCACCGTATGTCAGTGATATCTTAGATTAACAAAGAAAGTACAAAAAACATTAAAAAAGTCACATAGGTACATGCCAGGTTAGCACCCACAACCTGCGGCTTAGGAGGCGGGCCCGTAACCACTTGGCCACCAAGGTAGTGTCTTGAAGTGTCTCAAAATTAAATATATATTTTTTGTTTTAAATTTAATTACAAAGTAATTAAAACAAGACCAAAATATAAGTGTATAAAAACACGTGTATAAACACAAATAAAATAGACGTAGGTACCTACTATTAACTGGAAAACGATACAAAACTATCATAAAAAGTTGCCGTAATAAAAAACCATTACTAGAATTTCTACAACGAAAACCGTTAATATTGTCTATAGTAAAAAAAAAAAAAAACACCGTATTTTTTAAGACATTCGTGGTGACTTGATATCAAAAAAAGGATTAAAAACTGGATTGATTCCTAATTTGAACATCTGATATTTATTTGTCTCTTAACATATTAGATACTGTCTTGATATTAATGTTAAGGAAATAGACAACTTTTACGATTTGAAATGAGGCAGAGGCCATCTTGTATTTTTTTTAGGATCGACGAGACGGGACCCTGACGGATAAATATTTTTGTTTACCTTTGTGAGTCTTAATCCCTGAATGGATATGCATATTAAAATCCTTTAATCTAAAACTATTAAGTCTCTACAGACGCCAACTTAATTGTAATATCTGTAATAAAAATTAATTAATAAAAAAAAAACGCCTGCTATGTGTGAACGTAAACAGTGAATAAATTAAAAGCAAAAAAACCTTTTTAAAAAAAAGCTTTTATTTAAATGCTCTAAAAAAAAGAAAATAAAATTTTCTTTTAAAATATAAACTATCTACTTATTAAAAGCTTGTTACCTTGTATACCCATATTGCAGAAGTGCATAAAAAATAACTAGTCTGCCATCTTGGATGTTCCGCCATATTGGATTTAGAATGACGTCACATTTATATTAGTTTTTCAAGGTACTCTCAACAAGCCCTTTCATTTGATACCCATATTGTAGAAATGCATTAAAAATAACTATTCCGCCATCTTGGATGGTCCGCCATCTTAGATAGTACACCATATTGGATTTAGAATGACTATCTAGAATGACATCGTGTATTGTCATCCAAACTAAACGTGTATACAAAATTTCAGCTCAATCGGTTGAAGATATCTGCTTCAAAATTGAGTAGCATGATTCCACCAGAAAAAGCATACATACATACATTGCAAGTTAAATAAAAGCTTTTAAAAACAAGGTAGAAGAAATATTTTGTGAATCATTTTCTTATAGCCCGCGACTGCGATGACAATTCTTCATCTATCTTGCTTTTCCCTTTTGATATAAATTAAACACGTTATATTATTTCGTATATTTTATGTCACTAATGATCGTGGTTGCTACGCGACCACTCCTCGAGCTCGAGAGCTGAGCAAGGAGGTATATATGTTTTTCTTGAATAGGCTTTGAAACAGGTTAACGAATTTATACATTTGTCGTGTATGTTTAATTCATTCCGATATCTTGCAGGGTTCAGAAGATCTATCAATCTGCCTAGGTTTTCCACAATTACATTGGGATCAGCTTCCAGTCAAACCGGATGCAGCTTAATACCAGTCATGGAGTGACTGCCCATCTGACCTCCATAATCCAGTTACTGGAAAACACGATGTCTCGTGGTACAAGAAGTACGAAGCGCTTTGAATCCACGTTAATTATAAAAACCACGAAACAGTGGAATGCGCTGCCGGAGTGGAGGTCCCCGATATTTACAATCTGGGTGTCTTAAAGACGCGAGTGAATCGGTTTCTTCTAGGCAAGCGTACTCCATCGTACACCGCATTATCGCTTAACATCAGGCGAGATGGCGGTCAAAAGCAAGACTAGAAGCTAGTTTGAAAAAAAAGAAACTGGCTACCCGTAACGGCTGTTATTTTGCAACCAGGACCGACAGCTGAACGTGCTCTCCGAAGCACGAGGGTTCACAGGATATGAATATAAATATTTGTGAAGCTATCACTGCTGCCATCTGGGGTCAAAAAGTAATATTTGTCCAAGTCCCGCGCGAACGATGTCGCTGGCACAGCTAGTCAACGATAAATAAATCCAATGTCGTATCGTTTACGTCACGTCCGTTATAAAACACTCTTTTGCCAAATAGTGGAACACGAACACCAAAGCCGGTTTTCAGCTGTTAAATAATTTTATGTTTATCGTCTTCTATTCAATCAAACGATATGGAAAGTGAATGTCAAGGTCATACATTATATATGTATGTAGTGTTACATATCATACGTTTTGGTTATTTGTATTAGTTTCTATGAATTATGTTAATATTATTAATAAGACTTGACTTTTAATGACATTTTGGAATTTAATTATTGTTTGTTCAATAATAATTGATTCAATATGTTGGCCTTACAAATTTTTTTTACCATAATTTTTACCATACAATATCAAAAATTTAAAATCAAAAGTATCTTTATTCAAATTAGACCATTTAAATACCATAGCTAGATAGAAGGTGACCGTATCGGTGGCGGTTACAACCAACAACAGCATTCCCAAAGAGGGTTGACATCAGGCAGGCGGCCAGTCATAAAACATAGTCAAAACTTTAGCAGCATGCCAGATATAGGTAAATTGCGGCCACCCCAAATAAATTGGGATAAGGGCAGGGGGACGATGATGAAATTAGACCATTTGAAATGGTACTTTTTGAACGTCATACATTACAATAAGACAGTCCCCAAAAACGCCCACCCTTCACCGCTTCCAAGTGCTTCACTGGAGAGAAGAAGCAAATACATACATATATGCATATTGCTTCAGGCAGATGTGAACTGAGAACTCCCTTAATTCATTGATACTGTTATAAGTACGTACGTATCTTTTTCAATTCAACCCTAGTCACGTGCGCAAGATTATTGGACGCAAATCTCACACGCACACATCGAAGACTAGAACAAATATTTTAATCATTTAATACATAATATAGCACCATGCCACTATTCCCATAAGGGGTAGGCAGAGGTGTACACAGTTGTACACTCACGTTTCACCAATGCTGTTATTCAGTCCCATGTAATAGGTGGTGAGCTTATTGCCAATTTGCCATTTACCCAAACTCCGGGCTGCTACTGAGAATTTCCTACCAGAAAAACCCAATAACACTTTACTTTTAATAATATATGTTTTCAAAGAAAAAAGAACCGCCTGCAATGGAATGGTGAACACATAGAAATACAATTGCAGCAGTCGCGGGTCATTTGCTTGCAGTTATTGCAGAGTTCCACTGTCTATCACCGAAGATCTTCGTCAGATCCTAATCTATACTAATATTATAAAGAGGAAAGATTTGTTTCTTTGTTTGTTTGCATTGAAAAGGCTCCAAAACAACTCCACCGATTTGAATAATTCTTTTACCGTTAGGAAGCTACACTATCCCTGGGTGACATAGGGTATATAAGATCACGCTACGACCAATATTTTTATTTCCTTATTTTTTGGGGGCAACAGAACAGACGGCTCGGAACAAATTTTACTACGGAATTAACTTCGAAAGCCAGGAAGAAAAATCTGCTGGTTTATACATTTTGGTGAAGTAGGTCACGGATCTGAAAAAAATTCGGATGTAACCTTGCCTTGTCGTAAGCGAAGTATTACGCTAACACACACGCAGCGTACTGGCGCCTTGTGGATGAGTTTTAAGAATTTGTTTGCGTTTAGCTCGTGTATGACAAGCGAAATTGGATGACTAGGCATGTTGTCCGTATTTTTTAAAGATCCGTGGAGTAGGTATGAACATTTCTTTTTTATTAAGGGAATTGGAGGAGGCCTACACCCAAACATGGGTACAATACCTGATGATGATTCTTCTTAAATTATTAATGATGATGTAGTTACAAATATAATTATAACAAAACAAAGTCCTCCACCGCGTCTGTTTATCTGTCTGTTCGCGATAAACTCAAAAACGACTGCACCGATTTTCATGTTGTTTTCACCAATGGATAGAGTGGTTTTAGTATATAATTTGTCAAGTTTTGGTATACATTAGCTACAATATAATGATATTTGTGGGAGGTGTCGGAAAGAAATAAGCCGTCTGGGAGTTTTCAACGAAAACGCTGCCTAAACCCTTTCAGACATAATAGGTACCTACTGAATTGATAGCAATGACGTCGCCAAGAAGACGTGTTAATGTATGGATGAAGAATTCGCGGTGGTGAGCAGAGGTCGAGATGGCTTAGTGGTCAGAGCGCCTGGAGTATTCATCCGGGAGGCGCAGGTTCGAATCCTGTTCGCGACCGTATTCTTTTTTCATTTAATATTGTAACTTTAGAGTTCGCTAAGCATGCGTTAATGCTTTTCAAAGATTTATCTTGAATTATATAGGTTTACAGAAAAGTCCGCGATGGCATATGTCTATCTCTTAAGGATAACATACTAAATACATTTTAATACTTTAAAAATTGGGCAATTATAAAGCGGTAATTGGAAAGCGGGAACAGGATCAAAATTTCATGATTACTTTTGGTCGCGATAACCGACATCCACGCGGGCGAAGCCGCGGCCATCAGCTAGTGCACGCATAATTAAATAAAACCCACTACAGATAAAAATCTTTCAAACGCATTATTGCATGCCTATCAAACTCAAATAGATTTCAACATTAACATTAACATAGCATCACGCCTGTATTCCTCGAAGAGGTAGGCAGAGTTGTACATATTTATACACCCACATTTCACCAATGCTGTTATTAAGTCCCATAGGTGGTGAGCCTATTACCATATACAGGGCACAATTCTAAGCTCCGGGCTGCTACTGAGAATTTTCTAACAGAAAATCTCAATAACACTTTGCCCGACTCAGGAACCGAACCCTAGACCTCCTGCTCAGCAGTCGTGCTAGGGACCGTTAGACCAAGGAAGCAGTTAGATTGGTCTGTTTTTATTATTTAAGGAAAATGCATCTGTATGACACTGAATTAACTGCAAAGTTTGTCGTGTCGGTTCTGTCACCTGTGAAAAGATAGCGATGACGTCACCTTGAGAAGTTTTAAAATTTGGGAGAATAATTAGGTATTGTGAGTAGAGGTTGAGACGGGTTAGTTGGCGGAGAGCCTGGAGTATTATTATTATTTTTCTCTTTAATCTCGGGAATAAACCCGGTGCTTTGTTGGGCTTGCCTGGAAATACAGGTCAAACACACAGAGGCCCCTGTGAGAGTTTTAATGTAAATTGAGTTGGGACACCAGTCGGACACTCTCCATGATTGCATAGCACGCCTGTATTCCCTGAAGGGGTAGGCAGAAGTGTACATAATTGTACACCCACATTTCACCAATGCTGTTATTAAGTCCCATGTAATAGGTGGTGAGCTTATTGCCATCTACCGGGCACAATACCAAACTCCGGGCTGCTATCGAGAATTTTCCTAATAGAAATACCCAATAACACTGTCCGACCCGGCAATCGAACCCAGGATCTCTTGCTCAGCAGTCGTGCTTGGGACCACTAGACCAACCAGGCATTCATGATTGCACTATAGGAATGCAGCAATGGAGAGTTTCCGATAGGTGCAGAACTATTGAGATTGGAAAAATTACATCAAAAATGGTCTATTGCTGTGTCTTGCTATTTAGAATAGATTTAAAATTCGGTTGCCGGAATTAAAAAAGGCTTCTGCTATTCTTATTATTGTTATAAGTTTACCAGAATCGCTTTCAGGAAAAACCGTTCTAGCCGAATTTACAACACGCACTTAACAAAGCAACATAAAACTGCAATAAAATGACATATTGACAACCAACCTCATAAAACTATAAAATCACCGGTCTACATTCTAAAATCAATCAGCTCTTAAAATTAACACTTATGACATTGCTAATAAGGTCATTAATGCATCACACACGTTGACAATAGTGACGACACTAATCTATCATTTTTGGTCTACCTGCTCAGAAGCAGATTTCATTAACATTATTCAAATTTCCTAGTGTTTACAAAAAATAATCCGCTAAATGGCGGAGGTGGGCTAAAGTTCACAGAATCACGCAAAAGCGAGCATTCAAATATATGCAAGGTAGTCGGACCACGTATAAGTATATAAATGTGCGAAATTTCGAGATCAATCACAGTCCGGTACATCCTCTCCTCCTCATCAACCAACACCCACCTTTCAACAACAAAAATGAAATCTGTAAGTTTTCTTTCAACCACAATCATAATTGCTTCGTTTCATTTAGAAATTTCTTTTGTTTTATCCTATATGTTTTAGTAATCTCACATATTCGCAATTAGCTTTTCTTTTTAAATTATCTGATCGACTTTGTATAATTAGCTAATGATTTTCACCTTGATATCAATCGTAACTCATTTGATTTTAGTACATAATATGTCAACTCTTTATTTCTGAGCACATTCACATAATCTCTATCAAATATCCGGTCCTATAATTCCTACAATATTTTGTAATATTTTCCACATTTCTTTACTCGATAATTTGAACTCCCATATCAGTAGAATCTTCTGCATGGTCGCGCAGGCGCGGCTCAACCACTTAACTTAAAACACATGCGACCAATAAACTATTTAGTGGGCTTTACGAGTAACTCTGTTAAGGTTTTAATACCTACATTTCACGCACAATTTGAACTATGTAGTAAACACAATACATATTTCTGTAGACAAGCATTGAGTAAATTTGAACATAGATTTAAATAAAATACACGGTGGTTAATGAGACCAACAATTTATATTTATTATAATATTAATTAAACAGGATACTCTAATGTAAAAAGTGATAGATATTATTTAGCACGTGCTCTGGGATAGCTATGTTCTCCTCTCTATCTAGTACTTACTACTTGTAGTTTGACAGATGTGTGATAGTGGCGGGATAATGCTAAGCCAAAACACGTGATAATTAATGTTTTATGTATCTTTCTTTCACAACTTAATTCATTTTATAAACGTTTGTTCTAAAAATACTTACAACTAATACAGTTCGTTTTATCTTCTAAGAAATTAATGGTTTACGATTTATTAGCGATTGGAGTCTCCTTTTAAGTAAACAATGGCTGTGGTAGGAGACTAGTTTGTTCAATTATGCTCCTAAGCTCTGAGTCTCTTCGTTCTGTTAGTTCAAAGTTATGTTTATGCAAATATCCATTACTTAGGCAGGTATTTAACCATAGAGGCGTTAAGTGAGTAATAAATAATCGTAATCTAGACTATTATGTTATAAAGTTTTATTATTCTTAATGTCTGCACATTTTTATATGCAGTATTATAATTATTTTCACATTTATACTCTTTTCTTATTTTTCCTCTTTTAATTACTGATTAACTGATAGCAATAGCGGTGGGATCTTTTTACGTTTTCACATTATCATTTAGATGATCTTGCGGCTTGCCATCAGAATCACAAGTAGCTTCAGAACCTTGACATTTGCGTCTTATTTTAATTATGTCGCTTTAAATAAATGTCTAACAAAATTCCGATAGGTCACCGACGTTTTAGAATATAAATTATGGTCGGTGAAGGATCCACTATTTCCTCATTGATATAAAAAATAATTTGAAGGTCGCTCTTGCATATGCATAGAATTTTGGCAATTTTTTTTGTGCTGTTTTACTACGAAATATCAGGTGTGTTTAAGTATATGCAAAGGTGCACCATAACCTGACATAATGGATTTACACGTGGTTTTTTCTTCTTATCGCGAGGTTATGAAATATGTATTTATTTAACTGCCTCGTTGGTCTAGTGGTCCGAAGCGCGACTGCTGAGCAAGAGGTCTTGGGTTCGATTCCCAGGTCGGGCAAAGTGGTATTGGATTTTTCTGTTAGGAAATTCTCAGTAACAGCCCGGAGTTTGGAATTGTGCCCGGTAGATGGCAATAGGTTTACCACCTATTACATGGGACTTAATAACAGCATTGGTGAAATGTGGGTGTACAAGTGTGTACACCTCTGCCTACCCCTTCGGGGAATACAGGCGTGATGCTATGTTATGTTATGTATGTTATTTATTTAATCAAATTCAAACAAAATGTCAAAGTAAAAGTAAAAATCAAAGTAAAAGTCAAAGACAAAAGTTTTATTTCATATAAACCATTTAAAGCAACTATGAAACGTCAAAATTTAGTTGTACACTGCTTAGTTACCGTATATACCTATATCTGGCACATTGTTTCCGTTGGAAAAATTTATAAGGGAAAAATGTATAATGATAGCTATATGCTTCAATCTTAAGGTTTACTTTTGTTTGTTCAGTTCATTGTCTTCGCCCTCTTCGTCGCCGTCGCCGTGGCCGTCCCAGTCGACCCCAGCAAAGACGCCTACATTGTGAGCCAAAATGTAGACAACATTGGAGTTGATGGATACAAATATGAGTAAGTATTGTTTGAACACCTTCTGTAGTTTTCCATGTTCAATAATTTGAGACCAAATATCATCATCAACAATGGACATGACGCAACAAGATGGCGACGCGGCAAATCGCGCAAATGTAGCGCGATGAATTAGACGTCTTTAAGAATTACTGCCTTGTCGGTATACTTAGTGGTCACAAATGCTAAGCACGAGGTCCTGGGTTCGATTTCTAGGTCAAGTCAATTCTTATTGTATCTTACTAGTAATAAATTCTCAGTAGCAGTTCAAATTTTGGAAATGTGTCCGATTGATATAAGCATTGATGGCATTATTAACATAGTTATCAGGTTCAAATCCTGTTCATGATTATATATTACTTTCCCCAAAAAATTTGCATCACTACAATTCTACCTATTCTTAAGGAAATACAAGCATAATGCTCTTGTATTAATATTACAAACATTTCTTCAACAGTGTTCAGACCAGTGACGGCAAATCCGCCAGTGAGGAGGGTCAGCTGAAGAACATCGGCTCTGAGAACGAAGCCCTCGAGGTCCGTGGTCAGTTCTCCTACACCGGTCCCGATGGCCAGCTCTACACCGTCACCTACATCGCTAACGAAGGTGGCTTCCAGCCCCAGGGTGCCCATCTTCCCGTAGCCCCAACTGCCTAAGCCAGCATTAGCAGCTACTATATCTAGTCTAAACTGACCGACCTTGCAGGGGTACCTGTTGATCTGTGACTGATCGTCTTGTTTCGTTGGAATCTTGCACATAAATAGTTGATAAGGTAGAGAATATATGATGTGATTTTATTTTTATAATTTTATTTTATAATCCCTGGGCTTCGTCATCATTGTATCTGTTCACGATAAGTTATATCAAAGCCGAAATCTTAAGCAAAAAAAAATTACATGTATTTTTGGAATCAAAGAAAATATTACCTTTCTAAAACTTTCACGGGTATAAAATAGCTAATATTCCACCACGCACTAAGCGTTTCCAAACGTCTTAGCAAAGGAGTGGAACTCTCTACCTACGTCTGTGTTTCCGCATTCAACCCTAATCTCTTCAAAGTTAGTGTGAACAGGCTTCTTCTGGGTAAGCTCACTCCATCGTCGACTTTGTCTCTGTCACCTCTGACCTAGACGAGATTTAAAAGCAAACACATAACATATAAAAAAAACGGAAGATATCTTGAAGTTATAGTATGTTAAATATTGTAACTTTAATAAAAGCGTGTTAATAACTAGTCCGCCATCTTTGGGAGTCCACCATATTGGATTTAGAATGACGTCACTAAGCTCACCATGCATTGTCAGCAAACTAAACGTGTATGCAAAATTTCAGCTCAATCAGAAAACGGGAAGTGGGTCAAATTTAACTTCTAAGATTTTCTTACATAGTTAGTTACAGGAGAAGCCAAAAAGAAATCGATTTAAAAAAATTTTACATTGATACCAAGAACAAACGTATGTACACATGTGCTAATAGCCCAATCGATTTGGGGAAACGGTTAAAAATTCTGATACAAACTTCGTACCAAAAGCTAAGACACTAACAGCTAAAAATAATTAAAAGCTTCTAAAACCAAACAACAAGAAATACCAAACAGTGACACTACCCACAACAAACTGAACAAGAATCGACAATAGATCAAAATAAAAGAAAAAGTCAAAGGGTTTCCAGGTATCGTTTGGAAGAACAACGCTCATGTGTGGCACAATCCATTAGGAGATAGAAGAATACCTTCAGAGCACTCACCTACATCAAAGTTAATCAAAGCTAGCCCCACAAAGGACCGAAAAAGGAGTTCCATTGTGGCAAGTAGTCCTGTACTGTGATGTGACGGAAATGTGCTCTACTTAGATATTTTTTGTTGTTTGTTAGTTTTTATTACGAGACGTGAAATGATAAGGCTTGTTGGTTTTGAAAATTGATCTCATTTTGTTTTATATATATAAATAAATATGTTAATAAACTACAATATAGTAGAAATATAGTAAATTATTATAACATCCAAACTTATATTATAAATGTGAAAGTAACTCTGTTGGTTTCCTACGTTTTCACGTCTGGTTTAAACGCTGAGCCAATTTAGGTGAATATTGGTATATAAATAAAGATCGATATGGTACATAGTCGCGGGAAAAAATATATTTATTCACATAATATTTCATAAAAAGCACGTGTGTTGTCTGTTGTGTGCGTTGTGCATAAACGACTTCCAAATTTATACGCGCTATACGAAAATGGTTATCGAAAGTAATTAATATTTTTATGTATATGCTAATCACTTTCATTGACAATATTAAATTTTTCTTTTATTTTATCTTATTTCTTAGATTCTATATGGTTACTCAAAAATAATACTCGCAAGTAGAGCACCTTTCACGCGGTTACAAGATAACCAGACACGGTGGCGAGATTACGCGCGCTTTCAAAGACGCTTTGATTTCGAGGTGTTAATGCATGGCTTTATTACTGCCTTACCTATGTTGAGAGATTGAAGATAGCATTAATGTTTGTAATGGTATTGTGTGTATATATTGTTGCATGAAGTTTTACACATGCTTGTAAGGTAATTTTGTTAGAATAAATGTTAGTTAAATGACGTTTAAGTTTGGCACTGGGATCCGAGTCTGCTACTTCACGAAAGATTCAATTGAATGTCGATGGAATGATTTAATTGATATTCTGTTAGTTATAAAAGGTTAGTGGTCCACCATTGCACCGCCATTCAACTGTCAATAAGTTGTTCGCTATTTTGCACTACTTAATATACCAGTGTAATCGCGATGGTATTATTATAGGGAGTCCTCCGCGTTTCCTGAAAAATAAAATCCAGTCACATTTAAAGAATAGATTTCTTCTGGATCTACGTGCTGCATCCTCGGTCACACCATCACTTATCATCAGACGAGGTGGTGGCCAAATATAGATCCATTTTTGATAAAAAGAAGTCTGTTTGTTGATTGACATTTTTGACGATGACCTTTTTGTATTGAACTACCTAAAACTGACTTTGGCATCTACCAAATCTGTCACAATTATAATGGAATCTCAATAGTTGGATGAATATATCTGTCCCTCTTTATGATATCCTTCCTAATAATATCCTTAGGCCTGTTAATATTTCTTTTCTTCTAACCCTTGTTGGTTCTCCTTTTATTAAAATTCTATGTAAATTTCTTACTGTAAATAAAATCAGAATTTAAATTTCTTGCTTTCCTACCTAAAAACGTATTTTTCTGGTTTCAATTGATTCCCTTTAATCTAAATACATAACTTTTAATCTTTCAGAACTTTGTTGTTGGTACACTAATCTAAGTCCTGATAATTATTAATCTCTATTATTAATTATATTTTAATTTATTCTTTTTTTTTATTACTAAACACTAATTGCATAACTTTTAGCGTGAACCGTAGCTTGGCTTTCCCACTGGCCAATTTTGTTCGAGTTCGAACCCGATGGAGCCATAATTAACCAAAATTGGAATTGGAATTGCAATAGTTGGATGACAATTGCATGTCATTTTTATTAAAACAAGCAGTCTTGGGTCCTTCCCTGGGTTTGCGATTTTCAAGTTTTGGCATATATTCCCCGAAGGGGTAAGCAGAGGTGTATACAGTTGTACACCCACATTTCAAAAATACTGTTCTTTAGTCCCATGGAATAGGTGGTTAGCTTATTGCCATCTACCGGGTAAAACTCTAAACTCCGCGCTGCTACTGAAAATTTCCGAAGAGAAAGACTTGAAAACATTTTGCCCGACCTGAAAATCGAACTCAGGATTTAGTCGCGCTTGGCACCACTAGATCAATGAGGCAGTGTTGTTAATATTGCATATTAAACAGGTAATTTAAATCGAAAATCGAATTTAAAACGAACATCAAAAAAAGTTTACGTTCACTTACTAAAAAAAATAAGATTATCAAATCAAATCAAATCATTTTATTTTTCAAGAATGTAGTACAGTTAAAAGATGTTTAAGTGAAAGGTTGGTTCAGTACATTCAACCATGACAATAGTGTGCAAAAATAAAATATAAAATGTGATTTTAATTAATGTTAAAAATCATAAGTAATCAATAGCGAATCAATTTATATGATTATTTCATTAGAGAAAAAAAAATGGAGTAAAAAAATGTAATTAAAAAAAAATGGAGTATTTCAACATTAATTAATTACAATTATTGGAATCACATGTGTTCATTAAGGTTATAAAAAAAGCATTTATCTAAAAGCCATTTAGTGAGATTTGTTTCAAACAATGCCAAAAGGAGATCTTTAAAGCTATTGGGCAGTTTATTATAAGTACATCTTGATTGTTTATTATATATTTGACTTGACTTGTAAATTAAGTCAACATTTTATTTAATAAAACCATAATAATAATATTAATTTATTTTATATTTCTAATGATGCGTATTGAAACAGGACAGCATTATATATTTTTTCTTAACCCTACAATATCTTAAGTGTTCCAAGTGAACGCAAACTTTTTTTGAATGTATTGTTTAGGTTTTCATTTTTGATGCTGAGAAAAATATAACTGTTTGACCCTACAGCTTTAGGATCCTGTCTATTTTTGAACGAACACAGCACAGCGCAGCACACACTTTTTTACTTGTTTCTTCATTATAATATATAGGAGCCAATTAGCTATATAAGAGACAAAACAGTACAGTGCAGCGCAGCATAGCTTATTGAAGATTGGTTATTCAATCTTGGATTCTGCGAGATGCAATTATTAATATAATAGGCGCTCATAGCTCATTCTAACTTCAGAATTTATTATTTTAAAAATAATTTCTACGGCTACGGTCATAAAAGGACTCAAAACTGCCAGACAGTCTATGAGGTGGTATTATGACTCTAGATCACAATTTAACACCGAGGCCTAAAATATGATGACGCGTACCTACCCAGAAGAAACCTGTTCAATACTCCCCAAATAATTCAGGCCTAAAGAACAAATAATGAAACGCACAGAAGGGGTGTTGGCCCACGCACCGTGCTCAGACGCACATCAGCGTGTTTGACAAATACTTTTTGTTAGTCGGGCGGCGACGTCGCCATGTGCGGCTGATAGTGAAGCGTTAATATTACAGGTGGACTTGATCTATTGCTGCTACGTGAGGGGGGCTAAGTGATAAGCGGAAGCGGTAACCCTACTGGGTTTTGGGTTTTTGATAAAGATGTAGTTATTTCTGGTAGTCTTTTTTATCTCATAATACATCTACAATGTTGGTGAATACCGGGAGGGGACGGCCCAGGAGGATTATACATTAACTTGTAGGGTTACTCTTTAAAATAAATAAATCCAAAGGTTGCCTGGAAGAAATCGCCGAGTGTGATAAGGCCACCCATTGTACTTCTTTTTTAATGATATGTCCTATGTTGTTGTTTTTATCGGTGGAAATCAAATAAATTGGCCCGTTCGATTGACATTGGAAATATGTCAATTCGTTTGAATCCCAAAATGTCAAATAAAAGGTCGGGATACCATATGCCAACATGCTTTAAAATTTATTAAACTGATTTACAACTTATTTTTAAACACTGTTTTAACGTAGGAATTGGATAGGAAATGGTATTAATTCCAAGATTCCACTGGTTAGTGATGGCCTCCAAAAAAGGTCAAGTGCGTAGTCCTCTCTACAACCGGCGCGCGGGTATGATCAGATGGACTGAAAGATGGATAAGATGGAATGTATGAACGTGGACGAAGTAAAAGGCATACGTAAGGATCGTAGCAGGTGGCGTTCTGTAATTTCTGCATTGGAGAAAGGCGTGAATTTATATACGTATCTAATATTAACATAGCATGGCACCATTTCTGTATTCCTCCAAAGGTTGAGCTGAGGTATTTTTTATGTACACCATATTAAAATAATGCTTTATTAAACCCATAGTCATAGACGCACAGATAAGCCTATTGCCGTCTACAGGGCTGCTGTTCAGAATTTATACATTAATATTCTCTAGAACCTCTCGTTTATGGAGGAGCCGACAGTCGGTCGATCGGCAGTATGGCGCGTCGGCGGTTTATGCAATTTTTACATATTATAATATATCTATGTCGTGATGACCGACTGCTCACGGGCCAAATGTTTTACTCGAACGAAGACCTTAGCCAAGAATCAGCTAGATTCAGGACTTCGCCGCAGGTTCAGCTCATAACTATGGGTGCTGTTCGAGTTCTCAAACAGTTGAGCAATTCCAAAAAATGAACGTTAGTAATAACTAGTGAACAATAGTTGAAGCGATTTAAAATAACAATATTTGTACTAAATAATTTTCTAACTTGTACCACTCTCCGCCAACGTGTTGTTCCGACTCAACGTGTTAGAAGAACACGCGATATATTTGTTAAACAACGGCCCACCCTGTATATTGAGCACGGGTGCGTGATTTATGAATTTCAATAACTTTACACTTTTACCTATCGGACCAGAGGTTGGTAACATGCCTCCGTGTGTGGAGATGTTTTTTTTTTCTAAAAGGATAAGGATATGTGTAATAATTCTGTCGAATTGAACGTAGGAATGATTTATGGCAATGATCGTATATTATAACAACCTTGCAATACAAGTGAAAGCAAAATATATGAAAAAAATTACGCGGTGTTTAATTTTATCTGAATTTATATGTAAAAATTTGATAGTTCTTTTTACCACCTTTTTGTGTTGAACACATCTGCTTGCCTACAGTATTTTTTAGGGAAATAAAATCCTTGTTGGTAGTTGAACAAAAAATCAAGACAATCTCATACATTTTGTGTGAAGAGGTAACAGAAAATCGATTTTACAATATTATATTGTTAGAAATGATTGACAAAAAAGAAAAAAACATAATTTGAAGACAATTTTTTCATTTATATGTAAGTAGTAATTTATGATTACATTTGTACTTATTATATTCATTTTGTCGCAAAGTGTTACGAAAAATAGATTATTGAAGAAAGAATGCGAACATGTAAATATCAAAAAATATTTGTAAGTACTCAATTCAGTTGATTTTCTTTTATATTAGATTATAATCACAGTACCTATAGCGTCACGCCTGAATTCCCTAAGACTCGGGTAAAGGTGTACCAACATACAAACACAGCCTTTTAAAACCACGATGACAATATCTCTAGCGCATATTACTAAAATAATTAGGTATGTAACACAGATAGAAAAACAATTCCTTCTACATACAGACATACATTAATACTCCTATATTATTCAGATAACTATTTAAATGGAGGTTAAAAACTGCAAATGTATACGTGTTGTGGTTGTGACTGTACGCAGTTGTACACCCACATTTCACCGATTAAATTATTAAGTCCCATGTCGTAGGCAGTGAGACCATTGCTATCAACCAAGCAGAATTCCAAATTAAGTCAAAAGTATGACATAAATTACTAGCACTTAAAAAATCTTTAATCTCTTTGTAATATAAACTTAAATAAAGATGAAGTTTAATCACGAATTTTACCTCAAAACACATCATTCGGACATTATCTGTGGAGCACATTTTTTACGACTTTTCCCCAACTTTTTCTGGTAAACGGCGAAGTTTCAATTTTCCTGTCATTAAAGGGCTCTTAACACCGAACACCGGTGGGTGCAAAAAGTGTGCGAAAGAGATGCAAGAACAATCAAAAATAGGTTTCGATTCGAGGGGAGATGACGTGCTACGGTTTACGAGATTTGTATTAGAAGTGCCATGTGCTGGGGGATGTGTTCTGTAGAATATTGTACCACTGTTTATGGGATTTAAGGGATTATTAACCTGGGTTATATTTCTCTTTGGTGATACTTCACTATTGTTTAGAGGTAATAAGGGAGAACTTTATTCAGTGTTTTTCTGTTACGGAATTCTCAATAACAGTTTGGAGTTTGGAATTAAACATAACATAGCATCACGTCTGTATTCCCCCAGGGGTAGGCAGAGGTGTACACAGTTGTACACCCACATTTCGCCAATGCTGTTATTAAGTCCCATGTAATAGGTGGTGAGCCTATTGCCAGTTATCGAGCACAATTCCAAACTCCAGGCTGCTCCTGAGATTTTTTTAACAGAATACTCAATAACCTTTTCCCGACACGGGAATCGAACCCGAGATCTCATGTCTTTGGTGTCACTCGATGGGGTAAGGTAAAAGGAATTTTGCGTAATTAACGATAAATCTTTGAAAATCATTAACGTATGCTTAGCGAACTTTAACGTTATAAGATTCAATGGAAAAAGAATACGGTCGTGAGCAGGATTCGAACCTGCGCCTCCCGGATAAATACTCCAGACGCTCTGACCACTAAGCCATCTCGACCTCGAATTTCGCGTAGACTGGTCGACACTTCGCGTGACCAGAGGAAGCATGGCTTGGCTGTCGGGTTTAGCGTTGCCATTCAACATGGCAATGTTGTTAGACTTCTGGCCATTTTACCAGAAGACAGCGATAGATAGGAATACTTATCTAAGTAAGTAATTTTAATGTTGTTATTATTTTGTTCCACATAAAAGTAGTTAGATTTCAAATGTAACGTTTAATTTGTTGTGTTTCATAAACCCAAAATGGTTAAGTTCTACAAAAAAATAAAATAAAAAACAAAAGCCATATTATGAACAAAATAAAGACACCAGACCCAGAAAACGCCAACGTCGAAGGTGTTAAAGAATAAAATCGAAACGACAGAGCCGAAGCAAATTGAATAAGAAAATTTTTATTTTTACCTTTTGAACAAATAAAAGAAAAAATAGAGAGAGGACCCTTTTATTACACCTCTATTAGGATCGGAATGGGCTTCGAATTGGCTAATAACCGTGCTATCAGGTGAAAGGGAATTCACTCTCGCTTCCCTTTTGATAGGGACGTGCCCGCGAGCTACCGATACCAATCAATATCGATAATTCGATTTGGTACACGCGTAGAGCGTAGACGCGATTCTATGAGAAATGAGTTTTGTGTTCATAGCTTTATCGATATTTATTGTAGCCAAATGCCCGAAGTTCGGAACTGTACCTTTTTGATGGCAATAGACTTACATAGGACTTAACAACAATAGCACTTCTCTGCTAACTCTTTGAAGAATATAGACGTGTTAGGTATGTATTTTAATTTAATAATCATATACATTGATATTTTTATATATATTAAGGCCAATATTAATAAAAAAAATTCATGGAAACATTAAAAATATAAACAAGAACGGGGCTTGAATCATTGACATTCCGTGTCATCACTCTACTGAGCTGACTGAGCTACCGTGTCGTTGCGTATCAAAATTTCAAGTCTCCTTGTATACGTCTTAAAGAGACACCTGGCGATATTTGTTTAGCATTATTTTAAATATAGTCATTTAATTAATAATTATTATAAAACAACTTTTAACCGGATTAATCGCGTTTATTATTATTTTTTGTTTTTCCTGACGTTTCGAACACTTTGCAGCGTTCGTGGTCGCAGGAGGACTAAGGTGTCAGGCGTCTCAACAGCTTATTTAAAATTATTTCAGTCTACCGTACATATAATTGATAAAATTCATCAAACCAAGTCAAGTCAAAAGAAAAATCGAGATACTGTGGGGGATTACTGCGTGCATCGGAACACTTTTTAGTTAATAATTCGATTAAATTGTAAAATTGTATCTCTAAATTTAAAACGACTGTGACCTCTGAGTTTGTTTCGGTATTTCTTCTCAGGGATAGTCTTAGGAAATACTGACGCGATTTAGTTTTTTTTTTTTTAATATTTATCACGGACAAAAATAATTTTATGAATTTATCATTTATATGTACGGTAGACTGAAATAATTTTAAATAAACTTATGACACCCCTGACACCTTAGTCCTCCTGCGACCACGATCGCTGCAGTGTTTGAAACGTCAGGAAAAACAAAAACCTATAA
The DNA here is from genome assembly GCA_935421205.1 of Xylocampa areola. NCBI lineage: Eukaryota > Metazoa > Arthropoda > Insecta > Lepidoptera > Noctuidae > Xylocampa > Xylocampa areola. The sequence goes on from OW285208.1 coordinate 19,963,968, forward strand.
TACACGCGATTAATCCGGTTAAAAGTTGTTTTATTATAATATGTAGTGATCGCGAAAACCTATTAAAAATATATAAAATATTATTTAATAATCTTTATAGTATATATTTTCACCTAAAAGTACCGGTTTTGGTATCGGTATCGAAACCAATTTAATTACACTAACTTCCTCTCCCTAGCTCGTCGTTACTCCAGTCCACCTTGATAGCAGTTTCAGTACTTCGGCACTTACCGGCGCACGCCTTAACGCGAACATAGTTCTACCAATTTGCCTTTATTTCTGTTAAGAATTTTTAGGAGCTTTCGTCCTATTTGTTTTTAAGGCTTTGAAAAAGTAGGAGTTGGTAATGACATTTATACTTAATCGTTTTTCAATGTAAACTATTATCAAAATATTCAAATGCTTTTGTAATTAACACTTACATAGTTAAAGTTACAATATTAAATGGAAAAAGAATACGGTCGTGAACAGGATTCGAACCTGCGCCTCCCGGATAGATACTCCAGGCGCTCTGACCACTAAGCCATCTCGACCTCTTCTCACCACCACGAATTCTTCTTCCATATTTCACCGTCGCGTCACCATAAGACGTGTTAAAATATGGAAGAAGAATTCGTGGTGGTGAGAAGAGGTCGAGATGGCTTAGTGGTCAGAGCGCCTGGAGTATCTATCCGGGAGGCGCAGGTTCGAATCCTGTTCGCGACCGTTGCTAAGCATGCGTTAATGCTTTTTCAACGACATATCTTGACTTACATAGTTGTTAATAAATGAAAACACATTAGCACCGGTGCATACAATTCTACATAGCATCACGCCTGTATTCCCCGAAGCGGTAGGCAGAGGTGCACACAGTTGAACACCCACATTTGACCAATACTGTTACTAAGTCCCATGTAATAGTTGGTGAGCCTATTGCCATCACCGGGCAAAATTCCAAACTCCGGGCTGCTACTGAGAATTTCCTAACAGAAAAACTCAATAACACTTTGCCCGACCCGGGAATTTAACCTGAGACCTCCTGCTCAGCAGTCGCGCTTGCGACCATTAGACCAACCGGGCAGCATACAATTCTATTTTATTTGAATTGTAGTATCTTGGATTTTCGTGATCACTACACATTATTAGAAAGAGACAATATTTCTTAGGTGTGTTGGATCCCGCAAGTTTTCTTTCACCGTTTAAAAAACGTGATAATAATTAAATAGATAAATCTTTGAAAAGCATTAACGCATGCTTAGCGAACTCTAAAGTTCTTTTTCCATTTAATATTGTAACTTTAGAGTTCGCTCAGCATGCGTTAATGCTTTTCAAAGATTTATCTTGAATTATTAAGGTAATTGCATTCTTTACGACATTGTATTAGCTGCAAAGTTGGTCTTGTCGGTTCGGTCACCTGTATAAGTACTGAATTGATTGCAATGACGTCGCCATAAGACGTGTTAAAATATGGAAGTAGAATTGGCTTAGTGGTCAGAGCGTCTGGAGTATTTATCCGGGAGGCACAGATTCGAATCCTGTTCGCGACCGTATTCTTTTTCCATTTAATATTGTAACTTTAACGTGTTAATAAATTTATAACACACACATTATATAGAAAAGTTATTCTTTGGTACAAGGTCCAATTGAAGTACTCTAAACCCTGTGTGAGTCAAGATGAATCGTGTGTGTTTATATAACAGAGACCGAACTTGGTTGTTTTGTGAATAATTATGCTAGTTAGGTATCGTACGGATTGTAGGCCGTATATGTTATTATAGCCCGGTTAGTGGAGGGTGATATAAGGATAACATCAGAACCTGGCGCATGGATAACCTTTGGTGTAACATAATTAGATAGAAGGAGACCGTATCGGTGGGGGTTACCACCAACAACAGCATTTCCAAAGAGGGTTAATGTCAGGCAGGCGGCCGGTCATAAAACAGAGCCAAAACTTTAGCAGCATGCCAGATATAGGTATGCTGCGCCGACCCCCAAATAAATTGGGATAAGGGCAGGGGAATGACGATGATTTTGAAAAGTTTGTGGTGCATGCCTTAGATTCGAACCTGCTACTTTCAACCTGTTGAATAGTCATAAAACTAGGCTACTACTCCTACTTTGTACCACACCCTAAGAAACCAATAAATTTTGTCATCAGCTACAAATACGGATAAATCTTTTAATAGCATTAACGCATGCTTAGCGAACCTAATGCGTTAATGCTTTTCAAACATTTATCCGTATTTGTTAAGGTAATTGCGTCTTTACGACATTGTATTAACTGCAAAGTTAGCCGTGTCGGTTCGGTCACCTGTATAGGGACTGAATAGATAGCAATAACATCATCAAAAAGACGTATTAAAATGTGGACAAAGAATTCGCGGTGGTGAGCAAAGGTCGAGATGGCTTAGTGGTCAGAGCAGAGAATCCTGCTCGCGACCGAATTCTTTTTCCACAAAAAAATATCAGCTACAAATTCTATTATATGACAAAAATAATCCAAAAATCACAGTTAGTCTCACTTCAATTCTCGCTTTTGTCAAAACGCACAACGTTTATCCGGGCCTCATACGGCCCTCAATACGCACTGCACCGGATTCAAGCCGTGCCGGATTCGTACCGCGTACCGGCCCACCTGCGGTACGCCGTCAATTTGCATACAAATTCACGCTTACACGCCACATCGGGCCGATTCGTACGTGGATTTCGTTATTTGTTACAAAGCCTTGTAACCGTGTTTATAACGGAATAGATTTTATTTGAGGTAAATTATTCATGGTATGGTGAAGTCAGGGGTGATAATGGTAGTAGGTGCTTAACCTTCACACCTTCTACACGTGTGTAGGGAAAAGTTAACCGAAGAAATATGTTTCTTCAATACACCGCTGTTGTTCGTTGGGTGTACTCAATGTATTTCTCAACTCTGAATGTGATACTTTCTGTGATAAATGGTCATATTAAATATAGATACTAATTTCGACATTTTGTGAGAATTTGTGATGATGGTTGGATATTACTTTTGGCATGTTTCATTTATTGTAATGTTTATATTCGCCAATGATAATTAGTGATATTAGTTAATCAAATTTATTTAATATTGTATCAAACCAAATATATTGTATATTTTCCGTAATATTGTTCAATAACAGTTCTTACAGTTTAGATAGTCGATTGTGAGATTATAATTGTTAGAATTCGAATTAACTAGAATTTGTAAAATGTTATACATCTATAATAGAGGCCATATTGTATTAAATAAACGATCGACTGCCTCGCTGGTCGCAAGCGCGGCTTCTGAGCGTGAGGTCCTGAGTTCCATTCCCAGTTCGGGCAAAGTGTTAGTGGGTTTTTCGGTTAGGAAATTCTCAGTAGCAGCCCGGAGTCAGGAAGTTAGTGGTGTGACACCCCCTTGCTTCGGGGAGCACGTAAAGCCGTGGGTCCTGCGCCTCATCTCTCTCCGGTCGTGTCGGATTGCTGTCATCGATTTGTTTTAGGCGTAGTGTCTAGTAACCGTATTTTATTTTGTTTCGTGGAACCATTTATGTAAATAAAATGTTATTTTTTTTTAAACTTTGCTAAACTAGTGGTCTTTAATCTTTTTTCTGCTGGAAACCTTTTGTTTAACTGCATCACGTAGCAAAAAATATTTGGGCATTTTAACGTTTTATCATATATTAGATCAAGCAAGTGTATTCTCTAGTCATAAATTAATGTGTGTCAAGATTTTGGTATTTTTTTTTGATCAAGTTTTGGGTAAAATTGACATAAAACCTTTATTTTTACTTTCAATATAATTTAACAATTAACTTTCAAAGACTATCAATAAATATAATAAAAATGTAACGGATCGCTGTCTGTACATGGAAAATATATGAGAAAAAATATTATTGGGACCTTTATCAACGCTAATATCACTCAAAACAATGATTGTTAGATTTTTGTCTGTTTGTCGGTGCGATTGTGCACGCTAATTTCAGAAAATTTATGCCAATATAAACACTGCACTATTTTATATAAAGAGCAAAATATACCAACGGAATTGAGAATCCCTCCTTTTTGAAGTCTGTTAACAACTGAACGCAAACAATAGGGAAAATTAGAGGTAAGTATATTTGTTAGTCAGGTCGTGACCGCGGCCGCCATTACCATATTTCAGGCGGTGGTTGTGTCCAGTGAATCAGTCACCTGCCGGGTGCCGTGGGGCGCGAGCGTGATGTATGGCCCGTGTTATTGCGAGCTGTTTTACTGCACCGAATAGTTTTGATAGCGAGGTTAGATTAAAGGATAAGGTGGGATGGAGTCAATTATGATATGGTCCCGGGTCAATTCCGGGGTCGGGCAGAGTGTTATTGAGTTTTTCTGTAAGAAAATTCTCAACCGCCGCCTGGAGTTAAGAATTGTGCCAGGTAGATGGCAATATGTTCACCACCTATTACATGGGACTTAATAACAGCATTGAAATGTGGGTGAACAACTAGGTACACCTCTACCTACCCTTTCGGGGAATACAGGCGTGATGTTATGTTATGTTTATGAAAGAGTAACTTTAGGATTACATTATCTTAACACCTCAATCAAGCACGAGAGATAAACCGACCAGTTAGCGTCGTCCCTATCTGTGTCTACAATCTGCGAGCGGTGGGTAACTTTAATTTATTCGGCTAACATCTCGTCTCAGATTAAAAATGTTAATTGTGGAATTATTCGGAGCAATTTATTCGAATACCTAGGGACGTACCTTAGTGAGGTGAGCGTATACAGCGTGTTGTTTGTGTTGAAATTTACGTTTATTTTTGTCTGCTTGGCGACAGTTATTTTTAGCATACAATTTATGACGGATAATATAATAATTTGTGGAAAAACATTTACTTATTATATTAAATAGAAAATGAACACCCGGTCACCCGTATAGGTACTGAATTGATAGCAATGACGTCGCCATAAGACGTGTTAAAATATGGAAGAAGAATTCGCGGTGGTGGGCAGAGATCGAGATGGCTTAGTGGTCAGAGCGCCTGGAGTATTTATCCGGGAGGCGCAGGTTCGAATCCTGTTCGCGACCGTATTCTTTTTACATTTAATATTATAACTTTATGTTTATATCAATTGAATTTGTTTGTTTTGTTTTTAACAACTTTTTTATTTAGTATTTATGCATCGTTATTGCAACCCAATTTTTTTTTTCTTTCATTCTACTGTGTTGAGTAGAGAAAATATTGCTTAAAAAAAGAAACTTATAAGATCGGGTATTATATTTTATGCTTAAATGATATCAAAAGTTTTCACATTGTGCACATTTTCCGAACACCCTGTATCTCGGACTGAGATGTAGAGCGATATCTTCATTAATCTGGCGCAGTATAAACTTAATTCATGCTAACTAATGCTACAGTCGATTCATTACGACCACCCTTCACGGGGCTGGCAGAGGCTAAGGTACTCCTACCTGTGTTATAATTAAGATGAAAACGACGACATAACATACTATCAAGTCTTTATCCCCGAGGGGTTCGACAGAGAAGTTAGTGTATACCTACATTTATCGTTGCAGGCGTTACGTCCCATGTCTCTTCTCATCGCATGGTTGATGAACAACCTAGTGTCAGAGTTTAACCCACCCGTAGGTCTCTGACATGGCTTCACACACCATCAAGAACATCTCTCAGGTATGCTGATTTCCTCACGATGTTTTCCTTCACCATTTTAAGCAAGTGATAATTAATTTATAATACGCACAAGACTTCGAAAAGTCAGTAGTGCGTGCCTTGGATTCGAACTTGCAACGTTTGACTTGTAAGTCCAACGGTTATTCCACTAGCTATCACCGCTTATTATCCTATATAATAGGAGTTGAGCCTATTCCCATCAACTGGGAACAATTCCAAACTCCGGGCTGCTACTGATAATTTCCTAACAGGAATTCAATAACACTTTGCCCGACCCGGGAATCGAACCCAAGACCTCCTGCTCAGCAGTCGTGTTTGGGACCACTAGATCAACGAGCCCATTGCCTAAATTAATCGTATAATTAATAAACTAAATATTTATTAACTTTAATAGTTCGAATAATTATTGTCAGAATATTTATTCATACAATTATTTGAACTGATAAATCTACAGCAAACTTAAGGATCAACATTGCCAATAAATAACCCAAAAACCTCCACACGACCCCAAAAAAATCTTGCAATAGGTACATAAATTTCACTTCACAGAAATCTCACATCATAAAAGTCCCTCACACACGATTTATCACAGATAAAAATCAAAATAAACAGGCAGACAACTATTTCGCAAACATCAGGTGTGGCTCAACCTCGGGGAATATTTTAATACAGTGCCCTCGGACCCTTCGCAATCATTTTATTTTCATACTGAGTCCCAGAGGCCCCAAAGGTCTACCTCGTGATTTGCCATTCAAAGCGAGCGACGTGACGGCGCATCAGGTATTGGGATCATTCTGACCCAACAGCGAGCGCAGGGTTAAGATAATGCTGTTGACAGATAGTGGGGTACGATTGGCGGAATCAATTCATGTATATATTTTTTTGGTTTTCCTTGTGTTTTATTAAGTTACTTTTACTTTAATTGTTTCATTGGTTCTATGGTCGTAAACACGGCTGTCGAGCATGAGGTAGTGGGTTCGAGTAAATTATTACTGAGGTTTTTCTAGCTTTCAGCTCGAAGTTTGGAATAATCATCTATTAATACCGACACTGATGAAATGTGGGTGTATATCTCTGCCTACTCTTTTGTGGATACAAGCATAATTCTATGTTTATATTTTTGTTGTAAAAGTGATAGAGGCTTGTTCTATAGACAATTACTATTCAGTCGCTCTAGAATCTTCCTATTTTTCTATCCAAGATACCTTAATATCAAATTAAACTAACGAACATGCATGAAGAGGTTAATGAACATAGATTAAGCGATGTGGAAACCGATCGTTTCTGCCTACACCAACAGCAAAAAAGCCAATAACAACCCCATCCCTCACAATCCTGACCACTAGCTTTCAAACAAAACACGTACAAAATCAAATCTATACGATTTCAATATAGAAAGGGGGGATCGGATAGAAAAACTTTATATCAAAAAAGGTACCTACGTCGTACATACCTTCTCGGGAATCTGCCCGTGCGCTACGTGCTCGGGGTGCTAAACCGAAACCCTTTAATAAATGGCACTAGTTTTTTATACCACACCTTGCGACGGGTCTCCAGTTTATGACTACACTGTGGACGGAATATGCCAATGGTTCCGTATTTGGGATAGTGTTAGATTATACATTTTTGTGGAATAAATAATACGGTTTGACTACGGTGAGGAGGGTTTGAATCTGCTGCGCTTAGAGACCGACATAGTTAGCAATGCATTAAATTTAACGGTATCTACTAATAAAAATGATCTCCAAGGAGATTAGCCAAGTACGAAGGAGATATCATAGTGCCTAAGTGTATGCGCAAACACAGGTGCACTCCCTCGTCCTTCTCTCTCATAGTCCGATGGGCCAGCAATCCGACACGACCGGAGAGAGATCAGGCGCAGGACCGACGGCTTTACGTGCTCTCTGAAACAAGTGGGTGTCACACCACCAACTTCCTTGCCCCGGGGTGCTACTGAGAATTTCCTAACAAAAAAACCCAATAACTCTTTGCTCCTGACTGGGAATCGAACCCAGGACCTCACGCACGAACGAGCCAGTCTATATAAAGTACATATATTGGTGAACAATATGAATTTGTATGCATGTAGATACAACGGCGAGGTTCAGGGGAGACCACTTTACAGTCTGCCTAGGGATGTGCCCCATTAGACGTTGCATGGCGGGGATTCTGGAGCTGGTATATTAAGAGGACCAGTGCACTCCTCCATGTGCTGATGGTGACCGCCGGGGTGGTTTTAGTGAGGTAAAAATTCCACAGTCCCCAGTCATGTCCACAAACTCGGAGCGTCTTTGAAGGTTTCCCCCAAACACAAAAAAAACCGCTCAAGTGCGAGTCGAACTTATGCGCTGAGGGTTCCGTCACTATCCATTATACCGCCATAATAAAATTGGTATCATTATTATTGGTGGCTATGTTTTAAGTATGTGTGTGTGTGTGTGTGTGTGCTGTAATGGTTGAGTTGCTAACGTGATCTTGCTTTTAGCCAAATTTTGTGATTCTAGGTCAACGGGAACTACCATATAGGTTTTCGACATGAAACCTATAGGGTACTTCCGGTTGACCTAGAATTGTCAATTTTGATTAAAAGCAAGGTCTTACAGCACAAGTAAAGGGAAAATTCCGAAACATAAAAAAGTTGAAAATTAAGGTATTTCGTCATAACAATTTTCGCGAAAATCTAAATTTGCCCATATCTTTTTATCGTGTTATCTCAGGACCTTTGATTTTTATACACCTAATAGGGACTATAGACTTCAGTATCTGGTAAAAAATTCAACTTCGTATGTCCACCCGTTCCTGAGAAAATCGGTGATGACACACGGACAGACAGACGGACAGACGGACAAGAGAGTGATCTTATAAGGGTTTTTACCTTTTGAGTTACGGAACCCTAAAAAGATGCATATTATTCACCCATTCATGAAAATTCCACCGTGGGAGAGCCACGCTTCGGCACGAGTGGGCCGGCTCGACCGGATTGATACCACGGCCTCACAGAAAACCGGCGTGAAACAACGCTTGCGTTGTGTTTCGCCGAGTGAGTGAGGGTACCGGAGGCCCAAACCCTTTAAAAGGCCGGCAACGCACTCGCGACTCCTCTGGGGTTGCGGGTGTCCTTGGGCGGTGGTAATCGCTTACCATCAGGCGAGCCGTCTGCTCGGTTGCCCGCTATTCCAAAAAAAAAAAAAAATTGTACAAAATAATATATTCTATCATACCGTATCCAATTGAGAATTAAAGTAATCTACACGAAGTATTATTGAATATCATTATCTGTGCCATTAAGAAAAATGATTTCCATTTTAAACTGGCAAACTACCTTGACCTATCGGGTGCTGAGAATTAATACCATAGAATAGTAGGATGGTGCATGGAGATATTTGACTTAAGCACAGTTCAAACTACATAACCTAACATAGCATAGCATCACGCCTGTATTCCCCGATGGGGTAGGCAGAGGTGTACACAATTGTACACCCACATTTCACCAATGCTGTTATTAAGTCCCATGTAACAGGTGGTGAGCTTTGTTAATGATACTCGGAGATTAAAATAAAATAGCGGACTGTAATTATAGGTAGGTTCGTATATTGTTTATAAGAACGCGCGCCTTTGGTCCGTGTATGAAAGTTAGTGCTGGTGCGTGTTAGCAGCAGCGGCGGCGGCGGCGGCCCTCGGCACCTCGTCCCCCGCTCCCCGCAAGCCGCTGTCGCCCTCCGGTCGTCGCATTGGCTAACGGTGTAACGTATTGTCGCCAACATACTCCCCGGGTTGAAGTAGGCAGGAAGGCTGCTGGTTCAACAGTCAGGTTCTGGAAGGGGACAAATGTTATTAAAAGCCCTTCGAATAATGGTTCCTCCTTTGATCCTTATATCAGCGACTCGAGCGACTTGATCCTGAGCTCCTGGGAAAACGGCCACACAGCGACCCAGGGCCCAACGTAGGGGAGGAAGCGCTTTGTCCTTTATAAGGACTAAGGAACCCAATTTGAGTTCACTTGATGCAGTAGGCCACTTCGTCTTTTGCTGCAGAGTGGTGACATACTCGTTGGAGAATCGTTTCCAGAAATGTTGTTTGATGAACTCGATTCGTTTATACCGCTCAAGGCTTGTTATCCTTTCTGTCAGCTGTGGATATGGAACTGACACAAGTGATCGTCCTATTAGGAAGTGAGCGGGTGTTAAAGGTGTGAAGTCTGTAGGATCAGAATTTAAGGCAGTTATAGGACGTGAATTAAGAATGGCTTCCACTTGAGTCAGACAAGTGTGCATTTCTTCATACGTGAAATGCGTAAGTTGGAGAAGCCTACGAAGATGATATTTTGTGGAACGGACTGCAGATTCAGCCATACCATTGAAATGGGGTGTGTAGCTCGGAATGAAGAGGAAGTCTATACCCTCTTGAGCGACTGCGGAACTAATTTGGGAACTCGAGTCCTGTAAGAAACGATGCAACTCGTTACATGTACCTACAAAATTAGTCCCGTTGTCTGAGGTTATACTTTGAGGCTTCCCTCGACGAGCCACAAACCGATTTAGAGCAGCCATGTATCCTTCTTTAGTAAGATCTGTGACGAGTTCTAGGTGCACGGCTTTTGTGGCTAAACAGACAAAAATGGACAAGTAAGATTTTATTAGTTGGCAACCTCGACCTTTACGGTTAGCTATCTTAACTGGGCCGGCATAATCCACCGAACAATGTAAAAAAGGGAATTCCAGTGTAGTTCTGGATTCAGGTAACTGCCCCATAATGGGCTGGACATTGCTGGCTTTAAATCTGAAACATTTTATGCAAGCTTTCGTTATAGATTTAGACAGATTCCTTCCTCCTAAAGGCCAAAAAGTTTGACGAATACTGGACAACAATAACTGAGGTCCAGCATGTAGAAGTTTCAAGTGATGCATGTGAAATATGATTTTCGTTAAATGATGTTTGCCACATAATAAAATAGGATGCTTTGTATCATAGCTATAAGGTGAATTATCAAGTCTACCGCCTACTCTTAAGATATCATTTAAATCTAAGAATGGGGTCAATGATATTAATTTATTTTTCTTCGGTAATGCCTGATCTGATTTTAAGATAAGATATTCATTTGGGAACATTTCCAATTGTGCAATGTGTATAATAAAATTAAATGACCGTTGCAATTCTTCACAAGAAAGATGATCGCGGAATCTGTTTGTTTTGGTTTTGCAGTTATGAATAAATCTGTATATATAGGCTATAACTCTTTGTAAACGTGTAAATTGTGAATATTTAAGTATAATTTTTGTAAATAGTTTATCGTCATCGTTTTTATTAACGTCATTATTTATAACAAGACAAGGTTGAAGATCGGGTAGGTCCCGTTTCTGGGTTTCATTAGGCATTTGTGGCCAACTATGCTCTGATTCGAGTAAAAACGATGGGCCCGACCACCACAACGAGGCGTCGCTGATAATATCAGCCTTCACCCCGCGAGAAACGAGATCTGCCGGGTTTTCCTTGGACGGCACGTAGCTCCACGTGTGACCGTTGGTGCTCTCCTTGATTTCATTAACACGATTACGTACGAATTGATTAAGTTGAATTGAAGGGGTGGACAACCACCCTAATACGATCGTGGAATCGCACCAAAAGCGACACATGTTAATGTTTAATGTAAGTGAATTTTGTACCTTATTACACAGTCTTGCACCTAATAAGGCCCCACACAACTCAAGACGTGGTATAGTTGTGGGTTTGATTGGCGCAACCTTGTTTTTCGAGGCTAAGAGCTGAACACGCACAGTCCCTGAGTTACAAACAGACCTGATGTAGACGCATGCCCCATACGCACTTTGAGAAGCATCTGTGAATATATGGATTTCAATATTTACACAAAGATCACTAAGAACCCAACGAGGTATTTGTAACTTATTAAGACAGGGTAATGTGTTAGCAAATGAAGACCAGAGATGTAAAATCTCTGACGATACTTCTTCGTCCCAAGAGCATTTATTGACCCATAATTTCTGCATAATCAATTTAGCTTCGACAACGCATGGCCCGACAAGGCCTAATGGGTCGAATATTTGGCTTATAACGGAAAGAATATGGCGCTTGGTAACTTTCTCATGAAGTTCGATATTAATTGAAAAAGATAAAGTATCCTGCTGACAAAGCCAATATAAACCTAATGTTTTTGATGCTGTTTTTATGTTGTTATCTGATAGATCTAAAACTGTATTTGAATCAATAATTTGACCTGAGAACAGCTCACTAAGAATTAATGTGTTATTCGATTTCCATTTGCGAATATTAAATTTTGCTGAATTTAAGGTGTCAGTAATTCCTTTACATAAATCTATAGATTCGCTTATAGTACTAGCCCCGCTTAATAAATCGTCACAATAAAAGTCGTGAGCTATACTATATTTGACGCTATTATCGCTGACTGTGGATGCCAGGCTACTCAGACATTTTGTCGCAAGGTATGGCGCTGATGCCGTCCCTTGACAAACTGTATTTAGTGTGTAGGTTTTTAAACGTTGCGATGAATCATACCTAAATACAATTTGCTGTAATGAGCGTTGACTGGGTACAATGTCAATAGATCTAAACATTTTTTCAATGTCTGCCGATACTACAAATTTATGCTGGCGGAATCTGAGGAGAATCGATAAGAGATCGTCTTGGACTGTAGGACCGACCATCTGAATTTCATTGAAGGAAATTCCTGAAGTGGTGACGGCAGAAGCGTCAAAGACTGTACGCAACTTTGTCGTTGTACTGGACTCCCGAAGTACGCCATGATGAGGAAGATAGTAGTTGGCATTGTCACTGTATGGAAAAGGAACTTTATTTTCAGTCATGTGACCTAATCGCTCGTATTCCTTCATGAAGTTTAAATATTTCTCCTTGAATATTGGTTCTCGTTCGAATTTTCGTTCAAGCGATAAAAAACGTCGCTTCGCCATCTCAAAAGAATCGCCTAAGACCTGAGGATCTTGCTTGAGAGGAATCGTGACGACAAAGCGACCATCGTTATTTCGAGTTGTGTTGACGGTAAAACTATTTTCACACGCACGTTCCTCCGCGGATTGAGAATGCTCAAGAGAAACACTATCTACTTCCCAAAAACGAGTGAGATCAATATCAAGTTGACTTTGAGTAAAAAGACATTGACTGAATGTACCTTTCGGACTCGAGATATGACCAGTGACTATCCATCCGAGCTCCGAACTACGTAACATAGGTAGATGTTTGCCTAAGCAAATCTTTTTGTTTCCCAGAATATCCCAAAAGATATCTGCCCCGATAAGAAGGTCGACCTTAGAAGGAATATTATAGGTGGGGTCAGATAAACATAAACCTGCTGGGATTTGAATATGTCGTGTGTCAATGTATGTGATCGGTACTGCTGTGGTGACGTTGGTAAACACATAACAATCAATGTTATTCCTATAGCTAGTATTCAATGACTCAATCGTGAGATTGCAAGACTGTGTACTATGGGATACATGATTATTAAAACCTGATACCGTGGAGCTCACGTTCCGCGTCGGCAAACCCAGCTTACTGCAGAAAGCTTCGGAAACGATATTTATTCCACTACCGTTGTCCAAGATCGCCCTGGCAGTGTGTTTGTTGCCCTTGCCGTCAACCACCTTCACCAACGCTGTGGAAAGGAAAACACGCATCGGAGTAGTAACCGGTAGGACATCAGTTGTCAATACAATGTCTTTTGAAGACGTAGATGACGAATCGCGAGAAGCAGATTGCTCAGATTTTTCTAAGTGCAAAAGAGTGTTGTGCTTTTCATTGCAGTATTTGCAGTGTGACAAAAAACATTTCTTTGCTACATGACCGAAGCGCAAACAGTTTAAGCACACCTTTAACTCTTTTACCTTTGAAATCCGAGATTCTACAGGAAGACTTCTAAATGATTCGCAATTGAACAGCTGATGTGACTCATCGTCACACAATGGACATGATTTACGTTTGTAATTTTTATTTTTGCTATTAGTGCTATTATTATTATTATTTATTACTAACCAGGTAATTAAATTATAACCAGGTAGCTAATCTCAATGACTGTGCGTTTCGATTTGAAGTAAACAAGATGATTCATGCAATAGGCATTCAACGCTCGAGTTTTACGACCGCAATTAGCGCACAAAGCCCCGAACAAAGAAATTGTCAATGAAATAAACAGCTAAAATATTATAGATAACAGCGTAGGTAATATTGAATGAATAGTAACGTATGAAGAATGCACAAAGCACCGACTCAAGTTTTAGCAGAATGGGTATAAAATTGAGAATATGAATTTAAATTGCAAAGAGAAGATGGAATAAGAGGAATAAATAGGAACGAACTCACAAGATGTCTTATCCTTTGTCCACAGTGACTTGACGGTTTGTTCGTCCTTCAAATGTCCTTCCTTGACCTTCTCGCAAGTCGTCGCGTAATGGCCGGCGCGTACGACTCGTTAAAGCGTCTTGATTTCTTGACACGGAATATTCTCCAAATAAGCTCCAAGACGTTCTTAAAATCTTCTTCACGGTGGGAGGACCATATGTTAATGATACTCGGAGATTAAAATAAAATAGCGGACTGTAATTATAGGTAGGTTCGTATATTGTTTATAAGAACGCGCGCCTTTGGTCCGTGTATGAAAGTTAGTGCTGGTGCGTGTTAGCAGCAGCGGCGGCGGCGGCGGCCCTCGGCACCTCGTCCCCCGCTCCCCGCAAGCCGCTGTCGCCCTCCGGTCGTCGCATTGGCTAACGGTGTAACGTATTGTCGCCAACAAGCTTATTGCCACTTACCGGGCACAATTCCAAACTCCGAGCTGCTACTGAGAATTTCCTAACAGAAAAACCCAATAACACTTTGCCCGACCTGGGAATCGAACCCAAGACCTCATGGTCAGCAGTCGCGCAGCAGTCTCAAACTACGCTATATAATATAGTAAATATTATACGTAACATCAAACTTGTGTACGCCGATAGGGGGTAAGCTGAACCAGCAACAATGCCATGTCGCGCGTCAAATGAATAATGTTCGTGAGTAGTTACCGGTGAATAATAAAATTGATATAAATACGTCTCACTTATGTAATTAAAAAAAAGATATGTAGGTATCTACTATTATTATATACTCAAGAGATATTTCAACACTATAAAGTGCTTGCTTATAGTTGGTGGTTCTCAAACTTTAATTATTATTTATTATGTGGACCGATATGAGACAAAAATATGATGTGGAGTCTGGAAAACATTTTGAAATGTATGTTATTTTACAAAAATCATAAATAAAGATTACTTATTCATATTAAGTAGGTGTTAGTCAAACGGACTCGCGAGATCACCGGCTCAGCTCATGACTAAAGGTTTCTTTCGACTTCGAAACTAGTCGGGGCAGTCCCGAAAAATCCACATTAGTAATAAGCGGAATTACACGTTAGCGCAAAAAAATATAATTAAGTCCCGAAGTATCCTCTAGCATCGAAACGTTATACGACCAACAAAAAAAAATACCTCAACGTTATATCATACCGGTACAAATACTTGTCAAAATTTTCCGTCTCACCAGCCACCCCACTTTGAGAGCCACTGGCGTGAGGTGCGTGTACAACCCCAGCTATAAAACGCGTCTAGACCCGTGATTTACATCCACCTGCGCGCCGTGAAAAAAAATAGTACGGAGCGACCTTTACACGTTATTTATTATTATTATAGTTTAATGTATGAGGTTTAAACTGGTGACAAACACGTGAAAACTCTACGAGTCAACTATAAATTTTGCATACCCTACTAATATTATAAACGCGAAAGTTTGTATGTATGAATGTTTGTTACTCTTACACGCAATAACTACTGTACGGATTTGGATGAAATTTGGCACACAGATAGTTTATAATTCAAGATATGTCTTTGAAAAAGCATTAACGCATGCTTAGCGAACTCTAAAGTTACAAAAATTAAATGGAAAAAGAATACGGTCGCGAACAGGATTCGAACCTGCGCCTCCCGGATAGATACTCCAGGCGCTCTGACCAACTAAGCCATCTCGACCTCTTAGAGGTCGAGATGGCTTAGATAGTTTATAACCTGGATAACACATATTCTTAAGGTAAGCGATTACCGCCGCCCATGGACATACGCAACCCCAGAAGACTCGCAAGTGCGTTGCCGGCCTTTTAAAGAGTTTCGACCTCCGGTACCCTCACTCGCTCGGGGAAACACAACGCAAGCGTTGTTTCACGCCGGTTTTCTGTAAGGCCGTGGTATCACTCCGGTCGAGCCGGGCCATTCGTGCCGAAGCATCTCCCACGTTAAAACACGCACACGAAGTTGCGGGCAGAAGCTAGTATACCATAATGCTTTTATACCCCGAAGCGGTAGGTAGAGTTGCATAATTTTTCAGCCATATTTCATCGATACCTCTTTTAGATTTAGAAGGTCATCGAAACTTTAAACTCCGGGCCACTGGATGTCTTTGACAGAAGAACCCAGTAATACTTTGCCCGACTCAGAAATCGAACTTCAGCTAGGGGCTTGAGCTACTTATTAATGACGCATTTTCAGCAGTACTTAAAGTCAGAATTTATGTTTCTTATTGTAGACCCTTTCGCTGTTCAGAAACTCAAATAAGCTCGGTTTAAACTCTGAAACAAAGTATAAACTATACTTTCTTTTTCTTTTATGAAAGCACACAATAAATTGGCGACATAACATTAATGATTGAGTAGCTTAAGTCCCAGAAAAATTGATCTACTAGCTGAGTGGTCAGAGCGCCTGGAGTATTTACCCGGGAGGCGCAGATTCGAAACCTGCTAGTGACATTCAGAAAATTCTAATAAATACAAAATTTCTCGACTAAATTCAACTTTTCAGAGGCAATAAATCTCACTGTTTTACTAGAAAATCAGTTCTCCCGTGAAGGTGGGCACTTAGCGAGATACTTTGAACCACAAATCTCACAAACAATATGTACTCGTACGTACGTACGCGGTGCGGGCCGCTACGGGGTATCTCTTAAGACGATAGTGTTGCAAATGGGGTCCGTGGGGCTCCCACATTAGCGGAAGCATAGCATCATTACATAGCATCACGCTTGTAGTCCCCGAAGGGGTAGGCAGATGTGTACACAATTGTACACCCACATTAAACCTTTGCTGTTATTAAGTCCCATGTAATAGGTGGTGAGCCTATTGCCATCAACCGGGCACAATTCCAAACTCCGGGCTGCTATTGAGAATTTCCTTGCACAAAAACTCAATAACACTTTGCCCGACCTGAGAATCGAACCCGAGACCTTGTGCTCAGCAGTCGCGCTTGGGACCACTAGACCAACGAGGCAGTTAGCGGAAGCAAAGTTTTAGCAATTAGGAAGTCAAATTCAATAATTCTTTGGAACTCTTTACACGTCAAATTAAAATTTAAACGACCGGGCACTTCCTATCTGATAATCTCTGAGAAGAAAAGTCAAAACAAACCCAGAGGTCAAGTCTAAAATTTCCATACAATTTTCGTTTGACGTCTCCATTTTAGTGGCTGCCTAAAACTGTGCCTACTAAAAACGTTCGGAGATTTTAATTTGACGTGACTAAATTCGAATTTGACATCTTTTAATTCGTCCATCTTGCTCATATAGTAACTGATGGCAAACTACAGTAATGCTCTAAATTTAGTTTAGTTTGGTATATTAGAATTGACGCAAATATGGTGGATATTTGCGTATCCAATCTGTATTTGGTATTTTTTTAGAGACTGGCGATCTTTGATCTTCGTACAATCCGCATGTTTCGTGGCCACTCAATGAGGTGTAACGACTAGGATTAGCTCTGAGGTAGACACTAATGCTGTGTAGTTGTCCAATGGTCGACACTCCGACACGTAAAACTATTTTATTCGAAGTTTAAGCAGATTGAAAAGTAAAACTTAAAGTTATGAAAAACTGCAGTATTATATTTAATATAGGAATTCGTTGAAATACTTATAGAAATGAATGAAATGGGTGTTCGTTCTGTAATCTCGTATTTTAAAAACTATTTTTTTTTGTTTGTTTTTAGAAATAATTGCCTGTATCCTGCATCAAAAGTATTCGAAAGGAAAAACGAAAAACAATAAATATGTACACGTAATTATAAGAAGTTGTACTGTGTGTAGTAATCAGACAGTTGTCAAGCAGTGATAGCCTAGTGGTATGACCGTTGGACTGACAAGTCGAAGGTCGCAAGTTCGATCCAAGGCGCGCACCAGTGTTTTCTCGAAGTCATGTACGTATTATAAACTAATTATCACTGGCTTACAATAACGGTGAAGGAAAACATCGTAAGGGAACCAGCACACCTGAGAGATGTTTTCGATGGTGTGTAAATCCATGTCAGAGACCTACGGGTGGTTCAAACTCTGACACTAGGTTGTTCATCAACCACACGATAAGAAGAAGATCGGAAACCTTGCATAATATATAATTTTTCCATTTAAAATTTCTTGTTTATTTTATTTGTGACATGGGAAACAATAATTATTTATATTAGTTGATAGTTAAAGCCTTAAAAATAGATTCCTAAAATAATGTAAAGAAAAAAAAAACCTTTTAGTTTTGAAGTTTTCGTGTCGACAGCAGTGGAACGCGCCCCCAATGAATCTTAGGAGCATCGTTCAGACAGCATTATTAGGGGTCGAAGAGATACCGCCGACCGATCTCATTGACTTTACCTCTCTTAATAGATAGTGGTTTAAACTTCCCCTATGGCTAGAGTTTACCTACTGTGAATTAGCTACGGTGGTTTTAAATGGGTTTTAGTAAAGGTATAAAAATGTAGTCATAATTTTTATTGGAAACAAAAATACAGTCGTGAGCAGAATTTGAACCGGCGCATTCCGGATAAATTAATACTCCAGGCGCTCTGACCACTAAGCCACCTTTACCTCTGCTTACTACTCCAAATTCTTCTTCCACATTTTAATACGTCTTTTGGTGACGGCATCGCTGTCTATTCAGTCCCTATACAGGTACCTGAACCGACACGACTAACTTTGCAGTTAATTCAATTTTATTCAGTCCCTATACAGGGGACAGAAAAATATAACTCTTGAATAACTTTTTTATAGTTAAACATTTTTTTCCGGGAGGCGCAGGTTCGAATCCTGCTCGCGACCGTATTCTTTTTCCACAAAATAATAAAAAAGCTTTAAGGTTAGCTTAGTTTGCATAAACTAACTCATGGACTAACTCACTTGGAGTATCGGTCCAGGGGGCGTGGGTTCAACCTCCGGCTAGCGGACCTATTTATCAATCCACAAAAAATATAATTAAACAACTGCTGTACTGAAAGTAGCAATCATTCGGGACTCCATCCTACATTTATAAAGGTTTGTACTCCTGCCCAGCAAGTATAACAAAATAAACGCAAAGATATTTCCGAAAAATAAAAGGCCGAGGTATACCAAGGGTTTATGTAACTTAAAGATATAGGAAAACGATCAGGTCTGCGTGTCCGAGGTGCGATTGCTATTAACGTGCGCCGTAAACGGACCGGACCGGTCGGTCGGTCGCACGGCCGAAAGATACCGGGTCTAAGGATTTTAGGTATCGCCGGGTTGGCACACCGGGGTATTCCGAAGTAAGGGTTGGAAAAGAAAAATACTTTGTTTGAAAATGAGTAAATTCTACATTTTTGTCAATACACAAAAGTTAATTAATATAACATGTTAGGAGCCAATACCTTTAAGTTTTGCGAGTTTGTGCAAGGTTTAGATAAAGCTTTCAAAAGCATTAATACATGCGTAGCGAACTTAAAAGTTATAAATTATTATGGAAAGAAAAATACGGTTGCCAGCAGGATTCGATGGATGGATGGATGTTTAGAGCGCCTGGAGTTATTATATTATCTGGGAGGTGCTGGTTCGAATTCTGCTCACGACCGTTAATTTTTCTTTTCACCAAAATTTGGTAACTTCGTGCAATATTGTCAACAGCTGTAGCGATCAAATAGATCTGCACTTTAACTCCTTGAATTTGTTGAAAGCTAATGTCTCTAAGAATCTTCTTGATCTGTTGATTGCTGTCCGAAAGTTATTCCCAAATAAGCTCCGAAAAGAAAAGAGTCGGAAACGGAAGTCTGACAACCAGTCTTACCACGAGATATTGTGTTACGCAGTAACTGGGTTGTGGAGGTCAGATAAGCAGTCGCTTCATGTAAAATACTGGTATTAAGCTGCATCTGGATAAACAGTAAGCTGACCCTAATATAATTGGGAAAAGGCTAGGCAGATTAATCATGAGATATGAATATAAATTACAATTCATACGAATATTATAAATGCGGAAGTATCTCTGTTTGAAGTTACAATATTAAATGGAAAAAGAATACGGTCGCGAACAGGATTCGAACTTGCGTCTCCCGGATAGATACTCCAGACGCTCTGACCAACTAAGCCATCACGACCACTTTTTTTTCCATTTAATATTGTAACTTTAGAGTTCGCTAAGCATGCGTTAATGCTTTTTCAAAGACATATCTTGAAGTATCTCTGTTTGTTCGTTCGTTTGTTTGTTTGTTATCCTTTCACTACTAAACGGCTGAACAGATCGTAATGAAATTTGGCAAGGAGATAGATTGCACCTTGGAGAAGGACATAGGCTACCTGTAGAGTCTTTACACTTTTTGTTGATGGTGATAGTCTTGAGTCAAACGCAAGAATACGAAATAATAAACTTCATTGAATGATAATGAGTGCACGCGGTCTCAATGATATTTGTGTACTAAATGATAGACCACGCGTAGCAAGTAAAGTGCTGACAGAATGGCACTACCTTTTGTCACGCAGACGAAGTATAAGTATTTTTTTAATTCTTAGTACAAAAAAAAGTTGAATAAAAAAAATATATAAAAAAAACACGATAACATTTTATATGCTCTCAGTACATCCCGAATTTCTTTCGCTACCTTATTTTATGGGGATTATACGATCATCCTCCACCTTGTCAACGTTACACATACACAGGTTGGACATTGTTACCGATAGCCACACTACTATACCTGCGTCATCACCTCTATTACCGACAACACAGGGTTCAAAATCCTCTGATTTTTCAGCCAAAGTAATTTTGCACCTTAAGGGTAGAGTGGGCAAAATTGACTTACCCAAGATAAGGATGGTAATGGGCAGTGTTTTTTTTTTTCTGTCGGAATTACGTTCGGCCCGTAACAGTTTTCTTGTTTACCTTTATTTTGTTTTGTCTATTTTTATGTCATCTCGTCTCGTCTCGATTGTATTGTGGGCAGGGGAAATGGTTAACGAGGTACAATTGGCTGGTAATAAATTGTTCTCGATAAAATGTTGTAAAGTTTGATAGTTTTGAAGTGCTGCATATTGATTTTTAGTACCTACGTGAAGTATAAAACACTCGGTCCCTTTGGTCCTATATATTGTATAATTTAATTGATAAATTTAATTGAGGGGCTCGTGGCTAAGTAACAGCTGCACAGATCGATCGATCGAGGTTAAGCTGCGCTTGCCGCGGTCGGTCTGTGGATGGGTGACCATCATTTCATACCGAGACCCCTCCGTGCCTCGGAGAGCACGTTAAGCCGTCGGTCCCGGTTGTCAAATTAAGATCTATGACAGCCGTTACGGGTAGTCAGAGGCCTGAAAGTCTGACGACCAGTCATACCACGAGATATCGTGTTACCCAGTAATTGGGTTGTGGAGGTCAGATAGGCAGTCGCTCCATGTAAAATACTGGTATTAAGCTGCATCCGGTTTGACTGGAAGCCAACCCCAATGTAATTGGGAAAAGGCTAGGCAGATTGATTGAATTGATAAATTTAATTAATATAGCATCTGGCCTGTATTCCTCGAGGGAGTAGGCAGACTTGTTAAGTATTGAATAGATGCAAATAAATACAATATTTAGCTACTTCCACAATATTGAATGTACTCGTGCAATTAACTGTGCACCGCCAGCCGCCCGCAAAAATATGCACATATGCAAGGGGTGAAAATTCCGACTACCACCAACTAAAGTTATTATATTAAATGGATAAAGAATACAGTCGTGAGCAGGATTCGAACCTGCGCCTCCCCGATAGATACTCCAGGCGCTCTGACCACCAAGCCATCTTGACCTCTGCTCACCACCGCGAAGTCTTCATCCATATTTTAAAACGTCTTTTGGCGACGTCTACCATCTACTCTACACGTGTTTCGCCCCCCCACGGGGCATCATCAGGAGCTGTTAGACCGTGTAGTGTCCACCATCGAGAGTTATTATACATACCATCACGCCTGTATTCCCAGAAATTCTAAATTCTACCTAACTTCGTAACAAAACTGTTCTCAATCTACCTATATACACGAAGTATTCTACCGCCAACATTTTCATTTCGGTGCATGCACCTATTGCACCCGGAACTTTGCCAAAGTAACCTGTCAGGCCGACTGCCACGTACCTACTCCGTACAGATTTATATTGTATAGGAAATTACAGTTTCTGTTAAAAATAATGGTGTCTATTCTACTGTAGACCAAGTTGATTAAAATACTTATAATTATGTTTTTTATTATCGGATAACTAAAATTAAATTAATGTCATATCATGTTTTTTTTTGGGAAAGATATGTATGGTCGTCAGTAAGTTTTGTACCTACTACGCCTTCTCGATAAATACCCAAGGATGTGCATAAACGGGAGGCACAGGTTAGAATCCTGCTCATGACCGTATATTATATAACTTTTCACAATCATTTATAACTTTAGAATTTGCTGCGCATGCGTTTGGAAGATTTATCTGTAAGATTACACAACTTAACATAGTGTCACACCTAGTTCTTTCGACGGGGTAGGCAAAGGCGTACACAGGTTGTGTACCCAAATTCCACCAATTAGCCCTATCTAATCTGTGGTGAGCCTATTGCCATTTAAGGGGTACGCGACTAAGAATTTCCGTACAGAAAAATATAATACCACTTTTCCGACCCGGGAATTGAATCCAAAACCTCACGCTCGGCCTCTTCCTAGCGAAAACTACACTAAAATTTTCTCAATTTTGCCGTTTATAATTCTAGTGGTGGCTAATAGCATTTGCAAAAAAAAAAATTGACATCACTTAATACATTTTATCTCCCTCGTAAAAAGGGTGGCTGTTTACGAAATAATTTTATATTTTAGTTTTTCTACATCAGAATCCACACCAATGAATTGCTAGTTTTTGAAATATTTGAGTGTGTTAATGGAGAATTGTGGGGGGTTTGGAATAGGAGATAGGTACAGAAATTAACACCATTAACTGCATAAGGAGACGGGCAGAGGCCTCTAGTACAGTCAGCCCACATATGAAGGTCCGCAAATAATAGTGAAACTAAAGGAAATTAAATTCTTGGGCAAAATACGTAGATTACAATAGATTTATTAAGATCTGCCTCGTTGGTCTAGTGGTCCGCGACTGCTGAGCATAAAGGCTCGGGTTTGATTTCCAGATTTGGCAAAGTGTTATTGAGTTTTTCTGATGGCAATAGGCTCACCACCCACACATGGGACTTAATAACAGCATTGGTGAAATGTGGGTGTACAACTGTGTACACTTCTGCCTACACTTTCGGCGAATACATGCGTGATGCTATGTTAGATTATGTAATATTAAAACTTTACCGGGGTTGCGGAATCAACCCTAGCAGGAACGTGTGAGATTTGTGTTTTTGAATTTTTCCAGGATATAGGTGAAATGAAACGTGCTAAGTAGTTTAAAAAACAAACTTATTTCGAAACTAACCCTAAAATAGTAATATCTTAGGTTTGCGCGATCACTACACATTATAATAAAACAGTGCAGTCCTCCTGCGACCACGAACGCTGCAAAGTGTTCGAAACGTCAGGAAAAACAAAAAACCAATAATACACGCGATTAATCCGGTTAAAAGTTGTTTTATAACCCTAAAATTCCTACCAAAAAATACACTCAAGCTGGGCCATACAACGACCATCTTTGAAAGCCATCCAAAGCCATTCATAGTCCATATACGGTTTTATTTCCACTAGTACCTGTTGTATGGCCACGGGACATTGAATGTAATATTGTGGATGAAGCGAGCTCCTCTGCCAAATGGCCGAGGCCATTGCCAAATTAGATCATAAAGGTTAATATGTGAGGGGATGAGTACGTGAGTACCGGCTTATATTTATTTTGTTGGGTTTTGTGGCTTTAATGCAGTTTTATGATAGCCGGATATGGTTTTTGGTTGGATGATATACGTTGTCTCATTGAGTGGTCGCAGGGGCTATTACTGAGTGTTAAATTTCTGAGACTGGTTAAAAAAAATTGTTAAATTATTCTGTTAAGAATTTCTCTGTAGCATAAATCATAAATAGACATCGGATTATATGCATTTGCAAGTTTGCATATGCAAATTCATAAAACGCTATTTTTACGGTGTTACCTATTGCATATCTTAGTACATTTTTATTAATAGTGCTTATTTTAGTAGTTAAATGTGTCAGGCGTGTTGTATTATGCGGGAACGGTGGAGAGCAGATAGTGACAGTCTTGAAGAAATAAAGAAAGATAACGCATTTATCAATCAAAACTCTGTCTGGAGAGGTTGCTGCAGAAATGGCGCCAAATTTCAAGTTCTGTCCGGTAACGTCAGTTGACATTTTCAGCCTACAAATTTAATATTAAATGACAAACGTCACAAGTTTACTCTAGAAAATCTAGAAAAAATATGGTTTTATATTTTCACAAGAATTACAGCTGATTAATATAATAAATAAATAATAATATATAAATAACCAATATAAATAAACTTTTTAGAGCATATTTACATGCATCCTTTGGCATTCTGATAGTCCACTATCAGAATGCTAAAGGATGCATGTATAATCCGATGTCTAATCATAATCTTTTATTTGCCCGAAACATAGTTTACAAGTGGGTCGTATGTTCATACAAAGATGTAACAGAGGTCAGTCGTCACACTTTAGGGGGTACATTGTACTCAAAAACAAAAAAACTTTTATTAAGTAATCTACTTCGAAGGCGCGATAGAAAAGTTAGCTGTTCTATAGAAATGTTTATACCTACTCGACCAAAACGTATAGAGCACCCGATTTCTTTTTCTCGCTTTCGAAGTTAACTCCATAGTGCCTGAAAGAGTAACAAACATTTGCGTTCATGATTGTTGATTTATTTGTTTAAATAAATTCGAAATTCCTTATACTTTTTTCCCTACATTCTCATTAATAAACGCTCTTAGCTTTTCTCATTTCACGTTGGTATCTCCGTTTTCATGTTCGGTAATGGCTCGCTTATTGTGACTTACGTGAAGGTGCTACCTTATCTGTGAAGTATTTGGCTCGAGCCTCGACGTGTTACTTGAAGAAAATACCCTGTGTCTTTGCGCACGATTTATTTGTCTGCGTACTAAATGTTAGAGGGAGTAATGATTTTTTGTGGAAAAAGGAGGAGGTCGTTAGCATGATTCGCACCTGCGTCTTTCGGGTAAATACTCCATGCGCTGTGACGCTAAGCCAACTCGACCTCTGCTCACTACTCCGGATTCTTCTTCCAAATTTTAATACGTCTTTTGGTGGCTTCATTGCTTTCTATTCAGTTCCCATACAGGTGACTGAACCGACACGACTAAGTTTGCAGTTAATACTTTAGAGTTCGTTCGTTATCCACGCGTTTCATCATCATCCCCCTTCCCTTATCCCAATTTATTTGGGGTCGGCGCAGCATACCTATATCTGGCATGCTGCTAAAGTTTTGGCTTTGTTTTATGACCGGTAGCCTGCCTGACGTCAACCCTCATTGGGAATGCTGTTGTTGGTAGTAACCGCCACCGATACGGTCTCCTTCTGATGTTATCCTAATATTACACTCCACTAACCGGTCTATCCACGCGTTTATGCCAATGAAAGATTTATCTGGATTAATATTTGTCAAAAGTATAAAAGGTTTCAATAGCTTTAGGCTCATAAATATAAACTCTAATTCTAGAATGGATGAAAATACTGCCGAGTGTTGGACACTGCACGGTTTAAGCACACAGTTTCAACAGCTCCTGATGATACCGTTCAGATTTCAGATGATAATTTTTACACCTATTGTATTGAGATTTTTGCCCAGCGGGATCGCAGCTGCAAGTACCGCAACCCTAGCAAGTTTGCAGTTGGATATTTCACAGAGGCACGCACGCTGAAGTGCACAACGTTACCGTCTCGGGTCTGTTGCTAGTCAGGTGATGAACTAACCCGGTCCAACACTCGCAAGCATTGGCTCGCGGTGACCGAAGATGTAGGCCCCTCCGGGTTCACTACCATCTCCCTTTCTGCCGGTTCTAGACTTGTAGATAAATGAAATAGAGCAAAAGTTACTTATTATTTCCAAAATAGTCATGAAAGTGACAAAAATATTTTAAAACAATATTCACAAAGTTAACAACGATACGGTGTACAGACTACAGAGACAGTGGGAGACAATCCGGCTGAAATATATTTCAAGTGAAATTTCTTTATTTTGCAGGAACGGGGACGGCCTCGCTGAAACCAACTAACTGCGTTACTTGGATTTGTAAACATTGGATAAGTAGTAACTATTGAATAGATTCAGGCATTACCTTGCTGAAGTCCATTACAATGGATGCAAATAAATACAATGTCTACTTCCACAATATTGAGGGTAGTCATGCTATTTACCTTTAGGTCTAGAAATGCAGCAAATGGTCATGGGTTCGATTCCCGAGTCAGATAAAATGTTATAGATTTTTCTCTGAGCATAACAGTTACAGTCTAATGGTATGATTGTAGGACTAGCAAGTCTTAAAGATTAGTCTATATTCGCTGACTTTTCGTAATTGATAAATTTCAACGGTGAATATAAAACCGCACCCGCAGATTGGTGTGCGGATCCTTTGGAGACACAGGTACGATGGTATGGTTGGTTTTAGTTTTATTTTCTATTTAAGTTATTAAAATGACTTAGCTGTAAGTAAATAAAATGTTTTTCCATTTAATATTATAACTTTAGAGTTCGCTAAGCATGCGTAATGCTTTTCAAAGATTTATCTTTAAATAAAATGTCTTGTAATTTTTATGTCTGTAATAACTTTCATAAGACACATTCATATTAATTAGTCTTCACCGGTTATTATTCACGCGCATTTTTCGGGTATACTCGACTAGTTTCGAACTTAAACGGAGCCCTTATCTGAGCCACGGTGCTGCACGCTGTCGCGAGTCAGTCTGTGAATTGACTAAGGGTTTCTTTCGAGTAAGAAACTAGTCGAGCAATCCCGAATATAATAATATATGCACATGAGTAATAAATAACCGTCGAACATAAAAAAAACTCAAAGTCAAGGTCAAGATCATATAAATCACAGACCGCCGTGGGAACAAACGTCATAAATGTTCAATATCATTAATCAGTATATGCTCCGCTTGTTGATTGAGTTTCTTATCCTAGAATAATCAGAAACAGTAGAACGTGTTTAACTGTCCGCCATATCCAGTACAACATAGTCTAAGCAGTACACCTATCTTACGCATGGGAGCGGTGCCAAAGTAACCTGCCACCGTGGCGCTGCATACGTAGGTACTAGATATGCAATGCATCTCTACAATCTGGGGAGGGATCGGCAGAGTATCTTGTAAACAGATGACGGGAATAAAGGGTGTATTTGGGCCTCTGAGATAGCAAGACTACAGATACGTGACTGGATTTGAAGGAACTTATTTTTTTTTATTAGTACACTTTCTTTACCGTAAAGTTGTTTTAGTTTGTAATTATTTATATAATTATTTTGTTTTTATAATAAAACAACTTTTAACCGGATTAATCGCATGTATTACAGGAGGACCTGCGACCACGAACGCTGCAAAGTGTTCGAAACGTCAGGAAAAACAAAAAACCTATAATACACGCGATTAATCCGGTTAAAAGTTGTTTTATTATAATGTGTAGTGATCGCGCAAACCTAAGATATTACTATTTTGTTTTATTTTTTATTTTTTATGCAGGCATATTACCTATGTCTTATTTTATTTTGCCTAACTGTCTCGTTGGTCTAGTGGTCCCAAGCGCGACTGCTGAGCATGAGGTCTCGGGTTCGATTCCCGGGTCGGACAAAGTGTTATTTATATTTTCTGTTATAAAATTCTCAGTAGCAGCCCAGAGTTTGGAATTGTGCCCGGTAGTTGGCAATAGGCTCACCACCTATTACATGGGACTTAATAACAGCATTGGTGAAATGTGGATGTAAGACTGTGTACCCCTCTCTGCCTACCCCTTCGGGGAATACAGACGTGATGCTATGTTATGTTTGTTGTTATTTTATTTTAGTATTTAGTTATTTTTATTTGATCGTATGATTTTTTTTAAACGTTGTCCGCACTAGGATTTTATCCTGTATCGTGGGTGCGTTTACAAACACTTTATGTGTTCATGCGCACACACCCAGACCCGGAACAATTATCTGTAGATCAAACAAATATTTGCTCCATGCGGGAAGCGAACCTGCGACGGCGCAGCAGCCGGTCTCGACCCCTACTCCAACCGCACCGTCAAACATGGTCTATATTTCTTGTTTTAAATTCTCCTCTCGCAGGTCTACTGGAAGAGATTTCATGAAGAAATAGTCATTCCATTGCACAATATAGTCTGAACACCTGTATTCTTTAAACAAATACATACATAACATAAAATACTTTTATCCCGCCTGGACCCAATTCTGAAGTTTATGCAGACGAAGTCGCAGGCAGAAGCTAACTGAAAATACATACCTAAAGAAAGAAAGAAAGAAATAAAGGTTTATTAAACCACAGTACCAAAGAACATATAAATTACAAATTTCAGAGAGCGCAGAAAATTAAAGGGAATTAAAACAGCACAAAACAAATAACACCATACCTATCTAATATTTATACACTTAGTTTTAAGCAGATTTTGCAAGGAACCTCAAAATAATAGTCCACCTTATGTATCTCTTCTACTTCTAATCTCTTATACAAATAATTACTTTCTATTCTTACAATAAAACAACTTTTAACCAAATTAATGGCGTGTATTATTGGTTTTTGTTTGTCCTGACGTTTCGAACACTTTGTAGCGTTCGTGGTCGCAGGAGGACTAAGGTGACAGGCATCTCAACAGTTCATTTAAAATTATTTCACTCTACCGTGCTATCTATTATACCGTTCTATATGTATCTCCTGCGACCACGAACGCTGCAAAGTGTTCGAAACGTCAGGAAAAACAAAAACTATTTAACACGCGATTAACCCGGTTAAAAGTTGATTTATTATAATGTGCAATGATCGAGAAAACCTAAGATCCTATTTCTATTTTCTATTCTATTCTAACAATTACACACACACACACACACAACACACACACACACACACACATACACACACGTAGACAATGACAATGACGCATTGTTACGTCACTCAAGCATCGCACACAGACTGCCATGTCGGTATATGGCACAATAACGATCAACATGTAAATATAGTAGTAGCTACCTATCATACCTATCTGGGTACCTAAATCACCGTAAAAAATACAAATGTTCCAATACCCAAACTAAACAGCTTACGACAGATAAAACAACAAATTACAGATGAAGATTTATCACCAATTACGTAAAAAGGATAATGGTAAATATTACCTATGGGAACAAAACTTACATGAATATCGCTAAGCCTTCGATAAAGTTAGTCGAAACAAAACTAATGTGATTCCTTTATTTATTGATGACTAGCCGTGCCCGCGACTCTGTTCGCGTGGATGTCGGAAAATAATGTCATGTCATATTCATAGAAAGAAAAAATATTTATTTCAGTCTCGTAACCAGGTAATACTAGACAAAGAAACCAATTATAAAGAATTAAATATTAAAAATGTAAAGAACCTGTACGAGACCGAAACGGGCCCCTATCTCAGTACAACCTGCTCCATCGAGATGTAGCAGCGCTGGTTTTCGGATAGGACCGATTAATTTAGGTAAAATCACGGGCAAACCACGGCGTGCGCAAACATGATACTTAGATCAAAATGGTCATAAAATTTTCCACATTAAAATTGTTATAAAGGTAGTAAAGTCTTATCTACATCATTCGAGTATACCCATGGCCCTCTCTTGTGTAACTCTGTCTGAGATTCTGCATCACTAATTTGTCTATGACATGACAAATTATGGGAGACTATGGCAACACTAGAAAGGACTACTTATGAACAGGTAGCGACACCTACCGCGCTACATAAATACTACGCGCGTTACAGATGACGTCAAAGAATCCTGCATCACGCAAGCAGATTTCGGCGACAAACTTGCATGTATATACAACCGCCCGACTAACTGTCGGGCCGTGGCCCGCCAGGCAATATCACCCGTCTAGTTAGAGGATCCTCCCTTTTCAATTGAGGAACACCACACCTCGTTCACATTTTTATCCCGGCTGGACCCAATTCTGTAAACCACGCGCACGGACTCGCGGGCAAAAGCTAGTTCTAACTAAAATTGTCTGAAACCCTATCACTTTACGTCCATCACACACATAATTTTCCACATACAAAATTGCACATCCCTGCACAACAATGGTATAAGCAAGTAAGAGATAAGCATTTCCCGTAATTGGCTAAATTACGCGCGGCCGACGGGACGTGCAGCGCCGGAATTTAATTTAAATGTTGGCGTGTTAAAAATTGGCGGCAAACGTTGTTACCTGTCGCGTACGCGCGTCACGCCGTGTCACGTGACGGGGCGACGTGACAGCACCGTGTTTTGTTAAAGAAAAATGTTTGTTGTGCGGTTTTTATGCGTTATTGCTTGTTTCAATTGTCATAAATAATAGTTGTAATGTGTGGTGTTATTTTCGTGTTACGATTTTAAACAGTTTTTAGCAATTAAAGTAGTTACGTAAATGTGCCAAAAGTTTGCAAAAAACAAAATACAAAATATTAAAAGACTATCCATGTAGTTTCTTGCTCGTTCTTCTTAAAATGAATTTATGTTTTGGAACGTGGCATTTTTGGACTTTCAAAAATAGGTATCTACCTGTAAATGATTTGAATATGACTGTTACGTAAGTTTGAGTTTTTTTAAATGACATCTACAAAACTCTCTTCATTTATCTGATTTTGGTGAGAGTAACACTTATCATACATATCTTTGAAAAGCATTAACGCATGCTTCAAAGATTTATCTTTAATTGTAAAGGTAATTGCATCTTTACGACATTGTATTAACTGCAAAGTTAGTAGTGTCGGTTCGGTCACCTGTATAGGGACTGAATAGATAGCAATGACGTCGCCAAAGACGTGTTAAAACAATATATGGATGAAGAATTCGCGGTGGTGAGCAGAGGTCGAGATGTCTTAGTGGTCAGAGCGCATGGAGTATTTATCCGGGAGGCGCAGGTTAGAATACTGCTCACGACCGTATTCTTTTTCCATTTAATATAATAACTTTAGTAATACTTATGTTTATTAAATTCATATTAAACTTATCAGATTTCGTTAATTGATACACAAAATAAAAAGTCCAACAATCATAATTGGTGACGCAAAGACGAGCCAAACATTAGTGAAGCATTTCTTTTACTCTTCTTTTGATACAATAAAAAAAGAGTTTACCGAAACAATTTACTAATCAGTCCTTTAAAAGAACTCCAACTCAAATAAGAAGATTTTCAAAAAATTCCTCCTTCCGAGTCGATTAAAATTAAACGTGTTTCAACCCCTCCCTTTATCCGGTTACGTCGTAATTTTTATTTTCAACAATTCATCACGTCGCTGTTTCTTAGGGCCCGTCACGCCGCGTGACAGGTGACGCTCGTCGCGGGCGTTTTTTTGCAAATTAATAAATTGTATTTTTGCGTTTAGACCACTTTGCCGGGGGGCCGTGCCGTTTAGCGTGACTAATGTTTCACGTCTCTTTAGGTAAATGTTTAACTTGCTTTATAGGGTCTTTAGATTACTTTTATGTTAAACGTCTAGTTGACAAAACGATAATATGAGATTACTTTGTATTAGTTTGTTTATTACATGAGGGGCTCGTGGCTAAGTAACAGCCATACAAATCGATTGATCGAGGTTAAGATGCGCTTGCCTTTTTTATGGAATTGGGGGGTAAACGAGGAGACGTATCGCGTGATGGTAAGCGATTACCGCCCCCATGGACACCCGCAATCGCATCGAAAGTGCGTTGCCGGCCTTTTAAGGCGAAACACGACGCAAGTGTTGTTTCAAATTGGTTTTCTGTGAGGCCGTGGTATCACTTCGGTCGAGCAGGCCCATTCGTGCCGAAGCATAACTCTCCCACGGTGAAACTGGTTGCCGCGGTCGAAATGTGGATGATTGCTCATCATTTCATATCGAGACCACTCTGTGCTTCGGAAAGCACGGTAAATCGTCGGCCTCGGTTGTCCAATGAAGATCTATGACAACCATTACGGATATCTATGGTCCATGTATTGGTAATAAGCTCCTTCTGGTTCAACATAGCTGGGAAAAGGCTGATGGGGGGGTTCGATTCAGTATTTTTGTAAGAAATCTATTACTTGTGTGATGAGCTACCCCTTCGGGAAATATTGGCGTAAGTATATTTATGTATTTGTGCTATAACATACAGAAACGTTACCTGCCTACAAAATATGTATTATACCTGACATTTTAATTACAGACTGCCTCGTTGGTCTAGTGGTCCCAAGCGCGACTGCTGAGCATGAGGTCTTGGGTTCGATTCCCGGGTCGGGCAAAGTGTTACTGAGTTTTTCTGTTAGAAAATTCTCAGTAGCAGCCTGGAGTTTGGAATTGTGCCCGGTAGATGGCAATAGGCTCACCACCTATTACATGGGACTTAATAACAGCATTGGTGAAATGTGGGTGTACAACTGTGTACACCTCTGCCTAACCCTTCGGGGAATACAGGCGTGATGCTATGTTAAAAGAAAGAAAAGAAAGAGAAAGAAAAAGCTTTTATTCCCCTCAAATGGGCACACATGTTATGCTATTTTAATTACAATTTTACTACGACATCATCAGTTTTATTGCTACGAACTGCTACGAATATACGTAGCAACGCCAGGGGTGCTCAAACCTACTTCTAATATTAACCCCCAATAAACCCGGTTATAAACGTTAGCGAGAGACAAGAGGCAGACGCTGCATAATACAGGTGTTAGCAACTGCGTCACGTAGACGGTCGCGATAATTAGATGAAGCTCATTACCGCCCCTCTTGCGGCCCGGTATTGACGGCCCCTGCATTTGGATGGCGTTGGCTTTTTGTTACTATTGATTAGGTGTTTCGTATTATGTTATTCAGTGCTAGTTGGAATGAGTTTACCTGTCATGTATATAGCATCACGTACTAAACTGTATTCTCAGAAGGGGTAGGCAGACGTGTACACAACTCTACACCCACGTTTCACCAATGCTGTTATTAAATCTCATGTAATAGGTGGTGAGGTGCCATCTGCTTCTGATAATTCCGTAACAGAAAACCAATAAAACTTTTTTCGACTCGGGAATCGAGCCCAGGACGCTCATCAGTCGAGGCAGTCAATTAGTTTAAGATGGACTATAAAGTCTTTCTAGTTATCTCTCTCATCTCTGTCTGTTGACCCTTCGCACTATCATTACAAGTCGCGACTCTGATCGGAGTCAATGGTTCAATATTTATGAGAGCGGGGTCACGAAGATTTATGCGAGAGGACAAGTGGTAGCCAGGTGGAGTGATTTATTGCGCTATCTGATCGGGTGGACGAGCGTAAATAAGGGCTGAAAAAGGACATTATTTGAGCACACTATATAAAATATTTTTCGAAGGTACATGTATGTACATTTGGAGAAATTTAATCATGACCCACCAGCACAATTATGTCGGTAAAATTTATTGTAGAAAAAAATACGGGCATGAGCAGGATTTGAACCTGCTCCTCGCGGATGGATACTCTCTTTGTGGAGTTTCTTGCCTGTTTTTCTCCATAAGAATCTACACTTTGGAACGTGGTAACTAACTTGTGACAATTCAAAAGTGCCTGTAAATGGAATGTGCCTGTGATTTTTTTTTTTATTATCCGTATAGTGTCGTTTGATATTTTCAAAGTTACAAACATCTTAAGTTTATATTCTGATAGACTTTTTTTTTCATTATCTTATCCAGGAATTTATCTTGGATTGCGGTTGCATTTACAAACACAAATCTCACACATATTCAAACTCACGAAAATGACGAAACTGAAGATCATATAATGAGTTCGATTCCCAAAACTGACACAAGACTATGTTGGTGCGCAACGTAGTCTTGTCGATATGACGGTGACAGGACTTGCAAATGTTACTGTCAATTGAATTTTGTCAAGCAAATTTTAGCATAGCATAGCATCACGCCTGTATTCCCCGAAGGGGTAGGCAGAGGTGTACACAATTGTACACCCACATTTCACCAATGCTGTTATTAAGTCCCATGTAATAGGTGGTGAAGCAAATTTTAGCTTAGTCGTATTGGTGTTCCAATAGTTAATGACAATTAAAAATTCGGCGGAATTTAGGTGGGTCATCATTACTTCGATTGTACGAATCTAGGTGGAACATTTTCTTTGAACAATCACCGTGCCGCCGCGTGCCGGCGCTCTGAGAAACACTTTAAACATCTCGCAGTAAATAAGCCGTGAATGTAAATGAATTTGCTTAGCAGTCCAGACTAGCTTGCCGTTATGTGCGCCGACGCACGTGGCATAACAATGTACCTGGCGGAGGCTTTATATGTATTCTATAATTTATTTACGGCGAAAGGAAACTTAAGAGTATTGGCACCTGCGAGCGATATTATAAATAAGCTTACTCTATTTTTCCTTAACTAGATTAGGCTACATTAAAAAGAGTATTATGCATAGAACATAACTATTACTTAAATAAAACGTGAAGGAAAACGTCGCGAGGAAACTAGCACACCTGAGAGATGGTCTCGATGGTGTGTAAAGCCATGTCAGAGGCTAAGTACGGGTGGTTTAAGATCTGATATTAGGTCCGCTCCTAAGACGACCCAATGAGCAAACTAGTAAACAGTTACGGTTAAAAAAATACAGACAGTCACAATATGTCCGTATGTCAGACATATTGTGACCTTTGGAGTTGCCCTAAATGATAAAGCTCACTTACCCATAATCTACGGTAACGGACTTTAAAAAAGACCTCCGAGTTTGTTTCGGTGTTTCTTTACAGTAGTATTCAGATAGGAAATATGGCTTCTAGATGAAAAAATACATATGACATTGTTTTATAATACTCCTTCCGACCGTATTTCGGCCACGACGGCCTATCTCACACCGAGATTAGCCAAGTACGCAGGAGATATTATAGTGCACAAGTGTATACGCAAACACAGGTGCACTCCCTCTTCCTTCACTCTCATATTCCGATGGGACGGCAATCCGACACGACCGGAGAGAGATCAGGCGCAGAACCGACGGCTTTACGTGCTCTCCGAGGCACGGGGGTGTCACACCACCAACTTCCTGACTCCGGGCTGCTACTGGGAATTTCTTAACAGAAAAACCCAATAACACTTTGCCCGACCTGGGGATCGAACCCAGGACCTCGCGCATAGCAACCACGTTTGCGACCACTGAACCAACGAGGCAGTCAAAAGTGTATTATAAAGACCTATTTACAGATTAAACAATGAATTTATCAAACAGTTGGCTAGCCCTAATTTTTTTTTTTTATATCTTTTATACTCTACTGTGTAACCAGATTTTTATTACGTGATCGTCAGTAATGATAACTTAAAAAAATCGTTGGAATCCATCCTCCTTTTTTTTGGCCTCGGTAAAACAGATAATATAAAATTCAAATTCCGTACTTGTACAAAAATTGACTCGATTTATGATTACAATGACATCACTGGCTACCTCATCATGGGATATTCGTGATGATAACCACATGTTACTGTTTAGTAGTCAGCCTGACGGTAGTACACGTCCGGCGACGTATACTGAATGGTAATGTTAGTTCTAGACCACGATTCTTATTTTAACTAGAATTCAATGGAAGGTAGGAAAAACAGTAAAAATAATAATAAGAGAAACTTAATTAATCCTGTTTAAAGTTATTTTATTATAATGTTTAGTGACTGGGAAAACTTAAACTAAAATAGGTAAGTAAAAATACGACTTAGTGCGAGTCGGATACGCGCCTGAGGGTTCCATATTATAAAATATACTTACTTTAATTAACTTACGCTTACTTAAGTTACTTTGATTATGTCATCCAAAAGATCAGCTGTGTATTACTCGCAACTGGCGCACGTGTATGATCAGATGTATGAACGTGGACGAAGGGTATTACTTTTTAATCTTTGCATAGAAAAATAGAAATTATGTAAGCAGTGAATGGGCATTATTTAATTTCTGGTGTATTCTCCACTTTTAATCTAGCTTTACGGGTTGAAACAGTCATAGATAGCGCACTACTTTTGCTTTTTACTTATATCTATATATATTTATTGTAATTATTTTTGTGTAGGAGTACAGTCAGCGACAAAAGTTGAATAACATGCATCGAAACTGCAACGACTGTAGTGCTCGTTATTGTGATATGATGAAATTACTTCTTGCATTTTCTGTGTTTATTTGATGACAAGATTATAATATTTTGTACTTCAGATATTTAGATGGTTAGAAATCCTTAACATGTAGAAAAAATCATTATATTTGGCGCTGGCAACATATTTGTAAAATAAGTACCTTATTTCTTAATTTCCCGACCTCCTTTCATTAAGTGTACGACACCTGGTCTACATGAAGCGATTTATGCTTTGACAGCAACCAAACGACCACTTTTAAGATAAAGACATTAACCTCAATCGAAAATAACCCACAGTTTCAATCCCAACTACTAAAACTATCAGCAAGGGTTAAATAATTACCAATACTGTAATAAGGGTTAATAGTTAGTGGGGTGAAGCGCCCCATTGCTGGCAGGTACTAATCGAAAAACTTCGGGCGCAGGTTATTGACTCGCCGCAACTTTTCCAATAGCCGGTAACTGGTCTGTTTACCCTAGTGTGAGGTGATTCCTTCATTGTTTTGTAAGTACGTAATTAACCGTGAAGGAAATTGTACTATGAATGTTCTCTGACATGTGAAGTGATAGTTTATAAGATAAGATAAGTTTTTTTTTTTGCATCAACTTATAAAGAAAATGCATGTCATACAAGATGACAAAATAAATTAAGTGCAGACATGTTTGTCACAGCGTGACGTGCAAAATATAGGTTTTTTTTTTTTTAAGATTAACTATATATTTGAAGTAGTCATCATTATTAATTAGATACGTGTAACAATATAATATTTTCTTATGTCTAATGTAAATTTGGATTAATGAAATATAAGATTAATCAGCATTTATTTATTGCGTTAATAGAAAACTAGGAATAAATCGGTTCAATCCTAGCTACAAAGATATTGTAGCGAGACTAGTTTGTTTAAAGATGTTTAAGCATATAAGCGCGGATTTTGATGGTCATATTATTTCTGAAAGTAGCACAGATTCACATAAATATTTCAGCTATAATATACGGTAATGTCTGGACTTTAAAGAAGAACTCTTGACTTATATTTTTTGTACCTTAAGTTCCTCTTGTCCTCCTCCAGAGCACCTGGTTCAACTATTGCTCACGACCGTATTTAACTTTCCACCAAAAATATAACTTTTATAGGATAGATTTAGATAGATAGAGAACATGACACAACATAACATAACATAACATCACGCCTGTATTTCCCGAAGGGATAGGCAGAGGTGTATGCAATTGTACACCCACATTTCACCAATCCTGTTATTAAGTCCCATGTAAATAGGTGGTGAGCCTATTGCTATCAACTGGGCACAATTCCAAACTCCGGGCTGCTACTGAGAGTTTCCTAACAGAAAAACTTTGCCCGACCCGGGAATCGAACCCGAGACCTCCTGATCAGCAGTCGCGCTTGGGACCACTAGACCAACGATGCAGTAGATAGAGAAATCTATTAAATTTATTGATGTCCATATTATTAAAGGTTTTGCCTTAAACTAGGAATTCTCAAACGATACAAAAGCTAAAGTTATGAACGTTAAGAATACGGTCGTGAGCAAGATTTGAACCTGCGCCTCCTGGATAAATACTCCAGGCCCTGTGCGAACTAAGCTATCTCAACCTCTTCTCACTGCTTCGAATTCTTCATCCACATTTTAATACAACATATTTGTAACATTGAATGCATTTTAAATAAATATATACAGGGCATATCGAAAGCTCTGTCTGACATAGGAAATATGTCAATTTGTATTTTAAATGCCAAAATGAAATGTAATGGAATCGGGATACTATTAAGTGTACTTCCTTAATCATTTAGATAAATATGAGGTAGGTTATTAATTTAGCATTACACATTGTTTAAATATTGGAATTGGTATCAATAATTGGTAAATTTATTTTAGCATTACACATTTTTCTAAATATTGGAATTGGTATAAATAATTGGTAAATTTATTTTACCATTACACATTGTTTTAATATTGGAATTGGTATTAATTTCATGTCTAACCCCACTGGTGTTCTTAAAAAATCAATCCTCAAATAAATGTGCAATTTAACGAACTCATACAAATTTTATTAGTTTAATTTAACACTATGTCACAGACAAACCAATTTTCTTTTCCCAAATCGTTACTTCCAGAAGACCTGGGTTTTAATTTAGGGTATAAGTCTGCCTAGCTTCCCTAAATCATACCTGGGTGACAGGTAACGGGTCTCCTGCCAAGTCGTCCGTGAAAAGATAGTAATAAATTGATTCCCTAAGTAAAGGTAAGGCTCCATAAAACGTGGGAAGCCAATGGGGTATGGCAACATTTGATACGATAGTACGATAGATACCTGCCATAAAATCTATGGGAGTTTTAGTTTGGGAGACTGGTAACTTTATATTTTGGTGGAGTGTTTTCGGGACCACTTTATTTTCAGTATGTAGGTACCAAAGGGTCTTGTTCATTGTTTTATGTACTTTTTAGTTAATCAATTTTTTTTAAGCATCGGAGTCTGGTAGGGGAAAAATTGTGTGTGGTGGTTAATGCTCGTGTCTATTTGTATGAAAAGAGGCCCTTGCCGTGCAGGCCAATATCTACGGACTGGTTATGTTAGTATATTTTAGGAGGATAATTTAGGTACATGAAGACATGATGAAGACTATTCACATAAATTAAGAATGTTTTGACACAAAATCATATATATAAAAATGAATTGCCGAAATGTTTGTACGCGCATTACTTCCGAACAACTGCACCAAATTAGACAATTCTTTTTTTTTGTTGGTTATTGTCAGGACAATGTTTGAATAAAAAAAAAGCGGTACGAAGTTCGCTGGGCCAGCTAGTTATTCATAAAATCGTAGAAACACTTCACATTTATATGTATTTTTGACATTTAAGTTTATGACATACGTCATAAGATGTCAATACACTCGATATCATCTTGATAATTTGTAAACTCATAAAACTATCTTACATAATATTATAAATGCGAAAATTTGTAAGCATATTTGTAACACTTACACGCAATAACTATTGAAAGAATTTGTATGAAATTTGGCAAACAGATAGTTTATTACCTGGATTAATACATGGGATACTTTATCTCCCGGCTGAAGTCAATTCTGAGTCAACGCAGACAAAGTCGCGGGCAGATGCTAGTATAGAATATTGAAATGAGCATTATAAACCCTAATAGACTGTGTAATAAGTAGTGATAGCCTAGTGGTATGACCGTTGGACTGAAATGTCAAAGGTCGTAAATTCGAATCCCAGGCACGCACCACTGTCTTTTCGAACATGTGTCATGTGCGTATTATTAACTAATTACCACTTGCTGATAACGGAGAAAGAAAACATCGTGAGGGAACCAGCACACCTGAGAGATGTTCTCGATGGTGTGTAAAGCCATGTCAGAGACCTACGGGTGGCTTAAATTCTGTCACTAGGTTGTTCATCAACCACACGACACGACGATAAATTATTCTTAAAGGAATAATTAATGAAAATACTTTTTTTTTTAATTGTATCATAACACAGACTACACAAAACCGCGAAAATGTATTAAACATTAATATTACGCAGCGAAACAAAGTTCATACAAGCGACAACCCTATAACTCTCATGCCAACGCTTTAGGGTCATCACTTTATTTCGGAATCCCACGTGAGGCCAGACTCATATACAAACATAAATAACGAAGCTTATCTTTCTATTTATCAACCTTAAGGCGTTGCTATAAAGTCTATAACGAACGAATTTAATAAAATTGTCTAACAGCGTATTTTGCAAAATTATGTTTGTAGTTTCAATATGTTGAATTGTGTTTTATAGTGTTGTGATAAGGTTTAGTTTGACGGTAAATGTAGGTGGTTTGGTCAGGTTATGCCAGATGGTCTCATTTGCATTGGACAGGAGAGAAAATTGTCTGTTTGTCACCTTTGGTTGGGTAACCATGGACGTTTGATATACATGCTGTTTGCTCAAGATATTGTGCTGCAATAATTAAGAGGTTCTGATGCAAATCATTGTTTATCTAGAACGTTCTGTGAGGAACAAACTTAGTGCCCCTTTTAAGATATTTGCAACACTTGCAGAAGATATCTTAGTTTTAAATTGATATTTTTATAATTAATACTTTTATTTCTACTATCCTACTAATATATGTAAGGATGGGTGGATGTTTATTATTCTTTTACTCAACAACTATTGAACGGATTTCGATGAGATTTGGCTCACCGATAGTTTATAGCCTGGATTAACACATAGCATACTTGAATAGATTCAGGCGTCACCTTGCGGAAGTCCATTACAATGGATGCAAATAAATACAATATCTAGCTTCTTCAACTACAATAAAAATATAACATAACATAGCATCACGCCTGTATTCTCCGAAGGGGGCAGGAAGGCAGAGAGGTACCTACATAGTCGTACACCCACATTTCACCAATGCTGTTATTAAGTCCCATGTAATTAGTGGTGAGCCTATTGCCATCAACCAGAATACAAACCCTATAAAATTTTTCACGACCTGGGAATCGAACCCAGGACCTCATGTTCGGCATTCGCCCTTTCAACCACTAGACCAATAAGGCGGTTTTGTATTACGTAAAATTTCATACCTCATCTACCTACTATCTACTTTCACACTCGCCCTGTGTATAAAATCTTTACGCAAAAATATTCACCTATCCCACACCGTCCCTTTCCACATACGGACATATACTATAACTCACACATGCTAGTTGACTCAACACTTTATTCACGAGGTGACCTTTCACTCACACATCTGCAATGCAAGCAAGACCTCTGGGACGAAAGGAGAGACTTTCCAAAGGACATATTTTGTAGGCTATGTTATCTGATGACGTAAGAGAAATATCATGGAACCTTATTCAGTTGGTTTTGCCGGTTCTCGGATCAATGCTCGTGTCTTCTCTGTATGAGAAGAGGCCCTTGCCCTGCAGTGCAATTTACGTGTTAGACTTAACTTAGTGTGATCTTCTTTGTGTTTTTAATAAATTGATTTCTTTCTTTCTTTCTTTCTTTCTTTCAGTGGGACAGTTATGGGCTAGTTATGTATGTTTGACGGTTCTATAGTCAGTGAAAGTAGATAAATTTCAACTAGTTTAAATGCCTCGTTGGTCTACTGAACATGAGGTCTCGGGTTCGATTCCCAGGTCGGACAGTGTTAGTGAGTTTTTTTGTTAGAATATACTCAATAGTAGCCCGGAGTTTGGAATTGTTTTCGATAGATGGCAATAGGCTCACCATCTATTACATGGGACATAATAACAGCATTGGTGAAATGTGGGTGTATGACTGTGTACACCTCTGCCTACCCCTTCTGGGAACACAGGCGTGATGCTATATGATCCCATGATGCTACGAAGTTTACAATATTAAATTAGAGATTCGTTACTCGTGTGATAATTTTGAGTATTTGGTTGGTAATATTTATTTTATTAGTCGTTTAGGAAAATTGTATAAAATCATACCGATTCTGTGGATAATTTTATTCTTACGATGGTAAAATCCCTAAGTGAGTCTTACCTTCTTCTTTTTATCGTATGGTTGATAAACAACCTAGTGTCGGAGTGTAAACCGCCCGTAGGTCTCTGACATGGCTTTACACACCATCGAGAACATCTCTCAGGTGTGCTGGTTTTCTCACTATGTTTTCCTTCACCGTTTTATGCAAGTGATAATAAATTTATAATACGCAGATGACATCGAAAAGTCAGTGGTGCGTGCCTTGGATTCGAACTTGCAACCTTTGACTTGTCAG
Organism: Xylocampa areola; assembly: GCA_935421205.1. Classification (NCBI taxonomy): domain Eukaryota; kingdom Metazoa; phylum Arthropoda; class Insecta; order Lepidoptera; family Noctuidae; genus Xylocampa; species Xylocampa areola. The sequence goes on from OW285208.1 coordinate 20,005,958, forward strand.
TCCAACGGTCATACCACTAGGCATCACTGCTTAAGTTATTAGATTAGTTTTTATTTTGAATAGTAATATCTTAGGTTTTCGCGATCACTACACATTATAATAAAACAACTTTTTACCGGATTAATCTTGGGAGGGGACTAAGGACTTCCTCCTGCGGCCACAAACGCTGAAAAACGTTCGAAAATTTCAGATAAAAAAAAAAAATACACTCGATTAATCAGGTAAAAAGTTGTTTTATTTTGTGGTTTACATCAACACATAAATTAAAAAAATATCGCAAATACATTATTACGCAGAAATACAGGACCCACTTTGAACAATAGTTGTATAACGAAAATTTTCACTAACCGATTTCCAATTACTGCCACTAGATTCAGCAATCCCATTTTCCGCCAATCACTTTCAATTCCAACAATTACTTTGAAATTACGCCACTCTAAACTCTAACTGAAACCATACCAATCTCAGACACGATCCAATATTTTCATTACGAACTTGATCAAGCAAAAAGCTTCCTCAGTTCTCCTGAAGGGTTAAGCCGTGAAATATGATGTTTTCTCAGCACACCTACTGCGGTGCAGACACATTCTCATCTGCTGAGAGCTATGATGGCCATTCCTGTGATAGCTACGTGGAAGTTTGCGCTGACGTGCGGTAGATTTTCCAAATTGATTTGTCGGAGTTTGACTTTGTGCTTCTTGTATGTATGGTGAATTATTTTTGTTGTGATAAATTTTTGGTAAAGTTTAGAGTGAATGGTTGCGTAGTAATTTTGAGTTGTTAGTTTTGATTTTGGTAGGATTTTTCTGCTTCATCGCTAAAGGAAATAGTTTTTGGAGAAAGGATACGGTCGTGAACAGGATCCGAACGCTCTGACCTCTAAGCCATCTCGACCTTTGCTCACCACAGCGAATTCTTTATCCATAATTTTAACACGTCTTTTTTGGCGACATCATTGCTATCTATTCAGTACCTATACAGGTGACCGAACCTTTTTTTCCATTTAATATTGTAACTTTAGAGTTCGCTAAGCATGCGTTAATGCTTTTCAAAGATTTATCTTGAAATAGTTTTTATTTGAATTGTGAATTTTTTCTTACCTATGTCTGTCAGCTCTAGTTAATATTTACTTCTTCTTATCGTGTAATTGATGACCAACCACCTGAGTTTAAACCACCCGTGGGTTTCTGAGATGTATTTACACACCATCGAGAACATCTCTCAGGTGTGCTGGTTTCCTCACGATGTTTTCCTTCACCGTTTTAAGCAAGTGATAATTAATTTATAAACAGCACATAACTTGCGACCTTTGACTTGTCAGTCCAACGGTCATACCACTAGTCTATTAATGCTATCATATTTACTAATACTGCACGTTAGTGATAATTAAACCAGTTCAAACTCGCCTCACATACTACTGGAATTCCCTACAACAAAAGCCCATTTCAAAGTCAATGTATTACAACTGACGTATAGCCTACTGTATGTACCTGTCCGCGTAGACCAGGGGTTCCCAACCTTTTTTTGTCTACTGCCTACTTTAAGAATAAATTATTTTTTAACGCCCCCCTTTTTAAACATACTTAAAAACCGCTAAGTACTTATAACTGATTATTGAAACGCAAATTTATAGTATTCGGACAGAGTATCTTTTATTGAAAATAAAACAAACATAATCAATTCTTATATAAAAACTAATGTGAAGGTTGAATCTGATGCTGTTCAATAAGTTTGTTGATATCAGGTTCCAATTTACTCAAAAACAGCCGCAAGTCGCCACGTTCGGTAACACGCAAACGATTTCTCTTTTTAGTAAGCAGCGTTGCCACAGCACTAAATCCACGTTCACATAAATATGACGATGGGAATGCTATCAAAAATCGTTGAACAATTGACCTCAATCCAGGGTACAATTGCGGGATCGGTTTTTGTAGCCAAAATTCTTGATATCCATTTTTGAACTTGATTTTTATTTCTTCGTTTGTTGTCAATTCTATAAGTTCTTCTTCCAGCTGAGGTGACATTGCTGTGTTAACATTTGAAAACGGATCCAACACCCAGTCTGGTATTTCCAAGTTTAAAATGTCCTGGTATCGTTCGGTGAAGTCAATGTGGAGGTTTTCCAAATGTTGGCAGTAGGCAAACAAGTCGTCGTTACTGCAGTATACTGATAAATTCGGAAAATTGTGAAACTCACGTCTGCCCATATTCTTTTTGTGCGGAAGCAGTTTGGCTGCGAAAGCAGCAACGACAGTTTTTGTTTTAATTAAATTTAGTTCATCGCCTTGCAGTTGGAGGTTCATGTCGTTGAACATTTTGTACAGGTCTGTCATGTAAGCTATATCATTCTTTGATGTTATGAGCTTGTTGCGCAGTTCTGTATCTTTAGTTTCCAAGAACTCTATCATAGAGTCAAACAGGTTGTAAAATCGAATCAGACAATTGCCTTTTGACAGCCAACGAACTTCAGTATGAAGCAACAAACGGTTGAAATCTTCGTCATTAGTAACACAAAGCTGATGAAATAATCTATCATTCAAAGAGCTGCTACGGATTTTATTGACTGCTTTGATGACATATTGCAGTGATTGAAATAGTCGTTCACTTAAGTTTCTAGCAACCAAATGTTGTCTATGAATAACGCAATGTATAGCAAGGACATCTGGAATATTATTCTTTAAGTATGCTATGAAGCCTTTATGGCGCCCTGTCATAGCCGGAGCGCCATCCGTAGCAACTGATATAATATTTTTCAAAGAAATCTCTTTCTCTTCACAAAACTTTTCCAATGTATTGAATATGGTTTCGCCTTTTGTATCTGTCTCCAAATTTCTGGCAAACAATTTTCTTCACGTATTTTCTCATCTTTAATAAACCTTACGTAAGATAGCAACAACGCTTCATTAGTTGGTAAAGTGGACTCATCGAGCTGAATTGAGAATTGACTAGTCCTCAGATGATTGCACAATGATTCTTCAATGTTTTCAGCCATTTCATCAATTCGTCTTTGCACAGAATTATTACTCAAAGGAATTTTTCGGATAATATCTGCGGCCGGTTTATGAAGCACAGTAGTTATTACTTCCTTTATTGCTGGCAAAATTAACTCTTCTCCGATGTTGTGTGGTTTGCCTTTTTGAGCAATTAACAAAGAGATATTGTACGAAGCTCGAAGTCCGTCGTCATCTTGCTTAGCAGCCGCCGAAAATAGTTTTGATACACTTGGCTGAGTATTATGCTACTTCTCTAGATCTTGAAAATATGCTACATTCTTTTCTGTCTTATCTGGATGCATTTTATTCAAATGATCTTGCAGTCTTGAAGGCTTCATTGCTTCGTTCGAAAATGTTTTTAGACATAGAAGACACAAAGGCGACGACGGGTTTGTGGGATTTTCAATAAATCCGAATTTAATATATTCCGCAGAGTATTGCCGTCTCTTCTTTTTTACTTCCGACATTGTTTTGTTTTAAGAAATACGTAAGTGTTGAAATCAAGTACTGCTTATCTATTATGCGCGAAACCGCAAATGAAAATAAAATAAATTTACGTCGTTTATATAGGATTGCATAAGCAGCACGCACCAACAGGAATAAGACAAACGTGCATAAACTCGTTTATCTCATTCGACGCCCAATCATACTCGACAAGCAAGAACAAGTATTATAGAACCAGCCGATTGGTATAGGAATGTACAATTCGGATTATTTAACAAAAACTTGTTAAAACATGATTGCCCGCGGTCTTTTATATCGAACCGAGTTTGAGCTATATCTTAATTAATATTAGTTGATGTTCACAAGTTGTAGTCGAGAGTCGAGAGCTCAGTCGTTGTCTAAGAGTCTTCCTAGCTAGGTAGATGAAATTATAAATCGACCCCAAAGCCCTACACAATGCCTCCTTTTTTTTCTGGGTCTCTTACCGCCCCCCTTTAGGCCTGCAGCGCCCACAAGGGGGCGTTATCGCCCACGTTGGGAAAGACTGGCGTAGACTGTCACATGATGACGTCAGTGGAACTTAGCCGACAAACTATATAAGATAAATATTTGAAAAGCGTTAACGCATTCTTAGCGAACTCTAAAGTTATTATATTAAATGGAAAAATAATACGATCTCGAGCAGGATTCGAACCTGCGCCACCCGGATAAATACTCCAGGCGCTCTAAGCCATCTTGACCTCTGCTCACCACCGCTAATTCTTCATCCATATTTTAACACGTCTTATGGCGAAGTCATTGTTTTCTATTCAGTCCCTATACAGTAGTATAGTGGTCAGAGTGCCTGGAGTACTTATCCGGGAGGCGCCGGTTCGAATCCTGCTCGCGATCGTATTATTTTTCCATTTAATATAATAAGTTTAATTAATAAAACAACTTTTAACCGGATTAATCGCGTGTATTATTGGTTATTTGTTTTTCCTGACGTTTCGAATTTTCATAATCACATTTCAATAATCAAATCATATACACATTTTCACAATCACATTTCAATAATCAAATCATATAGTATTTTAATGTTATATTTTTAATGGTTTGTATATTTCAATGGATGTTTTATTTTAAATTTACTTAACTTTTTTGTTTGCACTAGATTTATTGACCTGTTTTAGAATTTTAGATAACACCGGTTGTGACGTCACAGCTGTCATGGTATAGGGTTGCTAGTAATGGTGCGCTTATGTAAGCGGTCGTTGATTGCTTGGCTGGCATAGCTGAGCAGCTGGCATTGGCATGGCTGGCATGAGTGGCATGAGTGGCATGTGTGCTAAGGGTGGCAAGGATGGCATGGGTGGCATCGGTCGCATGACTGGCTGGCAACAAATACTTAATACAGCAGTTAATCAGGTCAAAAGTTATTTTATTGTAATGTGTAGTGATTGCGAAAACTTAAAATATTTCTTGAAATATTCTTTGATTTACTCTCAATGGCGTACCTAAATAGCTAGTTTCGAGGTGTGAATAATTTTCAACAAAACCTTTTAACTCCTAATCCCTTATTCTTGCTAAAACCCCAACCTATATTCTTGTCAGCGAGCCAGCAAACAGCGAGGGAAGCTAATTGCACGTGCAAACGATTTCTTGGCAGTCAACGACACGATAACTTAACCTGAGCATAGAGGAGCCAGGCAGATATCTTTGAAAATAAGTTTAGCTGGCTTTTGCCGCGGCGTTAATTCTGTGGGGTTACACTTAATACCAATTCCAATCCAATTCAAAAAAGTTTAATGTTAAAATAAACTTACCGACATACATACAAAACGCCCGTACTCCCCGAAGGGGTAGGCAAAGGTGTATACAATTGTACACCAACATTTCAACAATGCTGTTATTAAGTCCCATGGTGGTGAGACTATTGCGTATTAGTATCAAAATTTACATATTTACAATGTTAATCGAGTGGATTAATTTTCAAGAGCAACCCTTATTTTTTTATGGGATAAGGGTTAATCGAGCAGTCGGACCGCCTGATGGTAAGCGATTACCGTCGCCCATGGACACCCGTAACCTCAGAGGAGTCGCGAGTGCGTTGCCGGCCTTTTAAAGGGTTTGGGCCTCCGGTACCCTCACTCACTCGGCGAAACACAACGCAAGCATTGTTTCACGCCGGTTTTCTGTGAGACCGTGGTGTCATTCCGGTCGAGCCGGCCCATTCATGCCGAAGCATGGCTCTCCCCCGGTGCCATGCTTCGGCACGAATGGTCTTCTGTTAGTAAAGGTTCACGATGCTCTATTTTATGTTTTGTTTGATAGGCTTCCTATTAAAAAAAAAACCAGTCGATTGACATTGGAAATAGGTCAATTCGTACTTTTAAACGCAAAAATGTCTATAAATTATTAAAGAATCGTGATACTAATGCGCCAACATGTTTTCATGTATGTGTTAAAATATCTCACAATATTTTCCTTCACCTTCAGCACATATTTTCCACATTTTAAGCAAGTGATAATTAATTTCTAAAACGCACATGATTCAATAAGTCAGTAGTGCTTCTTCTAATCGTGTGGTTGATGAACAACCTAGTGTCAGAGTTTAAACCATCCTTAGGCCTCTGACATGGATTTACACACCATCGAGAACATTTCTAAGATGTGCTGGTTTCCTCATGATGTTTTCCTTCACCATTTTAAGCAAGTGTTAATTGGTTTATAATAAGCACATGACTTCGAAAATACAGTGGTACGTGTCGCGACATTTGATTTGGCTTACCAATAAGTTAATAAAATCAAAGTAATTATTACGAGTCAAAAACAAAGTACTTTCACATTTATGCTTACAGTAGTCTAGAATTTCTTTCCCCCTAAAATAAAACTGTCGTGAAAATAGTAACAGAAACCAGTTCTTGGCAGAAGACCAAGCGCGTATAACTTAACCTGGGCTGAACGGAAAACTTTGTGATGAGGTCCTACTTATTTGTTTCAGCCAAAAGGTCAGAAGAATTCTGAAAGTTTAAAGTTCGACCAATCAATTTGGACAAACGCAGGCGATTGCTTAATAGAGATTTACGAAAATAGTGCTTTCGCTGTTTTGTGATGCATTTATTTGAAACTGTGTCCCGCGGTTTCACCCGCCCCGTTAAAAACTTTTTATACGATAAAAAATATATATATAAAAACCCTACAATGACGAACACAAGAAAAAAACATTTGATACAGTCGTTCTCAAGTTATGGTGTGACCAAGAGAAATAGGAATTAATTTTTATATAAGTAGATTGAAGGAATGCAACTTGCGTTTGATTTATGATACTTACAAATATGCATTATTAAAGTATTATTGATAAGTGAGAAGACGTCACATGGTACCGTACCTTAATAAATTAACGGTTTTGAATAGATTCAGGCGATACTTTGCCGAAGTGCATTACAATGGACCCGATGGCGGACACTGCACGGTTTAACAGCTCCTGATGTTGCCACGTGGGGGGGAGAAACACGTGTAGAGGTGTTGGTGGTAGAAGCAATTTTCACCGCTTGCGTATGTATGCTTGTGTATATATTTACGGGCAGTGCACAGGTTGCATGACTACCGTCAATATTGTAGAAGTAGCTAGATATTGTATTGATTAGCATCCAAATTCACGGTTTTCACATTTTTTCTTAGAGACCTTGCTTCTTACCCTAGTTCATGATTCTACGTGAACGAAAAGCATGCTGGTTCTGATTTATTGGCCGAGTTGTTTATGGCGATGACGTTACAATTCCTTAAAAAAATATTATAGACTTTTGAAAGTATCGCGACTTTTTTGTTAAACACTTTTATTAACATTATATATCTACTTTCTAACCAAAAACAAAACACTCTAAAATGTTGGTTATAAGTTTCCAAAGTATTAAACTTATTCTTTAAATTGTTTTCGTCTCGCTGATCAACAGATTTTAATACATTCGTTGTATTTTCAAAGTTCACCTACCTATTAATTGAAATTTCAATAACCGAACTATATACATGCACTCCACCACTCCAATTTCAAACAGTAGGGTGGCTGTAACAATAACTGTCCACACTAACAACATAGCGTTTGTTCAAAGTGCACTTTTTAAACTCCTTGTCGAACAGTGTTTGCAATTCCCACAATATTTGCTTTCACCTTTTACGGAGTGGTCTCTAAGGAGTTGTGGACCGGACAGATATTGTTACACCTATTGGATTTACTTGTTTGCTCGTCTTTGTTAGAAATTTTAGTGCGAGGGAATTGGTGGACCGTGGACGTAAAATGTTTGAGATTGTTGAAAGTGTTTTGTTGAATTTAAGTTGGAAAATAAAATTGACGCAAATGAGTTTATATTACAAGAATTGCAAGAACAAATAAATAAATTACAATATTTTTACCATTATGAGAAAAACTACATTATAAGAAACACTTTTCTACCAATGGTTAACTATATACCGTGATAAAATAACATCTCTGCAGTTCCACAATATAAATATACCTACAATACATTTACTGCACTCCACAACATTAAGAAAACAAGACTCATATATTATATGTATCGTCTACTACAATGAAGTAATAAAAACACCAAAGTTCACTTTTAAACAAGAGTATTTCTTACAGTATTTTGTACAATTGTATTTCACAAATATGTTAGCAATACATGTGAAACAAAATTGCTAAGAAAATTTTACTAGGGGCACATGTTTGTAAGAAATTTTACCGGCCCAATCAACTCATTCCTCCCCACCTTGCTAACACAATAAACTGTTAACCAACTTCAAATCCTACCTTGTATCAGGTTAACTAGCTCGGAGTTATGGCGGCAACTAACAATAAAAGCGGTCGTGCAATTCCGCCGGTGCTCGGGCCGCGGTTCGGTGGCGGTGCAACTGCGCCCGAGGGACGAATTGCCGACTGTTGGTGCTTCTACCCTACGAGTTTAGCCGGATTTGTATTTTTGTTGCCAGTTTTGTGAGGTGATTTTGATTAATTGCGAAATGACAAAATGGTATTAACTAAATTCGACGCTCGTAATATAGGGAAAGATAGCGTACTCAGTAGGCTTTATTACTACCATGTGGAAATCCTGATGGATCCCTTCCCACCACTTGATGGCGAGGGGCATATCACTGTCCTACAGACTAAAACCTGATGGGCGTCTCAGAAACTAATTCAGGCAACACCGTTTATAACCGACTTTTAAAAAGGAGGAGGTTATCAATTCGGTTGTTTTTTTTTAGTTATTTAAAACGTTAAATCTCTAATTTAGAAATAATTTCAAATAGTTGCTTAAAGTTAAGTAAAGTTATAATAATTATTGTAAAGCTATCTAATCCAAAAAAAACAATAATACACGCGATTAATCCGGTTAAAAGTTGTTTTATTATAATGTGTAGTGGTCGCGCAAACCTAAGATATTACTATCTAAAGCTATCGTTAATAATAAATAATAAGAAGGTTAGAAGAAGGTAGAAACTATAGATTTTCATTCTTTCATACTTCTACGATTTTCCCACACCTGTTTTGCTTTATCTATGTTCATTAACATCTTCATGCAAGCTGGTCTATAAAGTGTGCCAGCATTTTGGAATAGGATATTCATTTCTCTCTTTTCATAATTTTTCTATCTTTTCAGTGCAGTCGGATTTTTTGTTATATATTAATTAAATATGATCGTAACTAATCGAGATTAAGTATGATGGGTTAACACAGCATCTACTATCTTTATATACTTTAAATAGTACGCTGTCCCGTGGCATTATATAGTATGTAATTAGTAGATATTATTTAATTTAAATTATTAATAGTAAAGGTTAGCACGGTTAACAATGTAAATTTAAATAAATTTGCATGTCGGGTATGTTTTTCCGACGAATTGTGCAGATCTTCAAATTTTTTTATATCAACCTATGTATTGTGCCATACTTCAAGCAAATAAACTTATGGAATTGTATTGTATTGTATTTCCTCATGGGTAAAGGAGTGATTTTATGTGCCTATGTAAAGAAAAATAACACAGCTCACTTTACTAAAGAGAACCATTAAATACTACTTAACTAAACTCAGTTTAATCAAGTCACACAAGTAATCCAGCACCCGTTACAGTTAACGTTAATTAAAGGTGTAGTAACAGTCGCAACTAAGTTAACTTTAACGCGTTAGTAAAGTTCAGTAATATCCCAACTAGTTCACACAACCGTGGGGACACACTACCGGATATGACGTAGTGATTTAGATGATTCACAATCCAAAATACTTGTATATGCGACGGTGGATTTTATGTTTGTATGTAAAATGGTCAGTTACAGCTTAAGCATATCTATACTAATAATAAAAAGCGGAAGAGTTTGTTTGTTTGGTTGAACGCGCTAATCTAAGAAACTACTGGTCCGAATTGTTATTTTTTTTTTCGTTGGATGTCGTTCCTTTTATCTAGGAAGGCTATATAACATCGCGCTACGTCCAATAGAAGCGGAGCATCAACGTAAAATGTTGCCAAAACGGGAATAAATGTTCCTTTTGAGAGACTCCGTTGTGTGCGGTTAAAGTTACATAAAAATCATGTATGACGTAATTTTTTTTCGTTAATTATTCTAAAAAAAGGCCGCGAAAGAATGACTGTCTTTTAAGGTTGACTCACTGTAACCTTTTTTTATGGTAATCAAATTTGTTATAAAGTAATGCATTATTTGCGGTGTTTTTATAAACATGATATTATTCGTTATCCAAATAAATACGTTATTCATCACAAGTATTTAATTTTGAATAAAATTGCCCTTGAAATTATTTGATTTCAATGAATATCTTAGGAGATATTATAGTTTTAAAATAACACCGGAACAAAATAATTATCAAGGACCACGCGCGCATTTAAGATAATTAGGTAAGTAGTGTGCGAATGCAAGTGCGCTGGTGGAATATATTTTAGCAGGTATTTTTTTCTCAAATTAACGCGGGTGAAACCGCGGGGCACAGCTAGTATAGCATAATAAAGAAACATATAATAATAAAAATAATAAAGAGTTATGAGAGGTAATTACTCACGACGGTTATGCGTAACCATAAATTTAACACTAAAATTATTTAAAAAAATATGGCGAGTAAAAATTTTCTTCTATTCTGAGTTAAGTAAAACATAAATATCTACTTCATCGAGTATACAACTCGCGAAAAAACAGATTAAAAGTGAGTTACCTACCTAATAAATTAGGAAATCGTGATGATTTTTTCCATTATATATATTCCAGATAAATCTTTGAAAAGCATTAACGCATGCTTAGCGAACTCTAAAGTTATTATATTAAATGGAAGAAGAATACGGTCGCGAACAGGATTCGAACCTGCGCCTCCCGGATGAATACTCCAGGCGCTCTCACCAGTAAGCCATCTCGACCTCTGCTCACCACCGCTTTCATCCGTCATTCTTCTTCCATATTTTAACACGTCTTATGGCGACGTTATTGCTATCAATTCAGTCCCTTTGCGACGGTTCGACGACGTTCGGTCACCCGTATCACCCTCAGAGCGCCTGGAGTATTCATCCGGGAGACGCAGGTTCGAATCCTGTTCGCGACCGTATTCTTTTTCCATTTAATATAATTACATATATTACTAAGAAACGGTACCCGCTCTAAATTTCCAAAGACCCTCTCTATTCCACATGAGTATGGTCCACATAATCGGTTTAGTGGCACGTTCACCTCTGATACTAAATCATTGTAAGCTGTGGCAGGTACGTTATCGCGGTGGTGCGGTATTGGAGGGGGGAAGGGGGAGGGGGGTATCCATTGCCACTCTATTGGGTTTCTTTACGATATTTATATCGTTTTGAAGCTATTAGGATTGTACGTTTTGTGGTTTTGTTTCTTGTGAAGTGGAAATTTGACGCTAGAATCTAGATTTAGAACGTAGTTCGATTCCCACCCAGGACAAATGTTTGTGTGATGAGCACGATCATTTGTTCTGTGTCTGGGTGTAATTTATCTATAATATGTATGCATTTAGAAATATATAAGTATGTTTATCAGTTGTCTAGTACTCATAACACAAGCTCTGCTTAGCTTGAGACTAGACGGCGTTGTGTGATAGTTGTGGAATATTATTATAAATAATATTATTAATAATATTATTATTATCGGGTAGTCGTACTTTTTCTTAGTTTTAGACTAGTTTATTTTACTACATCTACGGGCCATGGCCAAGTAAATGCAGTAGTAAATGTAGTGTGTCATATTATGTAGGTGTGTTTTGGTGTGGAGCAATTTCGTATTATTATTATTAATAATATTATTATTATTAGTTTTTATGGTACTCATATAGTGGTATTGGCATAGTCATAGTATTGTAGTAATTAATTATATTTATAAAAGCAGTTCCCCAAGATCACTTAACACGCACAACCATACCTAAAACAATTATTATCTGTGGGTAGACCATACAAATGTTTGTTCCACTGCGTCAACCGTTTCATTGAAATATTAATTAACTAACTAGCCGGTGCCCGCGACTTCGTCTGCGCCACACAAGGTAGCCTATGTCCTTTTCAAACGTCCAATCTATCTCCTTGCCAAATTTCATTACGATCCGTTCAGCCGTTTAGCAGTGCAAAGGTAACAAACAAACAGAGTTACTTTCGCATTTATAATATTAGTATGGATTTCGATTTCGAGAAGTCAGTGGTGCATGCCTTGGATTGGAACTTGCGACCATTGTGTGTCAGTCCAACGGGAATACCTACCACTATCTAAATAGCTGAACACCTACTTGACATATCTACGGTCCTAATATATTAGATAAATTGCGTTGAAGGGTTAAAGAGCGATGGTCACGATAGCTTAGCTTGTGACCCAAGAGGTGCGGGTACATCCCGCGCACCATCTTTTCCGATCTACAAAAATAAATATAAAGTTAATGTAACACAGCAATTTTCTACCAATATCAAGTCAAATGAAGTGAGAAGGGTGCAAAAACCCATGATAAAATGTTCCTGCTGAGAAGCGTTTGTAAAGCGATGCATCATCGTAAACTGTTCTCCTCAATACACTGGCATCGGTGTGTCAATGGCTTTACAGCGGGTAATTTTTCATACCGCTACCCAAGCAGTGAGGTCCTAAGATTTGGATGTGGCAGTTAATAAACAGTGTTGTGTAAAAATATTGTAATTAATTTCGCGCAATTTTCACCGCTTGCGTATGTGCATATATTTGGAGATTAAACGAACTTACCTGAAGTGAAGTTCTATCCAAATTATACGAGTTGCTTCGTCCGAAGAGATTAGTTAACATTGTAGTAATACGTCTAAGATATCGCCTTTTTCCACTAAGTTTAATTTTTTTTTTTTTTTTGTGGGTAGTCTGTCTTCCTAATCGTTGAGCCTGTACTGACACTCATTTAGTTGAAAGCCTGGAACCGTATTTATTAATATTTCACATTAAGTATTGGGTGTTATAGGGATGGGAGGGAACTAATCTCTTCGGACGAAGCAACTCGTATAATTTGGATAGAACTTCACTTCAGGTAAGTTCGTTTAATCTCCAATTATACTTCATTGCTTCGTCCTTCGAGATTAGTTAACATTGTAGATTTTGAAAGATAGTGAAATATTAAAACACTCATATTAAATTTTATACGAATATAATCAAACAATAATTATTGTTTTCCTTAATTAAAATTAAATTTCTCATTAATTAGGTATAGTTAAGTATAAATCATTAATTTAAGTATTTAAATTTTAATATCATTCTAACACTATAATTAAATCAATCACAGGATAGAATTGATAGAGCAAATTGTTCAGTTTTTTCACATTGAATATCTCTATGATAATATCTAGCAAAGACATTAGAGTTGCCACTCCACCCAGCTGTCTTTCGTATCGTGTCAATATTGACACCAGCTCTATGAGCGGCTGAGGTGGCTGCATGTCTGGTGGAGTGAGCAGAAAATATTGAGGTGTCAATTCCACTAATTGATAACATATCTTTTATCCACCTGCTGATAGTATTTGTTGATACTGGTTTATGTGGCTTTTTAATACTTATAAATAGGCTATTGGCGTTGTTTCTCAAAGACTTTGTTCTATCCATATAAGCAATTAATGTTTCAGCGGGACATATTGCCGGCCGGTCTTTATAGAACGGAATGGTTAGACACGGTTGAGCTGAACCTGGGCGAGATGTTTTTAACAAATCGTTTATCTTAATTAATATAAGCTGATCATTGATAGTTATATTTTCTAATGTTATTTTGCCAATGGTCTGCACTCTGTGTGCAGTTATTAGCATAAGCAAAGTTACGGTCTTTTTGGTCAAATATTCTAAACTTAAATTATTATTTGGGTACCATTTTGACAAGGATTCTAACAATATTGAGGGGTCCCAAGTTAAATTATATTTTGGAGCTGGAGGACGAAGTCTGTAGAAACCTTTAAATAGCCTAGTGACGCGGTCATCAGACCCTACTCTCGATCCTAAGATCAAAGATAGAGCGGAGCGATGACTGTTTAAAGATCCGTATTGTAAACCGTCATTAAATAATTCAGTAAGAAAATAAATTACCATCGGAATTGACGCCTCATGTATTTCAATACTGTGAGTTTTACAAAAGCTTACCCAACGACGAATTGCAACGTCATATTGTTTTATTGAATTTTCAGACAAGGAAGCTATCATAATATCTAAAGATGACGGTGGTACTCTTCTCTTCCGTAGTGCCGTCCTGATAACTTCCCTGCAATCAAAGTGAGCTTGGGAAGACTGTTGGAAATAGACAATAACACATTATCAGAGGGTTTGAAATAAAGTAATTCGGAATGAAGGAGTTTTTGATAAAGAGGGAACCAGGGTTGCGTAGGCCAAAATGGGACCACAACAATACCCTCTGCCTGATCGGTAATTATTTTTCTCAAAACTTTTAATATAACTGCAAAAGGAGGAAATGCGTAAAAAGAAAGATTTTTCCAGTTTAAAGTAAACGCATTTACAGCGAATGCTCCAGGGTCTCTATTCCAAGAGATGTACCTAACACATTTATTGTTTATCCTTGATGCGAATAAATCAACTTTAGGTTGCCCAAAGGCCTTTACAATCTTTTTAAAAGCATGATCTTTTAGCTCCCATTCGGTATCGGGATGAGATTTTCTCGATTCCGCATCTGCTATTTCGTTATCTTGTGAACTTACGTATGAAGCGAACACAAAAATACTGCGAGCTTCACACCACTGCCACAAAGATTTTGTGATTTCAGTTAAATGTGGAAACCTTACTCCACCCATACGGTTAATGTACGAGATAGCAGTTGTGTTGTCAATACGTAGTAAAACCTGACATTTTTTTAAACCTTTTGCGAATATTTGTAAGCCCAAGAAGGCTGCTAGGAGTTCTAGGTAATTAATATGTTTCACACATTCTAAGTTACTCCACTGGCCACTGGCGGTCTCCTCACCGCATGCTGCCCCCCACCCTTTTTTGCTAGCATCTGAAAATATTTCGAGTGAGTAGCTGTCTTGCCTAATGGGATTGACTGCGTCATCAATAGAATTTAACCACCAGGAAAAATCGTCCTGCAAATAATGTGGTAATGACATGTAGCTATCGTAGCTACTCGTTTTACACAGTGCAAGGTATTTGCATCTTTCCATTTGTTTGGTATAAAGCCATCCATACTGAATCGCGGGGCAAGATGAAGTGAGGAGTCCTACCAAGCGTGCAAAATGTCTTATTTTACAATGAGATTTGAATGTTAACGATTTCAATTCCTGTTTAATTAAATCTCGTTTTTCTTTAGTAAGACTAACATGAAATTTTTTCGTATCTATCACGAATCCAAGGTATTTACAAATGTTGCTTGGAACCAAACAGCTCTTTTCAATATTAATAATAAATCCTAAAGACTCTAAAATACGTTTAGTTTGTCTAATATTATCTAGGCAATCTTGATAATTATTAGATATAATACAAATGTCATCTAAGTATATAGATGACAAATAGCCTAAAGATCTAATTAAACAAATTACCGGTTTTAATAACTTTGTAAAGACAAAGGGGGCTGTGTTTAAGCCGAACGGTAATACATTAAATTGGTAAATGTTACCCTCGTATTTAAATCGTAAGTACTTCCTATATGTTGGATGTATAGATACTAAAAAATACGCATCCTTCAAATCAAGGGTAGCCATGAAACTGGTTTTGGATACTAATTTTAATGTTGTTCTCAGATCTTCAATTTTGAAATGTTCTGTTTTGATGTGTTTGTTTAAAGACTTTAAATTTAATATAAATCTGTTTTTACCATTGGGTTTTTTAATCAGGAAATAACTAGAAAGGAACTGTCCTTCACATGGTTTGCATTGTGAAATAGATCCACTTTTTATAAGATCAGTGATGGCCACCCTGTATTGAAGGGATTCAGATGAAGATAATACAGGAATAGTAGGTTGGTGTTCCTGAAAAACCGGTTTTATAAATGGTATTTGGTAACCTCTTATCCACGATAATATAACGGGATCATTTGTTATCAATTGCCACTGATAGTAAAAATAGGATAATCGTCCTGCGGAACGTACCAGGTTTAACGCCGCGGGACTGGGCGCTGCTGCAAGCGCGGTTGTTGTCGCGTTTGCTGCTGCTGACGCTGGCGTGGCGCCGGCTGTGTCCTCCTTGTTGTTCCCGCTTGCCGGGCTGTGGGGAACGGAGGCCTCTGGTTTAAAGTCTGAGCAGGGGCCTGCCTCGGTCTCTGCGCTGGTGCAGCTCTTCTGACCGGAGTATTTATTTTGATTTCAGCACCTGATTTTGATATGGCTTTTGCAGCCTTTAGAGTATCGGTGAGCTGTTCGCCGAATAGGAAATTATCGATTTCTGTATTAAACAATTGATCTTTAATGTCTTTTTTTATAGAAGAACATATAAAACTACGTCTCGTCATGGACTCGTTGTACTGTGAGTCACACATGAGTCGGCCGGCTTCAATCAATAATTTTATTACCTTCTGGTCTTTAAGATCTGAAGAAAACAATATATTAAGAGCTTCACTTATACAAGATATACTTGCTGCAACCTGCATCTGTTTGTTCTCCAATGCTTTATCTTTTTTGATAAGCACTTCCGATAAAGCAGCCTTTATCTCTGGATTTAATTTCGGTGCGTCAATCTTTGTGCAGTTTTTTGGAACAAGATGCTTTTCAAGCAGTTCCTTTCTGCCATCCTTTGTCAAGCCTGCAGTTGCGATGTGCTCCCAGCGAACAGATAACTCGCCTCTAATGTCTGGTCCATATTTTTTATCCTTTGAAGGTGTTTCGCCCAACAGATCTAGAATCTCTTCATCTAGTTCAGGGTCGAGCGCTGCTTCAACGGGCAATTCCGACTGTACTATCTGTACTGCGTCTGTAGCAGGAACATATGTAGTTGAAGTGGTCGTACCCGGTTGAGGCTCTTCTGAATCAATTATAATCGGAACTGACTCGACTTCGGCTTGAACTCCCCTATCTTCTGTAATATGGACCAGGTAATACCATATACCCCTGCATACCTACTCAAGTAGGTAATTAGCGTGGTGATAGTCCTTAAACTTTCACAACACTATGTTTTGAATCCATACGGATATAAAACATAATTAATAGTGGGTAGGTTATTAATAAAGTGAAGGTAAAATTCGTATCTAACTATTCCTGTCCTGCTCTAAGTGTATCAGAATTGTTATTGTTTATCTTATATTTGTAATTTATCAAAAATACTGTTTCTACAGGTTGAAAATTTTATATGTAATGTCTATAATTCTTAATCTATTTCTTCTTTACTGTGTACCCATTTGAGGGGAATAAAAGCTTTTTCTTTCTTTCTTTCTTTCTTTCTTTCTTTCTATCAAATGTACACAATCACTATAGGTATTACATGAGAATCCAAAACTATGTGAAGGTAACATCCCCCTAAGATGTACGCAATCACTATTTATTTTATATAATCTGAATCAAAAATTATGTGAAGGTAACATCCCCTTAAGATGTACACAATCACTATATATTATTGTTTAAAAAATCTGAATCCAAAATTGTGTGAAGGTAACATCCCCCTAAGATGTACACAACACTATTTGGAATATGACGTCATGTCAAATTATGATACGGATATAGTCCTAAAAAACTATTCACAATATCTTTCGTTTGTTAAAATATCGATATGAAAACACCCAATAGCTTACCTTCATGATCCGATAGCACTGGCGAGATAATAATATTCGCCGACGAGGTACTACTTTCAGAACAAATTCGAATACGTGACCGTTTATTGCGTTTATTGATTTTCTTTTCGAGTTTTCGAATCTTCCTTCTCAAATAATCACTGTCGTCGTTTTTGTGGCTACGTTTCGGCATCTTATTAAACTTTTTAACAAAAAAGAGAGAATGAAGTGGTGAACGGCGACGCACTAAAACGCGAATGAGTGTCAGTACAGGCTCAACGATTAGGAAGACAGACTACCCACAAAAAAAAAAAAAAAAAATTAAACTTAGTGGAGAAAGGCGATATCTTAGACGTATTACTACAATGTTAACTAATCTCGAAGGACGAAGCAATGAAGTATAATTGCGGGCGGGCGGTGCACAGGTAATGCATGAATACCCTCAATATTGTGGAAGTAGCTAGATATTGTATTTATTTGCATCCATTGTAATGCACTTCCGCAAAGTAACACCTGAATCTATTCAATTAGTTTCGTGTAAGTTTTAAATAAATTATCCCAAACCTACAAACTGATATGTTTACGTACAATATTTTCTATTTGAAGATAAATCTGTGAAAAGCATTAACGCATGCTTAGCGAACTCTAAAGTTATTTTTCCATTTAATATTATAACTTTAGAGTTCGCTAAGCATGCGTTAATGCTTTTCAAAGATTTATCTTCAAATAGAAAATATTGTAAAAGACTTCCATTGAAATCGTCATCCCCCTGCCTTTGTCCCAATTTATTTGGGGTCGGCGCAGCATGTATTCTTCTTCCATACAAACTCTCTACTTGTACTGGTATGTTACTAAAGTTTTGGCTGTGTTTTATGAACAGTCGCCTGCCTGACGTCAACCCTCATCGGGAATAACCCTAAAAAGGTGCTAACGCAAAGGTGCCACCGATACGGTCTCCTTTTAGCTACGTCATACCAAATGTTATCAATGCGCTAGGTGTGATAGTAGAATAACATCAGAATGTTCTATCACAATCCACTAACCGGACTTCCATTGAAAACTATTATTAAATCCTGTAAAACATTCTATATAAAAAACGACTATTCTTATTATCAGTGAACGAAATAAATCTTCGAAAAAGCATTAACGCATGCATAGCGAACTCTAAAAATATATTTTTTTGTGGAAAAAAAACCTGCCGTGAGCATGATGCGAACCTGCGCCTACCGGACAAATACTCCAGGTGTCCTGACCGCTAAGCCATCTCGACCTCTGCTCCTTTTGCGGACGTCATTGCTATATCCCCTACATAGGTGACCGGTGACCGAACCGACACGACTAACTTTGCAGTTGATACAATGTCGTACAGATGCAATAACCATAACAAATACAGATAAATCTTAGAAAAGCATTAACGCATGCATAGCGAACTCTAATTTATACCATTTTTTTTTATCTGTACGACATATTATTTACTGAAAAGTTTGCCGTATTTATAACTTTAAAACTTAATTATTATAAAAGTTGGTAGGCCCGTGAAACAGTGAAATCAGTTCGCTGTTTCACATTTCACTTATATCTATTTTATGCCATTGTCAAATTCACACCAAATACCTCCTTCAAATCTTCCCACATCCCCCCACGTGAACAGCCTTGCGACGTCACGTCGGTGACGTCACGTGATAGGTGACGTGTTTACACGCTTTTTATAAGCCGTCACCGTTAACCGATTCTTAATGTGCGCCGTGAAAAATGACCTCAAACCTTTATACAAGATATTTATCATCTACGAGTTATTTTCTCTAAACAATTTTTTTTTGCGGCCAAGTTTTGGGATTGGGTTTTTAAAGGGCAAAAGTTGTTTCATTTTGTTTTTTATTTTCTTGTGATACTTTTTATTTTAATGCTTAATTCAGACTACAAAGTAAAGTATTTGCTATGGCTTTGATTGTACATTTATTTTTATACAGAAACATGAGAGTATTTTAGCATCACACTACAAACATTAAAACTTGCACAAAAATTCCTTATGAAGACAAAAGTGAAGGAACGAAAAAATCGTAGAAAATAATTTAACAGCGTTTATGGTCGCAGGAGGACGAACGTTGCAAAGTGTTCGAAACGTCAGGAAAAACAAAAAACCAATAATACACGCGATATAATATAATCCGAATATGATATAATCCGGTTAAAAGTTGTTTTATTATAATGTGTAGTGATCGCGCAAACCTAAAATAATCAAACAATTGAACCATTTCAAATTCGCACACAAAACTTTGTAATTCCTAAATCCTATTTACAAAAGTAAAACAGAAATTCACTCAATTAAACCACCACTTTAAATCGTTGGCAAAATCAATACGATCAATCACAACCAACAAAAGGCCAATACGGCCAAACACCAAAGCGAAATACATCAGAAAATGACAAATACGCCGAATTCAAAATCGGGGGGTGAATGAGCGCTTTCAGTCGAACTGAAAATCGACGTTGAGGTGAAAACAAGTGGAAAATGGGCCGAAAGCCCGCCTGAATTTATTGCAGCCTTTATGGCGAATGGTGACCGATGATTGATTCCTATGCGCTTGCCTGTCTGCTTTTTCCGACTGTGAAATGCTGGAAACTTTAGGAGCTTGGATTGCGTTAAATTTTTTGGTGTGCCACGATTTATCGTTGTTTTCGAATTTTCAATGCAAAATTTTGCTATAAGCCTACAAGTGACAATAATTTGATTTGATAAATACAATTATTTTATAGTTATCATGATCTGAATATAGTGAATCTAATTAATTGGTTCAGAAATTGAAGTAGGTTTTAGAGACGAAGATTTCATGTTTATTCAGTGTGTTTTGTTATTGCAGACGCAGACAGACAATTTAAACAAAACAATACTAAAGCAACAGAAATTTGTAAACATTTTATTAATACAGAATTTGTGTTGTATGCTCTCCTGGAGGCAAGACAAAGGACAAAAGAAACACAAAACCTGCCCTTAAACCAAATTTATTTGGGGTCTGCGCAGCATGTATCTTCTTCCATACATACTCTCTACTTATACTTGAATGCTGCTAAAGTTTTGGCTGTTTAAAGACCAGCCGCCTGCCTGACGTCTACCCTCATTGGGAATGCTGTTGTTAGTGGTAACCGCCACCAATTTTATCTAGCTATGTCATACCAAGTGTTATCCATGCGCCAGGTTTTGGTGTTATCCGACTATCAGACTCCATTAACCGGGCCAATTTAATTTCTTAATATCCGTGATGGTGCGAATTATGTAAGCTAACAAAAATATAATTATTGAGTAGGTCTACGCCTACAAACGTTGGGATATATCAAAGTTCAATAGGGAAACTCTTGAAAATAAATCCGGTCCACGGACATTAAAAAATATGTTAGTTCGTACTTTTTTGAGTGTCAAAATATATATAATATTTTTATATAATAACTTTCGTGAGACACATTCATATGCTATGCGATGCGGTGCAGCGCCAGTTTGACTCATCATCGCCGCGGGCTCAGCTCATGAATAAGGACTCCGTTCGAATTCGAAACTAGTCGGGCAATCCCGAAGAATGCGCGTGAGTAATAACCGTTAAACTATAATTGGTACGTAATAAGCAAACATGCTTCAAAATTGATCAAACTGTTACGTAAGTAAATACATTGGTCATTGTTTTAAGGTAATGACATTCGGATTGGATTAGAGTTGAAATTAATTTCATAACTCACCCTACAGAGCCTTGAAAAAATAAAACCTAAATGAAAATCTCCTAAAACAAATGGTAGCAAAAGAAACACGTTAATATTCACGAGTCCATATTGATGATGACAATAAACGCAGGACGAAGCATTCTATTAGAGGGTAAGCATCGTCCGGTGATTAATTGTGGGACTCCTGCCACGGTGCCAGGAACTCTGTGATTGTGAAGCGATGGTACGGGATGGGAGGTAGCGGGAGCGAGTGGCTTCGAAGGAAGATGACTTATTGACAGAAACAATGAGTTAATTATAATAAAACATCTTTTTTTATATAATTATTTCAGTCTACAAAGTCTACTACTAGTCTTTAAATAAACTGTTGAGACGCCTGACACCGTAGTCCTCCTGCGACCACGAACGCTGCAAAGTGTTCGAAACGTCAGGAAAAACAAAAAACCAATAATACACGTGATTAATCCGGTTAAAAGTTGTTTTATTATAATGTGTAGTGATCGCGCAAACCTAAGATATTACAATGAGTTTATTAGCTGTACTTGCTTATTAGAAAAAAACGACTAAAACTACATTTTCTATATGTACATAGTTTAAATAATGTTCATCCGCGACGATATCGCGAGTCAAACTGAGTTTGTCTCAGTCAGCGATATCGTCGCGGGCCCAGCTGACTGAGGGCCCCAACCGAATTCGAAACTAGTCGGGCAATCCCAAAAAATGCACGTGATTAGTAACTGGTGAACATTAATTGATATGAATATTTATTTATATTATTTATTTGTATTTGTCTCACGAAAGTTATTATTCTGTCAATATGAGCTTACTACGTATTATGGGCTATCTCTTGACCTCAATCTAACCCTGACACGGTGAGGACGTGATTCACAATAAAGCGAATTTACCCAAAAGAGGTATGTTAATTTGCTATTAAAGAGTTTTGGGTCAGGTTTTAATTTGTGCATTCAGATTTAAACTTTAATTTCTAAAGATTAAACTGATAGATTTTAAAGAGGTTTAGAGGAGGTTGGAAGAAAATTTAAAAGAGTAGAGTAATAAGGATTTATTGTAAAGTAAAAATGGTTGGATGAACACAGTTGGTACGGACAACCCGTTCTTTTAGTATTATGATTCGGTTAACTGGGACACTGTAAAATCGAAAAAGATTTTCTTAGATAATATTACTTTAGTTACTCGTATTTTCTGCATTTATTACCTTCTTGGAAACTTCCGTTTTTCTCGAATGGCCCAGATTCCTCGCCTCGCTCTCCACTCGTAACTCAGTGTTGGCCTGGAGAATGCTATTTGTGACTGATTGCCAGCGAACGGGTCGAGACATCTATTCACCTGTCCAGGCGGCTCAACGCTTCGGCCCGATACCGAGGATAAATATAGAGATGTTAATCAGAAACGAATTGTTTCAGTAAATCAGCATAATTAAGTGCCACATTTAAAAATCTGCATTAATATTATGGGACAGTAATTAATGTGAATCATAGTTTATTACTTAATCCTGATAAGGTACTTTTTTCTGTGATGTAGGCAAGAAAATACCGTACTTTTTTGCCAAGGAAATCGAATCATGATTCACTTACAAAATGTTTGGTTGGATATTGTCAAAGTAATCAAAATCTCTTTTAGATGTATTATTTTTAGGTGCACTTATGTCTTTCTTTACATAACTTTAACATCAATACGTGTTCAGTGACAGTGTTTTATGAAGTAATGCTTCGCTAAGTTCGACCTAAAAGGACTTTTAATTGCCATGCGTAATTAGAGTTAAGGTTATTTAATTCAAGTGACTCCCCAAAATATAATAAATTACTTGAACTTTCTATTACATTAATTATGGCGGCAAAGTCGCAAGTCGAATCGAGTCCAATCTAATCTAGCAATCCCAAAAAATATATGTGAGAAATAACCATTAAACGATAATTAAGATGAGTTTGTCTCACTATTATGCATTATACTCCATTATAATATAATTAATAATTATAATTATTTCACTGAGCGGTATCAGCAGCTCCTATAAGATCCACAGAGCCAAACAGAAGCATTTATCGCGATAACTCCAGCCGGGGCGGGGGCGATTGAAAAACGAAAAGGAAGTGTCTGAAGGTTTTTAAAAAAGAAAAATGGTTGTGAATAGCTTTTAAAGGTGGCCCAAGACAAATGGTGGTGTCGACGCGGCTCGCTCAGTGAGCGATCGTTCGCGAAATACTCACGGGAAGTATTTACGTATTGCTGTATATTTGTTTATGTAAAGTTGAATATTTTATAGTTATTATAAAGAGTTGGTATAAAAACTACCTCGTTGGTCTAGTAGCCCCTAGCGCAA
This sequence comes from Xylocampa areola, assembly GCA_935421205.1. Taxonomy (NCBI): domain Eukaryota; kingdom Metazoa; phylum Arthropoda; class Insecta; order Lepidoptera; family Noctuidae; genus Xylocampa; species Xylocampa areola. The sequence goes on from OW285208.1 coordinate 20,029,614, forward strand.
CTGCCGAGCATGACAGGATGTCCGGGCTCGACTTCCGGGTCGGGCAAAGTGTTATTGAGTTTTTCTATTAGATTTCTTACCGGGAAATAATCACTGCAGAATCATGAATATTTAAACAAATTACTAGAACCAGATACATTAATCATGTAGATAGTTATTGGGTATTTTCTATTAGGAAATTCTCGATAGCAGCCCGGAGTTTACAATACAAATGGCTCCACTCTTGAAGGAATTAGTACCGGAGTGCACCTAAATTCTGACTTTTCTAAAGTGCCTTTCTATGGTTTATATGAAATAAAAACCTTTGACTTTGAATTTTATAAATACAGAAAAATCTTTCAAAATTATTATCGCATAAGTAGCGAACTCTAAAATAATAAATTCTGACTGAAAAGTCGTTTCATATGGAGAAGAACCGGCAAGAAACTCCATGGTTACTCTTTTAAACTTTATATCTTTTACAATTTCTGTAAATACAATTTTGGGCGGGATGTAAGAACAACGTAATCTTTGATGCAGTAAACAGAAGATAATGAGTATAAAATATAATTAGATAAGCATTATTATATAAAAGAGTTATTGGGTTTTTCTGGTAGGAAATTCTAGTAGCAGCCCGGAGTTTGAAATTGTGTCCGGTAGATAGGATCAGGCTCACAGACAGCTCACATTTGACTTATTAAATAACGGTATTGGTAAAAATTTGTTGTACAAATGTGTATCCTGCTATTTGCCCCTCCTACAATTTTTATGTATTAGGGTGTGTACCAGGGAGGCTGTACCAGCGAAGGTCTAAAGTTAGAGGACAGTAATACCTATCGATTGAACCCTCATTTTTTAATAAACATGGGTCTACGTTTGGCCACCAACTCGCCTGATGGTAAGCGACGGTGTGGCCGAGGATGGAGCACGTAGACCCAGAAGAAATCTATTCACTCTTAAGTAGAGTGGATAGATTTGGGAATAACGATAGTTGGAGAGTTGATGCAACTGCCCAGACCCCTCTACCACAACGGTTGCACCGGACTACACCCCGAAACACGACTAGGTCGCTTCACGGCATGGCTTCGTCCGGTGGGTGGTAACCAGCCGCGCCCAAAGCCTCCCACCAGAGTTGTGTTGCCTGTTTTGCACCACCCAGGGGCAACGTGTAGGGATTCCATTTTAAGGGTGCACTCCTACGGACGCGGGCAACTCAGCCCGCAATATGATGATGTTTTTATTAACTAATCCTTATGAAGTGTACTTCCACACATTTATCGATAGGTATTAAACCCCTAACTCCAGACCTTCACTGGTACAGCCTCCCTGGGACACCCTATGTTATATTTATAGTATTATATGGAATAATTTATGGTGGTATTAGTAGTAACAGTAAATCCAACTAAAATTTTCCCATAAAATAAAATAAAATTCAAATATTTTACTTAAAACTAATTTTCAAACTAAAACGTTGATCCAGACCCAACTATCTTAAGCAGGTAAACACAATGCCAGCCCAGTGAACTGGCACACAAAGTTAAGATGCACCGCGTACTTGCGACTATAAATCTATTGAACTTGGAGCAGGTGAGCGCCCCCAACAAAGTTGAGATATGAAGTTTGTGATGCTGTAGTTCAGTGTGCGGTTAGCTTATTATCTTGTTTGGAGAATTAAGTTTGTTGGATCAGATTTGAGTGTATACCACATTGAATATGTGTTCACGTTGTAGGTTTATGTTATTTTGAGTCTTTATTTAGGAATATTTCTTAAATATGAATAAACCGTATACTTCTTTCCCTGGATTAAAAAAAAAAACCGATTGCTTCTTCTTATCGTATCAAACCATATCGGTGAAATCATCTGAAATCTAGATGATCCTTGCATACTCCTTCATAATATTTACTAATAGCTGTGCCCCGCGGTTTCACCCGCGTATAATTATATTTTAATTCGCCTAAGTTAAACCTGTTAGTTTTTTTTTTAATTTTTTTTATGGAATAGGTGCAACCGAGCAGACGGCTCGCCTGATGGTAAGCGATTACCGCCACCCATGGACACCCGCAACCCCAGAGGAGTCGCAAGTGCGTTGCCGGCCTTTTAAAGGTTTTGGGCCACCGGTACCCTCACTCACTCGGCGAAACACAACGCAAGCGTTGTGTCACGCCGGTTTTCTGTGAGGCCTTGGTATAAATCCGGTCGAGCCGGCCCATTCGTGCCGAAGCATGGCTCTCCCACGGTAGAAAATCATCACGGTGAAATCTTATCACAATCAGTCCAGCCGTTTCGAAGATTAGCCGGAGCAATCAGACAGACAAACATTTTAAAAACAGATTTTTAGGCATTGGTGTCGTGCAAATAACTTTATGAGCTTAAAAAAAACTATTATTTGGACATTAGAAACAGACACTTCAATTTTATTTATTTGTATTGATAATACAGATAAATCTTTGAAAAGCATTAATGCATGCATAGTGAACTTTAAAGTTATAATTGTTTGTGGAAAGAAAGACGTCACCAAAAGACGTATTAAAAATGTGGAAGAATAATTCGGGGTAGTGAACAGAGGTCGAGACGGCTCAGCGGTCAAAGTGCCTGGAGTATTTATCCGGGAGGCACAGGTTCGAAGGCTTACGACCGTATTTTTTCCACACAAATTTGTGTACTATAATGTTTGGACTTTAAAGAAATGCCGGCGCCATCTAAATTATAAAACTGTTTACAAAGCAGTTTAGATGGCGCCGGCATTTGTGTATAGTGTCTTTCAAAAGATCTATTTACAGAAATAAAATCGTATTATTTAACAAAAAAAAAAAAACGCAGTCCAAAGAGTCCATGAGTAAACTCGTTAAGGGTTTTAAATATTTTCGGTGAGTCGCGAGTGTTTGGGGTTTGTTAATTAAAAACCTGTCTGTGCTGACGGGATCCCGTTTAATGTTAGCGAGAAAAACTCAAGAAATGTGTACCGCAGTAATTAGTGGTGGGTCTGCTAGGTAAGGGTAGGTAGGGGGGAAGGTGCACTGTATTTGGCGTGGTATTGTGTTGCGTGTGAAGATTTAATGTTTAAATTTTAAGGTTAAATTGTTATATTAAATGGAAAGAGAATACGGTCGCGAGCAGGATTCGAACCTACGCCTCCCGGATAAATACTCCATACATTGTTTACTTTCTTTTTTACTTTCTTTTTTACTTTCTTTCTGTATAACTCGCTACTTTTTTCTTTCTAAAAAATTTGATGTCATTTCGTTCGACAACGTATGACACTAGATTGTCATGATAAGAAAGAATACCAAACAAAGAAAGTCAAAAAAGGTGATTTCATTTCATAATTCTAAATAAACACAACATGTTTACTATTGTAACATATTTTCATCGATGTTGTTATAAAGTTCCATCTTTAAGTGCTTCTGACGTTGAGACTATCTTTATATTACAAAAAAGAGCAGTCCGAGCTATTTATAATCTTGGGTGTCGTGAGTGACGTGAATTGTTTAAGGAAATAAATATACTTACTTTGCCATCGATGTACATATTCAGTAATATCATGTACATTCGCAAAAATATTGCCGATTATAATAAGAAGAGTGACAACCACAATTTAAACACTCGTAATAAGCACAAGCTTATAGTCCCCGGTTTTAGGCTTAGGAAGACCAGCAAATCATTCATGGGTAATAGTATTCGGTTCTACAATAAGATCCCATCTAATATTACAGATCTTCCAGATGATAAGTTTAAGGTAGTTATCAAACGCATTTTAATATCTAAAGCGTATTATAGTATCACTCACTACATTGAAGATAGCGATGTTTGGCGCACGATCCCCTCCTGCACACAGCGACCCACTGGCACTATCTAATTTATTGCATGAATGGATGTAACCTGTACAGATTACTTTGGTAATTACTGTTTTTATTATACCTTATTTTGACAACTACATATATATATTATATATACCTATATAAATATTAAATTTTTCTTTTTGATATTTATGTAAATCTTACATAATCACATGACAATTATTCTAATCTAGTACCTTCTGCTACTAGTTTAAATTTGCGAAAAATTTGGTTTGCTGTATTGTTATTTGACTTAACTGTTTCTTTTTTTTAACAGTATAAAAAATATTGTATTAGGTATGTCTTATAGCTTCACTACTGTTCTGTAAAATGTGAGCATTATGTGGACATTAATGTTAATCGTTACATTAAAGAAGTACTCTCATATAACAGCCTATGACCGGGTATTATGAGTTTGTCATGCTCACTAAAATGTTTTGCTGATGGTGGCGTTGTGTATTGGGTCGTTGAGTTCCCTTCAAAATGGTTGAGTTTAGCGATGCTGATGCGCACGTCATACTCGTGAACGGGTGCTGTCTGTTGGAACTGGTCAGCTCGTAATAGCTCTGGTTATAATTTTGGCTTTTTATATAATTAAAATTCTGCCTTTTCTTTGACATTATCCTGCATTATTCTCACATTAATAAATTTTAATTGTAAAGAACACATCATTTTAAAAGAGTGTCTATGGAGTTTCTTGCCGACTTTTCTCCATAAGACCAACTTCTTGGAACCGTGCACCTAGCTTTGACTTTTCTTAAGTGCCTGTAATAATTATGGTCTATTTGAAATAAAAAAATTGAGTTTGAGTTTTGAGTTTGAAGTGCTGGCAGTCAACAACAATTCCAAACTCCGAGGTGTTATTGAGAATCCTATCAGAAAAACTGAATTAACCTTCCGACTCCAAGCCTTACATTCGGTAGATGCTTTACGACCCCTAGACAAATGAAGCGGTTCAGGAAGAGACAGCAAGAAAAGATACTTACATTAAAAAAATCACGGTAAACAACTACCTACTACATTTACTAATCCGCAATTAAACTCGGCCGAAATCATAAAAAAACGTAAAACAAACCAACCATGATTATTACGTAAAACTCCTCAATTTTTGCACAATTGCCCGCCGTCTGCGCTTTTTATTACGACACGGAAAAGTAATAAAAGAGGATTAAGGATTCAATAATTCGATCTGATAGAACAGGGTACCACCTGCCCCGAATTTACGAGCAACCCTTTCTGTATGGTGGTGTTCAAAGTTTCAGGATCATTTCATGGAAGGCTGGTTACAATTAGGTCACTACTTCCTGGTTTTGAGGTGATGGATTAGTTGTGAGTTTTGAAGATATATGTTTGCCTATCTGTGCCCGTGACTATGTCTGTGTGGATGTCGGAAAATAACATCATGTCGCTTATAAACACAACGTCGTAATAATTAAAATAATTATTAATTTAATCCCAATAAATCAAAATCCAAATTTCGAATTCAAATAAGGCTATATATATTTAAACGTTGTCCCACACTAGGAATTACTTCCTGTATCGTGGGTACGTTTACTCACACCTGCAAACACACACCCAGACCCGGAACAATTCTCTGTAGATCTTACAAATCTTGCTCCGTGCAGGAAGAGAACCTGCGACATGCGACGCAGCAGTCGGTCTCTCGACCATTGTGCCAAACGCAGTTTTTGAACGTCAAACATTACGGCAGCCCCCAAAAAAGCCCAACCTGTAGTCGCAAGCGGGGCTGCCGTGAATGAGATCCTAATTTCGATTCCCGGGTGGGGCTGAGTGTTAGAATTAGGAATTATGCCCTAGAGATAGATAGAATATTAGATAGATATAGATCTCACTACTTTAATTACATGAGATTTATTAACTAAATTGAAATGTGGATACCTCTACCTACCCCTTTGGAAAATATAGGTTGTTACGTTAATCCAGCACATAGGAATTTATGTTTCTGATTTCATTTATCAAATTTTGTACCATAAATAATACCTAAGCTATAAATGCAGTACTCATACATAAAATTAAGAAAAAAAAAACCAATTAAGATACAAGAAAAGTATCGGTCGATGGGTCATTAGTAGCTATTAATAATTTTGCTTAAACTATGTATTCTTAAAACATTTAAATATAATCAAAATTCACTCGGTTTCCGTTATAAAGAGTCCTCAGGGAGGTAATGCGTTTGCGTTAAGAAACTGCACTGTAGTGCAAATAAAATGCACACGTAGTCTGCGCACGAACACCTGAGTTAGTGGCGCTTTGTTTATTATAATTACACTGGAGGCAGAATTAAGTATGTATTCAAATTAGGGAAACGCTGTAAAAGTAAGTGCTTGGTATTCCCGAAACGAAATACACTGCCTATAATTTGTATTTGTTGTATAAAACTGATAGTAATAACACATAAAATAGTTGGTATAATTAAGTATTTTGAAGTCTGACTTATCTCATTCTCATTTCTCATTTAAAAAAAACGTTGCCCCACACTAGGAATTTCTTCCTGTGTCGTGGGTGCGTTTACAGACATATAATCTCACAAGCACACACACCCAGACCCGGAGCAATTATCTATAGATCGTACAAATATTTGCTCCGTGCAGGAATCGAACCTGCGACACGCAGCGCAGCAGTCGGTCTCTCGACCACTGCGCCAACCGCGCTGTCGCTGTCTTATGGTCACCTTTTGTTATTCATGTAAATAATATTTTAATTATTACTACTTACGTAAATTGTTCGCGATTTTCTGAGTAGTTTCGAACTCGTATCGTGAGTCAACTCCGTGGGTAATAACTGTAAAAAAGTTATTATACTGGTTTCGGGGGTTGCGAGATTAGCACTGGAAACCAGCGCTGTTTGAGGCCCAAGCTTCAACACAACAGCATCATTCTGAATGTCGCATAGTCGCAGGTACCTCACGCAATTAGTTTTCTATGTATATTTAGCGTCGTTTTTATTTTTTTAAACATAACATAGCATCACGCCTATATTCTCCGAAGTGGTATCAATTAAGTTATTAAGTCCCATGTTATAGGTACTCTCAACTGCTACTGAGAATTTCTTCACAGGAAAACCCAATAACACTTTGCCCGACCTGGGAATCGAACCCAAGACCACTAGACTAACGAGGCAGTATTTTGTTTTTTTGAAAATTTTATTTTTTGTTTTCCTCATTACCTAACTATGTAATTTGTATAATAATATGCACTTACAGTTTGTTTGATGCGAACGTCTGCTTCAAGAGTGAATATATTATTCTGTCTTAAACAAAATAATCTTTGTCTACGAATCCGTATAAAGTGATCTATGATGGTAAAAATAAATAATAAAGGTAAGACTTAAATAAATACTTTCTTTCTTTTTAAAAAGCAATAATCTTAACATCCCATTATTGTAACGATAAAACAAGTTTAACAAATATCCAGCGGCAATCGAAATCCCACAAAATCTTTCGTTTCCCATAAACGTTTTGCTCACCTGCCCGATGCCATTGTTTGTGAGGGGATAAACGAAAAAAAAAATAACACCACAGTCCAATCAATCGGGAGAAATAAGAAAAAACTATTGGATTCACCTCACGTGCCGACAGCCGGACAAAAAATAATGTGTGGCCATTTTTATTTGGCACTATGTGTATTCGTTCTGTGGTGGTGACAGGCCACGCTATTGTCGGTGAGTGTAATTATTTGATTTGGTTTTTTGGTGATTTAGTGATCTAACGTGGTTATGGATGCATTATTTTTTTATTATTCTTCACGCCGCTATCCTCAAAGGATTAGGCAGAGAACTGTGATACACACAGATTTTACCGATGCAGTTCTTTAGACCTGTGTGATACGTTGGTCTAGTGATATGATAGATCAAAGCAGACTCCTAGTATATAATCTATGAGTTTGATTCTCGGGTAGAGTAGTGTTATTGAGTTTTTTTATAGGATATTCTTAGTAACAGCCCGGTTTACAACCGTATTTCCCTCTGCCTATCGCTTCGGGGAACACAGGCGTGAAGCTATGTTACTGTACCCTTTTTTTTCTAGTGTGAAAAATCCATCATGGACGTTGTGTCGGACTCCTACCGACGAAAAACCACACCGATTCTACTCTAACCTATACCGGGGTCCCGGGATCGCGACTCTATTCACCGCAACCCCGGCAGGTTATGGCTCGTCTAATGCAACGACGCACCCCGTCGCCTATAGAAGTCGGCCACAGTTGGCCACAGTTGGCCACCACGGAGTTTTGCGCGCCAGATCGCGGCGCGCTGCCGTCTCGGGCCTGTCACTGGTCCGGCAACGAAGTACCCAAGTTCGTCACCCGCAGGCTGCGGCTCATGGTGGCCGGAGATCATTGAGCGCCCCCCGACGCCTGGTGCGTCTTCTGCGGCAGGTGTGGCACGAATTCGCTTCTCTCCCCCTTAACGCCGCCTCCTTCGCAAGCATCACCTCCTCATGTTACTGCACCCTACATGTATGAGCAGTAGCATTTACTGTATTTCCAAAAGCTAATCTCTTTCCATCTCTGTTGACTTTTAAATCTAGCTCAAGAGAAAACGAGTACGAGAAACCTAGAACCCTTAACTTTCTGATAGCAAACAAACCTTGGTTATAATGCCACCAGTTCACCAATTACTTAGCCAAAAACTATTTAGCACTAAGTAAACTCGCAGAACTAACACCGAGTTGGCAAATGCGTCCAAAACTTTTCGCCGATGAAACGAAAACGTAAAACTTTAAGTTATCAGTTTGAGTTTTGAGTAGATTCCGATTCGGGTTTGCGTCCAACTTAGGTGTTTTGTTACGGACTTAGACAGAAATATCAATCAAAGATCTTAGTGTTATTATTGGAGAAGTTTTGTTTGAACTAAACTTATTCAGTTTACTTCTAGTTTAGTTCTAGTTTAGTAAACTTTTGTAGAATTGGTTTAGACTTATTGTTGTGGTGTAGAAGTGTAAGACTAGGGTATTGTTCTCGCTATGTGTGAGTAAATGTACGAGTGTTTTTTTGAATGTGTGTGTAGTGTAGGTTTACCAAATTTAAACTTGACATATGTTTTGTGGAAAAAAATACTGTTGTGGAGGAATAGAACCTGTGCCTCTCAATACTCTGCTAACTAAGACACATTTTTCTTTCAAAATAACTTTAGAGTTCGCATGCATGCGTCATAGTGCCGTCGGTTAGGACAGTGCAGCTCAAAACTGGTATGGCTCTTTCCTCAAAAGGCCATCTCAGACCTGTCCCTGTATAATTACGAGTACACTCATATTTTGAATAAAATGATGGCAGTGTTCAAAAGAGGTTTTGACTTCTGAGATTGTTTCGGCATTTCTTCACAGAGATAGTCAGATAAGAAAGGCTAGAAACGGTCTAGATAAATAAAAAAAATACAAAACGGAAATATAGATAGAATCCGAATAGAACAAATCTGAAGAAAATAAATCTTATAATGTTTGACTCGTTAGCGATATAATTTGTTTCAAAATATATGTCTACGGGCCATCCAAACTAACATTATAAATGAGAAAGTAATTCTGTGTCTGCTTTTTATTTCGTTTTTACGCCTAAACAGCTGAATCAAATTTGATGAATTTGGGAATAAAGATTTTGAGAAGTTTTGTTTATATTTTAACAAAGTACGTTCATATCGTATAAAATATATCTTTGTTTCATGTTATTAATAATTATATACTTACAGTACAAATAAAAGGTCTTAAATATATTTCGCGCAACCGTACATATTAATCCTCCGAATGCAGAGGTATAAATATGCAGATTATTGACATTCTAATAAAATATAATAGAACAAAAATGTTATACGAGTTTGTAACATCATCAACAAAGTTAACAAACTAGAAGAATTTATCTTAAATCAAATAAAACAAATACAAAAGTGAACTTTCTTGAACAGTATTTTCTTCTAAGAAAAAGGAAATAAAGTACAAAATAACAAATAATAGTGTGTAACATGGATGTTTACCTGCACGCGGTGGAAATCGGAAACAAATCAGACAGTTCAAGTGGCACGCGCTACGCCGTAGTCCAGAGGTAGCGGGTGGAACGTCGCGTTTTAAAAAATTCTACGAATTTATTAATACTACGGACTACGGGCTACGGCGTAGTATTTTTGTATAATAACTTTCGTGTGACACATTCATATTAATTATTGTTCAACGGTTATTACTCACGCGCATTCTTCGGGATTGCGCGAATAGTTTCGAACTCGAACGGAGCCCTTAGTCATGAGATGAGGCCGCGGCGATGTCGCGAGTCAAACTGTTCGAAACTAGTCGGGCAATCCTGAAGAATGCAAGTGAGTAATAACCGTTGAACAATAATTAATACGGCGTAGTATATCCATAGAAGAAGTGATAATTATTTGAAAAGTCAGCTAGCAGTGTTTTTTCGTGATTTCTTTTTTTTATAATTACATCACTAATGTATTTTTTTTACATTCGTACTTACGGTAGTTCAATCAAAGTAGAAATTGTTTCAATTATTTTAGGTATTTTGAAAATTCAGTCATAAATATCTTGATAAATATTTTGATATTACACAAAGTCATATCATTCATTCTCATTAAACGATTTAAAAGTACTTTTGGTTGTCTCGTTGCGAAATTTAGTTTCCTATCGAGAAGAACGGACCAGAAACTAGGTGGTTAAACTAGTTAAAAAAAAAACTTTGAAGTGTACATTTCTTCACTTGACGATTTTAGATATCTAATCAGAGATCAACAACATCTAACAACAAAAACGACGCGTTCTAACCGCCGCACCCACGCTACCCTTAAATATAAACCCCGCTCACGTACCCAAGGGCTGAAGGTGGACGAGCCAATAAAAATGTATAGAGGGATTTGTGTGAGAATAAACTCGAACGAATTGCCGCACGTCGACAATTAGTGAATTATTACTTGTGTAGATTTGAGGATTTTTGGTCTCGGGTTCGATTCCCGGGTCGGGCAGTGTTATTGAGTTTTTCTGTTAGAAAATTATGTGGTAGATGGCAATTTGCTCACCACCTATTAAATGGGAATTAATAACAGCATTGGTGAAATGTGGGTGTATGACTGTGTATACCTCTGCCTACCCCTTCGGGGAATACAGGCGTGATGCTATGTTATGTTATGTGTGACGGGAGGGACTATATGTGGCATAGAAATTTAACCTTTACCATAATAAATATATATATTTATGTAACATAGAATCACGCGTTTATGAGTGAAGGCCAACCCTTCACTCATACAGAGGTGTCCGTTTTAATACACACACACTTCGTCCATGCAGTTATTAAGTCTAGTGGTCGCTAACGAGACTGATGAGCGCAGGGTTTTATTTTCGAATTAAATATCAGGCAAAGTGTTAAAAGATTTTTATGACAAAAAAATCTCAGTATAGAACATAACATAACATAGCATCACGCCTTTATTCCCCGAAGGGGTAGGCAGAGGTGTACACAATTGTACACCCACATTTCACCAATGCTGTTATTAAGTCCCATGTAATAGGTGGTGAGCCTATTGCCATCAACCGGGCACATTTCCAAACTCCGGGCTGCTGCTGAGAATTTCCTAACAGAAAAACTCAATAACACTTTGCCCGACCCGGGAATCGAACCCGAGACCTCCTGCTCAGCAGTCGCGCTACGGACCACTAAACCAACGAGGCAGTTAGTTCAGTATAGAGGTTATAATTATGCGTACTTTATGGCAATAGGCTCAATACACATGTGAGTTAATAACGGTATTGGAGTAGTATGAGTGTATAACGGTGTACAATTCTGCTTACCCTTCGAGGAATACAGTTTAAAAAAGCTTAGCACCCACAAATAATGAGCAAACCCGTGTCCCTACATAAATAAAATAAAAACAAACAACCAACCTTCCAGTCTTTACACAAAAGAGATTAACTTTTGCCTTTTTTTGTTTTAGTTCATTACACAACAAATCCCTGGTGGATCGGACAGGTGAAACTGTGTCCAATTTAACGGATTACAACTTAATCCTCTCGGACAATGTTTAGGTATAAATAAAAGGAGGTTCAGCAGTATTTTGCGTGTCTGTAGACTGCCTCGTTGGTCTAGTGGTCTAGTGGGTCTCAGGTTCGTTTCCCGGGTCAGATAAAGTGTTATTGAGTTTTTCCGTTAGGAAATTCTCAGTAGCAGGCCGGAGTTTGGAATTGTGCCCGGTCGATGGCAATATGCTCACCACCTATTACATGGGACTTAATAACAGCATCGGTGAAATGTGGGTGTACAACTGTGCCTACCCCTTCGAGGAATACAGGCGTGATGCTATGTATGTTTTTTTTCTGTATTATAATGTTGAAAGTCTAGATGTGTAGAAGCGACACGATAGCTTATGGGAGAGCTATTTCACGGCATGACACGGCAAGGTCGCTGGTTTGTGTCTCATATTTTTTAATGTGTGTCTGTCTAGCCTTTTCCCAATTTCATTCGGGTCGGCTTCCAGTCGAGCCAGATGCAGCATAATACCAGTATTCTACATGGAGCGACTGCCTATCTAACCTCTAGAACCTAGTTCCTGGGTAACACGACATCTCGTGGTATGACTGGTTGTCAGACTTTCAGGCCTCTGACTACCCGTAACGGCTGTCAAAGTTCTTAATTTGACAACCGTGACCGATGGCTTAACGTCTCCTCCGAGGCTCGGAGGGATCTTGGTATGAAATTATGGTCACCTATCGACACACCGACTGCGGCAAGAGCAGCTTAACCTCGATCAATCGGTCTATACGGCTGTTACTTAGCCACAAGCCCCTCTCCAATAGTCAAATATTTTTCAATGTTCTTTATAAAAGTAAATACACAACACAGCCGCACAGATGTAGATGCAGTCTTCAACAGTGTTTTTATGGAACCACGATTTAACGATTTCCTTATGCAAACATCTTACCAAGGTGCTTGGTTTATGAAACTAAGCTTATGATAAATCCTCCAAGATATCAATCCGTTTCACTGTCAAATTCAAGCAGCTATTCTTCTATTTACAAAATTATTTTACTTCCACCACAACCTTTCTTCACTCCACATTAAGGTTCAAAGTCAAGTAATTGTGTGTAAAATAAAATTGTGAGGTGTGTCGATACAATCGTCTATGAATGAAGGTAAATCAATCAATGTCGTACACCTCGATCCCTCATTCCAAATCCCTAATAATCCCCCCCACCTATCGTTACGTGTGATTAAATTTATGATCAATAGGGGCTTTTTTAAACAGAACCGGCCTTTACATGCTTTAGAAAAGACAGTGATGATGGTCATTTCGAGTGTAAGAACATTTTGCAAGTGCCTTGTAATTAAGTTATAGCAAATTGGAAGCGCCTAGTAATTTATTCATATCAAATGTTCATTCCGTCCAAAGGTGTCAGAAAACTTAAAGGCGTTAAAATAAATTACTTCGAAGGGCAACTGGTTACTCCAAAAGGAACTGTTTGAGATCTTTCTGTTGATTATAATAACACAACTTTTAACCGGATTAATCGCGCGTGTTATTTTTTCGGTTTTTGTTTTTCCTGACGTTTCGGATACTTTGCAGCGTTCGTCGTCGCAGGAGGACTCCTCGAGGAGGTTAATCCGGTTAAAAGTTGTTTTATAATATTGTGTAGTGATCGTGAAAACCTAAGATATTACTATCTTTCTGTTGCTTCGATGGACATCCTGATGATGTTTATGAGATGATGATGGTTGAAGTTAATTTCACTTTGTAGCGATGTCATCATTAAATATTCAGTAGTAGATACGTATGTAAAGATGTGGGAGAAACACTCAGCTTAGCGAGTAGGTGTAGAGCTCTTAAAGTACATATCCAAGGGGTGTATTCGTATGTCGTATTTTTTCATAAAATTATAACTAATGTTCAAGATATGTCTTTGAAAAAGCATTAACGCATGCTTAGCGAACTCTAAAGTTACAATATTAAATGGAAAAAGAATACGGTCGCGAACAGGATTCGACCACTAAGCCATCTCGACTCGAGATGGCTTAGTGGTCAGAGCGCCTGGAGTATCTATCCGGGAGGCGCAGGTTCGAATCCTGTTCGCGACCGTATTCTTTTTCCATTTAATATTGTAACTTTTTAACTAATGTTTTCTTTGCTTGCGATAATGACCTTAAGTGTTAATATAAGTTAAAATAGATTAGCGGGGACACATTAATTCATCTATTAATTTGCTATCTACGAGTACGACGGCAATTTCCCGACGATCTCATAAAATTTTTTTTTTTGCTTGGAAATACCATTGCTGATTACTGATCCCGAGGATCAAGCCATATTACTGGTATATTGGGGTCGGCTTCCAGTCAAACCGGATGCAGCTTAATACCAGTATTTTACATGGAGCGACTGCCTATCTGACCTCCACAACCCAGTTATTGTGTAACACCATATCTCGTAGAAAGACTGGTTGTCAAACTTTTAGGCATTTGTCTACTAGTAGCGGCTGTCATAGATCTTCATTTGACAATCGGAACCGACGGTTTAACATGCTCTCCAAGACACGGAGGGGTCTCGATATAACATTTTAATCACCCATCCACAGACCTCTTGCGGCAAGTGCAGCTTAACCTCGATCGATACTTAATCACGAGCCCCTTGTAATTAACAATCCAAATAAAATTTTCAACTAGACACACCTTTAATTAACAACTTTTAATTTTTCATTGTTTGCCAGCATTGCAAATATTACAAAGCAAGGGTGTATTGTAAACTCCTTCAACCAAAGTTCCTCTGATGAATAATTCATTGCTCTTGATGGCAATCGAAGGTACACTTGCAGCGGTGCGGTGTGCAGGAACCCTAAGTTTGGAAAGATGTTAAGAAAATTGGTCTGGATGTAAATGCTGTTGGAATACCAATCAAGTTGGAAATTAATTGGAGAGGTGTGGTGGTAGGTTGATTTAAAATATCGAGTTGTGTTTAATTACAGGTTATACGATATTTTTTTTGGAAATAAAATATTTTTAGATGGCTTAGTGGTCAGAGCGCCTGGAGTATCTATCCGGGAGGCGCAGGTTCGAATCCTGTTCGCGACCGTATTCTTTTTCCATTTAATATTGTAACTTTAGAGTTCGCTAAGCATGCGTTAATGCTTTTTCAAAGACATATCTTAGAATATTTTTGTTTTGTTTGGGAATTGGGTAAACGTATTGAGTAAAAATCATAAAAAAAAAAACTGTTGTATTTACTTTATGTAGTAGTAGTCATTAAAGTTATATTTTACCAAATAAAATTAATGTGTTTTAATAATATATCGGTATTTTTCTTTTCCCTCCTCTCTACTAATCATATTTACCTACTTATGGTACGCAGGCCCAAGTTCACACACAATTTTTTAGTAACTTAAGATTTTATTTAAGCGAATCTTTTGTATAATTAATAATAGATTTTATTTAAAAAATATATTGTGATGTTGGTTCCTCAGAAAATGATTTCATGAAATTTAACCAGCTGTACCGAAAGACAAAATGACACCGATTCAACAAGGATTGCCAAAAAGTATTGTAATAGAATTGATTCCTTTCACCACGTGAGGAGTGCTCAAGAGGCCACTGGACGTCTCAGGCCAATATAAATGTAAATGTTCTAGAGGTACGTTGCCCAACCTGATAGGTAACTAATACAGACGGGGGAATAGGCAGATTATTAAGGTTGCCTCTATGAGGATCAACTGTTCATGTATGTGTAACATTTGCTTATATATGCAAAAGTTTTCTATATATGTTTAGGTTGGTTTAAATGATTTAAAATGACTATAGTCATTTAAAAAAAGTGTTATTATAGAAAACTAGTCTAGGAGCCACTGAATCAAGAAAAGAGCTAATTGCCATTTGATATGATGTTTATTCTGCTTATGTCCATTACAATATTCTGAGGTTCAACTCTACTGTTTTAGACATGAAATGCTTTCTAAAGCCACGTTATTTGTTGTGGTGTTAAATTTTGTCGTGGTGTTAAACTTATGTAATTTGTATGCACTGTATTTGCATAACCTATAAAGTTATGCTTTGCATTTGAGATCTCAGGGGGGTAGGTACTAGGTTTTATATAAGTGAAAATAACTATTGTTTTCTTGCTTTCATTCGTCATAAAGTCAAGTAAAGGGAAAGTCAAAAAAAAATGTCATTTGACCGCGCATTCCCCAAAATAATTTAGGTTTACTTACCATGTTTTGGGAAATACGACCTTGCTGGATATTATGTTTAAGTACTACTTATGCCAATACTCGCTTCAAATGTCTCATCTACGGATCTCACCACATGGCTAATCTTAGGCGACATATCGACGACGTGCGTTCCGAATCACAAGATCACAAGAGGCTCTCATGCATAAAGAAAACGCCGCAATGGTGGAGGCACCTGCACGTCAACGGCTGAATATTTCATTGACATTACCATTTCAGGGCGCAGAATTGGTAAATTTTTATTTTAAGACGGTTTTTTATTGAGTGGGGGTTATTGAGTTGGAAGACAACTTTTAACCGGATTAATCGCGTGTATTATTGGTTTTTTGTTTTTCCTGACGTTTCGAACACTTTGCAGCGTTCGTGGTCGCAGGAGGACTAAGGTGTCAGGTGTCTCAACAGTTTATTTAAAATTATTTCAGTCTACCGTACATATAATTGATAAATTCATAAAATTATTTTTGTCTATGATACATGTTTAAAACTAAATCGCGACGGTATTTCCTAAGACTATCCCTGAGAAGAAATACCGAAACAAACTCAGGGGTCACAGTCGTTTTAAATTTAGAGATACAATTTTACAATTTTATCGAATTATAAACTAAAAGGTGTTCCGATGCACGCAGTAATCGCTCACAGTATCTTGATTTTTCTTGTGACTTGACTTTGTTTGGGACTTGATTATTTTCAGTACAGGGTTCCAAACAGGTGGTAATTGCCAACCATCTTCTCTATTGAAATTTGGGTGTTTTTTAATTTCAATGGCCTCGCGGAGCATTCTCGGTATATATCGGTTTTCTTTCGCGAGGATTTGGGGTTGGTCAAAACGTAGAAAATGGTTGGGTTTGTCTGTTGTATGTTCACAGACTGCAGATTTTGTTGAGCGTCTATTCTTGACGTCAGCTATGTGTTCTTTCAACCTGGTGCCAATGCTACGCTTTGTTTGCCCTATGTATGATAGCCCACAATCGCAATCAATCTTGTAGACCCCTGCATCTTGTAAGGGAATGTGGCACTTCACCGGTCTGAGAAGTTGGCTGATCTTTCTATGTGGCTTGAAGTAGGTTTTGATAGAAGCACGCTTCAAGATGTGACCAATTCTATCGGTGACCCCTTTGATGAAAGGTAGGACAGCAGGTCTGCGATCAACTGTGGTGGGCTTTGGGCGGCTTCTGCGACGGGGATGTGGAGCTCGTAAGTTATTATGTTTGAGAACTTGCTTCACATGGTTGAGTTCCCCTGCCAGGTGGTCGGCGTCGCAGATGCCTTGTGCTCTCTGTAACAAAGATTTGGCGACAGTAGCTAACTGACAAGGATGGTGGTGAGATTCACCGTTCAAGTATCTTTCTGTGTGGGTGGGCTTTCTATACACAGTGTGACTAACAGAATGATCCGGATTATGGATAAGTAATATGTCAAGGAAAGCCAGTGACTTGGTTTTCTCTAATTCCATAGTGAATTGAATTTTATTATGTATGGAATTTAGGTGGTCTAAAAATGCAGGGACCCCATTGTGAGGCAAGATGGTGAAAGTATCATCAACATACCTCTTGAAAATCTTCGGCATAGCCGGGGCCGTCAGGAGGGCTATCCTTTCAAAATCTTCCATGAAGATGTCGGCAACCACCGGGGAGACCGGTGAACCCATGGCCACACCGTCAACTTGCAGGTAGAATTCATTGTCCCACAATAGGTAGCCGCTGGTAAGGCAGTGCTCAAGTAACTCTGCATATGCTAGAGGCATGTCATGGTCACTCAACTGCTTCTTGACAATTTCCAAACAATCCTTAACTGGTAAGTTGGTAAATAAGGACTGCACGTCAAAGCTAACCATCACTTCATCCTCAGTCAGTTTTAGGTCTTTGATCTGGCTGATGAAATGATAAGAATCCTTCACATATGTGTTAGTTTGTCCACGAAGTTTTGAGAGTATCTTCGCTAGGTGTTGTGCCAGTTTGTAGGTTGGTGTGTCAATCTGGCTCACTATTGGTCGTAGTGGAGCGTTCTCCTTGTGTATTTTAGGCAACCCGTACAGTTTAGGTGGTTTGCAAAGTGTTCGAAACGTCAGGAAAAACAAAAAACCAATAATACACGCGATTAATCCGGTTAAAAGTTGTTTTATTATAATGTGTAGTGATCGCGCAAACCTAAGATATTACTATGAGTTGGAAGAATTTTGTGTGATTATAAAAATTACTGTTTTTGATAGAATCGTGAATTAAAATGGCAATTTTTTTATGAAATAGGGTGCAACCGAGCAGACGGCTCGCCTGATGGTAAGCGATTACCGCCGCCCATGGAACTTGCAACCCCAGCGGAGTCGCAAGTGCGTTGCCGGCCTTTTAAAGGGTTTGGGCCTCCGGTACCCTCACTCACTCGGCGAAACACAACGCAAGCGTTGTTTCACGCCGGTTCCCTGTGAGGCCGTGGTATCAATCCGGTCGAGCCGTCCCATTCGTGCCGAAGCATGGCTCTCCCACGGTACAACACGGCACATTGTTTCAGTGTGGTACAAACAAAAGATAAGCACTCTGATCTGGAGCACCTGGAGTATTTATCCGGGAGGCGCAGGTTCGAATCCTGCTCAATACCATATTTTTCTTTAAACAATAAATTATCTCATAAGATTTCGCCACACATGTGTTTGAAAAATTTATCTGTATAAGATAAGCAATTGACTATTTAGTGAAACATTGCTATTATAATGTTGCAAGGCTAATTCTTGCGCTATATTAAAAAAGAATTGAATAAGTCCATATTTTCAATTTTGTAATTGTTCAAACTGCCAAAGATTATAGACGTCGGGTAACAAAAAGTTACCGTAAAAGCCCTTTCAAATTAAAAAAGCGATTTAAAGCCGATAAAATATATTTCTAAAATGCCAAAGATGAACAATGAATGTCATAAGTGCTTATTCTTTGAACGTTTTAAGAAAAGGGAAATAATCAAACAAAATACTGATCCGCCGATCCACCTCAGGTAGCCATACTTTTACATTAAAATTTGAACTTCAAACAAGTATTCCGAAACTTTTGTAAACAGATGCTGCGCCCCTACCGTTAAATTAAATAAGTATAACGTCGCCCGAGACAATGCATAGGTAATGTTCTAGAAAGTTCGCAATATAAAAATCATGGAAACCGGCTAAGTTGGCCGGTATGAATAAAGTATTCATTATAATTGAGATAACTTTGTAGGGGTCAGGTGGTCTGGGGAAGCTGCTCACTTTTTTGGAGCAGATTTATTAATGTAGAAAAACATTATAACAATAAGCTTATTAATGATAACATCACGCTTGTATTCGCCGAAGGCTTGGACAGAACATTACTTTTGTACACTTTCACACTTCACGAATGCCATAATTAATTACCATGTTATAGATAGAAAGAAATAAGGATAGAACGAAAGAATATTTATTAGAAATATAGATACACACACACAAAGAAAATCACGCATAATCAAGAAGTAATAGGAGTACACAGTTTATAAGAACACTCACACATACAAAACAAAGGACATAATATAATAACAAAACATAGTAATAATAATTAAGTTAGTGGGCCCTTTCCCATCTACTGATTACAAAGCCAAACCCCGATAATGAGTTTCTTATCAGAACCCAATTATATTTTTCATGACCAGGGAAGAGACCTTAGGACCTTAAATTTAGCAGTTGCGCCTACCATTATTAGACCACTACACAGGGGGGTCGTACGGCCTATGGCTCTATATGGGGCCCCAGTTTGGGCGGACGACCTGTCGGCCCGCAGCAGCCTAATGCTGCGGAAACCCCAGCGTGCGATGGCCGGCAGGCTGGTCAGGGGATATCGTACGATCTCCTTCGAGGCAGCTAGCCTTTTAGCCGGATCACCGCCCTGGGATCTTGAGGCGAGAACCATCGCATCACTGTACCGGTGGCGTAGCGAGGCGCTAGGTCGGGGTGTTCGACCGCTGTCACGGGAATTCGTGACTAAGCGGTCCGAGCTCCGACAGATCCTAGTGGAGGAATGGAGGGAACGGCTTGCGCGGCCGCGGGCTGGGCACGCCGTAATAGCGGCGGTAAGGCCCGTACTGGCGGAATGGCTGGAGAGGAGACACGGCGTCCTCAGCTTCCGGATGACGCAGATGCTCTCGGACCACGGGTGCTTCGGGAAGTATCTGCGTCGCATAGGCCGGGAACCGACATCGAGGTGCCATCACTGTGACAGCTGCCCCGAAGACACGGCGCAGCACACACTAGAGGTGTGCCCGGCTTGGGCCGAGCAGCGCCACGACCTTATAGGGGCAGTCGGGGGGGGCAATCTCTCGCTTCCAACCGTGATCACACACATGGTTGGGAGTGAGAACGCATGGAGAGCCGTCGCCACCTTTTGTGAGGAGGTGATGCTTGCGAAGGAGGCGGCGGAAAGGGAGAGAGAGGCGAATTCGTCCCACCCCTGCCGCAGAAGACGCACCAGGCGTCGGAGGGCGCTTAATGATCTCCGGCCACCGTGAGCTGTGGCCTGCGGGTGACGAACTTGGGTACTTCGTTGCCCGACCAGTGATAAGCCCGAGACGGCGGTGCGCCGCGATCTGGCGCGCACAACTCCGTGGAGCGATTAGCAGGCCAACCGTGGCCGACCTATACAGGCGATGGGGTGACGAGCCATAACCTGCCGGGGTTGCGGTGAATAGAGTCGCGATCCCGGGACCCCGGTAAAGGTTAGAGTAGGACCGGTGTGGTTTTTAGTCGGTAGGAGTCCGGCACAACGTCCATGATGGATTTTCCACACTTGAAAAAAAAAAAAAAAAAAAAGACCACTACACAGGCCCTTCTTGAAAACTTAAAAAATATTGACTGCGTTGCCGAAGTCTTCCCACTACCAAATTGTCATCATTAATATCCAAAATTAAACAACTGCCTCGTTGGTTTAGTGGTCCGTAGCGCGACTGCTGAGCAGGAGGTCTCGGGTTCGATTCCCGGGTCGGTTAAAATGTTATTGAGTTTTTCTGTTAGGAAATTCTCAGTAGCAGCCCGGAGTTTGGAAATGCTCACCACCCATTACATGGGACTTAATAAACGCATTGGTGAAATGTAGAGTGTACAATTGTGTACACTTCTGCCTACCCCTTCGGGGAATATAGGCGTGATGCTATGTTATGTTAATATCCAAAAAAGAAAAAAAAAACACTACCGAACTCGGATGGAATTATATGAATCAATCCAAAAAGAAGTGATTTGAAAACCGCAAACCTCACAAAGAAGCCTATCATTCCAACCTGACCTACCCAGAACCCAGGCCACCAAAAAGATGATTCCGAACTCATTGTGAAATGAATCTTTTAATATCGCAGCTGGAGCCGTTCAAATATTGGCTCAAATATTGGTAGCACACGTAACAAAAGGTTGCGCTTTATTGAAATCCGCAGTTCGGCTTCCAACGCTCATACCTAATAACGTGATCGGCTCGGTGGGGTGGAGACGGCTTCTTGTATATTTGAAGAAGAGTACTGTGAGGCAACGGACGTGAAAAGTTGTAGGGGCTTTAGAAAAAAAAAAGTGTGGGTTAATTGTATACACTCGGCTAGACGTATTTTCTATTCATAAAAGGGTCTTAAACGAAATGTGTTATTAATTATATAAGTTCCTGTGTCTTATGTCAAAATATTTCGATAGTTAAAACAGAGCAAGAAAGATTTTGTTACCATTATTCTCGAAATTACATAATTCTAAATGTTATTTATTTATATTTTTGAATGTTCACTATTTAATTTAAAGCGTCCTCTCCATTTTCGTTTCTTTTTTCACATATAAACTTAGGGAAGCGACTAAGAACATAGAAATATCGACAAATTTCCAAAGAATATGTTATGTTAAACATAGAATATTATGTTATCTTTAATGAAGTCAAGCACAAAAGATTTTTAAACTGCTATATTTAAATTCTTTTTTTTACTGCTTTTTCTGCAAAAGTTGTGCCTTTACAGAAGTGCACAGAGCTTGCGGAAATATTCCACTACTACCACAGACATTTATAACTTGAATTTCCACTATGCTCAAAACCTGTATATATTTTTAATTTTGTGTCCTCTAGTAACATGAAAATAAAAATATTAAATACCTATCACGGTTGGTTGGAGCTCTTTCCACTCTAGCGTATCTATCGACTTAGAATGTGAAAAAAATACGTTGGTATCAGGAAATGAAACAAAGGTACAGGCTCGGGCGTGTTGCACTCATCGCGCCTCATTGTCGTCTCTGCTGGTGGCCACGGTGATTGGATGACTTGGTATTCATATAAGTTGAACAGACAACAAGGATTTAAGTATTATGCATTTAATTTAACTTTTTGAGAATGTTTGCAGCAGTTACATTGTAAATGTCTGTATATTTTTTTATGAAGACCTTTAGCTGGTTCTTTTCCTGATATTTTCAGTATAAATAAAGTCTAATAATCGTTAGTTAGCTATATTATTTTTTGATGGCTGCCTCCTTTTTTGGAACGGTGTTTTTGAAATCCTTCACGGATGTCGTGTCCGACTTCTACCGACTTAAACAACATAGTCTTTCATTAACTTTTACCATGGTTCCAGGATCGATCCTTAACGCAACCTAGGCACGTAAATGTTGCTCCACACTAGGAACTTATCCAGTATCGTGGATACGTTTAAAGACACGTATACCACACGTACACATACTATAGATTATATAGAATATAAGTAAAATTGTGCTGTGTGGAAATCAGCTTGCGAAACCCGTTGCTGATTTCTCGACATATCGATAAAATTCTCCAATGCGTTATCAAATCATTATAATGAATTATAAACAGGAAACGGTAACGCGGTAGGCCGAAAGAAGATGGCTGAACGAATTGGACTCACACCAGAAGGATTGACTTCAAGTTGTAATAGACGAAAATTCATGGACAGAGGGAAAGGAGGCCTCAGCCCTGCAGTAGGACACAGCGGGCTCATAATAATTGCTGATCGCCCCCCAAAAAATCACTGTATACACACAAGCGTGTGTTTTCAATACGCAGTTTCAAAATTATCCAACACGACGTGTATTAACATACATTCACGCGATTCTAAACAACTTGTACATAAAATTTAGCTAAAACACTGCGACAGGAAGACGCGTCACATATTTATGTGCCGCTCTACACTTTGCCCGGATATTATTGTTACCACCGCATTTGCATTGTGCACATTAACCGTGTTTTATGGCTAATGTGTTAAATTTTACATTTTCGCGGAATATTTTGTGTTGTGTAGAATTGTTAGGGTAGTGAATTAAAATATTTTATATATTCTATATTCTATTTAATTTATCTATGCTTTGGAAGACATATTAAGTCGTCGGTCACGGCTATTGTTAATAGGAACCGCTGAGCTTGTAACCAAAAAAATAATTAAAAATTCTAAATCATGATTGCCACCATTTGCTAGCAATGTGTGAAGTGGTTAACTTCTCGTAGGTCAAGCATCGTGGATGCAGATGAGTTAGATCCATTCTTTATTGGTAGCAAACGAAGTCTATTATTACCCACGGCTTTTTGTTCAGGTAAAATAATCCCTAATATTTGCTGAGTATGCTGTGTGCATGTCATCAAATTTATTTAAGCAATCCATTTAGCCAACCAACTGTAGGAATCCTTATCCCTTGCATGTCTAATTGCAACCTCTGATCACTAAACGATTCTTGAGGAACGGAGCATTTTCATTTAAGTGTCTTCTTGGATGACTGCCTCGTTGGTCTAGTGGTCCCAAGCGCGACTGCTGAACAGGAGGTCTCGGGTTCGATCCCCGGGTCGGGCAAAGTGTTATTGAGTTTTTGTGTTAGGAAATTCTCAGTAGTAGCCCGGAGTTTGGAACTGTGCCCGGTTGATGGCAATAGGCTCACCACCTATTACATGGGACTTAATAACAGCATTGGTGAAATGTGGGTGTACAACTGTGTACACCTCTGCCTACCCCTTCGGGGAATACAGGCGTGATGCTATGTTATGTTATGTTATGTCTTCTTGCTTTGGAGTATACGTTAAAGCGTCGGTCTCGGCATTATTAATTAAGGCAAGTCAGAGCCTATGGAACATTTTTGACACTAGATTAGCTCCTTCTTTTTCTTCCTTATTACCCCCAGGGACGTGTCCCAATAGGCTTGGGTTCTGAAGCTGGCTTTTAAGAGAACTAAGTGGTCTTAATGTACTGATGGTGTTCACCGGGGTGGATGTAGGTGAGAATCCCACACTCACTTTTATACTTCAATTGCCGGGCGCTATTTTTAAGGTATCCATCAAAAAAAAACATGAAAGTCTTCTTATCATGTGGTTTATAAACAACCTAGTGTCAGAGATTAAACCACCCGTAGGTCTCTGACATGGCTTCACACAACATCGAGAGAATTTCTTAGGTGTGTTGGTTTCCTCACGATGTTTTCCGTCACCATTTTAAGCAAGTGATAATTAGTTTATAATACGCACATGACTTCGAAAAGACAGTAGTGCGTGCCTTGAATTCGAAATTGCGACCTTTGACTTGTCAGTCCAACGGTCATACCACTAGGCTATCACTGCTATAATATGAAAGTTAGATCCACACGAAGGAACGGGCAGATTATTTTCTACATTTGTATCCCATCTATAATATTCAAACCAGTCATTGTACAGTAAGCAAGCGTCACAAAACGAATGAATCACTCCATTCGAAGCTAACAAGCGCATTATTGTACGTTTACAGAGGCCGCCATTACTCTTGCAGGCTCCTATTAATGACAGCCATCTTGACTGACTTACCTTGCTTGTACCTTTGTGGGGGACAAGAGTGGAGCGGGGAGCGGGTTGGAAAAGCCTTCGAACAGTTTTTCTGCCGCATGAGTTATATGTGGTAAAAGATGTTTTTTTAAATATTGTGTGAGCCACTCGACCAGGGAGGTATTAAAAAAATTATATATTAAAGAAAAAAATATTACGTAAGTACATTATCAGTAAAAAATAATATTAATGAAAAATTCATGCGTTTCACCTAATTTTTTTTTTTTTTAAAGTGCAGAAGAAACGCTGGACGCTCATAACTTGAGTCGCAAGGTAAGCCAATCACTTGACAAAACAATATCAACCTTCTTCCCACACAAATAGAGCACAAAATAGTCATACCATACTAAAAGGTTTTCCACGCAGGTTGTACTAGGGTCCCACTCAATTCGTTACAATTTTTCTTTGTCACAAAGGGACGGATTCGGGTGAAATTAATATTGTGAGTGCATTAAGGCATGCTTATGTTGTTTTTATTATATTTATGGATATGTTTATAAGGAAAAATATTTTTGCAACGTTTGAATGGCGGGGATAAATGCTGTGTATATAATATAAACATTTATTGATGATCTGATTTCGCTAAATCATTTTATTACAATTACTAATCACGAATTTTATTTCGACGAATTTTATTATGATGGATTATGCATATAATCAGATCTACGAGTATACTGTAAAGTGACTGCGAAAATAAAACAGAACAGTCCTCTTTAGGTTTTTCAGAGTTTTTAAACAATTTAGTCATTACTATATTACTTGCATCACCATTGAAAAATGTAACAATTCATTTTGAACTTCTTTTTATTTTACTTTATATTTTAATATAATATTATATTATCAGACGGGCTCGTGGTTAAGGAACAGCCACGCAGATTGATCGATCAAAGTTAAGCTGCGCTCACCGCGATCGGTCTGTGAATGGGTGACCATAATTTCATATCGAGACCCCTCCGTGCCTCGGAAATCAAGTTAAAATGTCGGTCCCGATTGTTAAATAAATATCTATGATAGCCGTTACGGGTAGTCAGAGGTCTCAAAGTCTGATAACCAGTCTTACCACGAGATGTCGAGTTACCTACTGGGTTATGTTGTGGAGGTCAGATAGGCAGTCGCTCCATGTAAAATACTGGTATTAAGCTGCATCCAGTTAGACTGGAAGACGACCCCAAACTAGTCACGAAAAGACTAGGGAGGTAGTAATAATAAAAAAAAAACACAGTACATGTGTTAAAAATATAAAATGATTCCCATCTAATATGAGAATAATCAACTGTGCGAATGGCATAGTCACTTTCTTCGACAAACCCCATTACATCCCTGGGGTTCCTTCCGAAACGGTTAATAGTGGTCCCGGATTATCCGGAGAGTAATACCCGGGTTGGAGTTACGACGGATACAAATGCCCACGAATATTGGTCAGTGGGCCCGAGGACCCAAGGTAAACCCCGTAAGAGTGGCGAGTATTGATTGATAGGCATTTCTCTTTTGTTTTTAATTGATGGGATTTTCTTACTCCATTATAAGACGAATGGATTTTTTATGTAACTGACATTTACTTTATTAATTTTCACATTAACGTGAATTATTAAAAAAATATTTATTATTACAACGATTAATTTTTCAGAATGTCTATGGAGTTTCTTGCTAGCTCTTCTCCGTGAGATCAACACTTGAGAATAGATCAAGATCATCACTTGAGAACGTTTTGACCGATTTAGCTGAATAATTATATCTTGTGTTCGTAATTGTCAGGACAAGGTTTGTACAATAGGAATTTTTTGGAAAATCCACTGTGTAGGAAATTTTGATGGCATTTTGCATCCGGGCGAAGCCGCGCCCGATCACAAGTTTGAAAATAAATTTAATTGACTTTGAATAAGGGCCTCAGCAGATATACTAGTTTCATTATCGCCAATAGGCGTTTTCGTCACTGTTCTGCTGTAGCGCGTTTTCAAAGATTTATTTGCTTATAATAATTGGTTACACAGTGCGATTATTATCTTCTGTCTAAGTCGAAAAAATACACATCGAGGGTCCGAAAATCAATTTAATCGCTGATTGCTCTCTACGTTCGTTTCCTTTCTGATGACTAGTAACTTTTAGTCACAAAATAAACTCATAGCTGATGATAAACAAAATTCATTATTTTTAGCCTTAATTATTATGTAAACACAATATTTTATTTCTGATTCTGTTCCCTTATTCCTGCAAAGCGACTTTTATTTTCCATTCAATCCTCGACATATTTTTCATTAAAACTGCCGTCACGTCATCGAAGCAACAAAACCTGCAACAAGATTCCCCCCCTCGTTAGCCAGGTAGTGCTGCGAATAAGTAATTAATTTTATTTGTCCCGGTATTCCCGGCCTTCCCGGGTTGTTTGTCTCGAGCGACGCAACTTTAAAATTCTTGAACGAAACAAGAATGGTGAAGTAAACCCTAATTTGCTTTGTAAACGTTGTTGGGTAATTAACGGGGTTTTATTTATTGTGAGGAGATGGTGGGCGTTCACATTATATTGCATAATAAGATTGTTTAAAGTAGTGGCGTTTATCCATTTTTAAATATGATAATAAATCATCATCATCCCCCTGCCCTTATCCCAATTTATTTGGGGTCGACGCAGCATACCTATATCTGGCATGCTGCTAAAGTTTTGGCTATGTTTTATGACCGGCCGCCTGCCTGGCGTCAACCCTCTTTGGGAATGCTGTTGTTGGTGGTAACCGCCACCGATACAGTCTCCTTCTATCTAGCTATGCCATACTAAATGTTATCCATGCGCCAGGTTCTGATGTTATCCTAATATTACACCGGGCTATAAATATGATAATAAATATAAGGTTTTAATTTTATATTATAATTTCATCCTATTTTCGGATAATTAAGTAACACAAATCATTTGGGACATTGTTTTGGAGTAAGAATATTCACCTTGGCTATAGTTTTCCTGGTCACATTGAGTGCATTTTGCGAAAGTACTATTAGAATAAGTATACGTACTTATTTCCCTATGATGCTATCATCATAGGGAAATAATATTTATTATTATTTAGCCCTATGGCTAGAATAGATATATGTATGGAGAGAGATAGATAAGATGACGAATAAAAAAAAACGGTTTTTATTCTGGACCACCAAAGAATGTGTCGACAAGAATTAATTGGAAAATTGTGATGATTATGAAGAATCACAATTATCTAACCCCGTTAATAACAGGTCGATAAAACTAATACCCAGCTTAAAACTTACATCACAAACTAACAACGACATCTGTCGATAGAACTCAGCACTATAATATATCATCAAGATAGATAGGGGCGAGTTCGCCATGATCCCGTAATCCCGGCTCACCTGCGGGATTAAGGTGATCCCGGGCCACGGGACTGCCCCGTGAGCTCGCGTCGCGATGCGATACGCTTGTCGTTTGATTTGATGATATATTAGGGGACAAGCAGTTTTGGTGTGTGTAAGTAGGTAAGTGTTGGCTTGACATGTTTAGGTAATTATTGGATTTGTAGAATTTTGCAAATGGCTTTTGAAATTTTAGTTGTGTTATAGCATGTGAAGCATAGTCTATCTAAAGTCATAAACTTTTGTGGAAAGAAAGATAATGTCGTGAGCAGGCTTTGAACCTGCGCTTCTCAGATAAACTCTCAACTCTACCTTTTATTCTTATTATTTCCGCCTTCTCCTGAAAAAATCTCCCTTAAGTATTTTTTTTTGGTAGATTTTAGGTTGATGACTTTTTTCTTTAGACCTTAACCATATTCATGTACAGTTACTCATATGTACGAGCAATACATGTTTAATTTGTCTACTTCGCCCATAGTAACTTTAACTAGTTCATATCAAGTAAATAGTTCATCATTATACAAATTTTAAATGAATTAGCTCAAGAATGTAAAAAAAAATTATACATTATTAAACAAATTAAATTGTGGACTAAGTAAACTATAAAATAGGTAGGTACCATAACTTTTACGATGTTTTCTGATTCTGACAGTTTCCCCTACGGTTCAAAGCTAATTAACTTTATTTTCCAGTAAAATCCTCACGTGAACTTAAATACTAGTCATTAACTTTAAGAGATCTTCCGCAAAACTTACCTAATATCCACCTAGACATCTATTTAAAGTTAAAAAGAATCATTTAACTGAAAGTGCGCCGTGAATTGGCTACTCAAGAAACTTCCACCTGAAAACTTTCAAGTTGGGAATTTTAATGAAAAAATAATTTCAATTTGTAAAGTCCCGGGTCCCGGCCCCCGGGAACTTTGGTAACATCATTACCTTCGCATATTTGAGGAAGAGACACTTCAAAACATTTGCTTTTATGTTTAATTTATGCTCTAACTTGTGGTACTTTGTTTGTGGTTCTTTATAATAAAAGAAAAATACTTTTGAACAGATGTATGAAAATAGCAGAATGTGATCAATTGTATAGTGAGTATACCACTGGCATGATTCTGCATGATTCATAACACTCCGGGATTTGTACAGGCAGGCCATAGTTAGCCTGTACAATCCCGGAGTGTCTGTTGACATCCCTTAACAGACCGTAACCTGCCAGGGTCGCAGTGATTGTTGCAACGATCCCGGGATCTCGGTAAAGGTTAGAGATCCCTGTGTCACGTGTGGGTTTTAGTCGGTAGAAGTCCGGCACGACGTCCATGAAGGATTTTCCAAACAAAAAAATAAAATTATTAATATTATATTATATATATTAATAATTTATACGAGCCTTAGAGTTTGCTTGTAGAATTAATATATACCTAATAAGGGGACGCCTGGCGATATTTATCTAGCAATAATTTACAGATTTACTAAACATGATTGCTAGACAAATATCCCCAGCCGTCTCCTTAAGACGATATACAAAGAGGATTGAAAATTCAATAGGTCTGAACATGACAAGGTAGAGTTGGTAGAGTGATGACACGGAACGTCAAAGCCCCGTTTTTGTCTATTATTTTTTCAATGTTTCTTTGAAAAATAGAATTTATTATTGGCATTACATGGCCTCAATATGTATTAAAAAATATAATTATATATGAACAATATATACCTAATCACTGCACAGTCCCTTCACAGCATTAGTATGTATTTGATGTCACAAGTGCAAACATTGGGAGTACTCCCACACCAGGGTACAGGTATTAATCGGAACTTGGTCGGCGACTTGCCAAGTTTGGTAACTTATGACAGCCGCCGTCGCACGACAGATGAAGTACCTACATACAATGTTATAAAGAGTATTAAGATTGTTTTATCCTATAATTTTTATCTGTGGTTTAACCTGTCAGTATGAATTGATAAATAAATATATAAAGTTATAATATTAAATGGAAAAAGAATACGGTCGCGAGCAGGATTCGAACCTGCGCCTCCCGGACAAATACTCTAGGCGTTCTGACCACTAAGCCATCTCGACCTCTGCTTACTACCGCAAATTCTTTTTCCGCATTTTAACACGTCTTTTGGCGACGTCATTGCTATCTATTCAGTCCCTATACAGGTGACCGAACCGACACGACTAACTTTGCAGTTAATACAATTTCGTAAAGATGCAATTACCTTAACAATTTAAGATAAATCTTTCAAAAGCATTAACGCATTCTTAGCGAACTCTAAATTTATAATATTAAATGGTTAAAGAATACGGTCGCGAGCAGGATTCAAACCTGCGCCTCCCGGATAAATACTCCAGGCGTGCTGACCACTAAGCCATCTCGACCTCTGCTCACTACCGCGAATTCTTCTTCCACATTTTAACACGTCTTTTGGCGACGCCATTGCTATCTATTCAGTCCCTATACAAATTGAATGCGTTAAGTAACTACAAAATAATTACATATCACATAAAATCACGACTGTATTCCGAATCAGTTCTCATAGGTCGTGACAGGGTCCTAGCCAGGAATAGTTTTGGGGGTCTTATTAGAACAAGATAGTAGATTGTTATTGGATTTTTCTATTAGGAAATTCTCGATAGCAGCCCTGAGTTTGGAATTATGCCCGGTAGATGACAGTAGGCTGACCACCTATTATATATTATATTTCATGGGACTTAATAACAGCATTGGTTAAACATTGGTGTAAAACAATGTATACATCTGCCTACCGCTTCGGGGAATATAGGCGTGATGCTATGTTAATGGAAGTTTGATATTCATAGTGATATAAACTATTTTACTATAATAATAATAATATATCTTTAACTGAACTTTCTCAGTCTTCGCTCCTTATATACTAAAACATGACCCATAACTCCAAAACCAAAATAAAACTCCAAAACACAAATTCCCACATAGTACAGGTGTTAATCGAAACTTGGCCGGGGACGTAGAAGTTTGCTAACTTTTGACAGCCGCCCACCGCTGACAAATGATGCTCAGCCACACTAGGGGGCGCTGTACGTCCCTGTGTTGGTAAAGGAAGCTAATAGATATAAATCAAATTTTGGTCCTTTAATATCTGTGCTTAAGGACCAAATTAAAACAGTCCAATGCTTCGTTGGTCTAGTGGTCCTAAGCACCACTGCTCAATATGAGGTCTTGGGTTCGAGACCCAGGTCGGTCAAAGAGTTATTGGATATTCTCAGTAGGAGCTCGGAGTTAGAGACTTGACGGTGTGTTATCCCCTTGCTTGGGAGAGCACGTAACGCCGCCGGTCCTGCTCCTGATCGCCGCACGCCTTAGATTGGCGTCCTATCGGACTATGAATGTAAAAGAAGAGGGAGTGCACCTGTATTTCTGCATACACTACGGCACTATAATCTGCTGCTGCGACCAAAAATAAGGTCGGGAGTATATTAAATATAAGTCATCATTAAACAGGGAAACAATCGTGGGTCTAGCAGATTATTCCACCCTATACACTCTAAAAATTTTACTGCACATCATTCATCAGAAATGATGAAAACTGGACTGGATTGTTAGACAGGAAAAACCCATAAACCCTTCTCTGTCACATAATATGGAGGCCATTGGAGTTGTGTTTAGTTACCACCAAAGAACTCATTAAAACCATCTTGCAAATATACGTATACTGCTCGTTGGTCTAGTGGTCCCAAGCGCGACTGCTGAACAGGAGGTCTCGGGTTCGATCCCCGGGTCGGGCAAAGTGTTATTGAGTTTTTCTGTTAGGAAATTCTCAGTAGCAGCCCGGAGTTTGGAACTGTGCCCGGTTGATGGCAATAGGCTCACCACCTATTACATGGGACTTAATAACAGCATTGGTGAAATGTGGGTGTACAATTGTGTACACCTCTGCCTACCCCTTCGGGGAATACAGGCGTGATGATATGCAAATATTGTCCATGATTGCTACTACTACTACGGCGATTTACTTTAGAGGATGTGAAACGAAAGTGGAAGACCACATATAATGATATATATCGATCATAAATATCAACTTTAGTACAATTCAAATGAACTCACTCGCGTTTAGAGCTAACGTCAAAAGCAACACGAAGAAGATAGATACCTAAAAACAATCACGCCTGTTTCCTTTGCTGTGTGATCCATCATTTGCATCACCAAATCCATGCATGCACGTTGGGATAGATTGCATTAGATTTAGGTTTTTTTGAGAAGGTCTAAAATTAAAATGAATTTTAAGCTGGATACACTTCGTCGTTTCTACTAAATATGTATCTCCGAACACTCTTAACATGACAATATAAACATAATTACTCCTAATCTGGCTCACATTTTAACAGACGCCCATTATCCACCTTCGCATAAGCTGGGAACCTTACCCGTAAGTCTAAAATCGTGTTTGATCCGCTTTGAACCGCACCGAACCGGAATAATCTGGTCCACCTGATCCGGTACGATCCGGCGGCGACTTGCGGCGGCTACGTACACCACACAATTAGGGTAGAGAAGGACCACTTTAAAAAAAGATAGCAATTATAGTAATACTCAGTTTCATGTCAGCTTGCACGGCGTCAATATATCAATATATTGAGTCACTGCTAGAAAGGGTATCAAGTATAGGTATTATTACCTTATAGAACATGGTATTACGTATGGAAAAGCCTAAGGCAGAAATAAGTTTAGGCAATGACATTTTTTAGATAGCGCAGTTCTGTACAGTAATTGTGACGTAGGAAACGTGAAATTCTGGTGTTAGTTCAACGTTGTGTACTGGACCTTCTGTGCTAATATTTTATAAGCTGGCGTGTGTTGCTGCTCGGCCTGAGTTTCATGTGAAAATGTGAAAGTTTCCTACCTATTTGGTTAGGACTTAAAAGTTTTTTGAAGGGAAGCTCATTCAATACGACTAGGGGCTGTGTGGCAACTGGCCTGTATTGTTTATATTAAATTAGGATGTTCAATATGATACAAGCAAGGTCATGAATTAAATACACATCAGATTTCAATCAGAATTTGGACGTAATTAAAGTACGCTAACAATGTTATGGACAAGTGTCAGACAAAAATAGTACTACGCATTTCTCTCCAAATTCGATAACCTGGGTATATTCAATCCGTTTGCGAATTGTGTTATTAAAACCATTTCCTTCGACTGTCTATTTAAATGATCAAAAAGCGAATTTAAGCAATCGTAAGATTTATCATATACTATCCTAATAATAATATATAAATGTGAAAATTTATGAGGATGGGTTTGTTACTCTTCCACGCAATAACTATTAAACGGATTTGGATGAAATTTGGCACGTAGATAGTATATAACCTGGATTAACACATATAGGTAATAATTTTTATCCTGATTGTGACTGACCCCAATTTTGAAGTCCGTGCAGACAAAGTCACGGGTAGAAATTAGTAGAAGCTATGTAATATAAAAAAATAGAAAGTTTTATTCAAGATAAATCTTTAAAAAGCATTAACGCATGCTTAGCGAACTCTTAAGTTATTATATTAAATGGAAAAAGAATACGGTCGGTCGGTCACCTGTATAGGGACTGAATTGATAGCAATAACGTCGCCAAAAAGACGTGTTAAAATATGGAAGAAGTATTCGCGGTGGTAAGCAGAGTTCAAGATGGCTTAGTGGTTAGAGCACCTGGAGTATTTATCCGGTAGGCGCAGGTTCGAATCCTGTTCGCGACCGTATTCTTTTTCCACTTAATATATTAATTTTAGAAAGTTATATGTTAGTTGCTCAAGCTCACAAAAACGGTTGAACGGATTTAGAAGAAATTTGGTAAGGTTTAGTGGAGTAGGACCTTTTGTCGCTCAGCCGCGGACACCAGCTATTGGAAAATGCTTACGTTGTACTTTAAAAAAAAAACTCTTTTAAGTTACCATTCGCCATTTTGATCATCAAAAAATTCCTCTATCAACAACTACAGCCCTTTGATAAGGGGTACAAAAAGGGTGGTAAAATAGCCCGAAGGGGTGCGTTGGTACCTGGCTAATTCATGCAAACGAATGCAAGCCAATTAATTAGGAGCAGTCTGACTGCGTTCAGAAATCTGCTGCCGCGACCAAAACTGAGGCGGATGGATTAGGGTGCGTGTACACGGGAGGGTGCGTTTTAGTTGCGTTTTTTGTGTTTGCTTTATGGATGTATAGAGAACTGCTGATGTAAGATTTAATGATATAGGCATCGTAGTTGATGAATATATTAGCTGAAACAATGCTTGTCAAACTAATATGGTTTATAATATTAAGATAGAGTTGAGAAAATAAATATCTTGAGCATGTTATTTATAATGTGTAAAAGTATTTTGGTCTATTTTTGCTTCAACCTATTCCCCGAGAAAATAATTCAGTCTTTCACATAATGTATCAATGATATTTAACATAACATTACATAGCTATTTGTTACGATTCCAACATAACTCTTTTGGTTCATCTATATTCATTAATCTCTTCATGCATGCTCATTGGGTTAGGTTGCTGCTGATCTGCCATTTTTTGATAGCGTCCACAATTTGATTTCGGTATGTTCGTCGAGATCAGCATGCCCCGTCTGCTTCGCTCACACTCGCCTCATATATACTATTTTTGTCAATCGCCTTCCATCCGTCTTCATGACAAGCAATTTTTTTTATGCTGTTGAAGACTGGTATAAAATATAATATTCGGAAATAACAAACAACTTTAATACAGGAAAAATACCGTCATATCACAGTCATGGTTCGTCTAATTCACCCCTTACATTAGTAATTAATACTGCAATATCTCGTCTTTCTGCAACGAGATTCCGGAGAGATTAAGGTGTTTCATTATACTGATTTATCATCGCGAGTAAAAAATAAGATCCATTTGAGAGGAGGGTGGTCTTTTCGTTCGCCAAGGGTAGTTTAAACTTTAGGTGCAAAAATGTCTATGGCTTGCACGCACAAAACCAATAAACAACGATATACTTATTACTAGTGACAATTATTTTATAAATTATCTACAATCTACACTAATATTATAAAGAGGAAAGATTTGTATTTTTATATGTAACGAATAAACTCAAAAACGACTAACTCGATTTCAAATATTCTTCCATCATTAGAATGCTACATTATCTCTGAGTATCATAGGTTATATTTATTACTAGAAAATATAAGGGATCCTTACCAAAAAAAATTAATATGTAATATTCTTTCATTAAACTAATTTTATTTATGATTACCTCTACAAAATAATAAACATTATGATTGTTATGCTTTATTATGGTGGTATGAATTAAGAACTCCTCTTAAAAAATACGTTGGTAACCCATACATCCACCAACCAAACAAGTACCTACATAGCTTGGAGCTATGACTAAAAATGAGGCACCAATCGCAACATTAGTTTCCGAAATAAGAGTGAAATTGTGTGTTTAGAGACATCGCGTGCGACGGCCCGGTCCACCGGTCTATAACATTTGTTACACGCGGCGATAGAGGTGCACTACTTATCGAGAAAACTGTCGATGTTAAGAGTATAAAGAAACGAGATTAAACGAATGAACTGCGGATTTCAATTTTGTGTGTGTGCTTGTGAAATTTGTGTTTGTAAACACACATGTACGATACAGGAGCAATTGCTAGTGTGACGTTTAAAAAAAATGCATGAATTACAATTTTGGGTCAAAAATAATTTATTATCATACTAGCAGTATGTTCGTAAACATATTATATTCAGAAGTTTATTTATACTTATATATATTATAAAAAAACAATAAAATTATTATAGAAAATAGCGTAAATAAGATTTTTTAAAGTAGTATCATCGTGTGAAAAATTCATTTTATATCTTTCAAACGCATTAACACTTGCGTAGAGAACTCTAAAGTTATAATTTTACAGAAAACATAATACGGTTGAGAGCAGGATTCTAACCTGCGCTTCCCGGATTAATACTCCAAGCGCTTTGACCACTAAGCTTATTATTTCGACAAAAAAAAAATACCAATGTTTTATTACAGATTTTTGTAGTTCATATGTTCTATATATTTATTACTAAGCAAAAATACAATAAAATACATACATAAAATTCATCGATAAAAATGTATCGACATCTCAATACGGGCCATATGTTGAGTTATGCAGTCTGGCGTCTCGCGAATATCGATGAATTATTGTACTATTTACATTACATCACTAGCTGCGAGCGAAATGTATTGAATGCACTCGTAGTCTCGAATAATGTAATATATCGCAAGGCATTGTTTACCTGACAATCGATATGTTTTGATACTAGGTCTTGTGTTATCGGTATGGTTTATTTTCGGGAGAATTAAGCTTTTATTACACGACTGCACAAAAAAGGAGTGTTTTTTGTGTATAATATATCACTTTCGTGCGACACATTCAAATTAATTATTGTTCAACGGTTATTACTAAGCTTAAAGTCAAATTCATCAGTTTGACTTGTGACGTCGCCGCGGGCTCAGCTCATGACATAGGGCTCCGTTCGAGTTCGAAACTAGTCGGGCAATCTAGAAGAATGCACGTGAGTAATAACTGTTGAACATTAAAGAGTATTATTTTTTAAGAGTTCTTAAATGTATGTACGTATGTTTGTGGACTTAAGTGCCTGAATCGATTTAGATGTATGGGATATTGTTAGAATCCTTGTATTTTCTCAGGTAATATAGGATGTTAAGATTTAAATATACATAATATATAGTATAGTATCTTACTATATACTAACAGGAATTAACGCGCAATAAATACCTTCGATTCGCTTGTCGTTTCGACCAGGTTGCACTGATCGTGGTCACAAGCAGACTGATGCAGCGAGTTTACTCCTTCATGGGTGCGGTAGATTTTTCTTCATCTACCTTCACGTTTTCACTATTGTTATAAAGGCCGCGACACACTACACTCACTGTGTCCGTATTTTTAACCGACTTAAAAATACTTGATCAAAACCTTGCTATTTTTTCGTCGGTCAAGCGAATCGAAGGTATTTATTGCGCGTTAATTCCTGTTAGTATATTGAAATATCATGCAACGCGATAGTTTAAAAGTTAGTATAGTATCTGTGGTACACTAAAAAGAGTGAAATAAAAAATAATTAAAAAGCACCATAAGTGAACTAAAAAGTGATAAAACGGAGTAGGCGAAGCTTTATATAGTAGTTGGGGGACAGTACGGTGAAACATTTTCTTATAGGTCCTGCACATTGCCGGCGTACTTTTTATTTTATTAAATAATTATTTTTTTCCTGTTATTGTATTTCGGTTCTTAGCTGTCGTAACATATGCAAGTAGGTATCGATTATGGTTGTTTAAGCTGTTACATGCACCTATAATAACTTAAGATTACAATTCCTAATGTGAAGGATTTTAAATGCATTAGATAGTCTCTCTGTAACACTGAATAAGATAAGAAAATACTTTATTGACTTCCTTATGTCAATTTCTATGAGTCCCTAACTCCCGAATTAGGTCATCCCTGTGTTACGGGAGTGAGTTCCCTCCCATTTTTTATACAGCTAGGCTAGTCATTACTAGTGACTACAAAACAGAAAAATAAAAATGTTAAAATTAAAAGTGCTGTGCCAACTTAGCTGTCGCAACCACGCTTAGCCAAGTATTCCCTTCACCTTTTTAATACGACTTGTGATGACGTCACTTCAAACATTACAGATGAAAAAATATAAATCAAGTAGTGTCTGTTTAGCGCTTTAAAATATAAGAATTGATACAACGCTATAGGAATACTAAATAACAAACAGCTGACCAAAATAAAACGCTCTACAAAATCCATCTAAAATACCTTTCCCAAAACAAATACCCTCAGTTTCCCGCTCTACACACCTCCACCCTTCCATCAGATACCTTGAACGAGTCTGTTATCTGCGCTGATAATCTTCAGCCCATCCGTCCACGTCACTCAGTTTCCGAGGTTGTAGCTGTTTACCTTCGTATTTGTTGTTTTTAAGAATTTGTTGTTTTCGGCTGATCTGGCTGTAATGGTAAAGTACCTACCTATTTTGTGTTGTTGACCTTAAAAATAGGATGACATGACGATAAATTGTCCAGAGGTTTATTTTAATAATTCTTATATTTATTGATCTTTACCTGAGATTCCGATATTATTATGTTCTTCAAATTTAGCAGGATTCTCAATAAAAATAATTCAAACAAAACTAAACCTAAACCTGCTCAAAACTGTATTATTCAAAAAGTTAAAAGCTTAAGTGTTCTCTACGCATGAGTTTGAATTTTTTAAATGAATTTTCGCGTTCTATTTTTGCATGGAATATTTAGTGACTTATGTTTCGATCGACTTATGACCAGTGGGGTTACACTTGAAACTAATACCAATTCCAATCCAATTCCAATATTAAATAGACGCCTTAAAACAATGCGTAATTTTAAAATAAATTTACCAGCAATATTTTTAGCATATTGTCTTCAGGTAATCCCAAATCTATAATTATTTTTTAGTCATTTTGTTGTTTTCGACATTTTAAAAGTACGAACTGACATATTTCCAATGTCCATCGAGCGGAATTATTTTCAAGACTCAGCCAACTGGGGCGTTTCTCTTGAAGGGAATACCAATTCCAATCCAATTCCAATATTAAATCAGTGCTATAAAACAATTTTTAATGTTAAAATAAATTTATCGGTTTATTAGTACTCCGATTCTTTAATTATTTTTAAGACATTTTTGCATTTAAAAGTATGTACTGACATATTTTTAATGTCAATCGAGCGGTTTTATTTTCAAGAGTAAGCCTACTGTTTTTGAGCAGTATCAGTTGAAAATGTAGCCACATATATATACCATAGATTGACACGACTAGTTTACTACAATTATAAATCTCCGTTGATACAGATCTGTCAGTATTCAGTAAAAAGCAGCCTCTTATCGGTCGTTATGATATAGAAAACTAGAACCAACAAACCAGTAGCTAACCTTATTAACAAGAGAACCTATTCGAAAAATAATTGTATCGCTGCCTATACTCAATGAAAAGAAAAGCTTCCCCAAAAGTATAGCTATCCTGTAAAATACTCGACTTTATACCTCTGTTAATAGATAAACAGTGTTATCAACAACAAGGAAACCCTAAGTCACACCAATAACAATATCCATCCACACTTATCAGCTTTAAGTACTTATAAGTATATATAAGTCCATATAAATACACACTGGGCCATATCTACAGGCCATTTTCTGGGTACTTGTGACGAGAAACAGTATCAGTCGCTCACGTAGGCCATTACCTCCAAACTAAACGATCACTGGACCTCATTACTGGCGTCTTAGGCCCCCTTCGTCGGTGGGGGAAGGGGGGAGGCTAAGTGACTCCGAACGGAAATAAAGGTGCACGCGACTGGAGGTAATGTTAATTGAATTTCTGCAGACGCTTGGGGTAGTGGTGGGGAGTTTATCGCGATAGGTCGATAGATGGGAATGTGTGGTTATTTTTGTATTTATGAAATTATTGGGTTATTTGATCGTTTAACTGGACAACTTGTATTTATTTGAAACATTTCGATGGGTTACGTTTGACTAGATTCAAACCTTTCGAAAGAATAAAGTATGTAAATCAAACGTATTGAAGGTGACGATGGATCATCTTTAAAAATCGCTATTTAAAATCTATTTTACAATTATTCTAGCAATTAACTTATTATAAATCCTAGTTGAATACATTGTTTCTAAGTAATTTACAAAAATAAATAATTAAATATTTTTTTTAGTTAATTTAACATAAAATATCGATATTTTAGCATCACTATTTGAGGACCGGCGAGTGATACGCGCGGCGGCCGCGTCGCACGCAAGATTAAACGTCACAAACCTTCAAGATATTTCCACAGGAACCGGGGACACACCTGTACCACCATCAACACCTTTACCTCAAGTAAATAGGGTTCATATTTGTACGTTTCGAGTGCATGAGATAACTTGGTAAATTAACAGTCACTTGCAGAGAATACTTCAGTAATAATATTTTGTATTGTGTAGCAATTATTGGAGCGAAAATTAAAGTTAAGACTCAATTACGTTTTACACGTTTGTTTACCTTATAATTTAGAGGACTTTCCTCGACATAAGACGATACAGAAGAGTTTAAAATATTTTTAAAGTAAAAAAATCGTTGAGTCACCCTTCTCTGTGTGAGAAGAGGCCCTTGAACTGCAGTGCTATGTAACAAGGTTGTTTTAGAAAAAACGCCGGTACCTACCATGGTTATCATGCTCTCCGAAATACTCCTAGCTGTCAATCATCATGACTCACAATGCTATCCTTTGCACCTCAAAGATCGGTGATAGCCAAGTGGTATGACCGTGGGACTGACAAGTCAAAGGTCGGAAATTCCAATCCAAGGCACGCACCACTGACTTTTTGAAGTCATGTGTATATTATAAATTAATTATCACTTGCATATAGGAACTTATCGATAAAAAAATATTTTTAATGCATTAAAAATATAAGTTTTCCTCGTATAGGTCCTAACATAACAAAATTCAATAAATATTTTTTTAAGTAACGTTACCATCGGAGTGCTAAGATGGCAGCGCGCGTTTTGGCGGCAATTCGTTCCGAATGCCCATCAATTTCCCGCCAAGTAGAGGTGCAAGCAGAAAGGCACGTACGTGAACGTAATGGTGGATTATTACAGGTAAAAGGAAAGCAATTGAGTGTGTTATGATTTATTATAAGAAGTTGCTACCGATAAAATAATATATTGATAAAGATCACATAAGATTATTATGGTGTGATGACTGTAGATTCGTTCCTATTTGTATTGATGTAAATAAATAGTTAACACACAATACAAACAGGAAGCAATAGGATAGTGGTATAACTGTCGGACTAGCAACTCAAAGGTCGCAAGTTCGAATCCAAGGCACGCACGAATGGCTTTTCAAGTCAGGTGCGTATTAGAAATTAATTAAAATCACTTGCATATAGGAAAATATCGTGAGGAAACCACTCCCGAGAGATGTTCTCGATGGTGTGTAAAACCATGTCAGTGACCTATTTAATCTCTTAATTGGTTTAATCTCTGATACTAGGTTAGGTGAGCTAGTAGTTTTCAATTTAACTAAATTTTGATACGAGGAATTTATATAGAACGACTGCTAATCTGACCTCCACAAGTCAGTTACTATATAAGGTAAGATAATAAATACCCCTGGGAAAAACTTGTTGTCATATTTTCAGTTATCTGGCAGCTCTTAACGAATGTCATATGGTTATTTATGCACATTGTACATGGTTTTAATAACTTTAACATTTCAATTAATGTTCACCGGTTACTACTCAAGTGCATTTTTTGGATTGCCCGACTACTTTCGAAATCGAACGGAGCCCTTAGGCATGAGCTGAGCCCGCGGCGATGTCGCGAGTCAAACTTTGAAATGCACGTGAGTCGTAACCGGTGAACATAAAACAAAAAAACTTTAACATTGACATCCGCAATAAAACAAAAAATAAAGTATTAAATATCTTCTTAGCTTATTTCTTCTTCTTGTTGTAGCATCTCATTGTTAGTAGCGTCCATGAGGTAATTTAACGTGTAGGTATCAAGCACTCTCCATGAACAACAACATTTTCGGAAACGGTTGTAAAGTCAGAATAGGGAGCCGATAGTCATATAACATAGTACCGCGCCTGTACTCTCCGAAGTGGTGCACACAGTTGTACACCGACATTGTGGTGAGCCTATTGCCATTTACTGGCCACAATTCCAAACATCGAGCTGCTACTGAAAAATGTTTTAACAGAAAATTCAATAATATTTAGCTCGACCTGGGAATTGAACCCGAGACTTCATAGTCAGCAGCCGTGCTTGGGACCACTAGACCAAAGAGGCAGTAGATAGTTCCCATAAAAGATCCCCTTTGGGTACACCGGAAAGAAAAACTTTTTTATTTAAATATGATTCTATTTAGGGCCTTATAGTCACAAATAAGATAATGCCAGCCCAGCCCCATCATATCCTAAACACCTAAACATTGACGGCGCGGTA
Source organism: Xylocampa areola (assembly GCA_935421205.1). NCBI lineage: Eukaryota > Metazoa > Arthropoda > Insecta > Lepidoptera > Noctuidae > Xylocampa > Xylocampa areola. The sequence goes on from OW285208.1 coordinate 20,071,831, forward strand.
GGCGCAGTTGTCGAGAGACCGGCTGCTGCGTCGCGTGTCGTAGGTTCAATTCCTGCACGGAACAAATATTTGTAAGATCCCGATAATCGTTCCGAGTCTGGGTGTGTGTGCATGTGAGATTATACGAGTATGTCTGTAACGCACCTACGATACAGGACAAAAATCCAATGTTTCAATTTTTTTTTTCAAAATATCTCCATCAAATCTAAACACAGCAAAACAGGTCGCAAACACTGGGATCCCATAAAATCAAACAGTAACATTAGCTCGGGAACAACTCAAACACCTGAACTGTTTGCCGACGGTAAAAGGTGGTATCCGGTTGCCCCCTGGTCCAGGATCGGGTTCCTAAACGTTTAGACAATACCAGGAGCTCATAGCAAATGGAAGGTGGTTTGTGTTTATAGTTGTGAAGATATGGGAGTTTTTCAAATAAAAGTAAGAATTTTAAATAAGATGAAAACTGATAGTGATATCTTAGGTTTGCGCGATCATCACACATTATAATAAAACAACTTTTAACCGGATTAATCGCGTGTATTATTGGTTTTTTGTTTGTCCTGAAGTTTCGAACACTTTGCAGCGTTCGTGGTCGCAGGAGGACTAAGGTGTCAGGCGTCTCAACAGTTTATTTAAAATTATTTCAGTCCGTACATTAATTGATAAATTCATAAATTTATTTCAGTCTACCGTACATTATTATACATACCTTTAACGCCTTTTTCGCTTTTTGAGTAACAGGGTATGGGTCAAACCTGGCACATAAACCAATGTAATATACTTTTTTTGTCAATCTATGACGAAGAACTGAGAAAATTAAAGATATGTTTTAAATTTTGTGCTACAAACAGAGTTCGCACCTTGAATCGGTGTTCCAAATATTCTGCTATCTAAGTTATCGTTCTATAATTCTGATACCCAAATTTTTCTCCTACCGTCAAGCAGTTTCAATCTAACTGCTGTTTCTTAAGGAACTATATATTCAAGGTATCTCCAGTGGATGGTGTATACATATGAGTTAATAAGTCTATGGTTAATTAACACCATCAATCAGGGTCGACGTTGATCGAAGCGCTCTTGTTTTTCTACTCAGCTAACATTTGGATTACGTAGTAAATCAGTGTGTGGAACTTTTTACCTCTAATGAAGGGACTGAATCGGGTGCTTGTTAGATGGAGGTCACACAGGCCATATTTGTAAACCAATAAAACGTGCTTATTAAGAGAAAAACAAATTTCTAGCCTAGCCTTTTCCTAGTTGCCTTGGAGTCTGCTTCCAGCCAAACCAGATGCCGCTTAATACCAGTATTTTACATGGAGCGACTGCCTATCTGACCTCCACAACCCAATTACTGGGTAACACGATAGCTCGTGGTACGACTGATTGGCACTTTCAGGCCTCTGAATACCTGTAACGGCTTTCATAGATCTTAATTTAACAACCGGGACCGACGGCTTTACGTACTCTCCGAGGCAAAGAGGAGTCTTGGTACGAAATGATGTTCACCCATCCACAGATCGACCTCGATTATAGTGATTTTCTCTTTTTGACTCGATTATAGTGATTTTTAACCGACTTCAAAAAAGGAGGAGGTTTCTAAATTCGACCGTTTTTTTTTTTTTTTTGTTTCATTATCAAAGTCAAATCATTTATTTCAATTAGATCCTTTATAGGCACTTTTGAATAAAATAAATATCTTTTTGTGTACCATAGCCACTGTGTTATCGCCGCGGGCTCAGCTCATGATCTAGGGCTCCGTTCGAGTTCGAAACTAGTAGTAGAAAAATGCACGTGAGTAGTAACCGGTGAACATCAATTGTTACTATAATACTATAGTATTTTTTGCTCTTACTAGTCTATGTTTCCTTGGATAATGTAAGGATTTTATCGATGTCCCATACATCTAAATCGGTTCAGGTTTTTAGAAGTTATGGTGGAATAAACATACTGACAAACCTACATACGTTCGTACATATATGAACCCTAAAAACAAAACACTACTTTTTTTTTTAAAGAAATATATAGAAGAAAGAAAGAAGAAAGAAATATTTATTATGATAGATACGTATGATAACACAAACTTAACAGTTTGTGTATTTTCATATTGTTAGACAACGTTTACTAACACGTGTCATTGCTAACGGTATACTGTTATATTATATACACCTTTGTGTAATAAGTATGTAATAGCACAAAGTACAGTTTATATAGTTTAACAGTTACTTATTGTAATTTTCTTAATAAATATTGTATTATGTCTTATAGCTTCACTACTGTTCTGTAAAATGTGAGCATTATGTGGACATTAATGTTAAACTTTACATTAAAGAAATACTCTCATATAACAGCCTATGACCAGATATTATGAGTTTGTCATGCTCATTAAAATGTCTTGCTGATGGTGGCGTGGTGTATTGGGTCGTTGAGTTCCCTTCAAAATGGTTGAGTTTAGCGATGCTGATGCGCACGTCATACTCGTGAACGCGTGCTGTCTGTTGGGACTGGTCAGCTCGTAATAGCTCTGGTTATAATTTTGGCTTTTTATATAATTAAAATTCTGCATTATTCTCACATTAATAAATTTTAATTGTAAAGAACTCATAATTTTAAAAGAGTGTCTATGGAGTTTCTTGCCGGCTCTTCTCCATAAGACCAACTTCTTGGAACCGTGCACCAAGCTTTGACTTTTCTTAAGTGCCTGTAATAGGGCCTACTTGAAATAAAAATTTTGAGTTTGAGTTTATAGTATGTGCAGCAATTTCCCGCCAGAGGTAACGAAGTCTAAGGGACTGACCGCCATATATCGCTGAATTGAGACAGAGTAATATGGATCAGTAGCGAACTGAAACTAAGATTTTTGAACATCTTTTTAATATTTGTTAAGAAAATAGCCAATTTATTTTTGTTACTTGCATTTTCCCGTGTTCAGAGGTTTCGAACTCTAAAATTATTCATAGAACTATAAAAATAAGTAAAGAAGAATAGTGATTGGACACACACCAACACACACCCACACACAGACACGCACACACACACACATGTATTTATTATCTTTAAAACCAAATCTAGAATGTAAACATTTACCTTATCCAACGTTATCAACATGGTTCGATTTGTAACAACAAAAACCTAGCCTTACTAAGGAACTAAACAATACAAAACTTCCTCTAAAATAGTATTCATATAGGTAGCCTAACTAGACGACGTCAATAACTTTACCAAAATCCATATACTTCAGTCCGACGCATCCTTCCAATTCTTTTACCGTGACCGTCAGTAATTGGCGCTATCAGAGAGCGGGCCACGCGGCCATAAAGAGGTGAAGTGAGGTGGGCAGCCGATCGACTGTGAACTGACCGACTTGATACCAGACTTACTGGGGAGAATAGTATTGTAGTGAAGTTGCTCATAAATAAGTAGTGTGGGGAACAATTCATGCTGGTATGTAGAACTAGAGATATGGTAGGCACATTGCAGTAGCTCTCTGAGTTTTTAAAAAAACATGCGGGGCAGTCTTTGAGGATTGCCGATAGAAGTCAAAACTAAGTAACTTGTGAACATATAGCTCATAGGAAGCGTGCGGTGACGATGACGCGAGTTCCATGATTTTTGTTCACCCAAAAAGTGCTCAACGCACCTAAAGAAGTTTCCACTTAAAAAAAAAAAAAATTTCATTTTATTTCTGATAAGAAACCATAACCTCGGTTATTGAATACAAAACAAATACAAACAAAATAAATTTATGTTAAACTACCAAAGCAGCCTTTTACTCATTCCTAGTTCCATAGGTTGGACTTATAATGCGAAAGGTATGACCGAACATTCCTAAGGTAAATTTCGATGATTATTAATTTCGTTTCACTACACCGAATTCTTCGTCCACGTTTTAATGCATCTGACATGCATGGTGACATCATCATTATTTATTTAGTCCGTATACAGTGACTGAAGGTAGGTGCTGATTCAAATTCTGCTGTGTATTTTTTAGTCTGTAGAATTGAGTTTTGCAAGTACAAATTATACTTTCCCAAATTCACACTCACAAAATAGGAGCAGTTTAAATCGTACCACATTACCCACCCCTCGGTCAAGAAGTAAAAGGCGAACAAAATGAACGTGTGTGCCATTAGCTGGAAGAAAAACGGTTGTCCCTTCCTTAGGTAGACCCTACCTTTATAAGAGCGGTCATGTGCCGGTTAACCGGACGATTTGTGGGCCCAATTGACTACCAATGAATAGTTGCCACTACTTACCTCTGTGGTCTGTGGCGTTTTATGGTCTGCTATTAAGGGTAGATACGTTTACGTTAAGGGCGAGTAAAAGTACCCGTTGCGACTTTGATGAATGATTTTTGTTAATGGAGGAGACAAAAAGAAAATAGTTACGCATACATTTTTCAAAAAATTTGATTTATGAAGAAAAAGGTATAGGATGGACGGAAAAGCTGATGAATAAATATGTGAACTAGGTGGAAAGAACCAATTTTAAAGTATACCATGAAAATTGTAAAAAAAAATTGATACCGAACTAGTACGGCAATGTTAAGTGAAAAGCATGTGTGGGTAATAAGTTGCATTATGGATCTAAAATCTGTACAATCAGAGCCACTTTTTCTTAAGAACAAATGTTGCCCCTTACTAATATTGTAGACGGTATTTATTTACATCGCGAATCCAACAATACCAATAGATAAGAATTTGGACTCAGGAAGTCAGGATATGGCCTCGGGCTCAACACATGTCGACAGATGAACTTATTAACACTGCCATGTATATTTGAGGCTTCAGTAATCATCAAAAATAATATTGACATGTATAATTACGCCTATACGGGGTAAGGACAAATTGCACATAGAAGCTAGTAAGACTCATTTAATGCATGAAAGTATCTGTACAGCTTCACGTATCTTAAAAATTAATCTCCATGATCTGTTAGTAAACAACTACTACACCATAAAAGACTTCCTATCAGACAAATCGTTGCTCCAATATATTCCTCCCAGTCATGATGCGAACAGTCCGCTAATGTGTCTCAAACCTTAATTCGTTCCGTTTTATTTTTATTTTTTTGTGTGAAACCTAATTATTGTATGCCCTAAGGGCGGGACGTAGCTAATCATAATTTAATTATTTAAGACCTGTATTTTGTACCTACCTATGATCCACAATAAAAATATTGAATTTAATTGAATTGAAACAGTCGGGCATCCCTGAAAAAAAGCTTGTAAAATAGTCGTTACTAACATCCGAAATCCGAATTACTATAGGTATAAAAACATGTATAAATATGATCACTCACCTGGTCTTCGCGTGTGATGTTTATTTCATAAGAACTGTCTCTCTCTTTTTTATCATGTCAACGGAAAGAGAAGGTAACTGACAAGGAACACTTTAGCCAAGTCTTAGCTAGGTAATATCTTAGGTTTGCGCGATCACCACACATTATAATAAAACAACTTTTAACCGGATTAATCGCGTGTATTATTGGTTTTTGGTTTTCCTGACGTTTCGAACACTTTGCAACGTTCGTGGTCGCAGGATGACTAAGGTGCCAGGTGTCATAACAGTTTATTTAAAATTATTTCAGCCTACTGTACATTTAATTGATAAAAATATTTTTATCTCTGATACATTTTTAAATCGCTATGGTATTTCCTAAGACTATCTCTGAGAAGAAGTCCAGAAATATACTCAGGGGTCACAGTCGTTTTAAATTCAGAAATACAATTTAATAATTTCACCGTGTTTTTATTTAAAGGTGTTCCGATTCACGCAGTGATCGCTCACGGCATCTTGAGTTTTGTGTAATGCGCAATTCGGCACTCGATTATTTTGAGTACAGGGTTCCAAACAGATGGTACTTGCCAACCATCTTCTCTACAGGAATGATTTGATGAGAATATTTATGAATTTCAATAGCCTCGTGGAGCATTCTAAGTACACCTCGGTTACTTTAGCTAATTTAGTATCAGTATCAATGAGGAAACCAGTAGGTACACCTGAGACATGTTCTCGATGGTGTGTAACGCCATGTCAGAGACCTACGGGTGGTTTAAACTCTGACACTTGGTTGATCAACTACACGATAAGAAGAAGAAGAAGTATCATCAGTCCATAATAAGTTCATCTTATAAAAACGCTCCGTAAACAGAAAAACAGTAGATCTGTTTCACTGTCGCAACACTCACAATTTACGAGTGAAACATCCCACATATTTTCATTTCATTTCCCAAACGTGCAAGTAAATAATAATGTGTAATTTAACTTCGCCAGGTTAAAGTATTGAAGAACAGTGTGCTTTCCCTCGAGTGCTGTACTCGGTGTTCCACTTAATAATATTTTTCACCTTGTTTCATTTTCCAATTTTCCGCAAGTCACTCTCCGGGGTAACGGGCCGTGTTTTGATTTAGAAATGCTTCAGAACGGTAAGGTTTATAGGGGACGATACGGTTCCGATACGATACGTTTTTTTGTTTTAATACTATTTTGATTTAGTGAGTAGTCTTGGATTCTACATCTGATATAACATGCAAATGGTTTATTTATTTACTTATTATGGATTTTTAATTTACTTTTAATAAAATATGTACTTAATTGTCCTTGTCATTTACATAACTATCTAAGGGAAAATAGCTAAAGGGCTATGCGGGTAATTTTAATGGGTCACATTTTAAGTTTTTTTTTTTCCTTTATTTGCGATAATTTTTAAGTTGAATGAAAATCATTACTGGTTTTGTTTTATACGTATTGCAAATAAATGATAACATAATTTAAAGATACCTGTTTTCGCTTCAGCACGAGCAAGGAGTTTAAATTTGACTATAAATGAAAATCGTGTGGTATAAATGAAATTATAAAATTATTTGCTATTGTTAACGTTAGTAACGTTTTATTTAGTTATCATCAAATTATTTCTTTGATTACTGTATAAATTTTTACAACTATTTCGTATGGAAATGTGTTTCTGGAAAAATAATATAACACGAATAGTAATGCTCAAATTATCATAATGACAGAAATGTACGTGAGTTTAAAAACAATTAATAATGATGCCTCTATTTCAATATTGATGCTGCATTATATTAATTAAAAAAAAAGTATTTTACACAGTATCACGCCTGTATTCCCCGAAGGGGTAGATAGAGGTGTACATAGTTGGACACCCACACTCCACCGATGCTGTTATTAAGCCTCATGTAATAGTTGATGTTAACCGGGCACTATTCTAAACTCTGGGCCACAATTGTTTTTTTTTTGACAGGAAATCTCCTTAACCTCTTCCGAACCCAGGACTAAACGCTCAACAGCCATTCTTGCGATCACTACACCATCAAGGCAGTCAGTCTTATTAAACGTATTTAAAATTGCCTTTTCAAACCAAAATAGCGGATATTCTTATAAATAATTTTGCTAAGAGCATGTTACGTGTAGATATATTTATCTTTTCTATCATGTTATATTTGGCAGATATCATTTCATATATTCTGCCATCATTGTCCTCCTCCTTGCTTGACCCCACTTGTTCCAATCTAATTTGGTCCCTCTTAGAGGTTGGGCCAATGTTTGCGCTAAGCGTGACCAAGCAATGTTTTGTTGGTGAGCTGTGTTTTGATATTGTTATGGGTATTGTAAAAAACGCACCATAACTGGAGGAAGTTTCCTAATTTCAAAATGATTGAAGTCTTCTGTTTTTATTATTAAGATTTTTCTTTTTCTGAAATTCTGTTTAATGTGACCATGACAGTACAGGCGATGAAAGAGATAAGTATACAGTTGACTAACATAATCTTCCTTAATAGTAGCTCGTGTTTAGTTCATAAAAAAGATTTTTAACGGAATAATTATTAATACCTGTGCAGTGCAATGCCTAGATACATAACGCGTGAATACTTACATATTTAAGGTTACAATATTAAATGGATGGATTAGTGGTCAGAGCGCCTGGAGTATCTATCCGGGAGGCGCAGGTTCGAATCCTGTTCGCGACCGTATTCTTTTTCCATTTAATATTGTAACTTTAGAGTTCGCTAAGCATGCGTTAATGCTTTTTCAAAGACATATCTTGACTTACATATTTGTCTAAGAGTACTTTTTGTCTTTCGTGAGATTAAGACCCAGCCTAGAGTCAAGAGTTGTTCAACCCTCTTGTTCCCTCTGAGTTGGCTTAACTGCTATCCATTAAGAAACAGTCGGGACGGATAACTTAATGGTTAGATGAAAAGAATCCTAGTATTATACCTCCCTAAATTATGGTTTGAGCTACACGCTGACAGACGCATGCGTGCCGTCAGTTCCTCTTGAAATTGCCATCGCTCTTTCTTCAAAAGACCTTCCCGGACCCTACATGATTACGCTCAAATTACCATAAACAGTGATGTCTGGACTTGACCTCTGAGTTTGTTTTGCGAGTCTGTTCGTTTTCTTTTCAGAAGTATTGACAGGAAATGCCTTCTAAAAAAGAGTTTTGTAAAGACTTTTTAACAGAATAAACAATTTGAATGTTGCCAAAAAAAAGTCAAAATCATTTATTCCAATTAGACCATATAAAGGTACTTTTGAAAGTCAAGAAATGCCACGTTCCAAAATGTAGATTCTTATGGAGAAGAACGGGCAAGAAACTCCATGGTTACTCTTTTAAAATGTTGTGTTACAATAATTTAGGTACATTTATTGATAAAAAGACATTATGTGATAACGATGCAGATATAGTTGTACACGTAGGTACAATAGGAGATACAAAATTCCAACAATAGTTACAAGTCTTGGTAGTTTAGAGCTGACCAGTCCCAACTTGTGGCACCCGTTCACGAGTATCACGCCATATTTAACCATATTTAAGGGAACAGAATGACCCAACAAATACGCCACCACAGTAAGACATTTATGTGAGTATGACATCTCAAACTACCAGACCTCAAGTCACGTTACTAGAATAATGTTAATGGCTGCATGGTGCTCACATTTACAATAAAGAAGTTATGAGTCTAATAAAAAAAAATAAGAGTTTTTTCTCTCTTTTTATATATAACATTTAACAGTAACATGCATTGCGTATACATTGTTGCATCTCCTATGTAACCTTCTTAAAACAAGAGTTCCAACATTTGTGCCAAAATTGGCCCCAATGTTGGCTGTCCATAATAACTTTTATGTGGCAACAACGCGATACGGAGGGTGAAGACGCAGGTAACTGACGGAAAATCTAATTTGCCAAATTGAATTACAGTGTCCACCAACTGCGGGATATATTTCAACGGCCATGACAGTTTTGTATGAAATTATTGTGTGGGATGTGATGGATGTGTTGTTAAGAGAATTAGCTGTGAAGCTTTTTATTTGTCTGACTGTTCCTATGGTTAGTTTGTAGTAACTAGTAACTAAGTGTTACTCTTAAGTAACCCTATATTGGGGTCGGAAGGCTTGGTATACACTCTTATAATTTTCAATGTTTTTACAGTAGGTATTACTTTAATTATTGTTTAACGGTTATTACTCACGTGCATTCTTCGGAATTTCCCGACTAGTTTCGAACTCAACCAGTTTGACTCGCGACATCGCCGCGGGTTCAACTCATGAATAAGGGCTCCGTTCGAGTTCGAAACTAGTTGGGCAATGTCTAAGCAAGCGCGTGAGTAATAACCGTTAAACAATAGAATGAAATTGTCTCACGAAATTTATTATATAAAAAATTAAACTTAGTTATTCTCTAGTGGCCGCAAGAGCTGCTGCTGAGTGTGAGGTCGTGGGTTCGATCATTTCATTCTGGTTGGGCAACGTTGTTAGATTTTCCTATTAGGAAATGAAGTAGCTCGGAGCTTAGGATTAACAGTAGTATTGGCTAAATGTGGCTGTATAACTGTGTATACTTCTGTCCACCCCTTCAGAGTTTCAAATGCAGCCGTGATGCTATGTTATGTTCAAAAAGTACATCTGTTGCTTATCCATTCCACATTACCATGAGCCATATATGATTAAATCAATATTGTGTCTACTTCGTGGACAGGGAAATTGTTATAAAGCGAGTCTGTCACCACTTAGCTTCATGAGTTCATTGAACAATATTTTTAAGTTCCAACGATAGAAATGTTCATAATTAAACATTTGCACCGCACAAAACAGTTTTAACATATACATTTACTGGAACAGAGGTCGTTTCAGAGCAGGAGTACAAAACATTTAAAAGTAAGAGACGCCACGTGAGTTAGTTGCAATTTATATGTAAATCAGTGGGGTAGGGGCGGGGGTGCGCGCGGACTATTCTGACTGACTTGTTTTGAAGGGAACAGAACAAGATTTGTTCATAAAGATTACGTATGTTGTTGTACATTTTATTACTTTGTGAGGAACTGTAACTTTTTTATTGTGATCCTAGGCAAGTAGGTACGTAGATGACTTTTTGAAGTGTCTGTGTAATATTGAATAGATTCAAGCATTACCTTGCGGAAGTTCACCATCAATTCTCGGTGGTGGACACTGCATGGTCTAACAGCGCCTCATGATACATCGCGGGGGGGGGGGGGAGGCGATAATGAATAGTTGGTGGTAGTCATATTTTGCAGCGGCGGTGCAGCGAGATATTGTATTTATTTACATCCTTTGTCTGTGAAATGGTGGGGTTTGGTGATATGGCTGACGGACCACCACCTTACGTTGGTTGCGGTGAATGGTCGGAGTCGGGTAGGAGTCTGGCAAAGCGCCCATGAAGGAAATTCCATAAACGAAAAAAAAAAATGGTGACTTTTTGATGTCTGTAGCTGGTTGCGCAGCAAGAACGAGCCTTGATAATATTTTGTCTTCTCTGAAGGTAAAGTGGATGAGTAAAGGTGCGAGAGCAATGTATCTTTGGTGCGTAAGATTTGTGGCTGACCCAGCAACTGTGTAGTCACTAGGCATTCTTTTGACTTAGCTTTTTACGATATACCCAGTCAATCTGGACAAAAAATTTGGCAAGACTGTATGAGCCAGGGACATTTGTTTTTGGCGAGGTTTTTAGCAGTTGTCTAAAGGGCCTATTCTGCGTAAACGCACAAAAGTAGTTCGGAGACCATCGCGCCTCTAGCCAGGGTAGATAGCCAGGTGGAACTTCCTACTAAGCAGTTCAACATTCCGCAGGCAACATACTGCAGTTCCCAGTTCCAATTCTATATCATTGGATCTTAGATAATAACACTGACGTCAATTATTGTTCACCGGTTACTACGCACGTGCATTTTCGGCGATGTCGCGAGTCAACGTTTAACTTGCGACATCGCCGCGGGCTCAGCTCGTGACTAAAGGCTTAGATACTAGTTTGAGTTCGAAACTAATCAGGCAATCCCGAAAACTGCACGTGAGTAGTAACCCTGTGAACAATAATTTATATGAATATGTCTCACGAAAGTTATTAAACAAAAATATTTCTGCCATTATGAAGTAACAGAAGATAGATTCAAATAAAATAATACAACCATATATATATTTTTTTTTTTTTAATATATGTTGAGGCCATGTAATGCCTATATTAATTCTATTTTTCAAAGAAACATTGAAAAAATAATAGACAAGAACGGGGCTTGAACCCGCGACCTTTGACGTTTCGTGTCATCACTCTACCAACTGAGCTACCTTGTCGTGTTCAAACCTATTGAATTTTCAATCCTCTTTGTATACGTCTTAAGGAGACGCCTGGAGATATTTATCTAGTAATCATTTACAGATTTACTAAAACTATTTACTAAAACTTTATATACTTATAACTTATTTTTTCAATGTTTCTTTGAAAAATAGATTAATATAGGCATTACATGGCCTCAACATGTATTAAAAAAATATAATTATATATGATTTATAAAGGATTGGAATGTTGTTCGGCGATTTACAACTGCAAAGTGGTAACGCTGAGTTTAGTAAATCTGTAAATGATTACTAGATAAATATCACCAGGCGTCTCCTTAAGACGTATACAAAGAGGATTGAAAATTCAATAGGTTTGAACACGACAAGGTAGCTCAGTTGGTAGAGTGATGACACGGAACGTCAAAGGTCGCGGGTTCAAGCCCCGTTCTTGTCTATTATTTTTTCAATGTTTCTTTGAAAAATAGAATTAAAATAATACAAACAGGAAAAACGTATCTGAATAAGTTGGTCGAGTAAAATCGTTTCCGAATAGGTCGGTCTTCAGTCTCCCGAGACGAATGTAATTGCGTTTAGCTGAGGTGAGCACCGACAGAACACGTCGTACTTTTTACAGGAACCACGCGATAATCTGATAATCTTGGAGACTGAAAGTTGACTCTCAAAATAGATACCGACATTGATTGATGATGCCCTGGTTTTGCGCAAACCAACTAATTTGATTGTAAAGATTACTTATTTAAATTATTTCACATAAACCAGTTGTCATGGACAAAAAATAATTTTTAACAAAAAAAAGAACCGACTCCAAAAATCTTTCTGTTAAGTAAAAATGCACTAAAAAGTAATAAAATAATTGCATTATTTACTTACTACAATTTATATCAAAATATTTTTTTAATTTTAGAGAATTCTGAATATTATCAATTTATAAGGACAATAATATACAATTATTATTATTTTTGGAGTCGGTGCAAGCCAAACTTTAAAAATATTTAGGAAGTTTCCTAAAATTTGCAAAGTATATTTAAAGGTACATTAACCATCATTATTATTACGATAATGTATTATACCTAATTGAACCTATTTACAAATGAACACAAGAACTGCCTAAAGCGAACGTAATACGCTACTTCATGAATGTACTTACACGTTTATTATCCTTTACTGGCACCGACTCCAAAAATAATAATAATTGTATGTATATCAATATTACAATTGTATGTATATCAATTCATCTGATGATGAAGCTGGAAAATAGGCAGTTCATTAGAACTATTCTAGAGACCGTAAACACCACTGGAAAGTTACAAGAAAGCAAAATACACCATTTCGTTTACTTGGACGACGTATTATTTTTCAGTTATTTTAATTTAAATACCAAACTACCAAACCAATTTTCATAAAATTTAAATGGGACCAATCTGAAAGTTTCAAATAAAAAAAATCCAAATCGGTTCATAAATGACGGAGTTCTGAGGTAACAAACATAAAAAAAAATACAACCGAATTCATAACCTCCTCCTTTTTGGAAGTCGGATAAAAATAGAGAATAGACAAACAGATGCAATAGCAGACTTTACTTATGTCATTATAGAGATTTAGAGATACTTGTATGGCTTAGTCAAGGAAGCCATGATGAGCCGTTCATCCCTCGAAACATAATAAACTATCTAGCAAAAGATAAAAAAAAAGACTCCTTTATGCTACCTTCATCAAAACTACTTTATCTGGCCATCAGACCTTTATCACTGAGTAGAACAGTAGTTCGGCTTACACCAGCTGACATGTGTCCCGGACACGACCCGCTAATCCCGGCCTCCGGGATGTTAGAGCGGACATAGTTTTTGTTCTAAATCACTTAAATATTTTTTTTACTGCGGTGGTTGGATTTTTTGGACACGTATGAATATTTTTGTTTTGTTATTTATGGTGACTAGTGATGGAAGAATTGTCTCATTGTCGTGAGGTCCTGTGTTTGATTACCGGGTCGAGTAAAGTGTTATTGGGTTTTTCTGATAGAAAATCATCTCCCTTTGGAATTTTACGTACTAGAATGCAACAGACGATATTATATGAGACTCAATAACGGTGTTGTTGAAATGTAGGTGTACACCTTTGTGTACACCTCTGTCTACCCCTTCTGCAACGACCCTGGTCATGGTATGTTATGATAATAATAAAGAGATACAGATAAATCTTTGTGAAAAGCATTACCGCATGCTTAGCGAAATCTAAAGTTATACATTTTTGTGGAAAAAGAACACGATCGCGAGCTGGATTCGAACTTATCCGGGAGGCGCAGTTTCGAATCCTGCTCGCGACCGTATGCTTTTTAAAATTATACTTGTGGTAAAATTGAGGAGCATTTCCGGCATCCATATTTATGTGGTATTCTTGTAATCTATTAAATCGTAATGAATTATCATTGTAATCTATAAATTGTAGTGGCTCACTGTGCTGGCATGGCCCAGTTACCCACTATAATTTACTTTTACTAGCTCAAATAAAAATCTTTGATACTCGAGGCGCTGATGCGCTGAAAGCTGAAATACTGAAATACAGACTAGGTATGCCTTGTTCGGCTTCAAAAGCTGAAACTTCTGTGTATTCAAATGTAATTAAATTACATTAATCTGGTAATTAGTTTTTATATTTACTGTAATATTCCTTTTGATAAACAATATTATTATTATTATTATCTATTAATTTATCTTACCACGATAATTATTAAGATAATATTATATAAAATAATTATGATTATCATTCAAAATCTTCCCAAAAAGTATGTCCAAAAACTCGCTAGTTATTCTACTATTAGCAGTGCCTTTTTATAGCTCCAACAGACTGTAAATCTGTGTATTTAATTAAATATCAATTAGATGCCTCCAAATGTTCCTGAGAAAAAGACCTTGACAGACAGACAGACGGACAATGAAGTGATCTTAGAAATGGTGACGTCATTGCTCTCTATTCAGTCCCTATACAGGTGACCGAACTGACACGACTGATTATAATAAAACAACTTTTAACCGGATTAATCCGGTTAAAAGTTGTTTTATTATAATGTGTAGTGACACGACTGACTTTGCAGCTAGTACAATGTCGTAAAGATGCAATCACCTTAATAAATACAGATACATCTTAGAAAGTTTTCTTTTTTTCTTTTGAGGAACGGTATCCTATAAACAAACAAACTCGACTTCAGCTTTATGATATTATTTTTAAACTCTACATGAACTATCATTAACAGTTTCGTCATTCCTTCTTCTTGTCCTTATCACCATGCAGCTTGAGTCTCGTAGGGTCAGACAAAGGACCTTCCCCCTTCTTCGTAAACGCTAGCACAGCGAACTGGTAAACTATATTCACCTTCAAATCCGGAAATGTGGCCGTTGTTTCATTGGCCGGTCTTAGGAGCACTTTGGGTGTGCCAACCGGAATTTTGTTACGGATAATATCCTGTAATTAAAAATTACTTAGTTATATTAACTACTTACAGGGACTGAATTAATAGTAATGAGGCCAAAAATTACATACATTATCTACTAGCTATGCCCCGCGGTTTCACCCGCGTTTAAATATATCGCAATTAGCTTAAGCTACTCCTTATAGAGCCAGCTGAACAGTTTCGAACATAAGCCGAAATAAACAGAAAGACAGATAACAAATTTAAAAACAGATTTTTAGGTATAGTATATATTACCGTGTTAATAAATACGAGCTTAAAAAAAATGCCATTACAAACAGACACTTCGATTTTATTGATTTGTATTGAGTATTGATGATAGGGAATGAAAGATAGCGATGACGTCAACAAAGACATATAGTAACTATAGGGGCTGAATAGATAGCTATGACGTCATCATACAACCTATAAAATGTGGAAGAAAAATTCAGTATAGTGGGCAAAAGGGATTGCTCAGTACGCAGAGCTCCTGGAGTATTTATCGTGTGAAAATCAATCTTGGACGCTGTGCCGGACTCTTACCAACTTAAAGCCACACGATCCTCCATTAACCCTTGTCTCGGGATTGTAGCTATATTCACCATGATCCCAGCAGGTTATGACCGTTGAAAGTATCGACGCAATCTAACAATTGGGCTGGTTCAAATCCTGCTTACGACCTTATTATCCTTTATATGTCTTTTTTAACTTTCAACATATTTTAAACGTCGATAAAATATTATTTGGAAAGAAAGAAGAAAGAAATTGCACTGCACGGTCTAACAGCTCCTGATGATGCCTAGCAAACACGTGTAGAGTAGTTTGTGGTAGTTGCAATTTTTCACCGCTTGCGTATGTGCATATATTAGCGTGCGGGCGGGTGGTGCACAGGTAATTGCATAATTGCCCTCAATATTGTGGAAGTAGCTAGATATTGTATTTATTTGCATCCATTGTCATGGCCTTCCGCAAAAGAACGCCTGAATCTATTCAATACGAAAATATATATTGTGGGGTTTGGTGTGTTAGTCTTCCAACTAAGAGATGTTCTCGATGGCGTGCATATCCATGTCAGAGGCCTAAAGGGTGGTTTAAACTCTGACTCTAGGTTGTTCATCAACCACACGACAAGGAGTATATATTTAAAACTGAATACTATACCGGATAAACTTCTTCTTCCATTATAATTTGGGCACCATCATCTTGAAACGAGACCGTTGTTCTCTTGACTTTCTGTATCTCCCATACTTTTAACTGGAAATGTCAAAATTTGGATTTAGATATTGCTTAGGATTTTTAACTGTACGTATATTAGAAAGAAGGAAATAAAGAATATTTATTTCATTCTCGTAACCAGTGGGGTTACTCTTGAAACTAATACCAATTCCAATCGAATTCCAATATTAAATTGACGCCTTAAAACAACGCGTAGTTTTAAAATAAATTTACCTATATTACAGTTGCCTCAATTTTAAAGCATGTTGTCTTCATAATATCCTGAATCTATAATTATTTAATAGATATTTTGGCATTTAAAAGTACGAACTGACATATTTCCAATGTCAATCGAGCGGAATTATTTTCAAGAGTAAGCCCACAGGTCATACTAGACAAAGAAACAAATTATAAAAAACTAAACATTAAGAATATAAAGAACCTGTACGAGACCGAAACGGGCCCCTATCTGAGTACAAGCTGCTCCATCGAGATGTAGCAGCGCTGGTTTTCGGATAGAACCGACAAATTTAGGTGCAATCACGGGCAAACCACAGCGTGCGCAAATATGCAATACTTGTATCAAAATTGGGATAAAATCACATAGTTAAAAAGATTAATTAAATTAAAAAATATTAAATAATAACATAACATAACATAGCATCACGCCTGTATTCCCCGAAGGGGTAGGCAGAGGCGTACACAATTGTACACCCACATTTCACCAATGCTGTTATTAAGTCCCATGTAATAATAGGTGGTGAGCCTATTGCCATTAACCGGGCACAGTTCCAAACTCCGGGCTGCTACTGAGAATTTCCTAACAGAAAAACTCAATAACACTTTGCCCGATCCGGGGATCGTACCCGAGAACTCCTGTTCAGCAGTCGCGCTTGGGACCACTAGATGACTAGACCAACGAGGCAGTCATAATATCATACCCAAATCTATCATTCATAGTTACACCACACTTACTTCGCAAGGAACGCATTTCTATAGCATTTATGCTGTTTTTAAATGTATTGTTGCCAGTTTTAATTAGTAACTGTATAACTGCAATGTCTTCCATTACACCTGTGAGTTGGGGTGGTTGTATTTCGAAGCAACCAACTTAATCAGTGAAGTAGATTTCGTATTTATAATTTATTATTATTTTATTGTATTTGTACGATGGATGATCTTCCCCATTTAAATGATAGTTTCTTTTCTTGTTCCTCTTCGACATGTAGTTTTGTTAGTGCAGACAGTGACTCCTCTCCACAGCTTACTTTGCATGACAACATTTCCTCCGTTTTATCCAACTACCCTAATAATTTTCATATTGTACACATTAATGCTCAGAGTGTTTCTGGTCACTATTCTGATCTTCTGGCATCATTTAGCAGTGCTCATCTTGATGCATTACTGATTTCTGAAACTTTCCTCAAGCCCTCTCTTCGTTCCAGTCAGTTTGTAATTCCTGGTTTTAATCTGATTAGAAATGACAGAACAGATAAAGGAGGTGGCGGTGTTGCCGTATATCTCCGTGCTGATATTCCTTTTAAAATAATCAGTAAATCCCCCTCTCAGTATTCTGAATCGGCTGAATTTATATTTCTTGAAATCATTCTTAATCGTACAAAAATCTTACTCGCTGTATTCTACTGCCCAAATTTACGTATAAATTATTTTGACCTCTTAGATTCCACCCTTAATGAACTGTGTCCCATATATGACCATGTAATATTAATGGGTGATTTCAATACATGTATGATTAAGAATGATTCTCGCTCACTTAGACTACACTCTCTCTTGTCTTCCTTCAATCTTCAAATACTCCCTTTATCTGCTACCCACCATTCTCCAAATTCTACGCCATCTTTACTCGATTTAATGATTGTATCTTCTCCTCACAACATCTCTGAGTTTGGGCAACTCACTGCAACATTCTCATATCATGACCTAATTTATCTCTCTTACCGTATCCGTCCTCCTAAACGTAAACCTAATTTTCTTTATCTTCGCAGTTACAAGGGCATAGACCTGGAGGCATTGAGGTGTGATGCTAGCGTTATTGACTGGACGCCGGTTGTTGAAGGCACCAACATCGATGACATGATGAATTACTTTAACAGTAAAATGCTTGAGCTATACGACAAACATGCTCCCCTCCGACGCATTAAAATCCGCCACAATCCAGCCCCCTGGATCACATTGGCTATTAAAGACGCAATGGCTAATAAGAACAAGGCAAAAAGTAGGTACAAGCGAAGACCTACTGAGCATAACTTGATGTGCTACAAAGTTTTGCGTAACCGCTGCAATCGTCTGTGTCAAGATGCTAAGAGACGCTATTTCCATGAATCTCTCGTTGATCGTAGTCCTTCCGATGTGTGGAAATTCCTTAAATCAATTGGTATCGGCAAATCTCCTTCTAATCCTTGCAAAGATGTTGACTTGAACGCTTTGAACAAGCATTTCTCTCTTCCACCTGTGTCTCCAGACTCAAACGTCAAAACTTCCACCTTGCTCAAGCTTTCTAGTTTACCGGTACCAAACTGCTTTCCCTTTAATCTTAATGCTGTATCTGACGATGATGTTAAAAAGTCATATTTTGCTATTTCCTCCACATCTGTTGGTAATGACAATTTGTGTTCGAGAATGATTACTCCAATTCTTTCCTCACTCCTCCCCATTCTTACCCACATTTTTAATTATTCCCTATTTTCTTGTTCTTTTCCCCAAGTCTGGAAAAAGGCACACATTTTACCTCTTCCTAAAATGAATAATCCTTCATGCTTATCTCATTACAGACCTATTTCTATTCTCCCTTTTCTTTCTAAAGTTCTGGAACAAATTGTGCATAAACAAATTACTGGCTTTTTAACATCAAACACCATAATCTGTCCCCTTCAGTCCGGCTTTCGTGCTGGACACAGTACTGTTAGCGCACTTATTAAGGTCACAGATGATATACGCTGGGCTATGGAGAATAAGTCCCTCACAATTCTAGTATTACTTGATTTTAGCTGTGCTTTCAATTCAGTGGACTTTGATATCTTACTGGGAATCCTACAATCTATTAATTTCTCTCCACCTACTTTAGCTTGGCTTGATTCATATCTTCGTGGTCGCTCGCAGTGTGTCCGCGTTGAAGAGACTTTCTTCGATTGATGTGATCTCACTGCTGGTGTACCTCAGGGTAGCGTTCTTTCTCCTCTTCTTTTCTCTATTTTCATCAATACCGTTACCGAGGTTATCTCTTCTAATTTCCATCTTTATGCAGATGATTTGCAGCTTTATCGTCATTTTGAATTAGTCAACGCTGATTCTACAATTGCCGCCATGAACCGCGACCTGGACAGTATCAGTGAGTGGGCAAGGTCTTACGGCCTCCTGATAAATCCCACTAAGTCCCAGGCCATGATTATTGGCAGCAGATATGTACGCAATTCGCTCAAATTATCTTCCTTGCCACCGTTGCGTCTCAATGGCTCACCGATAGCTTTTGCTGAAACCGCCAAAGACCTTGGAATAATATTAGACTCTAACCTTTCGTGGCGTGCTCAGGTCAATGAAGTTAGTCGTAAGGTACATTTTTCCTTTCACTCGCTGAAATGTCTCCAGAGCTTGTTGCCCTTTAAAACTAAAATTTCTCTGGCCCAATCCTTAATACAGCCGATCATTGACTATGCTGATGCCTGCTATCTGGATGCCACAGAGGAGCTATTAAACAAACTTGAGCGCTTGCAAAACCTTTGTATTCGTTTTGTGTTTGGTCTTAGGAAATACGACCATGTCTCCCACTTTCGCAACGAACTCAAGTGGCTCCCTATCCGTCTTCGCAGGAACACTCAGATCTTATGTCTTCTGTTCAATATCCTACACAATCCTGCTTATCCCTCCTACTTGCGAGAGCGTTTTTCTTATACTCGCCCTTCCGATGCCCCATGCAGATCCCACCTTAGAACCCTTCTTAAATTCCCATCTCACAAAACTGATTTCTATTCCTATTCCTTTTCCGTGCATGCAGTAAGATTGTGGAACTCACTGCCGCCTAGCATTCGCGATTCCAGATCCGTTTCTATTTTTAAGAAACGTGTCAAAGAGCACTACCTCTCTACATAACTTTGATTGTCCTTCTATATTTGAATATATATATATTTATCTCTCTCTCATATATATATTATTATGTATAACATATGTATGTAGTTTATTATATTTACTTCTATGTATGTAGTATATTTAATTATGGTTACATATTCTAGTTTCCATACACTTCGTTTACACACTGTGTCTGCGTCTTTCTTCAATTAAACTCTCCAGTCTCAGGTCTGCTGGAAGAAATTTCTATATGAAATAAGCTGTACCTTTGTGCTCAATTTTACTTTTATAACTATATGTTTTACTATTATATGTGTGTACATAAACAAATAAATAAATAAATAAGAATTGATTATGTTTATTTTATTTTCAATAAAAGATACTCTATCCGAATACTATAAATTTGCGTTTCAATAATCAGTTATAAGTACTTAGCGGTTTTTAAGTATGTTTAAAAAGGGGGGCGTTAAAAAATAATTTATTCTTAAAGTGGGAATAGACAAAAAAAGGTTGGGAACCCCTGCACTAGACCAACGAGGCAGTCATAATATCATACCCAAATCTATCATTCATAGTTACACCACACTTACTTCGCAAGGAACGCATTTCTATAGCATTTACTATTCTTCTTTCATGACTTTTTTGCCACATTCAACGTTCACTTGTATACATAAGCGACGATACCAGGACACCATTATCGTCAGCCAGTCGAGCGTTTTTGGACATCAACTGATTGGCCACCACAGAATGTATAGCACTATTCACTTTATTTCCCGCATTCACTTTCTTTTCTACATCTGCATAAATTTTTCCATCTCTTAATCTCTTAAGTACTTCCAAAATAATTATACAAACTCGTTCACAAACAAATATAAAAACACGTTAAAAAACAGTTATAACAGACATATGGTGGTTAATTTTGAATTTTAATTTGAATTGAATATTCATAAGCGTATTTAATATGTTCAATATGATAAAAATATACACATGAGATAAAAACTTGTTATCCTTGATCAGTACAATGTGTCAAAATAATTACCTACCATAAGAAAAGAAACCGGACAAGTGTAGTCTGATTCGCACACCGAGGGTTCCGTTTTATTAACATTATTGAATAATTACTGTCAAGCCAAAAATTGCTTTAACGAAAATAAAGTTGAATTGAAAGATAACCATATAACTTTGTAGTTAAAAGAATTCTTCCATACTTAGATTCATGTATATCACGGTTGATTCTCCAACTGCAAATGTAGTAGGTTTGTAATAGCAAAAATGTCTACAAATTAACTATTTATTCTCGGATTTTTTCTTTACTTGTGCTGTGAGACCTTTGATTTCAAGATACCATTTCTTGGTTAATGGAAAGGACATAGATGGCCGCTTTTCATTGCGTTGGCTTAGAAGCCTGATTTTCACAGTTCCATGGGATTGTTTAGACCTACATATTTGATGTTTATTTCAACTTGATATCTCTCCGCGTTCCTGATATAAAGGGTCTTGACGTCTGTCTAGAAAGACGACGAAGTAGCATTGCTTTGTTCCAAGATCAATACAATATTTGTCTACTAATCACTACATTTTATATAACAAAGTCCTCCGCCGCGTCATTGGCTAAATATAATGATATCTGTTGGACGTGTCGGAAAAAAATAAGTATAAAAGAAGCTATCAACGAAAACGATGCCTAAACCCTTTGAGATATAACAAAGTGATGTATAGTGGAATTGTGTATCTTATATAGGTCTACAGAAAAGTCCGCAGTGGCATATGTCTATCTCTTAAGGATAAAAATGGGCAATTATAAAGCGGTGATTAGAAAGCGGGAACGGGCTCAAAATTTCATGATTACTATTGGTCACAATAACCGATAACCACGCGGATGAAGCCGCGGGCACCAGGTAGTAAAAAAATAAACAAAAGAAATAGACTTGTTATATAAAGTCAACAAGTTCGTGTAGCGTTCAATAGGTTAATTATTGTTTACAGTTTACACATGTCGTACATTGCGCGCGCTAGATGATAAACTCATGATAAAGGTCGGTATTTGAATGTCAAATTATTACTTATGTCATTAAACAAGGGTTGGTGGCTAAGTAACAGACGCACAGATCGATCGATCGAGGTTAAGGTGCGCTTGTCGCACTTGGTCTGTGGATGGGTGACCATATTTTCATACCGAGACCTCGCCGTGCCTCGTAGAGCACGTTAAGCCGTCGGTCCCGGATGCCAAATTATGATCTATGAAAGCCGTTACGGGCAGTCAGAGGCCTGAAAGTCTTACAACCAGTCATACCACGAGATATCGTGTTACCCAGTAACTGGGTTGTGGAGGTCAGATAGGCAATCGCTCCATTTAAAATACTGGTATTAAGCTGCATCCAGTTTGACTGGAAGCCGATACCAATGTAATTGGAAAAGGCTAGGCCGATGATACCTTTTTTTTTTTGCCTCTGGGTTTGACGGAAGGGGGTATGTGGGGCTCTAACCCACTACAACCCTCCCGTGAGCAGTCCTCCACCGAGATGGGGCAAGATAGGGTCGCGCTAGCATTCACCGTCTTGCCCCGGATGATGATACCTAGTCATTCAACGTTTGCACTGATATTGATGTTACTGACTGCCGCATTGGTCTTGGTATTAAGCACGGTTTCTGTGCCTAAGGCCCGAGATTTCCCAGGTCGTGCAAAGTGCTTTTTTGGTGGAAATTCTGAGCCACTGCGGCTGGAATTGTGCGCGGCTGATGGCAATAGGCTCACCACTGATTGCGTGAGACTTAATCACTATACCACTGATGAGTATTTAGAACAACATATGTAGCCTATTGTTTTAGGAATACACGCGTGAAGATACAATTGTATATGGTTTTATTCTTACAAAAATCTCAGAAGCAGCACAACGTTTAGACTTGTGCCCGATAAACGGCAATAGGCTCTTATACAGGTAGTGTTTAAAATTTGAGTGATCAGGTTTCTGTTGGGTTAGATGTTCCGTGGTCGACCGCAACCATTGCTTACTATCAGACGAGGTGGCGGTCAAACACAACGGAGAATAAAAAAGCAGCCCTTCATAACGAACACTAACGTAACGCGTGATGCAATATGATATAATAAGAAAATTCTTACCTTATATCCAATAACAGGATCTTCATCATCAGGACTTTCCACCTTGGTCCAAGTGACTTCCGCCAAAGAAGAAGAATTATCATTAGGATCAATCCTCGTGGCAAATCTTCTTAAACTAGGTGCTTGCAGGTCTTGTAACTGGGGATCTATAGCCAGCCCTCGGCACAACGTCACTAACAAGAGAAGGTATAGGATTTCCATAGCATTGTTTTTTTTTTTTTTTTTTTCTTAATTTTTTTATTCACTTGAAATAATGTGTTGTTCGTACGGTGTTCGAGGTCGAAATGAGTACGTATCAGTATATAATAATAATCACTTGAATACATTAAAAAATAACTGGTTTTGTTGTATTTTATCCTCATGTTTTCCTTCTGTAATTATTTGTGATCAAACAGAAAGTGTGTGTGGTTTTTTGCGATAACTGTGAGTATTGATTGAGATATGGGAGTTCAAAGTTCAGTCAATTAAATTATATTTGATATCTTTGTCTACTGACTGTCTCGTTAGTCTAGTGGTCCTAAGTGTGACTGCTGAACATGCGGTCTCGGGTTCGATTTTCCGGTCGAGCAAAGTGTTATTGAGTTTTTTCTATTAATAAATTCTCAGTAGCAGCCTGGAGTTTCAAATTGTGCTCGGTAGTGGGCAATATGCTCATCACCTATTACATGGGACTTAATAACAGCATTAGTGAATGTGGGTGTACAACTATGTGCACCTCTGCCTACCCCTTCGGGGAATACAGGCCTGATGCTATGCTATGTTGAAAACGCAAGCACGGTAATTGAAATACCCCCAGACTGATAATATTTATATTAAAATATCAAGATTAATTACCGTAAAAAAACTCGTGAAGGAGAGAATGATAAATAAGTAGGTAATAATTACCGTAAAAAAACTCGTGAATAAATAAGTAGGTAATTCCAATATCTTTACCTAGCGTACGAGGTTGTCGACATGTGGGGCACTAACTCTACAATCATGAGTGCTGGAAATCGTTCCAGCTAATAGATTAATCTTTATAATCGCGAGAGTACAAAATTGTACTTGATATTAATAATATTTCTATTGTTTCTGGTATGGGTGTTTAGTACTAACCGGCCGGGACGACAGAGGGGTCTGAAGGAGAGGAAGGAGGAGGGGGGCCAGGGAGACGGGCCGCGCCGATGCACCGATGGTTTTTTCGGAAGAACGACCAATACGCACGAACACTGTACGCGTCGCGACCTAATTATTGTTTTTATACTGATTATAATACTAGTGCAACAACTACAGTCCTAGTCTGTTATTTTGCAGAGGTTTCCTTATACACGTAGACAGGGTTCTGGAACCTACAATGGGCGAGTCAATAGGTTTAGCCAAGACCCTTGATCAACACCTTATAAATCTTGATAAAATGAAAATCTAAATTTATTTATTATAATTAGGCAAAAAAATTGCCCATCCTTCACCGCTTCCTAGTGTTTTAGCTGGGAAGAAGAAGCGGCGCAACGAACTCCCCAGCAACACGTCTGTCTGTATCAAATTATTTATAGATTCTATACAAATCTAAAATTGAATATATATAAAATAATTTTATCTATTGAGATGAAAGATCTTGGGCACTTGTTAGCTAGCACGAGCCTATGTACCAACGCATAGAAATATTAAATTAATCAAGAAACAATGTAAAATTACCGAAAGCCTCCAATGTAAAACTATTTCGTATGAAGGTCGTACCCACTTACAAATGCCAAGAGATAGAAACTGCACATTAACTAGGACCAGTTTGGCTAATTCAATATTGATAGGTGGCTGGATCCTGGCCTGATGCAGAAACCGGTACCCCTCGATACGTCATGCATTGTGAGGAGGCTCCTTTCTCTGAAGCCCTAACCGCCGCGCGCCGGTTGTTTGGATCCTGTTCCCGATGCCGGTGGCCTTGTATTTTTTATATATTATTTTTATATATTTTCACCGTGGGAGAGCCACGCTTCGGCACGAATGGGCCGGCTCGACCGGATTGAGACCACGGCCTCACAGAAAACCGGCGTGAAACAACGCTTGCGTTGTGTTTCGCCGAGTGAGTGAGGGTACCGGAGGCCCAAACCCTTTAAAAGGCCGGCAACGCACTCGCGACTCCTCTGAGGTTGCGGGTGTCCATGGGTGGCGGTAATCGCTTACCATCAGGCGAGCCGTTTGCTCGGTTGCCCCCATTCCAAAAAAATAATATATATATAAAAATATTAGAAATTAAAGGAGAATAAATGATACCGGGAATAAAAATATACTTAGTTCGTCAATAACAAAGACTGTTTTGTAACTCAAATCAAACTAAACACTGACATCACCTAACCAAAAACAAATTAAAAAAACTACCAAAGCGGACCAATATACATAAAACACGTTACGTCCTCATCTAAACAGAATCTACATAAATAAATCACTTGGTCCTTCTCGCGCAAATTAAACATTATTCTTCAACGGAATTCCTTGCAAGGACCGGGGACTTTTATTGGAATTTTTGCCAATAGCTCTACGTGCCAATACATACGTTAAACGCTTGTAACTGTTCTCACCCCACGGCATTTAGCTTCTTTATGTCAATCGGCACGCACACATTGACGGCTTAACGTACACATACGTACACATGTGTGCGACATGCAAATCGCAAAGACGGAACGGGGAATCCAACGTGTATTCTATTTACTGTTGCTTTTTGTGGCGGTAGGAATAGTTTTGATACTTTGTTGATTGGAAATGGATTCGAAGTGTGTTCTGGTTTTACTAAAACTGTATTGAAGTAGCATGGGTACGAGTATGTGAACGACAACAAAAATAAAAAAAACTCAAAAGTTACCCTCATGTTTATATTATGTTAGTATGTTTATGTATTATTAATAATAAAACAACTTTTAACCGGATTAATCGCGTGTATTATTGGTATTGTTTTTCCTGACGTTTCGAAAACTTTGAAGCGTTTTATTGTAATGTGTAGTGATCGCGAAAACCTAAGATATTACTGTTTATGTATGTTAGTGCGTTAATTAGAGCCAAATATAAAAAAGAATTCTTTCTTTCTTTCACTAAAGAAAACCAAGAAGTTTTGGAAATGACGGGCTAAAAACATTATTTGTGATTTTATTGAATAAATCATAAATATGGTTAAGCAGTAAAGGATCAGGAACCAACCAAGTAATAATAAAAAAAGGAATAAATCAAGGGGAATATGCACGTGATTCAAATTTAGGTCAAATATTTTTATTCGTAATCTTTATTGCTGTAGAATGACACCTAATCAATTACTTTTTTAATTAATCGCGTTTTAACTATTAAATAATAAACTTAAAATGTGAAAATTATGCGAGGGAAATTTAAAATGTCAAAACGATCGCTATTGGTTGGAGTGAAACGTGACGTCACTCTGCACGATGACAATATGTCGAGTATATTATTACTTAGTGTTTATCATATTTTGTGGTTCTTTATGAGTTTTAACGTTATTCTTTAGAGAAAATCCCTTCAATAAAATTTATAATTCGTTAATTAAATACTCCATAATATGCAAGATATCTTTTAAGATGTGAACTCTGACGTCAGAGAAAGCGCGCCAAGGTGGCGGCGTTTCAAAAGCCCGAAACTGATTGCAGGTTTGTTTGATAATTTTAATACTCATTAATCATATACAAAGATAAAAATACATCGTGATCAGGGTTTGACCCTGCGCCTTCCGGTAAGTACTCCAACCGACCACTGCTCACTATACCGAATTATTCTTTCATATTTTAATGACTGCCTCGTTTGTCTAGATTAAATGACCCAAACATTACAAAATTACACCAAATATCAAAACTACACGATCGCAGTACAAATCCACTATATCCCAGTATTGTCCCTTTAACACGAAACGGAGGCGTATAACAAAATAAAATACAATACAAAAAGCGTTAAACGTGAACCTATTGATTTGCAGGAATTTTTATTAGGAGGCTACCTACCGAGGGGCAACGGTTTTATTGTGCGCTATAGCTTACAGGTCGCTTTATTCGCACTTTTAATTTTGTTTACATGTAGATTTGTTGCTGCCTGTGACTGGACCACTGGTCTCGTGTATACTGTGAGGTCCTGGGTTGGGTGGATATGCAGTATTTTTTTGGTTCATGGAAAATTGTCAGAAGCAGTCTGGAGTTGGGAATTGTTCTCGGTAGATGGTCAAAGTCAAATCTTGATGAAGCCTTTCAGTCCTTACCGTTACATAACATCATGCTCATAACTGTCCCGCTGCAGGGCGCGGGTCTCTTCTCATACAGAGAAGTCATGAGCATTGATCACCACGCTAGCTCCCTGCGGGTTGGCGATTTAAGATTATTAAGTCCAGGTTTCCTCACGATCTTTTCCTTCACCGTATATCTGTGATATCTTAGAGTAACTAAGAAATTATATGTGACATTGAAAAAGTCACATTGATACATGCCAGATTTGAATACACTACCTGTAGCTCAAGAGACCGGCCCGTAACCACGCGGCCACCGCAACAATATCGAAAGGGCGTGACTGCTGAGCATCTCCCGGTTTCGATTCCGGGATCGTGCAAAGTGATAATGAGTTTTTCTGTTAAGACATTTCCAGTACCAGCCCGGAGTTTAGAGCGAATCAGAATAACGTCATATGAATCGCGTGAGCTTTTGATCACTTGCATCTGAATCAATCTACCTAACCTTTTCCCAATTACATTGAGATTGGCTTGCAGTCAAACCGGATGCAGCTTAATATCAGTATTTTACATGGAGCAACTGCCTATCTGACCTCCACAACCCAGTAACTGGGTAACACGATATCTCGTGGTATGACTGGTCGTCAGACTTTCAGGCCTCTGACTACCCGTAACGGCTGTCATAGATCTTAATTTGACGACTGGGACCGACGCGACGGCTTAACGTGCTCTCCGAGTTTGTATCTGAATCATCATCATCATCCTGCCATCTTTTCTTTCTTTCTTTCTTTCTTTTATGACCGGCCGCCTGCCTGACATCAACCCTCTTCGGGAATGCTGTTGTTGGTGGTAACCGCCACCGATACGGTCTCCTTCTTGGTTCTCAGCTTTGTCATACCAAATGTTATCCATGCAGAAGAGTTAGAGATAGAGTTCATAGAGTTTGTATCTGAATGTATTACTAAAATACAGCCGACAGGTTGCACCAATAAATTAATTAAAATAAACCTGTCGAACGTTGAAACTATAGTTAACTAATAATTAACATTTAGTATTGGCAACATTAACAACTAATTTAAATCTTAAAGTGTGTTTGTTATAACTGCCTCATTGTTATAGCGGGCACAAAGCGACTGCTGATCGCGAAGTCCTCGGTTCGATTTCCGGGTCAGATAGAGTATTGTTGGTTTTATTTGGTAGGTTATTCTCAGTAGTAGTCCGGAGTTTGGAACTGAGCCCGATAAATAGTAATATTCTCACCAGCTATTACATGGGACTTTTTTATTTATTTATTTAATTTATTTATTTGGCTCTTCAGCAATGAGTACACTATTACATTTAAATAAAAATACATTCTTAACTTAAGTCTAAACGTCCCACTACTTAAAGAAGAGCACTGCATGCACTATAATACGCGCAAACATTTTTTACAAATTTATTGAATTTAAAAGTAGCCAATTAGATTTAGTAGATTATTACATAAAAAAAAAAAAAGTTAATCAATTTAAAATTAAAATAATCTGTTCAAATATAATAATAAATTACAATTTCATTAAACATATTATATTATTAAATTAGAGAACAATTGAATATTAAAAATAAAATCAAAATACCAAAAAATACTTAATAACATTACTGGTGAAAAGTTGGTGTACAATTGTGTACACTTCTGCCTACCCCTTTGTGGAATACAGGCGTGATGCTATGTTGTTTGAGAACCCTTAAACCATACTGTCCTCCACAAACCTTTTCCAGGGTTTCACTGGTGTACTGGTTAAATACGCGAGTGAACCAGCGGTTGCAAACAAGTATGTTTATAATGTGAACGATTGCCAATGGCCGGTGACATGAGGCCGTCCATCACGACTAGATGTCAATGGGGCGAGCAGACAAGAACATAAGCCAAGCATCACCAACGACGGATGGGTGGATATGTCGATAATTTATAATAGAAGTTACCATTTAAAAAAAATGTGTAAATAAAAATACGTTGGTGAGCAGGATTCAAACCTGCGCCTCCCGGTGTAGTGAGCAGAGATCGAGATGGCTTAGTAGTCAGAGCGCCTGGAACATATATCCGGGAGGTGCAGGTTCGTATTCTGCTCGCAACCGTATTTTTCTTTCCACAAAAATTTATTATTCTGCTATTTCGAAATGCCTCGTTGGTCTAGTAGTCGCAAGCGCGGCTGCTGAGCGTAAGGTCCTGGGTTCGATTCCCAGGTCGGGCAAAGTGTTATTAAGTTTTCCTATTAGGAAATTCTCGATAGCAGCTCGAAGTTTAGAATTGTACCCGGTAGATGGCAATAGGCATGGTAAGTCCCATCCCCTTCTGCCTACCCCTTCGGGGAATACAGGCGTGATGCTATGTTATGTTATTTCGAAATAAGCAGACAGTTTCTCTAATACTGCACACAACCGTATTAATATTTCCATAAAAAAATAAAACAATAGAAAATTATCGACTTTAAATTATCGATACTAATACCTTTACACCTCTAACACTCGTTGAAAACATACATTGTCGCGACCGATCCGTCAGTTTGTCCCGTTTTGTTCTTGCATCTCACTCATTTGGCCACCTTTATTGGTCCGGTCCGTGCGGATTGCGGACCAAACGGTTTGATCTCGTCGACACGACGATTCATCTCGTTGTTTCTATTTGTTTTTCAACCGTTTATTGTTTTAGAAGGTGGGTTTGTGATTGGTTTTTGTTGATGCTTTGTGGTTTTGCGTAGCGTTGCGTTTTCAATATTTTTTGCATGTTTGAAAGGCTAGAATCTATTTAATATAGATATAGATTTGCCTAGCCTTTTCCCTATTACATTGGGGTCAGCTTCCAGCCAAACCGGATGCAGCTTAATACATTTTTCATGGAGTGACTGCCTATCTGACCTCCACAACCCAGTAACTGGGTAACACGATATCTCGTGGTATGACTGTCAGACTTTCAGGCCTCTGACTACCCGTAACGGCTGTCATAGATCTTAATTTGACAACCGGGACCGACCGGCTTAACGTGCTCTCCTAGGCACAGAGGGGTCTCGGTATGAAATGATGGACACCCATCCACAGAACGACTGCTGCAAGCGCAGCTTCACCTCGATCGATCGATCTATGCGGCTGTTACTTAGACACGAGCTATATGTTATTATATTTAATATAGCTATATAAGGTCCTAATTTATTAGTTTCTTTTTAAGGGGTCAATGTGTAAGTGATAAGGATTCATTTAAGGCATAATTAAAATTTGTACAACAATTTTATATTTTTCTTAATGTTCGCCGTTTGAGGAGCAGTTTTCGTCTTGCTAGTACTATGGTTATTTCAAATAATTTGTTATATCCATTTAATTCTTAGCTTAAGTGAATGTATTTGACTTATATATTACCCCTTTCAAAGGAAATTACCTATTAAATTAGGACCTTATATAAATAAATAAAAAATTGTCGCATGTATGAAAGGCTCGACCAAAATGGCAATTAAATTTTTGTTGCCGTTTTGTGTTTTTTTTAATACATTATAAAGCCCAAGGGACAAAAAATACATTAAGCACTCTTCGAAACTCTAATTCTTCTTCAACAAAATCTACCAAACCACAAGAATACATCAAAAACGAAATGAGCCAACAAATTAAACTGAAAATTCAAATGACGCAGTAGGAAATGTAATTGTAAAGGCGTGTGTACACGGCACGGTAAGGCCGTGTTTACACCGCGCCGCGCAAAAGGTACGGATTTGTTAGAATGTAAATCAAACTGGATGTTTTATTAAACACTGCTGGATATTCAAATTAAGCGGTGTCGATGATATTATTATGCGGAGGAGGCTTCTTGTTTTAAAAATTATGGGTAACAAATGGAACCTCGATTATGATAGCCGGGTCATTCTTCAACATGGATTCTATGCGTCATTTTCGTGGCGTTAATATTTTTATGACACTATGTTCAACAATAACACATATATATTAAATACACGTTAACTGATATACACTGAACTTGTATTATAGAAATTTTTAAAATTTTGATGATAGTTTCATCTAAATATTAACGCCACGAAAATAATGCATAGAATCCAACTTGAAGAATGACCCAGATACGAAAAAATATGTTGGTAATCGAGGCGTGCATCGGAGTCAGTATGATGTCATCGGATCCGGTTGCATTAAGGATATTTTTGACAAACGCACTGTCAGAAGCTTCCAAAACTTGAAAACCAATCTATCTTTAGAGTATCGGTTTTTCCCATTGAGTTGATTAAGTTGCAGAGGTCTGATGACGGTCGCTTCGTGTAAAATAATTATTTAGTTGCATCAGGTAGCATTGGAAAAGAAAGAAACAAAAAAAAGATAAGATTGCTTTGAAACGGCATGATTATAACTAAATAATTATGCCAACTGTTAAACAACTGAGAAATATTTCACAGTTAATCCTAGATTATTAAGTATTTTGATCGTTATAAGTTATTGGAATTAATTTAGGTTCATGAAATAATGAAGAAAAATGTGGTTACAATTTTTTTCTGGTGGGAAATTCTTCATAGCAACCTGGTGTTAGGAATTCTCCTGGCTAATGTGACAATAAATTAGATATATAAATTCGCCACCAGAACTTTAAAACAAAAGTGTACATCATTGTAAAGTTCTACCTTTCTCTTTAGGAGTTATGCTGTTATGTGTAATTAAATTACCAAAAATAAGAAGCTTCTCCATTCAATTCAATTCAATTCGTTCATGTGCATAAAAGTTGCTACTCTGTTGATAACACAAATGACAGTACTTTTTCGTTCAAACAACTTTAGTCAATAATGTTGACATGCAAATGTTGGAAACAGGGGGCAAACACAATCCTATACATAATGTTTACACTAAATTACTATAGACCACAACTTTGCATAATTAATTCGTATACATTAAGTACTAGCATATATAATTAATTCGGTAATACATTTTGAAACTTTACAGTTTAATAAATTATTTAATAAAGTCATGTTTAAGTCTCTCCATACCTCCATACCCTCGTAAGATTTCCACCTCAGCGTTCCCGTTAGCAATATTTACCCGTTACTTTCTGTAAACACAACTCGAAACATCGTGAATATAACTCGTACAAGAAAATTAAGCTTGTTTAATTATATAACTTGGTGTACTGCTGTACACCCTTTGTGTAAAGGTATAGGTATAAGTCTTGTATAATTAAGAAAATCGATGAGTAGGTATAAAGTTGTCTAATTATAAAATATTTCGTATCTATTTAACTGTTTTGATCAAGCAATTTACAAAGTTAACGCAATTGTAAAGTTGTAAATTATCGTGGAAAGAAAAATACGGTCGTGAGCAGGATTCGAACCTGCGCCTCCTAGATAAATACACCAGGCGCTCTGACCTCTAAACCATTTCGAACTTTGCTCGCTTTTCCGAATTCTTCTTCTTCCACATTTTTGAAGAAGAAGACGTATTTTGGTGACGTCATTGTTATCTAGTCAGTCCCTGTCAGGTGTCTGAACTGACACGACTAAATTTGCAGTTAATAAAATGTCGCACAGATACGATTACCTTAACAACCATACCGAGGCCTCTGAGTTCTATAACAACAACAAGATGAAATTAATAATAAAAATAAAAAGTACGCCTGGCATTTTTTTATTTATTTTAGCTACACTCCACGAGATCTAAAAAGCCACTTAATTTGACAGCTAGCATTTGACTCAATTAGGGAAGTGGAGCGTACAAATTGGTACTCAATATATTGAATTTTAATAAATCTAGAAAATATTAATATGTTCCAGCGCCTGCATTGGATTATTTAAGTGTCTTTGGAAACACAATTTTATTCCTAGATGATGCAGACGTATTGAAAAAATATATACGTAATTAAAAATATATTCTCGTTAAGTAAAACACCGACTTTCTTCAACTTATTATTCACGGTCATTAATAAGAAGTACTAGGCGAGCAGAAGTCGACCGGAGCGAACTTCGTATCTGCTTCCGCTAACTACTAAAAGATGGTAATGAAGCGTACTCACCTTTATATACCTGTCCTTGTCAAATTCATCAGACTTATATCTTTCTGTCTCACTCTAAGCTCCTGTCACAGCCACAACGGCCGATCCAGACGGTGACAAGAAATTAATTAGGGGAAGCTCGGGAAAATAATGGTGTGCCGTGATTTTTAAATGAAATTTATTTTCTTCACTTCATTTATTTCTGGGCGACATGACACTTCGGAAATTATTAGACTTTAGGAGGGCTTCCCTTTCCGTAGGTAAGGTTTCAACTTGTTTACCTTGTGACGTCACATTTTTTCTGTTGATATTTTTATTTTTCTTGGTGTTGATTGGTTATGTAAATATTTTGACAGGGAATTGAATCGTTTGCTCAAATTTTTTTAATTATGTTTTAAAATTGTATGCACAATTTTCTTACTTCAAATCAAATTAAATCAAATCAAAATCATTTATTTCAAATAAAACATTTACAGGCACTTTTGAATTGTCAGAAGTTAGTTGCCACGTTCCAAAGTGTAGATTCCTATGGAGAAGAATGGGCAAGAAACTCCACGGTTTACTCTTTTCATCATATAGGTTTTTACAATAGTAGGTATTGGTTACACTGTTTTTGTTATATATATATATATAAAATAGTATATGAGAAAAATGTAATATGACGCCAATACTAAAAGAGTTTAGTTTAACAATTCAACATTTTGCTGTGACTGTTTAGAGATGACCAGTCCCAACTGACGGCGCCCGTTCACGAACTTGATGCATGCGTCAGCTTCCCCAACTCAACCATATTGTAGGGAATCCTAATCTTCGATCCATCCTAATCTTTAATAAATTACCAGATTGTATAAAGAACACAAAAACAATAAACATATTTATTATTGCACATGCTATTAAAAAAATGCTATTATACAATCAAAGAATTCATGGAAGACAAATTTTAAAATACCTACTTATGTCAAATTACTATGTATGAAATAATTTACCTTCTTTAACTAAGTAACAGAAAGTTGTATGTAATCGCCAAATTTAATGTTTTTTTTTCTTTATAATATAATTGTTTGTATTGCAACACCCTTACAGGGTCTTTGTATGTTTGGGATAATTAAGTTCTCTCTGTAAACTACATTGTGCAATAAATAAATCGAATGACCCAACACACACGCCACAATCAGCGGGACATCCTAGTGAACATGACATACTCTTTCTGCCAGACAACAATAAAAATAAACGGATAAAATCATTGTAAATGGTTACATAGTACTCACATGTACATTATTTATAATATTCATTTTGATACTACACAATACTAAACAAAGCATGTATGAAATTAAAAATAATCCTTATGATATTTATAAGTATGTGTAGACCGAGTTTTCCTTTGTTTTTTTAAACTTGTTGGCGCATTATGTCATGTCTGATTATCTTAATTTTTACAATATAAGTTTAAAATGTTACTATATAGGTATATAATACTGCAACAAAAACTGTCTTTCCTCAAGAAAACGCATGCTTTCTGTTCATGACCGCATTTTTCTTTCAATAAAAATATATCATCTACTTTTGTACTTTTTAAACTTTCGCGATTCGAACACATAATTATTGAATTGACCACGATCAATGCAACTTGATCGAAACGTCGAGGTAATTAAATATTATAATTTTAGCGCGATTAAGTGCCGTTTGAATTCAATAATTATCATTTACTTTAATCTATCGAATCGCTAA
This sequence comes from Xylocampa areola, assembly GCA_935421205.1. Classification (NCBI taxonomy): domain Eukaryota; kingdom Metazoa; phylum Arthropoda; class Insecta; order Lepidoptera; family Noctuidae; genus Xylocampa; species Xylocampa areola. Next base: position 20,107,228 of record OW285208.1, read on the forward strand.
TTAGCGGACACAATAGATTTTATTTGTTATAAAGTACGTACTTTCACAAACCAACTTTATCGAGCCAGCGGCGACCATGATTCTTTTTGTCGACACGTTTGTCGATTTTAAACGTCAAATTTGACATAAGTTGGCGATAAAACGATAAAATTCAATACATACTCGTAAATACTTTTATCGAGTCGACAAGTTTGTCGAAAAGATCCGTGCTCGGACGCCTGGTGATTAAAATGCAAGATTATTTACTGAGGAACTTAAATTGTAGGTACACACGCTTGCATCAAGAGGTCTTCACCCCTACGATTCACATACGATCGGTAAGGGGTAACCAATTGGTGCAGCCCACTGTACATGCTGTCATCAAACCTATTACTATTAAAAGGCATGGAAAAAACTGACAACGTTCGCTTAGGTAACTATTTATCTTCAAGATTTAACTATAAATGGTAAGCAGGAATATATTGTTCTCGTGTCACTTTCATGACATGAGGCAATTTTTCTTATGCTCCCTACATATCTGTTAAGAAAAGATTTACTTTATGACAAATAACACAAGGTTTAGTTTTCTTTACGTTAATCAGTGGTATGATGTTTGCTTGTTTTAAATAGCCATTTCCATGATGATGTGTTGAAATAGATGAGTTCCATCATATCAACTATTAATATTATTAAAGTTACAATATTAAATGGAAAAAGAATACGGTCGCGAACAGGATTCGAACCTGCACCTCCTGGATAAATACTCCAAGCGCTCTGACCACTAAGCCATCTCGACCTTTGCTCACCACTGCGAATTTTTCATCCATATTTTTAACGTCTTTTTGGCGACGTCATTGCTATCTATTCAGTACCTAGTACCTAGTCGCCAAAAAGACGTGTTATAAATATGGAGGAGTGAGGAGTGAGCAGAGGTCGAGATAGCTTAGTGGTCAGAGCGCCTGGAGTATTCATCCGGGAGGTGCAGGTTCGAATCCTGTTCGCGACCGTATTCTTTTTCCATTTAATATTGTAACTTTACAGTTCGCTAAGCATGCGGTAATGCTTTTTAAAGATTCATCTCGAATTATTAATATTATTGTCTCTTTACAAATTAAGTTTTAGTAATTTGAGTCTATCTAGAAGGCAATAATTGTTGAATGTGTAACAGAAGTCCGTGGTCGTACTGTGAGGGGTAAATATACTCTTTAATATGGAAACAACTTCGAGAGCACGAAAAAAATAGAAGCTGCTCCGTGCATTTTGGTCAAGTAGGTATGAAACATTCTACAGGAAAGCTGATTTTTACAAGCTTTTATTAAACTTGCTATGTATGTAACTATGTTTTTTCGGGTGGAATCTTGGAAGCTAAATTAAAACCACTTCCCGATGTCCGATTGGGTTCAAATTTGGTGGACATGTGTATCTTTGGTGACAATACAATAATATGGACCTGTTCTGATGATGGAGCCGGAAGACGGCCATAGGAACTTCTTAACTAAACAAGATAAACCCGCCGAGTTTGGGCTCATTTGTTTTGTCTTGGTGAGAACTTTAGTTTTTCATAATATGCAGGGTCTGATGATGGAGTCGGAAGGTGGCCATAGGAATTTCTAAAGTTGGTGCTACATGATAATCTATTGTCTGATGATGGAGTCGGAAGGTGGCTACAGGAACTTGAAACTGAACGAAACAAGATAAATCCATCGAGTTTGGTTCGACTGATTCGCCTGGAAAGCTTCTTTTAAAAATTAGTTTTTACTATTTTTTACGAACAAGTTTTACTACCATAAATTTTGGTCGAGTAGGTATGAACTATTTCTATAGGGCAGCTGATTTTTGTTTTCGCTTTCAAAGTAGGACCTGTTTTGTGAAAATGCTTCTGAAGATTCGTTTGTTAAGATTTATTTTTAAAAGCACATGTATTTCACTTATATACAACAAGCTGGTGCCCGCGACTTCATTTGCGTGACAAAAGGTAGCCAATGTATATTTCCAATGGCCAATCTATCTCCTTGGCAAATTTCACTAGCATTCGTTCAGCCGTTTAGTCGTGAAAAGGTGACAGACAAACAAACAGAGTTACTTTCGCAGTTATAATATTAGCATGGATCAACCGTTAGCTATGTATTGTCACAATAATACAGATTTACAGTTCAAACTCCATTCTATCAAAAATTTTAAGCTTTTGGATCTCAACGTTTCTCTCTGTACTTTAATTGTACTATCGCAAGTGATGACGTCACCCCCCAAAAGTCCAAGCTGTTGGAACAGCGATTAAAATAAATTGCTTTAATAAAATCAGTGGCGATTATTATCGGGAGTCCGCCGAGTGGAAACTCGTTAATATTCACGCTTATTGTTATAGAGCAGGGTAGACAGAAGGTCAATTTCGATTGTATACCATTTCACTGGCTCGTGAGTCACATACGATACACAGCGATTGATTTTCTATTATGTCTACTGACAGGGGAGTTGTTAGTGACACATAACATAACATAGCATCACGCCTGTATTCCTCGAATGGGTAGGCAGAGGTGTACACAGTTGTACACCCACATTTCACCAATGCTGGTGAGCCTATTGCCAAAAACCGAGCACAATTCCAAACTCCGAGCTGCTACTGAGAATTTCCTAACAGAAATACTCAATAACCCGACCCAGGAATCGAACCCGAGACCTCCTGCTCAGCAGTCGCACTTGGGACCACTAGACGAACGAGGCAGTTAATAAGACGTATCTTTTAAAAAAGTGGAAGAAGAGTTCGTGGTAGTGAGCAAAGGCTAAGATGGCTTAGCAGTCAGAGTGCCTGGAGTATTAATCCGTGAGGCGCAGGTTCGAATTTTGCTCACTATCGTATTTTTCTTTCTACAAAAAATTAACTTTAGAGACACGCCACGCATGCGTTAATGCCTTATTGAAAAATTGATCTATATATCATTTAATTTCAGCCTCCCTGATTACCACAAGATATCGTGGTCCCCAGTAACTGGGTTGTGGAGGTCAGATAGGCAGTCACTCCATGTATGTATGTACTCCAAAATACTGGTATTAAGCTGCATACGGTTTGACTGGAAGCCGATCCCAATGTAATTGGGAAAGGCTAGGCAGATTTTCAGTCTCCCTGATTAAGTGAAACCTCTCCGTTTCAAATAGGCATTACAGCGAATGTCGTCACGCCTCAATTGAATATCAATCACCGCCGTAGTTTTACTTTAACTTTTGTCGAATCGTGACGTCACAGCCCATCATAAACGACGCCATGACACCCATGAGCATTTTCACGATTAGTTCAAATTAGATAGATTAAAATGCAATAATCTGCGATAAAACAGAGTTTATTGCTAATACAATGTGTTTTTCGGAAATAGTAGACGTGTACCTATATTACAGAAGGAGATTTCAAAATCAGTCATCATTCCTATTGACTTTCTGACTCCTCTACACCTGTGTCCACAAACTCATTAAACGCACGAACAGATTTATTTGCTGATACGATTATAGCGTTATGGCGTAATAGAGTAGTGACACGACAGCTTTTTATTTTTATTTTTATTCTATAATGTCATGTACCGACAGCATCATATGAATTGTCAAAGGCAAGGCACAGAAGTGGCACTGGTTTAATCTACTGGAGTTAATAGTACCCTTTCTATATGTACTGAGATGCCCTTGTGGTATTTGTAGGTTAGATTTCAACAAATCGCTCACCATCATGTGGAGGGCATCCAGGAAGAAATTCCTAGTGTGCGGCACTGGTTCAAAAAATAAAGCTTCTTATCGTATGGTTGATAAACAACCTAGTTTCAGAGTCTAAACCTGTAGGTCTCCGACATGGCTATATACACCATCGAGAATATCTCTCAGGTGTGCTGGTTTCCTCACGATGGTTTCCTTCAACGTTTTAAACAAGTGATATTAATTTATAATATGCACATGACTTCGAAAAGACAGTGGTGCGTGCCTTGCATTCGAACTTGCGACCTTTGACTTGTCAGTCCAACGGTCTTACCACTAGGCTTTCACTGTAAAAAATAAGCATGAAGATATTAAGATATTGACTGTATTTATTTACTGACGACCTTAAAGCCTCATTTTTATAGAAAGAGTGTTCAATCACATTTGTACGAAGCGCGAATTTGTGCGAAGTGTCCAAAATAGCACCCCGCCCGCGCCTCACTCACCCGCGTAGTGTTACCAGCGCACCATGACATTACCTCTTATACATACCTGATTCTGTCTTTGAAATGTGGAATTTAAATCAATGGAAAGATGCCAATGCACTTTAAAACCTAAAAGTGCGTTACATGTAAAGATACTTAATTAATTCAATTTTATAATGAACTAATGTTTCTATTAGTCAATAATATGTTTTGTAAATAATATGCCTAATTTTGCTGTGCCCTAACAGGGTCCATGATTGTACCTAGCTTTAAGCCTTGTAACACCCTTTATAACATTGTGGAATGCAAATAAAAATATAAAAATGGATACGTGTCTTCATTTTAAATCAAATTCTAATAATTATGAATATAATTTCCCTTTTTTTTGCTGGCTGTACCTACACAGAAAACGTGTTTGAGGGCAATCATGACACTACGAGTATGGTGTCCAATGTGTTATGGATAAGTATTATTGTTGGTTTTTAATTTGTTAAAACCAATAACTGTAACAAAAGCTGTTTTTTAACAGGAAATATCAATTTCGAGTAATTATTATGTATGTTTATAGACGTTTTAAAGAGGACAACTAAAATATAGTGTGCTTAAAAACTGTGTTTTGAAAATACTTGTTTGAGTGTCATCTGTACTTTCGTGTGTACTTTTAATAGATTGTTATTTTTTTTTTTTTAACCGTGTTCCACATCATCATCATCATCCCCCTGCCCTTATCCCAATTTATTTGGGGTCGGCGTAGCATACCTATATCTGGCATGCTGCTAAAGTTTTGGCTATGTTTTATGACCGGCCGCCTGCCTGACGTCAACCGTCTTTGGTAATGCTGTTGTTGCTGGTAACCGCCACCTATACGGCCTCCTTCTATCTAGCTATGTCATACCACATGTTATCCATGCGCCAGGTTCTGATATTATCCTAATATCACACTCCACTAACCGTGTTCCACATATCCTATCAAAAACATAAGATGCACAAAAATTACAAGTATCACAACGCAATCTTTCCATCGTAGAAATTTGTGAGATCTCAAGACGGTGATTAATTTTTTCTAAGTAAAAATAGAACAATAACACACTAGAGGGATCTTAGATGTTATCCCAATAAATTATTTTCCAATGTTTCCTTGGAAAATAATAATTATTAAAGGTCGTATACAAAATCATTTCAAATGATAAATATAGTGACTCGGCAATACTAGTTATTATTACAATCCCTAATTTTAAATTATGTGCATCGTCTTTAAATCTTAGCCCCTCAAATTCTGAGTTCATGACAAATATTCTAGTCAAGCACAAACATTTTATAGTTTTTCTAGATCATAGTCCACTCTTCTAATAATTAAAGATAAATCTTTAAAAAGCATTAAGGCATGCTTAGCTTAGCTTTAATATAATAAATTTCTTCTAATAACTTACTTACGTTCCAGCTTCAACAAAAAATGCTCCCTGAACGAACATTTCAAGCTCAAATTATCCAAGAAGACCAGCAGCGTACTCCGAAGCTTAGCTTCTCCGGGCCTAAAACGAAGAAACCTTACCATGTGGTGGTGGACAGGGCAAAGCGTTACCTGAAACTGTTCCTGGAGACCTCGTCCATACATGGACTGAACCATATTGTTGCGGCTAAGAGACACCCATTTGAAATGTAAGCTGATGCCATGAACTGTAAGCTATACGTATGGTTGATGAATAATCTAGTGCCAGAGTTTAAGTCACCCGTACTTTCGTGAGACACCATTCATATTAATTATTGTTAAACAGTTATTACTCAATTAAAGATAAATCTTTGAAAAGCATTAACGCATACTTAGCGAACTCTAGAGTTCGAAAAAGAATACGGTTGCGAGCAGAATATTTGAATTATTACTCACTTGCATTCTTCGGGATTGCCCGACTAGTTTCGAACTTGAAAAGACTGGTTTTGAGCCCGCGCGATGTCGCGAGTCAAACTACTTTTACTCGCGACATCGCCGCGGGCTCAGCTCATGACTGAGGGCTCCGTTCGAGTTCGAAACTAGTCGGGCCACCCGTAGATCTTTGAAATCTATCCATTTGTTATTTTATGTGGTTTTCTATGCCTAAAAACAAGTCGTTTACATTTCTTCGAATGCATAAGATATATTAAGGTGATAATTAAGGATAATAAAATAATTAAGGTGGTTTTACCTCTAAACGGTTTTCTTTGAAGATACTTTTATTACAACTACTAGATTCTCCAATACTTGAATCTTAACATAACCAAAAGTATAACTAATCATTTAATATCTCTTGTCCCAACAGAACCTGCTGGCTAATCATCATATTTCTATCCAGCTTCGGTTCTCTGTACCTATCGCAGCTGACTTGGAGTCGCTACCAGTCATCTCCCACTGTGGTTTCCATGGACAGAGATATGTTTGCCTGGAACACCACCTTCCCGTGCGTCACCGTGTGTCCTAACAACAATATTGATAAGAATAAGCTTGAAATTTTTCTTAGGTTGGTAAATTCAAATATTTGTTCTGAAGTTAGCTAAGTCTTGTTACATTTGAAAAGAAGGAAATTTGAACATAAGAACAACAAGCAACATTGTAAATATAATTTACTGCTATGAAGTAATTTCTAGAAATTACAACAGTTAGTCGTATATCGCTGCATTGAGTGGTGGAGCGGATTATCATCCACCTGTTCTTCTCTTAAATAACGATACCTGAACACAAAATATAAGATGGTTAAATTAAAAAAAGACGTTATTTCATTCACTTTAAAATAATGCTTCGTCTACTGTAATGTAATGGCGTCTCAATGGGGGCCCAATATGGAATAACACATGCAAACATATTGTGCTACTTGATCAAAATCTGCATTTACAGGAATTCCAATGAAGAAAACAAGACTGAACTAGAGAACTTCATCTTGAACCTCTCCAACGCGACTTACAAGAACTTCGAGAACATTCCGAACTATACCGCTATCAGTCCAGACAAATACGTCCAACTTTTACTTAACCTGTCGCTGACCTTTAAGCCGACCTTGACAATCGGTATGTCAAACGTGATATTGTCAATGGTTACCACTATAACGGAAATGGGAATCTGCTATGCTGTGAATTCAAGGACTGCGGAGTATAATTCTCCAGAGTAAGTGATTTTTGGATATATTTGGAGTTTAACCAAGATGAGCTCAATCACATATATAAATTTGCTGCCCTTATCCCAATTTATTTGGGGTCGGCGCAGCATACCTATATCTGGCATGCTGCAAAATTTTTGACTATGTTTTATGTCCGGCCACCTGCCTGACGTCAACCCTCTTTGGGAATGCTGTTGTTGGTGATAACTGCCACCGATACGGTCTCCTTCTATCAAGCTATGTTATCCATGCCACCATATCTAAATTTATAGCTAAAAATTCGTATGTCTCAACATTTTCATTCTGTTTTTTTCGTATTTCAACAGATACAGAGACGCCAACCGATGGGACGTTATTCCTGATGACAAGAAGTCTCTGTACATTCATCCTCTGGACGGTGAAGTTTTCGCTCAAGTCATGAATATTTCTAATTCTTATGATGAGAGTATTCCTATTATCCATAATGTTTATTTTTCCTTTCACTACATGACATTCTAATTCCTCAATTCTGTATTGCATTTTTAATAAATTAACAGAGCATAATGGCAGTCCGTAAAACGTTAAACATATATTTTGTCTAATGGCGTCATATAACTCCACCCTACTCTTTCACATCTTACATGAACTTGATTAATTTGCTATTATTGTTTGCAATTCTTTTATCTATTTTAGGTATACATTCACGGTCCTCAAGAAGTCCCTGACTTATCGACTAAGTTTCAGCACTCTGCTCAAGGGTTTTATATGAAGCTATACGTCACTGCGCTTACAGTATATACTTCTCCGGAAGCTGCTGGGTTAGTAACAGTTTTATGTATCCTTGAAGGAATTTGTACTGGAGTAGTTTTAGCGGGCTCTTGCCACTGGCATATGATTCCCAACTGCCTCGGTGGTCTAGTGGTTGCAAGCGCAGCTGCTAAGCGTGAGGTCCTGGGTTCGATTCCTAGGTCGGGCAAAGTGTTATTGGGTTTTCCTGCTAGGAAATTCTGAGTATCCCCGGAGTCAGGAAGTTTGGTGGTGTGACACCCCCGTGCTTCGGAGAGCACGTAAAGTCGCCGGTCCTGCGCCGGATCTCTATCCGGTTGTGTCGGATTGCCGTCCCATCGGAATATGAGAGTGAAGGGTTACTGTTACAGTAGTGACGAGAGCTATTTTCGCTTTAGTACAAGTTCTTTTGTGCTTGTATGTTACCTCGCCCCTCGTCAAAAGTGGCGAGAATTTTTTTTCGATATGTAGTCAAAAGGCGTCTCCCGTCTGGTTCTCTAAGTATGTATCTCATCTTCATTCTCATATCCACTTTTCATCTGGGGAATATGGAAAAATAATATAATGATTATTGATTTCTATCGATTGAACCACCATTGTGTGTTTTTTTTTTTATATCTGTCATTTTTTTATAGTTTCTTGTAATTATCAGCTAATCCAGTGTAATTTATTCATCTCTGCTGCCAAAATATATTGATTGTGTTGTATTTTATTTTGATTTATTCTTTTGTAAAATAAAACTGGCTGTGATTTTGCTCTTCAGGCTTAGCGTGAATCAGCGTCGTTGTCGATTTCCACATGAAAACAATCTGAAACACAATTCCATATACACATACACTATGTGCCGCATGGAGTGCCGCATACGACTGTCTTTGAAGCACTGCCAGTGTATCCCACATTTCTATAGGAGAATTGGTACGATCATAATTTATGTATTTTTATTTTATATGACTATGACCTTTCACATGTTTTTTGATAAAAAAATTTTTACCTAAGCGTAGTTAATTACATAAACGTTCATCATGTAAATTGATATTACCAATTTTCACAGGTAATGAGAAAATTTGCGATGTCGAAGGCCTCCACTGTTTATCGAAATTTAAAGGTATTTTTTATGTCCATCTTTTCTTACGAATATTATAAACTATGTGAAAGTTTCTTTATTTAGATATATGTGATATTTTAAGAATTTGTACGTTCGTATATATAGTTACTGTAAGTCCTAGAGTAAGCCGCAGGTTAATCTTGTGGGAAAAACTACGAGGCGTAGCTAGTTTTTCGTATATTTTCATTAATGTCATGAGCTTTAAATTATTTCAGTATCCATTCATCAATATCACATGTTATATTGTAAAATATTTTCAGACGAATTGTACAAGTTACAAGATAAAACTGGAAAGAGAATTAACTGTGGATGCTATCCGCTGTGTGATGATGTGAACTACGTCCTACAGTCTAATGTGAGTTATCTGTGCTATTTGTATTTGAGTTATTTGTATATATCCGATGACGTGTTTTTTTGTTAATTCTTCAAGCGTCGTCACTGAAACGAATACCAATTCCAATATTAAATAGACGCATTAGAACAACGCGTAATTTAAAAATAAATTTACCTACATTACATTTGTACATTATCCCGAATCTATAATAACTTTTTAGACATATTGGCATTTAAAAGTACAAACTGTGGGCTTACTCTTGAAAATAATTCAGCTCGATTGACATTGGAAATATGTCAGTTCGTACTTTTAAATACCAAAATGTCTAAAAAATTATGATTGATTCGGGATAATATGAAGACAACATGCTTTAAAATTGAGGCAACTGTAATGCATATTTTAAAATTACGCGTTGTTTTAAGGCGTCAATTTAATATTGTAATTGGATTGGAATTGGTATTAGTTTCAAGAGTAACCCCACAGACCTATTTCCAATGTCAATCGAGCGGAATTATTTTTAAGAGTAAGCTCACTGGTTGCAACATAAATTAGCACAGAATTTAAACACGTTGCGGAGAAGGATATATGTAGTAAATTGGTTAGTTTCCAGGCAGAGCTATTTAAGTTAACCACGTTTGTGGTGTACGACTTGTGCGTTTTGGTGATTTCAAACCAAGACCAGAGATTTTCGCGTAGGTAGGATTTGGGTAGTTCATCGCCTAACTGGCAACAAGTCTTTTTTCATCAAGCGCTTTTGCCTAAGCGCCTAATTGGAATGACTGTGCAGGCCAACTGTAGCTGGCTGGCACAAATGACAGAGTCCGTGAATACCTTCGATAGACCTTGGGCATAAAGGAAAAAAAAGAGTCAGTGTGTAAGATTAACTAAAAAAGTAAACCGATATTATAAAATTAATATTTATCATTGCAAGGTTAAACCAGATACTCATCATTTTACTTTGTGGGCTCTTCTTCCGAGTTTCTTGCCGGTTCTTCTCCATAGGAAGCGACTTTTTGGAACCGTGCACGTAAATTCTGACTTTTCATAAGTGCCTTTGTATGGTTTATATGAAAAAATAAACCTTTGACATTGACTTTGAATGACACAATGTTTTTTTTTTTCACTAGGCACTGCAGGAGTGGTTCCTTGGCACCAATCTCCAGTGGGGAATGGTCACGTATCCGCGGATGAGATATAGACGGGACATCATTTTCGGTTTCACGGATGTGTTGGGTATGTCATTACTTCCAAGAAGTTGATCGTTTTTAGCAATACTATTGGATGGATTTTCTGTAATACAGTGAGAGGTTTTTTTTTCCAAAATCTATGATGAAATCTTAGTTTTCTTTAAAATTAAATTCGGCTCACAACCGTTTTTTACTTTTCATAATAATTTATAGCTCATTTTTTAAATATAAAACTGCCTCGTTGGTGTACTGGTCCCAACCGCGACTGCTGTGTATGAGGGCTTGGGTTCGATTCTCAGGTCAGAGAGTGTTATTGAGTTTTTCTGCAGATGACAATCTTAAAGATAAATCTGTGAAAAGCATTAACGCATGCTCAGCGCACTCTGAAGTAATTATATTAAATGGAAAAAGAATACGGAAAACCTGCGCCTCCCGGATAAATACTCCAGGCGCTCTGACCACTTAGCCATTTCGACTTGAGGTCCGTATTCTTTTTCCATTTATTATAATAATTTTAGATGACAATAGGCTCACCACCATATTGCATGGGACTTAATAACAGTATCGGAAATATGAGTGTATAAATGTGTCCTCTGCTTACCTCCTCATGGTACAAGCGTGATGCTATGTTATGTTAATGTTTAAAAATATATTAAAATCTAAGACACCTCTGATATACGGTGCATGAAAACATCATGAGGAATACTGGACCATGATGATCCGAAATCACGAAACCTCTGTGAGCTGGTGCTTTGACCAATGCTGGTTCCTTCTCCATGTGAGAAGAGATCTTGGTCCTGCAAAGGAACAGTTTCAGGGTGGTTAATTTACTTCATTTAATTCACAATGTATGCCATATTTTAAACATTTCACTGTTGACATTAGCATAAATTCTGTAATTGTTAAATTATTATTTAAATACCTTTTGCCCCCAGTTGCTGTTGGTGGCATGGCTGGCCTATTCCTTGGGTGCAGCGTGCTCAGCTTCATGGAGATCGTCTATTTCATCACCCTACGCCTTTTCTGTTATGCACATACTGCTAAATGAAATTATTATGATCACAATAAACTAAATGTGTGAGAAGTGTTTTTTTTACTGTACCTATGGCAGCGATTACAGATACATTTTTAACCGACTTCAAAAAAGGACAAGGTTTCTCATTTCGACCGTATATTTTTTTTAACTGCTTGAACACCCAGAATCATGGCAATTAATTGCAGGCCACACAATTGAATGGACCCCACGAAAACTATTCTTTCAAATATTGTGTCGAATGGGATGGGTTTACATCAGCTCGGATTTGGTGTTGTAATGCTTGCCAGCTTTACCTAAAAATCAAACGCTTAAAAGACATATTAACGAATTACCTTGTTTATTGTGATTTAATGAATTACCTTGTAGTGATTGGACGAGCGACGAGCTCCCCATATCGTACGGGGTGCCCCAGGGCAGTATTATCGGCCCGACGCTTTTCCTCATTTACATTAATGAGCTCTGCCGGCTAACGATTCCCAATGCATACATCTTCACCTATGCCGATGATACTGCCCTACTATTCCACGGAGACTCCTGGGAGCTGGTATTCCGGCATGCACAATCCGGACTCAACCTTGTCACCACCTGGTTGGCTCAAAACTGGCTGACTTTAAACGTTGACAAAACCAATTACCTAACCTTTTCCTTTAATACCGCTGGAAAACCGTCCTATCCTTATTCCTTGACTTTCCACTCCTGTATTTCACCTCACCTCACAGCCTGTAATTGCCCCCGCCTTTCTCGCATCAATTCAGTCAAATACCTCGGTGTACAAATTGATGATTGCCTTACTTTCTCTACGCACATAAACTCAGTCACATCAAGAATACGTAGGTTGATCTACGTTTTTAAGTCCCTTCGTCACGCTGCTGACACTGCGGTGCTGAGACTTGTTTATCTCGCCCTCTGCCAATCGCTTATACAATATTGCATTATTACTTGGGGCGGATCAGCAAAAACTCACATGCTGAAGTTGGAGCGTGCTCAAAGGGCACTCCTGAAGGTCGGATGGCGGTTACCATATCGCTTTCCTACCATAGATCTTTACAAAACATGCAGGGTTCTCTCTGTTCGCAAATTATTCATTCTTAACCTTGTTTTAACTACTCACTCTCATACTCCATACGCTCCATCTAAATTTGTCTCCCAACGACGCAAACATACTGTCTGTCCCTCCGTCCGCACAACGTAGTTTCCCTTTCCTCAGTGGCTACGTCTATAACAAGGCTAATGAAATTTTAAATATATACCCTATGTGCAGATCTAAATGTAAAAGTACTGTTACGAATTGGCTACTTGAATTGGATTATGCAGAGACTGAAAATATACTTAATATTTTAAAATAATTTTGCATATTAGATGTGTTCATCTATCAAAACCTCGGGTCGCGTTTCACCTTGATTACACACACCGACACACACACACACACACACACACACACACACACACACACACACACACACACACACACACACACCACACACACACACACCACACACACACACACACACACCACACACTCACACAGACACACACACACTCTCGAGCAAGTGGGTGCTCACACCCAGTGCCCTTCACGGGCGCCGGGATGAGGACTTATATTGCACTCACGGACATAACAGTAATCAAAGACACACAGAGCACATCTCTTTTTACTGTGTATTTTAACTTTCTCCCTCTCAATACTTAGAGCTATTACAATTTTGTAGTATGAAAGTGCAACTTAATATTTTAATTTTAAGGGTGCGAGCCTGGAGATCTGTCATACAGGTCCCGAACCCAGTATAGACTCCAGCTCTCACAAAGGTTTGAATCTGTCTTTAACCAAGATACTATGTACCAAAATTGTACCTTTTTGAGAGAAATAAACGATATATTATTATATTGATATATTACAAAGGTTAAGCAAATTTATAGAGGTTTTATCTTATAATCTCCGTGTTTACATTATACCAACTAATTCATCATCTGCCTAGCCTTTTCCCAATTACATTGGGGTCGGCTTCCAGTCAAACCGGATGCAGCTTAATATTAGTATTTTACTTGGAGCGACTGCCTATCTGACCTCCACAACCCAGTTACTGGGAAAAACGATATCTCGTGGTATGACTGGTTGTCAGACTTTCAGGCCTCTGACTACCCGTAACGGCTGTCATAGATCTTAATTTGACAAACCGGGACCAACGGCTTAACGTGCTCTCCGAGGCACGGAGGGGTCTCGGTATGAAGATGGTCACCCATCCACAGACCGACCGCGACAAGCACAGCTTAACCTCGATCGATCGATCTGTGCGGCTGTTACTTAGCCACGAGCCCCTCCGAATTTTTACCGTGGGAAAGTCACGCTTGGGCACGAATTGGCTGGCTCGACCGGACTGATACCACGGCCTCACAGAAAACCGTCTTGAAACAATGCTTGCGTTAAGTTTCGCCGAGTGTGTGAGGGTACCGGAGGCCCAAACCCTTTAAAAGGCCGGCAACGCAGTTGCGACTCCTCTGGGGTTGCGGGTGTCCATGGGCGACGGTAATCACTTACCATCAGGCAATCCGTACCATAAAAAAACTAACGAATGAAAGGGAATTCGGATCATAACAAAAATATGAAATGGAATGAAGAGTTGTCCTACTTTAGTACGTTCTGCTATCTGTTCTGAGAGTGAAATAGCTGTCAGTTCCCTAAAACTTTCTGACAATAGATATATCAAAGCTTGGTCAACGATCCTATTACTTTGAAGTTTAAACAAAAGTAATAATACATTATATCTTCCAAAATAGGTGTAACAGACCTTTCTTACATATATGAGGATATTAGGGTAATTACAATTATTTACAATATAACATATCTAAAGAGTATCAGCATTCTCACATTTAGGTTTGTAGTAAAACTTCAGCGACAACACTTTATGATTAATTATTTAAGTTAGGTACTACTCCGTCATCTATACTAATATTATAAAGCTGAAGAGATTGTTTGTTTCTTTAGTTGAACGCGCTAATCTCAGGAAATACTGGTTCGAATTAAAAAAATATTGTTGTGTTGGCTAGTCCATTTATCGAGGAAGGCTATATATCGAGGAAGGCTATAGTCTGTATGTCATCACGCTATGACCAATAGGAGCGGAGTATCAATGAAATATGTTGCAAAAACGTTGATCTAGTGGTCCCAAGCGCGACTGCTGAGCACGAGGACTTGGGTTTGATTCCCAGGTCGGGCAAAGTGTTATTGGGTGGTAAGTAAACTTTCAGTAGTAGCTTGGAGTTTGGATTAGTGCCCGGTATGTGACAATAGGCTCACCATCTATTATATATGGGACTTAATAACAGCTTTGGTAAAATGTGGGTGTACAATTGTGAACACCTCCGCCTGCGCGTTTGGACAATGCAGACGTGACGCTATGTTATGCTGTTTAAAACCAGTACACCTGAGTGATGTTCTCAATGGTGTCTATCCGTGTCAGAGACCTACGGTTGGTTTAAAATCAGACATTAGGTTGTTCATCATTCATTTTTTCATTTTCAAATATCTTTATTATCCATAAAAACAACAACAAAATGCACTTATCCAAAGCTACATTAACACACACAAATTAAGACACTTTATTAGGCTAGCAATTCGCCTTTCAAAGCTTATAAGAGATAGTTTACACTAGTAATAACATAAACTTTACACATAATATTTATGGGTACATAATGACAAAAATGTAAATTATTTAGTTATTATAATTTACTGCTTGCATGTAATAAAACAACTTTTAACCGGATTAATCGCGTGTATTATTGGTTTTTTGTTTTTCCTGACGTTTCGAACACTTTGCAGCGTTCGTGGTCGCAGGAGGACTAAGGTGTCAGGTGTCTCAACAGTTTATTTAAAATTATTTCAGTCTACCGTACATATAATTGATAAATTCATAAAATTATTTTTGTCTCTGATACATGTTTAAAACTAAATCGCGACGGTATTTCCTAAGACTATCCCTGAGAAGAAATACCGAAACAAACTCAGGGGTCACAGTCGTTTTAAATTTAGAGATACAATTTTACAATTTTATCGAATTATAAACTAAAAGGTGTTCCGATGCACGCAGTAATCGCTCACAGTATCTTGATTTTTCTTGTGACTTGACTTTGTTTGGGACTTGATTATTTTCAGTACAGGGTTCCAAACAGGTGGTAATTGCCAACCATCTTCTCTATTGAAATTTGGGTGTTTTTTAATTTCAATAGCCTCGCGGAGCATTCTCGGTATATATCGGTTTTCTTTCGCGAGGATTTGGGGTTGGTCAAAATTGCTACGCTTTGTTTGCCCTATGTATGATAGCCCACAATCGCAATCAATCTTGTAGACCCCTGCATCTTGTAAGGGAATGTGGCACTTCACCGGTCTGAGAAGTTGGCTGATCTCAGCCAACTTTCTCGCCTAACCGGCTTTATGAAATGAGAAGCAAAGTTAAATCCATTAATGACCGAAATGGATTTCGATATCTCAGCCTTGAGTTTAGAGTCACAAGCCCAGTCCATGGTAAGGGTCATATTGTCATAAAAGGCTTTAGCCAACGTGTTGCATTGTTCAGCCGTGGTAGCCGTCAGAGACCCATCTGAAAGTTTAAGAGGAGGTATGTTCGTAGATCTAGGTTTTAGAGATTTAGCCACACGCCAGATATCTTGACTGGGGTTATCGACTTTAGCCAGCTTAGCGTTCCAGACGTTATCAAGGTGGTAACGGATATTTGTGTTTATGTGAGTTTGTAGAGTGTTTATATTACTACGGTTGAGCCTTTTAAGGTAACCACTGGGCAGTTTCTGTTCAATACGACGCAAGTAGTTTTTGTAGCGAATTAAACTTTTTACATACCGGGGTAGTTTGGTAGGAGTATCGCGAAACACAGCAGTCGTGGACGGTATGGAGGAGTCCCTAGCATCAATGATAGTTTTTTGCAAATGAGCTATGGCACTATCAATCTCTTCGTTTGTGTTAAACGTCTTAGAGCTAAGTGTGATGTTTTTATTGAGATGAGAACGATATGCACTCCAATTGGCACATTTAAATTTAAAGTACTGGGTTTTTGCCTTGCGATCCAGGGAACCACCAATACTAAAGAATATAGGGTAATGGTTCGATGACAGTGCTATAATCGTTTCGACATCACTGATGCAGCCTACATTTAAAGACAACACCAGATCCGGACGCGTTGGTTTGCGATTGGGGCAATAGTTCACTTGGGTAGGTAGACTAGGACGGTGTATAACGTAGTCGGATTGAAGCATGTGTTTAAAAAGAGAGTTCTGCCTCGCGTATTAGTATAGCTACTGAGCCAGTGAGAGTGGTTTGCATTAAAGTCTCCCATGATAACAACATGGGAGCCCAAGCTAAACAATAACTCAAGGTCACTACAAAGCAATGGCAGATTGGGTGACTGGTAAATGGATAACACAATGTGATTAATTCCTGATATTTTGACTGTAATACCAACAACTTCAATATTTATGGTGTTAGGAAGAATTAACGCCGAATGATTAAGGTTATTCCTTACAAGAACAGCAACTCCTTGCCCACGGCCAGTTAGATGTTTATCTTGGCGATAACAGGTAAAGCCAGGTGTTACTAACGTTGAATTAGGGGTTACTCTGGTTTCACAAATACCAATAATATCAACATCTAAAACGCTTACCGCCAAATCGAGTAACTCATGAATCTTTAAACGTTCTCCATCGGAGTTCCAGGATAGCAGGCGGAGTTCTGCAGAATCAAACATATTTACCAAGATGGGAGAGTACTAGCATGACCTTGTCCAACCAAGACGTGCAAGCAGCAAATTGTGATTTTATGTGTTTTAATGCTGTTAAAATTTCAAACATCTCCTTTGTAGTTTCATCATTGGTGTCAGTCGTAAGGTGGTTTATGGGAACCTGAGTTTTCAACGGTGCCGTGTCGCGGGTTCCTACAGTCGGCCAAGATCTCTGATTTGAATTAATTGTTGGTTGTAACGTCGGTTGGATCATAATAGATTTCGGAGGCATTATTGAAGGTACGGGCTTGCGTTCAAAAGCCTTTTTTTTCTCGATGCTGTCCAGATATGCTATACGGAAACTGCACTTCTTGTAATTCGCCGGATGAGCTTCGTTGCAATTACAGCAATGCGCAGGCTCAGTGCGGTCGGACTTGGTACACGAGGCAGTTGCGTGAGGAGCAACACACTTCACGCAACGAGGGGGCTTGTTGCAGTTGTGGGATGCGTGACCAAACTCTTGGCAACGGAAGCATTGGGTGCCATTTGCTCGGTTTGGCTTGAACTTGCTGATAGACACCACACAATTACAGAGGTACCTTATTTGCCGAAATTTTGTAATATCAGCTCCTGCTGGTAGCTGTACTAGAAAAGGAGGACAGGGATTGTCCAACCCGCTTCGAAACTTAAGAGGTTTTACCGACGTACCGGAGAAGCCGAGTTTTTCTAGCTCTTCAGATAGTTCATGTTCGACATAGGCCGGAAGTCCACGAATCACTGATTTGGGCACTTTTTCATCCTTCCGAGTAAAGGTAACAAAGGAGGCATCTAGACGACGAAGACCGTCCTAATGGCCTGGTGGCCGTCCGCAGTGTGGCATAAAATGGCAACCTTGCCTCCATTTCTGTATTGAAGGTGATATTTGTTCGAAAGCTCAGAAATTTTATCTTTTAAGTCCTCATGGGTCCAGTCAGTCTTCATATCCAGGATGATAGGAGGAATGTGACCGGTCTTCTTGACTTTGGCGGTCGCTTTGAGGTAAAATTCATTGCCAGAAGTCTTGGCGACTCCATCTACGGGAAGTTCTTGAAAATGGTTGTGTGTTGGAATATCCCGGGCGCTATCGAACTTTGAGTGTTTTGCGACAGCTGGTCACTTTGGCGTACGCCAATCATCCACATTTTCAGTCGCTGGTCTCTTGGAGTTGAGACTACCGCTGGAGTCCGATCTTTGCAGGTATCTTTCCATTAGTACCAGGGACTATAGTCGAAACACATTTTATCGACAACGATTTACCGAACCTTGGAATCACTAATCTGAGTTGGTTAAAAGCGAGAGGTAGTTAGTGCGAGCGTGCACACGAGACAAGCACGAGACGCGAACTGAAGGTTGTTCATCAACCACACGATAAGAAGACGATTTCCTAAATAAATTTAGATTACACTGGCCTGCAAAACTAAGTATCAAGTATCACACTTTTAAAATTGGAATAACTTTTTAAGTACGCAAGATATACTTTCGAAATAAAAAGGACTCGAAAAAGAGTTTAATTTTGTATATAAAAACTTCAAAGATGAGACCTTTTTTTTTTAAAAATGGCTGGAAAAGCTTCCAGCCAGTGTAGTAAGTGATAGACTGGACTCCCTTAACTAAAGCTCACATTAAATCCTCCCAGAAGAAGGCAATGTATTTAATCAAAGAGTATAAGATGGCACCCAGGAAAAAAGAACAATCGACCTTGTATTCCTAATTAACCGAAACCGCTTATCTTTTCAATTCAAATTAAATTCTCCACCAAAGATTATACCAATAGACTTATTAAATCCTAGAACAGATTTAATCGTAGATACAATTATAATAGGACAAAAGGTTACTATTGAATAAATAAATAATGTTATGCGGTAATAGATTTATGGCACGACAGATACGATACTGTTATTAATTTTGATGTCAATTTATACAGGAATAGCTGATCCCCCTGGCTTCGCATACCAATATGTTTAAAAAAACCTTTATACATTTTAAGAATGATGATGAATTATACACCCAATCCTTTAGTTCAAACACTTGGCTTAGGAAATATCCGAATGAGATTCGTTCCGGTTAGTGCCCAGATGTGGCAGGGGACTATTTTTTATATCATGTAGATTAGAGATCTCACAGAGATGTACAATTTGACCCTATATCTACCTTCTTCTTCTTCGCGTGGTTCGTGAACAACCTAGTGTCAGAGTGTAAACCACCATAGGCCTCTGACATGGCTTTACACACCATCAAGACTTGGCTATCACTGCTATTTATTTTATAAGTACCTGTATATTTTTATGGCAATCCCGCAGGTTTGTGATCTTTTCCAGAATTCAAAGGAACCCATTTTATTTCATTATTTTTCACCACAACATTTGCATTTTATTTGCCGAAAAAAATACTTATTTAGAGCCCAGCACAGATGTGAAATCAGAAAATAATTCTTATAACATTTTAATGAGTTTCACGAATTCTTAAAAAGATTCGGTCAAAATTGACACAAATTCAAATTGTTTATTTTGTAGATAGGTCTTTTGAAACTCTGTTACATATCACTATGCTCTAGAAGGCGTCAACAATTCCTATCTTACAACTCTTGAGAAGAAACGGCGAAACAAAATCAAAGGTCAAGGTCTCTTTTAAAGTTCATACATAATTATACATCCCCATGTGAGCGTAACCGTGTAGGGTATCCGTAATGGCCTTTTGAAGAAAGAGCTACATCAGTTTCGAGTTGACCTGTCCTAACTGATGGCACACATGCATCAGTCATTAGATTCTTTTTACTATATTATCTTTGTACTAGGACTATAGCTATACTACGTATTATTTGTGAATTTTACATTTTCCTCCTGTGCCTGCTATTAGTCAATTGAGAAAATGACGAGACCGAAAATTTTGATTTTTTTTACTAATTATTTGGAATTATTTTTTACAGAAAATTAACGCATCCTTATTTTAAAGTTACAATATTAAATGGAAAAAGAATACGGTCGCAAACAGGATTCGAACCTGCGCCTTCCGGATAAATACTCCAGGCGCTCTGACCACTAAGCCATCTCGACCTCTGCTCACCACCGCGAATTCTTCTTCCATATTTTAACACGTCTTATGGCGACGTCATTGCAATCAATTCAGTCCCTATTCAAGTGACCGAACCGACACGACTAACTTTGCAGTTAATACAATGTCGTAAAAAATGCAATTACCTTAATAATTCAAGATAAATCTTTGAAAAGCATTAACGCATGCTTAGCGAACTCTAAAGTTACAATATTAAATGGAAAAAGAATACGGTCGCGAACAGGATTCGAACCTGCGCCTCCCGGATAAATACTCCAGGCGCTCTGACCACTAAGCCATCTCGACCTCTGTTACCACCGCGAATTCTTCTTCCATATTTTAACACGTCTTATGGTGATGTCATTGCAATCAATTCAGTCCCTATACAAGTGACCGAACATCCTTATTTTCTTAACGATAGTTAAAAATTTTGATGTATAATAAACGTATTCATAAATATTAGAAGTGGATTTTTAAAACACTGATATTATAATTGCATAACTTTTTTATAATTAAATTAGTAACTAAATAAATTGATATTATGAATCTAACGTGTACTGTGAGAGATTTATTGATGTTATTTTGATAATAACGGGTATTAGTGCATTATCATAGCTATACTGTCATATGATGAAGGTTTTAATAAATGTAATTTAAAAATCAGTAGCGGCCCAAACACGCTACCTTGTGGCATGCCCTGTTTAATGTGTCTTATTTTGGATTTATATAGGTAAAGTATGTATAATATATTCCTATTAACTATTAAGAAATTGATTAAATTCACGAATAAGATTTGTTTTTTGTTTTTTTTTATCACATTTAGACAATCTTATCACAATTTTTGCTTAGCTTATCCTATTAAAAGTTTGTTACAGTTTCAGATGTCAAAATGTTTTCTAGACGATTGCTTCATGAGCAACGTACGCCAAGATATTGCTTCTCAAGGCGTAAAGCGAAGAAACCATACCAGGTAGTACAGGGCAGAGCGAAGTGCTACCTAAAACTGTTTTTGGAGACCTCATCCATACATGGTTTTAACCAAATAGTTGTGGGTAAACGACATCCTTTCGAAATGTAAGATCCATTACCACTTTTATTTTTTATTAGATTTTCGTAACCATGTTGTTTTTTTTATGAATAACTAATATATCCTTTCTCGTGTCGACCATGTTAGCTTTAGCTTACAGCTAACTAAGCTATAAAATTTCTGTAATTTTTATAAAATTTACTGGTAATATTACCTTTCTTAGATATATAAACGACTATTTGTGTATGCGTTCTATGTTTCGATTCTCTTATAGCATACTATTTCCATATTTAATCTATCCATTTTGCGTAAAGTATAAAACAAAACATGTATTTACCTCTATTCTCGACAGCATCTGCTGGCTTACCATCATTTTCCTGTGCGGGTTCGGTTCCCTGTATCTTTCGCAGACGACATGGATTCGTTACCAGTCGTCTCCCACCGTCATCTCCATGGACCGAGACATGTTGGCCTGGAACACTACCTTTCCGTGCGTCACTTTGTGTCCTACCAACTATATTGATCAGAAGAAACTTGATACTTATCTCAGGTTGGAAATTTGAAAACTTATATACAATTTATATCTTCAGAACCTCAAATCTGTCAGCTGTCAACTGAAGCTGTGATGAATCTCGATTTACTCATCATACATATACATACAATATAATCATCAATCCCATTTTAGTTCCTCGGACGTTTATTCCTTGTTTTTTTTTGTTCACTTAATATTGTAAATAAAAAAACAAAAACAAAAAACACACGAAATAAAGAATACATACATTTTTGAATATCTTTATTTGCGCATATTCTTAAACACATTTTCTATAGTAACGGTGTGGAATTCAGTTGATGTTAACTAATATGTTTTTATTGCATACTCATACTTGACTTTGTCTTTTTGACTTTATGTTCCAGAAACTCCAATGAAAAAAACAAGACCAAATTAGAGGCTTTTATCATAGCACTATCTCAAGCAAATTACAAAAACTTCGAAGATATTCCGAACTATACCGATATCAGCCCAGACAAATACGTCCAAATTTTGCTTAATCTCTCATTGCCCTTCAACCCACTCTTGACGGTGGGAATGTCTAATGTAGTAATGTCAACAGTACCTACAATCACAGAGATGGGGCTCTGTTATGCAGTGAATTCAAGAACTGCTGAGTATAATTCTCCGCAGTAAGTAAATTTTAAATAAGGCATTTGACAACAATTTTAAGCAAGATCTTAGTATCGATTCATACATCCTTGGGAGTCTAAATTGAATAAATATGTCCCGTAATGTTACTATCAACTTAAATTCTTAAAATTTCTGTAGATACAGGGACAAAAATAGATGGGACGTCTTACCCAAAGAGAAACCATTATTTATTCATCCACTGGATGGCGAAGTCATTGCTCAAGTCGTGAACATTACTACACCGTATGATGTAAGTTTTTAATATTTCAATATTAATAGTTTTGTACTTGGTTTAAGATTTACAGTTAACGTTTTCCTAGTTTGCACGTGTTTCTTGAACATTTGTTTCATTATTAATTAACAAACTACTAGCCTGTCCCATGTTGCTACCTCCCCCTACAAGTTCAACTGCACCTTGTTGTATGTTTAAGTTTATAATGAAAGTTATTCTTGCTTGCAATTCTTATAGGTTTACATTCATGGTCCTCAAGAAGTGCCTGATCTGTCGACTAAGTTCTATCACACAGCCATTGGTTTTTATATGCAAATATACGTCACTGCGGTTACAGTCTATACTTCGCCAGAAGCTGCCACGTGAGTACCATTTTTTCTTTTGGTTCTATAATTTGTCGGATATGCAAAGTAAATGACTTTAGCTCAAGCACAAAACACAAGAAGCTCCGGGATCATTGGTGAAATGCCTGCCTTGCTTGTGCTATTCTCCAACTATTAAGCGCGGGCGTCACCACCTCCTTTTCATATTTTTAAATAAATATTTTAAGCTTCTTAGTTCATTGAGCAATTTGTTAGATTATTAGATCGTAGAAGTTGGAGTGGTATGAAGTCAAAGATAATTCAATCCTAGTAAGGAGTCGTAAAGTAAAAAAATAATTAATCGAAGACAGATATATATTTTTCTTTTTAGACTGACCTTGAATCAACGTCGTTGTCGGTTTCCAAGCGAAAATAACCTGAAACACAATTCCATATATACATACACTATGTGCCGCATGGAGTGCCGCATACGACTGTGTTTGAAGCACTGTAAATGCATCCCACACTTCTATAGGAGAATTGGTGAGATACCCTCATTTATCATGAAACATTTAAAATTTTGTAATAACTTATATGATGAAAAAGAGTAACTGTTTTCTTGCCCGTTCTTCTCCATAGGAATGTACACTTTGGAACGTGGAAACTAATTTCTGACAGTTCAAAAGTGCCTGAAAATGCTTAAAATAAATGATTGTGACATATTATGATTTGAAAAAAAAAAAAAACTTAATTACTCGCACGGGGTCTCAGGTGACCCCAAATGGTAGGAATTATTTTTAATATATACTAAATTATTATGTAAATGAAATATTTTATTATATAAGTGCTTTATTTAAACTAATAGATTTTCTAATTAGACAAAAACAAACTAAATTAAAATAATTCGCAATAATATTCCACGCAATGCCTTCTGGCAATGTTTCCCCATATGCCATTCTGGCAATATTCCCCAAAAGGCTACTTGGTAATATTCCTGGCAATATTTCCCGCAATTCCTCCTGGAAATATTCCCTGATATGCTTCCTGATTACATTTCCCGAAAGGGTTCCTGGTGGATACTCTCCGATATGTCTCCTGGCAATATTCTCCAACATGCCTTGTGGCTATATTCCTCGACATGCCTCTTGACAATATTCCCAAAGATTTACAAAGATTAGAGAACTCGTGTTAAAAAAGTTGTAGCTGAACACTTAAATTATCACGCACTATTTCCACAGGTGATGAAAAAGTCTGCGATGTCAAAGGTCTTCATTGCCTATCGAAATACAAAGGTAATTTGTAAAGTGTATAGTTTATTTATTTATTATTTAGTGAGCCGCCATTTGCATGCTTAACCCACAATTATGTGAGCCGTCCGTATTTTTAGGCCTAGCTTGTATTCGATACGATTTGAATTAAAAGCGCTTTTTTCTATAAGAAATACAGTAAAACTTGTTCCCAGATGATGTGTACAAGTTGCTAGACAAACGTGGCAAGAGGATAGATTGTGGATGTCTCCCTTTATGCGATGATGTCAACTACGTAATACAGTCTTATGTAAGTCACCCCTTATTATAATGAGAAATAATTTCTTTTTCCAACTTTTTTAATAATCATTAAGTTAAGTTTTTGTTTGTTATTATTATTATTTTTCTTCCTCTTTCTCTTTATTTTTGTGTGACTTGTGTGTGTGCTAAATAAAAAGAAATCTTCTTCTTCTTAATATTTTTCATTATGAGGCGTCCGAGCAAAGATCTTTTCGGCATACTTGTCGACTCGATTAAAGTTTTTAAGTATTGAATTTAATCGATTTATCAACACTTTATGTCAAATTTGACATTTGAGGTCACTACTGTTTTGTAAAACAAATCATCAGACATCTAGTTTATACCATGCAGAGAAGAATTAGTGTAAATAGCTACAAAGTCAGTGCGTAGGTAGGGGGATCAGCGATCCGAGCTAGTAGTATTTACACGACTGCCCAAAAAAGAAGTGTTATGTTTTTAGGGTTCATGTATGTATGTGTGTATGTTTGTAAATTTATTTATTCCACTATAACTTCTAAACACCTGAATTTATTTAGATGTATGGGGTATGGATAGAATCCTTACATTATCCCTGGTAACATAGGTAATTAAGATATAAAAAACAAAAGGTGTGAAAAAAAAACCCACAAATAGCAGGCGTCCCTTTTTTTTTCTTTTTAAATATTTTTTGGTTATGCTTAGCTTCCACCGCCCGCGGCGGGATTCCATACAAACTCCGTTTCACTCACTTCGCCATCTCACTGGAAGTTCGCTCTCCCACTGCAAGCACTTCTATGAAGTTTAGTGTTGCGAGTTAAACGGAGTCCGTACGGAGTCCGCTATGCTCGCATGTAGAGTGTTCGAGTTTAGTCGTGTGTGAGTTTGGCGGAGACCGTGAGTGTAGTGGAGTGTACGAGTTGATATTGATGTGTCATTCACCGAAATTGAATTCGTTGCCGACATAAAATAATGTACAAGACTACCTAATAAAGAAAGTGCACAATATATATTGAAATTGTATTAACAGTAGATAGTTAGTGGAGTGTGATATTAGGATAACATCAGAACCTGGCGCATGGATAACTTTTGGTGTGACATACCTAGATAGAATGAGACCGTATCGGTGGCGGTTACCACCAACAACAGCATTCCCAAAGAGGGTTGACGTCAGGCAGGCGGCCGGTCATAAAACATAGCCAAAACTTTAGCATCATGCAAGATATAGGTATGCTGCGCCGACCCCAAATAAATTGGGATAAGGGCAGGGGGATGATGATGATGATGATGATGATTAACAGTAGGTAGATACATTATACCAAGAGTCAATTAAAATTTTATTGATCTTAATTATTTTTTTCTCATTAGGCATTGCAGAAGTGGTTCCTGGGCTCCACTCTCCAGTGGGGTGTGTTCACGTACCCACGGATGAGATATAGAAGAGACATCATTTTTGGCTTCACGGACGTGCTGGGTATAAAAGTACTTTTATTCTTATAAATTCGATTCAATAGAAAGATAATAAGGTGAAAGCGTAACATGTTTCGGTAAAACCAAAATTGAAAATTTTATAGGTTTGAACACGACAAGGTAGAGAGATGACACGGAATGTCATGTTCTAGTCTATTATTTTTTCAATGTTTCCTTGAAAAATAGTAATTAATATAGGCTATGCATGGCCTCAATATGTGTAGTTTCTTTTTTAAATACTAAATTTTCACCTAGCTATTCAATGCCACTCAAACTATATTTACATTTTTCAATATGTATTTATAATTTAAATGAATTTAACAATATTAGTACAATACTTACATATGTACATAATAAATAAAAATATTTACAAAAATAAAACCTAAATTATATTAACTACACTACCACTAAAAGAAAGAGGTATATTATATTTTTTTAAAGCGCTCTTCATCCTGTCCTCTATATAAAACTAACTTTGCTGTGCCTGACAGGGTCCATAATTGTTTCTATTTTCCGACATACCAACTGTTATATGTACATAATAAGGAATACAATAAGGAATTGAGTGAATAGATGGTAAGGTATCTATTCTTTCGTCCTATTCTAAAATCAAAGCGAGGTTTCTTAGAACACTTTTCTTTATTGGTTTTATATTTATCTTTATGTCCAGTTGCTGTCGGTGGCATGGCTGGCCTGTTCCTCGGCTGCAGCGTACTCAGCTTCATTGAGATCGTCTACTTTGCCACACTGCGCCTTTTCTGTTATGCACGTACTTCTAAATAAATGTTGAGCACAGTGACAGAATCAAATCGTAATTTTAATTCTGTTGATTACCTAGCTATACCAATAAATGAAATTAAAGTGTTTATTGGACTTAAATATATGCTTAAAAAGTAAAAACTGCAATTTATACGATACCTAATCATAAATTACCGAAATGACGTCTCCAATAGACGTATTAGAATGTGGAAGAAGAATTCGCGGTAGTGAGCAGAGGTCGAGATGGCTTTGCGGTCAGAGCACCTGGAGTGTTTATCCGGGAGGCGCTGTTTCCTTCTTCTTCTTCTTCATCTGCTTCTGAATCCTGCTCACGACCTTATTCACAAAAATTTATAACTTTAGTGTTTGCTAAGCATGCGGTTCATGCTTTTCAAAGATTTATCTGTATTTGGTAAGGTAATTGTATCTGTACGACATTGTATTAACTGCAAAGTTAGTCGAGTCGGTTCAGTTTCCTGTATAGGGACCGAATAGATGGCAATGTAGTCACCAAAAGTCGTATTAAAATGTGGAAGAAGAATTCCTGGTAGTCATCAGAGGTCGAGATGGCTTAGCGGTCAAAGCGCCTGTAGTATTTATCCCGGAGTCGATGGTTACAATCCTACTCATGACCATTTATTTTTAAAGAAAAAAACGTTATGAATTACCGTTTTTAGAATCGGTGTGTCTGTATGTCTGACAGTATGTCTCGAATATACTCAGCAACGGCTCAACGTATTTAAATTTAAATTTAAGGCAATAGAAACTAAAATTTTTGTGTATGTCGCATTTCAGTATCTTGCAGGTTTCAGAAGATATGAATATAAATTTATTGTCAAGTTCTCAAATGAAGATCTATGACATTCACTACGGGCAGTCCGAGGCTTGAAAGTAAGACAACCAGTCACACCACGAGAATATCGTGTTACCCAGTAAATGGGCTGTGGAGTGGTGTCAGATAGGCAGTCTCTCCATGTAAAATACTGGTATTAAGCTGCATATGGTTTGACTGGAAGCCGATCCCAATGTAATTGGGAAAAGGCTAGGCAGATTGAGACCCATTTGTTCAAAACATACGCGAATGAGGTCGCGGGCACGGCTAGTGTTGTGATGTAATTATAAGTAGTGTTGTAAAATTATATATTATCATAAATTATATATTATCATAAATTGTACTCTAATAAAGCTTATACTATGTACCTATAATGAACAATGTTTTATTAAAATCTCCTTCCTCTCCCACTCGTATGAAATATTGTATGACCATTAATTTCATTATTAACCCATTACCGTAACAATTTACACCATGCACCCAAAACTATACCAATTTGAAACAAAGTACCCCAACAGAGTCCAAGAGACCCCAGGTAAATTTAATTTAGGGTTAAGCGTAATTGCAGGCGACGCACATCGGGTCGTATTAACACATCGTAAATTCAACCCTTAAACACCTTGCTAATAATTAAGATCGGTCTTTGAGACCCTTGGGATTGTTTGGCCAATTTAACAATAACACCTACTGTTGCGGACGGGTTAGGGACATATCGGGTCACCTTTATTTAGTGATATTTTACAAGGGTTAAGCTAAATTGGAGAGGTGTAATGTTATAATCTTCGTGTCTATTATGTATCGGTTATGATTAAAACCAACTAAGTGGAGATGGACAGGGCATATACTGCGAAGTACTCAAGAAAAATGGAGCAAGATAGTTACGGAATGGTACCCTAGAGATGGAAAAAGGAATAGAGGAAGACGAGGGAAGAGATGGGAGGATGAGTTAAAATTGACTGCCGATCCCAACTGGAGAAGTGTGGCTAGAGATAGAAAACAATGGAATATGTGAGAGGAGACCTTAGCCACTGAACCGAGGGAAATTTTCTAAAACATTTTAATTTTTTAAATAACAAACTTAAAAGTTCAGGATTCGAACCTGCGCCTCCCGGATGAATACTCCAGGCGCTCTGACCACTAAGCCATCTCGACCTCTGCTCACCACCGCGAATTCTTTTTCCATATTTTAACACGTCTTATGGCGACGATATTGCTATCAATTCAGTCCCTATACGGGTGACCGAAACGACACGAGTATGAGCAGACGTCGAGATGGCTTAGTGGTCAGAGCGCCTGGAGTATTCATCCGGGAGGCGCAGGTTCGAATCCTGTTCGCGACCGTATTCCTTTTTCCGTTTAATATAATAACTTTAGAGTTCACTAAGCATGCGTTAATGCTTTTCAAAGATTTATCTTGAAGTAAAAGGTCCATGATTGATTGATTGATGTTTAAGAGGAGATATGATTTTAACTGATATAATATACATAATATAACCAGCCCATATGTGTTGCACAGCAGGGTATAGGGTTCTTCTCATACAGAGAAGGCATAAGCATTGAACACCAATCGAGCTCACTGCAAGTTAGCGTACCGTGCATATTTTCTCACGACTGTCCTGTTGGTCTAGTGGTTAGTAGCCCTGACTGCTATGCCGGAGGTCGTGGGTTCGATTCCCACCCAGGACAAATGTTTGTGTGATGAGCACGATCATTTGTTCTGTGTCTGGGTAATTTATCTATAATATGTATGCATTTAGAAATATATAAGTATGTTTATCAGTTGTCTAGTACTCATAACACAAGCTCTGCTTAGCTTGAGACTAGACGGCGTTGTGTGATAGTTGTGGAATATTATTATTATTATATTATTATTATTGCCTTCCGTGTGGAAGGAGACATCATGGTATGACAGGCGGAAATATACTAAATTTTACACAAGTGCTACATAATATTAATCGTTAAAGTTTGCAGAAACAAATGTTGATTTGATGTTTCAGATCTTAAGAAATACGAAGATATATTTAAAACACATTCACACGAAAGTAAGATTTCACAATAGAGACAGCGAAAGACAATTCGTTTGCCCGACCAGAGATTTGAAGCCAGGACCTCAAGCTCTGGAAACGCACTTTCGCCCACTAGACCCATTGGTCTACCATACCACCACGTCTCATGAGGCGGGCTAACCCGAAATATTAATTTCTTATTTAATCATAATGTATATCATTTTTGTCAAATAAAACTAGCCGGAGTCAATCTACAAATTTAATTACTTTCAAAATATTTATTTTCCTTCAGTTTTGTGTATATTTTATTACAATACTTGCAAAATCCACAACAATAAAATAGTGCGTACCACACTTTGTCGATGAAACTCATTATCGACTTATCTGTCGCGAGCAAGACGTACTCGACACATCGTCATAAAAGGCTTAGCTCGAGGGTCTGTGGGGGTAATGTTTAAGATTATTGTTTGGAGTTAGCGGCTGGCTTGAGGTAATTTAATTCTAAGACGTTCTACCTTTGTGTTTGTTAAAAGTGTTGGGGTGAATTTGATGTCGATAGTTCTCATCAGTTAAAGGTAATCCAATCATATTGAAGTAGCTCGATTGAGTTATATATTAATCGGGACATAAAGTGAGCAATAATAATTATCTAATGTCTGTCTGACTGTCTGAGTGTTTGTAAGAGTTATACTTCATTATTATTTATTTAGAAACGTATTTTATATGTTTAGTATCTACTCATACGCGCACAGAGCTCCAGTCTGAGAAAACAATGTGGAAATTCATGGAAGTGCCCAGAATTCTATCGATATCAACATTCCCTACCCTAAAAGAAGGTGTTTATTAATACTACATGTTAAGATTTTAATTGCGACCATCAAGTGGCTTTTGTTTATGAATGAGTTGCCGCAGGGGTGCCACCAGCGAGGCCTGGAGGTAAAAGATATATCTACCTACGTACCCACCCACCATGTGCGTATCAATTATGTTTGACAAGTTATAACTTATAGATCAGGGTTGATACGTTTTGTGGGGTGATAGAATTTGGGTTGATATTATAGTATTGTAGTTTAAATGAATACTGTGTATATTTCTTTAACATAACAAA
This sequence comes from Xylocampa areola, assembly GCA_935421205.1. NCBI lineage: Eukaryota > Metazoa > Arthropoda > Insecta > Lepidoptera > Noctuidae > Xylocampa > Xylocampa areola. The sequence continues at coordinate 20,138,177 of OW285208.1, forward strand.
GCAATTCGCCCGTATTCCCAAAAGGTGTAGGCAGTAGTAAATACTGTTGTTATTAAGTCCCATGTGGTTAGCCTATTGCCATCTACTGGGCACAATTCCAAACTCCGAGCTGTTACTGAGACTTTCCTTAGAGAAAAACTCAATAACATTTTGGCTGACTAGGATATCGATCTCGGACCTCATGGTCAGCAGTCGCAATTGGGACTATTAGACCAGCGAGGCAAAAATGTATAGTTACGAAATAATTGCATCTTTCTTATTTTTTCATCCATTTTTTTCCGAATTATTGCAATTCTTTTTTCATTGGATTTCTTCTGGCCCCGTCCGTCAACGGTTTTTGTTAGACGAAGTGAAGCCCGAATCCTTGTTTAATACGAACATGATTTTAAAGAGTCTGTGGTGCGTGTCTTGGATTCGAACATGCGACCTTTGAGTTGCCAGTTCACGGGTCATACCTACCACTGTCACAACACAAAGTGTCTTCCTCTAAACAAACATATACAGGATAGGTATAAAAAAGCTCCAAGCAATCGTTCTAAGTCAAGCTTGTGCCCGACTTAGGAATCGGATCCAGGATCTCATGCTTAGCAGTCGTGCTTGGAACCACTAGCATTTGGCTAGCGGTCCCAAGCACGACTGAGGCAATTAATAAATTGCTGTGCAGTTTTATTTGAGTTCAACACTTTTCTATTTATTCGTGGTCGCAGGAGCCATCCTGCCACCACGATCGCTGCAAAGTGTTCGAAACGTCAGGGAAAACAAAAACCAATAATACATAGTAATATCATAGGTTTGCGCGATCACTACACATTTTGTTTTTTTGTTTTTTCTGACGTTTCGAACACTTTGTAGTGGTCGCAGGAAAAAACAAAAAACCAATAATACACGCGATTAATCCGGTTAAAAGTTGTTTTATTATAACCAATAATACACACAATTAATACGGATAAAATTTGTTTTGTTATAATTTGTAGTGATCACGAAAACCTAAGATAAATAATTAATTTATAGTGAATTAATATTGTAAAAGAATTGTGAAATTTATTTAAATATAAATTTATTTATAAGTAATTTTAATTTAATGAATCTTAAGTAATACAGTTCATTAATTAAAGTTTTTAGTTTAAAAATACTCGAGCGCTGCAACATGTTCAAAACGTCAGGAAAAACAAAAACCAATAATACACGCGATTAATCCGGTTAAAAGTTGTTTTATTATACGGTATCGTAAACATATTTAAAGCCAATTAGACCCATTTACCAAAACCATTTAAACCATTTATTTAGCCACACACATGGGGCACAACATAAAACAAATATAAACACCAAAGGTACATATGTGTGGCAAGGGATCAGCTCAGTATTTGCTGTGCTAAAGCACAGCACTGATTTTCAGCTGGCCCCTGCCGTGAGAGCAACATAGAATTTAGTTTGACGCGCACATGAAAAATACAAATAAAAATAGTAGGTCAAAACAAGAAAAAAAATTTGAACATGTTTACTATTCTCTGTTATATAAAGAACTTATCACAATAATTACTAAGCGCGCACCAGCATTTATATTGAGGTGAACTATGTATTAGATACCTTATTCCATCTAATCTCAAACGCTGCTGTCCAAAAACCAATTCATATCTGCAACCCCTCATATACAATACACAATACAAACTGCAGTTTTCTACCACTTGCCACCCTCTATTTATAAGCTGCCATAAAACGTTTATAATATCGATACACGTGGCCGATTGTCCGATAAAAAGGTGATTTACGCAATAGGAAAAAAACTTAATTTCGAAGGGGATTGTGGATTCGAATGAAGGTCAATGTTTTCTGTGAAACCATAACCAAGTGTTCTTGACGCCAAACTAAGATTTCAATTAGGCATACATACAAACTTACACCTGATTCCCGCTGAGGCAAAAACTATAGATTTTTTCTTAAATACGTGAAGAATGTATGCTCAATGGAAAGCCGTCAAGTACGCATGCATTACACGTTTTAAAATTAGATCTATCAACATTACTTCATTTTATCCGTGTTATGATAAAGGTAGGTCACAGTAACATAGCCAACAGAGACAATGTAACAGACAAAATAATAATAAATTTATTGTTATTTTTATATGTGAGCATTCCCATCAAATCAAGCACTACCCCTGACCTATCGTTTATTTACCCCACCTTTAAGATTGCCAGATAAAAAAATGCTCCCTGATTTATGGGGAATTTTTTTCGCCGATAAATAGTTGTCTTAAAGGTCTGAAGGGCGTTCTCCGTTCATTTTTCTAAGGTGGATATTGCCTTTTTTGCTGATAAAGAGATGACGAATGAGGTAGGTGTGAGATAGTTTATGTGTTGCCGTCAGATTTATAACATGGGTTTTTATTTTACGATCACTTTATCATAGGTGTGGTTTGGATGTTTTTTGCCGTTATTTCGGGATGATGAAATTGGAGGCTGTTTATAGAGATATTGATTGGGTGTTTAAGTATTCTGAAGTGGCGCTCACAATAGACCCTTATGGTCTAAGTGGCAATATAGCCACATATAATAAATAAAAAAAGAATTCTGAAACTGCTTTATGTAGTGGTCTAGCAAAACACTGAGCTAATATGTTATTGGATAATTTCGGGAGTGTTATTGAGACTTTTTTTTTTGAAATTTCTTAGTGTCCGCTTGGATTCTGGGATGCTGGTAAATGGCTATTGCCATTTTGCTCTTAGTTTTTGAACTTAATAATGCCCCAGTACACGACATCACAGTAATTTATGGGGTTTATTTTATTTATTTCTTACTAATAACTAGCTTCTGCTCGCGACTTCGTCTCGTTGGATTTCAGAATTGGGTGCAGCCGTGATAAGAAAAAAGTATTTTATGTGTTAATCTAGGTTACAAACTATCTGTGTGCCAAATTTTATCTATATCCGTTAGTTAGTTTTTGCGTGAAAGAGTAACAAACATCTATCCATCCTCACGAACTTATCATTTATAATATTAAGAGGACTGTTTGCTATTAAAATGGGAACCTAAGGTATTTGAATGATGAAAATTGTGGACTGTAGTTACTAATATTATATTACGACAGTAACAATTTGTGAAAAGGACTTGAAATGTGCGCGTGTGTCATCGATGGAGACCATAGCGTAGTAATATATTTTTTCATTTTTTTATGTTATGGAGTGGCAAACAAGCTGGCGGCTCACCTGATGGTAAGTGATCACCACCGCCTATGGAAATCTGCAATACCAAAGGCATCTCAGATGCATTGCCTACCCTTGTCAAAGAGAACTCTCTTCAATTTTTGTTTGAAGCTGTCCAATCGTAGCCCCGCGGGAAGACCTCCGGAGGAAGCCCATACCATATTTTGCAGGTACGTGGTAAAAACAATCTCGTAAAACGAGTTGTGTGTGATGACCACGCATCTACAATATGTGGGTGTGCGACCTGTGGTAGAAGCGCGAAAGAGGAATGAGGTCGAACGCAGAAAGAACACAGTAACCTTTCTTTACATTACTTTTCTTTCGTCATCTTTTAACTTATCAATGATTTAATAACTTACATAAGTAATTGCGATAGTTACTTACAAATTTAAAGGATAGTAAAAATAATTAATGCCAAAAATTATTCATCACCATTTCTCCTCATCCAACTCAACAATATACCTCAACACAAAGCCTAAACTTACCCACTTACAATGTAACCCAAAATTACCGATCCGCCATCATGAACAATGACGTCACTTCCTGACAGCAGCGTTTGATGTCACTCGACGCGAGGGGGCGCCACTTGCGGGGTCTCCAACAAAGATTTAACTAAGAGACAAAACATGCTTACTTGCGAGGTTACCTATAGCGGCAATTTACAGGGTGTTCGTGGAAAAAAATTGAAAGATAATTTCAAAAATGAATGGCAAACGCAATTGAATTATTGGACAGTCTCTTTGTATTCTACCAGTTTAAGTTTATATTTTTTGGTCATATGTGGAATATCCGACGTGGATGCTGTGTTGAATTCTTACCGACAAACAACCACACAATCACCGCAACCCCAGCAGACCATGGTCCGTCGATCATAACGACGGACCACGTATGGAATGGTAAATCAAAACATTGAATTCAGGATTGATTTGATTCGGGAGATCGAAATTAGTCGGGCAATCACGAAGAATGCACGAGAGTAATACCCGTTGATCAATGATTAATATATATGTCGCAGATGGATTGTAGAATAAGCTGTTTTACAAAACTGCTAGCTAATTTACAAAACAGTACTGTTATGAAAAACAGCTGAACGACGTTTAGCGGTTTTACATAATTACTGAACTATAATACGCAGAATTGAATGAACGTTTTGCGTTTATCAATGCAGCGGGTCAACGATCAGAGATTATGTAAAACAGTGTGAAATTAACTGTCAGATTGTTAATTTTAGTTCGAAATTTTGTCGCATATGGCTCTGTTTGTCTTAACAATAATAACCTAACTTTATTTTACTTGTCATAGCAAAAACAAGATGAAATTTTTTAATGACGTGTTTTATAAAACAGTACTGTTTTGTAAAGCAGCTAGAGATTTTGTAAAACAGCGGATTCTACAATCCATCTGCGACATATACATAAAATCATCATCATCATCCCTGCCCTTATCCCAATTTATTTGGGGTCGGCGCAGTACACCTACTCGTATATCTGGCATGCTGCTAAAGTTTTGGCTATGTTTTATGACCGGCCGCCTGCCTGACGTCAACCCTCTTTGGGAATGCTGTTGTTGGTGGTAACCGTCACCGATACGGTCTCCTTCTATCTATTAATATATATATAAAATATCTTGTTATAATTATTTTAATTCATCGTCCTGTATTACCCCTCTTACCTCTCGTCATTGTGGTAGTCTGTGGCAGGCGCGACTCCACCGCCTAACTTTTTAACGAGCGCTCCCATCCACTGCATCAAAATGACAATACAATATTCATATACCTACTATTATTAAACAACCTTAATGTTCGTCATTCAAGTGCTAATATCGATTTTATCGGTGAAATCGGTGCAATCGCTGCAATACTAATTTTAATTTTTTGCGCCTAAAGAAAATACTTGAGCAAAGTATGCTATTGACAAATTGCTTTAAATTTTTGTTCGAAACCATAATGAAAACAGAAGTACCTCGGTTTTTTATTTTCCGAGGTAGTTAAGAAATACCGGCCCCTTCTAGATAAAAGAGTGACACATGAAACAGTTTTGTAATAGTACATTATGATGATACAAGTGCCCTAAGTTTGTCATAACAGTCGAGGTGGAATTGCTAGCAATGACCGAAACTTGTATTGATCATTAGGGCACGCGTCGCATACGACGTTTTTTAACACATTTTCGGGGAAGAAATACATTTTGCTTAAATTAAATTACATTTTATTAAATTCATTTTGTGTTGGCGTGCGAATTTCTTTTTTCGTACACCGTGTATATGGGTTATGTGTGCTCATGTGGAAGGAGGCTCACTGACGCATTTTCCAAACCACCTACTATTAAAATAAAACAAAATAAATATTTTTCTGTGGCCAAAATTAATATTAATTTAGTAATATCTTAGGTTTTAGCGATCACTACACATTATAATAAAACAACTTTTAACCGGATTAATCGCGTGTAATATTGGTTTGCAGCATTCGAAACGTCAGGACAACAAAAACCAATAATAGACGCGATTAATCCGGTTAAAAGTTGTTTTATTATAATGTTAATTTGGTGACCAAAACGTTTTTGTCATATTTTATCTAACACTGTATTTATCACAAATATTGAAAATCTCAGCAAATAGTTTGTACCTAGACATCAAAACGTGTATTCATAAAAAAATAAGCAAATAGTTTTCATATCTCAATGCAGGCAAATTCGAGAGTAATTTCGTTTTTCAACACATTTGAGGGGAAGAAATGGATTTAAATCTTATAAACTTATTTCATTAATAAAATAGCGCGTGGAATTTTATTTCGTGCGCCGAGTTTATGCCCGCGCACGAGGTTGAGGCTTGACCGAGTAAAAGATTTATATAATTATTTTATATAAAAATTTAAAGTTACAATATTAAATGGAAAAAGAATACGGTCGCGAACAGGATTCAAACCTGCGCCTGTCGGATGAATACTCCAGGCGCTATGACTAAGCATGCGTTAATGCTTTTCAAAGATTTATCTTGAATTATAAAAATTTAGTTTTTATTAAGAGTTATGTGTTTATAGACACATAATTATTTGTGCAAGTCAAATAATTATGTTGATATAAATGCACCCACAATGCAGGAAAGATACCTGAAGGGGCAATGTTATGGTCTTAATTTCTGCATATATTTTTTGAAAAAAAAAAAAAAGATTTATTATTAGTGAACAGAACGACCGACAGATCTGCCACGGCAATAAATCTCGTCGCTTATGGGAGCATGCTCGCTGATGCCCCAACTCTCACAGAAACCAAGTTCTGAACACTCGAGAAAAAAAAACGTAACATTTTTAGTTTTCAGTCGAGTGACAGTAGCAATCTCCTTCAAAACACAGCCCCTTTCTGGTCCTAAGACATGTTTTGCTGCAGATTTCACCGCAGTGTCCAGGAAGCCCGCACGTCGTACATCCAACTGTAAACAATTGCATGTCATATTAAAAATATAACAAAGATTGAATATAACCCTTGATTTGAAATACTCTTGATTGTAGAACTCTTAGGAATTTCAACCATAGCATAAATTACCCACAATAATGGCGTTCAGTCTAATAAGTTACTGGTATACGTTCAACCTCAACTAGGTACTTAATCGGAGATCCTAATAATAATTATACTGCGGTTCTGAAATATGTCGTGGACTACCAACGATGTTAGTAAACCCCGTCGCGTTGTGCGGGACCTAAAGATGAAGAGGTCAGGGCGCTGCTCCACCTGATTTGGTGGGTAATTCACTACAACTAGGGCACCTGACCTAGCCCGGTTAGTGTAGTGAATTATTAGGATAACATCAGAACCTGGGACATGGACAACATTTGGTGTGACATAGTTAAATAGAAGGAGACGTTATCGGTGGCGGTTACCACCAACAACAGCATTCCCAAAGACGGTTGACGTCAGGCAGGCGGCCGGTCATAAAACATAGCCAAAACTTTAGCAGCATGCCAGATACAGGTATGCTCCGCCGACCACAAATAAATTGGGATAAGGGCAGGGGGATGATGATGATATGGCACCTGACCGTTCGTCTGGGCTTTGCCGTACTGATACTACATAAGTCATCTATGCCCCAAAATAATAATTGCGACAAACGGAACCAAGAAAACAAAGCTATCTCTCGAGCAACTTTTCCACGACGGTAGCAATTTTTGTATACCACTAAGGTGTCAAACGTACCCCCGTCACCAGGAGTCTCACTGAGTTGACTCCGTAAGAGAAATCACTACGCCAGCAATATAGGGGACAAAACCTTGCTCACCCTCAGGAACACGACACTACAAAAGAGCAGTGTTATTTGAATACGGATTTCTGCAAGATAAATGCACTGCGCAGTCAGGCAACTACAGATTTTCCTGCCCGCGAAAGGTAGTGTTCTCAAAAATACCTTGTTACTGACAATGAATTTACAGGAGTTGATTTATATGAACGTTATATGTAGTTATAATTTACCTTCGCCACCATGCTTCCCAATTGAGTGAACATATAAACGCGATAATTATGCTATCGTGATCCAAGGCCATAGCAGAAACTACGATCAGCAATAAAAGTAAAACAGTCTTCATTATAGCTACTGATTCGTGTTTGATGGGAAGTGAGAATGTTTGGGAATATTTATATGGAAATATTTTTGCGTTACAAATTATTATTTCAGGTCAATCATTAAGTAAGGTACATTGGCCCAGTTGATAACAAATAACCTGGATACAGTGATTACTGAATACAACATTACCTGGCTCGGAAAAACTTGAGCTACTCAGCAAGAGAAGTGGGTTGTGTGGCTAACTGTGAGCAAGGTGAATCCGTACTTCTTGAGAAAGCATTTGTGTTGGCAGTAGGCGGGACTGTTGTTTGTCCCAGTGATTCCTTTTATAGGATAAGGACACGCGAACGATATCCTTGGCTTTGCTAGCATACATAGACTACGTTAAGTGCCTACCGGTGGGCCGTAAGCTCATACCTCTAAGGTGTCAACCTTAGAGGTATCTATTAAAAAAGACTGTTCCAGACTGCTTCTCGGGAAAGTGTGCTTATTTGGACCAAATGGTAATTGTTTTCAGTTTTTAAACAATTGTTGTTTGCCGCATTTGATTCTATATCCCTCTAATTATTTGTGTTCAACAGTATTCCACAGTAAATAATTTTATTTTAATAAGCGAGCAAATTTTACTCTTGCGCTATCGTTATGAGTTTAATAATATGATGTCGGCCAATTTTCTCGATATTAGTGACTGGCCGGTAATTATAATAATTTTTAACGCTTATACAGGGTGACTTACTATTATAAATTATTCTTCTAGTGCATGGCTATGTCCTAGATATAGCAATGTAGTACAGTCGATAGCTTCTATAAAATTTTCCTTCTTTTTTGTTGTGGGCGGGAAACCTTCAAAAGGTCTTCAGGCCTCGGGGATAAGACAGGGGAGTGCGGGATTTTTACTTTTTATTTTTAGTTCCGGGAACTTCCCCTGTGCAATGTTGGTTAAGGCACATCCCAGGGGAGACTGTAAAAGGATTTTCTCCTGAGCTTCACGGCGCACGGCAATGACCACTGTACAAAAATCTTCCCTAAGTTCACTCTAATGGGCGGAGTCCCTATTTTGAACAAAGGCAACCACAGTGGCACATTTTTTTAAGTGTGCGTCTTCGAAGATTCCCCCTCCCGGTGAGATCGGCGCTCTATCAAATCCGATCGCCAGCCTCCTTTTAGACCATAACAGTCTCACATCAGGAGGCCTTCCTTTCAGTTCTCGGTATTTACCAGATTAGCCGACACCATGTCGGCCGAAAAATCATGACTCTACTATAAACGCATTCTATAAAGAGTCAGAAAATGGTTTTTTTTAGCGTTACTTGACTCTTCCATGATGTTTTTTTTGTGTGTAGAAATTTAAAATTAGAGGCTTTAGAGTTTTTTCATTTAATATTTTAAATAATTTGTAATATAGCAACATCCTCGTTGGTCTAATGGTCAAGAGAGTTACTGAGCGTGAAGTCGTAGGCTCGATTTCCAGGTTCGGCAGTGTTTTTTTTTTGGTATAGATGTACAAAAGTCCTCTACTGTCCAACCCTTCGGGGATACAGGCATCATGCTATGATTTTATGTCGTTATAACCTCATGGTTGGCTTTTTGAAGTATTCAAATGCTAAACAGTTGGTCTTTTATAAATAATATATTCTTTGGTGAAATTAAGATTAGGCTGTTTGGCTGTTTATTGGGCATCCTTTTCTATCTGCGCACGAACAGACCATAGACCCGGCGTAAAAAAGAAAATTGGCGTTCCATTTTAATAACAAAATTAATCTTCGTTAGTAATTTTATTGAATTTGTTCCTCGCTTTTAAACATCATAATGAGACGCGTGAGCTGTGATCATTACAACGTCTCGGCACCAATTGCTTCAATCTCGACTGTAATTACCAACTTAGTTCACTTGTGCCTTAATGTACTTGTATGTGTATTTTTTTTCTTATCTGCTAACAATTAATTCAGCTTCTCGACATAAAACGCTGTTATTATTAGGGTCTTAATTAAATGTTAAAGAACAGTAACTTATTTCATATTTTGTATTAGAAGTAGCTCCTATAACCACCATAATCATGAATTACATATCAATGTTATCAATAATTATTGACTAATTGGTCCAAACAAATTGATTGACTATTAAATTTGTAATGCGCTAAAATTCTATATAAATAATATCAAACATTTCATTAATCAGAAGTAAGAGGGAGATTTACAATGAAGATTGTATTTGTTTCTTTGTTGGTCATGGCTTCTGCTATGGCCTTAGATGTCATCCCTTTTAGTAGGAGTGGGTGGCATCCTGAACATTCTAACGGTGGTGGGTGGGATCCTGAACCCTCTAATGGGGGTGGTTGGGATCCTAAACCCTCTAACGGGGGTGGATGGCATCCTCAACCCCATAATGGGGGCGGTTGGGGTCCTAAACCACCCAACAGTGGTGGATGGGATCCTAAACCGTCTGACGGAGGTGGGTGGGATCCTCAACCCTCTAACGGTGGTGGGTGGGATCCTAAACCCGCTAACGGGGGTGGATGGCATCCTCAACCCCATAATGGGGGCGGTTGGGATCCTAAACCCTCCAACGGTGGTGGATGGGGTCCTAAACCCGCTAACGGGGGTGGATGGCATCCTCAACCCCATAATGGGGGCGGTTGGGGTCCTAAACCATCCAACGGTGGTGGATGGGATCCTAAACCGTCTGACGGAGGTGGGTGGGATCCTAAACCCCCCAACGGTGGTGGATGGGGTCCTAAACCCGCTAACGGTGGTGGATGGGATCCTCAACCCTCTAACGGTGGTGGGTGGGATCCTAAACCATCTAACGGTGGTGAGTGGGATCCTCAACCCTCTAACGGTGGTGGGTGGGATCCTAAACCATCTAACGGTGGTGAGTGGGATCCTCAACCCTCTAACGGTGGTGGGTGGGATCCTAAACCCGCTAACGGGGGTGGTTGGGGTCCTAAGCCGGCTAACGGGGGTGGATGGGGTCCTCAACCCTTTAATTACGATTTGCAGCCTAAACCTGGTAAGTTGTCTTTAGTACGAACGTACCTATATGTCATAATTACTAGGCCATAACTGTCCCATTGTGTACTGCAGGGGAAGGGTTGGTCCGGATAGAGTATCAGCCAGACCAATCCTGTAAGATAATATATCAGATAATTTATATTTTAAATAATTATATTGTAGCCATGGGTACGGTCAGCCACTAAGACGTTTAGTATTTAAATTTATTGATAGTAATTTATTGATAGTAATTGATGATTTAAATTGTCTAGAATCAATTCAATTATTATTTTCTTTGTCTGTCATACAAGCAGTGAGTGTAGTAAATGCTTTACCTTAGTAATAAACTATAAGTTCTTATCATATTATTTGTATCTTACTCAGTCAGCCCAAGTCTGCTGCTTCAGAAGAATGTCCGTAACGTGTCAATGTAATGATTTTTGGTAGGCTTCTAACGTGGGAGGGCCATGCTTCGGCACGAATGGGCCGGCTTGGCCGGAGAGATACCACGGCCGCACAGAAAACCGGCGTGAAACAACGGTTGCTTTGTATTTCGCTGAGTGAGTGAGGATACCAGAGGCCAAAACCCTTTAACAGGCAGGCAACGCAATCGCTTATCATCAGGCAATCCTTCTGCTCGTTTGCCCCTCTCTGCTTCCAAACTCCGGGCTGCTATTTTGCCCGACCCAGGAATCGAACCCGAGACCTCCTGCTCAGCAGTCGCGCTTGGGACCACCAGACCAACGAGGCACTACCAAATCTGTCACTGTTATATTGGAATCTCAATGATATGGTGCTGGATGGCAATTGCATGTGATTTTATTTCAATTAACAATCCCCTGATACCTAAGCTGGTGGGTAAGAAAACAAGTAAGGATATCGTATGTTTAGCGCGACTGCTGAACATGAGGTTTCGGGTTCGATTCCTGGGTCGGGCAAAGTGTTATTGCCCGTGCCCGCAGTTTGGAATTTTGCCCGGTTGATGGTAATAGGCTCACCACCTATTACATGGGACTTAATAACAGCACTGATGAAATGTGGGTGTACAACTGTGTATACCTCTGCTTACCCTTTTGGGGAATACAGGCGTGATGATATGTTTACATAATCTTTATCGTTTTATTTTCTTTACAGTACATGTGAACTGTGGTGAATTAGGGGGTGTCCCCGCAAGGTGTGTCCCTCTCTGCTTACAGAAGTATGGCACAGCGCACGCGCTGTGCAATGAGAACAGATGTTACTGTCAGGTGGAACAGTAAGACATTTCACGCCGATTTCATTATATTTTGTTTTGAGAAAAATATAATACAATAAATAAATAATTATTCTTAGATTCGTTTACTTTATAGTATTACTAGCTGATGCCCGCGGCTTTGCTCGCTTGGATGTCGGTTATCGCGACCAAAAGTAATCATGAAATTTTGATCCCGTTTTCCAATTACTGCTGATAATTGTCCATTTTTTTTACCACACCACTAACCGAGCCACACGTAGTACATATATTCATTATTAATTTCTAAGGAAACATTGAAAAATAATAGACGCAAATGGGATTCAAATCGTCGACCTCATATACCAACATGCTTAAGTAATTCATGCAACAACTCAATAAACAGCATCCACTGCTGAACTAGGTTAAATACACTCCCCACAGAAGTGAATGTGAGCTGGCCGTTATAAGTACAGGTGCTAAAATTTCCTGACTGAACTTAAACTACTGTGTATATGAGAGAGAACCTCTTATCATAACATGACATAGCATCACGCCTGTATTCCCTGAAGGGGTAGGCAGAGGTGTAGACAGTTGTACACCCACGGTTTACCAATGCTGTTATTAAGTCCCATGTAATAGATGGTGAAACTATTGCCATCAACCGGGCACAATACCAAACTTCAAGCTGCTACAGAAAAACTCAGTAACACTTTGCCCGACCCGTGAAACGAACCTGAGACCTCCTCCTCAGCAGTCGCGCTTGGGGACACTAAACCAACGAGGCAGTTCAGAGACAACATCAGAGAGATCTCTATGTATTGCGCCTGTGTGAGAGAGAATGTGTGATATATTTTGATTTATATTTAAAAAATAAACTTAATAATATATCCTAATAAAATCATTATGTTATAGTCCAACTTTTTATTCACTTTAAAATATATCGTAATAAAGTCAGTTTTTGCTAGGAATTTAAAATATATCGTAATAAAGTCAGTTTTTGCTAGGAATTTAAAATATATCGTAATAAAGTCAGTTTTTGCTAGGAATTTAAAATATATCGTAATAAAGTCAGTTTTTGCTAGGAATTTAAAATATATCGTAATAAAGTCAGTTTTTGCTAGGAATTTCTCTTTGAAAGCTTTTGGAAAGGGTTCGGTATTGCGCACAGTTCATCGATTTATGAAGTCAGGCTGTATATGTCCCAAATGGATGTAGAATCAGCTGTTTTACAAGACTGCTAGCTGATGTACAACACAGTACTGTTATGTAAAACAGCTGAAAGACGTAAAGCAGTTTTTCATAATTACTAAACTATAACACGCAGAAATTTATAAAAGTTTTGCGTTTATCAATACAGCGGGGCAACGATCAGAAACTATGTAGAACAGCGTGAAATGAAACGTCAGATTATAGATTTTAGTTTTAAATTTTTTCGCTCATGGTTCTATGTCTCTTATTTTCATTTTTTCACGGCTTCAAGGGACCGTAGACCTGAGTGTATGGTTTTAATTTCAACTTGATACCTTTACGCGTTCTCCAGATAAAGGGTCTTGACAGACAGACGGATAGATAGACAGACGGACAACAAAGTGATAGCTCCGTTTTTTTACTTTTGAGGTACGGAACATAAAAACGGTCTGCTAACACGAATTTCTAGATTTATATTTATAATCACGATCAATCTTATTATTTATAGCATTATGGGTATTTTCCATACTGTTTTATTAATCAACCGATATATCGATTATAAATATCGATTGACCGCTAAAATTAATTATTATCGCTTCGTTTCATATAAATACCAGTTATCTTACGGCTTCAACTCAAATCTTGTTCAAGGTAAACCAATACGATGAAGTTTGTAATAATATTTTTGGTGGCAGGTTCTGCTTTGACCATGTTTGGAGCCGATGCTAATATATTTCCTATTGTACGTGACAGTAAGTAATTTTATAAAAGTTTTCTAATGTTTAACCACGTGATGAGGGTTCAATTCCCGCATGTAGCAAATATTTGTATGATACGGGTAATTGTTCCGGGAATTTTTGAGGTCAGCAATTGTTTTATTTTAGTTGATCTACATAAAAATTACTACTCACGTGTATTCTTCGGGTTTGCCCGACTAGTTTCGAACTCGAACGGAGCTCTTAGTCATGAGCTGAGTCCGCGGCGATATCGCGAGTCAGACTGACTCACGACATAGCTTAAGAATGTACGTGAGTAGTAACCGGTGAACATTAACTAATATGAATACGCCTCACGCAATTAATTATAGTTTAACGGTTATTACTCACGCGTTTTCCTCAGGATTGCCCGACTAGTTTCGAACTCGAACGGAGCTTTAATTCATGAGCTGAGCCCGCGGCGATGTCGCGAGTCGAACTCTCCTGCCTCACGCAAGTTATTATACAAATATATTTATATATTTTTTCTTTTTTAGTTACCCCAACACACTGCACTGTTGATGCAGATTGTATCGAATATTGTCAACAGATAAATGTACACAGTGTTCCGAAATGTGTGCAACTATGCCTCTGCAGGTTTCCAGATTAGAAGAAATAATTAAATGACTAAAAAAATTATGTACTCTATATAGTTTTTATTGCCGTACCTTAGCAATTATAATAAATGTTTTGTTCACTGAGTTAATATTATTAATCTAGTATGCTACTCGTAGAAATGCCTTCCTTATCATTTTTAAACCTGACCTTATTAGTAAGACATCAGAAACAATATTATAATGCCTTAAGTGCACAACATAAACATGTAAGCCGGTCGTGATGCCTTCGTCCATAGTGACTAAAACGACTGTAAATCATCATGGATTGTTGTGGCGGGACCCCCACCGTCCCCATACGGCCACCTATCTAACCTGGTATTGCGCCGGAAAAGGTGTTGGGGCGAGGCTGATGATGTAACACAAATAAAAGGTAATGCGTCGACATGTCTGCCGAGCAGGTGAGGAATCAGCCCATAAGTCAGTAAGTGCCCTCCAGTACCTAGCGTGCCTCCTGTGTCATGGTGGGAGGGATTCATCTCCCTCTTCTGTCCGCATTATTCTCCACCAGCATCTCCTCGTAAAAGGTAGCAACAGCTCTCCAAGCGCTCTCGCTCTCGACTATATATCTGGAGAGATCGCTAGCCCCTACACGCAAAGACCCAGCTCTTTAATATTTTTTTTTGGTTTAAGAAAGACTTTATTTCTCATAAAGAATTGCATACATAATTTCCAATGTAATACTTCATTACCAATCCTGTCCGGGTCACGGTAAATGCTGTTACGATTCTTGCACTTTAGTAAAGATTTGTGATAAACCGTGTGATTTTTAGTCGGCAGGTGTATAAGTACATAATTATCTGTAATGTACACTAAATAATATAAATATTGAATATAATAATTAAGCAATATACGTCTGGCTGGAGGCATCAAACTGCCTCGCCTTAGCTATAGTTCGGTTACGCAGATCAAACCCCTACCCCCCCAGGGGTTCCACCTTGTCGTGGTGGGGGGGCTCTAGTAGCCGTGGCTTGGTCACCCACGGTGAAGCTAACGGAACCCGAGGAGGGCCGCTCCTTAGGGCTTTGCCTTCAAGCCCATGTTGGAGCGGCGCCGGCGTAGGTTGCGGGCCTTATGGGGGGTGTCGCAACTGAGGTGGGCTGCGGCGTCGTATGGGCGGCACCGCAGCTGAGGGATGGGGGCCGCGGTGGGAGAGGAGTGCCGGTATGTCGATGCGCCGCTCTCCCTACCTACCGCGGCCTTGACGGGGCCGCCACCGTTGGATGGCGGATGCGGTGGGGCCGCAGGGGAAGAGGAGTGCCGGTATTGCGAGGCGCCGCTCTCCCTATCCTCTGCGGCCGTAGTGGCAGGCGGCGGGGCCACAGACCTGACCCGTCGCAGGGGACCTAGGGCGTCCAGACACGGGGTCGTCTGGCGCCCATTGCACATGGTCTCCGAGGTGGTTGCGGCACGCCATTAGTCTGGTGTGCCGTAGCGGGGGGGTGCAATACCCAACCCCGTGAGGGAGTCCGGCAACGGACGGCTGCGGGCGGGTTCGCGGTTGTGTGCGAGAGCGTTCCCGCGTCCCGCCCTCAAGCAGCTGAGGAGGTATACTGTGGAGTTTTTGTGGGTTCGAGTCCCACATAACCGCTCTGTCTCCCCGTGTCAGAGCGGTATGCGAGGGCATTTCTCCACATAAAAAAAAAAAAAAAAAAAAAAAAAAAGATCAAACCCCTAAGGGTTAACTGCAAGAGGTCACGTAAAAAATTTACCAATATAATTCAATAATATACCAATACCCATAAGGGAAAAGGACTGTCTGGAATGGTTTAAGAAATTGTTTTTTATATTATTAGTAGAAAAGTGTTATTACTCCATCACAGAGTTTTTCAATGACAAACATTATAATTATTATTCCATTAATCACGTGTTATTTTTTTTTGCCATTTTTTAACCCCCCCCCCTCCCCGTGGTGATATGTGGTAAGGTTTAAGACTAACCCCCCGCCTCCACCCAAAATCACGATCTAATAACTGTTATTATTTAGGTTAAAAGTTGTTTTATTATAATGTGTAGTGATCGCGCAAACCTAAGATATTACTACTTACAAATAATCTTAAATTTATTAGAATATTGTCTTTAAATAGGTACAGAAAATAAATACACGTGATATCTTACTACACCCCCCCCCACCCCCTTGTGATATTTCGTGATTTTTACCAAACCCCCTCCCCCCCTTTCGAGCCTCACGTGATTAATGGACGGCCTTTAATGACAAATGGAAATCTATTTCTGACATTCTCAAATTTATAAAACTTATAAAAACTTATAAAACTTATAAAATTATAAAACTCTTGATGACATTCATGGATGTAGTATGACATTGTATTTATTTGATTTGTTATGATTTATTGTAGTCGGCGTTGTATAACAAACACTAAATGTTGTACGTCATCGTTTGGCAAAACATAGTGAACCTTGTTATGTCAAATATTCATCTTTAGGTACCTACCCACAGGGGGTAGGTTTACAAAAATAAATGATTGATTGATTGATTGAATATTAGTCCGATATAGATTCCATGATAAATATACGCTGGAGGTGTGCCCTGAAGGATCGTTTGGTGTTTAGGCGGTAGGGGTATGGTACAGCGCATGAAGGATTTTCATCACATAAAAAGCAATATAAAACAAATGATAGCCTAGCGGTATGACCGTTGGACTGACAAGTCAAAGATCGCAAGTTCGAATCTAAGTCACGCACCACTGTCTTTTCGAAGTCATGTGCGTATTATAAACGAATTATCACTTGCTTAAAATGGTGAAGGAAAACATCGTGAGGAAACCAGCACATCTGAGAGATTTTCTCGATGGTGTATAAAACCATCATGTCAGAGACCTACGGGTGGCTTACGGGTGGGAGATTAGGTTAATCATCAACCACACGATAAGAAGAAGAAGAAGAACATATAAAAAAGTAGTCCATGATATGCTTTTCACATATGAAAAAAAGGGCTGGTAATACGACGGGCTGAAAGTGCAGGTTCAAATGCTACAAAATTATTCAACTTTAATGTTGCGACGCATGAGTTAATACGTTTGATTTATTTATCTGTTAATGAAACCTTTTTAATAGAAAATAATTATTTTATTTAACATCAGGATTTCGATAAACAACTCTACTTGGTGTGTTACGTAATTAACGCCATCTTTTCTATCTACGATTGCCCTGGATCCCTGCAGTAACAATATCCTTTGAAGCACACTGCTAAGGTGTTCTTGTGGCAGTAGTTGATACAGCGGCTGTGAGAAAAACACACCTTCGGGAGCAGTCCTACTGGAAAAGGTAAATAATTTACTTCACTATTAAAATATTAAGGTTTGATTGCACAAATTTTAACCGTAATCAACATTTACTGTGTCATTTTGATGGAATTTACATAGAAAAACTATAATTTTTTTTTGAATTATTATTACACTAGCTGTACCCGTGGCCTTGCTCACGTCAAAGTAATCTTGACGCCAAACTAAGATTTCAATTAATCATACATACAAACTCAAACCTGATTCCCATTGAGGTAGGCAGAAACTATATAGTTTATCTTACATTCATGAAGAATGCATGCTCGATGGCTTAGTTTATTAACCTGCCTTTTTTGAGAAGGTCAGGTACGTTGGTTGATCTCAGACCCTCCACCCCTTCCTTTTTTTAGTAATAATTGTTGCATTATTCTATTATTGTCTATCCTCTTTGACGCCACCCTTATACAGACAGCCGTGACTTTTCAGATACTTGACAGCTGCCCTAGCAACCCAAACTCATACAGATAAATCTTCGAAAAGCATTAATGCATGCGTAGAGAACTTAGTTTTAGTGCAAAAAGGTATACGGTCGTGAGCAGGATTAGAACCTGCGGTTCCCGGATAAATGCTCCAGGCACTCTGACCGCTATGCCATATTGACCTCTGCTCACTACTGCGAATTCTTATTCCACATTTTAATATGTCTTTTGATGACGTCATTGCTATCTATTCAGTCCCTATATAGGTGACCGAACCGACACGACTAATGTTGCAGTTAATACAATGTCGTACAGATTTTATGCGAATTCGCGGTTTACTACCGCAGAGGTCAGCTGAAAGCTAGATGGGACGTAGATGATCTTACGTTATTTTCTGTTTCCCAATAGTATTAACGAAATTTGATAAGCTGCCGTTACAAATGTTCCCGAATGACTGTACCGGCGGCCTATCTCTATGGAGTGCACTCCCTCTTTCTTCACTCACGTATTCCGGTGGGACGGCAATCCGACACGTCCGGAGTGAGATCAGGCGCAGAACTGACAGCATGACAATATGTGTTGGCCAAAATGATAATGTCACATACATAGGTACAAACATAAATTCACGTCTTTGGCCTAGGCTTCGAGTAGGCAGTCACTATAGAACGCCACCTGCTAAGATCCTTACATACTCTTTTTGCTTCTATCGCGTTCATACGTCTGTTCACACACGCATGCAGGTTGTGAGCACTACTTTTTTTGACCTTTTAGTGAGTTTCGGTGGGTCAGTTTATATCCATTTAGGGATCTCAGAATTTCCACTTACACCTGCCTCGTCTTTTCAACAGGACTCTAAGCATACTATTTTCAGTTTCTGTCACTGCATCTTTAATTAAAAATGAAAATATTAATGGTCATCAATCTTGTGCAGTGTAAAGAGAATCTTAGAAAAACTGACTTATTAGTCTAGTGGTTGCAAGTGAGTATAAGCGTCGGTAAGTCTTGTCGGGTTTGATCACCGGGTCGAAAAAAGTGTTGTTGAGTTCTATAATGGAGTTTTTAGTAGAGCTTGGATCTGGCTCGTTGTTTATTTTTCCAACATTTAATACCCGATCTATAAAACGAATGCCCAAGATGCAGGTACTGATAGTCTGTTCCAATCTCCGCTTAGTAAACATTCGTTGAGGTTAAGCAATGTTTTACACGGTATTTTATTGGATAGGGTAATGATGACGCTAACTGCAGCATTTTCATTAAACCCTTTCGTGCATCGGATGGCGCATTAAGTTTTCAGTCCCATTTGTTGATAATAGACATCGATCGACTTCAACTGTTGTAGCTCCTAGAACATCGTAAAAGAGATATTTTTGATGCCAAGTATAGAACACGCCATGGCTCTTGTAGGACTTTTATTTTTGGTGAAGTTTCAGTTCAAAAGAAATTTTCGTACCATAATTGTTACGGTGAGCACAACGTTCTTAGTTATTACCCTTGGTTTTAAAACTTTAAATTTTAATCAAATGCACAAAGGATGATAAAATAAATAATTCAAAATATCATCGAGAATGTGCTCTCCAACCACCTCAATAGCTGGACAGCCTCTAACAAAATCATCAGTAATGCTTATTTGATATTTCGCTATTACCTATTTATGGATGAGGCAATTAAATTAATCCTAAGGCCAGGCTGAGGGAATGTGTAGTTTTGTTACTAAATAGTTATTGGGGGCTGAGTTGTCCGCGTCCGTAGGAAACTTCCCTTAAAATGGAATCCCTACACGTAGCCCCTAGGTGGTGCAAAACAGGCAACACACCTCTGGTTGGAGGCTTCGACCACGGCTGTTTACCATCCACCGGACGAAGCCGTTATGGTAGTGGGCAGTTGCATCAACTCCCCAACTATAGTTCTTCCAAAATCTATCCACTCTAATTAAGAGTGAATAGATTTATTCTGGATATACGTGCTCCATCCTCGGCCACACCGTCGCTTGCTATCAGGCGAGTTGGTGGCCAAACGTAGATCCATTTGATCATTTTTTTTTTATATAATTTATGACAGATTTTAAAAATGACTTTTCTATGGAAAGAAGTACCATGACTAATGAAGAGATCTGATTGATAAAAAATTTACATAACGCTAACGTGTAACATCTTCACTGTGCTTCACCATATTGATATGAGACAGCAAGAGAAACACATAAAAAGTGGGTTTATATTACAAAAGGACACGAAAAACTAAAATAACGTTGTTTTTCTGCGAAATAACAGATAAACCTTGTATTATCAGAATTAAAAATATGCAAAAATAATATCCTGTATCGGGATTCGATCGTCATACTTATACTGTGCCAGTTACCTATGTACGGTATGTAACTAATTACTCAGTTGACAATATTGCTAAAATAGGCATTCACAATCTACTAATGAAAATACAAAACCGGTAAATGCTTGGTCCCCATGTGATAAAGCGCAATGATACCTTTTGCAGTGCTTATCATTTTTGATAAGCTATATAACAGTGCTATTTTTATTGAAATCCGTCCAAATTAGATTCTGAGTGTCAGATGTTTAACATCACTGCTCAGCTCCCTTGGGGAAATGCGCAATTTTGAATAGCCTATAAGTTGACCCGGCTTTTGACGATATTTTTTACAAATTTTCAGTTGTTTCTTTTTCTTGGTTTGGACGCCAACCTCGGACATACAAACAGACAAAAATACTCAAATTTTAAAAACAACAAATTTGGCATTAGAATCGATTGAATAACACATTATGAAAGAAAAAAAAACCAAAAAGCGAATATGAAATTTTCAGGCTTTCGAGTTACGATTTTATTATAAGTATAGACTAGAAATATTGGACAATATTATTAGAAACCACTAGTGAGGATAACAAAAAGTGAACAAGTTAAAAGGCTAGTGGTACTTCGTAACATAGGAACGTCTGCACTCGAACTAGGTTTACACCTGTATCTCAAGATGCAGCTCTTCCCCTCCAAAAAGTTTGACAGTTTTTTAGCCATATATGAATAGTAAGTAATATTTATACATCAAGTGCGTGTGTAGGTAAATATGTGAAGTGGATAGTGTAGATGTGAGTGTATGTAGTGTGAAAGTATGTGTATTTTTTATTTTATTGTCAAAATAATAAACAACTTTTAACCGGATTAATCACGTGTACGAAAGCTGCAAAGTGTTCGAAACGTCAGGAAAAACAAAAAAACCGAATACACGCGATTAATCCGGTTAAAAGTTGTTTTATTATAATGTGTAGTGATCGCGCAAACGTAAGATATTACAAAATAATAAAGTTTTGTTTAAAGTAATGTTGGTGCAACCGATCCTCAACTTAATTTATAACCCTAACCAACATGCCTCGTTCGCCCAGCTGAGCATGAGGTCTCCGGTTCGATTCCCGAGTCGGGTAAAGTGTTATTGTGTTTTTCAATTAGGGAATTTTCAGTAGTTGCCTGTTTGGAATTCTGCCCGGTCGATGGCAACAAGGTCACCTGCCTAAATAACAGTATTGGTTAAATGTGGTTATACAACTGTGTACACCTCTGCCTAGCCCCTCGGAGAATAATACAGGCGTGATATTATATTTATGTAATGAAAAAAAATTTCATCATAAAGGCTCAAAAATCCGGGCTGCTACTGAGAATTTCCTAGCAGAAAACACCCAATAATACAATACGAATAAAATAAGTGTGCCGCTCTGAAGTTAAGCTTTTCGCGTGTCAGGCATGCGCACTACTGTTTCAACCGTACTATGGACTAAACAGTAGGTCTGCGCAGGCAACTTCAGAGCGGCACACTACATATACACATGCGCCCGCACACACACACGCACACACACACGCACACATGCACCTTAGTATTTTCACACTCATCCAACTATGTAACGTTGCACTTGATCGTCTATGTAATAATACCTATGAAAGAGACTGGATTCTGCACACAGTGTATCCTGGTACGAGATCCAGTGTTGCCTAAAAATGAACAACTGTTTTTATGTCAATAAAAAACTTTACTTAAACTTGTATAATTCGTTCTGTATCTATTGCATACACTTTTGAAAATACTTACATTGATGATCATGTTTTACTACAGTGTGTACTTGGCGGGGTTCCGAACTGGACTCAACCATAACAGAAGTCAATGTTATGGCCAATAGGCACAGTACTGTGATCTTCATCATGTAATGCCTCCGTTATATGTTGGAACAAAATTTTAGGGCACTTTGTATATAGCAATATTTATGCGTAAGAAATTATATTTTCTGGTCAATTAGCTTATGGGTATTAATTTGAGATAAGTCAATTGACTTAAGAAGCGGGTCCATATGGCTAACGCATTGACGTTTAATTGGTGCATGAGAAATACGTCAATAAAAAAACCGTTTGTGTAGGCACGGTCTTTTATTTACTTTTTACTTCTTAACATAACATAAACATAACATAGCATCTCGCCTGTATTCCCCGAAGGGGTAGGCAGAGGTGTACACAATTGTACACCCACATTTCAACAATGCTGTTATTAAGTCCCATGTAATAGGTGGTGAGCCTATTGCCATCAACCGGGCACATTTCCAAACTCCGGGCTGCTACTGAGAATTTCCTAACAGAAAAACTCAATAACACTTTGCCCGACCCGGGAATCGAACCCGAGACCTCCTGCTCAGCAGTCGCGCTACGGACCACTAAACCAACGAGGCAGTTTTTTACTTCTTACCTTCATAATAATTTGTGTTACGTGAACGAGCCGGCCGACTGTTTTGTGTGAGGTGTTTAGCTGTAGGTACTGTCATAGGCTATAATGGAATTTATATCATAGCATACATAATGTAATATATAAGTAGGTATATCATTTTATCTTTAATTTTATAACAATACACAGACACATGCACACACACTATGACTAACACCTTTTTATGTATTTAATAAGATTAGTTTCGAGCGTTTAGCACTCGTGGGTTGCAGCTGAAAACCAGCGTCGGGTTGTCAGTACTACTGCCTCCCGACATTATGCTGAGCTGCGGCCCTTTTGGCACTACAATGTTTTGTCGTGTTTGACAGAAACATCTGTCCACATCTGTCTAGAACATATTGTTATACCATGTGTATTGTGTATGTGTCTAATATTGTAATCTGTTGTTTGTTTCTGTTATGTGCCAATAAACTTATTTCTTTCTTTCTTTCTTTTTTATTTAGAATATTGTATATTATTACTAAGCTAGCTGTGCCTGTGACATAATTTGCAAGGGACTTGTATAAATACCTAGTCTATTATATTCTGTTAGTTATAGTTATCTAATATATAAAATTCTCGTGTCACAGTTTTCGTTGCCATACTCCTCCGAAACGGCTAGACCGATTTTGATGAAATTTTTTGTGCTTATCCGGTATCTATGAGAATCGGCCAACATCTATTTTTCATCCCCCTAAATGTTAGGGGTAGTCCACCCCTAAATTTTTTATTTATATGGCAAAACAACGTTTGCCGGGTCAGCTAGTTAGTAGTATAGATTCTGCCTGCGACTTCTTGTGTGTGGACTTCAGGATTAGGTCCAGCCGGGCTAAAAAGTATCCTATGTATTAATCCAGGTTATAAACTATCTGTGTAGCAAATTTCATCGAAATACGTTCAGTAGTTATTGCGTAAAAGAGTGACTCCATTCTCACAAACTTTCGGATGTTCTGAATTCTGCAAGTTATCAAATTCGTGTTTTAAACCCTAAAATTTTCTTTTAAATCTGTTAGATCCGTTTATTTATATATTTATTTATTTATTCATTTGATCTTACAAGCTAACAGATGTCACATCCAAAACGCTTACAAGATTAATTACTAACAATTGAATTATAGCTGAATATATTTCACATTGTCATCAATTTGTGCAATAGATTTTTATAAAATAGCAATAATGTCAAAATCTTTATATAATAATAACAATAAATTAAAATTATGAATTAAATTGACTGTGAATAATAGAATGTCAATTAAGTATCAATTTAAAATAAATTAAAAAATAGCAATATGTCCGATAATAATTATTATGTCACTTTTTAAGTATGTATACAATAATTGTGATTTAAAATTACACGAAATATATTATACAAATGTCCTAATACATCGGCAAATAAGTCTAGTTCGTGGTGCTGTGCAAGTATGTCCCCAATACTGCGGAGTGCACGATTGGTGGGTGCGTGTCGTCCACGCTCGGTGCGCGCGGCGGGCGCCTCCAGCAGCCGCGGGCGGCGGCGCAGCGCTACCTGACCTCCCGAGTCCATTGATATGTTCCCGGGGACCAAAATACGGACATAGGTAAGAAGCCATACTTTCTTGTATGAAATTCACACTAAGAGCCCGGAGTTTGGAATTGTGCTCGGTTGATTGCAAAAGCCTCATCACCTAATATGGATATATAACTGTTTTTGTACCTACACCTCTGCTTGCCCCCTTGGGGAACAAAAGGCGTCATGCTATGTGAAATTGGAGTAAAAATAAAGATGTATAAAGCCAGCGTTGTGCTTACTTCTCGTCCAACGTCCAGTCTTATTTCTTTATAAACCTGACTTATGTTAAGCACCAAGAAAAAATATAAACCACACAAAATACATAAACGACAGTTTACCCCACACAAACAAGGGTGCACACATTTCATTAACCTTTACAGTTTAATCCGCAATCCATCGGATTCATTCGCTTTTTTTCGATAGTCCTTCACAACGTATATCGTTCTGGCAAAGCGGCTGATCAAATCAACCGTTTATTTGTACGGGGGCACTCGGCCGTGGCGGATATCGCGGATATTCCCGCGGATACGCAGATATTTGCGGTGTGCATTCGGAATTTAAATAGCGCGCTTGTGTATATTGGTGCGAGCACTAATTTGTAGTGTCCTGTTAATTCCGTGACATTTTGGTCACATTAGCTTGTTGTGGTCTAAAATTATACGCTGTCGACAGCGGTTTGTTTGTAGCTTCTATTTATTGGTGAATCAATATGTTCTATATACAGGGACGGAATCGAGTATAACTTGTTTATATTCATTGTTGCACTTTTCCATATATATTATTATTTCTATGCTTTTTTGAAAGTGGGGGTCTAGTCTCTCTTCATCTTCGTGTGGTTGATGAACAACCTAGTGTTAGACTTTAAACCACCCATAGGTTTTTTACACCATCGAGAAGATCTCTCATGTCTGCTGGTTTCCTCACGATGTTTTTCTTCACCGTTTTAAGCAAGTGATAATTAATTTCTAATACGCACATGACTCGAAAAGTCAGTGGTCTTGGATTCAAACTTGCGACCTTTGACTTGCCAGTCCAACGGTCTTACTACTAGGCTATCACTGCTCCTGGGGGTCTTGTGACTTTATAACACATAATTTTTATGGCTATAAACAGGTTTTATATAATTGTCAAATTAAAAGCACCCACATAATTAACTACCCTAAATCATAGTACTTATACGAAACAAGAGAGACAATGTGTTTCTTGAAGGCAACATAAAATTGAGTTACGCTTGAGAAATCGTACGTAAATCATGTGTCAAGTTTTTTTTCTTTTATAAATAAATATTATTTATGAGTAACAAAAATTACACATAGCAAGAATTTATCATCTCAGTGTATACCTATTTTAACAATATGAGAACTATTTGGCAGTAAAAGATGTTTTTGAATTTAAATTTTATTTTTAATTAGGCAGCAAAGTTCATCGCATAGGCCCAATAACGTTACACAACCTCCAATAAAATCATCACTAAACCCTAAATCCTAAACAAAAACCTATTAATTCTAAACTTAATCCCAAATTAACAACACCACATAAAATGTCCCGAAAATTAACCCTCTCATCACTGCGCGCACTAAATTCGAAAATTCGTATTCCAAATATTCGAATATTCGTATCGACCGTTGACGGTAGATCGAAATTAACTAGGGATTGGTTGTCCAATCAGGCTGATAGCACTGTTATGGGGCGCTCCACTTAATAATATCCCACAATAGTGTTCACACTTTCTATTTAGTGCAACGTTGATTGGCAATCAACAATTTTATAGGGCTGTTTAATTTGTTATTAAGGATTATTGAGGTAAATTGTGTAATTATCATGTGGAATGTTTTTGAATTTAAGTTCATTTATGATGTATGAGGAAAATATGTATATTAATTTTAATTTCCTATTATTCAGTTTCTTTTCATGGATATCAATTGAGTATATCTAATTTAGATACAGATTTTAATCTCTAAAGCAAGTTAATAATAAAAACTGCATTACTACGAATTTTTTAAGTCCCAGATTTATATTCCTTCAAGTAAAGCAAATGTCAAAAGTCTCATAAAACAGGCGTTTACATACAATACCCGATTTTATTGCAAATAACGAGGCTAAATTAGGGAAAGGTATATATAAAAATAAATTAATAATTCACATATTTTATTGAACATAATTTTCTTTCATTGTCGGTAACATTGTAAGAAACATCGCGATGACATACTCATAAAAGAATAAAGCAAGTGATTCTTTATCTGTTTGCGTAGGTGTGGCTATAAAAACCGCGAGTTACGACCGCGCGTCGCTCACATGTCACCCGCTAACAGCGTATTTACGTACCTGAGTTACGGATGGAAACTGTTCAAAGGATGCGTGTATATTGTCCTGAAAATATACAAATGTGTAAGGATGTAGACGATAACGGTAACGGTTTACCTACTTACAGGAAAAATAATATAATTATAGCATGAATTGACGTTTTAAAGGTTTTTTTTTATTCCATGTGTGTAAAACTCCTACTAAAGGCTTCTTACTTGGCTTAATTATTGCTACTACCTTTTGACAGAACATCAAACTATGATGGATTAACGTGCTCTACAAAGCACGGAGAAAAATTATGTAAGTAATGTAGTAAGTGTATAAAAGTGAAACAATTATTTACAATTCAAGATATGTCTTTGAAAAAGCATTAACGCATGCTTAGCGAACTTGTAGTCTTTTTCCATTTAATATTGTAATTATTTACAAGACTATACTATTTATTAAGCGATTGTAGAAAAATAATGCAATATTAGTGATTAGCATAAACCTACCAGCTTAAAAACTAATTTCAATGATAACCACCTATTTTGTCGACTGGCGAAGGAGAACCGTTTTGACTTTCTAAGGTCAACTATTAACCAGGGTATTTTCAAAGTCTATTAAAAAATAACTTATCTTCAAACTTACCAACATGCACATCTCTTAACCGGCTAATCATCGAAGTCTCACCATTTTGTCAAAACAAAACGACGGTCAGTTGACGCCGCTCCGTAATTGACTTCATTACATATTCGTTAAAGTTATTTGTCGAGAGCTCCTTCCACTTACATTCCCGCTTATTTGGTGGCCCACGACATGTTTATTGCCGTCCTTTCTTTGAAAATTTTGGATTTTTTGAGATGTTATTTTGTGACATAGGCTAATTGGTGTTTACTGATTAACTGATTTAGTGATTGAAGTATGAATGTTTATTAAGTATTTTTCTTTCTGAATGTGAATTTTAATAAGCTTGAAACATAAAACATTAATCGTAAAGTAACTCTGGAATTAATCATTAACCATGCATTAAAGTACCTAATTATTAATGTGTGATATTAAATGGAAAAAGAATACGGTCGCGAACAGGATTCGAACCTGCGCCTCCCGGATAAATCCTCCAGGCGCTCTGAACACTAAGGCATCTCGACCTCTGCTCACCACCGCGAATCCTTCTTCCATATTTTAACACGTCTTAAGGCGACGTCATTGCTATCTATTCAGGGAGGCGCAGGTTCGAATCCTGTTCGCGACCGTATTCTTTTTCCATTTAATATAATAACTTTAGAGTTCGGTAAGCATGCGTTAATGCTTTTCAAATATTTATCTTTTATTAATGTGTGGTTAATTATTAACCTAGTCTGCCATGGATTTACACACTATGACGAATAAGCTATGCCTTCAGGTGTGCTAGCTGTATGTTGTATTTCACCAATTTAAGCAAGTGACAATTAAATTATTATAATCTGCGGTTTATACCTGTGACCTTTGACTGGTCAGTCTAAAGGTGTCATTCTTCTCAGCTATTCTTCGATCAACTAATGTTTTTTATTCAAATTCAAATTCAAATTTTTATTCTGTAAATAGGTCTTTACAAACTCTTTTACAAGTCATTTTTTAATCTAGAAGGCGCCGGTATTTCCTATCTGACTACCTCGGAGAAGAAAAACCGAAACAAACTCAGAGGTCACTGTCTCTTTTAAAGTCCAGACATCATCTTTATGGTTATGTGAGCGTAATCATGTAGGGTGTCTGGAAAGGCCTTTTGAAGAAAGAACCGTAGCAATTTTAAGTTGACCAGTCCTAACTGACGGCACACATGCATCAGTCACCGTAAAGCTCGAACCATAATTTAGGGAGCTCAACGACCTGTCGCAAGGCGATACCAGATCGGCAGGACATTTGCGTAGGCCATACAAATACTAAAAACTGCCAGACAGTTACAAATCTAAAAGAAAGGGAATATATAACCGACATGATGCTCACATTCACAAATTTCTATTATTATATTCAAAATGTAAAAATATATTATGATTTAATTAAAATGTCAAGTTAAATTTTATTACAATGTTTTGATATTAGTAATCGAAGCAATTAATCCTCCAGTAAAATTATTCGGGTCACTTAAATAAATATGGAATTCGGTAAAATAAAGGATCTGATAATTCAGTAATATCTTAGGTTTTCGTGATCATTACGCATTATAATAAAACAACTTTTATCCGGATTACATACATACATAAACTCACGCCTTTCTCCCATGGAGGTAGGCAGAAACTACAGAACGCCACCTGCTACGATCCTTACATATGCTTTTTAATCAGATTAATCGGATTAATCGCGTGTATTATTGGTTTTTGTTTGTGTTGTTGTGACCATGAACACTGCAAAGTGTTAGAAACGTCAGGAAAAATTAAAACCTATAATACACGCGATTAATCCGGTTAAAAGTTGTTTTATTATGAACTGTTTTTTTTTTGAACGACGTGTCCGTAATTTAATCAGCCTATATATAAAAGGTAGGAAATTCCTTCCTATCAGACTTCTAGATCATAGTAATATCTAAAGGAGTTTGTAATGATTTGAACAGGTAACTATCAATAAATCTATCCACATTGATAATAACTAAAATAGCAGCAAGCCTCATTCCCCGAAGGGGTTGGCAAAGATTGTACATTCACATTTCACAAAGTCAAGGTGGTGAGCCTATTACCATCTACCGGGCACATTTCCAAACTCCGGGCTGCTGTCGAGAATTTTCTAATAGAAAAATTCAATAACACTTTGCCTGACCTGGGAATTGAACTCAGGATCAAAGTCAAAGTCACAGTCAAAAGGTTTTTATTTCAAACAGGCAAATTACATGCACTTAAGAAACGTCAAATGATTCTAGTTGCTCGGTTCCAAAAAGTTGATCATATGGAGAAGAGCCGGCAAGAAACACCATATCGAACCCGGGACCTCAAGCTCAGCAGTCGCGCTTGTGACCTCTAGACCAACGAGGCAGTCTTTTAGTGATAATAACTAAAAACACACAATTAAAACACTAAACACCGTATAAGCCCTACACTAGCACATAAAGGGCGGTACACACACCCAGCATGCGGCTAATGGCGATCTGAGTGGTTTCACGTGTACACCCACCTTAGCGTGCGGGGCGCCGCTAAATCCCCTACTTTTAGTTTTTTACTAACTTCTGCGTAAAGTGCACATTGTATCGCTCTCTCTCATAAGAGGATTTTACGGAGATTCACGGCTTAAGTTGAAATGTTAATTTTATTTGTGAAGCTATATATTAAACTGCTTGGTTGGTCTAGTGGTCCCAAGCGCGACTGCTGAGAATGAGGCCTCGGGTTCGATTCCCAGGTCGGACAAAGTATTATTGAGATTTTATTAGTAAATTCTCAGTAGCAGCCCGGAGTTTGGAATTGTACCCAGTTTATGGCAATAGGCTCTACACCTACATGGGACTTAATGACAGCATTGGCGAAATGTGGGTGTACGACTGTTGTACACCTCTGCCTACCCCTTCGGGGAATATAGGCGTGATACTATATTATGTTCTGCTAAATATTAAGTGCATAATTAATGAGTGATTTATATTCTTTATGTGTTAAAGTGTGAAAGGGTTATTAAATTGTTTTTTTACTCTGTTGACTCAGTGACTCAAAATGAGTCTTGTCCGATACGAGAGAACGCCGCTTGGTTCGATTTTTGGCAGTTTAATTAAGGTAGAGCTTTAAAATCCATTAGCTTATTCGATTCCATCAACATCCGATAATTTATAAATAGTATCATAAATAGGGCAATATATACTTACATAAAAACAAATATGGATAATAATATTTTTATAAATAAGCACCCAAATACTTTATATATTATTGTCATAACTATAATTAATATATATATAATAAATTTTAGAACCTGTATTGTTATGTTGCTGTGCCCTTACCGGGTTTCATGTTGGAATTAATATATAATTGTTCTACATCTTTGTAATGACATGAATACAATAAAAAGTTGTGAGTTTTGAAACTTCCATACAACGAATTTTATCAGTTTATGTATGTTGTGTCAATTTTTTTTATTAATATCCCGGATAAATGTATTGTGGAAGAGAGTCTGGGCAGTTGCGTTAACTCCCCAACTATCGTTCTCCCGAAATTTATCAACTCTACTTAGAGTGAATAAATTTCTACTGTATCTATGTGCTCCATGTTCGGCCAAACCGTCGCTTACCATCAGGCGAGTTGGTGGCTAAACGTAGTCCATTTTTGGTAAGAAATGAAAAAATGGGTACGACAGAAATGGTTCTAAGTTGCACCCTGTATGTGATAATTGAAGTATAACTACAAGATCTTTTGTTAATTGTAGGAAACTGTTTTGTTTTTCAGTATT
Organism: Xylocampa areola; assembly: GCA_935421205.1. Taxonomy (NCBI): domain Eukaryota; kingdom Metazoa; phylum Arthropoda; class Insecta; order Lepidoptera; family Noctuidae; genus Xylocampa; species Xylocampa areola. Next base: position 20,169,382 of record OW285208.1, read on the forward strand.
TTACGAGTTTTTTTATATCTTTTGGAATAAAGTTTAAGTATTAATATAACATAGTAATAATAACCACTTCGGTGGGGTTACTCTTGAAACTAATACTACTTCCAATCCAATTCCATATTACATTAATAGTATAATTATATTTAGTTCATATTATATTAAATAGTCACCTTAAAACAACGCGTAATTTTAAAATAAATTTACCTACAATACAGTTGCCTCAATTTTAAAGCATGTTGTCTTCATATTATCCCGAATCCATAATGATTTATTAGACATTTTGGTATTTAAAAGTACGAACTGACATATTTTCAATGTCAATCGAGCGGAATTATTTTCAAGAGTACCACTAATTATATTGACAAGCATTATTTGTCAATCTAAAATTAGAGTAGTAAAACGGTAAGGTTGTGAGAAAAGATTAATCGTTTTTTTAACCGACTTCCAAAACGAAGGAGGTTATCAATTTGGTTGTATTTTTATTAACTATAGACCACAAAACTCAATAAAACCATAAAATCATGAGTAAACAAAAAAAAAAAACGAAGCACCAATTTTCTCTTATTTTATTTTTATTTAACTGTATTAAATAAAAACAGGATTAATCGCGTGTAGGTTTTTTGTTTTTCCTGACGTTTCGAACACTTTGCAGCGTTCATGGTCGCAGGAGGACTAAGGTGTCAGGTGTCTCAACAGTTTATTTAAAATTATTTCAGTCTACCGTACATATAATTGATAAAATTCATAATATTATTTTTGTCTCTGATACATATTTATAACTAAATCGCGACGGTATTTCCTAAGACTATCCCTGAGAAGAAATACCGAAACAAACTCAGAGGTCACAGTCGTTTTAAATTTAGAGATACAATTTTACAATTTTATCGAATTATAAACTAAAAGGTGTTCCGATGCACGCAGTAATCGCTCACAGTATCTTGATTTTTCTTGTGACTTGACTTTGTTTGAGACTTGATGAACGTCAAAAACCAATAATACACGCGATTAATCCGGTTAAAAGTTGTTTTATTATAATGTGTAGTGATCGCGTAAATAGAAACAGTTTTATATTCTTTATGTAACTACTTATAAAAAAAAATGGAGTAGCAATAAAACATCAAATTCCATACGTTTGGCGGCAGTCATAATAAAAATGTTTTTCAATAGTGTTTTCAGGATGTTATAAAATTTTAGGTGTTTTGTATTTCCCTAGAATGTTAATTGAAAATTGAGAGGCAGCAAAGTAGTTTTACGATTTACGTAATATATTTAAAGGGTTATTATTAGGAACATTTGTGTGACGATATATATATACTTAAATATATTATCTATCTATATAATTTTTTTTTACTAAGAGTATGGCATTTTTAGATAGAAAGTAAAAAAAAAAAACTATTACATATTTTTTTTTCGTAATGAAATGCAAGTAAAAACTCGGGCCACAATATCAAAATGGCGGCTTATTTATTATCCACGTGAGATAAATATGAAAAAAAAAGATCACGAGAGATCGTCTCTCATCACCAATATCACCACGTCGAAGATGTCAACAGTATTACACTTTTCATGATTTTATAATTATCTAGCTGATACCCGCGACATCGTCTGCGTGGGATTTGTATTTACTGACAGTTTATTTTAGTTTATTTTTCTCCGAAACTAATTTTTTTTAGGAATTCCGTTATTCGGCTTCATATAAGCCTAAGTTACTTGTATAAACGTTATTTTATTTGTGTCTGTATGTTTGGAGTACTGTGAGAAGTCTGTGTGCTAGTTGTGTCTTTTTAATATATGTATTAAGTTTGTCTTGATTAGTGTAAGTAGCCTGCGGCCGTTCTAATTAAGGTTAAATATAAATAAATAAATAAAAAATAATAATTAACTAACTGCTAACAATTCAATCAAAATCGGAATTTTTCCTTTTTTTTTGAAGAACCCATAAATATGTAGTCAGCTACCTGCCAGTAAAATCTTATCAGATTCAGTCCAGTTGTTTCTAAGATTAGCCGGAACAAGCAGACAGACAGACAAAAAAATAATTAAAAACTGGTTTTTAGGCATAGGCATTGTTCAAATAACTATATAAGCTTAAAAAAAAACTGTTATTTTGACATTACAAACAGACAGTAAAATTTTATTTATTTGTACTAATTATAAATATAAAAATGCGCAAAAATAAAAACGTTTTAAATTCGTTGTTACAATAACAATGTCCCACATTATAATTATATCTGTCGCTGGCTACTTAATGGAGCGCTCATGACATGCCTGCCTACCCCAATTATATTACAGTCGAGATGAAAGCGTAATAATCATATAATTACCGTGACCAATCGTCACCGGGAATTCTGTTATTTTTTAATATGTGAGACGAGAAAAGATGTCGAAAAATTGAATTTATATTTTTGAAAGGAAAAGTAGATATTAATAATAATGTCGCGTTATTTGAGCATCATCATTGTACTAGAATTTTAATATATTTCAGTACATTATCAGTACAGTTGTTTAAAATTTTATTTCAGTTTTAATTGACTACTAAAGTCTTTCCGCTATTAAATTCAATTTATAGAGTTATGGAAGATGTTGATTTTGTGTCGACGAGTTTACCCGTATTTACAGATAAATATTTCAAACACATTAACGCATGCGTAGCGAACTCTAAGGTTATGCGTTTATGGTCGTGAGCAGGGTTGCTCATTTTACCAAATTCTTTTCCACATTTTAGTCGTGTCTGTTCAGTCACCTGTATAGGGACTAAATAGATAGCACTGACGTCGCCAAAAGACTTGTTAAAATATGGATGAAGAATTCGCGGTGGTGAGCACAGGTCGAGATGGCTTAGTGGTCAGAGCGCTTGGAGTATTAATCCGGGAAGCGCAGGTTCGAATCCTGCCCACGGCCGTATTCTTCTTTATGATTGCCAAATTAAGATCTATGACAGCCGTTACAGGTAGTCAGAGGACTGAAAGTCTGACAACCAGTCAGCTCACGAAGTATCGTGTTACTCAGTAACTGGGTTGTGGAGGTCAGATAGGCACGCTCCACGTAAAGTAGGTACTGGTTGCATCCGGTTTGACTGGAAGCCGACCCCAATATAATTGGGAAAAGGATAGGCAGATTGATTTATTATTTATGCATAAGTTTACAGAGGTGGACTTAATGACATAAGCATTCTCTCATATTTTTTTTGCAGAAAGGATAAATCGTTTTTTTTTTCTCGGTTTTTTTTTCAAACGTTTTCTCTTTATATTTTACTAGCCCGCGACTTCGTCTGCTGAGCTTCAGAATTAGGTCCAGCCGGGATAAAAAGTACCCTATGTGTTAATCCAGGTTACAAACTATCTGTCTGCCAAATTTCATCCAAATCTGTACAGTAGTTTTTGCGTGAAATAGTACCAAACATCCATGCGTACAAACTTTCGCGTTTATAATATTATTAGGATTAGTTAGTACACCGAATATTCAGAATATCGGGAAAGGATCTACTTACGTATATAATAATCCAGTAAATTTAAACCAAAGTTAGGTGTATGAAAACATATAAATCACACTAGTAAATGACTCCGGTTCGGCCCGTGCCAATACATCACGGTTCTGTAAAGGACTGCACTACATATTTTATATATGATATATAATTTATATGCATATTTTATAGCCTTTGTGATTTACTGCTGGAGTCTAAGATTATGGAATAGGGTTTGATATTAGCTATTAGCTGTATGCAGTTGCTATATGCGTTATGTTCGTGAACGGGTGCCGTTAGTTGGGGCTGGTCATCTCTAAACTGTCATGGCTAAGTTTTGAATTGTAACTAGACTTTTTTTATGGGATAGGGGGTAACCGAGCAGTCGGATCGCCTGATGGTAAGCGATTATCGCTGCTCATGGACACCCGCAAGCCCAGAGGAGTTGCAAGTGCGTTGCCAGTCGTTTGGGCCTCCGGTACCCTCATTCACTCGGCGAAACACAACGCAAGCGTTGTTTTGCGTCGGTTTTCTGTGAGGCCGTGGTATCACTCCGGTTGAGCCGGCCCATTCGTGTCAAAGCATTTCCCGCGGTGAAAATCCTTAGATCCTTTGTTCGTTTCTTTACATTCCCAATCGTAGAGTGTAAAAGTCTGTGCCATAGACAAACGCGGTGTACACGGTAGGGTGCCGAAGCATGGCTTTCCCACGGTAATTAGACTCTATAGACTTCACATTACATTGTTCTCACATATGTTTTTTTAATATTGTAAATACAATGTAAACAACAATATTGTAACTGTTTGATGAAAAAGAGTAACCGTGGAGTTTCTTGCCCGTTCTTCTCCATAGGAATCTACACTTTGGAACGTGGCAACTACGGGTAGTTTTAACAACAATTCAAAAGTGCCTGTAATCTACTAATTGAAATAAATGCTTTGACTTTGACTTAAAGCACTTAAATAAACACAAAAAAATTCATCAAATTTTGTGGAGTTTTGCGAGACTGACACACCGCAATTCTATTTCTTTTTATATTCTAGAAAATTTATTATAGTTTTTATATTATAAGGATTTGGCGTCAATTCTAATGTAGCAAACTAAACTAAATTTAGAATGTCCTTGTCTTTTACTAAAAGTTACTATATGAGCAAGATGGGACGAATCATGAGATGTCAAATTCGAATTTAGGCACGTCAAATTAAAATGTCTGTACATTTTTAGTAGGCACAGTTTTAGGTAGCCACTAAAATTAGGGACGTCAAACAAAATATGTAAGACCATTTTAGATTGACACGATTAAATTTAAATTTGACGTCATCCCGGCCCGCTCATATAGTAACAGTTAGTAAAAGACTATAAATATTGAGTTGGCACAAAAGTAATGAGACACTTGGTTTACGTTTTATATTTTTTTATTATTATTACAATACATAAAGCTTAGTCAATGATGTAATCACCATTAGCATCTAAGACTTCTTGCCAACGATCCGGCAGAGTTTGGATGCCTGTCGCCCAGAACTCTGATGGCTGTGCCTCGAAAAAGTTGTTCAACTCCGCCTGTACATCATGGAAATCATTAAATTGTTTACCCCGCAAATGTTGTTTCAGGGCTCTAAACAAATGATAGTCTGATGGTGCGAGGTCTGGAGAGTAAGGTGGGTGGGGTATCGTCTCCCAGCCCAAGTTCTGCAGCTGTTGGCGAACGGTTGATGCGACGTGAGGTCGAGCGTTATCATGTAGTAAAATTACATTGATTCGTCTTCGTCGTTTTTTCTTGATAGCAGAAGATAGTTCGGTGAGCGGGGTTGAATATTTGTTAGCGTCTACAGTTTCATTGTGTCAGGAAACAGCATGCCTTGCGCGTCCCAGAAACAGCAAAGCAGAACTTTTAAGCGATTCTTTTGACTCAGCTTCGGTTGAGTTGGTGGCGTTTCTTCTCGAGGCAGCCAAAAAGTACGACGTGTATCGTTCTCATAATAAATCCATGATTCATCTCCCGTAACCAGATCAGACAAAAACTCTTTACGTCAGGGTCGCAGCAAAAGTGATTGACACATTGATTGGTGACACGGACTGCACGACTGGCGTCGGTAAGGATGTGCGTTAGCTCATGCAGATGGTATTCCACAGCGTGGTGACTGCATTAAGTGCTTCCGCTAATTCACGAGTGGTAGCATCCGGATTCGACTCCAGTTCGCGGCGTAAATCGTCATCATTGAATGCAGGTGGTCGTCCTGAGCGTGACTGACTTTCAAGGCTCCTGTCTCCTGATTCAAAACGGTCAAACCATCTGGACACCGTGGCATGGCTTGTACTTCCAGCGCCCAATGCAGTGTTGATATTGTCAGCCGCAGCCCGCGCACTGTGGTCTAACAAGTACTCGTATAAGTATAGTGTTCGAACTTGTCGCTCGTCCATTTTTCTTCAAACTGACTAAACCAATCGCGAGGGCGGCTTTATATACCCTCACATTAGAAGTATCTAGAATGTTCTACAACATATGAGAATATTATCGAAAACAATTAACTTAAGAAAGGAAATGTATAGAGTTTTGTAGTGTCTCATTACTTTTGTGCCGACCCAATATATAATATATATATACTCTAAATTCAATTTAGTTTGCTACGCTAGAATTGACGCCAAATTATGATATATATAATTAATTATAAATCCGTTGTAAATAATGTAGAACGAAGTTACTATACTTTCAATGACAATCGCGATAGCCAATACGGGTGCTAATCTCACGTACACTTATAGATTCCAATTTACCATAACCCAAAAATACACCACTATAACTGATCATCATCCCAACATTTACATCCCACACTGAACTTAAACTATATTTCAAGCAACATCACTTAAGGTCAAGTGCACACATAATCATAAAGCGTTGAACGCACGAGCGACTGAACGCGTGCGATTCGACTGCGACAAACTGCTCAATTAGAGTCGGGGCGCATTAGCAACATAGCGTCTTCTTAATGAACTTCCTAGGTGTTGAGAGCTAAATATAATCGCTTGTCGTTGTCGCGAGCTCGTGCGTTATGCGGTATAGTGTGGCGTCGGCTTTTTATATTATCATGACTTACCATCATCATCCCCCTGCCCTAATCCCAATTTATTTACGGTTGGCGCAGCATGTATTCTTATTCCATACATCTTTATTAGCTGTCATATCGTCAGTCACACCTTCTCTAGCCATATCACCTTTAACACAATCCATCCATCGCTTCCTCGGTCTTCCTCTACTTTTATAGCCATCTATAATCATACTCATAACTTTCCATGTCACATGACCCTCCGCATCACATGCCCATACCATGCTAAACGATTTCTACGCAACATCTCAGTCACCGGTGCCACTTTCAGACTTCCTCTTAGGTATATGTTCATTTCTAATTCTATCCATCCGCGTCACACCACACCCCCCTTAACATTCTCATCTCAGCTGCATGTAGTTGTCAAATTCAAATTCAAATTCAATTTTTTTTTATTTCACATAGACCAAATTACAGGCACTTATAAAACGTCAAAGCTAGGTGCACGGTTCCAAAAAAGTTGATCTTATGGAGAAGAACCGGCAAGAAACTCGATAGACACTCTTTTTAAATAAAATTTTAATTACAATGGTGTATTGATGGTATGTGAGAATAATGTAAGAGGAAAACAAAAGCAAATGATTGAAATAGTAAAAGTTTATAAAGCCAAAACGATTACCAAGGCAATTACGAGCGGACCAGTCCCGACAGACAGCACCCTTTCACGAGTATGACGTGCGCATCAGCGTCGCTGAACTCAACCATTCTGAAGGGAACTCAACGACCCGATACACAACGCCACCATCAGCAAGACATTTTAGTGAGCATGACAAACTCATAATGCCTGGCAATAGGCAGGTGAATGTATATATTAATGTAATATATAACATTATTAACCACATGATGCTCACATTTTACAGAAAAGCAATGAATTATTTTATTTATTAATTAGAGACTCATATAAGAATATAGAGTACAATCTGTAATTAGAATAATAACAATAAGTTATGATAAAGTAATAAATACGTATGTCAAATATTAATATAAAATAACTGTAAAAAGACAGTTCAGTCAGAAAATAGACTAAAAAAAGAAAAAAGAAATTATACAAAAGTAAGTATATGTCCGCGCTGGTCAAATAGTGCCAGTGGGTCACAGTGTGCAGAAAGGAATCGTTCGCCATACATCTGTATCATTAATGTACTGATTTATACTATAATAGGCGCTGGACATTAAAACGCGCTTAACAATCGGTTTGAACTTTAAGTCCGGCAAGTCAATAATATGACGAGGAATCTTGTTATAGAACCTAATACTATTACCCATAAATGACTTGTTGGTCTTACTAAGTCGAAAACCTGGTACTTGAAGCCTATCTTTGTAACGGGTGTTTAGATTGTGGCGGTCACTCTTTTTATAAAATTGGGCAATATTTTTCCGAATATACATAATATTGCTAAATATGTACAACGATGGTAATGTAAGTATATTTATTTCCTTGAATAGTTCACGGAGCGACTCACGGCTTCCCATATTATAAATAGCTCGGACTGCTCTTTTTTGTAATATAAATATAGTCTCGATATCAGCAGCCGATCCCCACAGTAAAATGCCATAAGACATAATACTGTGGAAGTATGCAAAATAAACTAGCCTAGCTGTAGCTTCATCTGTCATCTGTCTTATTTTCCTAACAGCAAATGCAGCAGAGCTCAATTTGCCTGCAAGTGCCTCTATATGAGGTCCCCATTGCAGTTTAGAGTCCACTGTAACGCCTAGGAAGACAGTTGAGGGAACCAGATCTAATACTTTATCATCAAGTTTCACATTTGAACCTACGTGGGTTACATTTGGGATAGAGAATGTAATACATTTGGTCTTTTTTGAATTTAGTAGAAGATTGTTTACAGAAAACCAGTTAAATACTTTACTAAGTGTATTATTGGGTTCTATCAAATCCCTGTCCTTTCTATTAACTTTGAATATAAGAGATGTATCGTCAGCAAATAACACTATATTTGACATTGTATCCTTAATTATGTGAGGAAGATCGTTGATATAAACAAGGAATAGAAATGGGCCCAAGATTGATCCTTGTGGTACACCCATTTTAACAAGCGCGCCTGTAGAAACGACATTGCCAATAGAAACCTTTTGTTCACGATTTGACAGATATGAATTTAAGAGATCAAAAGATCTACCTTGAATCCCATAATATTTTAACTTTAGTAAAAGCGTTTGGTGATCTACGCAGTCAAATGCCTTAGAAAGATCACAGAACACGCCTATAGCATCCTGCGAATCTTCCCAGGCCTCCAATACTGTTTTCATTAGGGTGGATGCTGCATCTTCCGTAGAACGTCCCTTCGTATTATTCTTGTCTTTCATTAATTCCCTTCGTGGGCCAACATATATATTATCATGACTATTGAATGAAAATGCTGGAAAAGACATGTCATTGCCGTACTCGTAGTGAACAGCTACGAACCTGATAAAGGTTAGAGTAGGACCATGTGGTATTTTTCGATGGTCGATAGCGCGGGGTCCTGGGAAGCGGTGATTTCCTTCTATGAAACAGTAATGTCACAGAAGGAAGCTGCGGAAAGGGAAAAGGAGAGGACGAGCTCTTTCCCAGCCCGCAGAAGGCGCAATGGGCGTCGGCGGAGGGCGGATAACGCTCTCTTCCAGCCCCCGTAAACGGGTTCAGGAGCGGTCGACTTGGGGACGTCCGTTGCTCATCAAACAGAACCCAAGGTGGCGGCGCGTAGTGTTCCACGCGCGCCTCTCCTAGACGTCCGGGGGGTACATTCCCCCCCTGCATTCATTGTACGGGCCTTCCAAAGAGGGTCAGCACCAGTTGGGGGCTGCGGACGACACATCTGCTCCCGGGGCCTCTGACCTAAGTGTGCGAGGGAACACCGGGGTGGTTTTAGTCAGTAAGAGTCTGACAGACCCCTCCGCCTTCCCCAAGGTGGAGGTCATTCATGAGGATTTCCACCCCGGCAAAAAAAAAAATGACCGTGTGGTATTTAGTCGGCAGGAGTCCGGCACAGCGTTCATGATGGATATTCCACATGTTAAAAAAAGTATGAATAGAAAATACTTGTCTTTGCAACTGACAACTGAATGATCTGGAAATTATAAGAACTCCGTAGGTATTGGGGGTATCGTGGGGATCAGATTGCGTTCTGTACGCCAACAATAACAGAAAAGTACCATTCAAGTAGCGTCACACCTCAACTGACAGTGCACGCTTCGCAAATTTACGCAAATGTATCCGCAGCTGTATTGTTTTGTCAATGTATTTAAATTGTCATATTGTCACAATATAAATGTTAAGAAGACCTTTAAATAGCGTTTCAATTGAAAACTGTAAGCATTTGGAAGTCGTATCTCTTCTTATTAAAATGGCAAGAATATTTATTATTTAATTGTATTTCTTGATAAATTATCAAATTTAAGTATTCAAATTCAAATTTGTGCTACTCCATACTAATCTTACAACATTCACATAGTGCATCGCGGGAGTCAGATTGCGTTCCGCACGCCAACAGCAACAGGGAAGTAGCATTGTGTACATTGCGCCGCGACTGACAGCGCGCGCTTCGCAAATGAACGCAAATGTGATGCGACTTGTGTGCGGGGGTGTACTGTTTCATTCATGTATCGGGATTATTAACTATATTGGTTAATCAAGACCAATGACTTATGATAATAATAACTCCTGACCAGATTTTCCGACTCCGAATCTCCAAGAAGATTAGCCAAATACGCAGGAGATATTATAGTGCACAAGTGTATGCGCCAACACAGGTAGCCCCTCTTCCTTCACTCTCATAGTCCAATGGAACGGCAATCCGACACGACCGGAGAGAGATCAGGCGCAGGACCAACGGCTTTACGTGCTCTGCGAAGCACGGGGGGTCACAGCGCCAATTTCCTAACTCCGGGCTGCTACTGAGAATTTCCTACCCAATAACACTTTGCCCGACCCGGTAATTTAACCCGGGACCTCAAGTTAAGCAGTCGCGCTGACGGCCGCTAGAACATTGCTTTATTTAATAATTGTTATTCAAAATGAGATGGCTTTAATCCAGTTTGTATTTGACTTTATACTAATTTAACAGGATAAGTTAAATTATTATTTTCTTCAGGAAAACATTGGAAAATAATATACACAAGCAGGACTCGAACCCGCGACCCTTGACGTACCATGTCATGGCTCGCCCATATGGCTATGTTGGCGTGTCATGCTAGCATCCATAAAATTTCATGTTCCCTTCTCGTCTTAAGGAGACGCCTGGCGATTTCTATTTAGCAGTCATTTAAGATTACTAACTTTATATATAATATGGACATTATATGGCCTTATTATGTATAAAAATCATTTAAGAGGCTAAGTTTATTTAAGGGTTAAATGTAATCGAATACCAATATCAATTCCAATCCAAATCCAATATTAAACAGACGCCTAAAACAACGAGTAATTTTAAAATAAATTTACCTACTAATTGCCTCAAGTCAACATTAAAGCATGTTGAGGCAACACATCCCGAATTTTAAATTATTTTACAGACATTTTGGCATTTAAAAGTACGAATTGACATATTTCCAATGTCAATCGCGTGAAATTATTTTCAAGAGTAACCCCAGGTGTCTGGATGGTAGATTTTTAATATAATTATGTCAACCCTTCAACCTTCCTCCTATTATATTTTCTAAAATACCTCAGACAACTAAAGCATCCTACCAACTAATAAGTTGGAATTCACATTCCGATAATAGAATAACACAAATCGAATTACAAAATAATAATTGAACTAATATTTGTATTTGTAGGTTAAACAGAATGCAATACAAAACAATGATGGCGGCATACGCAGGCAGTGTCGTAAATACCTGCCGTTTATTGGTGCGTCATTGTAACTGGCTAGTGCACTTGAGCCAGTAACTAGGCAACTTAAATTATGCATATGCATCTTGTGTGTATCTTGGGTACGATTACAGAAACAAATCTCACATACACACGCACTCAAACCTGGAACATTTATCTGTGGACCATATTCATATAATTATTACATACAAGAATTGAGCTCAAGACCCGCGGCGCAGAAGCCAATTTCTCGACCACGACGCCAGCCACGTCGTCCATAAATATGGACTTCTCAAAAAGGGAAATTTTATGCTCAAATGAAGTTAAGGTCCATAATTAAGTAAGATAGCAACATAATTTTTAATAGCATGTAATGAAATAGGCTAAGGAAAATAATATTTTTTGATAAAATTGTATGTGTGTTTGTGTGCTTTTTTACGGTTAAAAGTACATTGTACCAGTTTACACATATTATAAGCCTTTAAAACCTTTCATAAAACAAGATCCATTGAAAATAATTAGATACAGATAAGAAGTTTTAAACCGCAAATAATATACTGTTTAAATAGCTAATTTTGTCGTCGACTCACTATTCATATACAACTTTCCTGTCCCACTCGCCTATAAAACAAATTAGTATTAAACGCAGCACACCTTTACATCATAAATAGCGCGGCTATTACGAACAGTTGCCGGTAATGTGGCCACGCTAACATTAAACGTACGGATATTGTGTCTGTCTGCAAGCATCTGAATGTTTGTAACACCTGATCGTATGGGTATACTGTGGAATTAGCTTTTATAAAGTTCTAAGAGAAACCTAATAAGCAGGAGTTTGGATTGTCGAATACAATTTTTAGTTTCTAATGTTATGATGGGTTGTGTTACTTCATTTAATTACCGTTAAGATAGAAAATTTGTGATGGCCTTTAAAAATATGAATGATATTTATAAATGTCTTTTGGCATGTTGAAAAGATTATTTTGTTAATTATTTCATTCTTCTTCTTCTTATCGTGTGGTTGATGAACAACCTAGTGTCAGAGTTTAAACCAACCGTAGGTCTCTGACATGGCTTTACACACCATCGAGAACATCTCTCAGGTGTGATGGTTTCCTCACGATGTTTTCCTTCACCGTTTTAAGCAAGTGATAATTAATTTATAATACGCACATGTCTTCGAAAAGACAGTGGTGCGTGTCTTGGATTCGAACTTGCGACCTTAGACTTGTCAGTCCAACGGTCATACCACTAGGCTATCACTGCTGTATTTATTGTATTATTTCATTGTTAATCTTTTAGTGGTAATGAATGAGGGCATTCCCCAATATATTATTTAATAACTTAATAGTAAGTCAAGATATGTCTTTGAAAAAGCATTAACGCATGCTTAGTGAACTCTAAAGTTACAATATTAAATGGAAAAAGAATACGGTCGCGAACAGGATTCGAACCTGCGCCTCCCGGATAGATACTCCAGGCGCTCTGACCAACTAAGCCATCTCGACCTCTGCTCACCACCGCGAATTCTTCTTCCATATTTTAACACGTCTTATGGCGACGTCATTGCAATCAATTCAGTACTTACAAGTGACCGAACCGACACGACTAACTTTGCAGTTAATACAATGTCGTAAAGAATGCAATTACCTTAATAATTCAAGATATGTCTTTGAAAAAGCATTAACGCATGCTTAGTGAACTCTAAAGTTACAATATTAAATGGAAAAAGAATACGGTCGCGAAACAGGATTCGAACCTGCGCCTCCCGGATAGATACTCCAGGCGCTCTGACCAACTAAGCCATCTCGACCTCTGCTCACCACCGCGAATTCTTCTTCCATATTTTAACACGTCTTATGGCGACGTCATTGCAATCAATTCAGTACTTACAAGTGACCGAACCGACACGACTAACTTTGCAGTTAATACAATGTCGTAAAGAATGCAATTACCTTAATAATTCAAGATATGTCTTTGAAAAAGCATTAACGCATGCTTAGTGAACTCTAAAGTTACAATATTAAATGGAAAAAGAATACGGTCGCGAACAGGATTCGAACCTGCGCCTCCCGGATAGATACTCCAGGCGCTCTGACCAACTAAGCCATCTCGACCTCTGCTCACCACCGCGAATTCTTCTTCCATATTTTAACACGTCTTATGGCGACGTCATTGCAATCAATTCAGTACTTACAAGTGACCGAACCGACACGACTAACTTTGCAGTTAATACAATGTCGTAAAGAATGCAATTACCTTAATAATTCAAGATATGTCTTTGAAAAAGCATTAACGCATGCTTAGTGAACTCTAAAGTTACAATATTAAATGGAAAAAGAATACGGTCGCGAACAGGATTCGAACCTGCGCCTCCCGGATAGATACTCCAGGCGCTCTGACCAACTAAGCCATCTCGACCTCTGCTCACCACCGCGAATTCTTCTTCCATATTTTTCTTTTTTTCTTATTTTCTTTTTCCATTTAATATTGTAACTTTAGAGTTCACTAAGCATGCGTTAATGCTTTTTCAAAGACATATCTTGAATTATTAAGGTAATTGCATTCTTTACGACATTGTATTAACTGCAAAGTTAGTCGTGTCGGTTCGGTCACTTGTAAGTACTGAATTGATTGCAATGACGTCGCCATAAGACGTGTTAAAATATGGAAGAAGAATTCGCGGTGGTGAGCAGAGGTCGAGATGGCTTAGTTGGTCAGAGCGCCTGGAGTATCTATCCGGGAGGCGCAGGTTCGAATCCTGTTCGCGACCGTATTCTTTTTCCATTTAATATTGTAACTTAATAGTAATTGTATTGAAACATTTAAAAAAAAAAACATTTTCACCACCTACCTGGATAACTTTTTTTTTATTACTCTTCTATATCTCCTTCTATACACTCGGTTTTTAAACATGTATTTTATTCATCCTGTTGACCAATTAATTCGCTCCACAATACAACGAGATCAGAGCACAGCGTACCTTTATGACGTAAATAACGCGACCATTACGCACAGTTGCCGGTAATGTGGCGCGGCTGTCATTACGCGCCGGCACTGTGTCTGTGAACACATCCCAATGTTTGTCGCACCTGGCTATTTACTTAATATGGAGATGAGCTGCTAAACAGTTAATGGTAGTAGAATTTGTATGCAACAGGAGACTGTAATTGTTGAAGATAATCCGTTTGATTGACGGCTTAGCGACTGAATTCTTTGCTTCGGATTGTGGGTTCGATTTCTAATGCTACCTTCTTCTTATCTTGTCTATCAATTGTATATACGTTTTTTGTTTCAGACCAGTACTTGTTCGCTCAAATTCCATTACCGCTGGCATAGTACAGATCCTATATTTCTATATAGGTAGTGGAACCAGCTGGGTCATGACATATATTGTGACATTGTTTGAGGAGAGTAACCAAACTCACATGTGTTATCAAAGACAATAAACCTAAATGACCATATATTTTTAGCGACTGATGTTAAGATAATTTACTTAAAAAATTATATCATAAATATTTTATGACGTTTACTAGTGCGGCCATTACGTACAGTTGTCGGTAATATGGTGAGGCTGTCGTTATATCTGTAAACACAATGTTTGTTACACCTGCCTATTTGCTGAATATGCTGGACTACTACGTTTTGCTTGAAACAGACTGCAAAAGAAGAAGTTCTTGTACTCCTATAAAATAACAAATTGGTAACTCTCAGTTGATGAGAACGCTCAGATGAGAGTCGTCATTTCTGTGTAGGAATCTTAAATATTTAATTTTGTCGGGACGTAGGTAGATAAGACATCGCAAAACAAAATAGAGGTCAATGACTAAAGCATGTACAAGATTGGCTAGCTAGGTGTAGTAATAGTCATAAAACAGATGTAATTATAGTGCTTCTCAAATTATGTTTGTCCCTGTTATTTTAGCTAAAAGAATCATTAAACGGCCAAAGGTAGACGGTAATCGACTATGTTATTTTGTTAGGAAGATAGCCATATGTACCCAACATACCAAGTTTGGCTTTGTCAATGAAATGACAAAGTTACTGGCTAGGTGGTCTAGTGGTCCCAAGTGCGACTGCTGAGTATAAAGACCTGTGAGCTTACTCTTGAAAATAATTCCGCTCGATTGACATTGGAAATATGTCAGTTCGAACTAATGCAAAAATGTCTATAAAATCATTATAGATTCGGAATAATATGAAGACAACATGCTTTATAATTGAAGCAACTGTAATGTAGGTAAATTTATTTTAAAGTCACGCGTTGTTTTAAGGCATCTATTTAATATTGGAATTGGTATTAGTTTCAAGAGTAACCCCACTGGTTTCGATTCCCAGGTCAGTAGCAGGCAATTTTCATTAGCAGCCCGGAGTTTGGGAGTGTACCCATCGGACTTAATAACAGTATTTGTGAAATGAAGGTGTACTGTGTACACCTTATAACAAAGCCGCGTACCATTCCACATTAATCCTATCATCGACTGATTGACCAGTGCGTTCTGCTCTCACACAAGATTCTTAAAGCTCTTTATAGAACCATTAATATCATTCAGTAGCTTGGACATAACGAGACTTAAACGAATAGGATGAACGATCGTCTGTGACAATGTGTTCAGAGGATAAAGAATGATTATTGTTTGTGAACAGGTTGACGGTACCTTCAAACTCTTTTTTTTCATTCGACTACACCCACTATTTTATCGGCCTTTGTCTATTTGGCCTATGCTAGTCTCATCTGGTGGCAACAATGTCTCCCATCTATTTTGCCGCTGGACTCTCTCTCCAAGCCTATTGCAATCTCAATTTATTCGCAACAATTAACGTGGTTGGTTGCATGGGGGAGTGCTAGGAATATTTTCCTGAGACGCACGAGTACACTCGTGTTTTGTTTTTTCAAAAAATAGCAGTCGTTAAGAACATTGAAATGTTTCGGATGGTGTGGACAAAATAGGTTAGTTTTTAATCACAGGAGAAATTGTGTTTGAAAAAGAGGTTGGATAGCACCTTTTGAGAACTATTATGTCGATAATACTTTTTCTTCTTAATGTATTGTCGATTTATAACTTATGTCCATAATATCAGAGCTTAAACAGCATACAACAGAAAAACCCAATAACACTTTGCCCGACCTGGGAATCGAACCCAAGATCTCACGCTCAGCAGTCGCGCCTGGGACCACTAGACCAACGAGAGAGCTTTAAGAACTAGGGAGGATTCGACATGGCTTTTATGAATTTTGAGGAAAATTTAAGACTAAAGTGTATTGATTTCTTCTGGATCTTTGTGCTCTATCTTCGGCTACACCGTCGCTTACCATCGGGCAAGTTGGTGATCATAGATCTTAGATCCATTTTTGATAAAACAATTATTTCTAGAGGACATCAATTGTCACTAGTTAATTTCCATCCCAATATGAATGAACAACGACACAAGTCCCATATAACCTATAAGCACCTGCCGTACATTGGTAACCAATAACTAACGCGTGACAGCCCTAAGCCGCTGCGTTGTAGTGTTGCGACATACTATTAGTAACTATTAGGGCTGAGCCAGTTTGAGCCGCGCTAATGAAGACTAATCGACAATTAAATCAACAGGTTAGCAAGTTAGCACGGCTTAGGTGACGTAAGTGTGGATTTTCTTGCAGTACCTATAGGATGTATGAAGATCGATGTGTGTGTGATATTTAATTTAACCCATTTGGCGCTGAAGTCTGAAGTTGGCCCGGTTATCAGAGTGTGATAGTAGGATAACATCAGAGGTGCATGGATAACATTTGGTATGACATAGCTAAATAGAAGCAGACCGTATTGGTGGCGGTTATCACCAACAACAGCATTCCCAATGAGGGTTGACGTCATGCAGGCGGCCGGTCATAAAACATAGCCAAAACTTTAGCATTCTTGTACAAGTCGGGAGTATGTATGGAAGAAGAATAGATGCTGCGCTGACCCCAAATAAATTGGGATAAGGATGATGATGGCGCTGAAGTCTGGACAAGTTTGCTGTGTGCAACTTCGAAAGGGTTTTTCTTTTGCACAAAAAATATATCGTTATTAAAATATATAGTTTTGATCAAAACCTTATTTTTCTAGTTCTTCCTACCCTGGTCCTAAACGATTTGGGATCGACACAATATGTCTTTCTCTTCCATTCTTCACCGTCAGCCGTCACTATATCGTTTACTCCCATTTCAATCATGTCATCCGTCACACAATCCAGGCGCGTAAAGGCGCCAGTCTGTTCTTTGCCTTTCCTGCACATGGTTCTGACTTTAGTGGTTTACTGACTTTTCCATACCGTTATTACTAAATTATACAAAAAAAAAACTTCCTGGCGTTTATAAACTATACCGTTTCTGACGCATAAACAGGAAGCAATAATTATTTCGAGATCTGACTAGCTTTTGTTACCCGGGACAATGTAAGGATTCTAACCATCCTGATATCTTATACATCTAAATTGGATTAGGCGTTTAGTAGTTATGGTGGAATAAAGAAACCCACAAACATAAATACATGAATTATATAAGAAAACAAATATATTTTTTAGCAATCGTTTAAAAAGATTACAACAGACTTAAGAGACCTTTTATCTACAAGATAGTTCGGAGCTAGTGTTTTATTTAAAGTAACTTTTTAATACGGAAAATTATCAGCGATCTTTAAATGGTTTGTAATTTTTGTTACTCTAAGGTAAATCAACAGTGATGGCACGAGTATGGAAATCAACTTAAAGTTTAGAAGCATTTATTTATTTGGCCAATAGTCTCATAATTGACAATTTCTAGTATATTATTCAAACACATAATATTTTTATTACATTTCTCGTGCACTTAAATGCTATTTCAGTGTAATATTCGGTCACTACCTAACATTAGTTCCAATGTTGCTCTGTTGCTACCAGTCCTTAATACATTGTAATCGGAACCATATTAATTATCATCTATAATGGCTTGATATATTAGTATTTTGACTTATGTGTAAGTATGAAGTAATAACATTTAATACGATTTGTTTATTTGTACTAGTTTCCCAAAATCAGTGGGCTAACTCTTGAACATAATTCCGCTCGATTGACATTGGAAATATGTCAGTTTGTACTTTTAAATGCCAAAATGTCTAAAAAATAATTACAGATTCGGGATAATATGAAGACAACATGCTTTAAAATTGAGGAACTGTAATGTAGGTAAATTTATTTTAAAATTACGCGTTGTTTTAAGGCGTCTATTTAATATTGGAATTGGATTGGAATTGGTATTAATTTCAAGAGTAACCCCACTGATCCAAGAATAAAATAAGTTTAGTTAATGCATGTTCCTTTTACTATAATTTAAGGCTAATTTCGATACTCATGAACTGCTTTATTAGTCTAGAAATCTTAAGAAATAAATTGTAACTAGAAGCTCTAAAAAGTCACAAATTTTGTGGAAAGAAATCTATGGTCGTGAGCAGGCATTTGTACCTGTGTCTCACGGTTAAATACTCCAGGCACTCTGCCAACTAAGCCATCCCAACCTCTGATCACTCTTATGACGTCACCATAAGAGGTAAAACGTCTAATATCACAACTCATTCAGTTCCTATACACATAACTTTAAAGTTCGCTATGCATGCGATATATCATATTTCCTATAAAATAAAACTCTAAAATAGCATCACACCTGTATTCCCCGAAGGGGTAGGCAGAGTTGTGCACTCAAATTTCACCAATGCTGTTATTAAGTCTCATTTAATGGGTGTTGAGCACATTGTCATATAATTGACACAATTCAAAACTACGGGCTGCTAATGAAAATTTCGTATCAGAAATTCTAAATAACACTTTGCACGACCCGGAAATAGAACCCAGGACCTTGTGCTCAGCAGTTGTGTTAACATATTTCCTATATATCTAAACTAAACTAAATTATATTAACTGAACAATGTGACGACAAACCACACATCCGAAGTTAATTCATACTACATTGTTTTAAGAGTATTAACGAAATATCTGAAGCGAAATAATAAACCGCGGTATGTCACCTCAAGATAAAAGGGATTAGCGCACTTGTGAAACAGGTTGTCTTAACTTCCAAAACACCACCATACATCTCATGACATTACTAGGATTCTATTTTGAAAGCAATAAGGTGTAATATTGTTCAAAGTAACAGCATTAAGAAGTCGCAGGAAATAATCAGTGTGTTATTGCAAGTGTAGGTGAATCTTTGTATAATTTCATTTCGCGACAACCCTAATGTGTTTTTAGGGATGCAGCGCTGTCGATGAATTATTTCATATACTCTTATAATTGAAGGTAGGTATTTGAAGTTTATAGATATTAATTTTAGTCAAGATTATACATTCAAAAATAGTTTATTAAAAATAAAACATATGGGTATATAAAAAACTAATTATTATTACATTTTAGAAAACATTAATTTAGCAAATACAGATAAATATTTGAAAAACATTAGCGCATGCTTAGCTGACTCTAAAGTTATAATTTATTTTGGAAAAAGAATATGGTTGTGAGCAGGATTCAAACCTGCGAGCTGCACCCGTATAAATACTCCAGGCGCTCTGACCACTAAGCCCAGTAATTAGGTGCGAGCACGGTGGCGCAGTTGCGTCATTCTCGCATCAACGCTCGCCGCGCACGGACGTGTTACTCCGCGTAATTCGCTCGTGTTGTGTCAGTGATCGTTGTCGCTACGCTCTGCCGTAGCATTCTCCGTAGCTGCTCGCTAGCTACGCCACTACAATTCAAAAGTTGCCTCTTTCGAGGCGGCGGCTGATATCTGTCTTTTTCAAAGTACAGTCAAAACGTGTGTTGTGTAAATTCCCCTTCTGGGAAAATCCACAGTTTCGTGGTTCTCGGTGGAAACCTCACGGTGTCAACGAAACCGAGAGGGTGTGGACCCGATACACCCAGCTGAAGCCCCTTCAGGGTTAAGCTACAAATCGGACGGGAGCTAGAACAACCGGCCTTGGGGGATCTCCTAGTCGACTCTAGCTCTGGTTTCCCTTACAGCAACACACCTAGTGTCGGTCGGGTGTGTCTACACCCTTCGCACTAGACTGGTTCAGGGCCCCGTACGCACATTAAGACTGGCGACGGGTAAAAAGCAAGCTTAGGGCTCACCATTAGGTCACTCACCTCCCTGCCTATACCCGGCGGGGAGGGTTACGCATCCCCGGGCTATCCTCCCGGGGAGTTAGGCCTGTTAGGCGAAAATTAGAGTTATAGTGATATAGTTAATTTCTTTTTAATATGGACGCGCTTCTCGCGTTCGTTAAAATCATAGTCAGGGACCCCGACATTCAACGTCGGTACGGTACCCAAATTGCCGACCTGCAGCATGTCAACCCCGCAATAATTTGCGCAGATAGCCCTCTCTCTCCGCCGCCCGCTAAAATAGGTATACCATGCCTCGCATCCTTGCCCATCATCGACCCTCTCGTAGAGGCTCCCTCTACTTCGGCCATCGCGCCTCCTACGACCGCCGTCACTGTCTCGGAAGACATGGACGTGTGCGTCAACCCCTCTCCCTGTCTCTCGGATGCCACTGCCTCCGACTCCGAGACTAGCTCGTCCTCTCCCTCCTCCTCCTCCTCCGAAGACGACTACATCCAGGTCGGCAAAGGAGGCAAGAGGAAGAAGGGGAAAACTTCCGCCCCGGCCAGCAAGGCCAAAAAACCTGTAGCGCCCCCCGCCCCCTCCCCCGCCCCCGCGACTACCGCCACCCCCGCCCCCCCCTCCCCCGCGACTATCGCACCCCTCTCCCCCGCCCCCTCTCAGACCAACCCCCCCCTCAGCCCCTCCGGCGCCACTTCGAGCTCTAAGAAGCTTAAATCCCCTCCCCCGCTCTACATTCATGACAAGTCCAAATGGACTGCCATCTCAAAGATGTGTGTTGATCGCAGGATCAACTACACCAGTGCCTGTGCTACTCAGCAAGGCATTAAAGTCAAAGTCCCC
The DNA here is from genome assembly GCA_935421205.1 of Xylocampa areola. Lineage (NCBI taxonomy): Eukaryota > Metazoa > Arthropoda > Insecta > Lepidoptera > Noctuidae > Xylocampa > Xylocampa areola. The sequence goes on from OW285208.1 coordinate 20,190,725, forward strand.
TCCACAACCGATTATAGGGAACTCACCAAGGCCCTTAAGGCCAGGGACGTGTCGTTTCACACGTACTCTCTCCCCGAGGAGAAATCTACCAGGGTCGTCATAAGACGCATCCCGAAAGAAATCCCAACAGAGGACATCCTCAGCGACCTTCAGTCGCAGAGAGTCCCAGTATCCCAGGTGCACCGGATGCACCGACCCAGAGGTGGGGCCGCCTACGACATGGTGCTAGTCGTATGCGATCCTACCGAAGGACACCACCCTATCTTCCAGGTCAAAGCGATCTGTAGCCTTTCCGGCATCATTATAGAGAAGCCTTATAAAACAGGCGTAATAGGGCAATGTCACCGTTGCCAATTATACGGTCACGCTCAGACCAACTGTTTCGCCACACCTAGATGCGTCAAGTGTCTAGGTGACCACGGCACCGTAGACTGTCCCCGACCCAAAGATCGCGCACTCTGCACCGACCCTCCCAGTTGTGTGCTCTGCGGCGAAGCCGGTCACCCCGCAAACTATCGCGGCTGCCCTAAGGCACCCAAATCAACCTCGCCCAAGCTCGTGAAGCGGGCCAACGCCCGTCAACAAAGGGAAAGCCCTTCGGTGGCGATCCCCTCTTCTCAACTCCCCGCCCGCCTCAGCCCTCAGAGACCCAGTCCGTGGGCTCCCCTCAACAACCTCCAGCAACAACGAGCTTTCCCAGCTCTCAAAACCACCTCTACGCCCACGATCGCAGCCCTAATGGCCTCGCCCATAGCTGCGCCCCCCTCTCTATCGCCTCCGACTAACGCGTCCGTACCGGCTAACGCCGCCGCCTCTCTACCGGTCGTAAACGACGACCTCGCGTTTGACCCCGCGGTCGTCATTCTCAGCACATTCAGCGTATTCTCTTCGGATAACGCTCACGCTATGGCCAGGGACATCATCGCCTGCAAAGGCGACCCTATGAAGCTACTCATGGTGTACAACACCTTTCCCAAGATCACGCAAGCCCTGCGCAATCTAGCTCACAATAAATAAAATATAAAATCTTTAATGGATAATAGGAACCTATGTAGAACCAAACCGCGCTCCCTAAAAATAGGTTTCTTCAACGCTAACGGCATCACCAAACAACGCGACGAAATAACCACGTTCCTCCGCGACCACCAATTAGACGTTCTCCTCGTACAGGAAACGTTCTTAAAACCTCACCGTCGGGACCCAAATATCGCCAACTACCGTATAGTTAGGAACGATAGAACTAGATGTCACATGGGCGGCACCCTTATTTATTACCGCAAAACGCTCCACTGCATCCCGTTAGACCCACCTCCTCTCTCACTTTTCGAGGTATCGATCTGTCGGCTAGCCATGACCGGTCACCAACCCATCACTATCGTCTCTTCCTACATCCCTCCCGCCGCCACCGATGTGGGGGAAAAACGCGAAATCCTATCCCACGACCTTACTGCCCTCCTCGGCTTGAGTGACTCCGTTATCATAGCGGGCGATCTCAATGCCAAACATCCCGCTTGGAACAGTAATACGACGACCGCGAGAGGCAGGCAACTGTTCGGCCTGTGTGCCACTCTCAACTTCGACATTATTGCTCCGATGCATCCCACCCACTATCCGCACAACACCGCGCACCTTCCCGATATTCTCGATGTGGCGCTTCTAAAGAACGTAAACCTTCGTTTACAGTCTATAGAGACGCTACACGAGCTCAACTCCGACCATCGTCCCGTGATCATGGCACTGGCACCTCGCTCGGGGCCCTCTGATCCCTCCCGACCCCCTCCCACCCAAACGATCACGGACTGGAAGAAAGTAAGCGAAAGCCTACAATCGACCAGCTCCCCTCAGTTAGACTCTATTCCCGACGTCATCGCCTCGGTCACTGACACTACGAATGCGATCGATTCGTTCACCGGTCACGTACAATCCGTTTTGAACAGTTGTTCACGGGAAGTTCCATTGATGGACAACCATCACTGGAAACTACCGGCGGACGTACGCGAATTGGTAACGGAAAAGAACGCATCCGTACGTGCCTACAGCGCGTTTCCCTGTGACGCGAACAAAGCTCACATGCGCTATTTACAGCGTGCTGTAAAGAAACGCATCGATGAGCAGCGTAACGCGCACTGGGATAAGACGCTGAGCGACTTAGAGCCCACTCACCAAGCATTCTGGCAGCTTCAAAGGAGACTCCAATCCGATGGAGTGGCCACCATGCCCCCTCTCATCCGCCCCGATAAGAGCATAGCCTTCGACGACATCGAAAAGGCCGAGTGCCTGGCCGACAGTCTAGAAGCGCAATGTACTCCTAGCACCCAACCGGTTGACCGAGCGCACCTCCTCAAGGTAGACGCAGAAGTAGAACGCAGAGCCTCACTCCCGCCGTTCGAAGACCCCGACGACCCCCTGCCCCCCGTCACTCCCGACGAGGTGCAAGAGGTCATTAAAAATCTCAAACCCCGCAAAGCCCCCGGCATAGACGGCATCACTAATAAAGTCATTAAACTTCTCCCCGCCCCGTTCATTATACTCATGACCGCCATCTTCAATGGCGCCATGAGTCACAACGTCTTCCCTCAATCGTGGAAAGAAGCCACCGTCATAGGTATCCCTAAGCCGGGAAAACCCGCGAACGAACCCACCAGCTACCGACCGATCAGCCTCCTCAACGTACTCTGTAAAATCTACGAGAAGCTTATTTATAAGCGACTCAAGGACTTTGCCGATGCGAAGAGCCTCATCCCCAACGAACAGTTCGGTTTTCGTACCCAACACTCGTGCGTACAACAGGTCCACCGCATCGTCGAGCACATAAGCGCCGGTTTTCAGCGCGGCACGATGACAGGCGCGCTCTTTTTCGACATAGCGAAGGCTTTCGACAAAGTCTGGCACAACGGCTTATTATACAAGCTGTACCAACTCGGCGTGCCCGACCGTCTCGTGCTCATCCTACGGGACTTTCTCTCGAATCGCACTTTCCGCTATCGCATAGAGGGCGCACTATCCGCCCCCCACTCTATCCGCGCCGGTGTCCCCCAGGGCTCCGTGCTCTCGCCCCTCCTGTTCACGCTCTTCACTAGCGACATCCCCAAAAATAGACAGGCAAAGTTAGCTCTCTTCGCAGACGACACTGCCATTTTCTACTCCGGTATCGTGCGCGACCGCATAGCTAGCACTCTCCAAACTTCCGCCAACGTACTAGGCGCTTGGTTCAGGAAATGGAGAATAGAAGTCAACCCCGATAAGAGTCAAGCCGTACTCTTCGCGAAAAAGCGTAGGATCAGACCCCCCGACCCCAAACCGATAACCATGTTCGGCAAGCCGATCCCTTGGGAGAAGCAAGCCAAGTACTTAGGAGTCATCCTCGATAGACACTTGACCTTCGGTGAGCACATAAGGACGGTGCGCTCGCGCGCCGCCTTCGCTCTGGGTAGGCTTCATTTCATCATGAACGCACGCAGCAGATTGTCCCTTAAGTGCAAACTGCGCATTTACACCACGTGCATACGCCCCATCATGACCTACGCCTGCGTAGTGTTCCCACACGCGAAATCGTACCGCCTCCATAAGATGCAGACCCTCCAAAACCGTGCCTTACGTAAGGTCACGGGAGCCCCCCTCTACGTTAGAAACGAAAACCTCCATCTCGACCTCAAGATTCCCACTATCCAACAGTTTATAAAACGCATTTGCAAGCGTTATTTCGAGTCTGCTGAAAAGCACCCCAACCCTCTTATCGCGGCTGCCGCCCGATACACCCCCTCCCAGATAAGTAGAATTCGCCGTCCTAGGCATTCACTATTGTACCCCGATGACGCTATAACCCTGCTCCAAGAGAGCCGTAGGGCCACCAGCACAGTACACAAGCACAGACCGCCGTCATTTAGGCCTCGCCGCCGAGGCCCGTCGCGACGTCCCCGTAATGCACCTAATGCATCACCTCCCCGACCCTTGCTCGTGCCAGCCCGCGTAGCCGCTGAGCCTGTAGCTTTAAATTCCCCTGATAATAATAATTCTTGTTCGATCCAGCCAGTCCCTTGCTGTCCTCCCTCAAGCGACGCCCTAAGCCGAGGCTCGTACCCCGCAGGGGGTGCCCTTAGCGTGGTCGCTTTAGATTTAGTTTAATTCATAAGCCCCTGGCTGGAGGCCTTAATAATAGTTTATTATTAGGGCATCCACAGGAAAGCCCGGTTAAGCAGCCGACAACCTCCTAGGTTGACCTGCGAGATGCCATTACCAAAAAAAAAAAAAAAAAAAAAGACCACTAAGCCATCTCGGCCTCTGCGCACTACCGCGAATTCTTCTTCCAAATTTTAATACCTCTTTTGGTGTCACTTGTGTGAAACTGAACCGAAATGACTACCTTTGCAGTTAATACAATGTCGTACAGATGTAATTTTGACGGAGCGGTTGGCGCAGTGGTCGAGAGACCGGCTGCTACGCCGCGCATAGCAGGTTCGATTCCTGCACGGAGAAAATATTTCTACAATCTACAGATAATTGTGTGTGTATGCATGTGAGGGTATATGTCTGTAAACGGACCCACGATACAGAAATAAATCCGAAGTGTGGGGCAAAGCTAAAAAAAAAATGCCGTTAACAAAAGTAACAGCTCTATGTGCCTCTAATAAACATAAGACTTAAATTTTGAACCGCAAATGAGAAGATTCACGTCTGTACTTTAGCAATCGTCACGTAAACTGACAGGCACGCCGAGGATAAAACGAAAGAGGCGGTCAGAATCGACTGAAGTGAAAACCAAAAGTCTCAGCATCCTGTACATGTATTGTCATGTATGTGTATGATTACATGTATCGCTGGCATACGACAAGAAATATCGAAAATTATCGACAATCTCAATCCTTTTGCACATCACTACGGCAAGTTCATCAACGGTTAATAATAAGGGGTTTAGCTGCGAATTTTAAGTGGCTCACATTTGAACTGAGAATGTTTCCCCTTTATAGTCGAGATATGCCAGGTGAAGTTACAATGCGTGATGATAAGGTTTCTTAGGAATGGCTTACTTTGTTTACTTGATTGCCTTGTGCATTGGAAGGTGGAGATAAAATTACAATACTGAGGGAAACTGAGGGTAAAGTAGATAATATTCGACCCAAATGTAGGTATGCTTATTAATACTCAATACTTTATTGCATATGGAATGCTATACGGGGGATAGGATTAGACTATGAGATCAAATTATGGACCCTGTCGGGCACAGCACAGTCAAGTAGAAGAGCGGAAAAGCGCTATAGCTTTGTATTTCAATGTGTCAAAATGCTCAGTGCTGTCATACACCCGCGCGCACACCCCGCGTCGCCACCAGTACCTTATGGGAGGTGAACCGCTGCAGCGTGTCACGGAGGTCAAAGATCTAGGTGTTTGTTTCGCCGCAGATTTGCAGTTCAGAAAACATATTGTTGCGGTTTGCAAAAAGGCATACCGTAACCTTGGGTTTCTTTTACGGCAGGCCAACCAGTTTACTAATATGAGTGCTTTAAGGGCTTTGTACGAAGCACTGGTGAAGAGCCACCTACAGTACAATGCAGCTATTTGGAGTCCTAGCGAAGCCAAATACAATACAATGTTAGAGCGGATACAAAACAAATATATCAGGTTTATGTACCATAAGATGTATGGAGTGTATCCGGGATACCCACTGCTGTATCCTACCTTGTTTGTATTAGGCATGGTAGGTTATACTAGATTAGAAGTAAAGAGGGAGCTTGCATTAGCCACATACTTATTTAAAGTAATAAGGGGAAAAATTTGCAATCCTGACATTTTACAGACAATTAAGCTGTGGGTACCTGACGAGTACGTAAACAGGCGACGGCGGCCGCGGCTGCTGGGGGTACCGAAAGCGCGCACCAACCTTCTCCGCCGTGCCCCGTTTACACGTGCGCTGTGCACTCTCAACACGGTAGCTATGAGCTTGGACCTGTTCTCTTGTGCACTGAACGATTTTACTCTGGCGACCACTAGAGTATTGTGTTATTCTGATCTGCATGTATAGTTAGATTTAAGTACTTAGTTTTAAGATTATATCTTAGTTTAATTGTGTTCTGTACCACTCTATCACTTTAGGTTAACCTGTAAAGATAGTTTGTGTTGTAAATAAATAAATAAATAAATAAAAATTCAAATTTTTAATAATTATTATGTTTTTTTTATAATTTGTTTAAACTAGTGGTTAAATTATTGCATACTAAAATTATTATTAGTTGAAGTATCTACTTAATTTTTAATATATCAGCTGTCTTTGACTTTTTAATATTATGTTAGGCAAAGAAGTGCTTTTGTGTAACTGTCTGGCATTTTTGAGTATTTGTATGGCCCACACAAATCCGCCGATCTGGGATCGCCTTGTGACAGGTCGTCGAACTCCTTAAATTATAGTTTGAGCTTCTCGGTGGGTGGCGTAAGTTAGGACAGGTCAACTTGAATTGCTATGGCTTTTTCTTCAAAAGGCCTTTCCAGACGCCTTATATGATTACGGCCAAATAACCATAAACTGTGACTCTAAAAGAGACCTGTAGTCTGAGTTTGTTCTCGTTTTTTTCTTCTCAGTGGTAGTCACATAGGAAATGCCGAAGCTTTTTGCATAAAGCAGTCACATGTAAAAGAGTTTTTTTAAGACCTATTTACAGAATACACTATTTGAATTTGAATAACACCGATATTTTACTGATATAGTTTTTAAGTCCTAAGCCTGTTACCATCAACGGGGACCCACTGAAAATAATTAGATACTAACTAAATTCCAAGATATTGTAATATTAAATTCCGTATACCATCGACCTATATAAAAAGATGTGTAATAAAACTTTATCCATCGAACTAAACGTTGGTTTAGTGTTAAAATAGCGCATATAAAAATACACGTGTGCGCAGGTAATGGTGATTGCGACCGAATTGCGGCGCGCGCGTACCCGATGTGAAACACATGGCCCGAGCGTTTACGTGAGGAACTAGGAGCGTACAATCTTGATCATGGTAGCAAGGAATATGTTGGATTAAATGAATAAATTTCATGAGAATAACCTGTAACTCTTATTGTTCATATTAATTATAGTTTAACGGTTATTACTCACGCGCATTCTTCGGGATTGCCCGACTAGTTTCGAACTCGAACGGAGCTCTTATATCATACTGTTGGGCAATCCCGAAGAACGCGCGTGAGTAATAACCGTTAAACTATAATTAATATGAATGTGTCTCACGAAAGTTATTATACTAAATAAGAGTTCAACCAATAAGTTGATTTAAAAAAACTATGGCTGCTAGATAGACGTTTTTATAATAAACAAAAACACACGGGTAAGTAGTTTTTGTTTGTGCTTCTCTACACCTAAAATATGTAAGTCGAAACTTTGCAAAACTTAGAAACCGCTCCGTGTTCCAAAATAATACTGCATGATTAAGAGGCCTGTAGAAACACTAATGTTAATTATAAAAAATATATTTAGTGGAAAAGCTATTAAAGATTTTTTTTGTTCGTTAAGCATGCGTCAATGCTTTTCAAAGATTTATCTATTAATTATTTAATTGTTATTAAAATCCAAGGATGCCTCTTATTTTATTTTGTACGCTGGTCAAAACACTCTTTACTTTTTTTTAACACCCATTTATAAATGATTGTGTATAAAGATTTACACACAAATAAAATTTACCATCGTAAAGCTAAGCCATAACAATATTATTATATGTCTTCCAACCTATAGACAATGTGGTGATTACACAATATTTAATTCACGAATTGAAATGTTTATTAATCTCTTGTATCTGCATAATACAGCATATGAATATGCATATTTACTGGACTCAAACGCTGACTTAGGATATGATTATACAATGTTTTGGGGTCATCAGGGTTTCCTGAACGATACAGGTATGTAAAACATATTTATGAATCTGAAAAGGCCTATTTGGGAAATCCAAATAGATAATCATGTTAACACTAAGACGAAGGACATATCCGTAGAAACATTGAACCATTTTTTTCTATAACTATTTGTCAATAATGCATCAGAACATTGCAGGATTGATGAATAAATTAGATCAATTACTATTGCACTTACATGAACTTCAAAACACCATAGACGTTATTTGTGTGACTGAACACTTCATGGAAACTGGATATGAGATTCTCCTCACTTTACCTCAAATCAATTTCTTATAAATTGGTATCCTGCTACTCCAGAGACACAAAAAGAGGAGGAGCGTGCATATTAGTAAAAATCAACCATAAATATAGAGAGCTTAAACATGTCAAGAAACTTTCAGTTCAGAGTGTTTTCGAATGTTGCGCAATCGAACTAACACAACATAACGTTATAAAAAATTAAAATTAGGAAACAAATTAATAGACTATGTCACCCTGATTATTATTACGAATCCATTGATACCTCATTCATGAAACCCGGTGGAGTATTATAGGCACTACGGCTAGAAAGGGAGTGACTGACGATATGACGGCTAATAGAGATGAATGGAAGAAGAATACATGCTGCGCCGACCCCAAATAAATTGGGATAAGGGCAGGGCGATGATGATGATTATAATGGATCTTCCGACAAAGTTGAAAATGAATAAATTCTTCTCAAAGTACCAAGACTGTTAGCGTCCACATCGAATGTCGATCAAACGCAAACGCATCAAACATTTCAGTGTAACCAACAGGTAATTTACAGCTGCGCGCGCGCCGATACCGTTATGTGTTTATTTTAGTTCATACTATTTATTTCGTAGCTCGGCTAACGATGATTAGATTTTATTATTACTACCATCCGATTTTTAATGGGGAATGGCCACCTGGTTGTACGTGGGCGTGATTTTTCGAATTTACTGAAGGAATTGATTAGTTTCACTGGTGATTTTGTTGCTATTTAAAGATTTATATTTCCTGATTCTGTGTATTTTCAGTGGTTGAGACGGAAATGTTATAATCAATAATGATGAAGCACAACTGCTGTGGTCCAGGGTTGCGATTCCAATGTTGGGCAAAGTATTATTGGGTTGTTCTGTCACGAAATTATCAGTAGCAGCCCGTAGTTTGGAATTGTGCCCGGTAGATGGAAATAGGCTCACCACACACAGGACTTTTTTTTTATTATTGGCTCGCAATCTAGATATTACAGCAAAACAATATTACTTAAAGCATAGGCATAAATGATAGCAGAACGACCTTCTCGATGCGAACACAGCATGCTCTCGAATGTTTCACACTCTTTAGTTTAAGATAAATCGATATAATAATTGATATACATTATCTGAATTATGATAAAGAACACGAGGAACATATTTAATATAAATTTACGAATTAATACAGTTACTTGGCGTGACTTCACAACAGTATTGGTGAAATTTTGGTGTACAACTGTGTAACTGCCTACACCTTCAAGAAATACAGGCGTGATGCTATGTAATTCTACTAATAGTTTCGGTGGATGTTTTTTACTCTTTCACGCAATAACTACTGAACGGATTTGGATCAAATATGGCACACAGATAGTTTTAAACCTGGATTAACAACATACCTAGATGCTTTTTATTCTGACTGGACCCAAATTCTGTAGTCCACGAAGATGTAGTTGCGAGTACAAGCTAGTGTTATATATAATGATTTTTATACGTGTATGCCTATAATAAAATGTTGTATCCAATCGTAAACGTCATAATTTATGACTATTTAGTAGGTGAATTGTAACCGAAAGGTTGTACTGAGCGTCAAATCATTTCTGATCGGCCCATCGCATCGGTCGTGATTTACGACATCGTGTCACATGCCAATTGGAATCGCGAACACATTTGCAATGAGATTCGGAGAAGAACTACTACCCAGATTCGGAGAAGCACTACACCTACCGACATACTTTGCACGCCAATCCTTGAGTGGAACTCATTAGTTGATTGTCAAGCACATTCGGAAGACAAAACACTGCTATCCATTTCTTTCGTGATAAAGTTTTGAATTGTTACCATAGACTCTTAGGCGAATATTTTATATATTTTTTGAATAGATATAATTGTAAATGTTATATTAATAATTTAATGGATTATATAGTATTGTTGCATGAATGTGTAGTTATAAGAATTTCAGATACATTATTGTGAATTGTTAATGAATAAATAAAAATAAATGAATAAAATATTTTTATCATGTCCTATTTATTTTGGCCTTAATATTGACTTCATATTACATCAACTCTTTGATAAAGAAGTTTCTTGCTCGTTGTTCTACTAGGAGTAGGTACACTTTGGAACGTCATCTAGTTCTCGACAATGCAAAACTGTCTTTAAATGGTCGAATGACTTAGAAATTTCTCTTTACGGGGGTGATACGATAGGTGACTCAGTTTAGATTAGACTGGGCAGAACTTAAACTTTTTTCATAATTATCAGTCTTTGGCTGTGGTCTTCTTTAACTTAATGAAGTTACAAATTCAAGATAAATCTTTGAAAAGCATTAACGCATGCTTAGCGAACTCTAAAGTTACAATATTAAATGGAAAAAGAATACGGTCGCGGACAGGATTCGAACCTGCGCCTCCCGGATAAATACTCCCTATTCGCGGTAGTGAGCAGAGGTCGAGATGGCTTAGTGGTCAGAGCGCCTGGAGTATTTATCCGGGAGGCGCAGGTACGAATCCTGTTCGCGACCGTATTCTTTTTCCATTTAATATTGTAACTTAAGAGTTCGCTAAGCATGCGTTAATGCTTTTCAAAGATTTATCTTGAATTATTAAGGTAATTGCATTCTTTACGACATTGTATTAGCTGCAAAGTTGGTCGTGTCGGTTCGTTCACCTGTATAGGTACTGAATTGATTGCAATGACGTCGCCATAAGACGTGTTAAAATATGGAAGAAGAATTCGCGGTGGTGAGCAGAGGTCGAGATGGCTTAGTGGTCAGAGCGCCTGGAGTATTTATCCGGGAGGCGCAGGTTCGAATCCTGTTCGCGACCGTATTCTTTTTCCATTTAATATTGTAACTTTGAATTTACAAATTTTTGTAGAAAGAAATACACGGTCGTGAACATGATTCGAATATGCGACTCCCTGAAATACTCCCGGCGCTCTCATGTTTATTTAATGACAGAATTGGTGAAATGTGTGTGTACACCTATACAAATGTGTACACCTCTGCCTACGTCCTCAAGTTAGGCATAGTATAGTATTTCGCCTAAAATGCTATGCTATGCCTAACTATTACTTGAACAGCCTCCTAGGTATAGTGGCCGCAGGCAGGCAGTGTTATTGGGTTGTTCTGTTAGGGAATTCTCAGCCTGGAGTTGGCGGTATAAGACCCCCGTGCTTCGGAAGTATGCACAGCCGTTGGTCCTGCGCCTGATCTCTCTGCCGTCGTGTCAGATTTCCGTCCCGTTGGACAATGAGAGTGAAGGAAGAGGGAGTGGACCTGTGTTTGCGCATACACTTGTGCACTATACCTCATATAAAGAAAGAAAGAAAGAAGGAAAAAGTTTTTTATTTTTACACGCAATCCGACGCACGGTAGTGACGAAACACAAATGGGTGTACAATTTCCAACACAGATTAAATATATATCTCTTGCGTACTTGGTTAATCTCCATATAGATAGGCCGGCCGATGTGGCCTTAAATTCGGCCCAGAGTATTATTATTAGTTGTAATAACCACTTAACTGTATTCCAGTCCAAATTACCACAATAATAGTAACACAGAAACAGCCGTATTTCAACTTGATCCAGATCTACATCCAGTTAATTTAGCGTTCACCTTTTCAAAACAATTTAGCGGCGATAAATCGATAACACCTCGTGCTGTCGTCGCGTGTCCGGCGCGCGGCCGTTGCGTGCCCGCGGCGTGCCCGTCACGCACGCGGCGCGTCGCCGGCGCGCCGGCGTGCCGGACAAGCCTCGCCGCCCGCCTACAATACTTGGTTGGAGGTGTGAATGATAGGTGTCCGATCTTGTTTATATTGGTGATTGAGCTAATTTGTTTACGAATTAGGTCATTTGTACTGTACTGTACTGTACGGATGGTTGGGTGTTAACTGTTACCTATTTGTTTTGTATGTGCTTTATATGGTTATGATTGTGAACAATGAGCGTTGGTAGAGGAACATAAATATTTAGAGCTTAAAGAACGTTTATTTGGAACTAAGAGGCGCCTACTATGTCTGCACTATGTAAGTAACTGCTTCATTCAAAATATCAAAAAGATTGTCCACCGATAAACAAGGTAGGTCAGGATTTGTCATTCCAGCCAGTACTGCGAGACATTTTGATATTAGATTCTTCTCTTCTTCTTCTTTCTCTACCTTCTTTTTCACTTTTAGTATCTTGCCAGGAAAAAACCTACTCGTACGGCAATAAACGCAAAATCCTTGAGATTATGCCGAGTATTTCTTTCAGCACGGCGTCAAAAGTACATTTTCGTACCTTTTGCGTATCGTATTATTATAATTCGTACAGCTGTGGGACATTATTTTAAAATAATATTGTTTACTCTGCGCCGAGCGTTTCTCACGTTTGCGTTCGCCGTTTATATTCAACTGCCGTGTTTTGAATACATTTGGTATATTTGTATACCCGCATTAACATAAATATATCGGATTAAATTAATAGTTGTTATTAAATAAACAATGGTGGAAGTAATTGGAGGACTTTTGGATGTAGAATAGTAAATGTAGGATAAAATAACTAACATCAAAAGTCTTAATACTAAAGTTATAAATTTAAGTAGAACGAAAAATATGGTCGTGAGCAGGATTCGAACCTGTACCTACCGGATAAATATTGCAGGCGCTCTGACCACTAGGCTATCTCGACCACTACTCACCACCCCGAATTCTTCCTTCACATTTTTTGGTGACGTCATTGCTATCTATTCAGTCCCTATACAGAGAGGATCCTTATCCGGGAGGCGCAGGTTCAAATCCTGCTCATGACCGTATTTTTCTTTCCACTTAAATTTATAAATTTAGAGTTCTCTTAGCATGCTTTAATGCTTTTCAAAGATGTATGTCTTAATACTAGTATAGACAGTTGACGCAGTGGTCGCGAGATCGGATTATAGGTCGCGGGTTGCGCGTTTGTAATTTCTAATTTAGTTTTATGGATTTCTTTCGCTGAATGTGGAATTTATGTTCGTAAACCCCACCAAGATATATAAAAAGTGTAAAAAAATCACACACAATAAATCCACTTACGAAATAATAAAATTCTACCTAGGAGTAAATATATGATGCGTCTTCGACAAACTTAAATTTCAATACCTACTACCTAGTTTACCTAAATCCGATGTCAATGACCCCGAATCACTAATTGAAGTTTGATAGTCTTACAAAAGCCAGTGAGAGGAATCAGTTATTGAAATTCAATAAAAAAAATGGTAGAGTTAATAGCGATAACTAATTTCACTACAAATAATATATACAAAATGGATCAAAATTCCTGGTACACAGTTATTAAAGTCGACTGAGATAGAACAAATTAATACTTGATAACACAATTAATTTGATGCTTGGAGCGGCAACGGTGGCAGTGTTAGCGAGTAGCGAGTACTGAATTTTATTTATTTAATTCTTTATACACAAAATAGTACGAAGGCAGTCTTAATGCCATAGGCATTTTCTGCCAGACAGCCTTGAGGTGATGTAGAGACAAAACAATTTTGATTTTTTAAAATCATTATTTAATCTTCTACTTATCGTGTGGTGGATGTAAAACCTAGTGTCAGAGTTTAAACCACCCATAGGTATCTAACATGGCTTTACACACCATCGAGAATAGATATCTCTCAGGTGAGTTGATATCCTCACGATGTTTTCCTTCACCGTTATAAGCAAGTGATAATTAATGTATAATATGCACATGACTTCGAAAAGCCAGTGGTGCGTGCTGTGGGTAAAACGTGGGGCTCCAGTATGTTTTGAAGGCACTATAAAATGCAAAAATACTTGTGACAAAATTTGTCTAACTCAGCACACTTATTTCTACCGCAGTATTGATTGATGGCTCTCAGTTGGGTCCCATACTTATTGAATAAATACAAATACTATATATACAAAATAACCCACAGTGAGCTAGCGATGGTGATTAAGTTCGTGCCTTCTCTGTATGAGAAGAGGTCCTTGCCAAGCAGTGGGACAGTTGTGGGCTGGTTACTTATTTTTTTATTTATTACTATACAGGTACCTACTTTACTTTTGTGTACAAGCATGTGTGTATGAGCATGACGCTACATAACTTTTTCACCAATAGGTATGTCTTACAATACAAGAATGTAAACAATCATATTTATTGTAACGATCAATATTAGGTATCTCCTCATTAATAAACTTCATCATACATACATAGCATCACGCCTGTATTGCCCGAAGGAGCAGACAGAGGCGTACACAGTTGTACACTCACATTTCACCAATGCTGTTATTAAATATCATGTAATAAATATGTAGTCCGCCTATTGCCATCTACCGGGCACAATTTCAAACTCCGGGCTGCTACTGAGAATTTCCTACCAGAAACTTAATGACACTTTGCCTTACCCGACACTCAAACCCAAGGACCCCATGCTGAGCAGTCGCACTTGGGACCACTAGACCAACGAGGCAGGCGATTAACTTCATCAAGTTATCTTATTCTGCACTAACTAGAAATTAAAAATGAAAGCATACTAAAATCCTATAAAAAGCTTAGTTCTAAGCCTATCTATTCCCTGTCCGTCCTCCCCGCTAATCGCTGCCACAGCGACCTATTCACAAAACTCGTAAAATTTTCAATTTGCCCGCTAAAGTTTCACCTGATAAACGTGAACTTAGGTGCGTTAAAAGGAAAAGTATTTCTCAGATAAGACGCCAGCGGTCCGTGTAATTACTGGTGGGGGGAGTGGGGGGTCGCTATCGTAACATTTGTAATTTACTTACTGGGAATTAGTCTGGTATCTGATCTTAGTTCGAATAAAACGAAGCAAAGTATTATACGTGGAAATTAGCAGTCGTATTCCGACCTAGGTAATAATATAACAATATTTTACTGTGGGAGAGCCATGCTTCGGCACGAATGGGCCGGCTCGACCGGAGAGATATCACGGCCTCACAGAAAACCGGCATGAAACAACCATCAGGCGATCCGTCGGCTCGGTTGCCCACAACGTTCTGACCACTAAGCAATCTCGACCTCTGCTCACTACCGTGAATTCTTCTTCCACATTTTTTTAACACGTCTTTTGGCGACGTCATTGCTATCTATTCAGTCCCTATACAGGTGACCGAACCGACACGACTAACATTGCAGTTAATACAATGGGAGGCGCAGTTTCGAATCCTGCTCGCCACCGTATTCTTTTTCTATTTAAAATTATAACTTTAGAGTTCGCTAAGCATGCGTTAAAGCTTTTCAAAGATTTATCTGTATTTTTTCCGGTTTACTGTGTTACTGTATAGTGCCAAATGAGAGTGAACACTGGGTGTATTACGCCTGTTTCCTTTGGGGTAGGCAGAGACTATCGATTTCCACCTGCTACGATTCTGACACACCTCTTTCGCTTCATCTACTCATTAACCTTTTCTGCATGCTTCAATTTAGGTTGCTTTTAACCTGTATGTTTTTGAGAAATTTCCTAATTTAATCGCGATATGTTTATCGAGGTCGGCCTGCCTCGACTGCATCATCGACACTCGCCTCATATACTAGTTTTGTCAATCACCTTTCATCCATTATTTCTACATGCCCGAACCATCTCTGCATACAATTCTCAATCCTAGTCAGTACATCCTGTTGACTGCCTCGATGGTCCAGCGGTTGCAAGCGCAGCTGCTGAGCGTGAGGTCCTGGGTTTTCCTGTTAGGAAATTCTCAGTAGCAGCCCGGAGTCAGGAAGTTGGTGGTGAGACACCCCCGTGCTTCGGAGAGCACGTAAAGCCGTCGGTCCTGCGCCTGATCTCTCTCCGGTCGTGTCGGATTGCCGTCCCATCGGAATATGTGAGTGAAGGAAGAGGGAGTGCACCTGTGTTTGCGCATACACTTGTGCACTATAATATCTCCTGCGTACTTTAGTTAATCTCCATGGAGATAGGCCGCCGTGACCGAAATACGGTCGGGAGGAGTATTATTACATCCTCTTACACTCCAAAACGTTCTCTTAACATGTTGTTAATCGCTTTTTCTTACAATATCCTCCACTTAAACTTATATAACAATATTTTGACTGAAGCGGCCATGTAGGCGTGTGCTTATTTTATTGCTTAGTAAAACAAAAGCCATATTTTACTGATTTACACTTTAAGTGCATCCAGGTGCACCAACCAAAATAAAGTACGACGAACTGATGCTGAACAAAAATGTGTCTATTTATACAACACACCTTTCAGCTGCGAGTGAACCGAACAATGCTGAGAATGAACCTTTTAATATTACACGGTTATTTTGGATTGAGACCGGATGGGTGGAGTTCAAACTTAGAAGAAAAACAGAGAATGAAGGAATATAAAATATTATTGTGCGCAAATAAAAGCGCACTACAAGTCTTAAGAAAAATATTAAGTTTAATCTCTACATACATAGTATTAAACAAAGTCGCTCTCCACGTCTGTCTTTCTGTCTGTTTATTCTTGGTTTATTCGCTATCTCCTCCTTAACCACGCAACGGATTTTGATGCGGTTTTCACTATCATTTAGATAATTTTTCACAGATGGTTTATTATAATAAAGCCTAATCAAGTTATAATAAAACAACTTTTAACCGGATTAATCGCGTGTATTATTGGTTAAATAATACACGCGATTAATCCAATTAACAGTTGTTTAATTATAATGTGTAGTGATCGCGAAAACCTAAGATATTCCTAATTTCGGTTTTTTTAGAATAACATTATATTTTTTACCAAGTCGCCGAAAAATAAATTTACATGGCTTACGTAGGCTAAATGTAACATCACTCTTTTTTCCAATTTATACCCGTGCGAAGCCGTCGCTTGTAGTATATATATGCAAATATAGGTAGGGAAACTTTTGCCCAGCAGTGGGACAGCACATGATAATTAAAATTATCTAATATATAAAATTCTCGTGTCACAGTTTTCGTTGCCATACTCCTCCGAAACGGCTTGACCGATTTTGATGAAATTTTTTGTGCTTATCCGGTATCTATGAGATTCGGCCAACATCTATTTTTCATCCCCCTAAATGTTAGGGGTAGTCCACCCCATTTTTTTTTATTTATATTGCAAAACAACGTTTTCCGGGTCAGCTAGTAATATATACAAATATAAACCAACTAGACATAAATTCCCAAACGGGAACCCTGTATACTTAGTTAGTATTATGCCTATATAATTCTAAGTATTTTTGGGGAGAAATAGTCGCAAATAAAACTAGGTATTGTAAATGAATCTTTCCTAAAATAATCGAATTTCCTGTACCAAAGAATTCTCATGCTATCAGTATTTCATCACGTTCGAAAAAATAAGTAACAGTGGTTACCTAAATATAGGTAACTGTGTTTTTAAGTCTATTTCCAATCGATTTGACAGTTTTTGTAGCGGCCAGTAGGTAATAATTGGAATTGTTAATACTCAGTAAGCATTGGAATGCTTACACTAATAAGTGGAGGTCCACGAATTTATAAAGTAGTGATCAGTGTTTGGTAGACACTGGTTTCATATGGTGACGATTAAGATGGATAGAAAAAAAGACATAATTGTCCGAGTGTACCGCCAATGTAATGATAATATCCTCAAGGTACAGTGACAAAGTACCTTCTCCCATTACTAAATCAACAAGAAATTGGAGATTAACACTGCAAACTCAAACCAACAACTAAAAACCGTAACTCCTGTACGAAAATAATCGTTGTTATTTTAAAATCGCCACCTTCCAATTAGGGTGGGTTCGCATTGCGCGTAAAAACATCGGCTGTACAGTCGCAAACACAAATAAAGACGTTAAATTTAGAGGCGTGCGGTTCGAGCACCTGGCGCCGACGGCACGTGCCACTTTCTGGCTTGACTGTACTTTGAGGATTGGTATAGAGCTGTTTAAACGCTAATGGAAAATGTATAGCGAACAGGGGGTTTCATTTTTTGTTCATTCAATCTACTAGCATTTAATCATATTACATGGCGGCAATTAGGCATCTAATAAAAAAAATATTGTCTTCTTCTTCACCTTCTTCTTCATTCATAGGGTTAGAAACCCACCTGGTGTCTGAGTTGTTCAAGTCGCCCGTACACTTCGCTTAACGACTGCTACATTGATAACAGCCGAGACCCATGGCTTGAAGTGCCTCTCTAAGCATTCAGATGCTCAAATAGAAATTAACTCTAATGGTAGAAGGACTGCGTTAAAAATTTGTAACCTCTCCGGTCAATAAAAAATCTGATTTAGCAACGGGTTATACTCGTAAGTGCCGCAGTGGCGAATGGCAACCAAGGACAGGATATAAAAGTGGTGGTCGCCCGGCGGCAAGATGGGCGGATGATATGTTTACTATGGCTGGGAAACTCTGGATGGGACCAGCACAGGAGCGTGGATTTGGCATAAGTAGAGAGAGGCCTATGCCCAGCGTTGAGTACCTAGCTTTGACTTTCCTAGGTACCTGTAATCTGATCTATTTGAAGTCGGGCTGTGGATGATGATGATAAAGGCCGTAATAGGCTATGACATGTGATAGTGATCAACCATAATTAAGCTTTTTACGTTCAACTGGTAGTACTTTTGTATAATGTGGGTTTATGATTATCCTCCAATATATATGTCTTCGACTTATTCATATCCAGTAAAAATATTTAAATAATTTGAAAAGTGGTATCATCCACTCATAGTGTATCTATCGACTCTTTAATACCGTCGGTATATTTATTCCGGTACTTTTACGGGGAACCTGGTCGCCGGCGAACTTCTTTCAAAGTCCTGCGCTACAGATGTTATTATTTGCACGTCCAATTGGCCAACGTTTTTCTTATTGACTGTACTTTTATTTACTTTTGCTTGAATTAAATTTTTGATTTGTTTTTATATCGGTAGGTATTGGAAGATGATAACGAAGTAGTGTTTTGTTTTTGCATTCCATTTATGAACTTTGGTATTTCTTGAAGATTTTAATGTTTTTTAGCTGTCTGGTGAGGAAATGATAGAAAAATTACGAAAAAGATACTAAAAAGTGTAGTGTTAGTTAAAAAAACAGTTACTTCTATGATGATAGTGCCTATAAGACTTGGGGAGTTATACCACAATTAAATAAGTCAATCTTTAAATATTGAAGGTCAGAAAATGGATTTTTATCTACAAGATAAACAAAAGACACGATAAAAAAAAAAATAAAAAAAAAAGTTATTTCGTTAGACGAGAGGATATGTAATCTCCTATTTCATAGTAACTGTTCTAGTATACCACTACTAAATTTATGGTTCCATCAAAATTAAACCATACCTGCAAAATAGTAATTCACACTCTTAATAAACGTCATTCAAAACCGAAGGTACGCAATAAACTGACTAATCTCTACCACCGACCTAACTAACGAGCTATATTAAGGGGAAACTACTCGACTGCAGCGGGGAAATTGACAAAAATAAAATGACTTTTGATTTTTGTTGGAAATAGAAACGAGACGTAGATTATTGGTTATTTTCGATAGTAAAATAAGTTTCCTATATGATAATGGCAGTTTTTTTATTAAATTGAGAACATTTACGATTTTACGTGGGGTTTAACGAATTCTCATGTATATAGCAATTTTGCAGAACTTAACAATTTCAAATAATGCCATTATTATGTAGGAAATATATTTTATTATAGCAAATAACCAATTTATATCCTATTTCTATTTCTAACTTGACCTAATATCTATTTTTTTTCAAATTCCCCTTTCTGACTTAACGGTTCCTCCTTAATACCACAGATAAATAATGCAAGTAAATCAATTACGTTTTATGATCTGTGCCCTGTTCTGACATTACAACATAAAACGACTCGCTCAATAGACTTTATAACAACTTGATACTCCGAAATGCTGGAATTCTCTTTACGACTAAAATATCAATCCAGATTGACATTTATGTGCATTTTCTTACTAGGTGCAATAAAATGTCCTTAGGGTACATCATAATTTGTTAGTTATTAGTTTAATGGTTTACTGCGTATCTTGGAAACTGTTGATGAATTTAACGTCAGAATATTAATCGCAATAATTTATGTACTTAGGAAGTTGCATCGGTATAATTTTAGGAATGCTATGCTCTGATTTGTTGGTGCTTTTAAAATATTTCTTACTTTTATTAACAACTAGCTGAACCAGCGAACTTCGTAGGTACCGCAATTTTTTTCTGTTCGTTTTTTGTTTTAAATTTCTTATATTTTACCTTGTCCTGACAATAAAAAAAAAGAATGACGCTATTTGGTGCAGTCGTTCGGAAGTTATGCGCGTACAAACATTTTGCCGATTCATTTTTATATATCAGAGAAATGCATTCATATACAGATAAATCTTTGAAAATCATTAACGTATGCGAACTCTAAAGTTCTTTTCTTACTCTTATTCTATATTCTTTTTCCACAAATATGTATAAAACTGCGTAATTTAGGCCAGTCAAACTAATAAAAATACATTCAACCGGTCACAAACAAAATCATAGCAATATTAACAGCAGCTCATTTTCTGAACTGTCAATCAATCTGCCTAGCCTTTTCCCAATTACATTGGTCGGTTTCCAATCAAACCGGATGCAGCTTAATACCAGTACCTATTTTACATGGAGCGACTGCCTATCTGACCTCCACAACAACTTGTAAAACAAGAAAAAAAAATGAAAATCGTTTATTTGAAATTTATTATTATTAACCATGTCACTTTCCCATGAGTCACATATGGTAGACAGTGAATTTTAGCTATTGTGTCTTCTTTCTGAATAGCGAAGTTGCTAAGATGATACCGTTCCCCTGAGCCACGTACGAAATTAAACTTCATAACAATAAAAAACTATTGTGTCTGCTAATTAGCGAGCCAACGGCTTAATTATTATTTAACTTTTTGAAGAACGTCTTCTGTCTGATCACCTATCATCATTACCAATGTCTTCACTAACGAAAGCTAGTGGTATTATCGCTACATTTACTAAATATAAATCGAGATCAGTTGACCATAAAAAAAAAAAACAAAAAAAAAAAATTTAATGGAGGGGACTTATTTATTATTCATGATAAATATTTGAAAAACATAAACGCATGCTTGTCGAACACTAGAAATATTATTTTAAATGAAAAAAAAAATACTGTCGTGAGCAGGATTCTAACCTGCGCCTCTCGGATAAATACTCCAGGTCGAGATGGCTTAGCGCCTGGAGTATTTATCCGGGAGGCGCAGGTTCGAATCCTGCTCACGACCGTATTCTTTTACCATTTAATACAATAATTTTATTTATTGCTAATGAAATTTTTATCAGCCAATCGCACAAATACATAAAAAAAATAAAGATAGAAAGTAAAGTAGCCTATTCCTTGGCGGGAACTACACAGTAAATCCAGTACTAGTGCGTACACAATTATTACGCAAACAACAGGGTAAGCAGATCGATATTGAAACAATAGGCCGCACGTCGACCGTAAATACCTGCGTTTTATCGCGCCAATGTCGATATGCCGTGTTTCAGTGTAGGAGAGTAGCTAGGCAAGTTAGCTGGCCTAGCGGAAGCGTAAGTAACAAGTACTACAATTTTTTTTTATATAAACAAAATTTTTGATTCACAATAGGGAAAAAAATAATTTTGAGCGTCATAACATAGACAGCCCCCAAAAAGCCCACCCTTCACCGCTTCATAGTGTTTCAGATATCTATAAAAAAAAAACTATGTTTGGCCACCGACTCGCCTGATGGTAAGCGATTTATTTACGATTTTACTTTAATAATCCAAATTTAATCCTTTTATCACTAATTCTCAATTTAGCGAAAACCTTAAAAATTTACATTATTTTGCAAATCAAGCAGCGAATCCGCATTAGAAATCGCTATCTGGATAGTGGTATGATAATAATTATGATAATAATCATTCTGTGTTTGATGAAGTCACTGTGCATTATGAACATGTTTATCCAAACATTAAGATTTTCGATACAGTCTATTATAACGAATAAGGGAATCGACTATATTGGAGCGGGTAATTCGCTGTTCGCTGCAGAATATCAAACTGAATCTCTAAAAAAAAAACGCCCAGAACTTTGATTTTTAATACTAAGTGATCCATCCACTATCCCATCTGAACGAAGCACAAACCGTTCCCAGAGTTACCTGCCGTCCAGTCGTCGACTTGGCATCCAGCCAGCCCCCACCGAGCACAGCGTGATAGCATGCAATGAGGCGCGGATATTTAGCATTATGGCCGATGACTAGTGGACTTAGATATGCAATACACTACAATTTATCGATGTATTGATTGAATATTCATTCGGTAAAATGATGAGTAGGTTCTAGACGTTTTCAGCAAATAATTGTGAAGGCTAGTTTTATCTGTGTATCATGTAAAGTCAAAATCTATATTGAGTGTGAATAGTTTTTTAAGGGTTAAGAGTGTGTTGTACAATAGATCACATTACTTGGACCACTTCTCATAAGATTATCCAAAAATTATTGAGCTATCGACAAGAGTTAAGAAAGTCTCAGGTTGGAACCTTAATATTCTAGAGAGAGACCGGCTGCTGCGCCGCGTGTTGCAGGTTCAATTCCTGCACGGAGCAAATATTTGTATGATCTACAGAAAATTAATTCGGGTCTGTGTGCATGTGAGATTAATTAAAACCAAGTTTTTGTAAAAACGCCCACGATATAGGAAGAAATTAATAGGGTGGCAGAAAATTTTCAAAAAAAAAAAGTCGCTAGTGGAAACCACCACATCTTGGAGATATCGTTGATTGTGTAAATGTCCTGCCATGTCAGAGGCTTCGAAGAATACAAGGAAGATTAAACACTCAATAGGTTTGAACACGACAAGATAGCTCAGTTGATAGCTCAGTTCAAGCCCCGTTCTTGTCCTGCTTCCTTGAAAAATATTAATTAACATATGTGTACTTAATTGTTCCACACCACACATTTAAAATAGAGTGCCCCATATAATGGGTCTTAATTTTTTTATATTTAGCCGGGTCGATGTCCTGACCTTGCTCTCTTGCCCTCTCACATCAGATCGGCCGCTGATAACAATTCAAATACAAATTACTAATACTATATTCTTTGATCATGAAAAAGAGTCAGTAAACACAAAAGCCTCAATTTAAATGCAATTACGAATCCGTTAATCTGTCTGAAATGAATCGACGGCACATTTTCACGGTCACGGCGGCCACATCAAAGAGTTTTGGTGCAGGGGATGGGACTCCCCTGTGCAATGCCACCCTCTATTCTGTATACATCGTTCGGGAATTCGCAGTGCGATATTAGGTTTGTGATTTTTTTATAATATTGCAGTAACTGCATTTGTATATATTGTTTTAGGAAATGTGTATTTTTTTATTACATAAACGCCTGAAATATTAGGCGAGGTGTAAACAATTTTACAGCCACATTTCACCAATACTGTTACTAAGTCCCACGTAATAAGTGGTGAGCTTACCTATTACCATCTATCGGGGACAATTTGAAACTCCGAGTTACTGCTGAGAATCTCCGGTTTTGCGGGATCTCATACTAAGCAGTCGCGGTTGGGACAACTAGACCTCGTTGGTCTAGTGCGGTCTTGGCAGTTAGTTGTAGTATTATTTTTAATAAAAAAACAAAAATTAAGGCCCTCTTGGCGCTGTCAGATGAGACTCGCTCTTAGTCTGTGTGGATAATATGTTAAAGATATATCTTTGAAAAGCATTAACGTATGCTTAGCGAACTCTAAAGTTATTATATTAAATTGCTCTGACCACTAAGCTATCTCGAGTCGAGAGCGGAGAGAGTGGTCAGAGCGCCTGAAGTATTTATCTGGGAGGCGCAGGTTCGAATCCTGCTCACGACCGTATTCTTCTTCCATTTAATATAATAACTTTAATAATGTGTCACTAAAAATACACCCATGACATAGAAGAAATTGGTATTTCGTAGTGTTTATAGAAGTTTTTACTTTTTGAGTTAAACAAGCACCTCAGAACGCGCGAAGCATTTGGACGCACAACAATCAGTCGCACGTATAACAGAAGGGCCAGTGCTCACGTAGGACGGCACGGTCGCGATTCGACACCTGAGTACACTGCACCCCTGCGTTTGTTGTGGGGGATGAAGATACTGCAGTGTGGAGAACGCTTCGATAAAGCTTGTAATACATTTTATTTAATAAATAGGACCCGATTTCTTATAAACTGTTTTTCTAAACACATACAAGTTCTGTAAATTCGCAGTATCAAAATTCATATAATTCGATTATATTCTTTTTTCTTTTTTTTTTTTTTTCTTTTTTTTCTTTATTCAGAAAACCAACAGCGATACATTAAAATATTACAGAAATATGAAAACAATTTGTAGGGCTAATAATAGGTTTCCCTGTTTAACTTAAATGTGTATAAACCATGCGAACGGACTCTAGACAGTATGTACTTAGAAAATAATATAAAGAATTTAATTTACATAAAATATACATGTAAGATTAAGCTAATTAATGAATTGAGCATATTGAATAGTTGCCTGCTATTTATCTTTCAAAATGATATCTTTAATCTGAGCTTTAAAACTAGGTTTTGTGCAGTTAAATAAATCAACTTGGGAGAAATTACTGTTATAAGTTCGAGAAATGCGAGTAAGTACACAATTCTTAGCGTAGTTAGTTGCATGTCGAGGCACATGCAACATTGGTGTATGACGAGTGCGTCGCAGGGGAGTATTAAATATGATCTGTGCAACCAAATCCGGGCAGTCTAGCCTACCATTAAGAATGTCGTAAAGTAAAGTCATATCCAACAATTTACGTCGTTCATCGAGTGTGAGCAGACCGTATGCCCGACAGCCATTTTCATAGGACATTGGAGGTTTGCGGAGGCGATAGTTGAGGTGATTTATAAATTTTCTTTGAACCCGTTCTATTTGATTTTTATATAAAATATATTGGGGTGACCAAATTGTACATGCATATTCAAGGACGCTGCGAACATACGCAAAATATACAGATTTAATGCATTCAATGTTTTTAAAAACCTTGCAGGATCTAAGAACGAATCCCAAGTTTTTGTAAGCTCTGTTAGTAACAAGGTCTATATGATTTGAAAATGACAATTTGTTATCGAACATAACTCCCAGATCACGAACCATCTCCACTTTATTTATAATTATTCCATTAAATTGGTATGAGTAAGATATAGGCTTTTTCTTACGTGTGTAACTGATGCATTGACATTTTGTGACGTTTACTGTTATTTTATTTTTTGTGTAGTAATAATGTAAATTATTAAGGTCCTTTTGGAGAGATATACAGTCATCAAGTGATCTTATTGCGTAAAATATTTTTTTGTCATCAGCGTACATTAAATGTTGAGAATGTTTAAAAGAGTTAGTGATATCGAATAAATATGCATTATAAAAAAGAGGTCCTAAATGGGACCCTTGTGGAACACCGCTAGGAATCTCAATGAAGTTAGAACGATAACCTCCTAATACTACGGCTTGTGACCTTTTATATAAGTATGATTGCACCCAACGTAGAAGATCGCCGCGTATACCTAATCTGTACAATTTGTTGAGCAGGATGACGTGATCCACGCGATCGAAAGCTTTTTCAAAATCTGTATAAATCACATCAACCTGCCCGCCATTATCTGTGTTTTCAAGGATAAAGTTTGAGAAAGAAGCCAAGTTAGATATAGTCGAACGTTTTTTCAAGAAACCGTGTTGTTTATAAGAGATACCTCTTAGGATGCATGGATAGATAGCATTGTATACAAGTTTTTCAAATACTTTACCTAACGTGTTCAGAATAGAAATACCTCTGTAATTTTCAATCTTTATTCGCGAACCCTTTTTATGTATGGGTACTATAAATGCTTTCTTCCATTCATTCGGAAACGTACCTTCTCTCAAAGAGAGATTAAACATGAAACTAATAGGATGGGCTAAAGACTTTGCGCAACTATTCCAAAACAGCGGAGGCATTCCGTCACAACCTGGACCCTTATCGACACACAAAGAACTCAGTGACCTCTCCACGGTTGATGGAGTAAACTGTAAGTTAGATATGATATCAACACAAGGATCATCAATTTCTGTGTTCAATGAACTAACAAGGTTATAGTCAGAAGGTTCACCAAAAACATCATGGAAGAAGTCACCGAATGCCTCACAAATTTCTCCTCCATCTGTATAATTTACACTGTTGCGGGATAACATTTTTGGATAATTGGATCCTCCACGCAAGTTTTTTATATAAGTCCAAAACATTTTAGGGTTACTTTTGAGATTAATTTCAGTCTCGTGCAAGTATTTATTGAAACAAAGCTCCTGAATATATCGCTGCCTATCCCGCAACATTGCAAATTCATCGTAATCTAGCAGGTTTCCAAAACGTTTCCAACGTGAGTGTGCCTTACTTTTTTCTTTAATTATTTTTATAAGTGAGTTGCTATACCAAATGGGATATTTACGAGTACCTACCCGTCGGCTATATGGTACGTGTTTATCAATTCGCATCGTAAAATTTTTGGACTACGATGTCTGTTTGCGTTGTATCTAAAGTTGATTGCCAGTTCAGATTAGTAAAATACTTATTTAATGCGCTATAGTTGGCTTTACGATAATTACGTTTAGGTGCACACAACTCGCGTAGTGGGGAAATTTTAAGGTCGGAGATTTCTATGGTTAACGCTGGATGATGTATGTCAATCTTCGTGAGCGGTTGGAAGCTCTCGTTTATGTGTAATGTCAAGTTAGAAAACGCTAGATCGAGTGTATGGCCTTTGTGATTAATAAGTGTATTGTGTTGCGTTATTCCCAAAAAACCCAAATCATTCACCAAACGCATAGCTGCATTTTGTACTTCAACGGCACCATGTTTTAAAAAAGTTGGTCCACCCACATTCCACTTTATACACGGAAGATTAAAGTCGCCTATCAGTAAATAGTTAAAAAAAAAATTGTTATTTAAAAATGAATTTGTTATAGTTTGCAAGACGTAATCAATATCTGAGGCTATCCTATGAACACTCGGCGGTACGTAAACGACACTCACATATAGATCTGTTGAAGCTGACAGCGCGCGGGCCGGTATTATTAAGGTCAACAATTCCGTACCAATGTTGTTAGGCACACACTCGATGAACCACGCACCTAGCTCATGTCGCGAGAGTATCATCACACCGCCCCCCGACGTTTTGCCAGTGGCAGCTAGGTCGCGGTCCTTACGAAATACATCATACCTATTATCGCACAATTCGCTATCAAAAATGCCGCTATGTAACCAGGTTTCCGTCATGATAATTAAATCATAACTATTACATAAAATGTTTTGTCGGAATTGCGTTGTTTTGGTTCTGAGACCACGACAGTTTTGGTAATATATATTTAAGTTAGGGGGCTGCATTGTGGTAAATATATTTCTCTAAAAACATATTTGAGAATCTTACACGCAAGGGACAATGAACGATAAACAGTATTAGCACATTAAGTAATACGTGGGTATATTGGCGACAGACAAAAGTCTCCCGCAACGACATAATCAGAAATAAAAGAATATATGCACTACGATTTATGCTATTATGAATAACCTCATTTGTTTGTAATCGAGTAAGAAAAATATAAATGTATTCTATCAGACAAGAAGTAATCATACCGCAATGTGGGTATTTTTCTAATGAATTATATACGTACATCATAATAACAACATGTATAATACATGCGCAATATAAAGGTGCAATACGAAATTGTGTAACAAAGCTTCGTGTTTTATAATTAAAGTTATATACTATAACATTAAAATCGATTAACCTACCATTGATATATACCTGCAAATATTTATCGGAGAGATTTTTTGACCTTATAAACGACACATCATTACACATATAAGTAAAATAATATTTAACGAACGTCTGTAAAATCAGAATTACGTTTTCGCAGCACCCAAGACATTGCGAGACCAGACCATGTAAATATAATGCATTGTGTGCGCATTATATTTACATGGTCTGGTCTCGCAATGTCTTGGGTGCTGCGAAAACGTAATTCTGATTTTACAGACGTTCGTTAAATATTATTTTACTTATATGTGTAATGATGTGTCGTTTATAAGGTCAAAAAATCTCTCCGATAAATATTTGCAGGTATATATCAATGGTAGGTTAATCGATTTTAATGTTATAGTATATAACTTTAATTATAAAACACGAAGCTTTGTTACACAATTTCGTATTGCACCTTTATTGTATTTTACACCTCATATTGTTTGATGGCTGCGACATTATCTTTAATTTTCACAGAATGGGTTTGATCTAAATTGTTTCCATTGATCTTTAGTGTAGTACCAAATAAGATCAATTTATAATCTAATATTGCCAGTGTCAAAATTTCCCAAATAATTGCAAAAGAATAGTTATTTGATAATATCAACCTAACTCCGGAGAAAAAACAAAGTAAACAAAAACGCTTCTCGGATAAATACTCCAGGCGCTCTGACCGCTAAGCCATCTCGACCTATAGCGGCTATAATAGCCGCAATATGATATAACATTAACCTACGTAAGTTCGAATCCTGCTCGCGACCGTATTCTTTTTCCACAAAAATGTATAACATAACTTTAGAGTTCTCTATGCATGCCTTAATAATTTTCAAAGATTTATCTGTAAACAAAAACGTCCAGTATAGTGAGACTTAACATATTTAATTTCTTACTAACTTTTGCAGCTAAAGCAAAACTAAATAAGTCTTCGTTTTCAACGAAAAAGATCCATCTCCACATCCTCACTCACCGTTTTAAACAGATTCGATCACACATTAGAGGGGTGGACCAAAAAAATTGTCACAGGAACAATTACACGGCATCTGTCGCTGGCTCCCAGTTCCAGTTGTGCCAGGGTCCGAATTTATGCTGATTGCATTACACTCCACCGTGAGGGAATAAATTAAACATGTAGGCAATATGACTCATTCGAGGTGGGTAGTTATTGATTTAAAATATAATTGAGACACATCTGGCACAATCTAAAGAATCAAAGATTGTGTTATTGTGTGTAAAGATTGTAGTAAATATTTATGTGAAATTTCGACAACTTAAAATCCATCCATCAATATGCCTTAATATACCTTAATAAAGGTAATCAAACTTGCACAAGTTAGAAAAATTAAGACTAAAAATGCTAGTGCATTCCACAAAGTTCATTGATAAATCTTTTGCGATTGAAGCAGTACGATCGTGGAATGCTTTTTAAACTTCTAAGAGAACATTACCCGTCATCGTAGCTACGGTATTACCGTGCTCCATCATGTCGTATGATTATATTTAAATATATCTATTTAACTAGTACTTATATGTACGTTTATTTTTATTTTTATATGTATATCAGACTATTTATATATAACACTGCCCCAAATATATTTAGTATATTTCCATCCCAAGGTTGCTTGGAAGAAATAGGCGTGTGCGATAAGGCCGCACATTGAACTTCTTGCTGTGTATTTTGTAAGTATTTAGTGTACAATAAAGAATTAATGATAGAACAAAGAAACAGTAGGAAAAGAGAAGGGCCCTTGCCTCAGTGCGGCAAAAGTGGCTAAAATTATCAACCTGTCTAAACGTTGTACAGGAATGAACTATCCCATAGAAATTGTTGCTTATAAACAACATAATGGTACATTTTAAGACGTATAACTCATAAACGCATGACTACCTAAACGTCGCCGGAGCACTTAGCTTCATCTCCCAACATCTAAGCACGAAAAAAAGACAAAACACGACTAAACTTCAAAAGGAAACATATCATAAAGAGTATCTTCTATAATAATCTACTTAACAACGGTCTTCTATTAATTCCTGGAAAACGTTCCAAAGCATTGTGTGGTTGTAGTCCTCTATTAATGGGCCAGAAACAATTTGTCACTCCAATTAGCATAAGGAATTCATATGCACGCAACGATTAGTCTTACGACATTCCGTGTAGTGTCTTTTTGGATGCGTTGTGCGGACTATGCGATTAGTCGAAGCCAAACTGTTGCGGTGATGCATTGCTTACAACTGCCTTTAATTTTGTATTTAATGGGTCTGAGTTTAATATGGTATTGTCTTGGAGAAATTATGGGAATTTATTGTCATTATTTATAGTTGATCAATATTGCGTTGATCTAAAATTTTTGGAATATTTAGAGCTCTCAAGCAATCCTGGTTTAATCGTTCGTTATTCTTATTTGGACAGTTGAATGCATGAATTTCTTAGAAAATGTTCTACAGTGCTTGGTTAGTCTAGTGTTCGCAAGCGCGACTGCTGAGCATGGGGTGTTGGGTGCAATTCTCGGGTTGGCTAAAGTGTCATTGAGTTTTTTTGTTAGGAAATGCTTAGTAGCAGCTTGGAGTTTGGAATTGTGCCTGGTAGATGGCAATAGGCTCACCACCTATTACATGGAACTTAATAACAGTATTAGTGAAATGTGGTTGTACAACTGTGCACACCTCTGCCTATTCCTTCGGGGAATACAGGCGTGATGCTGTGTTATATTTTAACAAGGAAAAGCAGACCAATAATTTGCGATTTGTACACATTTTAGAAATATATAAATCAGAGTCTGCCCGTGACCACGGCCGGTGCAATTCGGTCGAAAAGTCGGGAAACAAGAAAGGTATCGTGAAAGCCTTTTATAAAATATCGCGATATAGACACGATTTATATATTTCTAAAATGAGACCAATAACTGTAAACAAAATCAAAAGGAAAGTGTAAATAGCCGAGAACAATCTAGCAAAGTGCACGAGACCTTTAATTACCTCTTCTGGGAATCAGTAATGGATGTAAGTACGATAGTTGATATGTTTGGTACACTGAGCTGTGAGATGAATTCCCCTGGGAATATCGTTTGTGTACGGATAAACTTTGGCGACATCGTGAATCATAATCTGTGTTTGGAAACAATCATTTGCTTTTGTTTTCCTCTTACATTATTCTACATTATTCTCACATACCATCAATACACCATTGTAATTAAAATTTTATTGAAAAAGAGTGTCTATGGCGTTTCTTACCGGTTCTTCTCCATAAGATCAACTTTTTTGGAACCGTGCACCTAGCTTTGACGTTTTATAAGTGCCTGTAATTTGGTCAAAGTGAAATAAAAAAAATTGAATTTGAATTTGAAATTGAAAAACTACATATATAGATTTCTTTTCTTAAAGGAAAAAGAAAAATGAAAGAAAATTTGACGGCACGTTCGGCACAGTGGTCGAGAGGCCGTGGCGTGTCACAGGTTCGATTCCTGCACGGAGCAAATATTTGCATGATCTACAAGTAATTCTTCCGGGTCGAGAATTTTCTAATAGAAAGCCCAATAACAGTTTTCTCGACCCGGGAATCGAACTCAGGACCTCATGCTACAATTACGCGTAATCGCGACTGCTGGATTACGCGTAATTGTAGAGATTGTATTCATAAAATTGTAGCAAAGAAATGAAAAGGCATGTGTTCTGATTATAAACTAAGACTGTTAAATATTGAACCACCAGTCTGTCACATGATTTTATATACCATCTAGAACTACTTTCACGTGTGTAAGTTTTCTCACGATATTTTCCTTTACTGTGTTTAAGCAAGTCATACTTTATTTTTAATAAGCACTTGACATTGAAATGGGAACCTGCGCCTCTCGGACAAATACTCCAGGCGCTCTGACCGCTATGCCGATCTCTGCTTACTACCAAGAATTTTTTTAGTACGTCTTTTGTGACGTCACTGCCATCTATTCAGTCCTTTTGAATTGATATTGCTACAGAGGTATTTAGGTTTGAACTTGCGCTCTGTGACTTGCCAGGCTAACGTTTTAACCTCTAAGCTATCACTGTTTGAAATTATATTAGTGCTTTTGCTTTCCTATATAAGGAAAATTACCGGCTTCTGTTTGTAAAGAATTTCGGGGACTGATTTGAATTGCCCGCGTCCGTAGGAGTGCACCCTTAAAATGGAATCCCTACACGTGGCCCCTTCCTGGTGCAAAACAGGTAACACAACTCTGGTGGGAGGCTTTGTCTGCGGCTGGTTACCACCCACCGGACGAAACCATGCCTTGAAGTGACCCAGTCGTGTTTCGGGATGTAGTCCGATGCAACTGTTGTAGGAGACGGGTCTGGGCAGTTACATCAACTCCCCAACTATCGTTCTCCCAAAATCTATCCACTCTACTTAAGAGATAATAGTTTTTTTCTGGATATGCGTGCTCCATCCTCGGCCACACCGTCGCTTACCATCAGGCAAGTTGGTGGCCAAACGTAGATCCATTTTTGATAAATAAAAAATATAAAAAGCATTCCAAAAGATAATCAATTGATAATTTTGTTTTAATTTTTCCCTCAACGTGTTGGAATTCTCATGGCAATAGCACCACCATCTATTACATGGGACGTAATAATTTCATTAGTGAACTGTGGGTGTACTAACCGATCAGGGTTACAGGCGGTGATGTTATTTAAGGTCTATTCTTATCTGTAGAAGGTGATCAGATATGTCTCCAAGATGTCCTACATGATAGCCTTTCTTATCGCATAACAAAAGGCATTCCGAGACCTTCGTTCGAACACTATGACGTCACCACCTACAAAATACTCGTCATCACTTCACCTATATAGGGCAAGCACATCATGAGCATCCGCCACTGTTCCCAGAAGGGCTAATTAACGCCGCACTTGTGTCTTGATTAATGCGCGGGCTAATTACGTGGACAAGCGGTGTCTGTCACTGAATGCACCGTCATTTATATTATTGGGTCATGATTTAGTTGTGGTAGGCAGGAGTGGAAGTTGATATCATTACCGCGGTTGGTAGATGGAGCATGTGTTTGTATTTTGATATTGATATGATGGAGCAAGTTTGACGGCGTAGGCGGTGCAGTGATCTAGAAATTGGCTGCTGCGCCTTGGAACAAATGATCTCC
The DNA here is from genome assembly GCA_935421205.1 of Xylocampa areola. Classification (NCBI taxonomy): domain Eukaryota; kingdom Metazoa; phylum Arthropoda; class Insecta; order Lepidoptera; family Noctuidae; genus Xylocampa; species Xylocampa areola. The sequence goes on from OW285208.1 coordinate 20,223,790, forward strand.
AGGTAATTGTCCCGAATCTGGGTATATATTTTGCATATGAGATTTAAGCTCTGAAAAGCACTCGTAATACAGGAGGAATTTCTAGTATGGGGAAACAACTAACGAATAATAGGTAAGAATGATTAGTAAAGTGGAACACCTTGTTATATTTAAGGAGAACTATCAACTGCTATATTGAAAGGAAATATTTTTTGCTATATAACTTAACCAGAATTGTAAAGGCCTCGTAACTGCCTCGTTGGTTTAGTGGTCCGTAGCGCGACTGCTGAGCAGGAGGTCTCGGGTTCGATTCCCGGGTCGGGCAAAGTGTTATTGAGTTTTTCTGTTAGGAAATTCTCAGTAGCAGCCCGGAGTTTGGAAATATGCCGGTTGATGGCAATAGGCTCACCACCTATTACATGGGACTTAATAACAGCATTGGTGAAATGTGGGTGTACAATTGTGTACACCTCTGCCTACCCCTTCGGGGAATACAGGCGTGATGCTATGTATGTAGAATTGTAAAGGGAAGTTTGACATTAAATCTTTAGTAATAAATTTTCATGGAAATAAATAATACGGTCGAGCGCAGGATTTGAAGCTGCACCTGCCGGATAAATACTCCAGGAGCACTGACCACTAAGCCATCTCAAATTCTGCTCGTCATCATCACCCCCCTGCCCTTATCCCAATTTATTTGGGGTCGGCGCAGCATACTGATACCTGGCATGCTGCTAAAGTTTTGGCTATGTTATCCATGCACCAGGTTCTGATGTTATCCTAATATCACACTCCACTACGGTTAGTGGAGTGTGCTAGCCCGGTGGCTAGCATCTCAAATTCTGCTCACTACTCCAAATTCTTCTTCCACATTTTAATAAGTTTTTTGGTGATCTCATCGCTATCTATTCAGTCACTTTACCGAACCGACACGACCAACTATGCCGTCAATATAATGTCGTACAGATACGTTTACTTGAACAAATACAGATAAATCTTCATTTCTTGGTCTTCAATAAAATCAAATCATATCCAAATCATGTATATCAGATAAAACATTTACAGGCACTTTTGAATTGTCAGAAGTTAGTTGCCACGTTCCAAAGTGTAGATTCCTATGGAGAAGAACGGGCAAGAAACTCCACCTCTCCACCAATCAATGACTAACTCCTCAATATTCTTGGTGTAATTGATATTACCTTGGCTCGTGGCTAAATAACAGCCGCATAGATCGATCAATCGAGGTTAAGCTACGGTTGCCGCGGTCGGTCTGTGGATGGGTGACCATAATTTCATACCGAGACCCTTCCGTGCCTCGGAGAGCACGTTCAGCCGTCGGTCCCGGTTATCAAATTAAGATCTATGACAGCCGTTACGGGTAGTCAGAGGCCTGACAGTCTGACAACCAGTCATACCACGAGATATCGTATTACCCAGTTACTGGGTTGTGGAGGTCATATAGGCAGTCGCTCCATGTAAAATACTGGTATTAAGCTGCATCCGGTTTGACTGGAAGCCCCAGTCTAATTGGGAAAATGCTAGGCAGATAATTGATATTACCTTACCAAACTAGCTTAATGATAACGCAAGCATGCATAATATAACTTTTAAAGCTTACGAATCGAGTTTATAACATTTAGTTCAGTTACAAACAAAATATATAATTTGCATAAGTAAAACTTCATGCCTAAATTGACAAAAATCATGAAAATATGGAACTGAATTGTGGTTCACTCCATAAAACTTTATTCTCAACAATATTCGATACTTCAGTATCGATAAACACATCTCCCCTTCCCAACAAATATTATAAATCATTGCCAATACTGTATGTATATCGAGATTATATCGATAGCAATAACTGTTTTCGCCAAACGCATCGTTTTTACAACGACATACCCACAAACTTATATTTACCATCAGAAAAATCCGTACAGGTACAAGAGCACTTTATTTTAACACAGTAAGGCTGGAACTTCTTCGACAGTTGAATCGGATGTAGTTTTGTAAACGCAAAATGAAGTTGGTATCCTTTTGTAATTGTCTAATACCCCCAGAGACGGTGCGTGGCCGTTCTATTAACATTTTAATGCTTATAGGTGTAATCACAACATAAAAAGCTAATTTATATGCGTCTAGACGACACGGCAGCGAATTCAACTGAGGTAAACTTAATTGTCTTTTAAGAACTAAGAGGATAGTGGGAACCAATTATTGTCTTTTAACTGTTCAAAAGTCAATAGATGTATCGGTTCATCTGTGGAATAGTATCATTGGAACCGCCTTTGGAGTTTTGGAACAGGTTGTGCTCTGAATACTTATAGTAAACGGCTACAGGAGTTTCCTAATGGATTAGAAAAAAGAGCTGAAGCCACATTTTTATATTTGTGTAATTATTTATCTCTACTAAGGATTGTGTTATGTTAGGCATAGATAGTTAACTAACAAGTAAAGTAGAGCGTTATTTTCAAAGCCGAGATGTGAAGAATCCAATTTGTATTTGAAACTAAATATATTTTTTTTGTGGAAAGAAAATTACGGTCGTGAGCAGGATTCGAACCTGCAACTCCCGATAAATACTCCAGGTACTCTGATCGCTAAGCCATCTCGACCTATGGTCACTACTCCGAACACGGGTGGCGAACACTCAATTATATTTTTTTCCACAAAAAATTGAATAGAATTTTAACTTAAGTGATCGCCACGCATGTGTTGATGCCTTTAAACGATTTATCTGAACCAAAATATTTAACTTTATACGTTCTTCGAATCTGGATCTGTATACTGGGACTGGACTTTTCGTAGAGATATCTGTGCGTACAATAAATTAGCTATCACTTGCTTTTATAAGCGGTGAAGGAAAACTACGTGAGGAAACCAATACACCTAAGAAATTATTTCAATTGACACTAAGTTGTTAACCTGTACTGTAACAAGAAGAACAAATAAAGACATTTTTTTTAAGAAAAAAAAAAAGGCATGTGGAGGCTTAAACTAAAAGTGGACTACTACTTCTGTGAAAGTTAAAATAGAGATTGAAAGTCCTTATCAAAATGTTTGCTAAAGTAAACATAATCCAAGTCGCCTGTATATTTTTTTCAAAAATCGCTAAATCAATTTCGATATTTTTTTTATGGGATCACCTCTGAAGTTATGACCTATCAATAATAAAATATCAGATCAATTCATAACTGGCGGAATAATCATATCGTAAAAAAAAAACAGACTGTCGTATTGAGAACTTCCTCCTTTTTAACACCTTCCATACTAAATACATACATAACATCACGCCTGTTGTCCTCTAAAGGTAGAGCAGAGGTTACTGTACATCTACATTTACACCGATGCTGTTAATAAGTCGCATGTAATAGGAACTGAACCTATTGCCAGTAACCGGCTACGAATATATACGAAATACCTACGTATATCAGGTGTTTTCCTTCACACGAAAGTTGTGAAGACAGAAATAGGGTCTTGTTGTGCCCTCAGGCTATGCTAGCACCTCTTCCCTCTCGGTGACGAGACAGTTATATCACATTGGTGAAGGGGACGGAGGTGATGAAGAGGCAAAGATCTTTTTAATACTCATTAATCTTGAAACAGTATTGCAAAATTTCCAAATTTCTTATAATTGTTAAGAAAATGGTTCCAAAAATCCTACTAATATTATAAACACGTAAATTTGTATGTTTGGATGTTTGTTAGTCTTTCACGCAAAAACTGCTGGAGGGATTTTAATTAAATTTGGCACATAGATAGTTTATAGCCTGGATTAACACAAAGGATACTTTTATCCCGCCTAGACACAATTTTGAAGTCTACGCAGCCGAAGTCGCGGTCAAAAGCTAGTAATATTTATTATAAATGCGCGAGTAACTGTTTTTGTTTGTATGTTTGTTTGTTTATTACCTTTTCACGACTAAAGTGTTGAACGGATCGTAATGAAATTTGGCAAGGAGATAGATTGGACCTTGGAGAAGGACATAGGCTACCTTTTGTCACGGAGACGAAGTCGCGGGCAGCAGCTAGTACTTATTTAAAACACGACTAATTAAAAAAGTAATTGAATAAGTGGTATTCTACATCAATAAAGATTAAGAATAAAAATATTTGACCTAAATTTGAATCACTTGCATCCCTATTCTTTATGGTATAGGAAAAGTTTCCCTCATTTGATTTTAAACCAGTCATCTATCATTTTATTCTTAATATGAAGTATTTCCATGCAAATAATCGCACCTATTGCAAAAGATATTGGGTCCCAACAAAAACGTAATGACTTTACTAAGACAGATCATCCGAAGGTACAAACCTGTACAAACTTATTGACACAGTCCAAACCAACTCAATTACAAAGCAATAGATCTTAAAGTCGCTCACAGAACATGAAAAGAACATTGTGCTGAATTGACGGATTAGCAGAAAGTAGGAATCTAAAACTAACTTATGCTTTGTAGTCGCATAAGTTCGTGTGTTCACGTAATAAAGATCATATTCGTTTGGTAATGTGGTGGTTGTGTCTCATTTGGCAAAGCAAGCTCATCAATCAAGCTGGACTTTGATGGAGGTGGTGTAATCTAGTTTGTCATGTCTGTCTATCGTGTACCTCCTAAACACCTACTAATCGAGGGGACAGGTGCTCATGTTTTGTAGTTTGTAACAAAAAGTGTTTTATTATATTAATATATACCTATAAAGTAATAATAAACTAAGATTACGGTTGATAATGTTACCTACATTAACTAGTCCAAAAATATAAAATTTTTCGTTCATTCGTAATTCACGAACTTCATCTCAGTAGCGTAAAATTGCAATACCAATGACAAAGATTCAGTGTCAGCTTAATTTCCATCGTCATTACTATTACCAAATATAAATTCATCACTAGGTCATAAACCCTCCGGGCAGCAACATATTGTACTGAACTTTTAATTTCAATACACAAATAAGAGGTGTACAAATAAAGCCCGGCACACGCGCATCTGTCGATCGGTAGAGCTGCGCCCGCGGCACTATCGAGTACCGCCGCCGTAGTGGCTACAAATCTCATTCAATGTTTTGGATGTGGCAGATTAACAACAAACTAAAACTGTATTCATAGGATTAAAAAAAAAGAGGTACTGAGGAAAGACGTGGATTTTAAAACCGATTATAACAAATAAAAAAACGATAGTAAAAGTTAATTATTACACAAGCCGTCAAATGTCAAGAAAATGTGGCAGTAGACAACAAGACAAGGAAAATTAATTGTTAATTCCATAATCACGGATCTGAAAAAAATACGGATGTAATCTTGCCTTGTCTTAAGCAAAGCATAGATTACGCACATGCAGCGTACTGGCGCCGAGTGGATGAGTTTTAAGTATTTGTCTGCGTTTAAGGTCCGTGTCCATAATATTATTATGGTTGTATTGATAGACGAGAGGATAATGTTTAAGTTTCAGTTCAGTTCAGTCGAATGTAATAATCCCTATAAAACCAGTAAAAATATATAATGAATTAAGTTTTGTCTTATTTTCTTATTTGTCCTTATAAATTTTGCGTAGTACTCGCAATGACGAAGCAAAGGAGTATGTAAGGATTGTAGCAGGTGGCGTTCTACAGTTTCTGCCTACCCCCATGGGAAAAAATTGTGTGTTTATATATTGGTACTATTGCTAAATTAATGGTCAAATTTAACTACCACATCTTTAAAGTTATAATCTTTTGTGGAAAAAGAATACATTCGGTTTAAAAAAAAAGACCTGTATTTACCGAATCTTTCTTAGACAAAAATAAACCGCATCCATTTTACCATATTCTAGCATCTCATACGATGCACTTCCCCTTTAGCACAGGGTTTCAAGTGGCGAGGTGTACCACTCAGCGGCGATCAATACCATTTATTGTAATAGCTTACTACTATTTTATATCCAGGGACTTAAAAAAATACGGACGGGACGGGATAGCGTTGCGTACAAAATGTGAGAAGCATCAAATTTCGCTTGTCATACACGAGCTAAACGCATACGAATACTTAAAACTCACCCAAAAGGCGCCAGTACGCTGTGTGTGTGTGTGCGTAATCTATGCTTCGCTTAAGACAAAGCAAGGTTACGTCCGTGGTTTTTCAGACCCGTGTTTATATCCTAGAAGTTCTTTAGACATTTTGTTTGCCGTGGAATGATTGTTCTATTCCCTTTCAGACGGCTTGAGGAGATGCATCTGTTAAAAATTACTTGTTTAAGTGGCTGCTGTGATGCTGTTGAGTGAGATGCCCTAGGTTCAATTCCCGGGTCTAGAAAATTGTTATTGGATGTTTCTGAGAAGAAACTCTCAGTAACAGTCCGGAGATTGGAATCATGCGCCGTTAATATCATTAGGTTCACCACCTATTTAACGTCATCGCTGAAATGTGTTGTGCAACAGTACGCATCTGCCTAATCGGGGATACATGCGTAATGATATTACAGTTTATTTGCTCGAAATTTAATGAACCTTGATCCTTCTAATAATTAATCTTTATGCGTCATGGTCCTTAAAAAAGTAGGGTAAAAGAAGGTTTGGAAGTTAAGCTCTGATACGAGGTTGTTCATCAATTGTATGACAAGAAGAAGAATATCTTCCACAGCCTTGTATATATTATTGCATCTTACACAGCAAGGATAAAGTGATATAAACAATCACGCCTGTTTCTCATTGGGGAAAGTAGACACTATCGATTTATTTATACAATTCTAGCACGTCTCTTACACTTTATCTATGTAGCTTCTGACCTTTTCTTTTTTGAGAACATGCACAATTAAAGATAAAGTTATAATTTATTTATATTCATGTCCAACTTCTTGCATACTTCACAATCAAAGCGAGCCATGCAAGATATTGACCATGGAGCAACCCCTCTCACCAATACCATATATATTTTAAAAGCCCATAGGTACCATTTTAAATTAGAGTACCAAAAATTTAAATTAAACGGACCGTAATCGTGCCAAACCACAGCCGTCCATAATAACAGACATCACAAAATGTTTTACATGAAAAAACCTTTTTATAATCAATTGATTTTCCGCGCGATCGGACCAATATGTCGGACAAACGGACGGAGGTCGGTGTTTAAAATGTATGTAATTAAATACAGCGTGTCAGTCGGCTTTCGGGTTTTTGTTTGACCGACTTCGTGTGGAAATATTTTAATAGGGCTTTTTTTGTAAGGACTTGACTTTTATTTTTCTGTCGTGTGTGTGAGTGAATGTACTACATATTTATAGAATTTTAAGTTCAAAAATATACTGGGTGGTCTCTTTTTTATAAGATTAAGTGTCCTCTACGCACCAGTGCAGACCTTACCAGTGCAGTTAAATCGTTTCGTTTTTCTAAAGAATTCTTCTAATCATAATCTAATCATAAAATTATCTATTAACAAATTATTTCAGTTTTTTTTTAAAGTATTTGTGGTAATTCATAATACCTTCATATACAATAGAAGAAAGGCCAAAACTGACTCAGCATGACGATGAATATTTTATAAATTTGTTAACTTAGTTTTACAAGCTTTTAATTAAATTGCAATGTTCGTATAGATCAAATCGTGAAAGCTGAATTACAACCACTTTCTCTTGAAGGTGAATTTTTACACTTTGGTTCAATGGCAATGCATTTAACTGGTACGCATGACTTGTATTACCACCCAGTATTTGCTCCAAATAAAGGAACTCTTCAGCGGTCAACAGCACAAACAACACGTCTTTTGGTATCATCACGTCGTCATTGCTATCAGCAATGACGTCGCCAAAAGACGTGTTAAAATATGGAAGAGGAATTCGCGGTAGCGGGCAGAGGCTCTGACCACCAAGCTATCTCGAGTCAAGATGGTTCAGTGTTCAGAGTGCCTGGATTATTTATCCGGGAGGCGCAGGTTCGAATCCTGTTCGCGACCGTATTCAATTTCCATTTAATACAATAACTTTAGAGTTTGCTAAGCATGCGTTAATACTTTTTAAAGATTTATCTTGAATTAAAAGTTGTTTATTTAGAAACTTAATAAAACTGATATATTTCCAATTCAAAATTCACAGCCATCATTAATTATCAAAACATTGGGTACCTTATCAGCCAGGCACAACGTCGAAATGCATTTAAATTCAGTTCTACGGCCACCTTCGCGGTAAGTTTTCAAGTAATTTACGAGTGCATATTTAAGCATCACCTACCAGGGGATCAGAACATGCCAGGGGTGGAGTTTTGTGTGTTTTACTAATTGCCAAAAGATGTTAATCAGGTACCGGAGACGTATGCCCGTCCTGCTCTGATACACGTAAAGATTGACACGCTATCTCTCTCACCTGTCCTAAAGATATAACTCAAAAGCTGAAGCAAAAACCATGACAAGGAATTAATTAGAACTCAAGGTAAATAATGAAGATTGTCGCTTGTACTAATGAGTTTTCTGTAAAGTTCTGTTTGGTGAAATAATTATGAGACAGGTAATTAAGAAGTTTAGGGGAGTACGCAAATGGTCCGAAGTTAATTATCCAGAAAAATTACGAAGAATAGTCTGAGACTAATCTTATACTAATTTGTTAGAAGTTGCCATCTTTGTGAACCCCAAAATAAAACTAAAATAAGTATAAAAAAATAATTCATTACACAAGTCATGGAGTAAATCATCCATCAATATTTAATTATATCCCTAGCCTTTATAACACCTTGTTAGTTTCTTCAATAAAAAAATATTGGATACTTTTATATAAAATTATATAGTTTGCCGCAGTAATGAGTGACTGCCTCGTTGGTCTAGTCGTCGCAAGCGCGGCTGCTGAGCGTGAGGTCCTGGTTCGATTCCCAGGTCACGCAAAGTGTTATTGGGTTTTTAAATTCTCAGTAGCAGCCCGGAGTTAGGAAGTTGGTGGTGTGACACCCCCGTGCTTCGGAGAGCACGTAAAGCCGTCGGTCCTCCGCCTTATCTCCCTCCGGTCGTGTCGGGTTGCCGTCCCATCGGAATATGAGAGTGAAGAAAGAGGAAGTGCACCTGTGTTTGCGCATACACTTGTGCACTATAATATCACCTGCGTACTTGGCTAATCTCCGTGTGAGATAAACCGCCGTGGCCGAAATACGGTCGGGGGGAGTATTATAGTTTTATTATGTAATGAGTAGGACCCATACAACTTTTTCTTATAGCCTTAATACAATGAATTAATATAAAACTTAAATATATGAATAAAATAAAATAATGGAAGTGTAAACTTGGAATTACGTAGAATAAAATTTTACGACCTGCCCAAACTAGTTTTAGTCAAACCTGTGCCTCAGGTATCAACGTAAAATGATTCGAAATTAAATGTTGGGATTCTGACTTACTGGTGACGATAGTCATTCCCAGTGTCAAAGAAATAAAAACACAATATCTATAGCAAAATCTGTTTATATCAAAATATTTAAAACCATTTCATCACTACTTTTCTCAAACCAAAGGCCTATAAAGTCACCAACACACATTTTCACACGAACAAGCATACGCTAAAGGTTTTCATTAACCAGAGTATAACACCCTTACACACACAATCCTTTGACCACGTTATTATGCAACGGGCACCCTTGCTTATAAAAAAACGTATTAAAACACAGAAATGTTTGAATAAGTGTGTGATTGCGGCCCGCAGAGCAGTGGGAGAAAAACGAAGCGTTTCATTAGTAGGTACGGAATGTTCATTTTGAGAATATTTTCTGCGCTTTTTGTGCGATACCTGATGTAGACTGTTCGGTTATTAAGGTGGAAATTGCGTTTTCTGATGTAGGTTTATTAGTTTTGTTTTTGTCTGGTTAGGTGAGATTGAACTTATTGAAGTGACAAATATGCACGAAGTTCTGATTTTCACAATCCTTTTTAAATGTAAACGGTAAGTACTTACGGAAGTACTTATACCTTTTCAAAGGAAGAAAATTTTGAATTACTGCTGGTTCTCTGACATAAGAAATAACCCGCTTGACCTATGTTTCTATAGTATATTGAGGCCAAGAAAGGTACACCGGTACAAGGCAATTAAATCACATCTTTACTTGGTATAAATTCAATCCTTCTTTATCCTTACAAACGTAAACATAACAAAGACATCACCCAAAACGCTCATCATTATTTTATATTTAAACCCAAACAACGCGCGTGTGGTCGTCTTCGGGCGATAAAATGTGTCCAATCAAAGCATTTAACGGTCCAGCGGTGGTTGTCAGCGGCTCGCGTAATTTGAATTTGGAATACAACGCGCGATTGGCAAGACGCGGCGTCAATGACGCGGCGCGGTGTCGACCCGATGTGTGGGGCGGCTTTATATTTTAATGTCCAATGTTTTGATCGCAGTACCTATGTCTGAATTTTTAACGGCTATTAAAAAGATTTAGTGGTACTTTTGAGCACTATTAAACAAATCGAGCGAAGATAAAAGGGTCATTATAATCAGCTTTGTATGTTGTTATGTGCTTGTATTTTTACTTCTAAAGAAAACTATTGGTAAAAAACTAAACTGTTTTCGCATTTCTTCTGCCCACTCCATAATTTATAAAATAATAAATAATATGTACGTAGGTGTGGGATATTCTGTGTGTCAATTCAGTTTCAATTAATTTTAAAGGCGTTGTGGCAATAAATTTTGCTAGCGATTTGAAGGGTTATAATTTGCGTCTGTGTTGATTGTTGTTGGCAAGTGCTGCAGCTTATTTCAAGAGGATGGGTACTTCATAATTTTAGACTGATAACGCCTTCTACTGAACACTGACACCCTCTCAATGACCACCATCTCCCTCGTGGATATCCACTGATGGGTTCTTTTTCTTCTTGAAGACTTATGCAATCATTATGCTACGACAAGATGACCACAACAAACCAGTTCTTAGGTGGCAAGTATTGATTCATTTAGATTTAACTTGCTCTCCAAGCTGAAGCTAGTTCGTGAGGACTGCATCGTTAGAGCATGATGCACTGAATTTATATTATGTTTTCCACTGACTGCCTCGTTGGTCTAGCGGTCGCAAGCGCGACTGCTGAGCGTGAGGTCCTGGGTTCGATTCCCAGGTCAGGTAAAGTGCTATTGAATTTTCCTGTTGTCAGTTTTCTTCAATAAAAAAATATTGGATGCTTTAACATAAAATTATACAATTTGCCGCAGTTGTATGTAATGAGTGACTGCCTCGATGGTCTAGTGGTCGCAAGCGCGACTGCTGAGCGTGAGGTCCTGGGTTCGATTCCGAGGCCGGTCAAAGTGTTATTGGATTTTTAAATTCTCAGTCAGGAAGTTGGTGATGTGACACCCCCGTGCTTCGGAGAGCACGTAAAACACGACCGGAGAGGACCGATGTCCTGCGCCTGATCTCTCTCCGGTCGTGTTGGATTGCCGTCCCATCGGAATATGAGAGTGAAGGAAGAGGGAGTGCACCTTTGTTTTCGCATACTCTTATGCACTATAAAATCTCCTGCGTACTTGGCTAATCTCCATGGAGATAGGCCGTTGTGCCCGAAATACGGTCGGGAGGAGTATTAGTATTAAGTTTTAAGTAGCAAAGAACAATTTAGCTTTATTTTAGTTTATGTAGTCTGTGACAATTGGGGATAATATATCTGTTCTGATATCCCCATAAACTCAATGTCTGTGTGTTTTAAAATAAGCGTCGCCGTCCACTAGATGGTTTTGCGACAGGCCGCGCGTTATGACGCGTGTCGCGGCCGCGCGGCCCGACTAGTTTGTCTCCGCTGACCATTTCCTGCACATCCCTCCTGTACATTACTAAGGGACTATGGAGTCGATTTAATATATAAAAGATTTTTATTCACTTAGGATGGAAAAAAATGGCTAGTGTTACTACGGCTTACGATTTCACGTTTGATACAAATCTCAAGATATGCATATTGCTTTATTGATTTATTATGATGATCTAGTAAGGGACTAGGATGGAGGACCTAAATCAAACACAAAACTATAAACAAAACGTAGTTCATCCCGCATAAACAACGTACAGGTGAGGAAAATGTACCAAAAATAAATTACCATTGCTTCTACAGTTTTCCCTGTTGCGGATAGGTTGTTCCGTCCCCCGAGGGAATATTTCAAGAATATTATTATGTAAGAACATGCGCGGGACTTTATGATCACCTAGCCTTTCACGGTGACCGCTCTGCCGCGTCGCAAACAACAGGGCTGGCTGTTTACACTAATATTTAAGAATTTTATGCTTTTCTGTTTTATGCCGATAACTCGAAATGCGTCGTTTTGTAGAGTTATTACTTAAATTTGTTATATACACAAGTACTTGTTGTAATAGGCTCAATCAATAATTCTTTTAAAGTCATATTTCTAGCTGAATGCGTCAGATTCAATTATTATTAAGGTGTTTACTTGAAATGACTATTAATTTCTTGCGACCTAAAAATATAATTCGGCATTAATATAATTTCGAGTAAAAATACAACTGGACCGCAAACATTTAATCACTCTGGATGAATTGAAAATAAAATAAGTAAAAATCAAAATTTTCACCTGTAGCAACCCTGCTATGTCCGGAAGTTTGTCCGCGGATTCTTTATATTTATATTCACCTTGTCGTTCGTCCGGCAGATTTATTCACTTCTTTAGAGCGCGCGCACTGACCGTGTCCACGGATCGCCCCCTGTATGGTCGCCCTAACTTATATACGCACTGCGTGTTTAAAAATTGTTGATATATTTCTTTACTTAATGTCAAAGTTCTCCTAATACAGATTAATATACCATTTACCAGGGCCAATCATTGAATTAAAAAAACAATATGAATAAAAAGTAATTTGCACTTCTAAAAAATAAAGGAATATATATATATTAGGAAAAAATCCTTCAAACTGGCATCATGAAATACACAGTCACGATACAAAGTTCATGGCAAAGACACCGGTTGTCATTATTACACAGCCTTTAATAACTATGCAATAAAACGGCGTATACTGAATAATTATAGCAATTAAAGATAGATATCTGAAAAGCATAAACGCATGCTTAGCGAACTCTAAAATTATAATATTAAATGGACAATGAATACGGTCGCGAGCAGGATTCGAACCTGCGCCTCCCGGATAAAATACTCCAGGCGCTGACCACTAAGCCATCTCGACATATCCTGGAGTACTTATGCGGGATTTGCAGGTTCCAAGCCTGCTCACAACCGTATTCTTTTAGCATTTAATATTAAACTTAAATTAAAGCAATTTACAAAAAAGAGAAGAAAAAATCTTCATGTCCTACGCCTAAGTTCCATTAAGACGATGGAACTTAGGCGTAGGACATGAAGATTTATCCGCTTTCCTTGACTGTCTTTTTCATTTAGGTCTATCCTGCGCAAATACAATGTTAAACTTGCTTTCTTCCAAATCCTTTTGGACTGTTGTCAGCCAGACAACGAAAACAAGTGAACTAAAATAAATATTTCATTTATTGACCAACAAACGTCTTTAAGCAGCCGCTGCGTTCAAACCACCCAGTGCGTTCACCCACCGCACCCCAGCCCACTATGATATGTGTTGCGTAAAATTTTGTTTTTCAGAAGTCAGGCCTAAGGTATCGCTGACAAATGTCCGACAGTTTATTATGGTGCGGATAAAAGGGATAGTGGACGCATACCTTTAGCATGTTTTGTGTGTACTCCATTTTTGTTGGATTTATTTTTAAGTGGATGTTTGAATGTCGTGGCTTACAGACGAGATCTGTGAAACTTATTTACAAAAGCAAGAATGTGGAAAAATACCACGCCGTCACTATCCAGTCTCTTTTAGTTTGATATTGACTTAATAAATTCAATAAATTCATAACAAATTTTAGTATAACATAGGATTACGCCTGTAGTCCCCGAAAGGGTAAGCAGAGGTAAACACAATGGTACACCCAAATTTCACCAATGCTGTTATTAAGTCCTATGTAATGGGTGGGGAGCCTATTGCCATCTACAGGGCACAGTTCTAAACTCCGGGCCGCTACCAAGAATTTCCTAACAGAAAAACCTAATAACACTTTTCCCGACCTGAGCGTCGAAGCCAAGACCTCTTGATCAGCAGTCGCGCTTTAGACTACTAGATCAATGACGCAGGTACTGCATAACTGCTGTGTGCTAAAAGATCCGTTGATACCTTCGGCAGATCTCAGAATCTCGGAGGACCGAGTGACTTTTTACTTGCTCCTATAAAATAGACTACTCCATTGGTCCATCCATCATGGATGTTTACAAAGTGAAACAGAAGCCCGTAGTAGAGCTTTATATATTATATACATGAACTTTAAAACATAACACTCCTTTTTGGGCAGTCGTCTAAAAATGTATAAGCTCTCAATTTCGCCAATTCCTAGCAGACCCAAAACTACCTAGCTGCATCGATCACTGGCCTAATCCCCATTATGCTCTAATCACCGTGTACCCCGCGGCATAACTGCACACAGCACGGTATAATCCCCACCTGGCCGGTAAGGGGATTGCAGTGCACGCGCGTTTGAGTCCGTACGGGGATATTGTTGATTGATATTTTTGGTTTAACTGCCCCGTTGGTCTAGCAGTCGCAAGTGAGGATGCTGAGCGTGAGGTCCTAGTTTCGATTCTCGGATTGCGCAGTGTTATTGGGTTTTTAGACTGCCTCGTTGGTCTAGTGGTCCCAAGCGCGACTGCTGAACAGGAGGTCTCGGGTTCGATGCCCGGGTCGGGCAAAGTGTTATTGAGTTTTTCTGTTAGAAAATTATCAGTAGCAGCCCGGAGTTTGGAATTGTGCCCGGTTGCTGGCAATAGGGGGACTTAATAACAGTATTGATGAAATGTGGGTGTACGAATGTGTACACCTCTGCCTACCCCTTCGGGGAATACAGGCGTGATGCTATGTTATGTTATGTAATGGGTTTTTCTAGCAGGAAATTCTCATTAGCAGCCTCAAGTTTGAAATTGTGCCTTGTAGATGGCAATAGGTTCGTAGCCGGGCCTCGGAGAGCACGTTAAGCCGTCGGTCCCAGTTGTCAAATTAAGATCTATGACAGCCGTTACGGGTAGTCATAGGCCTGACATATGTGGTCATACCACAAGATATCGTGTTACCCAGTTACTGAGTTGTGGCGGTCAGATAGGCAGTCGCTCCATGTAAAATACTGGTATTAAGCTGCATCCGGTTTGACTGGAAGCCGACCCCAATGTAATTGGGAAAAGCCTAGGCAGATATATAGATAGATGGTAATAGGTTCACCACCTATTACATAGCATTCAAAATGACAGCATTGGTGGAATGTAGGTGTTCAAGTGTACACCTCTGCCCTCCCTTTTAGGGAATACAGGCATGATGCTTTGTTATGTTATTTTAAAAATACAGTTATAACGGGACCGAAAAAAAATATCATTAAATCATCCACCTAAATTACAACTTTGATGACGATAGCCAAGACTAATGTCACGGCACTAATTAATGGCGGCGCAACTACTCTCACCAAACAATTCAAACGCTTGCCTAATTGACTCATAGCACATTTCAACAGGTGATTTGACACCCTCAATAGCTCACAGCATCAATAAAATTTGATTGACTAAAACCTCAGAGCAAAAGGAACACAGAAGCCCGTACATCTAAATAGAAGAGATGCTGAGCGACATACGTCATCAATGAAGCGTGACCAACCCGAGCCCTGAACGCTATAAATTAGCTGAAACTATATAAACTTGTAGGTAGACAGAAAGAGATAAATATATTATGCTGTCTGTCTTTTTCGTTCAATTGAAATGTATAAAAGTATTGTTTTTTAGACTTTGATGATATTAATAATTAAAATTAAGTAACCGGTGAACAATAATTCGATGATATTGTCCTAGACTGTGAAGCTAAGTCAAATCTGTTTTATGGAATATGAGAGTTAATCGTTAGCCCACGAGATACTAGTGATGTTCCATTACAAACTTTGTGTCTAAAACCTTAATTTACCAATACCAAAAAAGTTTTTTTTGTTCAAACCGTTATACAAGTAGGTAAAAAGGAATGTTTTATCAAAAACAGTTTTCTATAGAAAACATGTCAAAATTTATGTTTTTTTACTCTTGAATAGGGCTAACTGTCCATGCCTCGGAGAGCACGTTAAGCCGTCGGTCCCGGTTGTCAAATTAAGATCTATGACAGCCGTTACGGGTAGTCAGAGGCCTGACAGTCTGACAACCAGTCATACCACGAGATATCGTGTTTACCCAGTTACTGGGTTGTAGAGGTCAGATAGGCAGTCGCTCCATGTAAAATACTGGTATTATGCTGCATCCGGTTTGACTGGAAGCCGACCCCAATGTAATTGGGAAAAGGCTAGGCAGATATAATAGGGTTAACTGTTAAATATTTACTTGAGCTACAATAGTAATATCTTAGGTTTGCGCGATCACTACACATTATAATAAAACAACTCTGCAGCGTTCGTGGTCGCAGGAGGACTTCCAGACAGTCCTCCTGCGACCACGAACGCTGCAAAGTGTTCGAAACGTCAGGAAAAACAAAAAACCAATAATACACGCGATTAATCCGGTTAAAAGTTGTTTTATTATACCTAATTGAGCTACAATTTTAACAGTTTAAACAAGTCTCTTGATAATAATTCAACTGAAACATTTGTGGACAGTAGTATGGACAAAATAATACTGGACAGGCGTGTAAAAATAGCACACCTATCGAACCATAAATTGCTCAAAAGTGCACACATCCAATTACCACTCAACGCAACTACACATCTGGCCAAAACGATGTGCTCCTCTTAAATTGCAATTCACAATCGATCGCACACCTCAGTTGGGATCGCTCCCACTTGAGATCGCCCCCGCTCAGCACTTATTACGCCCCGCGGCTACTGGGGCGAACTATTGTTCGATCTTTTCATTAAATGCTTCACCTTTAAAATTGTATGGGGGTACGTGATGCAGACGAAATGAGGTCGAATATGATCGATTGAAACGCGATTTTTAACGTGGCATTCCAAGTTTTTCGAATGATTGCTGATCCATCTGAATAATTAATCGAATATTGTGTTCATTGTCATTGATGTACATAAAAAAAATACCAGTGAATATGTATATATTTATTTGCAAAAAAAAAATATTATTCTATTTACCAACGATTTAAATGATTAAATACCAGACAAATCCCCGAACACAATAAAACGCATTTGTATGCATCAACTTACAGCGGCCATTTTAAATGTATTTGAATTAAGAACTCGCCTGCGGCATAACGGTCATTTTTTTCTCCTTTTATATTATTTTATTTGCGCAGGGGCTTACAGGGCAATAAAGGTAGGGATGGGTTAATAAATTTCGAACGTGTGCCAGTAATAAAAATGTTGATTGTGTTTTTAATAATGGGCTCATTCGGTTTATTGTAAGGTGAGTATTATTATGATTTGGACTGGATTATTTCGAGGGTTAAAGCAAATGTTGATTTGACAGTTGTAGTTTGAATGATTGAAAAAATCATCATTGATATTATTATTTAAATTTGCAAATAATTTGTTCTGTGATTTAAATACTGACTTAGGGAAAAAAACGAGATAGGAAATGGAAAATAATACCTACATATGCGTTCTCAAGTAAGAACACTTATAAGAAAAATCTCACTTTCTTGTTGTCATATTAAAACCTACAAGTTTAGTGCTGATCATAGGTAGATATATAGATCGAAATTGTTTTTATATATACTTAATCAACACAGACTTCACTTAATTATGAGTGATCTAATTCATTAATTTTTCCTAGTGTGGACCAATGCTTAAAAAAACCTTTAATATTTATCAAACTTCCAATATATCAACGATAATTTTATAAAATAAATTTATATAACGTAGCCAATATACCTAAACACACACAAAAAAAAGATTCCAAACTCGACATACAAAACATAAAGTTGCCGCTACTCCCCGCTGGAGGCGCCACTGTCGTCGCCACCCACGCGCTCATTCAATGAATGAAACGCTCTTTGGCCATTTTCCCAAAGGTATGTTGATGTTATACTAGCCATGATTCCTAGAAATGATCGTTTATAATGTCGGTTTATAGCCGCGTGTATTATGAACATTGAGGATCTCTTAAGTATGCATTGATGTATGTGTGTCAGATGTCCTATCTGCTAAAATTATCTCGTCGTCTGATTGATGTGGATTTAGATCAACTATGTTTTATAAGAATGTTGTTTTTGTGTCTCATTCGTAAGTTCAGAAGTAGACATTTTGTTTTAGATTAAAATTCATCTACACTCGCGACAATCTAAGAAGTCCGATTTGACGTTTCTTTTTTGAGTGCATTTTTTCAATATAAAGTTAAATTTGAGGTTTACGAATGATACTTTTTCAATTTTTTACGAAGACGTTCATACAAAGGTAAAATGAGAAACGTCAAATGGGACTTCTTAGATTGTCACGAGTTTACCAATCTACAGTCGATAAAAAGTAAACAGAAAAAATAAAAAATAAATCCTTAATGTCGTTGGTCGATTCTTTTCTCTGTCGTAAATAAAGACGACAGTTTTACCTAGAAAACTTAACCCTGAACAAAGATTAGAGTTTTTTGTGTCTGTTTTTGAATAGTTGCCAGGTAGTTAGCTCAAACATACTGAGTTACTGTGTCTTCGACTCGATATTATTATTGTAAAGATAACTGGGCACACATTTAGATACTGATTTATATGTTCCCGTAGATTTAATATAGGTTCACTAGTTGAGTTTTCTAAAACGATATCTACTGAAAAAAGGGAAAATTAATATTATATATATATTGTCTCTTGTCGGTGGAGCGACCGCCTTTGCTCTCTATCCTCTTGACCTGAGTTGACTGCTTTAATTTTGACCTTTTGATACGACTCAACTCCTAGTTTCTCTTTCACTTGTTGTATAAAGCTTCGTCAAAGTCATCCTCTTCTCTCTATTTTGTCTTCGAAAATAGTCTTAAAGAAGTTGGCGTCTTAAACTTTGTCAATGATCAGGAAATAAATTGGCGAACTATGAAACATTGTAAATATAGGTCAACTTATAATAAAACAACTTTTAACCGAATTAATCGCGTGTATTATTGGTTTTTCCTGACGTTTCGAACACTTTGCAGCGTTCGTGGTCGCAGGAGGACTAACGTCATTAGGAGGACTAACGAGGAGAAACGTCAGGAAAAACAAAAAACCTATAATACACGTGATTAATCCGGTTAAAAGTTGTTTTATTATAATGTGTAGTGATCGCGCAAACCTTAGATATTACTATAGGTCTACTTCTTATCGTAAGGTAGATGAATAGTCTATCTTTACACAACACCGAGAATATCTCTCAGGTGTACTGATTTCTTCAAGATGTTTTTAACAGATGTTAATAGACCACTTTTGCACAGCAGTAACCTATCGCCTTGAAGACAACCAGATTATGTGTATTATTATTTATTGGGTAGGTTTATCAAGCTTCGTGTATTACATGGGGCTTGATGAAACTATCAACGGTCTTTATGTTATTTTATTGTTTCCTAATTATCTACTAACATAGTTTATAAGATATTTTTTTAGACACTAACACAATTTGGGGCTATGTAGTCTGTAAATAAAAGTTTTATTTTTTATTTTTTATTATACCTTTCAAGAAACATGGACGAGCAAGAAATTCCACTCATTATGATGGAGTTATTCTTATGTACCTTGGGTTCGAACATATGACCTTTAACTTATTAGTCCAACGGTTATACAACTAGGTTGTCAATGATTTTATCAGGACCTCACGCTCAGAAGCCGCGCTTGCGACCGCTGGATCAACGAGGCAGTCTAAAGTTATAATATTTTGTGGAAAGAACCTGTGTAGCGACTGAATTAGCGATGACGTCACCAAAAGATGTATTAAAATGTGGAAGAAGTATTCGGAGTGGTGAGCAGAGATTAAGATGGCTTAGTGGTCAGAGCGCATGGACTATTTATTCGGGAGGTGCGGTTTCAAATCTGCTCACGACTGTATTTATCTTTCATCTTTTTTTTTACTTTGTTCTTTAAGTAATCTTAGGTTTCCGCGATCACTACACATTATAATAAAACAACTTTTAACTGGTTTAATCGCGTGTATTCTTTTTAATTGCGTGAACAGGAAAAACAAAAACCAATAATACGCGCGATTAATCCAGTTAAAAGTTGTTTCAATCATTAACTTTCTAACTCACCTCAAGATAGAAATGAACTAATCTGTGCCGGAAATCTTATATGCTGGTCTATCTACGACTCATATAATAAAGCACAGTCTCCACTAGGCCATACAGCATACCTACCGCATTGAGCTCCGACTCATGTACTGCAAATGAAACATAGATGACAGATGCCATCCAAAATTACGTACCCATCGTCTTTTAGTAGGAAGATAAGTAGCGGTGTCGCCTCAACGATGCGACGGTGCGACTCGACACAGATAATCAATTAATTCTGCGAGTCGCAGCAATTAGTCGTAAGTCGCACCTCGCTGTTATGATTAAGATTAATCTTGGGATCGGTTTATGCTGGTTTTGGTGGGATTGTTATAACTTATAATTATTATTATATATAACTAGATTATTTTAGATATTGTTTTTAGGTTTTCGCAATATATCTCTTAGCAAAATTCTTAGTTCCAGCCCGAAGTTTGGAAGGCTGACCTCCTACTATATGGGACTTAATAACTACGACGGTGTAGTGTGGGTGTACTACTATACAATCTGCCTAACTCTTTAGGTAATAAAGGGCGTAATACTATGTTATGCGACTTACTTCCACTTTAAATTAAAATAAGGTATTAAAAAAAAGCCGTCGTGAACATGATTCGAACCTGCGCCGGAGTATTTATCAGGGACGCATAGCATCACGCCTGTATTCCCGTAGGGGTAGGCAGAGGTGTACACAGCTTGACACCCACATTACACTGATGCTGTTATTAAGTCCCATGTTATAGGTGGTGAGCCCATTGCCATCTTCCGGGAACAATTCCAAACTCCGGGCTGCTACTGAGAATTTTCTTCCAGAAAAACTCAATTCGATTTTGTGCGAATCCGAGACCTCATGCTCAGCAGTCGCGCTTGAGACCACTAGACCAACGAGGCAGTCATTAAAGTGGCGCAGGTTCGTATCCTGGTCATACCTGGTTATACCTTTTGCGTTCGTTCCACAAATCTTCAAATGCAGATAGATTTATCTGTATATATTTATCTACCTACATTGTTGAGTTGAAAGTTCACATAGCGAAATAGCTACCCCTTACATCCGCCATTTTCCCAAACAGAGATAACAAACAGTTGGTACATACAATGTTTTTCTTTTATACCTACATATATACAATTTCGTGCGTGTATTTAGATGATATTATCTTTAGGATAACGTCGTCGAATGATGTGAAAATCTTACAAAGGAACTTGTTTACCTCTAATTAATATGCCGTAGGTGAGATTAGTGACGCTGTGGAGTCGCTTGTGTATCATAATTATTATTTTCAGCTTAATTTGTCCCAATTTATTGCAATAGTCTCTCTAATGAGTCCTTGTTAAGTAAAAAATAAGAATTTATTGTACATCTACCTAAAACAAAATAAAAGTTAAGTTAAATAAAATCTAAACAGTACAATAAAAATGAGTAACAAGACTTTCTCTTAGATATAAAAGAAAGTCTTGTAGAAAACCTATTTGAATATTTATTTTCTTGATGTCGTGGCTTGCCGCGGTCGATCTGTGGATGGTTGACCATCATTTCATACCGAGACATCTCCGTGCTTGAAGAGCACCTTAAACATCGGTCCCCGTTGTCAAAAAAAGATCTATGACGGCCGTTTCGAGTAGTCAAAGGCCTGAAAAAATTGAAAAATGTCCAATAAAAACTCACAAAGTCACACGCACGCGCAGCTGGAAGCTTGTATCCATCGCAAACTGTAATTAAATATTATTTGGACTTTAAATATACTTTATATTATCGTGTAAAAATTATTACGATCTATTCTGTTACTGGCTCTGAACAAACTGCTTTCAAGTTTGGTTTAAACTAAAATGATCTTGTGTAGGGCGCTTATGGAGAAACGAATACTGCGAAGCATGCACTGATACACATGCTTGGGGTCACCAGTACGGAGGAACGATGTATGGTGTTCCTCCATTGAAAAGGGAGGATCCTCCGACCATGTGGGTGACATTGCCTGATGAGCCACGGCCGACAATTATTGTCGGGCGGTTGTATATATGCAGATTCGCCATCAAACTTTGCTTGCACGATGCAGCGCGATATGCGCATATTCATGTAGCGAGGTGGATGTCGCTACCGCCCTTATTTAGTTACTATCCCCTATTTTTCTTTGGCTTTATAATCAGGCCTTGAGACAAAAGGCAGACCATATTGTACTCAATTTCTAACAGAATATTTAGTTACCATCGACTGTGTCGCAATGGTTTCTTGACAATGCATTCTGTATCTATCAGTCCTTCCGCAATGTGGTTCATAGGGCCGGCCCACAACAGGCCTGATATGTCGAAACATACTCAACTGTCACTATTAACGAATGCTTGGCACAAGTCTTAATTACGTCGAACTGTCACTTCTTACTCAAAATGACAGGTAGGCACACCCTACCAACGTTCTTAGGACACAAACAAGTTGTACCCCGAACATCGGAATCTCCCATAATATTTCATAAGAAGATGATTCATAATTAGATATTAATCATAAATCATGTGGTTTTGAAAATAGTTGTAAATTATTTTTTATTGAAACGCTAAGATTCGGCCTCGAAATGTGATATCATGCATTCCGATATTCATAAGCAGGACTACAGCAGTTTTATGCCGTAAATACAGCTCAAATCCTGGTTAATGTTGGTGGATGAACCCTTGGTTTTTAGTCGGTAGGAGTGTCCGACACAGAGTGGTGTCAAAAAAATTACTATGATATTGGTTTTAAATAAATGTAATTGTATTTCAATATGGGTTTTCCACAGATAGAAAAACGGTGGAGGTAATTACTTCACAATAATATCAGGTTATAATCATTATATAACAATGCTAAAATATTTAAAAAGCACAAATAAACATGTACACTATATTTAAAAACACCGAATTATCAAAAAAAAAAAAACAAACATTAAATACTTTCATAAGTATTCTTATGAAAATAAATCCCTAACTATATATCACATTAAAATCTCAGAAAACTGTTTATAATTTTTGAAGAACTGGAAATAAAATCTAGACAGGAAATGATTTTTATACATATTACCTATTGAGCCTCGGAGAGCACGTTAAGCCGTAGGTCCCGGTTTACAATTTAAAGAATTTGCGATCTTGGATTTGCTAGTCTTACGATCATACCACTAGGCCGTCACTGCTATAGTACATAATATGATATTGGTAGGCCAGGTTCAACAGAAAGTGAGGACCTAACCTACACACCACGACATTTTATCATATTTTTGTCGTTGCGTCTCCTCAGATGTCCTGTGCATCAAAACGTAGAGAATGACATCAAGCCATTAGCGGTGCGCGCAGTCAGCGCCACCCTACCGTGTACACCGCGTTTGTCTATGGCACAGACTTTTACACTCTACGATTGGGAATGTAAAGAAACGAACGAAGGATCTAAGGATTTTCACCGTGGGAGATGCTTTGACACGAATGGGCCGGCTCAACCGGAGTGATACCACGGCCTCACGGAAAACCGGCGTGAAACAACGCTTGCGTTGTGTTTCGCTGAGTGAGTTAGGGTACCGTAGGCCCAAACCCTTTAAAAGGATGGAAACGCACTTGCGACTCCTCTGGGGTTGCGGGTGTCCATGGGCGGTGGTAATCGCTTACCATCAGGCGATCCGCCTGGTCGTTTGCCCCTACCCAATAAAAAAAACGAATGCTTACAAATTATATCGAAGAGGCAACGAGCAGGATGACGCTGCCATAAAAAAAAACATTATTTGCTATCTAAATACAAAAACAGCCTCAAAATTATAAATAATTAACGCTAAGCAATAATACTCAAATGGTTACCTTAATAATAGTGAGCGTATGCAGTTTTTACAATCGATTCACACTGACCTCTATGGACTTAATCGTGAAATTAAGTATTATGATAGTAAGTTAACGTATTTAAATACTTAGTATCATCACCTATATTCCTAGAAGGATTAGGTAGATGTGCAATATTGTCCACTAACATTTCACAGATGTTATATTAAAGTCTCATGTGGTAGTAAACTATTGCTATCTAAATGTGTAGTTTCAACCTCCGAGCTGCTAAAGTGAATTTTCTACCAGTATAAGGCTTTGTTTGACCTGAAAACCAAACCCTCACGCTCAGCTAACGTAAACCTAATAAATGCTTTTTATTTGTTTTTTCATTCAAATCTTACTAAGTTACGTATCTAACCTTGGTAAGATGGGCAAAACAGCCACTCTCAAAATTGTTTGGGAAATTATGAATAAAGTTTAAACAAAATGTGGAAGGAAATATGCATGCGATAATGTTATTGAAACATTCATCTGTTAATTATGATTAATAAAAAAATATATACTGACTATTTGGTCTTCAAATAACCCTTTACGACTCCGACACGACATCGTATCGTGACATCTAAACGATCAAAAAGACATTCTCCCACGT
The DNA here is from genome assembly GCA_935421205.1 of Xylocampa areola. Lineage (NCBI taxonomy): Eukaryota > Metazoa > Arthropoda > Insecta > Lepidoptera > Noctuidae > Xylocampa > Xylocampa areola. The sequence continues at coordinate 20,248,369 of OW285208.1, forward strand.
ACATCCAGGTTGCTTCGCTTAATCAACCCTCAAGTAATGAGGGGTATCTTTTGAGGGGCGCGGAATCAATTAATGAATATTTTACTTCTCCGGGATCTTAATCAACGTTCCGTGTCCCGGATTTTTGGGGATCGCGCGGGATTCCGGCCTCTTGATTTATTATAGTCCGTGGAAGTGATTGATTTAAACTTGATTTAATTATGAGTTCGATTCTCGTTTGTTTATGTTTTGTTTTAATCCATTTGCTGGATGGGATGGATGTTAAAAGGGAGTGATAGAAGATTGGTCTGAAATGGAAGATGTTTATGTTGGCTTATGGACATTTGAAGTTATGTTTTTTCTGTTGTCTGTATAAAATAAATGAAAAAAAGAAATGTTTCTCGACTTGTTTTTAAATTTGCAGTTTAAAATTGATGACCAGTGGTTGGTGGCAGCTCGTGAATGGGCCGGCTCAGTAGGATTTCATATATAATTTTATTCAACCATCGATATCGGCAATATTTACAATATTAAAAGAACATCTCTGTTGTAAAGAAATAATGAGCTTTCATCGTGTCAATAACCTTAATATTTCAGTTGAATTTTAAAACTAATACCCGATGACAACCATCTGATATTATCTTATATATTTCTTCAATTGCCAGGTTTGAAAAACAGCCATGATTTATTTTAACATTAGCGAAAAGGAATTTTCTAATAAGCCGTATAAATCCGGTCTCAAAATATTTTGCAACGCCAACGGAAATACCTTCCCAGACTGTTTGGTAGTATGTTCTTTACAAACAAACTAAAATCACTAATAAATCAACGTCATTACGTTTATTTAGTATTTCCTACGTAATTTTTCCGACGCCACCTTCGCTAGCTCGCGCTAAAATTGATCATTAACCAAATTTCAAAGATTATTCCTCTCATTTCTAGATCGCGACTGTTTGAAATTAATAACAACTTATTTATTTGCCGTTACAGTTGACAAAATCATGGGAAACTCAACCTTATTACTGAAGTTTCAGAATGTATAGAAGATTTTTTTGAGTGTAATTTAAAGATTGCTTTTATAGAGACAGCCAGAAGATATAAATTATATTGTCAGAACGAAGTCACCTGAGTGTTTTTATATTTTACGATTCTCTTTTTTAAAAATGCGAAACATGTTTAGTTTGACAACGTAGTAAAATAATGTCGTAGGTAGACAAGTTTGATGTTTACCGGCTAAAAGCTTTTATGAAACACCATAATAATTTTTGGTAGAAATTATTATTGTGGCCAGTTAGATTTCTGCTCCTTTTGATCTATGTATTGGTACTAATGGCGCTATATTGCCAGGGGTTTACATCAAAGTGTCGAGGACTTAAGGAACGAGGGCCGAGTGTTATTTACCTCTGTGCTAGAACATAATGTGTGAGGAGATATATGAATATTAGCTACAGTAGGTTAATGCAGTGTTTATTTTTGTTGCAGACAGGTGTTTCGTTTGGTTTGAGTTTTTAATGTATCTAGTTATTTTTAGTTAAGTTATAATGACAGACAGTTTATCTATATGTGTATGTGCCTACAAAAGAGTTATTTTTGAACCAGTGGGTATCACTTCTTAATGTCACTAATATTAATCATATATATTATCTTTCGAATAAATAATGTTCTATTAATATTAATATAATGTGACCACAATAATATAATGTAATTAAAATATACTTTTGGTTTAAGAAAACTTCAAAATAAATTCAAAAGAATTTGATAAAAAATCATAGCATCATGCCTGTATTCCCCAAAGGGGTAGGCAGAGGTGTACACAACTGTATATCAACATTTCACCAATGTTGTTATTAAGTCCCATGTAATAGGTGGTGAGCCTATTGCCATCTACTGGGCACAGTTCCCAACTTCGAGCTGCTACTGAGAATTTCCTAACACAAAAACCCAATAACACTATGCCCGACCTCGGAATCAAACCTAAGACCTCATGCTCAGCAGTCGCGCTTGCGACCATTAAACCAACGAGGCAGTTTTTATTTTATACATAAAAAAACTTGTATAAATATATATAGGAAATAGTGTCATCTGACCTAAATCCAAAGTTTTCAATCTTAGAAGTTGCACCGTATATTAACGGCGGTTAAATCGACCTATTAAACGAGGAAAAAGAACAAGATAAGAGCTAACTCTTGGATCTCGCGGTCGCCGTGTCCAATAATTCACTTTAAGCCGAGTTTAATTCTTGCCTTAACTGGAAGTTGGGGCGGCGACCCCGTTTCTTAAATTATGTGCTTAAAGCTAATCGTGGCTATCTGTACTGTTAAGTGAGACTTCTGTTTGTTGATCTTAAGATATTAATGGGCTCTGATAAGTTCCTTTTCACGCAAAATATATCTTTGGAAATTGCTGCAAACAACTGAGTTACTTTCTTAATACAGTTAGTTCTGACGGCAAAGCTGATAGAGTGTACGAGAGATCGGCTGCTTCGATTCTCGCATATAACAAATATTGGTATCATCTACAGTTAATTGTCTGGGGTTTGGGTATGTGTGCATGCGAGTTATCTGTAAACGTATCGAAAATCAGCGTCAGGCCCAGTTGAAAATCAGCGGCAGGCACTAGCAGTCTGGAATTCTAAACTGGACCTTTTTGAAGCCGCCATGCGGCCGACAATGCCCGCTAACCTAACCTAACCGTTTTGTAAATTTTGATTGTGTCCTTATTGACTGGGTCACATTTTTTTAAAGATATGTTATTTTATTGTCCTCTATTTTCTTTCCAAAGAAGATCATGAAAGTATATTCATGTTCAAGTCAAGTCAAGTCAAGTCAAGTCAAGTCAAGTCAAGTCAAGTCAAGTCAAGTCAAGTCAAAAGGTTTTTATTTCAAATAGGCAAATTACATGCACTTATGAAACGTCAAATGATTCTAGTTGTTCATTTTGTTGCTCTAGTTGTTCATTCTTCTCCTTCATAACTTTCGTTCGGAAACATTTCTAATCTGCTTATTGCTATTGTGTCTGATAATTAGCAAGTCAACAGTTTAAATATAAGAAGGAATATTCATGCCTTTAGGATTTACGTCAACCAAAAATCTACATAAATATTCCACTCAATTTCATATCTAATATTGGCTCCCCACGAATCTTGGACAATAATTCCACCAATTGTCCACAGAATTAAAAACAAAACTACCCTTCATAATTATTTAGTCCAATCAGGCTACCTACCGTCCACCTACAGTACAATAGGTAGCGGTCATTAGTGCCGCGGGTGTCCACCACGGGGGTCCGTCCCCAGGGGTCCGGGTTTGAGTCTGTGCCGGTACAATGCGCTAATGCATCCAGTTTAAGTGGTTTAAATTGATATGGTTTAGGTATTTACTTAGTTTTAATTGATTTTGTGCTGTTGATAAATTTAACCAGTTGATAATAATGTTCATCTGTGTATCTACTCGCGAAAGTACTTTTTACCAACATTTAATATGATTAGGGAAATAGGTGCAGATTGAAAGGTATGAGCTACTATTTAATTTCTAAGATGCGCAACCGTATTTATTGCAAATAAAAACATATCCTCCTGCGACCACGAACGCTGCAAAGTGTTCGAAACGTCAGGAAAAATAAAAACCAATAATACACGCGATTAATCCGGTTAAAAGTTGTTTTATTATAATGTGTAGTGATCGCGAAAACCTAAGATATTACAAAAAACATATGATTTGTTTTAACTATATTTTACACATAACATAACATAGCATCACGCCTGTATTCCTCGAAGGGGTAAGCAGAGGTGTACACATTTGTACACCCACATTTCACCAATGCTGTTATTTAGACCCATGTAATAAGACGTGATCAGTCTATTGCTATCTACCGGGCACAATTCCAAACTCCAGGCTGTTACTGAGAATATCCTAACAGAAAAACCCAATAACATTACCCGTCCTGGGAATCGAACCCAAGATCTCATGCTCAGCAGTCGCACTTCGACCACTAGACCAACGAGTCAGTATCTAATAACAATATTTTAGCGTGCCTTTTCAAAACAATAAGAGGAAATCCAATGGTAAAACTTAAAACAAAAATCCCCAACAGCCGCCGTGGTAGGTACGGTGCATAAACACGTTCAGTCATTTCATAAAACATCTGTGTATTTTCTATTTTGATAGGTTTCATATTTCTGACCGCAGGGGGCTGGGGGTTGGGGTCGTAAAACTCGAACGGCTTGGCTTTCTGCCCTCCCTGGGTATTTTATTAACGGCAAACGCTAAGGTATTGCGTGTTGAGGTTGGGTTTAATAAAAAATTGTTGGGTAGCACAGCCAAAAGTTTTTCCTGTGTAAGTTTTTGGTACATCTGTTTCTGTTGGATATTTTGAATTCTTTTGTGATCATGATCCCCAACACAGGCATTACTTGCTTAAAGGGGAGCACCAAACACTAAAGCTGTATTGTTAACTTATGAAGCAATAAATATTTTTTTTTTTTTTTTGTATGTAAAGAGTGTTTTAAGATGCAGGTCTTGATTTTTATTCTTTGCAAGAAGACATCAAAATGGTGAGTCTGTCTGTACTGAAGCAGGTGCCATAAATATCTATTAATAAAAAAATATAGTACACTTTTATATGAAAAATATATAAGTACCTACTTAGTATATGTAAAATCCTAGGTTTTCGCGATCACTACACATTATAATAAAACCACTTTTAACCAGATTAATCACGTTTATTATTGGTGCTAAACGTCTGGAAAAACAAAAACCAATAATACACGCGATTAATCCGGTTAAAAGTTGGGTCATTGGGTAGCCTAAGTGCAACAATTATTGTAATCTAAGTACTAAGTTTATGTATTTAATCTCTAACACACTTACAATTTTAATTCATAATAAAACGAAATAAAAATTGCTAAGATCTTATGAAATCTGTCTATTTTGGATATTTTGTGAAAAAACAATCGTAAACCAGTAATTTTATCTTATTTCCTAGATCCAGATAGCACTAGGAATCAAAATTCTTCCAGATTAATTCTACGTGTAGCGACAATAATATCTATAATAAAAAGTAAACCCGCGACCACATCTTTATCCTAGCTTAACACTGCACTATAAATTGCTTTCCTAATTCTCGCATTTATTAAGTAATAAAATTTAAAACATACTAATCTACTTATTACGAGATTCTGGCACTATTTCACGTAAGTCGTAAAACCTCTTACATTTTTAATATTGTTCGTAGGTACATACGAAATATTCACGTACGATTTAGGGATCCGTAGTAAAATCAGGGGAATGGGTTGTCTACTAAATACCAAGTGTTAATCTGATTAGCCAAACCTAAAATTTACCAGTGAATACTTATGGAAGTAACACCTTCCTATATTTATGTAAATAATGAAAATGTTACAGGTAAGCAGATCAAAATATTATATTTAATTGAAATAAAAAAAAAATATTTTTTTCTAAATATATCATTAAAGAGGTTTCTCTAATTGCTTTGACTGGACTGACTCGAAAAGGAGAATTGAATTTATGATTTGTAAGAAGAAATGCCGAAGGCTCGAATGCGATGTAGTAGATATAGTTTTCACCGTGGGAGAGCCACGCTTCGGCACGAATGGGCCGGCTCGACCGCTCAACGCTTGCGTTGTGTTTCGCCGAGTGAGTGAGGGTACCGGAGGCCCAAACCCTTTAAAAGGCCGGCAACGCACTCGCGACTCCTCTGGGGTTGCGGGTGTCCATGGGCGGCGGTAATCGCTTACCATCAGGCGAACCGTCTGCTCGGTTGCCCCTATTCCATAAAAAAAATATATAAAAAATTGATACTCTTTATAAATAGGTACCAGTTAATTATGTTGATAGATAGATTGTATTCTAATACAACACCTTTGTAAATTTATTAATATTCGGGAGAGTTCAATGTTCTTTTTTGCTACAAAATCTTACTCGGTCAATACGGAACCCACTGAAGCATGCTATCTCATTCACCCTGTTCATAATAAAATTGTAACACATTAGCTAGTCAGTAAGTAGGTAAAAAGAACAGGTGTGATAAAAAGTTCAAAGAATGTAACTGTGACCTGGTTACGTAATTGTAACAGGGTTAATGAGGATACTTAAACTCTAATTAAAGGTCTGTTTGAAAGAAATGTTGTTGAAACTATTTTGGAAAGGTAACACAATGGAGGATTTGATACGGGGCTATAATATGATGATTTCAGAGACATTTTATGGTTAGATTGAACACCGCTGATAGCACCCAGTAAGCTTCTAATAACACGAGAAAATAAAACTGAGATAATTCTCCTGCATCCTCCATTCCTCCTGGTATCAAAGACAAATAACAAATTTATAAAATAATCTGTTCTAAAAATGGAGCCAGCAAAGTCCGCAACTAAGGATCATAGCATAATTTGGGAAACGCATAACAATGAATTGCAATAAATCGAGTTGACTGATTGTAATCCTCTCATTGTTAAGATAAAAACAATATCAAAGATTAATTAAACTGTATTTAAGAGACAAAACTGTGAGAGTACAAAACTAAACTTCCAAGAGAAGTAAATATAAGAACGAAGAAGTAAGAGAAGAAGACCTAGAGCTGTCCGACTAGGGAAGTATCTCCATCTTGTAGAAAATCGTAGTTTTTCTTTCTGTATATTTTGTGTTTCTCAAACACGTTGGGCGTGTTGCAGACTTTCCTAGGTCAGAGCGCCTGGAGTATCTATCCGGGAGGCGCAGGTTCGAATCCTGTTCGCGACCGTATTCTTTTTCCATTTAATATTGTGACTTTCCTAGGCTTTACGGTACCCGCTGGCAGGCCGTGCATTAGTTTGCCACCTTTTAATCAATCTTCCCACTGCAGGGCAAACCCTACCATTCTTTCACTCCTCTAGATTTAACAGCTTTCTGCGGCCAGTACTTTCAGTAGGTGTCTAGCTCGTTCCACCATCTCCTTCTAGGCCTGCCGCGGTATCTAACGTTGTAACGTCTTTGCTCAATGGTGAGTGTTGCCCACAGCTCGTCCGATATGTGGCTTATTTGACAACTCCAGTTCTATTTAAAGATTGCTGTTTTCTGACCCAAGTCAGCGATCTGAGTTTTGGAGCGCGTAGTATTAATAATAATAAATTAGTAAATCATTTATTTGCCTGAAACATGGTTGGTACACAAGATGTTATATAAGTTATAGCACAGGACATAATTCACCCTCATTACGGGCATGCAAATTTATAGTTTTTACAATTATTTGAATTAGAATTCTTAGAATAGGAATGATTAGATTTATTTAAATTACAATTATAGGAACTATTACAATTATTAGAATTATTGAAATTACAATTATTACAATTATTTAATGGATGCAAATAAATACAATATCTAGCTACTTCGACAAAATTGAGGGTAGTCATGCATTACCTGTGCACCCCCCGCCCGCCCGCAAATATATGCACATACGCAAGCGGTGAAAAGCAGTGAGCACCGAGTGGCGGACACTGCACGGTCTAACAGCTCCTGATGATGCCCCGTGGGGGGACGAAACGGGACGAGACGTAGTTGGTGGTAGTCGGAATTTTCACCGCTTGCGTATGTGCATATATTTGCGGGCGGGCGGTGCACAGGTAGTGCATGACTACCCTCAATTTTGTGGAAGTAGCTAGATATTGTATTTATTTGCATCCATTGTAATGGACTTCCGCAAAGTAACGCCTGAATCTATTCAATACAATTATTCAAGGTTTGCGCGATCACTACACATTATAATAAAAGCGTTCGTGGTCGCAGGAGGTCTCAGGAGTCCTCCTGCGACCACGAACGCTGCAAAGTGTTCGAAACGTCAGGAAAAACAAAAAACCAATAATACACGCGATTAATCCGGTTAAAAGTTGTTTTATTACAATTATTCAGATTATAATTATTATAAATTATAATTATTTAAATTACAATTATTAGAAATATTAGAATTATTTAAATTAAGGAAATATTATTATAGACTAAGTCACAGAAATAAAAGGCAGAGCCAGTATCTGACTGGGCACCATATCGGCATGTGCTTTTATTCTTTCTCATCTTCTTCATTTTATTCTTCCCCCCCCCTGATCCTGAGTTATTTAGGGTCAGCAAATTCTTTCACCAATAGAAAGCTCTATTATCACTGATTAATATAGGCTACTGAAAACCAGCGCTAGATGTCCCATTTCCAGCACATGCTGAGTTGGCGACCCTTTCGGCACTGGCATTTTCGACAGCCTAATACTTCCTCTTGTTTTTATATTTTCTGTTTCTTTTTGTTTAGACTTTTTAATATGTTTTTTTATTTTGTGTGCTGTCAATGTGCTAGTGTAGAATAAATGCTTTTTCTTTCTTTCATATTATCAGTGATAAAGATTTCAGTATGAAAATCCAGGCGGGTGAAGCCGCGAGCTCAGCTAGTCTGCTATAGATATTATATCAAATGGAAAAAAAAGTAGAGTATTTATCCGGGAGGCGCAGGTTCAAATCCTGTTTGCGACCGTATTCTTTTTCCATTTAATATAATAACTTTTGAGTTCGCTAAGCATGCGTTAATGCTTTTCAAAGATTTATCTTGAATAGTTTGCAAATACTTTCGTCGTCAATATTACCTAGATACAAGGAAATATTTCACGTAGCATGTGTTCCGTGTTCGTGTCATGTCAAAGTGACTTTTATAGTTCACAAGAATTGCACACCGTTTCAGTTGCAAATCACTTTCGAGAATTCTTTCCTGTAATTTTACTACTATAGCTATTAATTCGATTTAATATTTTATGTGAAATAACTATCACAACTAAAATAACTAAAACGTTTGACTGATTATAAAAAAAACAACGAAAATATTTATGCTAATAACTCTGGTCATCATTTAAATTTTTAAGTTTTAACATAAAATCTAAATTATTGCCTCGCAGCCGCCTAATGGCAACATCTCTGAAATATCTCTGTCTGACCGTTCGAGAAATACAGGCGAGATGCTATACCTGGATACCTATTTTGTATTATCTAAATCATTAAAGACCTAACTTGGTACCCAAATCACAAGTCTGTAACCTACGATATGAGAAACAAAAAACGAAAAAAAAAAGCACGAAATTCTTACAGAGATTTCGTAACTAGTATCGAATCGCGCGCATCACCGGAAACGTGTCAAGTAGACGGATGCGTGGGCGCCTATAAACAGCGCCGTCAAAGGTGCATTTGCTGAGGTAAATTAAAACCCGCGAATCATCTTTGAGTAAATATTAACGTGTTATAACGTGCGTGGGCGTTCCACAACGGTGCTAAAATGTAAGTACTTTTAATGTAATAAAATTAATAGTTCCTATCTCAATAACTATGTTTTTCAAGAAGATATCTAGTAAAATCTTGTATACGAGTAGGTAGATATCAGTAAAAATAATTGTCACTGCCCCGAACCTTACAAGATTTTGGCAAAACGTGAGAAGTACGAAGACTTTAGTGAAAATTGTTTAAGAGTTTACTTCATATCTTTCTTTCTTTTTAGATTTAGCACCATACTTTAAGACAATATTTAGACAAACTTTTAGGTTTTTTGGAGGTCTATGTATTAAAGGAAAAATTGAAAAATAAATAGCATAAAGAAAGCTAGGGTAAAATACGAAAAAACTAATAAAATATCATACATTGAAGTCAACGAACTGTTACTTAACAATTTCATCACGGATTGCGTGAAAAAGAAATGACATTCAGAATAGACATCCGGTGTTTTAGGATCATTGGACATATCAAAATCCACGTCAATAGCCACTTTGGCACAAAAACTAACGAGGGACGTCATAACCGTCATATTTGTGACAAATTATTGTCATCGCCATCACATTTCACATTTCACCGTAGTCATTACCGTTTCGGATTATATTTATCGTCATTACCGTCGTTGCAGCGTCATTACCGGACATTCAGGGAATCACGAAAGTTGTAAAAAATGTGTTGTTAAACTTATTAAATGAGTGATTCTTGTTAGTAATATTCAGTTGTATTAAAAAAATTATGATCTCAAATAATTTCAACTTTGATGTGACCTGACGAGAGAAATGCTTTCTTTATGTTTTTTTTTTTTAATATGTGTAGTTGGGTGGTCTTATCCATGAAATGTTTAGCAATGTATTTGAGGTTACAGTTATGAAATTAGGTAATGACATCAAGGTATTCAGAAATATGAAAAAAATGTTTTTACTTGTCTTTGAATTTATTTTCTATTCCTGTGAACAGTTATTTATTTTTCGCAGAAAACTTTAAGTAATTCTAAAACGGGTTTGTATAAGTGTGACCAGGGTAAAAATCTAGTAAACAAACATTGAACGATATTATAATAAAACAACATTTAACCGGATTAATCACGTGTATTATTGGTTTGTGTTTTTCCTTAGAAATAAACAAATCATGATGCTATATTTTTTTTTTCTACATAGAAAACGCAGGGCAGGTTTCTATCAGGGTCTGAACCTGCACCCCACGCTCTGAAAATGACTAATTCTTTGACAACTTTTCTTATGGTGACATCACCAGCATCATCTACTCAGATACCTTTATGCTTTCGATCATACACAGTAACTAAAATTTATTTGAATATTGAAATAATCTGCGCCCATTATGGCCGCCCCTGAATCCCGTACATCCGGCGCCGATAAAAACGCGGACACATGATTGACGGCCCCTGTTTACCTTGCCGCTACCGGTATGCTAACGAGGAGTGACGTCATATGAATCATAGGTACTTGTGAGATTACGACATGCGTGTAATCGTGGTTGCTTGCTAATATCTCTGCCTAGTCTTTTCTAGCTAGGGTTCCAGTCAAACAAGATGCAGCTTAATATAGTACTTTACATGGAGCGACCGCCTATATGACCTCAACAACCCAGTTACTAGGTAAAACGAGAACAACGGTACCACTAGTTGTCAGATTTTAAAGACTACTCGTAACGGCTGTCAAAGATCTTAATTTGACAATCGACGTTTTAACGTACTCTAGGGGTATCAATATGAGATTAAGGTCACCCATTCACAGACCGACCGCGGCAAGCGCAGCTTAACTTCAATCGATCGATCTGATCTAATCCTTTGTTTGCGGTGATTGCAACTGTGCGTCGGGGACCAAGTTAAAGCATAAAGCAGGACCGCATGGTTACAATGGGCGCCCGTAATGAATTTTCCTCACATCACAAAATTTTTATGTATATAAATTTTTTGCAGGTTAACGAATGATATTGATGGTAATATATTGCATATCTGACATCTGACTATCTCTGGGAAGGGTCGCAAACTTAGAGGGCAGCGTTGGTTGTGTTGGTCTAGACCTAAGTGTCTGAAAGGTTATTTTGAAGAAAGAATTAAAGCAGTTTCAAGGTGGGCTGAAAATATAAATCCCTCATAGGTGTGGGTTTTAGTGGGAATTGTTAGGTCTTCCATTAACACCAGTGTAGAGTACTAGTTGGTGGTAGTTGCAATGTTCACCGCTTGCGTATGTGCATATATTTGCGGGCGGGCGGTGCAATAGTAATGCATGACTACCTTCAATATTGTGGAAGTAGCTAGATATTGTATTTATTTGCATCCATTGTCTTCCGCAAAGTAACGCCTAAATCTATTCAATATGGACCCTAAAATCATAAGACTCCTTTTTAGGCAGTCGTGTAAAAACTATGAAATATTGAAATGTTCTAATATTAAAGTGTGTAAGTTCAAAGTCGGTGTGACTAAACGCCATCTATTTATACGCATGACCCCATCGAATCTCTAGCACTTCGCCCACCGTCTGTTAGTTTTGCTTTTTTTTCATTATCTGTTGATTTTGGACGAACATTTGCGGAACATACCTATGGATTTGATAAATGTGGTTTACCTTTAATATATTGATGGGTTCTGTATGTGCCTATTTATTTTCTTATTAAAGGAAAATGATTGTCTATTTAGTGACGAATAAACCTTCAAATGTCAAAGAGATTTATTGATTGCTATTTCCTTATTATGGTTCTTTCGACAGACGAAATATTCATGTGACTTTTTTATTGTCGTCTACCTTAGACGTGAGGAAACTCAGACTTGGTGGTCTAACGTCAAACCAAACTAGGTTTCTATCCAATTTTCTGGATAGGGCCTTATCACATAAGGGTTTAAAAATTGCCTATGATTTCTCAGAACTACCAAAAATACAAAAAAAAAAACTAGAAATCGATCAAGCTGTTTTGCAGGAGTTCGTTAACAAACACTGTGACACGAAATTTTTATATATTAGATTAGATTATTAATATTAATGAAATTATATAAATAATGCAACCATAATCACGGTACCCAAAAAATAATTGAGGAAAATCCTCTTGATAGATCACGTTCTAAGTGTTTTATTTTAGGCATTGACGATATTGTTATGTCTGAGCGTAGGCGAGGCGCCAGTCAATGCGAAGGTGCGGAAATCTTACTTATGCCCCTTTGCCAGCCGGACAGGCGACGACTGAGAACATTTTGCGACCCTTTGATGTTCCAAAACCCAATATATCTAACGTTCTGTTTACAAAACCGGCAATGTATATTAATTGCTGATTTAGTGTTGTATTTAGTTGAAAGGTAAAAGGTTTCAAGTCGATATTTGTTTGGTTTTGAAAGATAGGTGATTATGATTATATGCAAAGTTCTTTAGAAGTTTGTTTGAAGTGTTGCGTCGTGTTTATTGTGAATCACTTACGTGTACGTAAGTAACTAAATAAGGGGAATTGGTTGTAAATATTTTAAAAACTGTAGTTTATAAAATAAAGTATAGTTCTGATGTAAAATATGTACCTAGGAATATACCTACCGGACACCGTTCACGTCATAGAAGTTTATATTTTTTAAAATAACACAATGTATGCGTGGTAGCTCAGCTGTTCATATGTAGCGTCTGACGCGTACATCTACAACAGTCTTTCCCAACGTGGGCGATAACGCCCCCTTGTGGGAGCTGCAGGCCTAAAGGGAAGGTAAGAGACCCAGAAAAAAAAGGGGGCATTGTGTAGGGCTTTGGGGTCGATTTATAATTTCATCTACCTAGCTAGGAAGACTCTTAGACACTCACTGAGCTCTCGACTCTCGACTACATCTTGTGAACATCAACTAATATTAATTAAGATATAGCTCAAACTCGGTTCGATATAAAAGACCGCGGGCAATCATGTTTTAACAAGTTTTTGTTAAATAATCCGAATTGTACATTCCTATACCAATCGGCTGGTTCTATAATACTTGTTCTTGCTTGTCGAGTACGATTGGGCGTCGAATGAGATAAACGAGTTTATGCACGTTTGTCTTATTCCTGTTGGTCCGTGCTGCTTATGCAATCCTATATAAACGACGTAAATTTATTTTATTTTCATTTGCGGTTTCGCGCATAATAGATAAGCAGTACTTGATTTCAACACTTACGTATTTCTTAAAACAAAACAATGTCCGAAGTAAAACAGAAGAGACGGCAATACTCTGCGGAATATATTAAATTCGGATTTATTGAAAATCCCACAAACCCGTCGTCGCCTTTGTGTCTTCTATGTCTAAAAACATTTTCGAACGAAGCAATGAAGCCTTCAAGACTGCAAGATCATTTGAATAAAATGCATCCAGATAAGACAGAAAAGAATGTAGCATATTTTCAAGACCTAGAGAAGAAGCATAATACTCAGCCAAGTGTATCAAAACTATTTTCGGCGGCTGCTAAGCAAGATGACGACGGACTTCGAGCTTCGTACAATATCTCTTTGTTAATTGCTCAAAAAGGCAAACCACACAACATCGGAGGAGAGTTAATTTTGCCAGCAATAAAGGAAATAATAACTACTGTGCTTCATAAACCGGCCGCAGATATTATCCGAAAAATTCCTTTGAGTAATAATTCTGTGCAAAGACGAATTGATGAAATGGCTGAAAACATTGAAGAATCATTGTGCAATCATCTGAGGACTAGTCAATTCTCAATTCAGCTCGATGAGTCCACTTTACCAACTAATGAAGCGTTGTTGCTATCTTACGTGAGGTTTATTAAAGAAGAGAAAATACGTGAAGAACTATTGTTTGCCAGAAATTTGGAGACAGATACAAAAGGCGAAACCATATTCAATACATTGGAAAAGTTTTGTGAAGAGAAAGAGATTCCTTTGAAAAATATTATATCAGTTGCTACGGATGGCGCTCCGGCTATGACAGGGCGCCATAAAGGCTTCATAGCATACTTAAAGAATAAAATTCCAGATGTCCTTGCTATACATTGCATTATTCATAGACAACATTTGGTTGCTAGAAACTTAAGTGAACGACTATTTCAATCACTGCAATATGTCATCAAAGCAGTCAATAAAATCCGTAGCAGCTCTTTGAATAATAGATTATTTCATCAGCTTTGTGTTACTAATGACGAAGATTTCAACCGTTTGTTGCTTCATACTGAAGTTCGTTGGCTGTCAAGAGGCAATTGTCTGATTCGATTTTACAACCTGTTTGACTCTATGATAGAGTTCTTGGAAACTAAAGATACAGAACTGCGCAACAAGCTCATAACATCAAAGAATGATATAGCTTACATGACAGACCTGTATAAAATGTTCAACGACATGAACCTCCAACTGCAAGGCGATGAACTAAATTTAATTAAAACAAAAAATGTCGTTGCTGCTTTCGCAGCCAAACTGCTTCTGCACAAAAAGAATATGGGCAGACGTGAGTTTCACAATTTTCCGAATTTATCAGTATACTGCAGTAACGACGACTTGTTTGCCTACTGCCAACATTTGGAAAACCTCCACATTGACTTCACCGAACGATACCAGGACATTTTAAACTTGGAAATACCAGACTGGGTGTTGGATCCGTTTTCAAATGTCAACACAGCAATGTCACCTCAGCTGGAACAAGAACTTATAGAATTGACAACAAACGAAGAAATAAAAATCAAGTTCAAAAATGGATATCAAGAATTTTGGCTACAAAAACCGATCCCGCAATTGTACCCTGGATTGTGGTCAATTGTTCAACGATTTTTGATAGCATTCCCATCGTCATATTTGTGTGAACGTGGATTTAGTGCTGTGGCAACGCTGCTTACTAAAAAGAGAAATCGTTTGCGTGTTACCGAACGTGGCGACTTGCGGCTGTTTTGAGTAAATTGGAACCTGATATCAACAAACTTATTGAACAGCATCAGATTCAACCTTCACATTAGTTTTTATATAAGAATTGATTATGTTTGTTTTATTTTCAATAAAAGATACTCTGTCCGAATACTATAAATTTGCGTTTCAATAATCAGTTATAAGTACTTAGCGGTTTTTAAGTATGTTTAAAAAGGGGGGCGTTAAAAAATAATTTATTCTTAAAGTGGGCAGTAGACAAAAAAAGGTTGGGAACCCCTGATCTACAACGTGACACTGTCTTATTCTATCGCTCTGTATCGTGTATACGTCGCTCTCTTTTGCTCCATTTCCATGGCGTCAAAATATATATCTATCTCTCTTTCTCTCTTCATCATGCTTCTTCTTTCTCATGTAACGAAATGTGCCTATACGTGACGCTTCATAATTTTTTTGTCTCTATTCTCGGTCACTCCTCGATTTATCGAACCGTCGCCTAAGAAGTTTCACTTCAATTAACTTTTAAAATAACGAAGACTAAGTATTAATAAACAGAAATGGTCGCAGGTATTTCATAAATACTGATAGTGATGAAAATCTGGTTATTTCAGTAGAAAATAAATAATTTCTGAAAACTTTGGTGCGTATTTTGTCAAAAATTCCAAGAAATAAACCCTTCACAATTTCTCAGAGATTTCTAATCCCAGATTGCAATACAAAAATACCTATTTGACAAAAAAACAGTATGTCATGTCTGCTCCCAATCTACGGAGAGAAATGGCGAGGCAATCCACCAGTTGTCGTTACCATGGCGACATCTAAACAAGATCTCTGTCTGTCAACCTGAACGTGAGACGTACTAGGTACTTGTATAGCTAACTGTAGATATTGCAATATGAGTTTGTGTACGAGAATATTGTTTAAATACGACTACACAACAAAGAAATAAATATCGTTTTAATTCAGATGAATTGGTCACTCCATTTTGAAAAACTTGATTGAATACCAAGTTAAGAAATTACTCAGCAGATAAATAACCGCGATGATGACACAATTAATCTTACTTCCATATCTATATTTATAAACATGGTTAAGAAACAGGTTCTTAATAATAGCAGTGGCGAAATGAGGGTGTACAACTGTGTGCACCTCTGCTTACCCCTTCGGGGAATATAGGCGTGATGCTATGTCATAATTTATAGAGTCAAGAACTGAATTTCAACATCCCGGATCGAGTTAATACCGCATCATCATCAGTCGTCATTCTTCACGAAAATTTGTATCCATACAACAAAACCCGATTCGTCACAATTTAAAAACAAATTAATTTTGTACTTTTTAAACTTTCGCGATTCGAACACATCATTATTGAATTTAAACGGGACTTAATCGCGCTAAAAGTATAATATTTATTTACCTCGACGTTTCGATCAAGTTGCATTGATCGTGGTCACGAGTAGACTGAATTGAAGAAAGAGTAGAATGAAAATTAATTTTGATGGAATATTGATATCCCGATTCGCGACTCTTATAAAATTACATGATGCAGTTTCAAGTACAGTCATTCAGAAAAGTTTAAATATCCTAACTTTCCTACTAATATAATATGATTTGGCTATTTGTAAGTTTGTGAAATCACGCAAAAAATACTGATCGGTTTTAGATGAAATTGGATAGGTATTAGTTACTTCTAGTCCTGGAAAAGACAGCATATTTGTGGGAAAATGCAGTTTCTACAGAAATGGGGATTTATATATGGTTGTTTGAAAGTATTATTTGAGATTTTTTTAATCGTGGACTATATCGGATTTTTCTTAAACTGCTCAAATAACACGATGACATGTTGTAGATATTGTCAACGCAAAAGGTAAACTTACTATTCTATACATATAATAATAAATAATCATTTTGATAAGTCACCTTTTCATTCTGTCTTTACTTTTGTCTACATAAACTCCTAAAGACAAGTCGACACTAAATTATTAACAGTGACGAATTGGGATTTTTATTTTTGATGTCAAATCGGTATAGTGACGAGTTGGTATGAACTCCCCGGATCGATACGTCTTCATTTTGACTATAATTTAGTTCGGAATGTATCCCGGCAAAGCGCTTTTTCGACATCCCTATATAGAAAACAATCGAAGTCGGCGGTAGGTATACTTCTTTGACAACAATTTCATGAGAAGAAAAACTTATAAATAACACAGCAGATGCCGAACATTGGATATTTATTTATCCAACCGCAATTAAAACGCCATTCTACATTAACAACCTCCCAACAATTGTTAAATTCATTTTTATTTCTTCAAGCAGGTGTTGCGAAGGTGTATTCGTGTTTTATACTCCATTTTTCACGTTTACTCACTATAAATCACGTTGAGGATCATTGTCGAATGTGTTACGATCACTTGAACGTTTGCCGATGTTTATTGTTTTGTGAAGAATTGATAATAGTGAGCTATTTTATAAAATGGAAGTGTTATGTGGTATTTTTTAAACCAAATATATTCCTGCATCAGCAACTTTCCAAGGTATCATTTCATTTTGTTTGCAAATAATTCCATCATTACAATAACCAAATTTTATACAGATTAATCGCATGTATTATTGGTTTTGGTTATTCCTGACGTTTCGAAGACTTGCAGCGTTTGTGGTCGCAGGAGGACTAAAGTGACTGGCGTTATAACAGTTTATTTAAAACCTTTGTCATCCGGTTAATTAATTCGGTAAGAATCACTTTTTATAATGTAATAATTTTCACGATAACCTAAAATATTACTAAATGTGTTTAATTTAGGAATTACAAGCATTACCCAAAAGTAAGTATATTAAAATAGAATTTACACAATTGTTTACGAGGAAGTCGAAATTTGTTAGGTATTGCCAAAAAAAAAGTAACAGAATATTTTTATCTATGAATGAAATCCATTGAACACATCATAGATAAAAAACATTACAGTATATTTTTATTTTAATCCAACATTCAAACAAAATAATATTTATAGCTAAACATCATAATACTGTTTCGAAGTAAATTTCCATTATCCTCTCGTATCCGGTACTCTGGAGGGGCTCATCTTCAAAAATAGCCCAGTACATACCGCAAGATGTTTCAATATAAATTACTTAGAAAAACGGACACACACCTGAGTATAAAGTACAAAAAAAACACAACACTAAACCAAAACTTTCTTCTGTTACCAATTCATTGGTCTGTTTGAAGGTAGATTATTAAAATATATTCATACATTACACGCAATGGATGTCGTATCTAAAAATAGGGTTGGCCCAGTTAAAGTTTCATTCCACTCGTTATAATAACTTGTTACTTCGCGTGACAGTCCGCGAAATTGCTCGAAAAGCAATTAATATGATTTCGGATGTGTTTTAAATTAAAAGTGACAGACGGACGTGTGTGATGTTTGCATACACTGATGTTTTGTTATTTCAGATCATTTTCATGAAATAGTAATGCGCTGGTAATAAGGCGATTTAATTATTGCGAATTATTTCTTTTGTCTGGTAAGTCCTTTATTTGTATTATAATTAAACTTTGAAGTGGTAGTCTATAGTGGTATTGCAGTTAGAGGGCAAAGGTCGCAGGATTCAAACCATGACATGGACTATTAGGCACGCGCGCCTTTCTGGTGTATCTGACGCAGATGGATTGTAGAATCAGCTGTTTTACAAAACTGATTTATAAAACAATGCTGTTATGTGAGACAGCTGAACGACGTTTAGCGATTTTTCATAATTACTGAACTATAACACGCAAAATTGTATGCAACGTTTTGCATTTATCAATGCAGCGGGTCAACGATCAGATTTTATGTAAACCAGCGTGAAATAAAATGTCAGATTGTGGATTTTAGTTCTAAATATTGTCGCTCGTGGCTCTGTGTGTCTTATTAACAATAATTTAACTTTATTATATTTTGTCAGGAGCAAAAAATAATATAATTAAAATTTTCGATGCCATAAATACTAAATGTCATGAATACTATTAAAGAAAAGAGAGAAGATTACATTGACGCATTGCGAGCGAAGAGAGCTCGGGAGTTCTGTGGACCCCGAGACCGACAGGTTTGGTTCGAAGAGTGAGCGAGCGAACTACCCCCGTTATCCCGTCGTGTTTAGGTTTTTTCTGACCTTACAGACACGAAATTAGGGGCCCCGTCGAGTCTCTATCCGTCAGAGGTGACTGTGTATTGAATATACCTATATATATATTTAATAAACAACAAGTAAATCTGTCTGACCATAGATATATTATTCTACATTATGTCTAAACATGGGTAGCAGTTTTGTTATACGTAACGCAATGGCAATTCAGCGGAACGTTGTTCAGCTGGTTTTTAAAACGGATCCGTTTTGTAAAACATATGTAAACAGATTTTACAATCCATCTGCGAAATATCTAAGCAGGCTAACTGTCGCCGGCCTGCATATATGACCCTCTGACAGACAATATCCTACCAGGGTTGCGGTGAATACAGTTACCATGCCGGGACTCCAATAAAGTTTTGTATAAGACCGTGTTTTTCAGTCGCTAGGTGTCCGGCACAGCGTTCACGATGGATTTTCCCTACAAACAATAAAAAAGGCACATACCAGTAACTTTTAGAAATTTAGTGCATATTATAAATTAGATAATTCATTTGTTTAAAACGGTGAAAGAAAACATTGCGAGGAAACTGGAACACCTGAGAGATTTTCTCGATATTGTGTGAAACTGTTATAGACCTACTAGACATAGGTTGTTCATCAAACATACCATAAGAAGAAGAAGTGGTTGTCTTCATTGCACATCTTTGAATATACAACAAAGTGTAGTATTTTCAAACATCTTTCAAAAGAAAATGGTGCTAAAATAAAATACTTCAGTAATGTGCTTTAAGTCAAATGTATTATTCGGTATCACAGTTAATTCAATGAATTATAAAAACGCGAAGCATGGAAAATGTAGTCACAAAAATAAAAACAAGTGCCGACAATTCTTTTCAGTATCATGTTGGAAAATTGTTTTAAATTATACTACAGGTACTTTATACACATCAAACACAAGATGAAACTAAATAATGTCATAATGTAACCTACTTCTAGCACTACGCTGAAATATTGAATAATATTTTACGAAATCTAATTGTGTAGGTATCGATTTAGACAACGATAAACTTCGGACATTTTAATATAATTCACTTTACTGGCTGGTAATAAAAATAAATAACTCTAAGCCCATTACCCTCTCCACGGCAAAAAACAATATAAATATGATAAAACTTGAGGAATGTATTGAAAACATCGGAACATCAACACGGTACTATTATTTTCTCCGTTTTTATTTAAGCCCTAAGCGAGTTAGGGGCTATTCATAACGCCCACTCCTCTAGTCCCTAATCTTTTGGCAGAGTTTCAAATTGTATTACACCTAGATTTTTATACTGTACGATTATTTGGTACTACGAACACGAGTTTTGTTTAATTTTACAATCGGGAATGGTATACAATCGCTTTGATTCTATCACTTTTGAGCCCACCTCAGGACGCTTTATAAGAGAAAGGGTCTTAGGAAATGTAATTCTCATTATAAAATAAAAACTTTACAATATTCAGCTATATTTATTCTTAGTCATGATGTTGATGAACTTTATTTGTTCCTGACTCTTCTTTGATCCTGCAACTTGACTTGCCCGCCTTATCTTTGTTCTGTACTGTGCTTCATCTTATAAAATGTAAATCCAGTCTCAAAGATAAGCAGAGTAAAGTCCGACTAATAAACATCGTATCGCCACCGAATCGTGGCATCTAAACAAATATTTACATTATAAAGAATTTTCATAGATTATTGTACGTTTTTCTTATTGTTTATTATTAACTATTTTCCATGGTTTATTGGGTGTGGGAATTACAGTGATCTGAATGGTTCTTTAGTCTATGGCGGTGAGTTATGGTGTGCGAGTCATATATATTTCGTTAATCGTATCTAAATCATTTCCTTGTTATACTGATTTGTTTATGAAGGCTGATCTAGTGTTTGGATTAAACATATGGGACAGAAGTATATTAGTCGTGATGAATGAGTAAAACAGCGCGGTTTTGTGTTAACTATTGGTTTTCTTGTAGCATCTCTGGAATAATATTTATTAGTGTGTTTAGTTTCGTAAATATAGAATTTGGATCATTGTTTAGATTCTTCGAGCTGATGTAAGATGTGCGAGAAGAACATAAAATTTCAAAATATTTTTCTCGTGTTAGTGTCACGCGAATAGTTGTACTCATTCAAAGGTTTTAGACGGTACAATTTATTGTTTTTTTTTATAGTGCTGCTAGAACCACGCTCGCACCACTGAATCGCGTTTGATAGATCTTTGATAATTTGATATATTCGGGAACGTAGGTACAACGATGATGGAAAGCTAGCAAAACTTTTTAATCCAGAATCATTTGAGTTGG
Organism: Xylocampa areola; assembly: GCA_935421205.1. Lineage (NCBI taxonomy): Eukaryota > Metazoa > Arthropoda > Insecta > Lepidoptera > Noctuidae > Xylocampa > Xylocampa areola. Next base: position 20,269,929 of record OW285208.1, read on the forward strand.
AATATTGTGGGTATTTTGGGCTAAGTAGACATTTTAATTACAAATGCCTAGCCAAACATTTTGAATCGTACTAACGGTTCAGAAGTGTCGCGGGTTCAAGCAGGACAGGGTTCATCTCTTTTACAATATTTCTCTTACACAAATTTGGTAAAAATGGGTGTCAGTCAATTTTCCTAGCTTTTTCCTGGTTGCGTTGGGTTCGGCTTTCGATTTAACCGGATACAGCTTCATACCAGTACTTATTTTACTTGGAGCGCATGCCTATCTGACTTCAATAACCCAGTTACTGGGTTACACTATATCTCGCTATAAGACTGGTTGTTCGACTTTCCGGCATCACACTATTCAAAGGCAGTTCGTGGCACGGAGGGGTCTGACATGAAATGATAGTCATCCATCCATCGACCGTTCGACCGACAGCTTAACCTCGAGCGATCTATGCGGCTGTTACTTAGACATGATCTCCTCCCGTGTCAGGATAAGGAAAATATTGTATGGCACTTAAGTTTAACAGGAAACCTACTTAAAGTCAAAGTACTTTTTCCTCCACGATAGAATATCGTGTCCGATTTAGAAGATCTGAATCATCATCAGGGATTGAAAACCGATTCCATTTTTCGGTTCGGTTCTTTATTTAGGTTATCATCATCATCCAGTTTTCAAAACAGTTCCGGTTGCGATTTCGGTTCCAAATAAAGGTTCCATAACATCGGTATCATAAACAAATTCTGACTCACTTTGGTTCTAGATCCGGTAAAATAAAGGTTCTTTAAGTTTCTACTTCGGTTTCGGAGCTTGTAACACAGCACAAAAATACCGGTATTATAGGAACCTTTTCAATCCTGCTAAATATACCTAGTGGTGTTTATACCTAAGTTTTTATAACATTATAATCTATTAATAAATTAATTGACATTTTTATTAGCCGTGTAATGCGCAGGCATGGCTTAGAGTCAATTTATTATTATTGGCCATTGAAAATCTCACAGACGATATAATTTGATTGTACCAATTACTGTCACTGGCAAGGGCCAGACCATACATCTTCTTAGTCTTAAGGTTTTCCATAACTTCTGTTTGTTTGTTTAATTATCTTTTTATTAAGAATATTACTTGGTACTGTTTTGCACGTGTCAGAATTCAGCTGAAAACTATCTTTGTGAACCATCATGTTCTTCTTCTTATTGTGTGGTGGATGAAGAACCTAGTATCAGAGTTTAAACCACCCGTAGGTCTCTGACATGACTTTACACACCATCGAAAACATATGTATCTCTCAGGTGTGCTGGTTTCCTTTCGGTGGTTTCGTTCACCGTTTTAAGCAAGTGATAATTAATTTAAAATACGCAACTTCCTTCCTAAATACAGAGGTGCGTGCCTTAGATTCGAACCTGCGACCTTTGACTTATTAGTCTGGTCATAGCACTAGGCTATCACTGCTTATTACCATCGTGTTTATATATCTACAAACCTACAGTCAGTACTGTTTTTAATTAAATTATTGTTCACCGGTTACTAATCACGTGCATTTTTCGGGAGAGTTTGACATGCGACATCGCTGCGGTCTCAGCTCATGACAAAGGGCTCCGTTCGAGTTCGAAACTAGTCGGGCAATTCCAAAAAATGCACGTGAGTAAGTAACCGTTGAACAATAATTAATATGAACATGTCGCACAATGGTTATTATAAAAAAATACGACAACTTTCTTTGACATTTTGATTTCCACGTCCTAAGGTTCTGACACAGATCTTTCGCTCCATCTGTCTTCATATTTCTTCTCTTCCAAGCTCGTCGGTTTACGTAATCTTTTGAAAATGTCTGCAATTTGAATGAAGTACGTTTGCCGAGGTTAGTCAGCCCTGACTCTTCCATTCACAGTGATCTCGTAAACTATTTTAGTCAATCTCCTTTCATCCACTCTTTTACAGGCCCAAAACCATATAAACATACCTTTCACAATCCTAGTCTCTACATCTTCTATCACTCCACAACTTGATTTTATCACGCTGATTCCTTCTATCTTTCAAAGTTACACCACACATAGTTTTCGAAACTCTCACCTCTACCGCATTTATTTGCTTGTATAATATTCCTCCCGACCGTATTTCGGTTATTTCCACGGAGATTAGCCAAGTACTCAGGAGATATTATAGTGCACAATGTGTATCCGCAATTACAGGTGCACTCCCTCTTCCTTCACTCTCATATTCCGATGGGACGACACGACCGGAGAGAGATCAGACGCAGGACCGACGGCTTTACGTGCTCTCCGAAGCACGAGGTGTCACACCGCCAACTTCTTAACTTACTGGGAATGTTCTAACGAAAAAACCCAACAACATTTTGCCCGACCTGGGAATCAAACCACACGCTCAGCAGCCGCGCTTGCGACCACTAGACTAACGAGGCAGTCAGTATGCTTGTATATCTCTTTGGCAAACCTAACTTTCCCTATTATAAGTACATAAGATTTGATACCAACACCATCACGGCCAACACCGACTTTTTACTTTCCGATAATCCGAGAAATTTAGTAGCACCCTTATTACACTGGTTCCTAGGACTCACTTTTCTTTCAATGTCCATCACACGGTTCTCACACACAAAAATAGAACCTAGGTATAAGTTCTAATTCTAATCATAAAATAGTCCGTATACGAAAAGACAGACAGATATAAAGTTCTCAATTTATCTTTAGCCCAGACAATAGGCGCCGAATTTCGAGAGACGAGAAAAAAAATATTTGATTGTCTGTAGAAGATCGGTGAGACGTGAGACGTCGCACGCGCATCTATTCCGGTACCACTCGGGCACCTGTCGCGGCGCGATTAACAATGCGTTGTTAAAAACACGATACTTCGATTCGTCTTGTCGGGGTTTAATCTCGGAGGAACTTTATATATTGGGTTACCATAATGAAAGTTTGAGGAAGTGTAAAAGAAAATGGCAGATTAAACAATAAACGAAATCAATGACGAAATAGGCGCATCTTAGCGAAGCTCAAAGCGGATTTCGCAAATGTGACGGCTGACTTTCAGGGCCACTGACCACTTTAGGCATTTCTCCTAAAAATGAAAATTTTTTTTTGAATTGAGTGACTTCTTAAGATTCAGCAAATTGACATATTAGCAATTCTTATTTTGTGTTCATTTTACAAATCTCTATAGAAAACAGTCATCATCATTAGATGAATAACTGTTTATGAATTGCATGCAAATCATATTATGATTTGTCCATGAAGTGACCATTTAACAATTTGTCAAATGAATATGTTGTCATATTAGGGTCCTATTATGATTCAGCCAATGTGGTCATTTTGGACTCCAATAGTGGACTACTACAATAAGCAGCAGAGAAAAGAGGTTGATAAAGAACCTAGTGTCAGAGTTAAAGCCATTCATAAGTCTCAGACATGGCTTTGTTATCTTGAACATCTCTTATCTTTCTTAATTCTACTTAAGTTATTATATTAAATGGAAAAAGAATACGGTCGCGAACAGGTTTCGAACCTGCGCCTCCCGGATGAATACTCCAGGCGCTCTAACCACTAAGCCATCTCGACCTCTGCTCACCACCGCGAATTCTTCTTCCATATTTTAACACGTCTTATGGCGACGTCATTACAATCAATTCAGTCCCTATACTGGTGACCGAACCGACACGACTAACTTTGCAGTTAATACAATGCCGTAAAGAATGCAATTACCTCAATAATTCAAGATAAATCTTTGAAAAGTATTAACGCATGCTTAGCGAACTGTAAAGTTATTATATTAAAGAGATTAGAAGATTAGAGTTCGCTAAGCATGCGTTAATGCTTTTCAAAGATTTATCTTGAATTAATTCTGCTTTCCTCACGTCGGTTTCCTTTTTGTTGTTTAAGAAATTGATTATTACTTTATAATACGCCTTGACACTTGCCACTCCAAGAGTGATACTAGTGGGCTATCACTGTTATTATGATTTTTCAGCTTATGCTGTAATATTCATTGACAAGATACAGTAATGCTTTAGCCTCCTTTAGCCATATGTGGACATTCATCCTGAATGTTGTTTGTTTAGATTATAACCACACGGCCTTCTACTACCGGTACCTTTCAGGATAGCTGTATTTCCCAGGGCTGCACTAGACGTTGGTGAATATTTAGATTGGTCGTGATTTTTGTCTTCTAATCGCTTGGATTCATAGTATCTCAGCAGGCGGCCGAGTCCAGACTCGGAAGCCTGCTGAGAAAGATCCAGATCTTTGTCGACAAATTTCTCGAGTCGATCAAAGTGTAAATGTATTGAATTTAATCATCTTATCAACAGCTTATATCAAATTTGACGTTTTAAATCGCACCGCTGTTGGGATTAAATATTGATTTAATAGTGGGCAGGGATATGACTTACTACTAATATAAATTTGTTTTTATCATACAAGCCCTAGCAACCTTGACCTTAAAGTATATACAGCGACGTGAGTTTACTGTAAGATTTGGAACAAACATTTTCTTTCTTTGGGTTTTATTTGGTGATAATCTAGATGTCGTGATCATCATCATTCGCAGCCTGGCTTTACCCACAGCCTAGATATCATAAATGATATCCAGCAGGCTCGATAATTTTTATTTTATTTATTTGGACTTATTGTGATTTTTTCTATAGACATTATAAGACAAATCAGGGATATTTTTTTAATTAGAATTGATTAAGCGAGCGTGAGCCATGCTTATGACTATAATATTTGTCATGACCCAAAATAGTGCACGATATAGTATTTACACTATATTGTATTATGTGCCTTCATAACTCACTAGGGTGACAATGAATACTTTAAAATATTATTAACTTGTAATTCCTTTTAAAGTATTTATTCGACAGTTATCCATTCATAAGCACAGCTTTAGCGTTTTTAGGAACATCAGAGAACGCAACCCGTCCGTTCTACTTAACGAATGCCGTTTACGGTTTCCCAAGAACACTTTTTACGGCATTCGGAAACGTTCGATTCACCGAATTTTGCCGAAGTGCGTTACCTCGATGTCGTGTCTAGACACGGGATAGGGGGCAATTGCGCGTGAATTACAGCAACTATTACAACGTTTATGAGTGAAATAATCTGGCACACGTGTGCTAGCATATTGATTCCGAATTATAAGCAAATAGCTGGTGAACTTGGCAGGCCGCCAGTCGACGTGCCAAACTGTACGGTAACCACGGCGCGAGGTGGAAAGTTAATTAACAGGTTCGCTTATGTATGTCGCTGGCAATAACAGTATCTCGTCGAAACTTATGACGTCAATTATAGTGGGGTGGATAATTCACGCTTTAATGTGTCATACGTTTTAATATCGATAAATATCGCATGTTCAACTAAAAGCCTTTTGATGTTTGATTTTGTTAATGTTATAAGACTAGTTTAATTAAAAGTTACGAGTGTTAATAAATAGTTACAGTTGCTAGTGATGTTCACTTGTTAACGTCACAAGTAGTCAACTACCCACAACACAATCAGTTTAGTTAATACGCAGGTAATTTCGCCGTCATTTTGAATAACACTTCATTTAACTACCCACTCTTAGCGTAAAACAATTCCATTTAATTGCTTTCTGGAAAGACAATTACTGTAACTGTGAGCTTTAAACATCAAAGAGTCGGTTATTGAGGTAGGTATTTACACATACCGCAAACTAATAGATAAACGTGAGTAAATTCCGGGAGTACTGTAATGTCCCAGTAAATATAGAAGCGTGGTCACAATAGACACAAGCGGTACGGTTTGACCGCAGGCTGTAATTCACAGGTAATATTGTTGTGATTGTTGCATAATACCGTCCCGCGGGGTATCGGGTTGTATTGCCCTTTTTTTCGAATAATGCCGTCCAATTCTTTGCGGTCTTACTGGACTATAAGTTGTCAAGTTTTGGGATATTAATTTATCTATTATTATAGTGATCAGAAGATTAATATCTAGAAATCGTTAAATATACAGTTTTCTAGTAAATCATTAACATTAGCTCTGTTTTTTTTTTTTGATAGTGAGATTAACTAATTGAAATTAGTATTTTTAGGGTTACGTACTTCAAAAGGAAAAAATGTAACCGTTATAGGATCACTTTGTTGTTCGTCTGTCGATCAATACCCTTTATCTCGGGAACGCGTGGAGGTATCAAGTTGAAATTAAACCATATAGGTACTCAGGTCTATAGTCTCTCGAAGCTGTGAAAAATCAAACTTCTAAGTTAGGTAAAAAAAAGGATACGGCCGTTTATACAGCAAAAAACGTATATTTCGACACTCTCAAGGGAATCAAAATTTATAGGGTACCTTCCGTTGACCTAAAACTATGAAATTTGGCAAATAATATAGTCTTATACTACAAGTACAGATAAAAATCTGAAAACTATACATTTGTAATTAAATCATAAACAATATAGACTGTATAGATTATGGAAATTGAATTTCGGGAAAAGCTCGGAGAAAAACATTGGGACTCGATTCCTGAACTATTTATAATATTTACCTACAAATTTGTCCGGGACCCTCGGTGGGCGAGTCCGACTCGCACATATCCGGTTTACATCTAAATCATCTAAAACGATTCAGGCGTTTAGAAGATATGGTGGAATAAAAAAATGTCTTAAACCAGAATAAAGAAACTCATAAACATACATACATACTTACACATATACATGAACCTTAAAAATATACCACTCCTTTTTGGAGCAGTCGTGTAAAAATTATTGCACTTTACAAAGATCTTTATTCAAGATGCAGTTACTGTACGGGAATGCAGTTAGTGGAAGTAGTAATAACTTAGTTAATTAAGAAACTCTATCCTAACTATGAGTAATAACAATAGGGTCTATTTAAGATATTATTGTTGTATTTATAAAATTATATCTAAGAATAATTATTATAATACACGTATTGTAAAAAAAAAGTTTAAATGTCTCGGGCGTCTAGAGTCACCAATAAGGCCTGATAGCTAATATGTGTAGAGATTTGAGCCTTTAATCTGCCGTTGGAGAAATATCCAATAAAATTCGATGCTTGTATTAGATTGTTTATAATTTCGTAAGATTTATTTTACACAAAAATAAGTTTAATAAAATATAATTTAATAAGTAAAACAATAAATTATTAATTAGACCCTATTGGCATACCCATAATTAGGATACTCAAGATATAATCATCGACATCGCTGTGGGCTCAGCTTATGACTAAGGGCTCCATTCCTCGTTCAGAACTAGTTGGGCAATCCCGAAGAATTCAAGTGAGTTAGAGAAAGAGATCCCGCTGAACAATCTTCTTCTTTTATCTTCTATATATATATATTAATGAATTGTTGTTCGTTAGTCTCGCTAAAACTCGAGAACAGCTCAACCGATATTGATGAAATTTTTTGTGTGTGTTTGAATGTGTCCCTGGCTGGTTTAAATTTACAATTGTACTCGGTTCAGGGTAGGACACCGTCTGCCTCTCACTAGTAATTAATAAGAATCTGTCACACGAAAGGTACAAAAAAAAACACTTTGTATGAGCGGAAAATCTTGTATGTGCCGCATTTCCATCTTTACCGGGGTCTTCGAGATCGTAGCTGCGTTAACCCAAAACCTTCAAAATAAAAGCTACATGTTTATACCTCATATTAGAGACCTTCGATTCTTCGTTTATCGCGTATAAATAAAAACACACGAACAAAATTAATTTACTTACGTTAGCTGAGGATGTCCTGTGTTCACGGTGGAAGATATTTTAATAATGCTAAACAGCAGACTGTCCTCATTTCCGTTGTAGCAACAATGAACAATCAGGACTTTCGATACTTGTCGGCGAAAGATAAAAAAAGTAAAGTAAAAAAAATAATTTAATTTCTAATCAAAAATAAAAACATATAGGTAACAATCCCACCAAAAACATTTCATGTAAAATTGGTTGCCAAGACTCCTAAGTTCATAATGCTTTCACTATTAAGCTCGGATTTGTATTACGCGTCAGTCTACGGGGTCCAAAGTCCTAACGTTCTTTACTGTACCTCATTAATAACAAATATATTTACCTATAAGCCCTGACTCTGCAAACTCCAACATCTTGGTTAAAAAGTATGACTGAATCTTGCCCCCTGATATTACCGTAGGTCAAACTAGGCTACGCCTGTATCTTGGACACCATTTGAGTAACAAATTATTTTTTACGAATAGTTTAAACACTGTGATAATAGAAGTTATATATTGGTCTTATTTGTAACTCAATAGATGACAAAAATAAATTAAAAACAAATGTTTATCTGTTACACTGTATGTTAATGTTATCCCATAGTAATAAGAAGGAAAAATAAATAAAAAAAGGAGTAAATATGTATTGTGAATTCATATAAAATCAATATATTATAGTATATCTGCCAATCAAAGTAGAATAGCATCAACTAAGACACGTAGGGAACGGAGACGCGTGGGCGAATACGTTCTGACTTTGCTTTGTTTTTGACTTTAAAAAAGCACTTTATTGGTTATTTTTAAATAAATGATTCTTAACTTTTTTTTGTTACGTGAAATTTCTGTAGCGATAAAACGCTGATAAGCTCTTTGATTAGCGAACAGCTGTATACAAACAAAGTAATTGGTATTTTTGTGTCATAGAACCCATGGCACATTTTGGGTCTAAGACCCGACGAAATAAGTCAAATTAAACAGTCACTTTTGTTTGCACAAGTATCTTAGTACCTACCTAAGTTAAAAGACATATCTACCATAGTTTTGGCCAAGAAGAATGCTATGCATGCTGATGTATAAAACGTACGAAAAGTGTAAAACAAAATGATCTTCTTAAAATTAATAAAAATAATTACGTGACCATCGCCACAATATCACCCAGTCATCTGGACATATCATGGGTAGCGATTTTCCCACTTTCACTGCGACATCTCCCTGCCGGCCTTATTGGAAAATATTCCTACTGCCGTTTCCTTTGCTTTGCTTATTGAAAAAGAAAACAACGAATAAAAAAAAATTAACTGCAAGTTGAATTAAATTTTTTAGACTTTGTTTTTGCATTTTGTCGTTACAATTTAAAGGGGTTAATTATTCTGCTATAAACTCTTTAAATTTATGAATATATTTTTTATGTGAATATCTCCACTTATGTATTTTCAGGTGAAATCTGCATAGTGTTGATTACAATAAAAAATATTAATTTCGTTTTTCTAGTGAGATTGAAACACCTAATTCTAACAAAAGTATCTATCAATATTACAAAGATATAATTCTGTAATTATTGTTATTTAAACTCACAAGATCGCCTCTAAACTATAGCTGTGACTTAAATTCTAGTTAAACAATAAAATACCTAGTCTTACGCGATATTTGACAAACATATCTTACAACGCATTATCTACTTTATATTCTCACACTGTGCAAACCGCATGCAACAATAATGCACTAAACATCACAATTTTAATAGGCACTGTCTACGCTTCCCAGTTTCATCCACGAAATTCTGCATTTCCTGAAATAATTCTGTATTTTTAAGGGTTAAATAATAATTTATAGCCTTTTTCGTGACCTAAATGAACTTTAGTATACAGTTCATTTAGGTCATTTCAGTCGAATTCGTTCAATAATATACTCCCAACTCGTTTTCGGCCACAGTGGCCTACGTCCACGCATATTAGCCAAGTACGCAGGAGATACTAGAGTGTATGTGCAAACACAGGTACACACCTTCTTCCTTCACTCTTGTAGTCCAATGGGATGGCAATCCGACACGACCGGAGAGAGATCAAGCGCAGGATAGACGGCTTTACGTGCGCTTCGAAGCACGGGGGTGTCCCATCACCAACTTTGGGCTGCTACTGGGAAGGGGACCCAGGATCCGAACTCAGGACAACCACTAAACCAATGAGTTAGTTATTAATATTATAGTTTCAGAATCCGTTCAGTAGTTTTTTACGTATTTATTAAATAAAAATCCGAATTTAAAAACATCCTAACATTCTCATTTATAATAGATTTAGTACCAAGTAGGATAGGACTTACCCCGTTCCTACATCAAACCCAATAATAATGTCTAAAATATACGGCAAAGCACCATTAACCGAATATACGGCAATATAATTGTCTATTTGCCATCAGAACAAGGTAACTGGCAATACAGAGCTTGGCCGGTTTTACGAGATTCGTGATACAAACACACTCATACTTGAGCGGTTAATGCAGGGATTGTAAACATACAAGCCTACTTGTTTTCGTGATTGCTATTGTAAGACTCAACACTAAACAAGTGTGTTTAGTCGTAAATTGCATGTAAATTTTCCTCTTCCTAGGTACCGTCCAACCTTCCTTTATAATTTTCACAAAGCACAGGTAAAACCATAATCGCATTGCTTTTGGTATTGTAAATGAATTGTTAGGTGAAGGTTGATAAAATGGGCAGTACCCCACGTATTTTTACGATTAAATATTTTTTTTCTGAATCACTAAGTTTTTTATTTGAACTTATAAATAATTATTTTCTACTTTTTAGTCTGGCTAGTCACAAAAGCGTGTTTTTTTGCTTTATTTAATAATTTATTTATATTTTATCCCAACAGCACACTTTTGTACACATTTTCTTATTCTAATTATAACGTTACAATGAAAATATTGCTCATTATGATTGACATCTTGCATGCCTACTGGTAGCGAGATGAGCTAAAGCTATTTCATATTGATTACCAACTTTTGTGGTCATCATGGTAATCTCTGACGAATTTATTCTATGAAATTTGCGCATTTTTGTTATGAAGGCAAAAATATTGACGATGTGCCGAACTAATAACGGATTTACATTTATCAAAAATGTTGATAACCACTGTGGTAATGTGTTAATAATTTTGCATTTCCTTAGCTTGTTTACTGTTATAGAATCGTCAAATTCTATGTACTTTAGCCAGAAAATCTTATGCAACTGCGTGAGGATTACTTCAGTGAAAATATTTGGCAATGTTATATATTCGACGAAATAAGCGATTTACAATATTATTTATTTAAATTGGGTAACTGGATATTGTTTTAATATTTTTATGGAGAGTTCTTGGAGGCTGGCTTCAAAATACGGAAATGATGTGAGTTTAAGATTTCAATCCTTAGAAGTTTCAATCACAATTTATTTACAATTGTTTCCGCCTGCATTTATGCAACTTTCTTGGTATATTCTTTACTGATACCCTAAACTGATCCACTGCGATTTCTTATTTAGTTTTTTTCCGGTCTGATCCCCTCCCGTTTTTAGTTTCCGGACTGTTTCCCTTTTCTATTAATTGCGTTTGATTTTAAATTGCAGTTGTTATTTCGTATGGTTAAGTTAGTTTACCCAATAAACCAACGTGGTGTCGGAGCAGGTATCTGATAACTAGAAATTACTTCAGGTCTTACATTTATTATGTCAGTACAAATATTAAAAAAAATCTCCACACTTTTCACAAAGTATATTAAACAAAAAGAGGTCGAGATGGCTTAGTTGGTCAGAGCGCCTGGAGTATCTATCCGGGAGGCGCAGGTTCGAATCCTGTTCGCGACCGTATTCTTTTTCCATTTAATATTGTAACTTTAGAGTTCGCTAAGCATGCGTTAATGCTTTTTCAAAGACATATCTTGAATTATATTAAACAATCCAATAAAATAACAAAAGTGAAATAAAGTGCGGGTGGTCCATTTTACTGGCCATTAACGATGTTAGACGGCGATCGGTTGCGCGTGCGCCTTTGATTCGATACGTTACGATCTATGCAGTTTACTGATCAGGACAAACAGACTGTTGTGTGGACATCTGTCGGCTTTTATAACTGAGTGAATTAATGGGAGGCATTTATGAAGAGAGAGTTGAGTACTGCTTTTGTTTATGTGATCTTTGAAGGAATTAAATGTGGTGTAGTTTTTTTGGCGCCTGCGGTTTTGGGATAATGTAATGTTAAGCACGTTTGTTAAACATGCCAATTACCCACTATATTTGTGAATGGGCGATCTGACAACTTCTTATGATACCCCATGGGGGAACACATGTAGAGTAAGTAGTTGGTAGTAGTAGTACCGATTTTTTAAACCTTTGCGTATCTGCACTTAGGGTAATTGCATTACTGGTAATGGTGGATAATGTACTACGAAGTGACCATTATTTCGATATCAATTGAGATAGCTACTGCTAATACAATTTATAGTTTGTCTGTAAGCTGTCTCCAAATAATTGTTGATAAGTGCTGTCTGTCGGGACTGGTCGGTTCTTAACTGCTTTAACAATCATTTTAAAAGGCTATATAAGTTATTCTTTCTAGCGATTTCCCTTACACATTTGCACATTAACCTGCATTATACTCGCATTATTTTATTTATGGTTATCAAAATTTATCTTTAAAGAGTGTCTATGGAATTTCATGCCGGCTCTTCTCCATAAGATCCACGCCTTGGAACCGTGCACCTAGCTTTGAGTTTTCATGAGTACCTGGCCTATTTGAAATAAAAATTTATCTGATTTTGAATAAAAACACCTAAACACATGATGAAGAGTATCCCATTAAATATTTAGTACCTCACCATTAATTTATTGTAACGCAGTTTAAGATGTCATGTTCTGTCAAATGCAGGATATTACTCAACCGTGTCCATCCTTAATAATGATATATCCAGAAATATGGGTCGTTATTTATGAGAATACGAGATCCGGAAACATGTCGTCACTCACTGCGGGTATTGCGTAACGTTTACAATGTTATGTGTTAATAACAGCCGCGATGGAACTCCAGCTAGTTCGGAGAACCATTAGATCAAGTACGGAAGGCTGGTAAACGTGATTATAAGACGAATTGATGTGTGGACGGTATTATGTGGAAGTGTTGATATCAAATAGGAAAATATTAAATGCCACAGGTTTTTCTTTTTGCGTAGCATCATGCGTGTATTCCCCGAAGGGGTATGAAAAGGTGGACATAGTTTTACACTCACATTTCACCGATGTTGTTATTAAAATTCATATGTAATAGATGGTGAGCCTGTTGGACAAAATTAAAAACACTGATGCTGGTGCTACTGAGAATTATTCAACAGAAAGTCTTAATAACGCTTTGCCCGAATCGGAAATCGAAGCCAGGACGTCACACTCGACAGTCACGCTATCGACCACTTGATCAACAAGCAAGACACTATCGGCAGTTAGCAACAAGGTATTTCTTATTGGTTTTAAAGAAATGCAAGTGTTGAAATACGTAATAAAAAAACAATTTATAAAACTAAAATAGTTTGAATATCTAAACTACCACCGTTCACCAGCCAAAGAGAACTCGATGACTTCAGAAAAAAACGAATGTTTTTTATGGCATAAACACATCCACGCATCATTCAGACACACGGTCTCATTACAGCGGATGGAAGCTTGCAGCACTCTGAAAATACTCATCCGCTACTGGTTCCTGGACGAGTAGCTCATTTACTGCTATCCGGAAGAACGAACGACCTTGAGCTTGTCCTCTCATATAAAGTATTGCACACTACTATAGTAATAAACTTTCGTATAATGTTTTTATTGCATTGTCTTTAGAATTGTCTTAAAGCTATAATAATTATTAAGGAAAGAAAAATACGTGAGCAGGATTTGAACCTGCACCTTTCGGATCACCATCTTCGCTCACTACACTGAAATTTTCTTCCACATTTTAATATGTCTTATGGTGATGTCATTGCTATCTATTCAGTCCCTATAGAGGTGGTTGAACCAACACGACTAACTTTGCAGTTAATTCAATGTCGTACAGATGCGATAATCTTAACAAAAAAGATTTATCTGAACTTATTTTTGAAGCTTCCGAACTGGATACGTCCAAAAGGGAAAACGCTGGAATTTAAACGTGTATGAATACTTCGGAATTCTCCGTTTTTTATAGCTAAATAGGTTGGATTTTGACATCAATCTCGACTATTGGAAGTCGATGGATGAGGTCTACGATGGTCTTTCCATTCCAAAAAGATGCTTTATATCTGTTATTTTAAAGGTTTACGGATAACAAAAGGGAAAACGCTGGAATTTAAACGTGTATGAATACTTCGGAATTCTCCGTTTTTTATAGCTAAATAGGTTGGATTTTGACATCAATCTCGACTATTGGAAGTCGATGGATGAGGTCTACGATGGTCTTTCCATTCCAAAAAGATGCTTTATATCTGTTATTTTAAAGGTTTACGGATCAAATTTAAATTCTTGTCTCTTTTCTAATTTCTTCTCGTAGTCAAATCTATTTAATCTTTTATCTTACGTCCTAGTTTCAATGTACATTACAACTACAGCGTCATAACCATCTTCAGGTTTCATTATAATTTCCCTCCCATCGAGTCTGTCCGCTTGATTCTTCGTCGTCTTTTTTAGACAAGAAATCCCTTCCACACTTGAAAGGCGTTTTAGATCCATATATAGAAACTCCCATCAGCTCTAAAACACGTTGAATGAATCACAGTGATACGTTGAGTTATTTCTTTGTCCCCTTTGTGATTATTTCTGATGGCTGCTCGGCAGGTACGGCCACTGACAGCGCCATGACTCACGGTGTATTTTGGTACTGTTACCGACTTAGGTAAGAAACTCTTTGTGGTTTTGTTTCTTTGTTAGGAGTTAGAAGTTCTTTTGTTTATAGGATTGTTGTCTTCTTTCATTCAAATTTGATGAATGAATTGGATGACTTTTGTTGTGAATTGGCGATGCGGCATGAACCGGGGTAGATGGAAGGAATACAGAAAGGCCTTTGCCCAGCAGTTCGACTTAATTTTGACGGCGCGGAGAGACCGGCTGCTGAGTCTTGTGTCGCAGGTTCAATTCCTGCACGGAACAAATATTTGTATGATCTACAGTTAATTGTTCCAGGTCTGGATGTGTGTGCATGTGAGATTATGCCTGTAAATGCACCCACGATACAGGAAGAAATTCTAAGTGTGAGGAAACGTTTAAAAACAAAATAGGGTAATAATAGTCAATGACTATCATAATATATAAGCAGTGATAGTATATTGGTATGACTATTGGACTGGCAAGTCAAAGGTCACAATTTCGAACTCAAGGCAGGCACAACTGACTTTTTGTACTCATGTGGGTATTACAAATTATCATTTGCTTATAACGGTGAAGGAAAACATTGTGAGAAAACCAGGACACCTGAGACATTTCTCGATGATGTAAATCCATGTATGCTAGAGGCTTACGGTTTGTTTAAACTCTGGCCAATCATTGGATAGAACTTCACGGTCTAAAAATCCTCTCCACTGATCGTCATTATTATCCACGAATGATACGTGAAGCGATTGAAATTAAGAAACACAATTTCAATCGGGATGATGGATTCAAATTGTCAACATCGTGGAATCCGTTCTTAAGTGTGTGCTACTTCGACCTGAATGCAGATCTTCTAAACAAACTTGACCGTCTTCTAAATAACTGCATTCGATTCGTCTTTAATCTAAGTAAGTATGACCATGTGTCAGCGCAGCGTTCGTTGCTAAAATGGTTTCCTATTCGCTAACGCATACATATACGAGCATTAACTACTCTTTTTTCGTTACTCTTCTCTCCCAATTCTCCTTCTTACCTGACTTCTCATTTCAAGTATGTATGTACAAATCATACGAAATATCTTCGTTCCACCAATAACCGTCTCCTTCAATGTCCTTCGCATCGCTCTGACTTTATTCACTCAACCTTCTTTGTCCAATCTATCTTATTCTGGAATGCTCTCCCTGTTGAAATCAGGATGGTGAACAGTCGGCACTCTTTTAAAGTGAAGGTACGGAAATATTTATATAATAAAATTAGTGCAGTTTCCTCTCAACGTTAACTGTTCATATATATATATACCTATGTATGTGTGTGTGTATAATGTGTTTTTATATGTATCTATTATTTATTTATTTAACTTTCTCCTAAGTGTACTGACTTCTGGTGCATCTACCATGTTTTGTCTCTGCATCCCCTCAAGGTTGTCTGGCAGAAAATGCCTATGGCATTAAGACCGCCTTTGTACTATTTTGTGCATAAAGGATCAAATAAATATATTTTTTTAAATAAGTGTAAACGGCATCATAGTATCGTAGTGCGCCAGTGTGAAGACGTCGTTAGCGTTGTATGTCGAAGTACCGACGTAAATGAAGAACAAGTGAGGGTGGATTAAAAATCCCTCACTACACGAAGATGATGTTCTGTCGCTGCCAGTCTGCCCGTGACCACAGCCGGTGCAATTCGGTGAAAACGTCGGGAAATAAAAAAGGTACCGTAAAAGCCTTTTATACTAAAATATCGCGATCTAGACCCGATTTATATATTTCTAAAATGTGTACAAATCGTGAAAGCTTAAAATCAATCTCTAAACTACACGATAAGATGAAAAAGAATGACAATCGGTGTGTTGGGTTACTTACTACTAAGTCGTTTTGTTTATAAGTACTGGACTGCCAATATTTTAAGCTATAAATGTCAGTAACTTTTTTAATGTCACACTCCTGAATTACTGGAGCCTTAGAATGTTCCTATAGCTGTTTGTTCTACTATTTTCATCTATGAAGTATTGAGAATCACCCAAGGTTATAATTTTTCGTGGAAATAAATCTACTGCTCTAAGTATTTCTCCTTTAAAGTTTTTTTTTAAAGAATACTGTCGCGAGCAGGATTCGAACCTGTGCCTCGCAGATAAATACTCCAGGCGCTCTGACCGCTAAGCCATCTCGACCTCTGCTCACTACCGCGAATTCTTCTTCCACATTTTAATACGTTTTTGGCGACGTCATTGCTGTCTATTCAGTCGCTATACAATTCTGCTCGCGACCGTATTCTTTTTCCCCAAGTAATTATAACTTTAGAGTTCGCTATGTATGCGTTAATGCTTTTCGAAGATTTATCTGTATTAATCCTTTGTTAAAATGTCGTGGACAAAAAGGAAAGGATTCAGATACTGCCGTAGTTTTCTAACCGGTTAGTTACGCATGTGTTTGAAAAATGGATCTTTTCGTACTTATGACACATTTTATATATATTTTTCAAACAATATCATGAAATTTTTTACCGTGGGAGAGCCATGCTTTGGCACGAAAGGGCTGGCTCGACCGGAGTGATACCATGGCTTCACAGAAAACCGGTGTGAAAGCCAAGCTTGCGTTGTTTCGCTGAGTGACGGTACCGGAGTCTAAAACCCTTTAAAAGGCCGGCACCGCACTTGCGACTCCTCTGGGGTTGCGGGTGTCTATGTGCGGCGATAATCGCTCACCATGAGGCGAGCCGTCAGCCCGGTTGACCCTATCCCATAAAAAAGAAAGTACTGTGTGTTTGCCATGTAGTATGTTTATTTTCTAAGAACTTTATTAATCGGGTCTCAAAATCAGATCACCTTTGCAACGGATTTAACCTAAATTCTAGTTTTGTGATGTTTGGTTCAAAGAAACAGTCTGCAACAGTGAAGTAATCTAAACATGTATTTCTTGTTTATTTAACTTCAAAAGCAAACAAAATATACTTTATGATTCTATGAAGATATATCATAAAAAAATATATCTATTATACAAAAAAAATATATATCTATTTAACATTAAGATAAGAAGTTGTCAGTTACGAGAAGTTTTCCGAACAAAAAAAAGACCTATCCTGAATTACATTCACTTTAGATTATTACATTGATAAATTAGAAACTACATGTAGTTTGTATAGCAAACACATCAATACAGCGCGGTTGGCACAGTGGTCGAGTGACCGACTGCTGCGCTGCGAGTCACAGGTTCGATGCCTGCACGGAGCAAATATTTGTACGATCTATAGATAATTGCTCCAGGTCTGGGTGTGTGTGTGCCTGTGAGATTATATGTATATAGTATGTTATCCTTAAAAGATAGACATATGCCATCGTGGACTTTTCTGTAGACCTATATAAGGTACACAATTCCACCATACATCATTTTGTTATATCTCAAAGGGTTGAGGCATCGTTTTCGTTGAAAGCTCCCAGACGGCTTATTTTTTTCCGACACCTCCAACAAATATCATTATATTTTAGCCAATGTATACAAAAACTTGACAAATTATATACTTAAACCTTCCTCGAGAATCACTCTATCCATTGGTGAAAACAGCAGACACACAGACAGACCCGGCGGAGAACTTTGTTTTATAATATGTAGTGATAGATTTGGGATCGGTAAACGCTCGTTGAGATTAAGCAACTTTTGTCCTTTTCAGCCTGTAGATGTTTTCTATGGTGTGGAAAGCCATGTTAGAGGCCTATAGATAGTTTAAACTCTGACACTAGGTTGTTCATTGAACACATAAGATCAAGACTTACTGCAGTCTAATTACTATAGGCCTATCCATCAAACTGATTAAATTAAATATCTTGACTTTTAGAAATACACCATCTCAGTGGTATCGTAAAATCTATTTATTAGACGAGATAGAATATCATTATTTGAAGACTACAATGCGGAAGTTTTAAATCCTTATATTCATTCATTCAACTTCCGAGAAAAATTTATCATTCATACAATCTTTTCCTCGTATCTGCATAACAATAACAAGCACGATACTGGTACTAACAAAAAAAATTATGAGCACTTTCATTCAAAACATTTTCTTCAATACAATACACTCGGTGTTATTATAGAAACATGATTTAACTCTAATAGCAAGATGTCCACCTGTCATTCTATGCGCCAGACACACTTCCTCTCTACCACGAGGCGTGGCAACACCTGGACTTATCGACAACTCTGCAAATTCATTGCCACTTTTGTCGGCACCTTCACTTTACCTCAACTCATTAACAAAGCGATGTATCTCGTCTAAAGTCGTGGAGTCGTTTCTATTAGACGTGGCCGTGTCGCCATAGCATTAGTATAAATTTTCGCACGTCCGTCCGTCAACAACAGTGACAGCATGACGATTGTCTTTCCGGAACTCGTTTACCGTTACGGATTTCTTGGTTACAGTACAGAATTAATTTCATAGGTTAACTGGGTCCTCTTACCGGTTGATGCATTTCAGTTTAACTAGAATCTTAGCTCGACTTGTGTTTACTTAATATTTTCTAGTTGAGTTTTTTCTTTTTTGATTTTTATTTTCGGATGTGGTGATTCATATGAATATGAGTAGAAACTGTGATCGCTATATGAAATAAATTTTTTTTTCATGCCTGAGTTCCTTTTGTATTTTCTGCTGAAATTTAATTTGAAATGTTTATGATAATCACCTGTAAAGATATTTTTAACATGGAAACTCGTGGGCATGTGTCTTGGCTTTATTGTAGAACGAAAAATCTCCTTCTGTGTCTATAATTTGTAATTATACATATTATAGCTTCCTATCATTAAAGCGAACCGTGTCATAAGACCAGTGAAAAGCTAGATTGGCAATGTCATCATACTCCAAATAGATCTTTGGTGTAATATGATGAACCACTATAAACGATCAGTCTTCAAACTTCTAACTTTATAGTTCAGATTACATGCGTTAACGATATCATAAAATTAATTGTAACTCGTTTAGTTCAAAATAAAGGAGTCCGGAACTGTCGTCTGCCTATCTCGATATCTTCGTGGAAAAGTCGTAAAAGTCGTAAAACTACGGAGTAAACATGATTATTGATGATGATCAGCGTTAGACTGACGATTTGACGACTTACGTCTAGATGCGTGTGAATTAAGCATTAAAATATTATATATCTGCCTAGCCTTTTCCCAATTACATTGGGGTCGGCTTCCAGCCAAACCGGATGCAGCTTAATACCAGTATTTTACATGGAGCGACTGCCTATCTGACCTCCACAACCCAGTAACTGGGTAACACGATATCTCGTGGTATGACTGGTTGTCAGACTTTCAGGCCTCTGACTACCTGTAACGGCTGTCATAGATCTTAATTTGACAACCGGGACCGACGGCTTAACGTGCTCTCCGAGGCACGGAGGGGTCTTGGTATGAAATGATGGTCACCCATCCACAGACCGACCGCGGCAAGCGCAGCTTAACCTCGATCGATCGATCTGTGCGGCTGTTACTTAGCCACGAGCCCCTCCAAAACAAAAATATCAAACAAAAGTCCCCATTCAGTAAGGTAAAGTCGGACCGGACCACCTTTAAAGCACACAAAACGCGCAAAGACCACATAAATATGACGAGGCAACAGAGCGTACCAACCTCAACGTACAAAGAATATTTGGCGCACGCACAAGATCAAAGGCGACGGGCGGGGCGTGGCTAATCACATCCCGGTCGTTCTCCGCTCTATCCGGCTGTTTCACGAATTATTTTTAGTGCACAGGTAACAAGAATGCTCCTTTGAAATGCAACACTTCCGCTCGTAACAGTCGGTGTTGGACGCATAGATGGACGAAGTGTACGGCGTAGATTTCTGCCTACGCAAGTTTGTTCTCTAGGATGGTTTGTTACATTGTGGTGAGAAATTACGTTATAATAACGCAGCAGATACGGTTTTGGTGCACGTGTTGTTTTAATATAAGTAGCCAATTAATTTGCCCTTCCAAGTTTTTGTTGGCAAACAATTCGATTCTAGTTTTTACCCGACTGCCAAAGAAGGGGTATTTTTTTACAATGTATCGATAACAGTACTCCTTTGGCCATGGGATATTTGTTGCATACGTTGCATTGCTAAGAAGTTATAATTCTTATTATGATGTAGGTATAAATCACCACTGTACTCTCTGCGTCTCCAAAATCTTTGCCAAACTGACCGAAAATAACTATCATGTAACGTTCGTCAATATTTTATACATTTTACACCGTAGCTGATCTGTATCGGTCTCCACCGCACTTGTAACATCACGCCCCGACGTTTAGGATCCTACAGACATTATAAAACAGGTAAGTTATTATCAAGAATAACCGTAAAGTATTGAATTAGTGATGAGTTAGTTTCCAGTTTTATGATTGGTACTCAAAGTATTTTAGCTGCTCCCAACTCTGAGGCAGCTAAACATGTATATGATATGTGTAAAGATTTAGGTAAATAATTATATGGTTAAGTAAATTTGTTACAATAGGACTGACATATCCTACGGAGAAAAGTCCTGTAAATAAATAAAGATTACAAAAAAAAAAAAAAATGATTGGTACTAAACGTTTTATTGGCTTAAGCTGTTATTGGTTTAAATCATTTGTGCTGTTGGATCTAGTTTGATGATGTGTTACGGCGTGACAGGTTTTACTACTGTGTAAATAGGCGTAAGAAGCCGATACTGTGATGATAATATTTTGTAGTCCTCTATTTTTCTAGTAATTATTTTAAATATGGAAATTTTTCTTCTTGATTCACACAATGCACTATGGATTTATCCATGATATATGTTTTTTTTTTTTGTATCCGCGGTTTCTTATGTATATTGCTTGCCTTTTAAACGTAGATAACGCGTCGAACAATAATTAATATGATGTTGTCTAACGAAAGTTATTATACAAAAATACTGAAGTAACTGCTGAGAAAGTTGTTGTATATACTTACGGGTAAAAATAAATTAAAAATTTTCACGAAGAAACATGGGTTGGCAGGAATAGAAATGTTTTCAATTTCCAATACAAAACTTTTTTTTTAACATCTGATGGCCCCTGTATTTGGGGAAAACTTCATCAGATGTGGTTTTTAGTTTTTCTGCATTTAAATGCAACGCATAACTTTCCTGTCGCTGTTTAAAGAGTGAATATATGGCAATGACGTCACCATAAAGCGTGTTAAAGTGACAGAAGAATTAGGAATAGTGATCAGAGGTTGGGATAGCTTAGTGGGCAGAGCGCCTGGGGTATTAATCCGAGGAGGTTAGTTCCGACTCGTCATCTTTTCCGATTCATTATAGCAAAATTTTTGTCCATATTACAAATCCTGATTCGTCACCCTTTCAAAATAAATTAATTTCGATTTAATATTAATATCCCAATTTGACACCCTTATAAAATTGCAATCACGTTTCGGACAATATACACAATATATTTAAACAAAAATTGATAGCATTAAATTGGCTACTAATCTCTTATGAAAAATATATCCATAATGTCTACCTGCATTGACAAAATTTTTTAGGACAGACAGCCTGTACAGAAGTCAAATTTTAGGTACCATAAAACTACAAACATAATTAGGATAAATAAAAATAATCTAAGTACCCACTTCCAATTTACTAACAACCGTCAATACCAAACAAGATGTATAAATCAAGGCCGCTTAAAATTCCCGCATTACGTGGGTTCCCTCTGGGAGGGAAAGGAAAATAATGAGAGCTCCACAGCTCTTAAATCTTGAGTCGCATCTACTTTTAATGGCATTTAAATTAGCTTTTTATTTGCTCTGAGTTAGCGGTTGTGGTGAAATGGTGAAGTGTTTGTGTGTGTGTGTTGTGTTTGGTAAAGTTTTGAGGAGTTAAGGTAGTGTTGATGCACTTCTAGGTGATCATCGCTGCATTTGTGAGGCTACCTCATTAGTTGAGTGGTCACTAGCGTGGCTGCTGAGTAAGCTTGGAGATTCTTCGGTCACGCATTGTTATAGAAAGAAAGAAAATACGTTTATTCAGCACAGACACAGAGATAACACAACAGAGAGAATATAACTGATGTAAAACAACTTGTCTCTTTACTGAGAAAATACTCAGTAGCGGCTTGGAGTTTAAAATTGTACCCGATGCAGAGGACTTGATAAGGGCACCGGTGATATGTGGGTGCACTTAATACCTGGGTACCTTTGCTTAACATTTGGAAAATAAAAGTGTTTAGCTGTGTATATATGTATGTATCGTTGCATTTTTAGATTTATGTACTGTCGCTATAAATTCTCTTATTCTTGACTTACAAACCCAAACTTTTTTCGACCAATAAGAAGCAATAAAAGATTTAAAAAAAAAACATGCATCTTCCTTTGTAATTATTTATTAAGGATTTATAATAATCAGCTTGTATTTCTTTCACATGGCACACAGTTTTTGTATAATAACTGTGTTTGACTCGCGACATTGCCGCGAACTTAGCTCATGACTAAGGGCTCCGTTCAAGTTCGGAACTAGTCGGGCAATCCCGAAGAATGCAGGTGAGTAGTAACCGGCGCACAATAATTGCCGCATTGGTCTAGTGGTCCCAAGCGCGACTGCTGAGCAGGAGGTCTCGGGTTCGATTCCCGGGTCGGACATAGTGTTATTGAGTTTACTGTTCGGAATATCTCAGTAGCAGCCCGGAGTTTGGCATTTTCCGGTTGATGGCAATAGGCTGACCACCTATTACATAGGACTTAATAACAGCATTGGTGAAATGTGGGTGTGCAATTGTGTACACCTCTGCCTACCCCTTCGGGGAATACAGGCGTGATGCTATGTTATGCTATGAACAATAATTAATTATTAATATATACTAACAGCAATTAACTATAAATAAATACCTTTGAATCGAAGATAAATCTTTGAAAAGCATTAACGCATGCTTCTCGAACTCTAAAGTTATTATATTAAATGGAAAAAGAATACGGTCGTGAGCCGGATTCGAACCTGCGCCTCCCGGATAAATACTCCAGGCGCTCTGACCACAAAGCCATCTCGACCTCTGCTCACTACCACGAATTCTTTTTCCACATTTTTAATACGTCTTTTGGCGATGTCATTACTGTGTATTCAGTCCCTATACAAGTGACCGAACCGGCACGACTAACTTTACCGTTAATACAATGTCGTACAGATGCAATTACCTTAACAAATACAGATAAATCATCGAAAAGCCATAACAAAAATTTACTACTGTACTGGCAGCATGGGCACCCATCCCATATACCGAAACACTACGTCCTCCTTAATTTTCCAGATAGGTCGATCTTATGCCGATCACAGTATACAATCTTCAATCCATCTCGTAACTTGTGTGGGCAGTTTTACACCCGGCAGTGAGGTAAAGGGAAACATTGCGGCGGCTCCCGGAAGAGGGGTGAGCATTACTATACGATTTATGATCCGCTTGTTAACCTGATTGTAAATCTATTCTGTTAATAACTTGCGCTTAAAACTGCTTTACGATTCAGTTGAATAGGTATTAAGTGTGTGTTGTAAAGGTAGGAATTTCTATTTCCCATGTTCGGTCGTTTTCTGGGGAGCAATGAACTCAAGTGAATTGAAATCTTAAGTGATATGATAGAAGTATTATTTTAAAGAGGTGCCAATTATACAAATCAAATCAAATATGTTCATAGCATAATCAGCCAGTAGGTAACTGTCCCACTGCAGGGCAAGAGCCTCTTCTCATACAAAAGCGGCACGAGCGCTAGCTTTCTGCTGTTTGGCGATTCCCGACCATTAAGTCGACACCCCTAGCCGCTCACACCCACGTTTGCCCCTTCTGCCTGTATCAAGGCGGCGTTTCAGGGGCCCAAGCAGTGAGTTGGCAAGTCACCGTCTGCCAATACATTTTAATGTTTTATCATTGAAAGGCAGACGCCGTTTTTAATTCCGGCAACCGAATTTTAAATCTATTCCATATAGCACGACACAGCAATAGACCACTTTTTATGTAATTTTTCCAATCTCAATAGTTCTGCATAATTATGTCTGGAACTCTCCATGGCTGCATTCTATAGTGTAATCATGGAGAGCCTCCGGTTGGTGTCTCAACTCAATTTAGATTAAAACTCTCACAGGGGCCTCTGTGTGTTTGACCTGTGTCTCCAGACAAGCCCTCCAAAGGACCGGGGTTTCTTTCCAATGGAGGAAATGCCGAGAATTTATAGTGATACAATAATAATAATAATAATTGATAACCTTCTCCTTTTGGAAGTCGGTTAAAAAACTCAACAACACTTAACTGGACCCAGAAATCGTATTCAGGACACTCGGCAGTCTAAAGCACACTAAAGCACTATAAAGATGATGCAGTTCAATGAATATACAACCTTTTATATTTTCAGTGAAATTACATAGTTATATATATATATATATATAGAGATATGTACGACGGTTGGTGAGGATGAACGAATATCTTTGTTTCTCTTTTACGTAATAACTACATAAAAATCAGACACCTAACCAACAACAAACAATGATTAAACTTAGAGAAGAGCTACAATCACGCACAGAAAATGGGGAAAACAACTTAATAATAAAATACACTAAAGGAGTTCCCAAAATTCTACAAAAAGAGTCAAAAAACTAGCGATCAGAGAAGATACGATACACAAAATTATAGATAACAACTTCGTAACGCATGAAGTCCATAGTAATTATGCAAATGTAAAAACCAAAAATAAAACACTTAATTTTTTGTACGCAAATGTCCGCAGTCTGGTTAAGCCCGGAAAACTGGATGAAATGAGATGTGTGTTAGAAACATTCCCTTCCATTTTACATGTTTTAATAGTTACGGAGAACAAAACCCACTATCACATTCAAACATCCAAGAATAACTATTATCACAAGGCATTTACAAATTGTCAAAGGGACCCTTTAAAAATGTGGCAACTTATAAATAGACTAACCAACTACAAAACCAAAACTTCGAACTCTATACCATCAAAAATGAATACTTCTAACGGACAAACATCAGACCCCAAAGAAATTTGTGAGTGTTTCAACGCTTTCTTTGCTACAATCGGTACTAAACTTGCCAATAATATACCTAAAAAAGACCATAATAACTTATCATTAACAATAAATAACCTTAAAAGTAACGATAAATCATTAACAAATTTAAAACCAACGACTCCACAAGAGGTACTAAAAATAATTAATAATCTCGATACAAATACTAGCTTAGGACTGGATGGGATTAGCACAAAATGTATTAAATGTGTTAAAGACGACATAGCAGGAAACTTAGTTCAATGCATCAACAGATGTTTAACTGAAGGTTATTTCCCTGACAGTCTAAAACTCGCGAAGGTTAGTTCTATTTTTAAATCAGGGGACAAAGCCGATCCAAGCAACTACCGTCCCATATCAGTCTTACCGGTGACTTCTAAAATATTCGAAAAAATAATGCATGACCAGCTGTATAAGTATTTAACCTCTATCGACTTTCTGTTTGCTAAACAATATGGCTTTCGACCTAAGTCTAACACGGTCTCTGCAACCGTAGATCTAGTAACAAATATACGACTTAATATTGACCGTAAAAAAATAGCTTTGGGAGTATTCATTGATTTGAAAAAGGCGTTTGACACCGTTTGCCATGACATACTCTTGATAAAATTAAGAAGCATAGGTGTTGCAGGTACAGCTTATGACATTTACAAATCTTATCTTGCAAACAGGCAACAAGTAGTACAAATAGATAATTACCGAAGTGTCCCCCAACCCATCACATGTGGCATTCCACAAGGTTCAATATTAGGACCTCTGTTGTTTCTCATTTATATTAATAATATCCATGAAATTGGACTCAAGGGAGATATCACCCTATATGCTGATGATACTAGCCTTTTCTATTATGGTCACTCCTTAGATGTCATAATAGATCAAGCTCAACACGATCTAGACATATTACACGTCTGGTTACAGTCAAATTTACTAACCATTAATGCGTCCAAAACCAATTACATAATATTCTCAGCTAAAAATAGGAAAATTGGAAATCACCATCCTCTTGAAATAAATGGCCAAAAAATAACTAAAGTTAACAACGAGAAATACTTAGGGCTGGTTCTTGATAGTCAGCTTACTTGGAAGCCACATATTGAAAAAATCAAAAATAAAATCAATTCATTAACAGGCACCCTACGAGGTATAGTACGGAGTCTGCCAAGACATGTACGATATACTATATACAACTCCTTGGTCAAGTCTCATCTAGACTACTTAATTGAAATATGGGGATCAGCAGCTAAAACCAACCTAAAAATATTACAAGTAACACAAAACAAAATAATTAAAAGACTATTCCAATACGACTACCTAACACCTACTTTCAAAATCTATAAAGAAACTAAACTAATGAATTTAACCCAGACTTACATATATAACACCAGCATTTTTATAAGGAAAATTATCACTAAAGATATTAACTCTCAAATTACATTCACAAAGAAAATAGACCATCATAAACGCATGACTAGGCAGGCTAATAATCTCTGTCTAAAAGCTCATAGGACAAATATAGGGAAAAAGAGCATTCTAGTAGAGGGAGCCCAAAACTATAACAAATTACCCAAAGACATTAAGGAAGCAAAATCTATGTTAATGTTTAAGAAATTGTTAAAAAACCACATTATGAGAGATTTTTCACTAATAGATTAGGAATTATGTTACTTCCTGTGCTTCATTTTTATATGTATACTATGTGGGTTTAAATAATATATTATAAAAAAATAAAAATTGTAAATATCTAGTTCTTAATGAAACATTACCTACTTATGTACACTAAGTGAATTTATACTTACCACCAATTAGTAATGTACTACACAACTACTTAAAACTATTTATTTTTTTATTTTTATTTGATTGAAATCTTAAATAATAATAAACATATAGTCAATATTCAAACTAAATAAAACAACTAAAACACACATTACTAATTACTATAATAACCACATTCTACTTAACGATGTTCAAATTAAATTGCACTTCATTCACTATGTGACCGGCCTTAGTAAACACCTATTGTTTCGGCGCACTGGCAACGAACAAAATCTGAACATGTATGATTAGATTTTTAAGAATACCCAACATTTTTGTGATTTAAGTTTATAAATATTACTAGGATTTAATTTTATATAAACTTAGTATGTAGTTAACTACGCCAACCGGCTATATAATATTATAATATGTTATTGTATTTTCTCTGTAAGTGATTTATGTAAATCTTTTGAGGAAATAAATGTCTTAAACCGTAAAAATCTCACCGTGGGAGAGCTTCAGCAAGAATGGGCCGGCTCGAACGGAGTGATACCACCGCCTCACAGAAAATCGGCGTGAAACAACGCTTGCGTTGTGTTTCGCCGAATGAGTGAGGGTACCGGAGGCACAAACCCTTTAAAAGGCCGACAACGCACTTGCGACTCCTCTGGGGTTGCGGGTGTCCTTGGGCGGCAGTAATCGCTTACCATCAGGCGATCCGTCTGCTCGGTTGCCACCTATACGACAAAAAAAAAACGGAATTGGCACACAGATAGTTTATAACCTGGATTAACACATAGAAATAGTGCAATATCTAATACAATGAATAAAATATTATAGAATAGATAACAAATAATTAATAGTGCAATAATCATTTTTCTTTTTAATTAAATACATAATAATAGTTAATAACAAATTATAAGCAATATCATTTTAGTATGCAATAATATAACCACTAGTTTAAACAATTATTAAAAAAAATGAATTAGGAAGAAAGAAAGAAAGAAGAAAGAAAGAAAGAAGAAAGAAAGAAAGAAGAAAGAAAGAAAGAAAGAAGAAAGAAAGAAAGAAATATTTATTAAGATTGACAACGTGACACACACTACAGAAAAAGAAATGTTGCAAGGAAAAAAAACAAAAATAGATATATACACACTTATAAACTAAGTAAAGTAAGAACCCTACAACAGAAAGATTACGCAGTGTGAGTCGCAGTATCCATCAAAAAGAGATGATGCTCAGCCTAAAGCCGCATCGCGGTTAGCGGTACGACGCTGATTTTCAGCAACACCTCGGTGACTGTCGAGTATGTGACAGCTGTTATTAATAATTGGATTCGAATAGGCATACAATTGTGCAGTGATGCATAATGAAGTGAGCAAATAAAATTTATCCTATTATCGATACCACAAAAATTACTACAATTCCTATCTGTATGAGTCTAAATTTATATTCAAAACCTTTTTCTTACTTTAAAGCACCGCCACATTCTGTAAATATATAACATTTTATCAAATTGTGTAGGTAATGATAATAATTCTATAAATATTAAAGTAACTGGTATTAATATGCTAATTATCATATTAAATATATAACTAATTAAATAAACATTACATTACAAAAGATTGAAATAAAAAAATAAAAAAATTACAAAGGTATAGCGCTGTTCCTCTCTTCTACTTGACTGTGCTGTGCCCGACAGGGTCCATAATTTGATCTCATAGTCTACCACTTGTATAACATAATGGAATGCAATAAAGTATTGAGTATTGAGAATATTTTTTATCCCCCTTGGACCCAATTCTGAACTCTGCGCAGACGTAGTCGCAGGCAGAAGCTAGTCTACTATATGAATAAAATAACATAAACTTATTGATTATAATATTACTAAACTATTCAGAACAACACCAAGTGTGGTATAAAATTTTACGATCCTAATGTAGGTACTTAAGTCGTTGTGACAATATCCGGTCACTTCAAAGAATCATTAATTTTATGTACTCTTGCGCATACCGGCTTTGATCTACAATATTAATAATAATAAACTGATAGTTGTAATAGCTTCAATGACACTATTGCGGGTATCAAAGGCAGATTCAAAATAATATAACAATATGGATACTTGACTATTAGAGTAATGTACATAGTGTTTTAAGTGTGCCTTTAATTTTCTATACATGACATTCAGAGTACCTTATCCCAATAAAATGATTTCATTTCATGTGGAGTTGGTCGCCAAGACTCATAAGTTAATAATGCTTTCACTGTTAAAAAGTTAAGTTCTAAACAAGCTAAGGAATACATCAAATATATAGACTGTATTGTTGGTATACCATGGCTATGTGGGTTCGGTCCTACGCTATGGTTTAATACTATTGGGAAACTCAACAGATTCACAGAGAGCATTTCTCTCGCAAAACAGATGCATAAGGGCTATAGTTGGTATTGTGACCTTTGAGTCGTGCAAACCACACGTTAAAAAGTTTAAAATACTACCTCTACCGAGCATGTACATTTTTGAAATATGTGTATTCGTCAAGACTAACCCAAATCTGCTTGTAAAAGCAAAATACATATACCAACGGAACACAAGACAGGGAGAGCGGCTGGTTTTAGATGTTGTTCCTAGAACTTCGTTATACAATAAAATATTTAAAAAAAATAGGTTGTCATTGGAATTACAAAACCTTTCATTATTTAGATTTAAACAAAACACTAAAAATATTGTAACTAGAAAAAATGATTTACAATGTTAATGACTGGCTCCTGTAATATCGTAATTTTATATTGGTAATCGACTGTTTCTATAATGTAATTATAATTCCTTGCTTCATTTTTCAGATATGATTATAACACACGTAGTTTCCCTACTTGCCTGGTAACTTCGCACATATTTTAAAGATTTTAAATCGATTAAATGACGTAATTCCGGTAGGTCCGGCCCAAGGCGGACATCTTGTCGTTAGCTCATTCCTTTTTCGTGCGCGGTAACTATCGCACGCGCTCTCCAAGCAACATGCCAAAAAGAAGCGCGCAATCAAAGCTCGATTACTATGCAAGAAAAATTCGGAAGATCGAAGAAAAAGAAAGAAATAGACGGAGAATAAGGCCCTTACAAATCTCATCATCAGACGATGAAGGTAAGTGCAAATTTATTCGATGGTGACTTAAAAGTGAAATATCTAATAAAATGTTTTGTAAATGCTCTGGGATTGACCGCGAGTCAATAACTTTGTCATTTTTCAAAACTATATTAATATAATTAAAGAATAAAAATTCGCATCGGGGTTGACTGCGAGTCTTCAACGATGACAAATTAGCGGTAAATACGTACAATCTAAAACAGATGTAACGTTCCACTGCAAAGATATTGGGCTTTCCTTGACCACCTACCTCCAATATTTTATCTTCAGAACATTCATTACAAGTTATGTTTTTAGGTAACGACGAACCTGGTTCGACGTTAAGCATCAGTAATGATGCCATATCAGAGCCATTACCAGTAATACCAGATATTTTGGAAAACGTGGAACCAGAAACCGGTGACAACCCCGACCAACTTGAAGTTCAGTTGGAACCCAACCCTCAAGAGGAAAACAATGACAGTGGGGAACCTGATTTAGACCCCGATTTACTATCGGCACTTGGTGAATCCACGTCCGACTCACCCGACTATGGCGATAATATCCACTGCAATTTATCTCAATTGTGGCTTCCTTTACTGAGGAAAGGGATACCAAAAGAGAATAAAGACAAGTTATTAAAAGAATACCTTGTACCAGACAATTGTAGGCTCCTACAAGCGCCAAAATTGAACGCAGAAATCTCGGCAGCGGTACCGGACATGGTTCGTAATCGCGATAAGACGCTTGCAGCGTCTCAACAACAGCTGGGTACAGGTATCACCGCTATCAATAGAGGCATGGATTTACTCCTTAAGAGCGATAATAAGATCCAAGCTATGAAGCACCTAAGTAATGGTTGCCGCTTACTGTGTGATTCGCACCACTTGCAAACGCAGACACGAGTGAAGTTAATCACACCTAGTTTGGACAAAGCCTTCTTAAATATAATTAGTGAGTCTGAACGGGATGATACACTGTTTGGCTCTTCCCTGTCGGAAAAAATTAAAAGCGCTAAGACCATTGAAAAACAAGGCCTGTCAATAAAAAAGCCTGCGAAGGTAATGAAGCCGCCTCCACAACCTAGCAATCGTACAAGCTACCAGGGAAACTGGAACCCGCCTCCTCGTTATCCGGCGATCAGGGGGGGGCGGGGTGGATACAGGAGACCGCCGACGACCACAGGGAATCGCCGTCCATACACGTCGTCAGTGCAAACATCACAGCGCCCTGCGATGCAGGAAAAACCTCGGGCTCCAGCTCAGAGTCACCGTTAACGCAGGTACATGCGGGTAGACTTACTCACTTTTATAAACGTTGGTTAAAAATTACTAAAAATAATGTTATTCTTGATTGGATAAAAAACGGTTACCCTATACCTTTTAGTGGGCCTGTAAGTCAGTCAATAAAACCTAAAAATAACCTATCACATAGAGAAACATCTGATATGATAAAAGCTATCAATAAACTAAAATCAATAGGGGCTATCTCAGAGTGCGATGTAACTATAGATCAATTTATATCTAAAATATTCCTCACTCGTAAACCTAATGGTGATAAACGCTTTATATTAAATTTAAAATCCTTGAATAAACTGATTAAAAACGAACATTTTAAAATGGAGGATTACCGAACAGCATGCAAACTGATACCACCGGATGGATACCTTGCGACCATCGACTTGAAAGATGCATATTTCTTGCTGGCCATTCGGCCGCCTGACCGTAAATATTTAAAATTTCAATTTCAGCCCAGTAATACGCAAAAAACTCTTACATATAACTTTAATTGCATGCCGTTTGGTTTGTCTGTAGCCCCACGGGTATTTACTAAAGTTATGAAGGAAGTCATAGCTAACCTAAGACACCGCGGTTTTCAATCTGTACTATATTTAGATGACATTTTATGCATCGGAAATACATATAAGGCATGTCATAATAACGTAAGCGAAACATTAAAACTACTCGAGTTTCTAGGATTCGTGGTAAATTACGATAAGAGTACGTTAAAACCGCAACAATCGTGTACGTATTTAGGATTTTATTACGATACCAGAAATCTAACTATAAGATTACCCGCAGATAAAAAACATAATATTACTGAGTTGGTTTCTAAGTTTTCAAAGTTACAACCGTGTTCCATTCGCGAATTGGCTCGTCTTATCGGTATCCTAGTAGCCGCTTGTCCGGCCGCGAAGTACGCATGGATGTACACTAAGATTTTAGAGCGGCAAAAATTCTTAGCGTTACATAAGTATGACAATAATTACGACGTTAAAATTATCCTACCGAATATTATACTACAGGATTTACACTGGTGGTTGTCCAATATTGACACAACGTGTAATTTCATGCGACAGCCAAACTTCGACATTGAGATCTATACCGATGCGTCGAAGTTAGGTTGGGGTTCTGTTTGTAGGAACGTGGAAATACACGGTAAATGGAAGATATCAGAAAAAACACGTCACATCAATTACTTAGAGCTGATGGCAGCTTTTTTAGGGTTGAAGTCATTTACTAGCGATGTAACCAACTGTGCAATATTACTTCGCATGGATAACACCACTGCGATCAGTTATGTGAATCGTATGGGGGGTATTCAATACCCCCACTTAAACGATCTAGCTAGGTCACTTTGGAAATGGTGTGAGGAACGCAACCTTTGGGTATATGCATCGTATGTCAACACAAAAGAGAATCGCGCAGACTTCGCGTCTAGAATAGTTAATCCGGATACCGAATGGTCACTTTCCGATGAGGCATTTCAGACCATTACAAAGTACTTTGGCCAACCTGAAATAGATTTATTCGCGTCACGCGACAATGCAAAGTGTACCAGCTTCATCTCGTGGAAACAAGATCCAGACGCAGTATTCGTAGACGCATTCACGGTAGACTGGCATAACTATTACTTTTACGCTTTTCCACCATTTGCTGTAATATTAAAGTGCCTTAGGAAAATTATCGATGAAAACGCAGAGGGCATATTAGTATACCCCCATTGGCCCTCACAACCATGGTTCCCACTATTGCAAAACCTTATAGTTTCTGATGTTATTTACTTAAACCCCGATAAAAACCTCTTGCAATCTCATTTCAGGGAGTGTCACCCCTTACACAAGAATCTTACCCTGGGAGTCGCGATGCTTTCCGGAAATCCTTCAGTCGACGGGGTGCCTGCGCAGACTCGGTTACTTTAATGCTATCTTCCCTGTCCGACAGCACAATGAAGCAATACAATACTTCCCTTAAACTTTGGTGGCAATATTGTTTAGATAATAACATTAATGTATTTGAACCTTCAAAAACAAATTTACTTTCGTTTTTAACGTCACAATTTAATAACGGATGTGCATATGGCACTCTAAATTCCCATCGTTCTGCTTTATCAGCCTTTATAGGCAATAAAATAGGTTCAGACGAATGTATAAAGCGTCTCCTTAAAGGCGCGTATAAATTGAGACCTACTAGACCCAAGTACTCCACTACCTGGGATCCTCAATTGGTTTTAAATTTGATTTCGACATGGTTTCCTAATAGTGAACTCTCACTTGAAAAAATCACTAAAAAGCTTGTGATTTTATTAGCAATTTGTACCGCTCATAGGGTCCAAACGCTTTCCCTGATTAAGCTTGAGAACGTACATTTTTCGAATAACGGCACTAAAATTATTATTACAGATATTATTAAAACATCTGCACCTGGCAGAGAACAGCCTTCCTTATACCTGCCATACTTTAAGGAAAATACGTGTATTTGCCCAGCTACAGTACTCTCAGATTATATTACTACAACTAAAAACATAAGACCTGAGGGCACAAACAATCTGTTGTTAACGTACAAACGGCCACATAAACCTGCGACTACGCAAACCATCAGCAGATGGATAAAACAAATGCTGTCCGAAAGTGGCATCGATATCAATATATTCGGCGCGCACAGTACGCGGCACGCGTCCACCTCGGCTGCGAATTTGGCCGGGGTCAACATAGAAACCATCCGCAAAACAGCAGGATGGACTAGTTCATCCAATTCATTTGCACGTTTTTATAATAGATCTGTCATAAATGAAGGTGAATTTGCCAGATCCGTATGTTTGACGGCAGATACTCAATAATTATTTGATTATTAATAATAAGATATCAATATTGTGTATATTTTAGAAATATTACCTGCATTAAGTTTGTGAATATAGCTTAATTAAAATAAGTAAATGGATCATTAAAGAAATATCATAAGGCTGATTTTTAGATAAATAAAACTATAATGCTTAAAATCCTACTTTTATTTATCAGTTCCAAAAACTTTCTGGCTCTTAACATCTACGTGTGTTATAATCATATCTGAAAAATGAAGCAAGGAATTATAATATATGATCAAACGAACTTGCAAGTGAAGTTCGATCAATATTATGATGAGTTGCTTCATTTGAAGATATGATCACCCTCCCCCCCAAATACATGGCGATTCCCAATTAAAGAAAGTTTTGTATATTAAGTTACATAACTCTAAAAAATGAGCTAACGACAAGATGTCCGCCTTGGGCCGGACCTACCGGAATTACGTCATTTAATCGATTTAAAATCTTTAAAATATGTGCGAAGTTACCAGGCAAGTAGGGAAACTACGTGTGTTATAATCATATCTTCAAATGAAGCAACTCATCATAATATTGATCGAACTTCACTTGCAAGTTCGTTTGATCATATATTATATGTGTGCATGATTCTGTATGGACGGATTCTTAACAAATTGTAATTTATATTTAACTTAAATTTGATTAAGTAACTAAATAGATGATAAGTACTTAAATTGTAACTTGCCATCTGTATACTCTATTCTAAGTGAATAAATGACTATGAGATCTCTAGTAGAGCCAAACCCATAGCTGAGCTCGGATTTGTATTACGCGTCACAGTCCACGGGGTCTATCTTAAGTCCAAAGTACTCTACGTGCTCTTGACTGTGCTATATTTATAACAGTAAAAAACAAATAACACCTACAAGACCTGACTCAAAAAAATCTCCATCTTGGTTAAAAAGTATTGCTTGACCGTTTCTACATTGATACATAAACTATTTCTTATGTAATTAATTGTTATGTCACGTAATAATTCCACGAACATTAACTTCAGCTTTCTAGCAAAAATTGCATGCGTTCAGGTGGATTATTGAGAGACCAATTTATATAATTATTTTATCAGATTACCCATTTTCGCAATAAATGAGTTTGAGTTTTAAGTTTGAGCTTTATCCACACCGAAGTTATGACGATCCGAAAATACGACGAGCAGCTTGCAGAAAAGGTAGGTAGTAGCCCACTACTTTTGGTTCGTCTTGACGGGGGCACTACCGTGCCCCTAGAATTATACAACATAAGTAATTAGTGTCTAATTTAGAATTGCAGTTAAATATAGCCTCGTTGGTATATTGGTGTCAAGTGCGACTGGTTAAAATGAGGTCCTGAGTTCGATTCCCAGGTACAAAAAAGTGTTATACTTCGTTAAGTGACGTCATTGTTATCTTTAATAATATTCAGTCACCTGTAAAGAGACTGAATAGATAGCAATAACGTCACTAAAAGACGTATTAAAATGTAGAAGAAGAATTCGGGGTACCTACCTTGTGAGCAAAGGTCGAGATGGCTTAGTGGCCAGAGCGCCTGGAGTATTTATCCGGGAGGGGCAGGTTCGAATCCTGCTCACGACCGTATTTTTCTTATAACGAAAATTTATTATTTTAGAGTTCGCCCCGCATACGTTAATGCGTTTGAATTGCAGGCTATCTTGGCCTTGTCTAAATTTTCAAAACAAATATATACATACATACAATCACGCCGGTTTCCCGTTGGGCTAGGCAGAGACTATTAATTTAATTTATTTAATCATTCCATTTGCTACGATTCTGACACACCTTTCGCTTCATCTATGTTCATTAATCTCTTCATGCATGCTCATCGATTTAAGTTGCCCCTGATCTGTCCTTTTTTGAGAACGTCCACAATTACGCACATTCATATACTAGTTTAGCTAATCGCCTTTCATCCATTCTTTCTACATGCCCAAACCATGGGCATGGGGGCTGAGTTGCGTCCGTAGGAGTGCACCCTTAATATGGAATCCCTACACGTGGCCCCTATTACTACTACTAACTCTGGTGGGAGGCTTCGGCAGCGGCTGGTTACCACCCACTGGACGAAGCCATGCCGTGAAGCGATCTAGTCGTGTTTCGGGATGAAGTCCGGTGCAACTGTCGTGGGAGACGGGTCTGGGCAGTTACATTAACTCCCCAACTATTGTTCTCCCAAAATCTATCCACTCTACTTAAGAGTGAATAGATTTCTTCTGGATATACGTGCTACATTCTCAGCCAAATCGCTTACCATCAGGCGAGTTGGTGACCAAACGTACAACCATTATTGATAAAAAAAAACATCTCAGCATACCTTTGTCAATCCCCGTCACTTCTTTCACTCTTTCAGAACAAATGACAGAATTAAACAGTTTTCGCACTACAAGTAAACATTAACTAAGGAGTACCAAACTATTGGCACATGTGGCAGCGAGATGAGCCAACGCATAAACCGGTACGCAGTGTTGAGCGCGAGTGCGTCTTCAAATGCGTCCTAGAAACTGTCGTATATCATGCCATTACGTTTATGATAGCTACTTACGTATGTACTTGTCTTGTGGCCAATATATTTGTGGTTGATTATGAAGGATAGTTTTAAAGTTAAAGAAAATCGGTATAAGTCATATGAATTGTAATGATAGCTGTCAATACCGATGTAAATTGTATCTGAACAATAGAAATTTGCCTAAAACCTAATACACACTTTGAGTGTTCTTATAATAAAGCTATAGAGAAGCATAGTCTAGCTTTATTAGTGTAGCAAATTTTATTACTACAGTAAGTAAATATTTTTAAAACAGTTTAATTAATTAAATAACCAACTTAAAAAATAACATAACATCACGCCTGTATTCCCCGAAGGGGGATGCAGAGATATACACAGTTGTACACCGACATGTCACCAATGCTGTTTTTAAGTCCCAATAGGTGGTGAGTCTATTGTCATCTACTGGGCACAATTCAAACTCCGGGCTGCTACTGAAAATTTCTTAACAGAAAAACTCAATAGCACTTTATTCGATCCGGGAACCATACTCAGCAGTCGTTCTTGGGACACTAGACATCGAGGCAATTTCAATTACAAAAATATTATAAAATAATATATTTTTTGTCAATATCACCAAAACAAAACCAACAGAGAGATAAACACATCCCGCACCAACCTCCGCACTTTCTTCTAGACATAATACAAAAATTATCATACGCAGCATCTATGTGATGTGAAAACCGGAAATTGGGTCAGAGCGGCCCACTTATCCGCCGGAGTTGGACGCCCAGGGGCAACGTATTTCCGGTCGTGACGACTACACGCCACCTCAGACTGATTACCGTGTTTTGGGGGCTTTCACACTCCACTGATAGTTTTAAATGGATATCTTTGAAGAGATTTAGGCGACCCATCATTTAGTGAACCGTGACTTTAGAAGGTTTTAACGTTTCGGCTCAGCCACGTACAGAATTATACGTTGTAACATAAAAATCTATTGTGTCTGCTAATGAGCGAGGCAACAGCTTAAGCTGCATCCAGTTAGTCTGGAAGCCGACGACATACACACACACACACACAACAAACACACACACACACACAACACACACACACAACACACACACGCACGCGCACACACACGAACACACACATTACCTTAGAAATCTTTGAAAATTGAACTATAATAACGATCAAATTTAAAATGTTAATGAATTATTGTCGTATTTTGGCCCGTGGGCGACTACTAGTATGATAGAAATAGGCGTAATTTTTTGGATGTAAGTGACCTATGATATCTAACATTAAAGGAATTGCTAAAACTACTGGTTTAAGAAGAGAGGCTGGATGGGTTTTATTATTTACAGTTGATAGGCTCACAGACATATTGTTTATAAAAAAAGACGTTAAATATTTACGTGCCTTGGCCATATGAACATAGATATACTCTGTTCCCCAAATATGTCCCTAAGCACGAGGGAGGTTCCTGAGCTGGTCTCTTAAGAAGACCCTGAGCGGGGATGGTTGCAGTGAGGTAAAAGTCCCACACTCCCCGTCGTCCGGATAAAACGTACATATACCAATATTACCATAAAGAGAAATCAATTGGTGCAGTGTGTGTTTCTAGGCATTTTCTCCCAAATTTTTTATATTTTTTCAATTGTCCCATCTGTTTTTGAAGTCAGGATCAAGCACCGTTTCCTCATAAACTGTATACCTCTATGACCAGTCCTTTATGACGTCATCCATAGGTAGTTAATATCTGTAAAGTTTGTATACGTTTCAGTGCTGGTTGCCCCAGTATTAGCAGCGGCCACTATGACACGTTAATACATTAATGATGCACGCGAGAGATGCGCGCGCGTACATCGCACCTTCTTTGATGTTTTACTCCTTGATCAAAGATTAAGTATTTGAACAATTTTTTTTTTATATTTTATACCTACTGCTGTACTCAAGTGCATTTTATTGGAAATCGACTAGTGTTGAACTCATGTTGAGTCAAATTATGGGTGGGTGATGCGGTGGAGTTGTGATTGGCGCGTGATACACCTTTACCTAATAATCGCCATGAACATGACTCACAAAAGTTAATAAGAAGGTATGCGCATTTTATTTTGCAAGTCAATTCTTAGAGTTGTAACATTACACATAATGTCTTATTGCATGTTTCAAGGGCTTCCTTACATCCTATTAGCTCCATAACTTAAATATTATGAACATACTGTGGGCCAAAATATCTCCTTGCAAGAACTTTACGAATAAACTTATTATGCCAACGAAAAAACTAAATGTGGTGAACCTATTGCCATCTGACGGGCATAATTCCTAAGTCCAGGCTGTTACTGAGAATTTCCTCCAATTACACTGTTTGACCTAGCCGCACCTTCGACCACTAGACCAATGAGGCAGAAAAAGATAATATGAATAATCTTATCTTCGAAATAATCGATGATACATGAAAAAGCACTACTTCAAATAAAATAGGCACAATCACATCACGACCGTCACCGACTCTCCAGTCTACATCTTTGGTCATCGCGTGCGACGCTCTAGCCGTCAACCTTGAACGACGAGAGCCAATTATCTAGCCAGTTTATTGTTTTGTTTGATATTGTTTAATAACTTTACTAAGATGTACCTTTTAGTGCTCGCTGTATGTGAAATGGAAAGTAATGTTTAGTTTTCATTTGTTTTGTGTTAAAAATAGGTTTTGGCAGCAAGACTTTTGTATGTCCCAGTTCAAGCAAATCTCCCTCTCAATGAAAATAGTGTAGTTTAGTTTAAAGTACAATTTTAGTTGAGTATGCCAATTGCACATCGTCTCATTTCGTTGATTTATCTTAATAAGTCCGACCTAATAAAATATATAAAACTAGCTGATGCCGCGGCTGTGCCCGCGTGGATGTCGGTTATCGCGACCAAAAGTAATCATGAAATTTTGATCACGTACCTACCCGCTTTCCAATTACCGCTTTATAATTGCCCATTTTTTAAGTATTAATATGGATATAGTATGTTATCCTTAAGAGATAGACATATGCCATCGCGGACTTTTCTGTAGATCTATATAAGATACACAATTTTACAATACAGCATTTTGTTATATCTCAAAAGCCGACACCGCCAACAAATATCATTATATTTTAGCCAATGTATACAAAAACTTGACAAATGATATACTAAAACCTTTCTCGAGAACCACTCTATCCATTGGTGAAAACAACATGAAAATCGGTGCTGTAGTTTTTGAGTTCATTGCGAACAGACAGACAGACAGACGCGGTTGAGGATTTTGTTTTATAATACGTGGTAATAACTATAATTCAAACTTAAATTTTTTTTTATTTTTTTTTACATTGATGTAAGATTCACCAGCGAGAAGTAAGTAATAGTTGCTTTACTACGCGATATTACATAATACTTACACTACTATTGGTGTAAGTAGGCAATCCGGCTTGACCGGAGCGAGATCAAGCACAGGATCCGATGGCTTTACGTGCTCTCCGAAGCACGGTGGTGTCACACCACCAACTTCCGAATGCCGAGCTGCTACTGAGAATTTTCTAACTGAATAACCGAATCACACTTTGCCCGACCCGGAAATCGAACCCAGGACCTCACGCTTAGCAGCGCTTGCCACCACTAGACCAACGAGAATGTCAAACCAGCCCGTAACTGTTCCACTGCAGAGCGCGGGCTTCTTCTCATTCAGAGAAGGCACAACCATTGATCTCCACGCTAGCTCACTACGGGTTGGCGATTTCAGACCATTAAGTCCAGGTTTCCTCACGATGTTTTCCTCCACCGTATGTCTGTGATGTCTTAGATTAACTAAGAAAGTACATACGTCATTAAGAAGAGCGAGCTCGTAACAGCTTGGCCAGCATGACGCCTAATAGATTACAACAGTGATTATTTTCTTAGCACAGTTATTTAATTAGGTGTTGCTGTGTTATTTGTGGGCATTTGGCACTCGTTCCTCAGGTAACTCATGTACAGTCACCGACAAAAGGCTATGAGCACATCCAGTTTTTCAATATGTCATCAAAGCTTCACGCCTGTATTTCCCGAAGGGTAAGAGAAAAACACAGTTGTCCATCCACATTTCACCAATGCTGTTATTAAGTCCACTGTAATAGGTGGTGAGCCTATTGCCATCTACCGGGCAAAATTCCAAACTCCGGGCAGCTATTGAGAATTTCCTAACAGAAAATACCAATAACACTTTGCCTGACCTGGGAATCGAACCCAAGACCTCCAGCTCAGCAGTCGCACTTGGAACCACTAGACTAACGAGGCAGTTTTTAATATGGCCTAACTCTGAAACTATTCAGCTATCTGGAATACAAAACATAACAATATTGTCATCAAATAAATACCTACAGAAAATGCAAGAAGTAACTTCATAATAACACAATAAACGGCACAACAGTCAGTGGACTTTCAATGGGTCTTCTTCTTCTTATCATGTGGTTGAGAAACAACCTAGTGTCAGAATTTAAACCACCAGTAGGACTCTGACATGGCTTTACACACCATCGAGAAAATCTCTCAGGTGTACTGGTTTCCTCACGATGTTTTCCTTCACCGTTTTAACCAAGTGATAATTAATTTATAATACGCACATGACTTCGAAAAAACAGTGGTGCGTGCCTTGGATTCGAACCTGCGACCTTTGACTTGTCAGTGCAACGGTCATACCACTAGGCTATCATTGCTAACTAGATGCGTGTTAATCAACTTTTGTCGCTGATTGTACAAACTGTCAACATTGTTAGTGTGAAGTGATCTTGATGGAACGTCTCAGTGATTCAACAAACGAATGTATTTTACATTATTTTGTGTTTCAATTATTTATCTCTTCTGAAGTATCTAGATTCTTCGGTAATTGAGACGTTTCAGAGTAGATAGTGTTTTTTTCTTCTTTTACTGCTTTTAATTTATGGCTTACTATCTTAATGTTCTGTTAACCGCTTCATTGGCCCAGGGGCGCAATCGTGACTGCTGACCGTCAGGCCCTAATTCGATTGCCGGAGCGGACAGTTATATCAAGTTCAGATAAATCTTTGAAAAGCATTAACGCATGCGTAGCGAACTCTATAGTTATAATTTTAAATGGAAAAAGAATGCGAACGTGAGCTGTATTCGAACCTGGGCCTCCCGAATAAACACTTCGGGCGCTCTGACCGCTAAGCCATCTCGACAATTAAGGAGTATTTATCCGGGAGGCGCAGGTTCGAATCCTGTTATCAAGTTCTTTTTTTCTGTTCGGTAATTCTCTGTAGTAGTACAGATAGGAATGGTGTCTGATAAACAGGCTTACCGCCATTACACGTAACTTAATGATTATGATAAATGAATATACATAGACTTACAATCACGCTTGTTTGCCATTGGGGTAGGCAGAGACCATCGATTTTCACTGGCTACGATTCTGACACACGTCGTTCGCTTTATCTATTTACATTAACGTCTGATAGCTTGCCCCTGACCTGCTCTTTTTAAGAACTTGCTCTATTTGATTGTGGTACATTCGTCTAGGTTGACCTGCCGTGACTCTGCCATCAACACTAGCCTCATGTATAAATGTTGTCAATCACCTTTCATCCATCCTTTCTATTCAATTTTCATGTAAGAGTGTTCCATTTTGATATCTCGAAGGAGTCAGATTTGTGAATTTAAAGATATACAAAGAAATGGAAAGTGCTATTTGTCCTAGCCCAGCGCGAACAGTCGCGGGCATAGCTAGTGATAAATATGCGTAACATGACGTAGCATCACGCCTTTATTACCGAAGGGGTAGGCGAAGGTGTGCGACCACATTTATTTATATTAAGATTCAAACTCAAAATTTATTTGCTATCCACAATGGTGTTTAAAGATGGTAAGTAAAATAATATAGTACATCGTGGACCCTGTTGGGCACGCAAACATTATGACAGAGCAAGAACATTGGTAAGAAGGTACTTATAGCATTGGTAAGTAATTCTTTTTATTTATTAAAATATCTTCATAAATAAATTATATATTATATATGTAGTAAAATACCTAATTGCTATTCTTAATATAATATTCATTGTATTTTTTTTTATTTTTTTTTATTATTTTTAATTATAATTATGTACTTATGTAATAGGTGGTGAGCCTATTGCTATCTACCGGGCACAATTCTAAATTCCGGGCTGCCAGCCTGGGAAACGAACCCAAGGCCTCATGCTCAGCAGTCAGTTGCACTTGGGACCACTAGACCAACGGGGCAGTTTCGTAGTTAA
This sequence comes from Xylocampa areola, assembly GCA_935421205.1. Lineage (NCBI taxonomy): Eukaryota > Metazoa > Arthropoda > Insecta > Lepidoptera > Noctuidae > Xylocampa > Xylocampa areola. Next base: position 20,313,276 of record OW285208.1, read on the forward strand.
ATATAATGTGGTTTAATTTGTTCCCTCGTCAAAGGTTTCAGTTTAATACCTGAGTGATGTCTCACTCCTCACTCCGAAGCCGCAGTAACTCATCGCGATCCCATAATTAACAGACAAGCTTATTAAACGTACTCATTATGATACCGGACTGGTTTTATTATGAGTTTTATTTTATTTGAATAGTCTTCAATTTTACAATGTAAAAGAAAAAAATAAATAGGTATGCATATTTTTCGTGTCTTCAGATATATTTTTTTTAGGAAATATCTTATAGTATACGCGATGAGGGGCTCGTGGCTGAGTAACAGCCGCACAGTTCGATCGATTGAGGTTAAGCTGCGCTTGCCGCGGTCGGTATGTGGATGGGTGACCATCATTTCATACCGGATCCCTCCGTGCCTCGGAGAGCACGTTAAGCCGTCGGTCCCGGTTGTCAAATTAAGGTCTATGACAGCCGTTACGGGTAGTCAGAGGCCTGAAAGTCTGACCACCAGTCATACCACGAGATATCGTGTTACCCAGTATTATCTGGGTTGTGGAGGTCAGATAGGCAGTCGCTCCAAGCTGCATCCGGTTTGACTGGAAGCTGACCCCAATGCAATTGGGAAAAGGCTAGGCAGATTGACCTTATAGTACCTATACGCCTCCAAAAATTATCTATATATATATAAAAATCAATCCCCATTTCCCTTGGTTTTAAGAAAGACTGCACCAAATTGGATAATTCTGTTTTTGTTGTGTTGATCATTGTCAACAAAAGTTTTAACGGGGCAGGTCATAATAATGTTTGATCTCCTAGGGTTCGGCTGATTTCACCAAAACCAGATTCCTAACTTATATAACAGGAAATCATTTTAATTTTGATACCTTTTGTTTAACAGATAGGTAGGTATGTTATAGTGTAATTATTAGGCAACAGCAACTGCCTCGATGGTCTAGTAGTCCCAAGCGCGACAGCTGAGCATGAGATCTTGGGTTCTATTCCCAGGTCGGGCAAAGTGCATTATCATTGAATTTTTCTGTAAGGAAATTCTCAGTAACAGCCCGGAGTTTGGAATTGTGCCCCATTGATGGCAATAGGCTCACCACCCTTTTACATAGGACTTAATAACAGCATTGGTGAAATGTGGGTGTACAACTGTGTACACCCCTGCCTACCCCTTCGGGGAATACAGGCGTGATGTTATGTTATTAAGTAACAACGAGGTTGGATTAAATATATTTTTTCGAGTTATTTATGATTTATAATAGCAACCGTCGTCATAATATGAACATTCCCAAAATAAAGGGCTGTTATAATAAGTCTGGCACACTAATTGCGTGCCTACCACAAAGCCTGCCCGCTCTGTCAACGTTAAGGGCGTGAAGGACTCGTCTTGTGACCAAGGAATTTGTACGTGACGGTCATTTTGAAATTATGTTATTTTTGTAACATTTACACCTATTTTTGCACGACAGCCCAAACAATGAGTGTTATGATTTAAGGGTTTACGTATGTATGCTTTTTGAAAGAAAATTAAGACTCAGCAGCTGGAAAAAGAAATAATATTTTCTTAAAACTCATTTCCCTTTCATTTTCCACCGATACAAATTCATCTTCTGTGATGAAACCCAACCCCCACACAGCCCTCATTTGTTCGCCAGGTGTGTCCGCAGGCGTCCGAGGTGTCGCCGCAATCAGCCGCGGCGGCTGACACGTGACAGCGTGACGGCTGACACTCACTGATACCACGAAATACTGGAAACAGAAGTTCCACTCGACATTTTGTTATTTAAGTTAGTCAAAAAAGTTTTAAAGATCTATGATTGTTTCGATAGAAAGTTTAATATTTCTGTGCCGTCAATAATGCGAGTACGGAAACAATAATTCCAAACTCGCTTTAACTAGAATGGCGACCACGAGATGGGCAGCGAAGATTTCCAAACCACTCCGAGGTGCGATGAACTAGTGAAGGTTGCAGGAAGCCGTAACGGTCAAAGTCGTTCGGAATATAAGCCGTTGAGAGGATTATGTTTAACAGTAGATACAAAAGCACCTAGTTACTCTCATAATACTCATTTTCATCTCAGATTTGTTTATACTAGAACAGTAGAACACAAAATATTTTGGACAGAACTCCAAATAACATGGAATTAAGTGGGTAAGGGTTTTTGCCTAAGTCCTGAGGCCCTTCTGCTCATTTCTGTTTCTCATGTCCCTCGGCCCGACACCGGGTGACAGATTGAGGCGCCGCCATTGTTACCTTCCGCTTTTGTTTTAACTGCACACTTTTCCTGTAACGGTGGGATTCGGCCAGTTTTCTTTTTTGTGCTGTTCGTATTTTAAATGTTGAATTGTTCTGTTTTGAATGTTGCCTGATTTCTTTTTTTGTTTCGCTTTTGACTCAAAACCTGCCAGTGTTATAATGTAAAAAAGGTAGAAATGGTTCTACTATTTCTCTGCTCAAAGATGTGGTGATGTACTGGAATTGATGGACGTTTTAGGTTTAAGCAATTTATGGCTTAAAAATAACTATTTACGATCCACAAGTACAAAATATACTTAATGTTAAAATTATGTTCATACAGATGATATTTATATAATGTGTGATTTTGTCTATACTTTGTTCACTCAGTCTCAGCGCGACGTAAAATTCCGGCTAGCAAATAATTCTCAAACAAAAAGATTAGTTAAATCCCGCTAATAATAATGGCATTTTTAACATTATTCTAAAATTGAGAGAACGCTAAATAAATATCAATAGAGTACAACGTAAAACAACTGTTGTAACCCCGACAGATTACCTGAGAAATATCGCTCATTTCGCCAAACAAAAAAAAAATATCAACGTGCCAAAAAATTCTGGCACTAACGGCAAAAGGTGTTTATACACTACATCCCCTGAAATAGTGTGCACCGACCGAAAAATATTACCACAATATACAAAATGACAGTAATCTCTTCGTATTAAAGATTCAAATAAAAGCTGCGATTATAATAATTCCTTTTAATTGGTCAAAGTGTGTTGCTTTTATACAATTTGTTTTGTAGACGACGTTTGCGGTTAATGTGCGTTGATTTGCGACTTTTACGTATTTTTTGCATCTGTTGTGAGACTTTTTTGTTCTAAAGATATGCACGAAAATGTAAGGTATGCAAAATACGACGCACGAAGCACACCGGGGATTATTTAAATTGCTCAAATGACATTGAATGTTACGGTTATTCGAAACGAATAATGTTCAGAATATTTCTGGATTACCTAGAGATGCGGTCAAATAGAATGAGCCAATGTATTGTTTTTACAAAGCACTATATTTATGAGCAAACGTATGCTATGTTTTTGTGCAGAAAGTATATTAATAGGACAGACAACTTTTACCTAGATGTTTAACTGAATATGAATCAAATACTGCGGAAGTAGTTACGGGAAAAAAATATATTTTTGTCTGACGTTGGGAGTAATTTTTTCAATAAATTAAATAGCACTATTACGGCCACATTAACTAGAATAATTTGATAAACGGTGACGGCCAGTGTACAGGCGAAATCTAAATTGCGTTATGTAATTTGTTATTTACACATTTGAGTCTAAAATCATATTTTTCTGGAGTTTACTTGCATTTTGTACATAAGTAACCTAGCCTATGTTATCTTACCTATGTCATTTTGTAACAATATCTACAATACAGAAATTTCTCTTCGCAAATAAAGAAAGGAATCAGTGTTCCTAATCAATTAAAAATAGTTAAAAAAAAAGCGAATTACTGTCGATATTTATGTAAATGAGTTTAGAATAATTAGCGCGTAGGGCGAGGTGCCAACTGTGGCAGTAGGTAAATAATATAAACACAATGTAATAAATAAACCAACAAACACAAATTTTTGGGTTACCATGAAAACGATCCGATTGGCGATTTTTTTATTTAAAATTCTGACAATCAGTCGCATCACGAGATATTGTGTTACCCAGTAATCGGGCTGTGGAAGTCAGATATGTTGATACAAGGCTTAACCCTTGAAAACTATTATTATTTGTCAACTAACAAGTATGTCACGCAGTTGATTTAGATAATTTTTAGGTAAAAAAGGACCTTAAAATTTAATAAAAAATGCTCTATTTTTTTGACAACACAACATAACACACAATCAATCAATTATTTATTGCGTTCGATAATGGTTTGGTAAAAAAAAAAAAACAAGCATTATGGACCCTGTCATATCATACTCTGTTATGTCATAATGACAACAGAGCACCACGTCTCTTTTTCCCAAAGAGGTAGGTAGAGGTATACACAATTGAACACCCACATTTAACCAGAGCTGTTATTAAGTCACATTTTTGTACCAATTCTTGTAATACCTACGTACCATTATTTTTTTCATTAAACTCTTAGTAGATGTTATCTCCTTACACTCGTGCAAGGTACCCTGTCCCCTGAGCGCGATATTTTTTATCGGCTCCTCCAATTCCGCCGGTAAATTGCAATCCGATAGGCAGGTTGCGAGGGAGCCGCCGGTGTCGCAATTAGGATCCCTTACATCTGCGACTATTTATATCTGGGATTATGTTCCTATATGGAATATGTATGTATCTACCTATAAGTAGTATTACTAAATATGAAAAAAAAGATGAATCTAATGTGAGCTCATAGCAACGAAACGCATTTATTACTTAATATCTATTTGATTATGTCTGCCGATGCGCAATCGATAATTCATAATATAAATTAAGTGAAAAAATATAATTATTCATCATTCAAAAATATAAATTAAGTTGGGTAGTTTCAGAAGTACTTACATATAGAAAAACGGCAACAAGGTTGTTTTAAAGAAAATCTGAAAAAAAAGACTATCATATTATAATGAGAATGTGCATATTTAAACCAACTATAAAACTAAAATATAAATATAATCACGACTCATAAAATTTACCGGAAATTATGATCATAAGAATATTATTTTATTCACAATAAACTGTCCCAATTGAGATTCTCAGCACGCACTAAAAAATAAAATAATAAACTCAAAATGAGACTCGAATCCCAATAAAAATGTCCGAACCTTATTATACCTGAATAACCTGCGCCATAATTGACTATTATCCCTCAAAATGTTTCGAATGAGCAATTCGTGACAATTTATGAGTTAGAATAACCCGTCGCTTGCCGCGTTTCTTATGTGTTTGTTGTACAATGTGTCCAAAAGGTGCCAAGTCTAAAAGCGCTCGATATATCCACGCCAAGGTATTCACGCTTGTCACAGACACCTTTCAATAAGCGTGTCTCTGGTTTGGTCGTTTTGGCAAATGGCGCCTACCAACAGAGTAGTGATGTTTATAGTGAGTGTATTTTTATCGATAGTTGTGTTATTTTTTCTGTACCTAGAATCTTTTTCGTTTGTATATTTTGACAAGGATTTAAGATAATATAATAAATACTGTAAAACTAACTACGGTATTATTCCGTTTTTAATAAATAAAAACAAATTCAGAAATAAGACCTATTCCCTTCAATAATAAAATTGATTCTTTTTAAATCGTCGTCTTAAAAAAAATATGATTTTTACTTTATTTCTTCTTTTGTTTCATGCTGCTTTTAATCAACATTTATCATTCAAGATATGTCTTTGAAAAAGCATTAACGCATGCTTAGCGAACTCTAAAGTTACAATATTAAATGGAAAAAGAATACGGTCGCGAACAGGATTCGAACCTGCGCCTCCCGGATAGATACTCCAGGCGCTCTGACCAACTAAGCCATCTCGACCTCTGCTCACCACCGCGAATTCTTCTTCCATATTTTAACACGTCTTATGGCGACGTCATTGCAATCAATTCAGTACCTATACAAGTGACTGAACCGACACGACTAACTTTGCAGCTAATACAATGTCGTAAAGAATGCAATTACCTTAATAATTCAAGATATGTCTTTGAAAAAGCATTAACGCATGCTTAGCGAACTCTAAAGTTACAATATTAAATGGAAAAAAGAATACGGGTTACGGTGTAACTTTAGAGTTCGCTAAGCATGCGTTAATGCTTTTTCAAAGACATATCTTGAATTATTAAGGTAATTGCATTCTTTACGACATTGTATTAGCTGCAAAGTTAGTCGTGTCGGTTCAGTCACTTGTATAGGTACTGAATTGATTGCAATGACGTCGCCATAAGACGTGTTAAAATATGGAAGAAGAATTCGCGGTGGTGAGCAGAGGTCGAGATGGCTTAGTTGGTCAGAGCGCCTGGAGTATCTATCCGGGAGGCGCAGGTTCGAATCAACATTTATCAGTTTTTATTTAAAATATCATATCAATAAAAGATTTTTACTACCTCTACATGTATTATATTTAATAATAGCACATCGGAACTTTTCATCGACAACTCCAAACCTCCACGATTTCCCTTTTCCCAGCACTAATCCCTAATGAGCAGGCGGCAGCACACAGGTGAACCGTCCACACATCATTACACGTCGTTATACACCGGATTTCCGCCACGCTACAGCTAAAACACCGTGTAATATACCCAGATATCTGCCGAAAAACATAGAACTACCTGCCAACTTTCCTCCAGCTTTAATGAGAAAATAAATACGAATGTATAAGATTTCTTGGTGGGATAGCAGAGATTTTGGCGACAGTCAGCTGTTTTGAAGTCGAGCGTTAAATTGGGGCTTCCAGTGGCGCTTGTTTTCGTACTTCTATTCATTAAGTTTTCTACTGAAAATAATAATAACATAACACTAGGGGGTAAGCAGAGGTAATATGGAGTTGTAACCCACATTTTACCAAGATTCCGGACTATTCGGAATGTCCTACCAGAAATGTTGAATAACACTTTGACCGAACACGCTCAACAGTCGCGCGTGACACCACTTGACTAACAAGGTAATTAATAAAGAAAATAAATAATTATGCTTAAATACCTTAATTTTTTTTAACCTTATAGTACACAATTATTATCATAACAAATAAATATTAGTGCTTTTATCATACAACAATCCAATTTTCACTCCGATAATGTCTTATCGAAATCTCCTCTTGTGTAGGTGATTTTGTTGTTTATATACATAAATGACATGGCCCGGTTAGTGGAGTGTGATAGTAGGATAACATCAGAACCTGGCGCATGGATAACATTTGGTGTGACATAGCTAGATAGAAGGAGACCGTATCGGTGGCGGTTATCACCAACAACAGCATTCCCAATGAGAGTTGACTTCAGGAAGGCGGCCGGTCATAAAACATAGCCAAAACTTTAGCAGCACTCCAGTACAAGTAGAGATTCTGTATGGAAGAAGAATAGATGATGCGCCGACCCCAAATAAATTGGGATTAGGGCAGGGGGGTGATGTTGACACATAAATCATTATGCATAAATATACAGAGCCGGAGCTATCATAACAAAACTGCATTCTTATAGGCACAAATCCACGCCACGTTGAGCAAACTGCCAGCAGATCGCTGATCAAGTACGCAAGTCATGTTTTGTTTATTATTCTTTACGTTATCACAACAAAAGGAATTACAATCATATCGCCGCCTACGGCTCAGGTGTAAACCCCGCCTCACCATCGATCGGACAGGTGCGCTCGCCTCTGATTGGTCGAGAGGTGTTTCAAGACAGGTGTCTTTTGTTCCGACCAATCAGAGGCTGGGGTTGAGCAGGTAAGACAATAGGCCTATAAGATATTCATTCAAATTAATGTTTATGGCATCGGTAGCTCTATCGCTTGCCGACAAGAGTGGTCAAATACAAGATATGTGTGAATAAATAAATTAAGAATGGTAACTGAGAAAAAGTTGATATGCTTTAATAATATATGTAACGTTTATTCATATGAAGGAGTAAGATAGTCGATCTGTAAATGATTGGTAAATATATATCGCTAGGCGTCTCCTTAAGACGAATACGAGGAAGCTTGAAATTCAATAGATTCGAACAAGGTCAAGGTAGCTCTGTTTGTAGAGTGATGACACGGAAATTCAAGGGCCGCGGACCCTTGAAATTTTTCAATGCTACCTTGAAAAATAGAAATTGACTTAAATATTATTGAGTACCTATTCAAAATCTGTCAAAATGCCATTGCCTAGTTAAAATATTATATTGCCCAAGATATTTGGAAAGTTTTCATTGTTATATATATCTGCCTAGCCTTTTCCCAATTACATTGGGGCGGCAAACCGGATGCAGCTTAATACCAATATTTTACATGGAGTGACTGCCTATCTGACCTCCACAATCCAGTACCTGGGTAACAAGATATATCGTGGTATGCCTAGTTGTTAGACTTTCAGGCCTCTGACTACCCGTAACGGCTCTCAAAGTTCTTAATTTACACATAAATTAATTTAAAAAGTAATAAGCACGCCTGCTACGTGCTATTTTTTAAATCTTACCAGCCTATGTTACCCGGCACAATGTAGGTACTCTAACGATACCTCATACATCTAAATCGGTTCAGGCATTTAGAAGTTATGGTGTAAAAAAGAAACAAAACGTAACACTCCTTTTTTAATGCTTTCGTGTAAAAATTATCACCTTTTGTTACTTACATAATTCGGTATACTTAGGTGAAGTTTTATAACCTTAATTTTTCAAATACGACTCTTAAACATATCACGGAGGACCATATTTGTTATAGGTAAATAAATACCTACAGAATATTGTTCATTAGACCCACTAAATTGAAACACTTTACTACTTACTGAGAACCGTTACAGTACTGGTACTACGATTTAATATATCACTGTTAAATATAACTCAGCAGCACATATTAATTAGATGCAAGTTATTTATATCAATTTAAAGGTAAATACTTCCAGGGATTGACGATGAAATACAGGTTTTAGTCGCTGTTCTAGCTAAACATGTAATGCGACTGCCTCGTTGATCTACTGGTCCCAAGCACGACTGTTGAGCATGTGTAGTACCTATTATTTGGGGGTTTTCTGATAGGAAATTCTCAGTTGCAGCCCGGAGTTTGGCATTGTGACCGGTAGGCTCACCACCTATTACGTGGGTCTTCATAACATCATTGGTAAAATGAGGGTATACAATTGTGTTCGCCTCTGCCTACCCCTTCGCGGAATATGTTATGTAATGCGACATGACAAATGATGACATGTAAGGATGTACAAAAGGGCCAATTCAAACCATAAATTTGATAACGCAAATTTTTCTTCTTTAATTTTGGACTGCGGGTGGACATTCCTGGTTCACTGCCCGATCATGTCCGGGAAGGCCACGTACTTGCGCCATACTGAAGTGTCTGTGCAGGCTAACTGTGGCTAGCCTGCACAAATCCTGGACTGTCTGTTGGCACCTTAAGTTGTTTTTCTTATATATTATTATTATTTTGTTTATTTATTTTATATGCATACTCAATACATTTTTAAATATATAAAAAATAAATAAATATACATTTAAAAATATAAAAAATAGCTGGCCATGGGCATCGGGAACAGGGTCCAAGACACCGGTGGTTAGGGCTCCAGAGAGAGGAACTTCCTCATAATGCGCGCCGTGTCAAGAAGTACCACTTTCTGTATCAGGCCCTTGTCCCAGCCGTCTAACGAGAGCCTCTTAAGGTGTTGGTCGAGACTCTTTGCTATCAAACCGTTGGCCGTCACGACTATCGGCACAATGATTGCCGAATCCACATCCCACATGTCGACAACCTCGTGAGCTAAAATAATATATTTGATTTGTTTGTCTTTCTCAGCTTTCACGAGGTTCTCGTCATGGGGGACAGTTATATCCACAATCACTGCGCGGCGCTCTAAGCGATCTATCATCACTATATCAGGCTTGTTAGCAATAACAGTCCTATCAGTGATGATAGATCGGTCCCAGTATAATGTGATATGACCATTTTCGAGAACTGGGTCGGGCACATACCTGTAGTACGGCACCTCCGATTCTACGAGGTTGTATTTCAAAGCAAGTTGCTGGTGTGTAATCCTGGCCACTAGGTTGTGTCTATGCAAGTATTCGCCGTTAGCAAGACGTGAACAGCCAGAAATAATATGTCTGAGAGACTCACCTGGACAGTGGCATGCCCGACATATGTCGACTGTCCCATCTTTCACAATATACTTCCGGTATTTATTCGTCATGATAACTTCGTCCATAATTGCACAGATAAAACCTTCAGTTTCACCAAAGAGGTTACTGAACCGTAGCCAGTATACGGACGCTAGAAAATCTACGTCGGGACCGTGGAGTGCCCGATAAAAGCGTCCATGTAGCTTCTTGCTTTGCCATACTTCCTTGCGATCATTGGTACTGAGTACAACTGGTTTGCGCCAGTTCTCTTTAGCCAAGGAGAGCGGAGTGAGTCCTTTGTCCACTGCAACTACATTCCGATGCATCTCCGTTTCGGCATGGAGAAAGTATTCCCTGAGGCTGTACACCTCGCGATTGTGTAGAGTCTTAGCATTTAGAAAGCCACGACCTCCATACTTTCGCGGGATATACAGCCTCATTACCGATGATCTTGGATGATGCATACGGTTTGCAGTTAACAGTGTTCGTACCTTCCTATCCAGAGCGTCCAGTTCAGTTTGAGATCACTTGAGTATGCCGAAGGAATACATCAAGACTGGCATGACCCAGCCGTTAAAGGCACGCACTTTGTTGCCACCTGATAAAAGACTATTAAGTACTTTTTTCAGGCGGCCAAAGAAGCGCTCCTGAATCGACTGCTTCATGTCAGCCACGTTGATGCCCAACCCCTCCGCCATACCAAGGTATTTGTAGGTATCGTTTGCGGATAGTGACCTTAGGTGTATGGAGTCTGAAAGTTGGAGTCTATCGGATTCTACAATCGCACCTTCTCTTACATATGCATGTGGAGTCATGCGACTGCACATTTGTCCACACCAAATTCCATCCTGATGGAATTACTGAAGATTTCTGTTATCTTCAGCAATTCCATCAGTTGCAATCTGCTGGGGGCAAATATTTTTAAGTCATCCATGTAGAGAAGGTGAGATAAAACCGGGCCACCTCTCCGCAACCGATAACCTAGCCCTGAACCCTCCAGTAATATACTGAGAGGGTTAAGGGCTAAACAAAACCAAAGTGGACTCAAACTGTCGCCCTGGAATATTCCCCGCTCAATTCGAATCAGTTCACCGTTTCCTCGGGCCTGCCAACATCTTGGATAACGAAGGACCGTTCTCCATTGCCCCATGCATGATTGTAGGAAGGTACGTAGAGTTGTATTAATTTTATACAGTTCTAGCACCCTCATAAGCCATGAATGGGGCACCGAGTCATAGGCCTTCTTAAAATCTATCCAGCATGTTGACAGACTTTTTCGAAAGCGGCGAACTTGTTGGCTAACAGTCATATCTATGAGGAGTAGCTCCTTAGTACCGCAGGACCCATTTCTACATCCATTCTGAGAGGCAGACATAATAGAATTATTTTCAACGTGGGTGTTAATCTTTGCCCTCAAAATAGATGTAAAAAGTTTATAGACCGTCGGCAAGCATGTGATCGGTCTATAATTTTTGGGTTCGGCTGTACTACCTGTTTTATGGAACAGGTGGGTAATTCCAGTTGTTAAAAACTGTGGTAGCGACCCAGACTCTAAAGATGACTGGAACTGAGATGCCAAGCAAACATGTGAACTGCGCAGCCATTTCAGCCAAAAGTTATGCAATCCATCTGGTCCTGGGGATTCCCAATTCGACGTATGGTTTATTGCAATGCCTACGTCATGGGGAGTGATGCCGATGTCCTCCATTTCTTGAATAGATTCACACATTTGCTCGACATGTCGCATCCAGTCAGTCTCTGTGTGAATGATAGGCACCGACCAAATGTCATGCCAGAATGAATTTGTGGCGTCATTATTATTATTTTAAAACTTTTGACTTTGACTTTATTTAGGTAATTATTTATTAACACGGCGAAGTCAATTGTCTTTAGCTACCCAATACATTGGTCGTCAATCACTTAATCCTCAAATACGCGTAAAGAAACACCCCTCTATGATATTATTACCTAGAATCATATAAGAGTAGAAAAAATAACCAGCCCATAACTGTACCACTGCAAGGCAAGGGCTTCTTCTCATACAGAGAAGGCACGAGCTTTATCACCACGCCAGCTCACTGCGGGTTGGCGATTTCAGACACGATTCCTTCGATCCCCACGATTTTTTCCTTCAACGTATGTCTGTGATGTCTTAGATTTACTAAGAATGTAGATATGACATTGAAAAAGTCTTATTGGTACATGCGAGGTTTGAACCCATACCCTGCGGCTCAGGAGGCAACCCCGTAACCAGTCGGCCACCACGATATCTATCTCGAGTAAAAAATACATTAAATGCGTTTACTATTAGTGGATCACTATATTCCATATATAGACACAGATATAAATCAACATACAAATACAACTTTATCTCAGTACAGGCTAAAATAACCCATCATACGTGCATTAATTTTAGCGTTTCTCACTAAAATGTTTGAGACACAAGGTGCATCAGTATGTAACTATTTAATGCTCTTGCGCACCGACGCGACGTGGACTTTCACGAGCCTTTGAAGTGATAGTTTATTGATAGAGATCTTGTGCTACCACGGAGTAGTAAGAATGGAGAATTAATATAGCATGTTCAAATCCAATTTACACTTTTTTTACTGTTCATTTTAGGAAAATACGAGAATGTAAGGATCGTAGAAAGTGCTCTGTTTCTACCTACCAAAATACGTGAGTTAGATAAGTTTATCCGGGAAGCGCAGGTAAGCATATTTTTCTTCCCAAAATTTTTTATAATTTACAGATACGCATATGTTAATATATTTGAAGGATACCTACTCATTAATTCATCATAATTTTTTCCTATGCATCCAAGGTTCAGGTTATGAGTTAACTAGTAACATAACTCCAACAATATATACCACATAAAAACATGGTAATTCCATAAATTCTTACGGAGCGATTTGGATCCAAGTTCACAATACGGACTACGCATGAACGTCTTCCGTGTTTCCTGTAAAATACAATCTAGGTTAGGCTTCAAGGCTAGAGACGAAATTTCTTCTGGATCTACGAGTACGTATTCCATCATCAGCCACACCGTCGCTTACCAATTACCATCAGGCTAGTGGCTAAACGTAGATCTGAACTAAACGTAAAAAAAAATATTTAGAATACAGATAAATCTTTGGCAATGACGTCACCAAAAGACGTTTTAAAATGTGGAAGAAGAATTCACGGTAGTGAGCAGAGGTCGAGATGATGTATTTATCCGGGTGGCGCAGGTCCGAAACCTGTTCGCGACTGTATTCTTTTCCCATTTAAAATTATAACTTTATGTATTTATAAGATGCTGCCACATTTCCACGTTAAATGGCAATGCCAATTTACTAAGAAACAAGCCAGTCCTCTGATCATGAGAAGTTTCGACTAATCTCCGCGAAATTCTTATGTTTTATTAAGTAGCTATTTGTGCAACCGGCAACATTAAGTAGGTTAACGGTTTTAAAGTTATGGAAGATTAATATATATATATATATATAATTTATTTTTCCAAATGAAACTAAGATTTTTAAAATTTTAGCATAATTACTAGCTAGTAACATGTTCAAAATAAATATGAAACAGCATCCGTTGCCGAACTAGGAAAACACCTGTATTTCAGCTTTCGGCGCCACTCCCCGTAGTATCAGAATTTTTATTAGCTTATACTAATTTACACTAAAATGACAATTAAATATGAAATAAAAGGTGAGAAGAGAGCCTCTCTTTGTATATAACGTTTGTGTACGTGTGTGTGTGAGAGAGGGTGTGTATTGTTTGTATATCTTACTTATGAATAACAAATTTTATAGATTAAATCTAATCTAATCAAATTTTAATGATTAAATATTTAACAAATACTTTATCCAGCGTCTAACTTATACTAATTATTTTATTTTATTATGATATATCTTATTAATAAATATTAATAAATTTAACCTGTTATTAACTAACTTTTTATAATTTATTTATTTAATTATACTACCGTAAAACCGCTAAGAGATCCTCCGTATCCTTGGAATTCAAAGTTAGTAGCCAAGCTTCAACTGTTTATTTGCATTTGAGTTTATTAAGGGGATAGATTTTAATAATATTGTTGATCTTGTTATACAAAAAAGGACCTAATGAACAAAAAAACTTTCTGATGAAAGCAGTGTGAAACTGATTTGTATATTCACAAACTCTATTTTTGCGTCGATTGTTATCTTCTTCTTCTTCTCGTGTCGACTGACTCGTATTAAATTTTATCACACCATTATTGAGCAACCTATACAGCTCTATCGTTGGCCATATTTAGATCCTGGATGGTGCAGGTGGGTGCACAACGGTCAACTAAGGAGGTGACGCATGTCCTGTGATGGTGAATAATAAGAAAGATGGTGTTTTTGAATAATAAGAAACGTTTATAATGAGTAGGAATATTATGAAATGTTAATTTACTTATGTTGCTGTGTGTACCTATCTGCTATAAAAATTAAAATGATAAAAAATAGCATAGATTTATTTTTGAAAAAGGACAAAATTGTATTCTATATAGATAAGCTTATATAACATTTTATCTTTGCTGAAAACTAAAAAAAAATCACAATCACCGAATTAAAAAGTCAAAAAGCCGATATCAGCTTTTCAATTTGTACCCCTGGTGGGACTCGAACCCACAATCCCCGGCTTAGGAGGCCGATGCCTTATCCATTAGGCCACAGGGGCTATGCAGAGCATAAGCGAAATTATGAATTCAATTCTAATATGGGCCTAGAGCGTCCGCTAACACATTCAATATTTTCTTATTTGAGGGTTCACTAAAAAACTAAAGAGGTTACTTCGTTTCTTAAAAAATATTTCTCTGAACTAGGACCTTCTCCTGTAGGTATCGTGGATCGTGTTTACAAACTCAAAAGGTTAAATTTTACACTTTTTTCAACTTTACAAGGTTAAATTTTAACGTAACATAATCGATCCCGCAATCCATAGTAGCTGGTCGCTCGACCGCTGCGCTGCCATCCTCTTTTGTGTAGTTAGACTAGTTATGACAAACATAGTTTTTGAAAATGAGGTCTTGCGTTTAATCCTAGATCAGAAATAAAATGGAAATCCTTTAAAGCACAGGAAACGTTTTTATTACGACATATTTTCAAATACTTTTAAATTTCACAAATTCATATTCAATCTTCAACAAAACAACATAACACACATACAAAATAAAACAAAAAATGCCGAAATAAAACCCCCATTTAATTTGCTTATAAAACGCAGACAATTTGATTGCACCCCAACAAGGTGAACACGTGTCAATCAAGTCTCCAGGGGGTGCCACCGACCCCCCTAAGTCTGGGCCATGAGTCGCACTTAACAGCCAACCAATTGAGTTCTTATTCACCGTTTCACGAATTTATATGGTAATCGTGGCACGTAGGGAGGACTGGCGTTGGGTCCTGTTCCTCTGCGATTTTTTGATAGATTTTCATGGGTTGCCTTGACACAAGGTTATGGTTAAGGACTTCTACTGTGGGGCTCGTCACCAACATAGATCGATTGAGGTTAAGCTGCGCTTTCTACCGTTAGTATGTGAATGGGTAACCATCATTTGATATCAAAACCCCTCAAGCCACGGCGAGCACGTTAAATCGTCCTCGGTCCCGATGGTTACATGAAGAAATATGACAGCCGTTACGGGCAGTCAGATGCGTGAAGGACTGAAAACCAGTCATATCACGTTAACGGTAATTGGATTGAGGAGTATGGGAACAACTGCCTCGTTGGTTTAGTGGTCCGTAGCGCGACTGCTGAGCAGGAGGTCTCGGGTTCGATTCCCGGGTCGGGCAAAGTGTTATTGAGTTTTTCTGTTAGGAAATTCTCAGTAGCAGCCCGGAGTTTGGAAACGAGCCCGGTTGATGGCAATAGGCTCACCACCTATTACATGGGACTTAATAACAGCATTGGTGAAATGTGGGTGTACAATTGTGTACACCTCTGCCTACTCCTTTGGGGAATACAGGCGTGATGCTATGTTATGTTATGTTATGTTATGTGAGTATGGGAAAGGAGTGCCAGTTTGGTTTTTTTTTTTTTTCGGAATGGTAAATAAGAATTTAAAGTCAGGCGTTACATTTTTAAGTCCATTAGAATTTACAATGTGTCAACATTTACACAGATTAATTAAAAACAAATCTAAAGTTACTTTGTAAAAAAACATTAACAATATTATGCTAATTTCAAATAAATATATATTGTGTACGAATTAGGTCACGTAACAGTCGTTTTTGTGTCTGAACCCGAGGACAACCAATTAATCTGGTTACTCTTTGTTAAAGAAAACAGGTCGGCATTATTTTAACGAAACATATAATATGTATGAGATTCGATACGGGCAATCTATTTGAAACCGTGTTCTCATAAAATAATTGCTTTGAACTTTTCGAAACTGAGGAAGCCGAAATATTGGTATAAATTACTAAAATAGAATTTTTTTAAACCCTTTGATTCAAAACGATACGATCAAATTTCTACGCTTTCAATATTAGGTTTCGAAAAGAGCTAGTGGCATGACCGTTGACCTAGCAAGTCAAAGGTCGCGAGTTCGAATCTAAAGCTGCTATCCAAACTGCTGACTTTTCGAGTCATGTCAATCTGCCTAGCCTTTTCCCAATAACATTGGGGTCGGCTTCCAATCAAACTGGATGCAGCTTAATACAAGTATTTTACATGGACCAACTGCCTATCTAACCTCCACAACCCAGTTACAGGGTAACTCGATATCTCGTGATATGACTGGTCGTCAGACTTTCTGGCCTCTGACTACCCGTAAAGGCTATCGTAGATCTTAATTTGACAACCGGGACCGACGGCTTAACATGCTATCCGAGGCACGGAGGGGTCTTGGTGTGATGGTCACCCATCCACAGATTGACGGCGGCAAGCGCAGCTTAACCTCGATTGATCAATCTGTGCGTTACTTAACCATGAGCCCCACGAGTGACTTCTCGAGTCATGTTTATATTAGAAATTAATTATCACTTTCCACCAGGTTGTTCATCAACCACACAATAAGAGATATGGGTTTGGTATTTCTTTATAACGTAATAAGTTTCTGAAAATTAACTCATGAAAATCAACTTAGTGGAAAAGAATACGATCGCGAGCAGGTTTCGAACCTGTGCCTCCCGGATAAATACTCCAGGCGGTCTGACCACTAAGCCATCTCGACCTCTCCTCGAACTTAACATACCATTTATATCCAAATTATTTTGGGAAAGAAACCCGATACTTCACGGTCAGCAGCCGCGCTTGTGACCACTAGACCAGTGAAGCAGTTACATCATTCAAACCATATTCCGTTTAATTATTACCTGGTTAACTCTTAACCAACCACAACCATTACGTAACAATAATTATATCCTACGTGTGTAATTATGAATTATAATTAGACAAACTTTCCTTATGCCATTGTCCGTGTATTTTTAGACGAGACACATATGCTCGTCTATGACGGTCAACATAAGGGTGCTGCTACACTGTATATCTACCATAGACAACTACATTGGCCTGCAAAACTAAGTACCTACTACACTTTTAAAACTTAATTTTTTTATATAGGATAATTTTTGTTTTTACAGCTTTTTTTAGCAATTTCTTAAAAGAAGCTTCTCGACTATGAAGGTTTTATATACAAAATTAAACTCTTGTTCGAACCCTTTTTATTTCGGAAGAATATCTTGTGTATTTAAAAAGATATTCCAATTTTAAAAGTGTGATACTTGGTTTTGCAGGCCAGTGTATTTACTTTTTATACAGAGCAAAGTTCCGGAAAAGGAATTACCTTCAAATGAGTATTAAAAAAAAACGTATTGGGAATATTGTTAGGGCAGTTGATAATTTAATCATCCCATTATTGTCCCACTGCAGGGCAAGCTTCCTTCTAATACAAAGAAAGCAAGAGCATTGATCACCACGCTAGCTCACTGCAGGTTGGATTTCAGACTATTAGGTCCAAGTTCCGTCACGGTCGCAAGCAGGATTCTTTTTCCACAAAAAATTATAACTTTAAAGTCCGCTAAGCATGTCTTAATGCTTCACAAAGATTTATCTGTGTTCCCTCACGATGGTCTTCTTCACCGTATGTCTGTGAAGGAACCGACAATCTGTGGTTTAAGAGGCGGACTCAGAATCACTCGGCCATCACGAGATACCAGAGCAGTGGGGTTACTCTTGAAATTAATACCAATTCCAATCCAATTTCAATATTAAATACACATCTTAAAACAACGCTTAATTTTAAAATAAATTTACCTACATTACAGTTGCCTCAATTTTAAAGCATTTTGTCTTCATATTATCCCAAATCTATCATTATTTTTTAGACATTTTGGCATTTTAAAGTACGAACTGGAATTATTTTCAAGAGTAAGCCCACAGGTCATTTGCTAAAGTATTAAGAAATTTTAGTTTTAAATATTCTCAATTAGATAATTGCAATATGTTACGTTTTATTTTCGGCGATTAAACTGTAGGTTTTTGCTATATTCATCCTCTATCTTGGTGAGGCTATCCCATATTTATGTTTCTTTACATCATAGAATACAGTTTTGCAATATAGAAATTTTCATTTCTTAACCTTACGGCTAAGAGTAGTTCGGATACTTTACAAGTACGACTTACAAGCATCAAAAAAAAAATTTGCGTTCGGTCAGAAGAACTGAAATTATATATTTCACTTGCCTTGTTTTAAATAATTTTATTTAAAGATACAAAATAATATTAATTTAGTTTGTAGTTCAAATGATGTGTATTTAACCCACAGGATAGCATTGGTAAAAAGCTTTTTTATACATTTTATCTTAACCATACAATATCTGTTTTGTACTTCCAAGTGAACGCAAACTTTTGATGTGTGTAATGTATGTTCTGCGAACGTTACACAGACAGAGCTACTGTCGCGTGGAGATGTTACGCCCCAGTGTGATCAGACCGCTACACGGTATCTATTTCTGAGTTGATTTATACCGGCACTTGTATTCAACGGCGCCTCCAGCGGCGAATTAATTGTTTATCTTTTTTTACTCGCATGTGTTATACCCATTATTAAACATTACGTTTATGACGGTAATAAACTCATATTGTATAAATAGTAACGCCCTTATTAGAAGTCTTTTACTTATAGAAGATAAACAGTCTTCTCCTTGTTATCGTATGATTGATGAACAAACTAGTGTCAAAGCTAAAACCACCTGTAGGCCTCTGACATGGCTTTATTTTTATTTTATTTAAAAAAAAAAACGTTGCCCCTTACTAGGAATTTCTTCCTGTATCGTGGGTATATACAGACATATAATTTCACAAGCGCACACACACACCCAGACCCGGAGCAATTTTCTATAGATGGAACAAATATTTGCTCCGTGCAGGAATCGAACCTGCGACACGCAGCGCAGCAGTCGGTCTCTCGACCGCTGCGCCAACCGCGCTGTCCGGAGAGATGTTCTTGATGGTTTCATCAGAAACATCTCTCAGATATGCCGGAATGAATTTCTAAAACGCATATAAATCTCGGGCTCTTAACATACAGACTCCGGATATAGTTTATGAGATGTGGACCTTGTATCCTCCTGCATAGTGTGATTTCAATGGACAAATAAACGTTTTTTGAATAAACGGAAGAAGAATTCGAGGTAGTTAGCAGAGGCGAGATGGCTTAGAGGTCAGCGCGCCTGGAGTATTTATCCGGGAGGCGCAGGTTCGAATCCTGCTCACAACCGTTTTTTTCTACACACATTTTTTTTTTTATAAATCTCAGCTACGAAATCATTCACATTCTTGTACATGTATATGATCTGTATCTCGGAAACGGCTCCAACGATTTTCATGAAATTTAGTATGCAGCGGATTTCGGGGCGATAAATCAATCTAGCTAGGGTTCATTTTAAGAAAACGTCGGTTTAAAAAAACCCATCATCAAGTCATCCAAGTACTGCTAATATTAAACTGCATCAGTTTATACTGGAAGATCACCTCAGCACTTGGAATACGACGTGTAGGTACAGTGTTATTCAATAAAAAAATTACGTTTGCGCACACATCGTATATCAAAGTGCGCACACTAATTTTTCAGCTGCGAATCTTAGTTTTATATTTATTATTTACGATTATTTTGTCAGCTAAAACGGCGGCCATTACTCCTACATACACTTACCAAAATAGAGACAACACAGAAAGTACACTTCATACTATGCACAATAAGGCGCAAAGAAGTAATCATAGTATCTGCCTACATGCTAAACACTTTCATTCTCTTTAACGTTAATACTCCTTCCGACTGTATTTCGGTCACGGCAGCCTATCTCCATGGAGATTAGCCAAGTACGCAGGAGATATTATAGTGCACAAGTGTATGCGCAAACACAGGTGCGGAGTGCACCTCTTCCTTCACTCTCATATTCCAATGGGACGGAAATCCGACACGACCGGAGAGAGATCAGGTATAGGACCGACGGCTTTACTTGCTCTCCGAAGCACGGGGTTGTCACACCACCAACTTCCTGACTCCAGACTGCTACTGAGAATTTCCTAACAGAAAAATTCAATAACATTTTGCTCGACCTGGGAATCGAACCCAAGACTTCACGCTCAGCAGCCGCAGTTGCACCTACTAGACCAACGAGGCAGTCAGAATGGGGTAGACTTTAATAATAATATGAATGAAAAACTATCGTACCTAAGTCGTTGAGATTTATTTAATTCCGTGCTCTATGCTCTGCATATTTTAACAAGTGAACCTTCTGGACCATTACTAGTTGTGGTCGTATGTACTAGCGACTCGTGCGCAAGTTAACACTACAGTTATTACTATTATAAATTGAAACGTTATTGTAAGTCAGGTAGGGATTATTTTTGTAATATAAAGTTAATTATTGCGTTGTTTCTGTCAAGAGGGAGTATTATTAAAATATATGAAATTGTAATGGAGTCATTGCTTTGAAGAATGGGTTCTTAATAAATTATTAGTGAAGGTGTTTTAATAGATAGTTTTCATTATTTTTATCACGATTGTTACTTTGAAAACCCTACCTATATACCTACACAACTCAGTTTCCTACACGTTCTGACAACATAGTACAGCAATAAAGATCACAAAATTAAAAATATGACGGTAACTATAGTTTTTCGAATTTAATATGACACGTGCACATCGGTATACCAAATCCACATAACAATTCTAACAGTTGAAGCCTGTTCGCGACCGTATTCTTTTTCCATTTAATATTGTAACTTTAAAGTTCGCTCAGCATGTGTTAATGCTTTTTCAAAGACATATCTTGAATTATTAAGGCAATATAATTGCATTCTTTACGACATTGTATTAACTGCAAAGTTAGTCGTGTCGGTTCGGTCACTTGTATAGGTACTGAATTGATTGCAATGACGTCGCCATAAGACGTGTTAAAATATGGAAGAAGAATTCGCGGTGGTGAGCAGAGGTCGAGATGGCTTAGTGGTCAGAGCGCCTGGAGTATTTATCCAGGAGGCGCAGGTTAGAATCCTGTTCGCGACCGTATTCTTTTTCCATTTAATATTGTAATTTTAGAGTTCGCTAAGCATGCGTTAATGCTTTTCAAAGATTTATCTTGAAATTCTAACAGTTGGCCTAAAAAAAAAGTTTCTAATGCATCTCTAGAATAACTGGAAAAATATTTTAAAAACCAAATAGCATACAAAGAGCTCCCCAAAATAAACTGAGCTAAGTGCATACAGTCCATTTTATTAATCCGAGCCATTTTCTAAATAGTACATATAAATTGGAAGGTGTTAGCCAAAGAATTCAGCTCCCGAAGAATGTGTGAAATTAGAATTCGTCCTAAAAGACGACACTAGACTTATTGCCACGACTTTTAATCTTAATCTTAATACTGTATAGTCGTCAGGTGTATTTCAGACGTACGACATTCGTATTGAATAGATTCAGGCGTTACTTTGCGGAAGTCCATTACAATGGATGCAAATAAATACAATATCTAGCTACTTCCACAATATTGAGGGTAGTCATGCATTACCTGTGCACCATTTAAAGATATTGTATTTATTTGCATGCGTACGAAATACGTTCGAAGATCGCAAAAAATTCAGGTGTTCAACTACCAATGATATTTTATGTTAAGCTCGTATAGAGACCAGAATAATTACCTACAGTTAGGCGAGATGCCAAGTCATTACGGATTACGATTTATATTGTTTAATTCTGTGGTGTGATTGTTTGCTGGGCAAGTTAGGATTTTGAGTTATTTTTCTTTTGTCAACGTTGAAAATTGTGATCTGAAATAACTCACGTGTAGCGTGCCAGTATTTATTTCACGTATAATATAATATTTATTATATTGTTGGGTATTTAGAAAAGTGGTGTGTTGATTTCTTTTTAATTTACTTTCATTTTGTTTTTTCTTGGCTTATTTTTCTTTAAAAAACATAACATAACACAGCATCACGCCTGTATTTAAAGCGCTGTTTATGTATTTCACCAATGCTGTTATTAAGTCCCATGTTATAGATGGTGAGCCTATTGCCATCAACCATGCTCAATTCCTATCTCCGGACTGCTACTGAGAATTTCCTAACAGAAAAACTCAACACCACTTTGTTCGACCCGGGAATCGAATCCGAGACCTTCTGCTCAGCAGTTGCGCTTGGGACCACTAGATCAATGAGGCAAAACACTTTCTCGTAAAGTAGCTTTTAGCTTATAATTTTACATTATATGACTAGCGCGGTAATTAAAAAAAAAAGCAGCGTACCCTTAGTTATATTTATTTATAATCTTAGCAAATAGTTGTTTTTGCGCGCGCATAGAGCATAGACTCAGCCCACAAAAAATAAATCGCATCATTAATTCAATTATGTTATGAAATTAGAATTTAAATTTTGCAACTTTATATGACAAAACATGTGATTCGCAATTATATATAAGTGTTATCTTATTTTAATCTAAATTTGAATTTGACAATGTTTTAAAGTTACAATAATAGTACGTGTCGGTTATTACGTGTCGGTTCGGTCACCTTTATAGGTACTGAATAGATAGCAATGACGTCGCCAAAAAGTCGTGTTAAAAATATGGATGAAGAATTCGCGGTGGTGAGCAGAGGTCGAGATGGCTTAGTGGTCAGAGCGCCTGGAGTATTTATCCGGGAGGAGCAGGTTCGAATCCTGTTCGCGACCGTATTCTTTTTCCATTTAATATTGTAACTTTAGAGTTCGCTAAGCATGCGTTAATGTTTTTCAAAGATTTATCTTGAATTGACAGTGTTTTGCTTCGTCTGGGATCGAATCCTCGACTCACAGCGCGTCATCGACAGTGCCGTACCTATATATAATAAACTCATAGCATATTTTTCTTTAACTTTTTAAATATTTTTCAAACTAACATTGAAGAAGTTTAAATAGTTACAGATTTAAGCTACTCGCATGTCCACAGCTATGTCCTTGTCACGACGTCTGATTTAGCGCAGGTGATGTTGGTTCATTTTAACACTGTTTTCTACAAAAGTATATGACATTGTTTATGCGTGAATGATTGCGTTAAAAGTTTGCCACGACAGAGCTATTTGTTTTGTGGATAAGTTATTTCTTTATGTATATGTTTAAGACGCTATTTTGTTTTGAACAGGTGTGTTTTTGAGAGATAAATTAATGCATTCTTTGTATGTAGTTAAGAAATCACTTTAAAATATAAATTGTATTCATTTTTTGCTGAGAAATAGATACTACAGCGAGCAGTGGGTAATCTAAAATTATTTTATTGTTTGTTATCATCATAATCATAATCATATTGTATGTAAAGTAAAGTGTAATGTGTATGTGTAATGTAAAGATAAGATGGTAATATAAATAACATGGTAGCAGTCGTGGACCCTGATGGGCACAGCAAATAGTAAATTAGAAGAGAGGAAGGCGATGTATATATAGAAATATTTGTTTATGCTCAAGTATTGATATTCCTTTTTAATGTATCTAAATATGTATAGTATTGTTATTATGTTTGCATTTTTAGTAGGTATTAGATATAAGTATATTTTTTGTGTTTTAGTACATGTTATGTATTGTAAAGTTAGTTGACTAAACCTTAACTTGTGTCACTAAAATTGAACTGGTAAGATTCACTGATGGACTAAACTTTAGTCCGTCAGCTGATATAATATACGAGTATATATTGCAAATTATTTGTACCCTGATACAAAATTATCAAGCGAACTTAGTTTAATTACAATTTTAGTAACCTGGCTAAAAGGTAAGTACCTACTTAGTAGATAGCGCTGACATAACAAAAGCATGAAGTTGTCGGATGAGCGGACACAAAAAAGAAACAATCGTTAATTAAAAAAATAAAATGTCCGACAAAACTACTAACATGCTTCAAAGACCTCGCAATATTGCGCTACTGAAAGATATGTGAAGTGGCGACAACTGAAGAAATACTGATTGTTCTAAAAACTTTGACGTGGCGTGTAAATGTTGCTCATTTAAACATTTTTGGATAATGAACTGCCCGTTGGTCTAATGATCCCAAGCGCGACTGCTGAGCATGAGGTCTCGGGTCATGGGCTTGTTTTTGAGTTTTTCTGTTAGAAAATTCTCAGTAGAGTTTGCAATTGTGCCCGTTAGATGGCAATAGGCTCACCACCTATTACATGGGACTTAATAACAGCATTGGTGAAATGTGGGTGTACAACTGTGTACACCTCTGCCTACCCCTTCAGAAAATACAGACGTGATGCTATGATATGTGTTAATGTTGTTTATATACGTTTTTAGGATGATGATTTGCATTCAACCAGCAATGTACTATCAAAATATTGAACGAGGTCGCGTATTAACAAACAACTTTGAAATTCCTAAAGACGCGGTCTAAAACACTGCTTGCTTACAATAATTATCGTGACAATAAATATGACAACGCTTCTCTATAGGAGACGATTAATTGGAATTTTTGGAGACGAGCAATTAGAAATATGGAACAGTGTACCACTATTTTTACATTCATTGCAGTGAAACTATTTAAATACAATAACAATAAAACCTTACACACTTAATACATTCATGCATTCTTCCCGCAATGTGTCGACACAACAGTCCGATAGTGTTAACTTCCATTCATCCGAAACCAAATCAAACTGCATTGAAGTTTAGAAGATCATTAAGGTCAGTCAGAGAAAGCGAGACAGTTGCTTTTGAAATAATAATGATTCTTCGATATTATACTGTGTAGTTTAAAAAGTACATGCAGCGTTATATCATTACTAGGTCAATAAATTAAAAAATTAAGTCAATATATATATAGGTAAACCGTATCCTTGGCTCTACCACCAGTCAGTTAACGTGTTTTATTCAATCTCGATGTTGGCAGAATCATCTATAGCAATGGAGTCAAAAAATTGAATTGGATTTGAATAACATAAAATCAAATTGAAAAAAGCCGCGGGTGAGGTCTCTTTACAAAGAAAAGAGGTGATGATCTTCAAACGGCTGAATGTTTCTTTTTTTAATCATAGCTAAAAATAATGTCGATCATGTAACCTTTGCACAAAAAACAACACCACAATCGGTTCGTCTGTTTGCGAGCTACAATGCCACAGATACGCCTTGGAACCATGCACCTAGCTTAGACTTTTCATATTATGTGCTTGTAATATGGTCTATTTAAAGTAAAAATGTTTGATTTTGAATTTGAATACGTAAAATTTAAAAAACTTTTAACATTTCTGTTTGCGTCGGAGGTTAAAAGAAAGAGAACGCATATCGTTCATATCGTCACGGCATAGTGTGAATGCGTCCCAACTCTTTTCTCTCTTGAAACATTCACCGCATTTCTAAACTGAAAGCGATTTACTATTCAACGTCTCTATCTATATCGTGGTATGTAATGTTATGTTCTACGAAACGACGCTAGGTGACAATTTCCCGTGCAACTCCAATGCGCAACAGATCCCAGATTACATTTAAATTTACAGCCGGTGAGTGGGAAAAAATGTTTTGTTTTTATTTTATTTTAGCACATTTTTGACCGGTCATTCTGTAAATATTTCGAGGTGAAAGTTTTTATGATCGTCATTGAGTATCTATGCAGGTTTGGTAGTGAATATAATTGGTGCATTAAATAATAATATTAGCGTTGGTAATTTATAACATTCATTCGACTAAGTGAGACATAATATTTACTGCGACATAATGTTGTAAGAAATCTTATTTTATGTCTAATTTTCAAGGTGTTATGATGATTTTTTATTGTATATCCAAGTAAACAACAATTATTCGCCACTTTATAATTAAATTGTTAACATCTTAGCATGTCGTGGTGGCCGAATGGTTACGGGCCCGCTTCCTGAGCCACAGGTTGTGGGTTCAAATCTGGCATGTACCAATGTGACTTTTTCAAAGTCATATGTACTTTCTTAGTCAATATAAGACATCACTGATATACGGTGAAGGAAAACATCGTGAGGTAACCTGGACTTGGTAGTCTGAAATCGGCAACCCGCAGTGAGGTAGCGTGGTGATTAAGGTCGTGCCTTCTCTGTATCAGAAGAGGCCCTTGCCCTGCAGTGGGACAGTTGCGGGATTAGTTTTTTTTTAATGTCTTAGTAATTTATACAAATATCTTACAACAAACTGAAGCCTTTCAGTGATCGGGATTTTTAATCCATAATTACTATCAATTTCGAAGAACTAGATGACGCTATGACTCTGACTCGTCATTGCCGTGGGCTCAGCTGATGACTGAAGGCTCCGTTCGAGCTCGAAACTAGTCGGACAAACCCGAAGAATACACGTGAGTAATAACCGGTGAACAATAATTAATATGAATATGCCACACTAAAGTTATTAATACATATATATGACGATCTACAAAATGCGAACATTTTCGTAGGGTCAACATAAACATTTCTACAACATGTTATTATACAATAATTTATTAGTGGAGTTATTAAAAGAACTAGGTTTCTTTCTCAATGAATAATTAAATTTTTAGGGATAAGAATGGATAAACATTGCAACTGGAAAGCACACATAGACGATTTGTGCGCAAAGGTACAAAGATTTGTGTTTGCTCTAAGTAGAATAACTCACGTAGCTGGTACAGATGCTGCATTACTTGCATATCATGGATATGTTTCTTCTTTGCTACGTTATTGCATTATAATATGGGGAAATTCTGTAGACGTAAATAAAGTCTTTCGAGCCCAAAAAAAAATGTATTGGAATAATAAGTAAAGCTCAACCATTAGATAGCTGTGTCCCTCTATTCAAAAAGTTTAAAATATTACCTTTTCCGGCCTTATATATATTTCAGATTTGTATCTTTGTACATAAAAATTTAACTTTATTTGATACTCACAATGATGTTATAATTAGAAAGAGTCGTAAAATTCATAAATTATGCGTACCGTCACAGAGAATTTCATTGTACTCTAACAATGTTTATTGTATGACAATTCGTGTTTATAATAAACTACCTGACGTTTTCAAAAAACTTAATCCTATGACATTTAAAATCAAATTACAAATTTTTTTACTAGATAAATGTTATTATTCAGTTGACGACTTTTTAAAGGAAAAATTTGATGCTAAATTGAAATTAGACCTTAGAAATTGATACTACGGATAACCCAAGAACTGTCCCTTTCTCCAGTACTTGGTGATTATGTTATTATTGTAAAATCATTCAATTCTTCTATTGTTATTATGTATTGACTTGTTAAGATTTGTGCGCCGGAAACGGCAGAATGTTTTGGACATTTTGAACTGTAACAACCTGTGACTACAATATTCTTGCAAATAAATTTATTCTATTCTATTCTATTCTATTCTTAAAATAAGCTTAATTTAATACACAATAATAGCAAGAAGCGAGATATTCTACTCCTTATTTTAAAGCATACTTACTTTACTTGGTAGTTGAGTAAAAAATATTTTAATGTTTTTCACAAATTTTCATTTATTTAAATAAATAATTAATCAAATGATATTTCTGTTAAATCACTAATTTCATATTTTCAACACCTTCGTATTTTTTCATATTTATAGCCGTACAGCCGATTTTTGACGTTGTTACGTATGAAGTTCGTGAAGACGCGATCCTATTAGCAAAAATCTCTTGAGATAAATAATTCTAAATACGATATACGATACCTCCACAGCACAAATTAAAAAATTACGAAACATAAACCAAAATTAACCCATAATATTAAACTAACTATAAAAATGTAGGTTACAAGATCCGTGCAAAGCAAACTGCCACTTTAACTGAAAGTTACGACCCGGGAAGCGAACCTGGGCCATCGAGCACGCTCTCTCTGTAAACACGATGATCTTAGGGCTCTAATCCCATGCTTTATTATATTTTGAATACGGTAGCTATAAAAATTGATAGTACTATAGATTCGATTATAATAGATTAGTTTTACATTTGGTAGATTGTATTTGTAGGTCAGTGGGGGAATGGGGGATTTCGGTAAAGTACGACGGAACGTAATTTACTGGAACTCAACGATTTACCTTTATTATCTTGAAGATTAGCTGTTTATATGTTTAGGCTAAACTTGTTGGGTGGATTTGGTATAATTTTAGTAACTGCTAAGTAACAGCCGCACTGATCGATTGATAGAGGTTAAGCTTCGCTTGGCGCGGTCGGTCTGTGGATGGGTGACCATCATTTCATACCGAGATCCCTCCGCGCCTCGGAGAGCACGCTAAGCCGTCAGTCTCGGTTGTCAAATTAAGATCTGTGGCAGTCGTTACGGGTAAAAGTCTGACAACCAGTCATACCACGAGATATCGTGTTACACAGTGGCTGGGTTGTGGAGGTCAGATAGGCAGTCGCTCCATATATTGTAAAATACTGGTATTAAGCTGTATCCGGTTTGACTGGAAGCCGACCCCAATGTAATTGGGAAAAGGCTAGGCAAATATAAATATACTTACCTACTATCTGTGCTCGCAAAATAATATCATGACGTATATGAACTCCGTAATCGTTTAAATAAATTAAAAATTAAATACAAGAAGTAAAAAGTGTTTGCTGGAATTGAACTTGATAGATACATTTTGTTTATTATTTTGGTCCAAATTCCGAATATTCATAACATTTACTTAGAAGAGTTTTAATGGTATTAGGTCTAAGTACTTATGATAATTCATTAGAGTAAATAATTAATTTAATCAGTTCACTTGACTATTAATTAGATGTCTTGCGTAATACAACTCAATAATACCAATCACCATAAGTTAACGAAAGACGTGATAAAATTGTATTAATCCACACTTACATAAATTTACAAATTAAACTAACATAACCAGCCCATTATTGTCCAACTGCAGGGCAAAGGCCTCTTCTCATACAGAAAAGACAAGAGCATTGGTTGGAGATTTCAAACTAATAAGTCCAGTGGACTATACTCTGTACTCTTGAAACTAATACCAATTCCAATTCAATTCCAATATTAAATAGACGCCTTAATATAACGCGTAATTTTAATATAAATTTACCAACATTACAGTTGCCTCAATTTTAAAGCATGTTGTCTTCATATTATCCCGAATCTATAATATTTTTTTAGACATTTTGGCATTTAAAAATACGAACTGCCATATTTCCAATGTCAATGGAGTGGAATTATTTTCAAGAGTAACCTAACAGGCTTTCTCACGATGTGTTTTCCTTCACCATAAGTCTATGATATCTTAGACTAAATATGTAGTCGTCACAGGAAAGGCAAAATTACTTAACCGCCAAATATTACTTTGGCGGATATTTATGATATTGAAAAAGTCAAATCGGTACCAATGTGACTTTTTTCACCAGCAAATAATACACGGGCCCATAACCTCTCAGCCACCATGACAGACAATCTTTAAAATAGCTACTTTTAAATTAAACCTTATGTGATAACATCTAGATCACCAAATCCTTTTTTCTGCTAATTCCTTCCCATTACTTAAAGGATACCATAACTCAAAGAGACATCTATCACTCAGCCAAGTAGGTTTATCATATTGTAAATCATACGGCGCACTTTTGAATTACCACCGTAACTATACACCCAAGCCAATAGAAATTTAACCTTAGCGAATGGAAAATAGAGGCTATATGGATGGTAGATGTAAATTTGTGAATGGATGCTCAGAGACATCAAAGGGCCGATTATGACATCTGTTTTATAGTGTATCCGTCTGTTCTCACAAGGTGACCCATTATAAATATTTTATAGTAAGTGTAATGTGTAGATTCATTTGAATGATGTTTGAATGCTTCAGATTCCGTAGAAGAAAATAGTTACGGTGGCACCGTAACTATGTTAGAATATTTGTGACAGAGATGTTAGGATTTGTACATACGAACAAAAGCGCGCAATTAGAGCTGATTTTAAATTGTTATTTCTGTGCTAAATAACGACTCCAAAGTTTTTTCTCTATAAAATGATTTGCTCTTAAGTTTTGTAATTAGGGACCATCCATAAAGTACGTCACACATTAAGGGGGGGGAGGGGGTCAACGAAGTATGACATTATGTGACAAGGGGTGGGAGGGGTCCTAAGTTTCGTGACGTCACATTTCTAAATCTAATACATCTAACTTTGATTTGATGTTGATTATATTAAAAATAATTTTAATGGAAATAAAACTAATTTCGGACCTGATGTTTCAATTTAATCATTTCTAGGTGTAAAATTGCAAAATATGTGACGTCAGACTAGGGAGGGGGGGGTCTCACAAGTGTGATCAACTGTGACAAGGACGGGGGAGGGATCAAAAAATCACGAAATTAGTGTGACGTACTTTATGGATGACCCCTTATAGTTCTTTGCTGAACTAGACTTTTGTGCTTTCATAGTTTACTTTCGTTATTGCAGTGATATTGAAAAACGACGTTTTTTTTTAAAAAAAACTAGGAATTTCTTCGTGGGTTTCTTGTGTAATTTTGATCCATATCAACAAAAAACAAAGACAAAACGTTCTCGTTTTCTATTTCGTGCAATTTCTCATTATATAAATTTGAAAAGTAGGCATATATTAATCAGAAAAAAGACCCAATTATGTTTTCTAATAGAACGTATAAAAAAACTTTGGAATCATTATGAGTAGACCGTTACAACGAGCAGTTATAACTTTATGTTCTTCTTTCAACCACCACAACATAATATTTTATTCAGTAAATCAACCGCTCTGCTATTTCCTCACCCATAAGTGCATACAGGAGCCCTTCATCATTCCAGTAATAAGTATATATTACCTCCACAAAAAACTCAGAAATATACTAAAAGAATTTACTATGTTGATAACATTGTTTATAAAAATACGGCACGAAACGTGGTGCGTGTCAACCTATTTGTCACTTTGACAAACTACTTCCTACATGTCATAGCGTATACGGTGACCGGGGGCAGTTGATTTACTGACTAGCGCCTGCACTGTGCCATTAAATCATTGTGTGATTCTTTTTGATTTTTGTTTTAATTTCGTGTTTTCGCTTAGGCATAAGTTATTTTATGGGGCTCATTTGTAGTTTTTTAATAAACGAATGGGATTCGGTCATAATATTTGATGGCTTCATAAATAGAGACTAAAGGTTTACAGGCTTAGATGTAGACGCTGCTAAAGTGGCAACAGTCTCAAAATTAGCGTAGCCGTGATGTTGAGGGCTTTCAGAGTCAGTGCTTCTATTAATTTCTGTTTTGGTATGTGCATCTTGGACGCTGTCAGTTACACTAACTGCATCATGCAGTTCTTTCTAGAAATGCTATTAGTTGAAATCATCCGTAATTTTTTCATTTATCAATCCACCAGTTGAACTTATATTCATAAAAAGAAACGATTTGAAGGCAGATTTTATGGGCTAATTGCAATAATTATCATCCTCATTTACAGCATAGTTCCTTTGTTGAGTAGAGGCCTCTCCTCTTTTGTACCACACTACTAAACTCTTTTTTCGGTTAATATGATGCGGATAAAAAAACAGCTGACACGATACAAATCTCCTTTGTTGGAACATCAAAAGCTGTACAAAATTCAAAGCAAAGGAAAAATTAGGTCACTCTAATAAGAGTGTTATTTCCAGCTTATTTGCACTCCACAATCTTGTACAAGATCAAAATACAATATCTACCGGAACATCGGCCACAGACAATTTGTCATCTGTCAACCTGTACTTTAATTACGGGCTTCTCCTCTCCTCCCTGTCCCGTCTCACCTCCCCGGACACCTTGATTAAATGCGGGGCTATATATAAAGTACGTGGAAATTGGTCATACTTGTCATTTTTGGATTGACGTCCGCTGCAAGGTGACGTCAGCTAGATTAATTTGGTTTTTGGGCTGGAACTGGGGTTAAGATCTTGGAAATTTATTAGGTATTTACCTACGTGTCACCTAGATTTTGTTGGAGTTAATTTCACGCACCTTTCGCTTTACTGGGTGTAGCAGAGCTTTCGAGGAAACTATTCAGGTTATTTTACTCTGTTTATTCCCAACGGTTGAGAGTATTTTTTTTTGGTGCGGCCGCAGGGTACATTGTCCTAACATTAGCTGCTTAATTTTATAATAATTTAATTTTAAGTTTAATCTTAAGGCTACAAAGTTATGGGCCCCTGCTGTGCCAAATAAAATCTTTTTCTTTCTTTTCTTTCTTTCTATGTGTGGCTTTTGAAAATATGTCGTTTGGTTCATCCTATCAACATTCACTACTGAGGTTTAGCCTTTAAATATTAAGGCAGACTCTAATTATAGCTTAGTGATAGTGTAATAATCACCTTTATCTTATAAATGTAGGATCTCACGCGGCATTTCCATTTGTGTATCCATTTTCCACAGGAGAAAATGTCCTACTGCAGCTTTTCTTTTGTGAACACATAATTTGTTCACAATTTAAATATTCTAACCACAACTCTACACTTTCTATGGGCTTACTCTTGAAAATAATTCCACTCGATTGACATTGGAAATATGTCAGTTCGTACTTTTAAATCCCAAAATGTCTAAAAAATTATTATAGATTTGGGATAATTGAAGACAACATGCTATAAAATTGAGGCAACTGTAATGTAAGTAAATTTAGGCTTCTATTTAATATTGGAATTGGATTGGAATTGGTATTAGTTTCAAGAGTACAGAGTACTGATCGACAAACAATCATAAAGTTCATTCACCATTACCGCAAAACAAAAGCAGATATTATTCTCTTTGTGAAACAAAAGCGGTGATGTAACAAATAGTGGCATCGATCATGCCGCGTTACAAATACCGCTATTGGATGCCACGAGACAGTCGAGAGGACTACACGATTGTCATCAGAAATAACATTTGTTGTAACACTTTGTTACTGTATAGTGTTGCTGTTTCCAAGATGTCGGAGATTTGATTCCAGCAGTCAGATATGCTTGGTGGATTGGTTATTCTGTACAGGTGGTAGTTAAGAACTCAAAACATCACCAACACGAAAACGGGCTCTTTTAGTCCTCTCTAAAAATCACTAGATAGTCTAATCACCAATTAGGCAAACATTACGAAATGGAAAAAATTTGAAGAACTCTCTAAATTTGTCTATATAGAAGTCGGAGGTTCCAGCACGAAGTCAGTAATTAAAAATCTTAATTTAAAAAAATCTTTTCATCTTAAGGATATGCCTGACGATATCTAGATATTACTATTAACATGAATAGGCGGAAACAAGCGACATAGTAGCTCATCGTTAGAGTGATGACACGGATTGTCGAAGGTCGTGGGTTTGAATCCCGTTCATGTCTATATTTCTTAATGTTTCCTTAGAAAATAATATTAATATAAGCATTACTTCGCCTTAACATGTTTAATAATCGTTATATACGATCACTGTTTTTTCGACATCTCAGTCGCTACTTTGTCACTAGAAAACAGGCCTTCCCATCGCCACATCAAATAAGATTTATCTCATTCACATGTTATGCAAATCTTAGGTACTGAAAGGAAACTGTCACGAACAGTGCAACAGGGCCATAGTCACTCAATTCCCACATTCAGCTATTAGTCGCAGTTCCTCGGGTACGGAGCGTGCGTAAGCAAGACTAATTATTTTCTAAACGCCGCCTGACGTTACGGCTAAATACACTGTACACTGTACTAAATTTATTTCACGGCACGTCAATTAACCTGGGCTTGAAATATAAATCATTCGTGTTCGGTCGTGCCCATTTGCTAAACGAAACAAATAAGAACAGTAAACCAACTGTGGATGGAATGAGTTTTCGACTTCATACGTTATTATTTCATTCCTATTGAATATTGAATATTGAAATTGTTTATTTCAGACCAAGCACACAGATGATACAAGTTCATATTATGTTCATAGTAGGTGAATACCTACTTATAACTATGTTAGTAGAATTCGAAATATTTATTGTTTTGGACATGCATGAGTGACTACTGCCTCAGGATTTGGCTGTCTACTCTCTCCGCTACCACCATCAGAAACACGTTGGTGCTACCATTTACCCGAGACCACAGGGACGCCGTTCTTTTGAGAAGTACCGCCTGGAAGCCATCCGTGCTGTGGTTGACGAACATGCTGGAGGCACTGCACCGCTATGGGAACCCCAACAGTCTCCTGAACGCGTTATTATACTGGACGCGCAGAGCATTATAGGCTTTTTTTGTGTAATTAGTCATTAGTCATAATTATAAGTCTACCTATTTCAATTATCTGAAAAGTATTTGAAACTTTACCTCTTCAGATGAAAAGTATTACGTAAGTCTCAAAATTTACAATTTGAATACTTTAATACTTTCTCTTAAAAAATAACACTGGAATGATTTGTATTTTGCAAGCGCACAAAGATATACTACATAAAAAATAACTTTACTTGATTTTGCAAAACGTTTGAGATTATACACTTTTCATGCGCAGAAGCGACTTCTTCGTCTTATAATATGTGGTTGATGAACAACCTAGTGTCATAGTTTAAACAACCCATAGGCATCTGACATGGCTTTACACACTCATCGAGAACATCTCTCAAGTGTGTTGGTTCACCTTTTAAAGCAGTGATAATTAATTTCTATAACGCACCTGACTTTATTACTAGACTATCACTGCTCTAATATTTGACATAAAGTATATTCCAGGATTTCGAACAACACTGTAATGTTCAAAAAGTGAGTCCATAAACTTCTGGATCTCCAAGAAATCCATTTACTTGCAACATATTTTACGTGTAATAAGAAGACGGCCTTCTGAAACTCCTTACAACATGATTCGTACTCATGCGCAACTTTGTCGCGATGTCGCGTCACGTCGACAAAGCATTTGATTTATCGACGCTATAGTAAGAACATTAGTGCTTCTATATTTGAATCGATTTGGTTCGTTCGAATTTGTGGCAGTAAGAATTGATGTCATCGGTAGTTTGGGATACCTTGCGGTGCCAAACGGTAGACCTTTCGATATTTGTAAGTAGGAAATACATATTGAATTGGGAATGATGATGATCTTTGTGGGTCAACTTCGGTCGCGGCTATTATTTCAACTCTGTATACATAATTGTTGCTCGTGTGCCCTCGTTGGAATTAGAAATAACAAATTGATCACACTAGTTAGAGAATGGGCCTAACATTGAATGCTACTCAAGTAATGATATTTAAAAGATATCTGCTCTATACCAATTCTTGTAAATTTCCGTTTCTTAATCTGGCATTTTCCGCTCAAGCACCAAGAGTCAAAGTTGACAGAATTTTTAAAGCCGTTTTATTACACTGTACGACTCCGAGACATCTGATATAAATACATAGTTTAATAGCACCAGAACCATAGTAGTCTCATCGAGTTCTATTTCATCTCAACAACACCAAAACTTGTACAAAGCTCATATTTAATCCACGTCTTTCATCCCAACGTCATCTTTAACATCCCATAAACCGCTCCCTCACCATCACCTGACCGACAATACTTTTCTGCTAAACGCTTTAAGCGCTTTATAATTTACAGTGCTCGTAAACTCATGTCCGCTTTTAAGTCTATATGAAATAGTGGAGTTTTGACGTAGGAAAGCGCTGCAGCGCCCATCATTCAGCGGACAACATCAAAGGATGAGTGTTCATTGCTCGTATGATTGTTTATTTTGTATACTTTGTTGCGTTGATGGAGCAATGGAGTTGAAATGAGGTGTGATTGAAAATTGTATATTGTCTGGTTCGTTGAAAATATGTGTTATAAAAATGAGTAATGTTTTTAAATTCAGGCTGTCTGTCTCTGCTTCTTCTCTATCTACAATACGAGGGTTCTTAAAACACCAAAAGCTAACAAGATACAATATTTTGCCTTCTTAAAAGGGCGTGAAGGGTAGGCCTGTTCAATTAAATATATATAAATGCCGGTATCATCATCATACCAGCAGATATCCGTCCACTGTTGGATTTTTCATAGAAACAACACCTTCCAGCTTATTAATAAACAGAGCAATTTCATCTACTATACATATAAACTTATCATTAGCAAAACAACTGCAGAACTCCAAAACAAAATCACAAAACTCCCAGAACAGTTTCCCAAAAGCCCCCTCCACATTTCC
The DNA here is from genome assembly GCA_935421205.1 of Xylocampa areola. Lineage (NCBI taxonomy): Eukaryota > Metazoa > Arthropoda > Insecta > Lepidoptera > Noctuidae > Xylocampa > Xylocampa areola. The sequence continues at coordinate 20,349,873 of OW285208.1, forward strand.
TACTCCACGCATCCAAGAACCCGTCAGTAAATATCTCAGTCACCTGCCGTCCTAAACAAGACTTACCGTGAAGACAGATTGCTCAGTCTCTTCCTAGGAATGTCCACCACCTGGTCGTGAAGTTCTGCCTGTAAATCTTTCTGGTATGAATGTGGAGCCTCGTAAATGGATTATGTTTGAAGTGTTGAATGTTTGTGCTGGACACTGAGCTGTTTAGACAAAAGAAATATGGGAGGTGTGTGCTAGTTTTTGAAACATTGTAAGATTTCATTGTTTTAATATATAAAGTCAGTGTCTAGTCAATCCAAACTTAAACCAGTTTGACTCGCGACATCGCCGCGGCCTCAGCTCATGACTAAGGGCTCCGTTCGAGTTCGAAACTAGTCGGGCAATCCCGAAGAATGCAAGTGAGTAATAACCGTTGAACAATAATTAATCCAAACAAGTTGTATTTTTACAGCTTTCCCAAATCAGTCATTGTTATTTCTTTTATACTCTGGTACTACAGCTGCAGATCACTCAATGGTTAACTGCAGCTCTTTAAAATTCAAATATAACATTTTTTATTTAAATACACCAAATTACAGGCAATTAAAGATTAATCTTTGAAAAGCATTAACGCATGCTTAGCAAAGTTTAAAGTTATAATATTAAATGGAAAAGAATACGGTCGTGAGAAGGATTTGAACCTGCGCCTCCCGGATAAATACTCCAGGCACTCTGACCACTAAGCTATCTCGACTCCATCCGGGAGGTGCAGGTTCGAATCCTGCTCAAGACCGTATTCCATTTAATATTATAACTTCAGATTACAGGTACATGAGATACATCAAAGCTAGATTCACGCTTACCTAATGCATACTTCTATACACAAACGCCATTTTCTAAACTATGAATATATATTCTACTTTTACAGACGTGCTTATGTCTTCGTTTTCTAATTTAGCATATATTGAGACTGATATACTTTTACGAATCACCATATTTTAATTATATCTTTCTTTTTTATACAACAATACACAAGTAAAAGCTATAAATACTGTATCAATACCATAAAAAACTCAATAATTCGATTCCTCTAAATAAATCCACACAACGTTCAAGTAAACACCAGAATCCAATGTTTCCACCATTCAGCCCCAACACCTCTGAAGGTATTCACGCTCCCCCGGCCATGGTGTCTGCCTACCCCGCAGCCGCTGTATGACGCAGATTGTCAGAATAACAATGGGCGAGGACAATGCGCCGGTGGGCGAAACAACCGGACTCTTTGTGGTGGAACAAAGAGTAGTTGGGGAGAAAAGGCAAATAATTGATCTGACGGGATTTTTTTTACAAGAAAATTTTATAATGGGCCTTATTTAGTCACATTAATTATATAGATGGCTATAGCATACGATTGAAGTAATTCCAAATCTTAAATAGTTCTTTAATAACGGTCCATTTGTATATTCCATTTTTTATGGAAGATTAATACTTTCTTTCTTGCAAAAGAGGATATGAATTTTGGACAATAGGAAAGCTTTTATGTCATCCTGATTTGAAATACTGATGATCTTGACGCCTTGTGATTTACCTTCGTCATTATTAATTCATTTCATTTCATATCCTGCTTCTGCCTCTAAGAGGCTACACAGTCGTAGGTACAATTCAGTAAACGAAAATCGATAGTACAATACTTCATCCCTAATGTTTAGACGAGCATAGTTGAAAGGTGGTGGAATACCTTCACAGATACAATGAGAATGGTTTAATACGACGATTTGACCCTCCACCCTATTGTTGTGCTAAATGTTATTCTTAAATGAATAGACCACTACTATTAAGTACGCTATTTACTCTGTAATAAGGTGCAGTTTTGCGTGGCTGGTTGGAGTTGTACGTCATAGAGAAGTTTCCCATTTTTCTTGTTGGAATAGTTATTAAAGTAAATATGCTTTCCTTTGAAGGTGCTCTGCTGGGCGAAACGAAGTAGTTTTATAAGAACGTCTAGTAAAATGTTTTCTACCATCATATTTTATAAATAGCTTTAGAGTTTATGAAAGTAAGTAACACAAGAGAAGCATACGGGCAAGAGACTGATGATGATGATAATTAATGCTAAAGTGATGAGATCGTATCTTAGAGGACCAGACGGGAGACGCCTTCTGACTAAATATCGAACAAATTTGCTCGCCACTTTTGACGAGAGCTGAGGTAACACACAAGCACAAAAGAACTTGTACCAAAGCGTAAATAGCTCTCGTCATTACATTAACAGTATTAAAATACATAAAAAAATATACACAAACAAAAAATTGTGTTACACACAATTACAATCGTGTACTATCACTGTAACCATACTGGTAAAAGGTACCTTTATATGATTGGGAATTATATGCAAGTGGCGAGAGGGGTACGCCCGCTAAAACTGCTCCAGTACTCATTCCTTCAAGGATCGTATTCAAGATCACAGCGGACTGACTTAAACATCTGTCAGTTTTTTTTTTCGTTAGAGCTGTCATCATAGTAAAAGCGGAACACAGTTCCCTGATGACACTAGGGGACCCCTATCACCATTATAAAATTCGACAATCATATTTAATGTTCACAAAGACAAATTTATGATCAATGTCGAATGACGGCGCGATTGGCGCAGTGGTCGAGAGACTGGGTGCTGCGTTGCGTGTCGCAGGTTCGATTCCTGTACGGAGCAAATATTTGTGTGACCTACAGATAATTGTTTCGGGTGTGTGTGCATGTGAGAGTATATGTCTGTAAACGTACCCACGATACAGGAAGAAATTCCTAGTGTTGGGCAACGTTTTTCTAAGAGAAAAATAAAAACATTCTCAACCTCGAGTCATCAAATATTGGATTAGACATTTTTATATGAAGTTACATCAAATAAACAAACGAATCGATTGTCTTTATATAGTTTTTTATAATTATTAATGCGTAAGATTTAGCTATGCAATCAGGGAACCAGTTGTTTAGATAGTTGTGTTACGTAAATATCGACTTTACTACTAATAAACATAAGGTATGTATGTGATATTACAACGTAAATATTTTTATTGCAACGTTCACTTGATTTATTGGCAAGGTGCTGCCGAAGTTAGGGTACAGTAACGAAATTAGGTCATAATTTTTTAAATAATTTATCCATACTAATATTATAAATGCGAAAGGAACTCTGCTTGTTTGTTCGTTTGTTACCTTTTTACGACTAAACGGCTGAACGAATTGTAATGAAATTTGGCAAGGAGATATACTGTAACTTGGGGAAGGACATAGGCTTCCTTAAATCGTGCAGACGAAGTCACGGGCACCAGCTCGTTATTTATATGTAGGTCTGCTTTTTTCATAATAAATTTTATTTTGTTTGGCTAATGTTGGTAGAAATTGGGGTTTGAAAATTTATGGAAATGCCAGAAATGTTAAGTGAGTTGGTGATCACAAGAAGAGAAACAAAGAAAAATAATGAAAGGATTTATTTTGAATCAGCACATGTTATATGTATTATATCTTATTAAATTGGGATAAGGGCAGGGGGCACGGATCGGGATACGCTTGCCTTGTCATAAGCGAAGCATAGATTAAGCACGCAGTGTAATGGCGCCGAGTGGATGAATTTTAAGAATTTGTATTCGTTTATCTCGTGTATGACAAGTGAAATTGGTTGACTAAGCATGCTTCTCACACCTCGTACGCAACGCTCCGGCCGTATTTTTTTAAGGTCCGTGGGCAGGTGGATGGTGGTGATAATATAATGTCTCATAGCTATGATTAGCTTAGAGCAATTTGGTAGCCATTAAAGCCTTCATGGCGGTTTACATATATTTATTATTATTAGGTTAAATAATACCTGACCGAAAACTTTTTCTGCACAGCAAAAATTATTGTATTTCAACATTCTTGAAATCCGGAAATAGACTCGCCACCTTAATAACAGCACTGGATAAATGTGAGAGTAAAACTGTTTTCAACTCCGCCTACCCCCACTGGGAATACAGCAGTAATAATATGTATCATCCATCAAAAATACTGGTATATATATATATCTACCAATCTTTCCTTTAGCATTAATTTTAAAATTCATGCGGAACCATTACGTGTTTAAAAATCGAACATGTAATTACATCTCACATAATTCGACGCTAGATCAACAAACAGAACTGCGCGGGCGCCGTTTTATTTGTTGGTTTTACATTTTTTTATTCGGTACACGTGTGTTAGTGTACCGACATTATCGGATATTGTATGTTTAATTTACGCGAATATTTTCAACTTTTTTGGTGTGAATCTTTATAAGTCGAGGCCCGTTGCGACGTCTCCGTAATTGTCCACCCCAACCCTTGCCCGTGCCAGCCCGCGTCGCTGAGCCTGTAGCTTTAAATCCGTCCCTTAATGATAATAATTTGAATCCGATCCAGTCAGTCCCTTGCTGTCCTCCCACCAGCGACGCCCTACGCCGAGGCTACCCCGTAGGAGGTGCCCTTAGCGTGTTGTCGCTTAGTTTATAAGTTAATGCCCTGGCTGGGGGCTTTAAAATTATTAAGGCAACTACAGGAAAGCCCGGTTAAGCTGTCGACAACATCCTTAGGTTCCATCCCAGGTTGACCTGCGAAATGCCATACACAAAAAAAGGTTATCAGAGAATTTTAGTAATTAAAATAAAATATTTTTGTTACTAGTTTGACTCGCGACATCGCCGCGGGTTCAGCTCATGACTAAGGGCTCCGTTCGAGTTCGAAACTAGTCGGGCAATCCCGAAAAATGCACGTGAGTAGTAACCGGTGAACATTAATTGATATAAAATAAAATACCTCATCTTTCTAGAGTTGGCATATTGCCTATACATATTCTCTAAGAGAATAGGTATAGGCAATGAACGCAGTTGTAAATCCATATTTCACCAACGCTGCTTATGCTGCTATCAAGTTCCATGTAATAGTTCGTGGGGCTATTGCTATCAACCAACAGCACAGAAAAGCTACTGTGCTTGACCCGGAAATAGAACCCAGGACCTCGTGCTCAGCAGAAACACTTGGGACCAACGAGGCAGTAATAATAGCGAAAATATTTATTAGAAAAATAAAATAAACTGACTTGACAGATAGAGATAACCCCCCGCCAGTGACCAAGGCACATAACAAACATAAAACTAACATAAAGTACAACATATTTTGGAAAGCTTAGGCAGACTCAGAATCTGCATCCTGATATTTTTTCTTACCGCATAAATTAAAAGCGTTAGAACTCACTACGTCTGCATTAATGTTAATATTTTCGTGTGATATCGTCTTCAAATAATTTAATATTAATTACTATTTTTCAAGGAAACAGAAAAATTATAGGCACGAACGGGGCTTGAACCCAAGACCCGACCGTGACACTCCGTGTCATCACTCTTCCAACTAAGCTACCGTGTCGTTGTTCGAGTCTATTAAATTTCAAACATTACTATATATAAATTTTATTTCATCAACTCCCTGCCCTTATCCCAATTGATTTGGGGTCGGCGCAGCATACCTATATCTGGCATGCTGCTAAAGTTTTGGCTCTGTTTTATGACCGGCTGCCTGCCTGACGTCAACCCTCTTTGGGAACGCTGTTGTTGGTGGTAACCGCCACCGCTATGGCCTGCTTTTATCTAGCTACAACCAAATGTTATCCATGCGCCAGGTTCTGATGTTATCCTAATATCACACTCCACTAACCGGACTAACTATGTATGAATATTATATATTTTTATAAAATAGATTCAAACACTTTTCTCCTTGTCAGTACCGGTGAGAAGTGAAAGTATATTACGGCGAGAGCGGGGGTAACAGGACGTGCGGGGGGGCGGTGCGCCAATTGCGCTGATTGCTTCAATTGCTACCAATAAGCGCAGGCGCACGCGAGAGGTAACGCTTCGCACCATGACCTGCCTTATTGAATGGAGATAACGTTCTGTTGAGAGTATTACATATTGTTTATGGTTTTTGTACAAAATATTATCACAATACAGAAATGAAGGCTTTCATACATAAATATATACAATACAAATACAATAAGGGTTCTCATAAGTTGGTTGTTTGATTGGTCTCGTGACTGCAGGCGCGGTTGCTTAACGCAAGGATTTGAGTTCGATTTCCGGGTCAGGCTAAGTATTATCGTTTTTTTTTTGATAAGAAATTCCCCAGTTGCAGCACGTAACTGCTGGATAGTGTTCAGTAGATAGCAATAAGTTCGCCCACCTACTTGGTATTACCATGGTGCTTAAAACGGCATCTGTGAAAGGTCTATAAGAACACACCTCTGTCTAACCTTTCAGCGAAAACAAGCGTGATGCCATGCTATTTTATACTGTCATGAATTAACAGTTTCTTGGTAACTGAATTGATGGCAATGACGTCACCAAACACGTATTGAAATGTGGAAAAAGAATGGAATAGCGAGCAGAGGTCGAGATGACTTAGCGGCCAAGGCCCGGATAAATACTCCAGGCGAGTATTTATCCGGGCGGCTCAGCTCGCAGGTTCGAATCCTGCTCACGGCCGTATTTTTTTATTTATTTAATATTATAACTTTAGAGTTCGCTAAGCATGCGTTAATGCTTTTCAAAGATTTATCTTTAATTGTTAAGGTAATTGCATCTTAACGACATTGTTAAATTGCTAAGTTGGTCGTGTCGGTTCGGTCACCTGTATTACATACCTCGGACCAGATTCAGGAATTTGTTGGAAATAAACTGTTTAAGTTATAATATTAAATGAAAAAAGAATACCGTCGTGAGCAGTACTCCAGGCGCTCTAAACACTAAGCCATCTCGAACTCTGCTTACCACCGCGAAACCTACATCCATATTTTAACACGTCTTGTGGCGACGTCATTGCTATCAATTCAGTCCCTATACAAGAATCTTTCTCATGTTTTATAGAATGAAAATACTTAGTTCCTTTAATAAAAAAGAAATATCTAGTATACGTAGCAAGCACACTTAAAACAATTAAAAAAATAATTAAACAAACCCGACTGCACTGAAAATAAGATGAAAACAAATCTATATCCGTTAAAAAAAAAAACAACATTTTAATTGTTTTAAATAGACTGCCTCGTTGGTCTAGTGGTCCCAAGCGCGACTGCTGAGCATGAGGTCTCGGGTTCGATTCCCGGGTTGGGCAAAGTGTTATTGAGTTTTTCTGTTAGAAAATTCTCAGTAGCAGCCCCGGGTTTGTAATAATACCCGGTAGATGGCAATAGGCTCACCACCTATTACATGGGACTTAATAACAGCATTGGTGAAATGTCGGTGTACAACTGTGTACATCTCTGCCTACCCCTTCGGGGAATACAGGCGTGATGCTATGTTTTTATGATGCTATGTATGTTTTAAATTAGAAGAAGAAGAAAGAAAAATATTTTATTTGATCACAATACCACGAGACACATCATAAACTTTTTAGTTTTACTAATCATAGATCAGCGTTCGTTAAACGTATTTTTTGTAGTTTGTGTCGAAATTTGGAATTTACTGGTTTTTATTAAATACGCATATTGTTTGAATCATCTGTAACAGGCGCTAAGGCCAACGATGATGATATTGTGATAAAAAATTAAAAATAATTCTTCCCTCTCTTTTATATAAATAAATAATCCTTTATTTACAAGAAATGTGGTTACATAATGGTGTTAAAGTAATTATAGTCTTATCACATTCTACCATAACAATGGTGCGTAAATATGTCAATGTTAGAGAAGATATTTATTTATACAATTTATTGATCATTTAACTATATTGACTCGTAATTAAATTATTTAATTAATGTCAAAATTTATGCCGTGAGAAAACATTCTAATGAGAAAAAGAAAAAATGTGAATACTCTATTATTGTGTTGCAATGTCAATGAGTTAAGTTAGTAAGTTAAGTTTTTAGTCGCCATACTTGTATATTGTTATTGCCTCGAATGTTAAAATCCATCAAGCAGTTTAAACTGCAAGGTGTGCCAAAAAAATTAACATACATACATACACTCGAAAAACATAACCCTCATTCTAGAGCAGTCGGGTAAAAACCTCATAAATGAACCTTCCTCTTCATTCAATATGCACTTGTACTTACGACCGCGAGTTATACCTTTATATGCGCAGGAGAGTGCAGAGGTCGACGCCCTCGGCGGACATGCCCAATTGCTCTACAATAAAGGTGCGTTTGCCTCGTGACCTGCCTTGAACTTCGATAGTACCTTGATCGAAATTGAATAGGAGAGAAATAATACATTACAATTTTCTGTATTCAGGAATAATTAACGCATGTATGAACATATGTATGAACGTGGACGAAGCCAAAGGCACATGTAAGAATCGTAGCAGGTAGCAATTTGCAGTATCTGCCTACCCCCATGGGAGAACGGCGTGAGTTTATGTATGCATGTATGTGCCAAAATTATTTGTACCAAAATATTTAATTATATTTTTTTACCTCTCCCTGAGGGGAGCTTTCACTTTTAACCTTAATTATCTCTCCTTCAGCAGATCTTCTGGTAGATATTTCCTTATAAACTAAGCATTACTTTTTTTAGTTTTATTTATTAACTTGTAAAGCGTCCGTGCATAAATTATAAAAAATAAGACGACATACAATAGACATCTTACTGTTATGACGTCTATAGACGTCTAGTGCCACTCAATCGGTTAACAGATGTTTGGTAAAAAGAAATGAGATAGATTTATTTATTTTTATTTGTATCTAAAGTTTGTAGCCAAATTGCAGAAGAATTTTCTCACGCAATAGAAAACTGATGTTGTTCCTTCATTTTACATTACTTTCCTTTGACATTTGACTCAGTCACTACATTGACTACTTGGAACTCGATGATTTTGGCCCTTAGATTTACATCCTCAATATAAAACTTTGATGTAATACAGACATCAAACATATCAGTATCTGCTTCCATAATTCATAAATGAGAAATAATGACTGAATTCAAAACTAAACCGGGGTCGGCGCAATATGTTGTTCCTGTCCAAAGTCAAAGTCGAAGTCAAATCATTTATTTCAATTAGACCCTTTACAGGCACTTATGAATTGTCAGAAGCTAGTTGCCACGTTCCAAAGTGTAGATTCCTATGGAGAAGAACGGGCAAGAAACTCCATGGTATTTTTTTATAATTCCATTCTCCTCTATCAGTCTTCAGGTTATCGTTCACTCTCTTTTCATTCATATCATCTTTCATACAATCAACCAATATTTTCTGTCTAATATTATAAAGTCTGAAGTACCTCTTAATACAAAACAGATTTTTTGTTTTTTTTTTATTATAACCTCTCCCGGGAAATTATTCCTATACAAACATGTGATTACAGAAATTGCGAGTAATTTGCCGTAATTCATTGAAGAGTTTAATTGTCTATCTCCAAAGATCTTCATCAAATATTCACCAAATTAAATGGGACAACCTCTGGACAATACTCTATTAAACACAAAAAAAAATATAAATCGAGTCACAATTGACGACGATATCCCTGGACATAGGTACATAGGAAAAGAAAAAGACGAATTGAGAACCTTCTCCTTTTTGAAGTCGGCTAAAATAGAAAGCACTGTGTCGACGACTGTACTGATCAATGAGTCAGGTCTTCCACCTTTTATTGTCGCTTTCATATCGCGGTGTCCGGTTGCCATCCGGGACAATTGGACTGATAGACAGAAAGACTTATACGATACCAAAGGATATTGGACTGTATTACAAAGTTGCAAGGTTGAGTTTGAGCTGGGAAGTGTAGGAAAGGTCTAATCGAGGGAATTTATATGTGGCTGGCTACCTTTGTTTTGTGTTGGAGTTCACTGATGAATTGTGATGAATGTTTATAGGTAGTTATGAATGAAAAAAGCTAAATGTACTCAAAAACCAAGTGAATATCTAAGGATACTGAACCCGTATTAATATTTTATATTCATATGAGCCTATTCATCGGTTGAGACAATTCTTATAATTATCATAAATGCTAGGTATGTTTTAACGATGTAAAATGAAAACCATTATTTAAATTCTAATCTTCAACGTACAAGCATAGGTATCTACCTATTACCAGTATTCTCGTCATATTTATATTTCAGCAAAGTTACTCGTACCTATTTGAAAAACACAACTGCAAAAATAAACTCATTTTTATTGCAAACAGCCAAATAACTCAAACACTTGACCACTCTAACGTAATACTAACTTTTATCTAACTACCGATGAAAGATTGGAAATTATACGATAATAGTTCTACATTTGTCGTACATTACTGCGATAAATAAGGTATGGAGAATTCTGTTGGAAACATAAGCAGCAATGTAAGTTGAAATCAACGTATAGTCACTTTTAGGGGAGATTAGGGTAAGAATGTAGAGGTCCGGTAATAGTCAAAGTTAGTTTTTCATAGGCCCACTAATGTTCACGTTTGATGAACGACCACAGAGTGACCACATTACCGTTACACAAGAATTTACGAATATTACAGTTTATGAAATTTGGTGCGCTAAAAGCGAAGTTTCTCTTGAGTGTCCGAAAGTACTTAGTAGTAAGTAAGTACCTGATATTTCAGTAGATATTTTAGTCACTTCGAAAATTAGCTTTTCTTTGAGTAAAGTCTCGGCTAAAAATGTTCACTAATAAAACTACAAGCAATTTAGGAGATATATTATAAAGATTAAAAGCGCATTCCTTTAATGATATATTGTTAATAATTAGTATCAAACGACGGCACGCTGATAGACTAATGGCTAATGATACAGTTGAAACAAAATGGAGGACATTAAAAAAGTTGAACGACATTGTGTTCCTTTTTTAATTATTGTCGTGACAACAACTGTGTGCGTGAAAAGAATAAAAACTGAAAAGATACCCAGAAGAAACTCCGGAATGTGAATGATATGATATAACTTTTATATATTAGGAGTAGGTACCTATGAGATTCTTGAATAAATAAGCTAAAATGATAGCGCGGTTGGCGCAGTGGTCAAGAGAACGACTGCTGCGTCGTGTGTCGCAGGATCGATTCCTGCACGGAGAAAAGTATTTGTACGATCGATAAAAAATTACTCCGGGTCTGGGTGTGTGTGCATATTGTGCATGTTGTGTCTATAAGGTTTTTATTTGATCATAAATGAGAACTGAAGGGAAGTCGTGGTGGCCGAATGATTACGCACGCGCGTCTTGAACTACTCGTTGTGGGATCCAAACAATATAACTTTTTCAATGTGATTGTGATATGTACTTTCTTAGTTAATCTAAGACATCACAGACATACGGTGACGGAGAACATTATGAGGAAACCTGGACTTAATAGTCTGAAATCGCCAACCTGCCGTGAGCTAGCCTAGAGATCAATGCTCGTGCCTTCTCTGTATGAGAAGAGGCCCTTACCCAGCACTAGAACAGTTATGGGCTGGTTATGTTATGTTAAATGAGAACAATTTAGATGAAGAAAGTATTAGCAAAATATGTATTTTTTTCAAGATAAATCTTTGAAACGCATTAACGCATGCTTAGCGAACTTTAAAGTTATTATATTAAATGGGAAAAGAATACGGTCGCGAACAGAATTCGAACCTGCGCCTCCCGGATAAATACTCCAGGCGCTCTGACCACTAAGCCATCTCGACCCCTTAGAGGTGGCCATCTCGACCTCATATCACTTTTTCCATTTTGTCTGCGCAGTATCTACGCCTGATGCTTTTCTAATAGCACCAAGTTTGCACATTTAAAAAGTGCTATTACTAACAAGAACTAATTTACTTTTTTACTTACACCCACACACTTTTGATTTTTTCTGTTCTAATTTGTACACGACTGCGTCCACATCTAAAAATCTGAAAATCATTGTAACCCATATACAAAATTCGGAAAATTAAAGATATCTGTGAAGAAACTGAGGTTTTTGATTAAAAAACTTCCAAATGTCCATTATCAGACATTAATTGGCGACCGTGACAGGACGAATTTGCAAAATTCGGATTGACTACGAAGACAAAGAATTCTCATCAAAAGGAAATCAACCAAAGAATCATCGTGGAGGACTACAGACGCAAGAACACTATTATAAAAGACAACTAAGCCAGCCAGGTCGGTCAGCAGAAAGCGCCGCGCCCAGCCTTAGCTTTTACGACGTCACGTCGATGTTCACCGTCAGCCTGCCATGCTAGTTCGAGGATTCTGTCAATATCTGTGAGCAGCTCGTGTACCTATCAGTGCCACAGCCACCAGCGAGACCAGTGCAGCCAGAATCAGCCGTCTCGCCTATCAGTTAAGTGCCATTCCCATAGTGTACCCTAGTACCTAAACCATATTTTCCTATCAAAAAGGTCACTGTTTGGTACATTCCACAAGTGTATTTCATTAGTTTAACAAACTATCTAGTTATCATAAAGCTTATTTCAAGTATACAACCAGTAAATATAATAAAATAGTAAAATTAAAATCCATAGTTTAGTGTCAACTACCTACGTAATCATTTTTTTAAGTTGTTAATTCGTTAAAATAATAGTTAATTCATTAAAATAAGTTCATAAATACATAATATTTGAGTATCTAAACACTAATTAGTAATTACAATCCCGATATTTTCGTTCTACTAGGTAATCTGAGGCCCTAAACTTAGTGGTCGCCCTTCCAATAGTTCGTGTCATTATTCTAGTTCATATTATTTCAAATATTTTCGGCCGACTATTCCAGGAACTACGTCGCCGCCGCCTGACGGTGCTGGCTACCGCTAGCCGTGTTCGGGTGACGTCGGCGCCACGTCAAGCCGCCACCGCGTGGCTGCGTCCGGGTCCAGGTGCCGCCGAAGGAGTATCAGATAAGACTTCAAACATATAACTTTATTCCTTCATTTTGCATTAGTGTGTTACCGTTTAGATTACTCAATCAACAATTATATTTTATTTCTAAGGTTCTCAGTGCTAGTTTATCGTTTGCTATTAATAATCAATAAACAAGATGTCTTTGAGCGAAGATAAGGACAGTAATGCAAAACAATTGAAAGAACTCTCTGCTAAACGTAGCTCGGTCAAAGGTCGCTTAACGAAATTTAAAAAATATTTAGATATAATATGCTCTTCAAAATTAACAAAAACCCAAGTTAAAGAGTTAGAAATTAGTATTGGCAAAATACGAGCTATGTCTAGCAGATTCGATGAACTACAGGTTCAGATTGAGGTCATTAATTGCGATAATATGGACTCTGAGATAGACGAACGTGATGAAATTGAGCAGATCTTTACTTCACATCTTGCAATTGCTGAAGAGCAACTTGATAAGTATAAAAATACTTCCAACGAATCTGATTTGCCGAATTCATCACAATGTCATCACGATCAGTCATCTCAATGTCATCATGTTGATTTTAGATTACCACAAATACAAATTGCAAAGTTCGATGGCGCGTATTTCCGTTGGCTTGAGTTCCGAGATACCTATTTGTCGCTTATTCATAATAATGAGCGTATCAAGCCCATTCATAAATTCCATTATTTAGTATCGTATCTGGAAAATGAAGCCGCGCGAGTTATTTCTAATTTAGAGATTTGTGAAAATAATTATAAAACTGCATGGCAGCTGTTGTGCGATCGTTACGATAACAAGCGCCAACTTATAAACCAACACCTCAATTCATTGTTATATTTTGAATCAACACAGCAACACCACAAACGTGAATCAGACAAATCACTGAGGTTTCTAGTTGACCACGTAACTAAAAACTTGCGAGCATTGTCAAGCTTAGCTAAACAAGATGAACTGCTTGACATGATAATTATTAAAATTCTCATACCAAAATTAGATAATCGTACTGCTATGAAGTGGGAAGAACATCGTAACGGTTTGTCCGAAGTCCCCGCTCTAAAGGATTTCAATAAGTTTCTAACTGATCGTGCTGATGTGTTAGAAACTATGTATCAAAACAAGTCTGATATACCCAAGGCGACACAATCACGCCAACATAATAATAATTCTCGTGGTACTAAATCCTTTTCATCTACAGTTCAGAATACCGGCTCTGTCACTAAGCAGTGCGTTGTCTGTAAGGGTGACCACTGGATATACGACTGCGCTACTTTTCTAGCGAAGAGTGTTCAGGAACGACAAGATGAAGCATTTAAGTTGCACTTATGCTCCAATTGTTTACGAACTGGGCATCGTGCACGTGATTGCAAGTTGGGTCCCTGTCGTGAGTGCAAGCGTAGGCACAACTCACTCTTGCATTTACCTAATTCTAATAGTACTAGTACAAGTAATGCTAGTACAGTCAGCAGCAATAATACTAACACAGATCACGGTTCAACTGAAATATCAGTCAATAATTCGATTAATGATAATTTTATAGAAAATCACATTCTTTTGTCAACAGCTATGGTTAATGTTATCAATCCTCAAACAAACAAACAATTTCGAGTGCGTGCTTTATTAGACTGCGGAAGTCAGTCCTCATTCGTAAGCCAGTCACTCATGAATAAGCTATCATTACAGGTATGTGCTATAAATACTATAAATGTTATTGGTATAGGCAACAACTTAGCAGAACATATAAACAAAAGTTGCATTGCCCGATTAAATTCATTTAACAATGACTATAGCGTCGTACAGTCGTTTTATGTATTGAACCAACTAACAGGTACTATACCTAAGCAAGCTATAGATATTAGTCAATTAAATATTCCAAGAAACCTGCAGTTAGCTGATCCTAATTTTAATCAGCCTTCGGCTATAGACGTCTTGATAGGTGCGGACCTATTTTGGGACCTATTAGGATGTGATCAGCTAGCATTAGGTCATAACATGCCCAAGCTACGTAGCTCAAAGCTAGGTTGGCTCGTTGCCGGCCCTATTTCTCCAAGTTTAAGGAATCATTCGTCACCTACAAAAATTCCGTGTCATGTTTTAATCAGTGATAGTGACGAATGCAATAATTCCAATATTAATTCTCAATTAACTAAGTTTTGGGAACTGGAACAGGTTCCAGATAAGCAATATTTTAGCAAAATTGAGCAGGCATGTGAGGACCATTTTTACCGTAATACTTACCGTTTACAATCGGGTAAATTTTGTGTTAGGCTGCCCCTTATTGATTCTCCAGATTGTTTAGGAGATTCTTATGCAATGGCTAAGAAACGATTGTTGTATTTAGAAAAACGTTTCCGTAAGAATCCAGAATTAAAGTTACAATATTCAAATTTCATTCAAGAATATTTAGAGCTAGGCCATTTAGAGGAATATTTAACCATTAATCCCGTTCCATCCTATTATCTTTGCCATCATGCAGTGTTTAAACAAAACAGTGAAACGACAAAGACTCGTGTTGTCTTTGATGGATCGGCACGAACTTCCTCAGGTTTCTCTCTGAATGACCTACAAATGGTCGGTCCCAATGTTCAAGACTCAATCTTTTCTATTTTGATTCGGGCTCGTCAGTATAAATATATTTTGACAGCTGATATTGAAAAATTCTTTAGGATGGTTGAATTAGATGAAAAGGATCGTAATTTACAATTAATACTTTGGAGAATTGATGAGTCCAATCCTATCAAAACTTTACGTCTAAAAACCGTAACTTATGGTCTCGCAAGTGCTACATATTTGAGCACCAAATGTCTGTCAGTATTGGCAGAAGATTGCGATGACGAGCTGATAGGTAATATTATTAAACACGACCATTATGTCGACGATTTGATCACTGGGTCCAACAACGAGTCCGAATTATTATACATTCAACGCAAGGTATCGGACACTCTAAGATCTGGTGGGTTTAAACTACGTAAATTCAGATCGAATTTACCAAGCATTTTATCATCATCAGTCATTGATCAAAATGATAAGGTTAGTTTAAGTGAATCCACTAATACTTTAGGATTAAATTGGAATCCTAAAACCGAAACCCTTCAAATATCGATTGAGATTCCGAATAAAAATGATGTAGTTACCAAGCGATCTATACTGTCTGCATCATTCAAGATTTTTGATCCTCTTGGAATTCTCAGTCCATGTGTGATCATACCTAAAATGTTACTTCAGTCCTTATGGCTCAATAAAATGGACTGGGATGAGCCAGTTAGTTCCGATATTCTGGAATCCTGGAACAAGTTCATTAACAATTTACATTTTTTATCAGATCTACAGATCCCGCGTTCAACGCTATGCGAGGCTCCTAGTTATATAGAAATACATACATTCAGTGATGCTTCCCAAGTCGCTTACGGTGCATGTGTGTACCTGCGGTCACACGACTTAGCTGGTGACATAAAGGTAAACTTACTGTGTGCTAAGTCGAAGGTGGCGCCGATTAAGCCGACTACTATACCGCGTCTGGAGCTTTGCGCTGCTCTATTAGCTGCAAAATTGTGCAAGGCAGTTACCAGTTCTCTGCGATATGAGGTCAATCGCATCATTTACTGGTGCGATTCTAGCGTTGTCCTCAGCTGGTTGAATGGTAATTCTGCAAAGTTAAAAACATTTGTAGCTAATAGGGTAGTTGAAATAAATGAACTTACCGATAGTTCGTCGTGGCGCTATGTGCCGACTGATCAGAATCCGGCTGACCTGATCTCAAGGGGCGTAAGTCCAGATCAAATTATCAATTTTAATTTGTGGTGGTCAGGTCCAAACTTTCTATTACAGCCCGAATCTGATTGGCCCTATTTAAATAAGTTAATAAATGAAATAGACTTACCTGAGATGAAATCCACTTCCGCTGTTGTTCAGGAACCTGAAACAGAAATTCTAAAAATACAACATTTTTCATCGTTTTTAAAATTGAGACGTATATTTGCGTATGTTAATAGATTTATACATAACATAAGACATACATGTTCTAAAGATAAATTATTTGGTAAATTTACAGTTAATGAATTAGAATCATCTTTTATTAGTTTATGTAAAATTGCTCAGCAAACTTCATTTGCTCTGGAGTACAAAACTTTGTTAAAAAATAAAACATTAAGTAGCAAGTCAACACTCCTGTCACTTTCACCCTTTTTGGATGATGACAAGGTGATGAGAGTCGGTGGTAGGTTGGAATTATCTAATTACAATTATACTAAAAAACATCCTCTACTTTTACACGCCTCTCATCCACTCACCAAATTGTATTTTAAATATGAACACTTACACAACATGCATGCTGGGCCACAGCTGTTGCTGGCCTGTGTAAGAGAGACTGTGTGGCCTATAAACGGTAGGCACTTGGCCCGCCGCACAGTACATGCCTGTGTCAGATGTAGACGTATACAAGGTAAAACATTAACTCCCATGATGGGAAACTTACCTGCACAGCGCATCATACCTGATTTTCCATTCCGTACGGTAGGAGTTGACTTCGCTGGTCCATTCCTCACGCTAAATAGAAAGGGTCGAGGTGCACGATTATCTAAAACCTATTTATGTTTGTTTGTATGTTTCCGATATAAATGTGTGCACCTGGAAGCCGTCAGTGATTTGTCTAAAGACGCGTTCATTATGACGTTACGTAGGTTCATATCACGACGTGGCAAGCCAGCGGAGATATTTTGCGATAACGGCCGCAACTTTGTTGCAGCAGCTAAAGAAATAGGCAATTTTCTTAAAATAAATCAGGAACCTGTAGTTGATTTTGCTACCAATGAAGGCATAAGGTTTGTGTTCTCTCCCACGTATGCTCCACATTTCGGCGGCATCTGGGAAGCCGGCGTTAAATCCGCGAAATACCACTTAAAGCGCGTTATGGGGAACAATCATTTAACGTTTGAAGAGATATGTACTATTTTCACCCAAGTGGAAGCTGTGCTTAATAGTCGACCTTTATGCCCACTCTCCCCTTCCCCTAACGATTACCATTTCCTAACTCCCGGTCACTTTCTGATAGGGCGTGCCCTAAATGCATTGCCTGGTCCATCGCTCGAGCACGAGAACCAGAACAACCTTCAACGATACATGAGTATTGAAAAAATTCACCAAAATTTTTGGCAGCGCTGGCAAAAGGAATATGTAGCAGAACTACAGCAACGCTCCAAATGGCGCACTAATTCGGCATCCCTGCAAATTGGAGATTTAGTTCTTCTCCAGGAGGATAACGTCCCACCACTCAGTTGGCGAATGGGACGAGTCAGCCGCCTGTTCCCTGGGACCGACGGCGTCACACGAGTCGCAGACGTGGAGACTACCAGAGGCTGCTTCAGGAGGCCTCTCACTCGGATCTGCCCGTTGCCTACCTCTTCGCCGGATGACGACTGAAGAAGTTGAAAGTAGTCTTTCAACGGGGGGGAAGATGTCTGCGCAGTATCTACGCCTGATGCTTTTCTAATAGCACCAAGTTTGCACATTTAAAAAGTGCTATTACTAACAAGAACTAATTTACTTTTTTACTTACACCCACACACTTTTGATTTTTTCTGTTCTAATTTGTACACGACTGCGTCCACATCTAAAAATCTGAAAATCATTGTAACCCATATACAAAATTCGGAAAATTAAAGATATCTGTGAAGAAACTGAGGTTTTTGATTAAAAAACTTCCAAATGTCCATTATCAGACACATTTAATAGAATATGTATTATTTATTTAATTAATAGACGCGTAGGGAAACAAGCGTAATTTTATTGTATGTATGGCTTTTTGATGAGCAAAAAGCCATACATACAATAAAATTACGCTTGTTTCCCATCGAGTAGGCAGCAGACAATATTAATACTAAAATTCCGTTCAAAAAATCATTCGAAAAAAAAACATCAAAACAATATTGCGACATCACTGTTCACAACTCACATCTATAAATCACACTTGCGAAAAATCCAATAATATAACTACCAAAAAATAAACAAGCTCCCCCCCTTTCAGTCACGACTTTATCACAAGATTTATGATAATGATTATTCATCTGGGCAACCTTCGCCCACGGCACAAGGTGATGTCTGACCGGAACCGGACGGCCCGGGCCGGCCACCCCCGTGTCTTAATTTCCGGTCACATCGCATCACAGATCTCCTTACGATTATGCTCTCTCTTATCCCGGGGTGATGCTGGGCGTATTTTTCCAAACAAGGGTCTGTGTAGGCATAACTGTGTAGGTATATCTTTTTGCTTTGTACACTGAGGGAATAAACTGGTAGGTAGGTACCTCACTTACTAATATCTATTGATTCTTAATTGCTCATAATATTATCTATACAAAATAATTAATTAATTGCTCATAGTATTATCTATACAAAATAATTAAACAATTGCTCATAGAATTATCTATACAAAATAATTAAACAATTGCTCATAAATCTATCTATACAAAAAAAATAATTAATTGTTCATAGTATTATCTATACAAAATAATTAATTAATTGTTCATAGTATTATCTATACAAAATAATTAATTAATTGTTCATAGTATTATCTATACAAAATAATTAATTCATTGCTCATAGTATTTTATCTATACAAAACAAGGGTGGTGTAAGTAAATTTTTTAATGAGTGACAGTCATTCGTCATGTGACAAGTGCATGCATTCTTATTGGTCCCGGAATCAATCAAGTTTCGATGGAGGCCAATACTTTTATAGCATCACGATTGTATTCCCCGAAGGCCTAAGCAGAGGTGTACCCAGTTTTACACCTACATTTCATAAATGTTGTTATTTAGTTCCATGTAATAAGTGGTGACCCTATTGCCATCTACTGGGTCAGATTCTAAACTCCGGGCTGCTACTGAGAATTTCCTAACAGAAAACTCAATAACACTTTGCCCGACCCGGCAATCGAACCGGAGACCTCATGCTAAGCAGTTGCCCTTGGGACCACTAGACCAACGAGGCAGTCAATATTTTCCATCAGAAAACAATAGCGTATTTAGTAGCCAACTTTAGATGCGCCAAAATTCATCAGCTCATGTCGTCAATACATGTTTTTTAAACAAGAATACAATACCTATCTACGGTCAGACTCAATTTCTCTATAATTGCGTCAATACATTTCTCCAAACGATCTCACATTCCCGATCCACAAAAACCAAGAAAATTCGAATGTCCAACCTTTGAATATCGCAAAAGTAATACACATAATTTGCCAAAGCCGACCTTAGCCGTTGACACAAGCGGCCATGTTGTACGATCACCTTATATTTTGGCCCGATCGCCGGCTGGAGGGGGAGGGGGATATTGGAATATTTTTCATACAAACACGTCTCTACGTGGACACTTCTACTTGATACAATATTGCTGCGGAATAGCGTGGGATTACATGGCTCACTTATCATAAATTGTCATTAATAATGTCGTTGGTTGAATATATTATAACATTATAAAGCTTAAAGTGATGTACGGAATACACATGGATTTTTTTATTTTATCGAACCTCTTCCCGGAAGCTCTATAAGCATTTCTTTAGGAAAAATTAAAATGTTATTAGCCTAGGTCTCCGTGGAACAGCCACATGATGTAATTATGTAGTGCTGCTTAAGTAATGGACTATTGAGTTATTTAAAGCGAACAAAAGAAAGATCTAAACAAAATCTGCCTCGTTGGTTTAGTGGTCCGTAGCGCGACTGCTGAGCAGGAGGTCTCGGGTTCGATTCCCGGGTCGGGCAAAGTGTTATTGAATTTTTCTGTTAGGAAATTCTCAGTAGCAGCCCGGAGTTTGGAAATGTGCCCGGTTGATGGCAATAGGCTCACCACCTATTACATGGGACTTAATAACAGCATTGGTGGAATGTGGGTGTACAATTGTGTACACCTCTGCCTACCCCTTCGGGGAATACAGGCGTGATGCTATGTTATGTTATGTTAAACAAAATCTCTTTCCTCATCTACTACTGCCTACTGAATTTATATAAATCCACTATAGAACAAGGCCCAAGGCATAATAAAATAAGAGGCCTACCTCTGTATTAATTAACCCATAACATAACCCATCAATAGGCTCACCACTTATTACATTAATAACAGCATTGGTGAAATGTGAGTGTAAAACTGTGTACATATCTGCCTACCCCTTCGGGGAAAACGGGCGTGATGCTGTTATGTTATGTTACATAACCTATTAGGATTTTACTTGAGCTTAGACTCATAATTATGTGCGTGTCTAAAGTGTCGATTTAATATGACTTGAGATTGACTCCATATGGTGAAATGTGTGAAATTGAAATTTCTGCTAGAGAGTAATATCCAATGAGTAAACGACAGAGCTTCTGAAATAAGATTCGTATAGACGGACTTTAAAGATGCTTGTAAAAAAATGCTATAATTTTTTCTGTCGCCATATAACCCCCTCTTTACCTTAGGTGGTCGCGTCACTGTCCGGCGGCGGTCAAACTTTATATATTTTATGTTTCGGCACACCGCACACCGCGCCCGCCCGCCCGCATTTATTACACGACTTGTTACTGAACGGGGCTTTACAAAGAACTTATGCCTGTATTGTATTACAGGAATATTTTCGTGAAAAACGTTCAAGATTATTTGAATAAAAGCTGCACATATAATAAAAGATGGCACATCATTGAAATCGTGAAAAAATAAATATAAAGGAAAGATGCGGTCAAACGCTAGAGCGTTCGGAAAAGAAAAATAAATGAATGAAAGTTTTTTTTTTTGTGAAAATGATTAAATAATGTGGATTGAGAATAATATCATCTTTGCTATTACACACCACTGAGTATAGGACTGCTCGCTTACATCACTCGGTACAGTTCAGTACTGCCCAAACCCATTGCTTTCCAGCTATCTTCAAAACGATATTTGTAAAATATCTTTGAATCATCGTCCGACAGACGAGCTGCTGGTCTGCCAATAGGTCTTCCCCCGTCACAGCTGATGGCCTCGATAAGACTTCTAAGATTGAAGATAAATCTTTGAAAAGCATTAACGCATGCTTAGCGAACTCTAAAGTTACAATATTAAATGGAAATTTCGGTCACCTGTATAGGTACTGAATTGATTGCAATGACGTCGCCATAAGACGTGTTAAAATATGGAAGAAGAATTCGCGGTGGTGAGCAGAGGTCGAGATGGCTTAGTGGTCAGAGCGCCTGGAGTATTTATCCGGGAGGCGCAGGTTCGAATCCTGTTCGCGACCGTATTCTTTTTCCATTTAATATTGTAACTTCTAAGATTGATGTAAATATTGGGCATGTCCAACAGTGTCTCACAGTTACATCACGACGTTGATCGTCACCAGTTACATGTGTTAAAATAAACTGTAAAAACATTATCCATCAGTATTACCTTACATATGTAATGTACCGGACAAATTTGACCCAGATCAAATCAGGCCAACATAATCACACAACTGTCCAGTTTTAAAATACATAGATTAGAAAAAGATAACATCAGAATCTGGCGCATGGATAACATTTGGTATGACGTAGCTAGATAGAAGGTGACCGTATTGGTGGCGGTTACTACCAACAACAGCATTCCCAATGAGGATTGACGTCAGGCAGGGCCGCCTGCCTGACGTCATAAAACATAGCCAAAAAGCCAAACAAACATAAAAAATCAAAACTACCAGCATCCCAGTACAAGTAGAAGAAGAATACATACTGCGCTGACCCCTAATAAATTGGGATAAGGGCAGAAGGATGATGATGATGATAGATTAGAAAACCCTATATTTTCTTAATTAGTAGACAATATCTTATTTCGTCATCAATAACATAAAACCTAACAGATTACTGGTCTATATATACTGGTCCATAGACCGGCGTCAAAATTCGCGCCGCTGCCGCTGGAGCGTTTGGAGACAGAGTTGCCGTGTTCAATTACAGTACAAAACACAAAAGAAGTATCAATTTTATAATTGAAACATATGCATAGTCCTAGAATTTGTTTCTGTAAACGAATTAGGAGAAATTACTAGTGTGCGACAAAGTTTGAAAAGTAAATAGAGTAAACTACCTCGGCTACTGATCCAGCCCCTACCAGCCATCTTGCGCACATCGTCATATCGGTCTTATCTCGTTATATTAACGGAGAGTCGTCCAATACAGCGGGTGTCCGTTTACGAGGGACCCTAATCTCACGGAACCCACCTTGATATCGCCTTAATAAAGACGTCACGTGGACACTGATCGTAAAAATCATGTGACGCGATAGCTGAACCAGCTGTATGAAGGTGGACGTAGGGATAGTGTGTCGTCACTGTTGTGTATGTGTGTGTGACAATATAAACGTTTGAGCTTATTGAAAAGTATTTATTGCAGAAAAGGATGAAGATATTTGTTCTGTAAAGGTATGTACGTATGATTGTACCGTTATTGAGACATGAACTTCATCCACCGTAGATTAATTAAACGATAAACAAATTAATTTGCCTTTACCAACCGTTAAATGTAAAAAGTGAATCCTGATAATGTTGATATAATTGCATATTTCTTAACTAAAATAATGGTTTCAATTTACCCCACATAGTAGGTATTGCTAGCTTAGATACTGCGCAAAGTAGAAAGAAAGAACAGAAAAATTATATTTATTTTTAAAACATACAAAACCGGCGAACAGTCGAATAGAGAAAATAGTGAATATCAAAGTTGTTTTTCCAAAATACGCCAATTTGAGTAAAACATGAAGTAGCAAAACACAGCTTGGAATAAATACGCAATCAAATCAGAGGAGAGGAAGGTGGGTAACTTTGGACAACAAAAATAAAAGTAATAAAAAGCAGACGGACGCCGCGATGACCGTCCGGGGCGACATGTGGCTAGCCACTTGCATTTTTTAAAAATAAAATTTGCATACGTTTAGGGTCCCGCACGATTTTCATACTATTATAGGAGACATTTTTAAACAATATTGCGAAGGCTAAGGAGTTTATAAAGCGGTTCATACAGCGGTAAGTTCGGGGATCGTCTAATGAAATTGTTTTTGGCTATTCGCTGCGCTGTAAAGTTTTATTGAAACGGAATTTTGTTTTCGTAAAATGTTTTTTGGTGATCAGTATTCGAATAGAGTTAGAAAATTATCCAGAGAGATAAACATGAATCCGTATGTGTGAGAAAATCACTGAATACGGTTAGTTGATTAAGAAAAAAAGAAATATCAAATCTATGCTTAGTTTAGTAACTTTTAAATTAATAATGTTAGAGTTTTGCGATCACCACAAATTATAATAAAACAACTTTTAACCGGATTAATCGCGTGTATTATTGGTTTATATTTTCCACACGTAGGAAAAACAAAAACCAATATTACACGCGATTAATCCAGTTAAAAGTTGTTTTAATTTAAATTCATCTTTATAACATATTGTATTTAAAATTTTCCTAATGAGCGAATGCGAAGAAGATTTGTTTCATTTTAAACTATTATTTTATTTTTCAGGTTAAACCTAAATATTTATTTTACGGCTTTCGGATTCACCGGTTAAATTCTTCTTCCAACGTTCGTGCTTGTAATATTATGAGTATGTACTTGGACCAAGTTTTATGACCAGAACAATAATAAAAAATGGATAAATATTTGAACTAGTTATATCTAATTCGCATTTGTTTATAAACACACTATGCATGCTAAAAATATAAAGCCTGTATCTCATTTCTTCATATAATAAGAGGGGAGTTAACTATGCCCCATTATTTCATATAAAACATCTCTTATATCTTCACACAGATCCAAGTGGTCTTCTCATCACTCCCCCCTTCTCAAACAGCCCATTCGAAACTACTTAACAACTTATTTTCAGATCTCCATTTAATTACCGAATTAAAAGCCACCGGCCTGTGAAAGTGCCACCATACAGTTCTCACGTCAGTCACTGTGTATCGCTTAAAACAAAACCACCTCAATGTGACATAGGGAAGTCATGTGACGAAATATTTCATGCAACTTTCAACCTTAATATTGAGGTGATAAGATGTGAGATGGGAGGTGTTATAACATGTAATGTGTCTCCCACGGTGTTGGATCTATTTACGTATGTGTTGGTTTCGGAGTGTATCAGGATGAGATTGTTGAGTGCGTTAGTAGTTTTGAACGGTTTTGCCTGTTTAATTCCTTGATATCAATAAAATACTGGTAAAATTTTTCATTATGTAAATCAAATACTTGCTGAATAAAGGTGACACGAAAAGCTGACAATGAATTATAATATTCATGTGAAGAAATATTGCTCGATAAAAGTTATAGTTAAATTCGAAATCGGCCATTGTTTATACCTACTTATTATATACTTACTTAGAAGGAATTTGAAGAGCAAATATTTTCCAATACATTTATTAGGACATCAGAACATAGACGGGCAAAAATACGATCAGATTATTATGATTTCTGAGGAAGAACTCCTTCCCAGAAGTTAGTACATGAAAATTCGCTTAGTGATTACCATTTCGGTCCAATCTGGTCTTTTTACACGCACATCCTTGATCATTCCTGACAAGTTCACCGCACTACAGGCAGCATTAAGCCGCGTCAATCGACAAGAGCCCGTACATCACCGCACGAACGTTCACCTCGACGCCGACCGGCGGTTATTGCGTTTTTTTTATTTTAAATTATACTTTTATTTCAATTTTGCAGGCGGTCCACATGTGGCGCCTCCACCCTTCCCACGTCAACGGAATTTGTACAGGTATTTTAGACTTTATATTGAGGATGGTAAAGTTGTGGTTTGATTGTTGTCTTCATGATGTTTGTAAGTTAGGAAGCGTTAAATGAACACAAGCAAAGCGTGGACACGTTTATGGTAGAAACGCTGTGAACACCTGGAACGGTTCTTGTAACATATTAATACGATTTCTCGGAACGGCCGTTTGTTTTGGCACATTCAGATCGTGTTTAGTTATTATTTTATAATTAATGTGGTGAGAAAATGTATGACTTGTTACGGCCGAATCATGAAAGTTCTGCAGTGTTGTAAATCACGGGCGTTGAATTGAGCAAGCAAATGATAGGAGATGTTCTGGCAATAAAAGAGTCATACAAGGACTCAATTTAGGCAAAATATTATAAAATTGATGCAACATTTTTATTTTTTTAACCAAAGCGTGTCTACATTTGGCCACCAACTTGCCTGATGTTAAGCGAGGGTGTGGCCGAGGATCGAGCACCTAGATCCAGAAGAAATCTATTCACACCAAGTAGAGTGGATAGATTTCGGGAGAACGACAGTTGAGGCAACTCCTCAACTGTCGTTCTCCACGAGTGCAACTGCCCAGACCGTTCTCCCACAACGGTTGCACCGGACTACATCCCGAAACACGACTAGGTTGTTTCACGGCTTCGTCCGGTGGGTGGTAACGGCATAAGCCTCCCACCAGAGTTGTGTTGCCCGTTTTGCACCACCCAGGGGTGACGTGTAAGGATTCCATTCTAAGGGTGCACTGTTACGGACGCGGGCAACTCAGCCCCCTAAAACTAACAGAAACACAAATTATAAAACTTAAACAGCACTGGTCTGTATGTTCAAACATGTGGAAGTGAGTGATTTGGCAGTTGTGGATATTTTCCTCAGTGACAATATAAATGCCTTTCCATACTAGCCCCGAACTTAGTTGTTAGCAGCTGCGAAGAAATTACCGTTGTTTGCAAGTACCTGTCGTCGTGTTGCTTACCTGAAGAAATTTTGAAAAACGGTATAAGTTAAGTCCTCTCTTCCTGAAATGTCATATCAAATTGAACTTTAGCTGTAAGAAAATAAATATTAGTTTAAATGTATTTATACGTATTAATCGTCGAGTACTTCGTTGATCCAGGTACAAGGGCGATTACTGAGCATGTTTTTGATACCCGGGTAGTCGGACAAAGTGTTATTGAGTTTGCCTGTCAGGAAATTCTGGATTGTAACCTGGAGTTTGGAATTGTGCCCGGTAGATGGCAATAGGCTCACCGCCTATTACATGTGACTTTATATAGGCATGGTGGTGGATACTGCACGGTCTCACAGCTCCTGACGCTGACCCGTGAGGGGGTGACAGACTACAGATAAATCTTTGAAAAGCATTTACACATGCATAGAGCACTCTAACGTTATAATTTTTTATGGAAAGAAAATACAGGTTCCAGTCCTGGTCACGAACGTATTTTTCTCTCCACAAAAGTGTTTTTAACAAGCTTTTCTTAGCTTGGTATGTATCTATGTAACGGAATCTTTGAACGTGATTTTCACCTACCTTAAAACGTCGGATTCAATTCAAACTTCGCACGGTTATCAAGGACCAATGACAATACAATAATCTAATATATTTTTTCGATTGTCCTGATCAGGGTCGTCAGGATTAACGATATCAGTACTATAAAAGCAAAAATAAATAGTTAATAGATAAAAAAAAACATGCTTTTCTAACTATCCGAATAACTAGAACAAAGTAAAAAAAAAATAAAAAAAATAAGAAAAATAAAATCGTGAAAAAAGCGCGGTGTGCTTCTTGAGATATTTTATAATGACTGTACTTTTACCAATATCTGTCAATAAAATATTTACAACACAATTGTTGTTGAGCACCCTACGCTTTTTCAGCGCTTGCGTATGTGCATATATATATATATATTTGCGGACGGGCGGCACATAGGTAATGCGTGAATACCGTCAATATTGTGGAAGTTGCTAGATATTGTATAAATTTGGTTTCATTCTTCTTCTTGTCGTGTGGTTGATGAACAACCTAGTGTCAGAGTTTAAATCACCCGTAGATCTCTGACATGGCTTTACACACCATCGAGAAAATCTCTCAGGTGTGCTGGTTTCCTCTAGATGTTTTCCTTCACCGTTCTTTGGTTCCATTATTATGTATTCATCGTCATAATCCTGAAAACTTGACCTTCGCAAACTGATCTCCTGTCAAGTTCTACACTCCACATTACTCACGTACGAAAACAGATGATGTCTAGTTATGTTTTCTCAGCCGACTCCGCCTGTTAACGTCATTAGCCGGGTGTCATCACACGACGCGAGTCCTGATTAATTGCTTGAACTATGTACTGACAGACAAAATCACTGACTGTGTTATTATATCAGTTTCGATGATTACTATATTTTATTTTGAGTGTACTTACTGACGTTTTTTTTTAATTCGGTTTTGAAATATTATGCCTATATTAGTGAAGTTGTAATACTTACACTGCCTCGTCGCTCTTGTGGTTCCGAGCGCAACTGCTAAGAATGGTCCTGCATTCTATTCCCAGGTTTGGCAAAAGTATTACCTATTGGTTTTAGAAAATTCTCAGTGTCAGCCCGGAGTTTGGAATTGTGAATTGTGTTCATGAAACTTAATATCAGCACTAGGAAAACGTGGGTGTAAAGTGTGTACACCTCTGCCTGCCCCGAGGATTACAGGCGTGATGCTAAGCTATGTTATTTTAAGTAGTTAATGAATAAAAAAAAATCGACGATTGGAGTACCTCTACCTTTTCAGAATTAGTTTCTAAAGCTCTCCGTTTTCACGGCTGCTCCAACTGTAATTCCTGACATACCATTTCACCGTACCTTAAGTACAGATTTATTTCGGACGCAAAGATTCTCTTACAAAAATATTTACCGAACATAAAGATTCCAATGTTCCAAGCTAATCCAAATACGTTTGTCCACAAAAATGCGTTCAAACTTTATTTTAGGAAAACACGACTATTTCGATAGCGGACACGACAGGTGTCGTGCGTGCAGGGTTGCCACGCGACGAATTTAGATGTTTCCTGGTAAATTTGTTGGTAGTTTTTAAACTAGGTTATTAAGAACAGTAAATTAAAGTTTTAAATCTGAATGCTGAGAAATACTTAGACAAAGTAAGAAAAAAATTAATTTGAAAAAGGAAAATCCAGAATTCTAATGTATAATATACAGTTTAAAAATACTTTGTAAATTAATGTTATCTGCATAGTCGTTTTGGTTCCGTCACTATAGTAGGGACTGTCAGCAATTCCGGCACCAATCCAATTCGGAATAATGTGCAGAAGTCTGGATGGCTTAACTGGCAGACCGCCTGGAGTATTAATTCGAGATCCTGCTTTTCATAAAACTTAACTGTAAAGTTTTACAGTAAAATACGTTGAAAAAAATTGAAGCATTTAATGGTAGACATTTCAAGATAATATACTGAGTAGTTACCTGCCAACCCTGCTGTACAGGCGCAGGCGCCGTGTCGCGGTCGAGCACGACATTCGTCATTGTCGCGCCAAACGCTGGAAATGTCGCGGCTTTTTCCACCAAACCCAACGTTTACTCGTCGCTCGTACGTAGGCGTACAAACAAATACCTGGCTCCCTCATAAATCTCGCGACATTAACCTTCTGACACCATATAATTTATAGTTTTGACGGCAGACTGCACGGTCTAATAAAAAAATATAAATCATTTTTTGTATGTTTATTTAGTTTTCAATTTTAATATTCGTGTAGGTTTATACTGAGTGACTTATGAAGTCTGTGCATACCGGATGTGTTCAAGAACGTGTCCGCCTTATTGGTGTTACACGATTATTTCCTAGTTATAAGACGAAAAACTGTTCACCGCCTTCCACCTTTCCGTATTTTTGACTCACCAAGATAAAAAATAACTAGCCTCATTAAAAATTACCAAACAATTTTCAAAGCACGCTTCAATCAACTAAAGATCCTCATAAAACTGCCCAACTCTACGTCCCAGAAACACATCAAATAATTTCACTTTCGATTGTTTTCGTAACGTCAGTTATTAAAAGTGGGTAGGATGGGTCAAAGCAACAGCGTATTGGCTGTAAGCCAAGGCTTGCGGGCATTAATCAAACGAGTGGAGGATCACTCAAAAATCGCTTCGTACGCTCGACAGACGTATCGATAAGTTTGACGATCTTGTAAACACTAGCGTTTTTTCGACGTGGGTGTAGATTAGTGTAAGGTACAGAGAGATTGGTTTATGTTTGTTGTAGTTTTTTGTAGAGCTCGAGTTTTTACAAGTGTTTGCTAGGAAATGGAATTAGTATGTAAATGCCCACATTATTTTATAACTCACCACGCCTTTTATTTTTATTATCTTGATTATAATTGTATAAATTTTTGCGGCGGAATCTGTAACAACATTAAAATTAATGCACTCAATTCAGCAGGTGCATAAGAGCTTGTCTTTGTTTATGAGGTAAATGGAATTTTAAGTAAATTCTGGACATACCATAAAAGGAAACGGTTTTAATTCAAACAAGTTCACGCGACATAGAAATAAATATAATATGATTATACCAATAACTACATATTTTTTGTTTTATTATAGGTTAAACAAATATTAACGGTGCAGCGGTGTCAGATTCGCGTGCCTACCGTGCGTGGCTACCTTAACGGGAGACAAATGAAATAAACCAATGCTGGGATAGTACTCATTTATTTAATAAGAAGCATAAATTTATATTAGAGAGATTAGATATACTATATATTATATAGATTAATACGGAATAGGTGTAGACATATTTATTATTTTATGTGTTCATCCTTATACTTTAACTAAATTAAATTGCACAGCAACTCATTGCGCGGTGATAAAAAAAAAACGTCATAAAGTATCTAAGCTCCACACTACTCTGTGTCCAAGGTAAACAGGGTGCGTTCACACTGGCCGTCAGCGGAACGCATTAGGCCGTCATCGCGTGTGTGAACCGGCTTTATCAACAGCAAACCAGCTCGACTATGATCTCATAACAGAAGTATAGATGTGTGATCTCATTGTGGCGAGTGTTAAAAAAATAAATATATCGGAAAATGAGTTCCGACAACGCTGTGGGATTAGAATTAACGGTGAGTTAAGCAAAATTTTTATTTTTATCATTTTCACATTCATAACATCACGCCTGTATTCCCAGAACGGGTAGGCAGAGGTGTACACAGTTGTGCATCCATATTTCATCAGTGCTATTAATAAGTCCTATGCAACAGATTGAGCTAACTAACATTTACCGGCTACAATTCTAAACGCCGAGCTGCTACTGATTATTTCCTAACTGAAAAACTACATAACAATTTGCCAGAACTTGGAATCGAACCCTGGACTTCATGCTCAGCAGTAGTTTTTTATGTTTACCTACTATAATGAACTTAGAGGATCAGCAGGATGATCACACAGATGAGCTAGTATCATCACTCAGTGGGCGCCTGAAGATGGATACGCAGGAGATATTATAGTGCAGAAGTGTATATTATACTCCCTCTTCCTTCACTCTCATATCGCAATCCGACATGACTGGAGAGAGATCAGGTGCAGGCGGCTTTACGTTCTCTCTAACTCTGCTTGAAAGGGTTAGTAATAATTTCCTAACAGAAAATCCCTATAATACTTGCCCGACCCGAGAATCGAAGCCAGGATCTCTAGCTCAACACCCGCACTTGCGGCCTAAGCACAAATATTGCATGAACTTCGCGCTTTCTGGATTGTTTTTATTTATTATATTATTTTGTCTTACGAACTTCCTGGCGCCAACATTATTTAAACATTTGAATTATACCTACGATACTGTGAAAATATTGCAGTTTAAATAATTTATTGTATACATGAAAATAATATTTACATTATGTGATAAATAAATATCTGATTTATTTTGTTCTGCTGATCCACTACCGCTCAATCGGCGTAACCTTTTACCAATTACATTGGGGTCGACTTCCAGTCAAACCAGATGCAGCTGAATACCAGTATTTTACATGGAACGACTGCTGTCTGACCTCCACAACCCAGTCACTGGGTAACACAATATCTCGTAGTTTGACTGGTTGTTAGACTTTCAGGCCTCTGACTACCCGTAGCGGCTGTCATAAATCTTAATTTTGACAACCGGGACCGACATCTTAACGTGCTCTCCAAGGCACGGGACCACCGTCGCTCATTGACTACTACAATATTATATAATATATAGTATAGACTGCCTCGTTGGTCTAATGATCCCAAGCACGACTGCTGAGCATGAGGTCTCGGGTTCGATTCCCGGGTCGGACATAGTGTTATTAAGTTTTTTTGGTAGAAAATTCTCAGTAGCATAGTAATAACTTAGGTTTGCGCGATCACTACACATTATAATAAAACAACTTTTAACCGGATTAATCGCGTGTATTATTGGTTTTTTGTTTGGAGTCCTCCTGCGACCACGAACGCTGCAAAGTGTTCGAAACGTCAGGAAAAACAAAAAACAAAATACACGCGATTAATCCGGTTAAAAGTTGTTTCTCAGTAGCAGCTTGGAGTTTCGAGATGTGCCCAATAGATGGCAATAGGCACACACAATCACATACATCGGACTTAATAACAGCATTGGTGAAATGTTGGTGTACATTTGAGTACATTTCTGCCTACGCCTTCGGGGAATACAGGCGTGATACCAAGCGATGCTATGATAGGTATAGTATAATATGTATATAAGGTAAAAAATAAAATAGTCGGATTGATATTAATAATCGCAAAATTGTATCGTGTACGTAAGCCTTAAAGTTGCTCAAATCTATACTCTTTATAAATATTATATTCCTTTTAATAACATGCGGGGTAGTCTTTGGGGACTGCCAATAGAAGTGAAAACGAAGTAACTTGTGAACATTTAGCTCATGGGAAGCGTTCGGTGACGGTGACGCGAGTTCCATGATTTATGTTCACCCAAAAAGTGTTCAACGCCCCCAAAGAAGTTTTCACTTCAAAAACACAGATTTTTGTGAACACCATCGAATACTTATATATTAATATATTATTAAAATTTCACAAATAAAATTTTGTATTGAAATATAAATAGGTACATTTTAATTAGATCGTCGCAAACAAAAGCTGGAACAAACTCGGAGTTCACTTTTGAACAAGAACGTTTAAATAAAACCAGGGAATCCAGGGAAAGCAGATATAAGCGATATTTTCTCGTGTCATTATGGGGATAAATTATACCAATATCTATAGTGTATACGATATTTAGATGACGATATAATGATATCTTTGAAGACCCACAATACAAACATATCCAATTAATCACCCAAATAACATGACACATCATTTCCTACTACAATACACAAGAATCTCTGGTATAGTTCTACATTTTTCAAATACAAAAGAATTTCACGAAACATATTGCCATGAATATGTTGTTGGCTAATACATTATATACGATGTTATCCGGTCCATACCGCGATATGGCGAATTAACCAACGCTTCTGAACATAGCTATATTTTACAATAATAAATGTATGCCTGCGGCACACGATATATGTATTTTTACACGCCTCTCGCTGAAGCCACCGAGTAGATTATTACGAAGGATCGCTGTATATTTCCCAACTACAATACTGAATGATCTGCCACTCACTCAATCAGACAGCAATTTCATTATTTTCAAGGGAATTTCTAAACCTAACGTAAAATTTGACTGTGAAACTGGTAGGTTAATATAATAATCCAAACGGACTACCAACGGATTTTGATGCTGTTTTAGAGAAAGGTTTTAGTACATAATTTGTCAAATTTTTGCATACATTAGCTAAAATATAATGATATTTGTTGGAGGTGTCGGAAAAAATAAGCCATCTGGGAGCTTTCAACGAAAACGCTGCCTAAGCCCTTTGAGATATAACAAAATGATGTATGGAAGAATTGTGTATCTTATATAGGTCTACAGAAAAATCGGCGATGGCGTAAGTATGTCTATCTCTTAAGGATAACATACTCTATCTATTTTAATACAAAAAAAATGGGCAATTAAAAAGCGGGAATTGGAATGCGGCAACGGGATCAAAATTTCATGATTATATTCATCATTTTGGTCGCGATAACCGACATCCACGCTGTTGTTAATAGTTGTTAATATATTTCTATTTCCTGCACTGATGACAATTATACAAAAAACAAACATACCTAATTAATTCTTTTTTTCCTTAACTTGACTGCCTTGTTGGTCTAGAAGCGCAACCGCTGAGCATGAGGTCCTGGGTTGGCTAACGTATTCGTGGGTTTTCCTTTCAGGAAACTTTCTCTAGCAGCCCGGAGTTTTGAATTATGTCCGGTGGAAAGCAATATGCTCACCAGACATGAGACAATTATAGCTTTAATTACTTCATTAATGTTTATGTACAACTGCGTACACCTCAGCTTTCTTTCGGCGAACACAGGCGCGACGCACTTTTTTTACTTTAGTTCCAAATCAACCTTCTCCACTCCCCCGCACTATACATTGTACCGCGCGCTTAAAAGATTTATATCTCCTTAGCGTTTATTAGCTGATATATTTATCACAAATACTCAGAGATATTGCTCCTCTAACCCTCTCCGATGCTGTGCACAAAAAATTGTCTAAATATCATAAATCATAAGCTAGGTGTCTAGCCCGCAATATAGCTAATAGGCTGATGAACCAAAATTGTTACTGAGAAAATATATTGTAGAAAGTAACAATATATATGAGACAATACAGTCTATCTTTATTACAAGTGCTTTAGACTATAGTTTTAAGAATTTGAAGTTAAACTAAAGTATAGTGATATAGGTTTGCGCGATCACTACACATTATAATAAAACAACTTTTAACCGGATTAATCGCGTGTATTATTGGTTTTTCTTGACGTTTCGAACACTTTGCAGCGTTCGTGGTCGCAGGACAACTGAAGTACTTTTAATCATACTGTGGTTACATCAATTGCCTTTATAGTTGGCTATACGATTAATAAATACAATGGCAAAGTTGAGAGTATTGGAATGCAAATAATTAGAAGAACCATAAATACTGAAATCACCTATTAAAAGATCTAGATAGAGATGATTGCCACTCATATCAGTATTTCTACACTACTTACCTAATTTTTTTTTTTAATTTTGTTATACACACAAAATATTAGTTGACACCAGTTTTAGGTACTGATCGATAAACATGAGACTTTCAGAATAGCATACATCCTGACTGACCTTAGAGGACCAGGCGGGTGACGGCTTCTGACTAAAACTCGAAAAAGTTCGCTCGGGGGTGAGGTAAAACACAAGCTCAAAAGAACTAGCACTAAAGCAAGCTCTCGTCATTACATTAACAGTATTAAAGTGCATAAAAAAACTAAACACACATATTTGTATTGTGTTACACACGATTAAAATCATGTCTATCATTGTAACCATACAGGTAAAAGGTATAAGATTAGGCGAGAGGGCTACGCCCGCTAAAACTACTCCAGTACTAATTCCTTCAAGTGAATGACATAACATTCTGAAATTTGATGTAACGTTTCAAAAATTTCATAACAATTTTATCCAAAAAATCCACGTGTCAGTCCGATCAAAGCATAAATATAATCATTAAAAATAATATAATTTACAAAATATCAATCTTGTAATTGTACAAAATCTTCAAACGTTAGTCAAAGTCTAAAGCAATAATACAGACCAGACATTATACGCATAAAAATTATGAAAATATACAATAAAAAAGCATTATAAACGTGCAAAAGTATTACAGAGACTTACAGAAAGTGCGTCTTTACAAGATAAGTAATAAATTATAGTAAAAAATGTGGTGTTTCTGCCAAGTGCAATGTCATCCTAATGAGAGGACTGTTTCATGTTGTAATAGTAAACAGTGCGGGACGTGTTTCATATTAAAACGATCATCATTAATGTTTGTACGACGGTGTTCGTGGTGGCTTGTGAACTAGGTTGAATTTCAATCTAAAATGTCTATAGCAATGACTTTATGGCTAGATTCATTTTCAGATTTTTTACGTGCAATGAGCGTATTTCAAAATATTTTTTTAATTAAATTAATAAGACATCGGATATATGATGTATCAATATCAGACTTGCCTATAGTAAATCATTTATAAAGTAAAGGCAAAAATAAACACGCTTATCAAAGTACTAAAAATAATTAATCTTAATATAATTAGATATAAGTTTCTTTTGTAGTGCCCTATAACAGGGTCCATAATTGATTCACACTTTTTATATTACTACATGTTACACATTATGGAAGCGAAAAATAAATAAATAAATAAATACTACGGCATTGGATCAAACGTCACATATTACTGGTTTAAAGTTGATACTATTTCATAGAGACATCTCATAAATTCCACCAAAGGCACCTATATTAACACGTCACCACAAAATATGATACAATTCGTCACCTAATTTTCTCCAATTAACCCGATCAATTCGCTCATCTAAAAATTATGATCCCTTTGAAAAATTAAGACAATATGATGAATGGTTACAAATGACTAAGATTTTTTCAAACTATCCGTATCATTGCTTACATTTTTGTGATGTTGGGGACATTAATAATATCGTCCTAATCAATCAAAACTTTACTAAAAAGTGTGTTATGTCTCCTGAATATTTCATCAAATTTTGATTAACCAGCGTGAGTAGACGTAATTGGGTCAAAATAGAAGACTCTCTTAAATTGTGTCGTTCAGATAGTTATTTTGAAATTCTGTATCTATATTTAATTATTCGGGAGAAAATTCCGCTTTAGTTATCTAAATTACTAACAAATATGCAACGGTATCAACCGTTAACTCAATTTATATTTTTCCATTTGTTTGTCTGTTCTTGCTACTAGCTACTTACTCTTTAAATGAAGCAGGCCGTTCCTACAAATTCCCGACAATTCGTTTTTAATCTACCACATTTAACACTTTCAGATTTTCTATTCATTTGTTTGAGAGACGTTAAATACCGGGTGTTAGCCACCAAGTCAGTCAATTAATCAGTTGAAAAATCAGAAGTCATTGTACTTTAGAAATCTGCTTGTCTATAACATCTGTCTACGTCTTCACCTCTCCGAATGTAAGCTTTCTTGTCTGAATTAATCGCGAGCACAACACTTACGAACCAGCCTAGATATAAATACACCAGAATCATTCAACCAAGGGGAGTGCTCCAAGGAATTGTTCGGACTGATCCCTGCCGCCTCTTTCCGCCATCGTTCTACGCGACAGCAGCTCCATCCCCATCATTTAGACGGTTGGCAGTCCACAACTGTGTGTTCCCCTAGAAACTTTCTGCCTTGCACAACAAAACTAGGGAATGAACTGTCGCCTGCGGTATTTCCGGACCAATACGACCTTCAAGAAAAGAGCGTACTCCTTTTTAAAAGGCCAGCAACGCACTTTTGACTCCTCTGGTGTTGCAGGTGTCCATGGGCGGCGGTAATCGTTGACCATCAGGCGATGCGTCTGCTCGTTTGCCCGCTATAACATAAAAAAAACAAATAGAAATTTCCATTTTATATTACCTATGAAGAATAAATAAACGACCACAAATTCCTGAGTAAAGAAAATAAAATTGGCAT
The DNA here is from genome assembly GCA_935421205.1 of Xylocampa areola. Lineage (NCBI taxonomy): Eukaryota > Metazoa > Arthropoda > Insecta > Lepidoptera > Noctuidae > Xylocampa > Xylocampa areola. Next base: position 20,387,035 of record OW285208.1, read on the forward strand.
TGTGTACCAGGTATAATAAATAACGTTACCACTGATGTTTACCTTTGGGGACGCACTATTTCTGGCCACCGCATACCATCACGCCGCCACACTTTGTTCACCATTTTATAAATAAAACCTTTACAATAGTAAGTTTGTGGTGTTTGCACTGGGTTAAGCTAAATATATGGGGGTAATAATGCTAATGGGTGTTTTAGTTTACGTTTATAGTTCTCAGGTGTGATGGTTATATGTAAGTAGTGTGTCGGCGCCAATAGTTGTTGCCAAAACTCGTCACGGATCCTGTATTAGTGCGTGTGAACTGACGTGTGCATTGTGTGAGTGAGGAGGTATATTATCCGAAGTTTACAAGAATTGATTTAACACCGAAAGGAGTGTGTGGTTTGAATAGGTTTATTGTATTCTTTATAAATATTCTGATGATTTCTCGTGCTCAAGTTGCCTTTATTAAGCACTCCGGCAGTTCAGTTTTGTCAAAAATTATACCAAACTAGATTTTTATTGCTTCCTCTCCTTGTAACTGACGGGCGTGAACATCATTTGATATGCAAAGAACAGATAGATTTTGTTGTTAATACATTTCATCTAGACACTCCATCTAGAGACAAACTTGTATAAACCCTGGCCTTCCATTTCTATTCAGGATAAACGTCATTATTTTCAATCAATCACCTCCACTGTTTTTCACACGTGCACCCAAACACATCATCTTCACTTATGGGTACCACTTCAATATAAATGAGAAAGCATTAGTTCTGGTGTCTTTACGCATTAGTCACGTGACCAGACGCTCCATCATCCAACATCTTCACGCTATTAAAAATGTTCTTGATGCGTCTGTTCACTTTTCTGTTTGTATTAGTTCTGATCATTCAATTTGACCGTAGATTGTTATGGTTAAAGTCAAGTCAAAGGTTTTGATTTCATATAAACCATTAAAGACACTTAAGAAAGGTCATAATTTAGGTGCGCGGTTCCAAAAAGTCGTTATCTATGGAGAAGAACCGGCAAAAAACTCCATGGTTACTCTTCTAAAGTTTATATCTTCAACAATATCTAAAAATACAATGTTGGGTGGGATGTGAGACCAACGTAATCTTGTATGCAGTCACTTATATTAAAAATTTATAGATAAAACTTATTCAACGAATGATAACGCATTTGTAAGTTGACGGGGTTCTCACATTTACAAAGTGTTGACGCATAAGAAAATAATTATAATGGTATATGGGGTTGATGACCACTGTAAGCAATGACCACAAAGTTAGAGGTCTTCAGGCTACTTGGTCAACTTTAACATTAAGCTAGTTTTTGCTCACACTTTTTTAACGTATTTCATATTTTACTTTAAGGCTCTGTTGCACCAATATAACTTGGACCATAATCGACGTGTTAATTTATTCATGCTGAGCATGAAGGCCTAGATTCGATTCCCGGGATGGGAAAAGTGTTATTGGGTTTTTCTATTAAGAAATTCCTGTTTTCACACAGAGAAGGAACAAACATCGATCACCGCGCCAGTTCACTGCGGGTTTCAGAAGATTAAGTCCAGGTTTCCTCACGATATTTTCCTTCCACGTAGGAATGTCCGCAGTGTAACACTGCTACATGCCACGTTACCTCCGGGCGACCTCGACAGATACCTACCTTATTACCCCAGTCAATCTGTTCTCCTTCAGAACAACATCAAAAGTTCCGTTTTCATAATTAGATTCCTGCATCATCCAATACCACAATGTCCCCATTATTTTTTCGGGATCAAATATTAGTACATCTAATTCGTAACACACCAGGCGTTAACCCGTCGCTCACCTCAAAAGCGAATTAATATGTTCATTGGACAGAGGCTCTTTCATGCGCACCCATCCGGCGGCCGGATGCCAGCATCCTGACATCGACACCACGGGTCAGGTTACTTGGCCCATAATCTTATGTGATGTAGAAAAATATGGGCAAAATGTATATAGAAAGAGTGATGTGATGGAATATGTGTGTTAGTTTTAGAGTTGATTAAATAATTAGTGGTATTCTATCTGGGTGGGGGCCACAGGTTATTTTTTAATTTATTTATTAATCTACTTTCATTAGTAGACTAATAAATATATATAATATTTATTAGTCTACTTTCTCGGTCCATAAACATTTAATTTTAGTATTGCCCTAACGCAGTCAAATAAAGAATATAAATTTCAATAAATATAATGGAATGTTTGCATATAAAAACAATCTCAGTTTCATCATCGCGTACAGCCCGACTGCACTCACTGCTAGGCATAGGTCTCTCTTGTGCCAATCTCCACGCTCCTATGCTACTCTCATCTAGGTTTTATCAGTGATAGTAACAATATCATCCACCCATGTTGCCGCCGGGGACCAACACATCTACATCCTGTCCTTAGACGCCACCTGTCAACATTACGTCTTTCTCAGTCTCGTACAATTAAATTAAGAAACACTCCCATAAAACAACTGTTTGAAACCAAATTCACAGTCTTAACACCGTGCTATTACTAATATATAGAACATTGTTTACTCCTAAAATCAGTCTAAATGAGTGAGTCAGTCGCATGTCGAACCCAATACGGACTCAAATAGCTGATCACGTCTAATATTAGCCGGGGACACCTCACCGGTGAGATTAACACGTGTCTCAACCAAACTGGTTCTCGGACATGGGGATATTTGGTATTTTATGGTTTTCCTTTTTGTATGCAACATGCCTATCGTCTTGTCGTGGTGGAGCGCAGATGTTGGACCTAGTTTTTGAACCTATTATGGATGATATGATAAGGTACCTAACAGGTACCAATACTTTTGCAATGTAGGTATCTACTTTACCTATTAATCTAAGTCAGCAGTGAATATACCTATGATGTAACCATTAAGAAAATAAAGGCAAGAATTCTGTGAGACAATCCTGTTGAGTGCAACCGTTTAGTCCTACATATTATTTTACATAAAACAGCATCACAACTCTTTCTAAGATAGAGGCTCTGAAAGAGTTAGGCAGAGATGTACTGTAATCAACGGGGAACAAATCCAAACTAAGAGTTACAACTGAAAGAATTTCTCAACAGAAAAACCCAAATACATTTTGCCTAACCTGGGAATAGCAAGATATCACACACTAAACCAATGAGGCAATTCTTGCAGATCTTATAGTTGACATGAATTATCTTCTTTCTTTAATAAAGCTTTCTGCTAACCCTACGCAATTTCAAGCATTCATGTTGGCAAGGAACCCTGCTCACAGGTACTACAGGCGCCATTCCTCCCATACTCTTTGGCAAATAAATACAGACGCGTCCGTGTCAGTCAACAGTGCGGTCATTTGGCACGCGGCCGCGATGTAGGTTCATCACACGTTCCGATGGTGGAACTATCTCATTATCAATTTGGTAGCGTCTATTCGCCATTCTTAGAATGAGTTGTGTAGATGGATGTGTGAATTGTAAGTCTGTTAATAATAAAGATATTGGGAAAATTGTTTAGTGTTGATTGCTAGGTATCAAAATGTAGCTTCATATATTGGTCTTAAATTAGAAAATCGAATGACAAAATAGTTTTTTTTTTTAATGGAAGTGTAGATATGTCTTTATGTGTAGCCCTGTCTATTGACTAGTTAGACATAATGTCTTTAAAAAAATCTTAAAGCGAAATTCATAAAACAATAGTGTTGAAAATCAGATTTGGAACTTTATCTTATAAGAACCACAATTTCTCTACAAAACGTAATTCTTATACAATCAGTTCTAAAACAGGTTCCAAAATAGATACTAATGATTCGTATGCAATCAACGGTAGGAAATGCTTTAAAATCCGATACTTGCTTATACATTTAATATCTAATAGGAACGGTCCCAATTAATTTATTGGCACTAATTCAAACTTACAGGTGTATTGTCTTGTATTGGCTAAGTCCGTATGATGAAGTATTTATTTGAAATTGTATGAAGACATTGTATCTCAGATAATGATTCTCCGTGTATTTCATTCAACTATGAGTGCTAATTGTCCATTCAAATGTTGTTGCGTAAAGATCGTTGTAAGCGATAAGACCATCCATTACACTCTCGGTTGAGTTTTTTGACTCCATTGAATTTCTTTAACTAGCCTGCCTCGTTGGTCTAGTGGTTCTAAGCGTGACTGCTGAGCTTGAGGTCTTCGGTTCGATTTCCAGGTCGGGCAAAGTGTTGTTGGGGTTTCTGTTAGGAAAATCTCAGTAGCAGCCCGGTGTTTGGTCCGGTAGATGGCAATAGGCTCACCACCTATTACCTACGTGGGACTTAACAACAGCATTAGTGAAATGTAGGTGTACAATTGTGTAATACATGCTATGTGAATTTCTTGAAAGTGGTAATTTATACATAAGTAATGTTGTCATAATAAAAATATATTATTGTATTGTAAGGCAGGTAAATTCCTTTTTGTTTAAGTAAACAATACCTCAGTTAAGAGGAATTTACCTACGTTGCCCTATCATTAAATTAATAAGCTTAAATTCATTTAAAAATCCACCAAATCCGTCAGAAGTACGCTCAAAAGTGGCTTAAATTAAAAAAAAAAACTAGGTACTGCAGCGTTGAGCAATTATGTATCATCGCAATTTAAAAGTTTAGGGTTACTGGCTAATATTGAGCGCTGATATAGTTGTACACACCATTGAGAACATTTCTCAGGTGTGCTGGTTTCCTCAGGATATTTTACTAAGTGATAGTTTATATATTTCTCAAAAAAAAAAATTAAATAGAAAAAGAATACGGTCGCGAACAGGATTCGAACCTGCGCTTCAGGCGCTCTGACCACTCAGCCATCTCGACCAAAGAATACGGTCGCGAACAGAATCAAGGTGGCTTGGTGGTCACAGTTTTAAAGTTCGCTAAGCATGCGTTAATGCTTTTCAAAGATCTATCTTTAAAATAAAACTTTGGTGACCTGCATTGAATGACGAACGTTTAAAAAATCTTGTTCTAGTTACATTTACCTGTGTAGGTATCATGCCAAAAAATACCTACTATCTTCAATTTGTCAACACTAATTATTATATTTGTATGGGGGCCTTATTGGACGGCCTTAATAATAATAAAAAAAACGAGTACTCAAATAGAAACGTAAATAAAATGTACCAGTAGATAACATTGTGTTGTTTCACAAGATACCGCGCGGACTGCGTTTAGTAATTCTACTTGACGCTAGATGGCGCTAGCAGTCCTTTACGAGAAACGACTCATATTTTTTCGGGAATTAATAATTAAATATTTAAAAATTAAAATAATATCACTTAATGTTTCTATAATTAGTTACTTATTCTATTATAGATTTTTATGTATGTTTATTCATTTTTTGTTACCTGTATTCTATTCAAATACATTTTTCTTTCAAGATATGTCTTTGAAAAAGCATTAACGCATGCTTAGCGAACTCTAGAGGTCGAGATGGCTTAGTTGGTCAGAGCGCCTGGAGTATCTATCCGGGAGGCGCAGGTTCGAATCCTGTTCGCGACCGTATTCTTTTTCCATTTAATATTGTAACATTTTTCTTTATTTCTTTCTTGGTATAAGCTCTGATAATTTTATTTACACAGACAAAGTACCTACTATAGAATATTGTCCCACTTGCCTTGAGAGGTATAGCTGTATTCAGAGAAGAGTTCGGCTTATATTATTTTTAAAATCATTACCTACTTTTATTATTCTAACAAAATTATTAACGCACTAATATTCTTAGGTACTAAAATTAACAGCTAATTTGGTATGGCTATACTAAAACAAGATCGTAAACTGAGTTTGTACAGCGTCAAATACTTTTAAGGTAATAGGTTTATTACCTAAGTAGATACTAATTTCTTTTCTTAGATATTATGTAAATTCGCGACAAGTCAGATTTGACATTTCTCATTTTCCTTTGTATGAACGTCTACGTAAGAAATTGAAAAATAAAATTCATAATCCTAAATAATTACTATGTTACCCATACACTATAATAACGAGTATCATTCGTAAACCTCAAGTTTAACTTTATATTGAAAAATAGCACTCAAAAAAGAAACGTCACATCAGACTTTTTAGTACGCGAGTAATATATACTTTATTTTCCATTTGACATGTCATCTGAAAAATTCTGTGTGTTTTTATTGTTCCAATTCACGCATATGCAAGACCTGTGTTATCATATTACAAATCTATGTACCTATGAGCCGATTTTTTTGCTAATAGCATCGCGTCTTCACGAACTTCATAAGTAACAAAGTCAAAAAAATCGGCTGTACGGATAACATACAAAAATGTGAATGAAAATCAAACGAAAGAGTGAGTTGTACATAATTATGAAATTATAAATTTTATAGGAATATGTGTAATCTATGTGTGTGTGCGTAATCTATACTTCGCTTATGACAAGGCAAGGTTCCATCCGTATTTTTTTTCATGTCTGTGGTACGGCAATTCTGAATGAATATTTTTGGAGAACCCACCGAGAAAGTCAAATAAAATTTGAGGTTTTGTATAAAGTGCACCCGAGTGCAGCCGGAGCGAGTCGATAGTTAAAAATATTTAACTCAACATTGTTCAAAGTTACACCACGATTCAAAGGCAGGTATCCGAAGTGTACAGTCACCACGGTAGTGTGTTCAAAATAAATTCATAATATGACATGGCATCACGCCTGTATTCCCCGAAAGGGTAGACAGAGGTGCACCCAGTTGTATACCCACTTTTCACCAATGCTGTTCTTAAGTACCATGTAATAGGTGGTGAGCCTATTGCCATCAACCGGGCACAATTCCAATCCCCCGACTGCCGCTGAGAATTTCCTAACAGAATAACTCAGTAATAGTTTGCCCGACCCGGGAATCCAACCCGAGATCTGCTTAGCAGACGCGCTTGGAACCACTAGACCAGGGGTCACCAAATGGCTGACTGCGGTCCAGGTACGGATCGCCACGCCGACCTATTTCGTGCGGACCTTGATTGCTAGTAATCATTTACCAAACGGACAGTGACAATCAAATCACAATTTAAAAAAAAAAACTCACATTAATAAATTTTAATTGTTTAGAACACATAATTTTAAAAGAGTGTCTATGGAGTTTCTTGCCGGCTCTTCTCCATAAGATCAACTTCTTGGAACCGTGCACCTAGCTTTGACTTTTCTTAAGTGCCTGTAATAGGGCCTATTTGAAATAAAAATTTTGAGTTTTGAGTTTGAGTAATCATATTATTTCTTAAAACGAATCACTATTGAAACTAAATGGTGATCCCTGTACGAGACCAACGAGGCAGTTGCATATGAATTCATGCTTTTGTTACTTGAAACATAAAAGGTCAAGCTCATTAAAAAAACTGAACACACACACACACAAACACACACACATGAAAACACACTACACACTACACACACACAAGCACACACACATTTTCTACCTACATAACACAATACAAGGTAAAACGTGTAAGATAATAATATGGCCTCGATTTCTGGGAACTTCCACACCGTACCTTGTCTCACAATCGCTAATTCGCTTCGAAGAAACACATGTGTGCAGGACAAAGGTCGCTTTTTATAAGCTTTTTGTGTTCACCTACTCTACACAAACAATCAATTTTAAACCCTAAACTGTCTTACACAAACTCCATTTCACATTAACCTTCAATTGAGACCCTACAGAATGTGACATGTAAATATGAACCTTATGTGTTTGGAATAGGAGGTGTTGATAAAGGTATAGTCTAATGTTACCTGAGCAAGGTGGGGCCATGTGTGGGCGTTAGTGTTACAATTAATGGCGGTCTTTTTGACCCGAATGGGAAAAAAATGGTCGTATTTGATAAAATTTTGGGTTCTAAGACGCCGTCGGACGGTAGACATGTTTGTGGATTTAATTTTAAACAGATTTGGATTAAGTAATTTAACACAATCACCGCTGTTTCTTATGGGGGAGGCAGAGACTATCAATTAATAATCGCAAAAATTCCGACACACCAATTAAATTTTTTCACCATTTCAATTTTTGCATCAATTATTTATTTATTTTTCTGAATGTAGATAAATCTTTGAAAAGCATTAACGCATGCTTAGCGAACTCTAATACTTATATATAACTTCACTTATTTTTGTGAAGTTTCTGTTATTTCCTCCGAATTTATTTCATTTTTAAATAGGTAGATATCTATTTGGCGTATTAAGTGACATAGTGTTACCTATAGCAAAAAAACATTACCACGAATATTTCTAAAAATCTTATCCTATCGACGAATAACTCGTTGCTCTAGTGGTCCCATAGGAACTGCTGAGCACAAGATCGTGGGTTTGATTCCCGGATCAGGAAAACCGATTTTGAGTTCAAAAAAAATCTCAGTAGCGGAATGGAATTGTGCCCGATTAATGTCATAGGCTCATCACTTATTACTTACTTTAGCTTATTAACAGCATTGGTAAAATGTGGGTTTCCAACTGTATACATTGCGATGTCTATGCCTAAATACCATTTATAGTCCTACTTATAATACATAAATCATAGACACGACACAGTAATTACCTAAAATAGTACCAGATTCATTAGTAACGTAATTGCGTCATCACAGTCGGTGAAGACGTGTGTACTGTACCCACCTTGAGATAACACCTGACTCCGTGACCCCACTTCCTTGGAACTGGCTTATCAGTCGGCAAGTACCCGTGGCAAGTCTTACATGTATTGTACATGTAAGAGATGCGACAATAGTCTAGGGCCATGGTACTTATAATGCTTCTTAAGTTATAGTATAGATTATCAAAGTGTGGAACAATTGAAAGAGTTTGTATACCTTTGATCTATGTTTATGAAGGATGGGATGCTGGTGAAGGATATAGAAAGGACAGTGAGTGCTGGTCAGGTGAATGGGGCCGGATAGCCGTTTCATGGATAGCCGGAATTTGTCTAAAACGGTGTAGCGGGCCGTTGATGAGGAGGTGTTAGTGCCAACTCTTATGTATGGTAGTGAAAGTTGGGTATGGCAGAAGACACATGAAAGCAGAATCAATGCATTAAAGATGAGAGCTTTGAGAAGTATTTGTGGAGTAACTTTGAAATATAAAGTGAGGAACAGCGTGATAAGGGAACGTTGTGGAGTGAAAGAGGATGTAGTGACGAGATGTAACGATGAAAAGAAATTATAGTACTACCTATGTACTAGTTAAAATCTACACTGGTATTCAGTCTGAATCATCAACCCCCTGCTCTTATACCAATTTATTTGGGGTTGGCGCAGCATGTATTCTTCTTCCACTTTCTAATTGTGTTTGAAATTGCATGCTGCTAAAGTTTTGGCAATTTTTTATGACGTCAACCCTCATTGGGAATGCTTTTGTTCGTGGTAACCACCATCGATACGGTCTCTTTCTATCTAGCTATGTCACACCAAATGTTATGCATGCGCCAGGTTCTGAAGGTACTGGTCATAATTTTCCTGCAACCCATCTCACGATAGGACGATATATGTAATGTATAATAAAGTACTAAAACTGATAACATATTAATTAATCACACAAGGTCAGACTTTAATATGTAGAGGTACATTATGACAGACTACAGTAATAATATATATAATTACGATGTTGATATCAATGCAGTGATTTACACATTCATCATATTTTAATAGAACTATTAAATGTCATTTATAATGGTCGAGTATGTAGGTATTTCATGTAAGTAATTATGTAAAAGGTTGATAAAAGTAACCTTAATAAACATTACGCCTGTATTCTCCGTAGGGAAGGCAGAGACGTTTCAACAAAGATGTCCGAGGCTACTGCTATCAACATTTAAGCATGTTGACAGATATAGAAATAAATGAAAAAAAAAATTTAATGTAGGTACACGTCTATTATTCCGAAACACATTATTTCAGCAATAAACTAAGTTTTAATGCAAATTATTGCATTTAATCTATCTAATTTGAATTAAGCGCGAAAATGCTCATGGGTGTCATGGCGCCGCTTTGACGTCACGCCTAAAGTAGGTATTTGACAAAGTTCAAACAAAACGTACGGCGTTGATTGACATTTCAGTTAACATGGCCGATTGCAGTATATTATACTTTATTTTATTGAAAAAAATTATTAATCTTATTGACTGCCATCATGCCTATTCCAAACTCCGGGCTGCTACTGAGAATTTCCTAACAGAAAAACCCAATAACACTTTGCCCGACCTGGGAATCGAACCTAGGATCTCGTGCTCAACAGTCGCGCTTGGGACCACTATACCAACGAAACAGCCCTAAAAACATCCCAAAAAAAAAAATACTTACTCTAATTTAAATTGATATCTTTAAAGTTCGCTACGCATGCGTTTAAAACTTTTATCTGTATACACTGTTCTATTCTAACTTTTATCAACCCTTAAAATATAATACAAAAACCCTATAGTTCGTGTAAATTTGATTTGATAAAAAACACGTAACAATATTTAAAGATTATTTTTTAAATTAGTATGTAACCATAAGTATTCAAAAACTGTTTTAGAATATTTACGAATAATATAAATACCGTAAAACATTTTGAAAAAGTGAAAACCTACCCTTTTTTTAGTATTTAAAAAAGTGGCAACATTTTATACCTGCTAACCTTTTACTACCAACGCAGTTATGGGTACCCATTCAATAAAATAAAATAATATTTGTATATTATGCAAATAGTATAGCTTGAAACTGCAACCTATAAGAAAAATAAGGCGAGAATGCAAGGGCGATAAAATAGGTTATCTGCGCGCTATACCACCTATTGTGAATAGTATGTACATTACTAGATACTAGATATCTAATATTATCTACGAGAAACTAGAACATTTGCTTCGTTAAAATGTATAGTTTATAATTTAAATTTCAAATGTACTACAGAACTATCATTATAATAAAACATCTTAATTTTTTGGTAAGCGACGGTTTGGGCGACGATGAAACACGTAGATCTAGAAGAAATCTATTCACTCTATCTTGGAATATGCCTAGATTGTATTTCTCAGGAAACACGGAAGGCGGCAGGGAGTTCCTCTTGGCAGTACGTATCACGAACGTGGATAATAATCGTTTATCGTTTTAATCGGATTAATCACGTGTATATTTGATACCTCTATCTACCTTTGATTTATAACAATAATAAAATAAAATGTAATTAGCACGCAACAACAGCGGAATGAACTCTCGTGGGCCGATACAAAAACGTATTTTTAAAAAGAAAACGCTATTTTACTATGAGCATATACCTAATATAAAAATTTCATTCAATAACTCGCCTATCACAGTTGCAACAAATAAAAACAATAAAGGTGTTTTATCATGTCTTCACCCAGAACTATCTGGGGTCGAAGTTACTAAAATTGTACCGCGCACCGCAATGATAAAGAGTCTAGTGACGTAAATATGTATAATGTTAAGAAACATTGTTACTGATAAGGGTGGTGATTGACCTCATTTGAGATTACCTACCGGTGTTACCGAAACACGTATCTACACGTACTTTCTATATCTTTCTTATATTATATCAATATATTTTAAAATTAAAGTTTACTATTTTTTTACATTATTGAGGATGAATTTCATTTATACCTATGTATTATTTGCAAGTATTCAAAGTCTTCTGCAATATTTCAAAATTATGCAATTTCATATAACATTCGTCAAAACATGGTCCTAAACATTTTTTGACTAAACGTTCTAGTACAATTGTAATGCTTTGCTCTATTGTAATTAAAGAAGGATATTACAAAATGTATTATATACTTGCTAGTAACAATTAAAATGTTGTATATCCCTACTAGTAACAATTAAAATGTTATATATCCCTACGAGTAACAATTAAAATGTTTAATGTCCCTGCTAGTAACAATAATTTTACACATTTTAAACTTCATCAGTAAGTAGATACCTATTGCTGTTTGAGATAGGCTATAGGTAAACAACGTATGTTTAGGTAGGTAGCAACACAATTCTTTATAGGAATCCGAAGACTAATCGGCTATATACTAACTACAGATAATTGATAATTTTAATTATATATATACATAGGTGTATATAATGCCAGTCAATCTTTGGGTTAAATAGAGAAATTGAGAATGAGCTACATAAAGAATATTATTTATATAATTTAATTCTAAAAAACAATAATAATGCACCTCCAGACTGTATTTCGGTCACGCCAGCCTATCTCCATGGAGATTAGCCGAGTACGCAGGAGATATTATAGTGCACAAACACAGGTGCACTCACTCTTCCTTCACTCTAATATTCCGATGGGACGGCAATCCGACACAACCGGAAAGAGTTAGGCGCAGGACCGACAGCTTGACGTGCTCTTCAGAGAGCACGTCAAGCTGTCAAGCTGCATGGGGGTGTCATACCACCAATTTCCTGACTCCTGGGAATTTCTTAACAGAAAAACTCAATAACACTTTGCCCGACCTGGGAATCGAACCTAGAACCTCACACTCAGCAGCCGCGCTTGCGACCACTAGATCAACGAGGCAGTTAAAAAAAAATACATATATGCGTCGTGGCCGAGTAGTTACGGCCCCGTCTCTTGAGCCACAAGTTGTGAGATCTAATCTGGCATGTACCAATTTGATATTTTCAATGTCATATGTACTTTCTTAGTAAATCTAAGACATCACAGTATACAGTGAAGGAAACATCTTGAGGAAAGTTGGATCTAATGGTCTGAAATTGCCAACCCATAGTGAGCGAGCGTGGTCATTAATGCTCGTGCCTTCTCTGTATGAGAAGGGGCCCTTGCATTGCAGTGGAACCATATGGGCTGCTCTAACTCTAGTAGTTAGAGTTTAGAGGAGTAGTTGGTGGTAGTTTTTCACTGCTTGCGTATATGCATATACACGGTCCTAATTTATTAGGTAACTACCTTTTAAGGGGTCAATGTGTAAGTGTTAAGTATTAATTTAAGCCAAATTCAACATTTTACAATAATTTTATTCTTTTCTTGATGTTCGCCATTCAAGGATCAGTTTCTTCTTGCTAGTACTATGGTTATAACAAATAATTTGTTATATCCATTTAATTCTTAGCTTAAGTGAATGTCTTTGACTTATATATTACCCCTTTCAAAGGAAATTACCTGAAAATTAGGACCTTATATTTGCACAGGTAATTGCATGACTACCCTCAATATTGTAGAAGTAGATATTGTATTTATTTGCATCCATTTATATGTATTACAACCCATAAATATCATATAAATACACAATATTTGTATTATTACATAAAAACAAAGTCTTGATTTAATCGTTTATCTCTACCTAGTGACATTGAATGAATCTACTTTCTCCGTTCACGTAGTGGTGAGGTGGACATCTGTAAGGATTCATTCAATCAGCTGATTGGCTCGGAAAATACCTTTGACTCACTACAGTAAGGTTTCAAATTAATCACTTGTTTAAAGTCTTCCTCAGCAAGTATCTACAGCTTGTTATTATTCATGCATTTAGAATAGACGATAGGTAGGAAGTACCCGTTTAGATGCATCAGTTTTATAACATGTGAGATCTCTCATTTTTGTCTATGAGTCTCGTATCACTGGTCACAACAATGCTTAAGTTCCTGCATAAAGTCTGTCAATTTTAAGATTTTTTTTGAAGTTATATGCGTATTATAAATTAATTTTATCACTTGTTTAAAACGGTGAAGTGAGGAAATCAGCACACCTGACAGATTTTCTCGATGTAGTGTAAAGCCATGTCAGAGACCTGCGGGTGGTTTAAACTCTGACACTAGGTTGTTCATCAACCATAAGATAAGAAGAAGACCTTTTTCCTCGTTGTAGAAAGAAGGTATATAGTGTTTTTTTATACGACTGCCCAAAAAAAGGAGTATTATATTTTTAGGGTGCATACACGAATTTGAAAAAAAACGGATGGGACATTACCTTGTCATAAGCGATTCATAGAGTAGGTATGCACAAACACGCCGCGCCGAGTGGATGAGTTTTAAGTATTTGTATGCGTTTAGCTCGTGTATGACAAGCTAAATTGGATGACTAGGCATGCTTCTCACGAAGTTGCTACGCAACGCTCCGTCCGTATTTTTTTTATGTTCCGTGGGTTCGTGTATGTTCCAGTATGTTTATGAGTTTCTTTATTCTTCCGTAACTTCTAAACGCTTAAACCGATTTAGATGTATGGGGTATTGATAGAATTCTTAAATTATCTTGGGTGACATAGGCTAGTAAGTATTAAAAAACAGTAATATAGTACTCAAAAAGGAGTGGAAAATAAAATACACACATCATAGGCGTGCTTAGGTAATATATTTTTTTTTTTATTAAATTAATTATGTTTTTCGGCTGAGTAACTCAGTACGTACCAGTGTACCTATTCGCTAACTCGGTTACCAACAGAATTGATGGACACTTTGTAGTACATTGCGTCGTAAGTTTTTACTATTGTTGCTCATCATAGACAAGCGTGTAACACACGACGCAATGTACTACAAAGTGTTCATCAATTCGGTTGGCAACCGAGATAGCGAATAGGTACGCAGTTCCTACTGTGATCGGTAACCGTTGAGTGAAACCTAGAAGAAATTTGACCGTCTCCGTGCTTCAGAGGGCATGTTAAACACAGGTCTCAGCAGTTTTTCATTGATGATATTAATTCCTAAACCAAGTCAGGGGCTTACCTACTGGTAGTTTGCGCTACTCTGACACAAGTGATAGAAACTCTTTAAACTTTATAGCCGCTGGAGAGTAGAATATAACTTCAGATGATTAATTCTACACTGGTATATTTTCAACTTCCACTGTTCGATGATACAAGAAGACTGCACTCTAAAACTAATGCACTACAGTTTTATTAACTTTGTGATATTGACCTACCCACAATTTATTCATAATTCTAACAGGTTACAATTGTAGATACAGATAAATAAAATCTAATCGTTTAGAAAAATAGTAGAACTATCTATGTAGACTAACATTATTAACACGTATGGTTAAAGTAATCACAAATAAATATATCATTTGTTGTAAAGCTTACACAAGGTTGCTCCAAACGAAACGACAAAAAATCTCATGGTCTGCAACCGTTTTAACGGCCTTTTTCATTCAGAATTTCTTAATAACCTTATGTTAATAGACTCTACATCCGCCTACATTGTAAACCCCTCTTACTGAATCTCTTATCAGGCCATATCTTCAACCATTGCAGTTTAACGAGGTATTAACAGCTAGAACACAACACTACTTTGTTGTCAAATACTACGTTTAATTGCCTAAGGAATTGAGATTTTAAAACCAGGCTTTACGATGCTAGAAATAAATTATGTGAAGTTGTAAAGTTAGTGGAATGACTTAAAAAAAAGGTTAACTTAAAAATATGTATGTACCTCCTTTTTTTAAACTGTCGTTTGTATTTTTGTATTGTGTTACGAGAACAAACATTTTATTAATCAGCCTCGTGTGATACATTAATTTTACGTTGTGATCGTGGTAATAATAACATGACATAGCATCACGCCTGTATACCCCGACGGACGGAGGTGGTCACAGTTGTACACCCACATTTCCCTAATGCTGCATATGTTGGCGAGTCTGCCTGTAACGGCTGAAAAAATTGTCTTCATTTGTCAAACGCGACCGACGGTTTAATGTGTACGCCAAGGCACACCTAGGTCTCGATATGAAATGATAAATGAATTCATTTCTGTAAATAGATCTATTCAAAACACAAGTCATTTTTTTTAAACTAGATAGCCCAAAATAGTCTCATGTCAAGGTCACATTTAAATTCCAGACTTAATAGTACGTATTAGCTAAATAAGCTTTGAGATGACCTGTCCTATCTGACGGCACGTACCTCAGTCAACTTGTAGCTCAATAATAGTTAAAGGAGCTCAACGACCCGTCACTAGAAGATACCAGATGATTAGGACATTTGCATAGGCTACAAAAGAACACAAAACCGCCCAGACACATCCATCCACAAATCGCCCCAGCATAGCTTAACCTTGATATGTGCGGCTGATATTTCACCACGAGCCCCCTCCTGCCCTTACCTATCCTTATTTTCCATACATCTCTATCATCTCGGTTAATAGTCACTCCCTTTCCAGCCATATCATCTTTCACACGATACATTCATCGTTTTTTTTTCTCTTCCTGTATTCTTGTACCCTTCTAAATATTTACTCAAAACTTTATTTATTACATGATCCTCATTTCTCCTCGTCACGTTTCTTCTATGACAATTTCTATACCTACTTACAACTTTGCAGTATGACTAACGGCTTTTGTACAATGATCTGTAAAATAAACCTATTTAATAATGTAATTTCTTGTATGTAACTTAAAACCTATGATGAGCATAAAGGACTTCGCAAAGTACCTATAATTTTATTGATCTATTAATTGCGTCTCCGTTCCCAACTTAATACAAATACTAAATTCCGACATCACAAATCTAACACATGTTTCTAAATAAAACAAAAATAACATACAATTATCTAAAGAGCGTCTCGTGTAACTACAATCTACCTACTGAAACATATCACACACACACTCACATAAAAACTACACCCATTATATTGCATGTACTCACACATCAAACAATGTTCGAAATAATAACACCTACTTACATGCACACACTCATGTGTAGCGATGACGTCATCCGACAACCTGTCGCCCGCGCCGTGTAATTAAACCCGTCCAAGGGTGGTAGGGAAGGGACACTGTCGATTTGTTTTAATATCGAGTAATGATGATACCTTTAACATATCATTAATCAAAGGAAAGACTGGCTTTTACAGATAAAGAATGGGCATTGTAATTTAAATAGATATTTATTCCTTAAAACACAATTATATTTTTTCGAAGAAAGTTTTTAGCAATAATGTCACAGGGGAATTGCTTATTATTATTATTTCTCATTGCTGAGGATCATGGGTCATTCACCTTGTGAATAATAAAATACGTTTTCCCGAAAAAACAAACAGCACAACAGAAACAACAAATTATTTTAGCTCAATCGAATACGTATGCTACCGTACTTATGAGATTGTAAATGTTTCATTATAATAAAATTATCCTATTACCTTTTCTATATTCGATTAGGCAGGACAAGTATTGACTACCATGAAGATTTGTCAGCAATATTAATATTCTTCCTCATATCTTAGGTAAACAAAACAAAGTGTAATAAAATACCACAAAGTATTTCTGATTTATCTAGATTGTCCTTTGGGTAAATGGTGAGTGATTACTGCGTAGAACAAATACATTTTTGTTCACCGTTTTTGATTTATGGCTAATCATGTTATAGTCTGTCATCATTAAACGTTTATCCTGTTATTTTGCTATGACAAAGTGGAGTTTGAGGGGGGAGAGAGAACTCACAAAACATCTTTTGTATGTAAAACCTAGAGCTAACTTTTCTACTACCTTCTGTACAAATGACGCAACTTAATAAGTTTTTGTTATGTACAACCTTGAAGGAATTAGTACTGGAGTAGTTTTAGCGGGCGTATCCCTCTCGCCACTGGCATATGATTCCCAATCATATAAAGGTACCTTTTACCTGTATGGTTACAATGATATACGATTTAAATCGTATGTAACACAATTTTTTGTTTATGTTTAGTTTTTTTATGTATTTTAATACTGTTAATGTAAAGGCGAGAGCTATTTTCGCTTTAGTACAAGTTCTTTTGTGCTTGTGTGTTACCTCACCCCCCGCCAAAAGTGGCGAGCAAATTCGTTCGATATTTAGTCAGAAGGCATCTCTCGTCTGGTCCTCTAAGTGTACAACAATTGATGATAATTTTTTTGGTACCTCCAATTAAAACATAATTACTTTAATAACTATAGATTTATCGAGTAAGGTGAACGTCCCTACAGTCGACCCCCGCGGCACGTCGTTTTATTAAGGCGCGTTTTTTGTGCGGTCACACGTGCGGGCCATACCTCGCCGTCTTGTCCGACACGATATTGTGTACCGTGCCTATGTAGCTATGCGCTAAGTGCTTATTATTTTATGTTAGTATTAGGGATTCCATATGTATTTCTTTCCTTCGTTTCGTTAGAGTTATAGTTAAAAATTGTCGTGGAACGGAAAATACAGTTGTGAGCGTGATTTGAACCTGCGCCTCCCGGATTAATACTCTTTCGACTTCTTCTTCCACATTGTAATACGTCTATGGTGACGTCATCGCTATCAATTCAGTCCCTATACAGATGACTGAACTGAAACGACTAACTTTGCAATCAATTCAACGTCGCACAGATGCGATTATCATATCAAATATAGATACATATTTCAAACGCATTATCGCACGCGTAGCAAACTCTAAACATTTTTGTGGAAACATAAATACGGTCTTGAGCAGGATTAGAATATTCTTCTGGCCTGAGAATTTCTTAACAGAAAAACCCAATAACACTTTGAAAAACCCGGGAATCGAACCTAAGAACTCATGCTCAGCTGCTGGGTTTGTAACCAATACACCAATGAAGCAGACAATAATTACGTGACTCTTATTCATTATATGTACAGTCGTGAGCACAATTTTTGTAAACACAAGCTTTTAAATCCCACCAACAATATCTCAAGCGTGTATTACTAAGTTAAGTAAGTATATAATACAGATAGAAGAACCATTCAAGCAAGCGTGGCTGCTGAGCGTGAGGTCCTGCGTTCGATTCCCAGGTCGGGCAAAGTGTTATTGGGTTTTCCTATTAAGAAATTCTCAGTAGCAACTCGGAGTTAGGAAGTTGGTTGTGTGGCACCCCCGTGCTTCGGAGACTACGTAAAGCCGTCGGTCCTGCGCCTCATCTCTCTTCGGTGGTGTCGGATTGCCGTCCCATCGAAATATGAGAGTGAATTGTATGTGCACCTGTGTTAGCGCATACACTTGTGCACTATAATATCTCATGCGTACTTGGCTAACTCCGTGGAGATAGGCTACCATGACCGTAATAAGGTCGGAGTATTTATGATTTAGACATACATTAATACTTCTATATTAATCAGATAACTATTTAAATGTAGTTGAAAAATTGCAAAAATGTAGACATGTTTGTGCTCGTGACTGTACTTAAACAAGGGTTATTCACAGCATAAATAAATTGTAATACTACACGCGCGGAATGATAAGAAAAGTACAGCATAATAATAAGACGTGTACCTACTTGCTCTTTGACATCTCCGTAGGTGGATGACGTAGTTAATATATAAATGTACCTACAGCTTTATATACTAAGTGTATACTTATCGTATCGGCTTTCACTGAGAAAGGTCACGACTCGGACCTCTCACAGAACTGACAGGTTCTGGGATTAAATGCACACGATAGTAAGACAAAGTTGATGTTATAGAACTTAAATCTAAGCTACATAATTATTCTATTCAAGATAAATCTTTGAAAAGCATGAACGCATGCTTAGCGAACTCTAAAGTTACAATATTAAATGGAAAAAGAATACGGTCGCGAACAGGATTCGAAACTGCGCCTCCCGGTCGAGATGGCTTAGTGGTCAGAGCGCCTGGAGTATTTATCCGAGATATTTTACTTAATTAATATTATAAATAAGAAAGTTTGCGAGGATAGATGTATGTTTGTTATTCTTTCACGCCTTAACTAGTGAACGGATTTGATTGAAATTTGGCACACAGATAGTTTATAACCTGAATTAACACATAAGACACTTTTATTTGTTCCTGCACCCAATTCTGTAGACCACGCAAGTGAAGTCGCGGGCAGAAGCTAGTTGGTTAGAAACCTATGAATGTAGGTAGTAGGTAATCATCATTATCCCCCTGCCCTTATCCCAATTTATTTGGGGTCGCCGCACCATGTATTCTTCTTCCATACATCTCTATCAGCCGTCATATCGACAGTCACTCCTTTTTTTGTCATTATAGTATATATATAAAGGTTTTACGTAGCACTTAGGTTAGGACGTAACTGTTAACTATTGGTATAGAAGTTCATAATAAGGTCTTTCGGCGGAACTACGATATGGTTAGCTTTAAACAACCAAGTCAAGAGGAACCTACACCTACGTCCTAAACTCGTCAGTTTAGGTTGCTCACATGCACCTTAATTAACAGAGATGAAGCAAAAGAGGTGTGGCAGAATCGTCGTAGCAAGTGGAAACTGATAGTCTCTGCCACAGGCGTGTTTGTATCTATGTTATGTAAAACTAACTGTTAAAGAATCGACATCAATACTCCTCAGTCTGTGTCCTCGGAGACTACAAGAAATAGGACATAAAATTTTCATTTATTTGAATTCTCAATCCATCCATCTCAATCATTACAAGTAACATAAAAATCAAATAAACTTAGTATAGCGCACGAAGTAGAAGGCACACTCGTCATACCTAAACATAAAACATTCGCCAAGAATAATCCACTATTCAATATTCCTTCAACTATGTTTACGACACTAGAAAACTGAAACTCCCTCCAACATAGTCGCCTAAGTGAGTTATTCTATTTTCTACGGTGTAAGATTGCAGGCTGCAGTAAAATAGTTAGAAAATAATATGACGGAGTCGGCCGCGGGAGATTGGAAAACTTTGGGAAACTATCCGTTTATGGCTTCAAAAGTTTGTGGAGACGTTGGATTTGTCGCCTTACCTCCACGATGGCGGGTAATGATCATAATGTTGCCGACAACTTTTGTTAGGTTTGGCAAAAATTGGCGGTTTGTGATCGAAAATATTTTTGAAATGGAGCGGTCATTTGGGGTTGGCGAGGTGTCCACCTCTCCACTTGGGACACCTGTGCTTATTGCGTTTTGTTCGTTCGAATGTATTATTTGTTTGAAAGCTGTTTCGAAATTATGAACTTAAAAAATAAAGTGCTGTTTTTGAGATGAAAACATCTTAGGCGCGTTGAGTAATTTTTCGTATGGAAAATCTGATGGATTCCTTTCACCGACATGTTAATGTTAACACAGGGGAAATTGTTGACGATACCCTATAAATTCGTTTTATATCTTCCCTAGAAAGGACTTCCTGAGGCTAGCAGTATTCACCGTGATTCTTCTAACTTGATTAAACTTATGAGCTACGAGTGTTTTAGCATATAAATGTACTTACCTAGTTATAGCACAGGAGCTATAGCATTTAGCATAGGAGCGTTGTTTGCTTGTGGAGTAGTGGGAGAAGGGGGGAAATAAATATTTGCATAGACAATTTGCTAAGTGACGTCGTGTGAAGTGTGTCAGGTTAGGTTCGGTGGCGCAAAGGAAACGGTATCATAAAAAAACATCAAATGGATTATCTTTGGAGTAGGTATGTATGTGCAGTCTTAAATTAGATATATTAAAGAAAAAAAATTAAATCATTGGAAAGACAAATATGGTCGTGAGCAGGATTCAAACCTGCGCCTCCCGGGTAAATACTCCCTGTGTTTGACTACTAAACCATCTCCACCTCTCTTCACTAGTCCGAATTCTTCTTCCCGATTTTAATACGTCTTTTGGTGACGTCATCAGTATCTATTCAGTGCCTGTACAGATGACTGAATGTTAACCTATTTATTCAAATTATTTGTATAAATACGTTAAAATTGGGTATTTATCCGGGAGGCGGAGATTCAAATCCTGTACATCAATTTATAACGTTACGTCTAAATTGTTAACGTTGGTCAACGGAAGAAATCCTACTGAAATTTTTTCACATTCATTTCATCACCGCAAAAAGAAACCTTGTTCTCTTTCTAGAGTGAAAAATCCACTATGGACACTGTGTCGACTAAAATCTACACGGTCTTCTCCTAATCTTAACTGGGGTCCGGGTTGCAGGTGCATATCCCGCAACACTATAAAAGAAAAACTAAACTTAGGATCTATAGCTCCTAACTAAAACTTGTTTACTACTAGCTGGTGCCCGCGATTTTGTCTGCGCGACGAAAGGTAGCCTATGTCCTTCTACACGATACAATCTATCTCCTTGCTAAATTTTATGACGATCCGTTCAGCCGTTTAGTCGTAAAAAGGTAACAAACACACAAACAGAGTTACTTTCGCTTTTTAATATTACTAGCGGTCCGTCCCGGCTTCGCACGGGTGAAATTTACACGTTGGGTTACATGATTGAAGTTTTAGTAAGGATCCTTAATATTTTCTAGTAAGAAATATAGCCTATGTTACTCAGGGATAATGTAGCATTCTAATGATGGAACAATTTTTGAAATCGGGCTAGGAGTTTTTGAGTTTATGTGTTACATACAAAAATACAAATCTTTCCTCTTTATTTTATTAGTGTAGATGTAGATATGGATAAGAAGTACCTAATAGAAAAGAAAGAAAAAGCTTTTATTCCCCTCAAATGGGCACACAGTAAAGAAGAAATAGATTAAGAATTATAGACATTACATATAAAATTTTCAACCTGTAGAAACAGTATTTTTGATAAATTATAAATATAAGATAAACAATAACAATTCTGATACACTTAGAGCAGGACAAAACACAAATAGATAACTAGTTTAAAATTAAAATATTTAAAACAGAAAATACTTTAATAAGTCTACGTCTACAAAATTGAAAGCTGGCAACTTTTTTGCAAGCGGCCAACTGCCAACCTAACAACAAAAGGAAAAAAAAAACAGGTAGGAAAATATACAGCAGAGGTGACAACTTGAAGAATTTAATTTGGAAGATGGAAATATTGGAAATAAAGTTTTAATGCTCTCAGCTCAGTTAATTGTAAATAATTTATAATACTCAAGACTAATATTACAAATATAAGTGTGTCCCATTCAAGTGGGAAATGGTAAGCGCTCAGCATAATGCTGCAGATTCCCACAGAAACCTACAGCGCTGATTTTCAGCGCTAACCTTTGACATTACTTAGTAAATACCCTATGAAAGACATAAACCGTTCACCAAACCAAGTACATAGGTACATAGCATATACCGTCCAAAACCACTAAATAATGCAGCGCCATCTGCCGGCACGAGACACGTCACGGCCTATTACGTCACAGGACACGTCATTAGCCCAGCTTTGATGACGTCACGCCGCGTTAGCCTAGCACAAAGCACGCCCCACTTTAGGCTTTATTTAGATGAGAGTGGGTCAGGTTGGCTTGTAAGTTGGTCGAGGTATTTATAGTGTTGGATAATTATTTAGATGTTTAATGGAAAATATATTATATTATTGGATATATATATGGAAAATATATCATATTAGATATTTATGTGATATTCGATGACAGACATGCATAAACTCACGCTTTTTGAATGTAAGACAAAAACTTCATAACTATTTTATGTTTCTAAAGAAGACGAACTTACTAAAATCATAAACATATCATTACGCCTTCATTCCCCAAAAATACGGGCAGTAGTACACAGTTCACAAAATCCCTTACATGGTGATCTTATTATCATGGGTACAATTCCAAACTCCGGGCTGCTACTGAGATTTTTTCAACCGAACATCTCAATAACACTTTACCTAACTAAAGAATCAAACCCAGGAACAGAAGCTCAACAGCCGTGCTTACAACAACTAGACTAATGGGGCTGTTGTAGGTATACAACACTATCAATCTGCCTAGCCATTTCCCAATTACGTTGGGGTCGACTTCCAATCAAACCGGATGCAGCTTAATACCAGTATTTAGAGCGACTGCCTATCTGACCTCCACAACCCAGTTAGACTTTTAAGCCTCAGACTACCCGTAACGGCTGTCATAGATCTTAATATGATAACCGGGACCGACGGTCTAAAGTGCTCTCTGAGGCATTGACGAATTATTGTCAATATGAAATGGTGGTCACACATCCACAAACCTACCGCGGCAAGCACAGTTTAACCTCGATCGATCGATCGTACGGCTGAATTAGCCACGAGCCCCTATAAATAGAAACACCTACATAATATAAAAATAGAACGAAAGCTCACACCACACAATTTAATCTTACACATAAATCCATCTAGTACCTACCTACCCACTACCCAGTCCCGCGGGTGGCGAACAATCTACGCGGGCAAAACCGGAAAATTAGACATAGCTACACGGACATGTTTTAATAAGCTCGGTGTATCGCATCGCTTTTTGTACGTTATGTATGGTGCTGGTGCAATTAACTACAGAATTGTGTGCATGAATTAAATAGGTTTGGTGTTTGTAATATTATTTGTTGTAGAATAAGTTATTTTCGGTATAAAATTATAAAGTTATTATATTAAATGGAAAAAGAAAAACGGTTGCGAGCAGGATTCGAATTTGCGCCTCCCGGATAAATACTTCAGATGCTCTGACCACTAAGCCAAGCGACCTCTGCTCACCACCGCAAATTATTTCTTTTTCCATTTAATATAATAGCTTTAGAGTTCGCTAAGGATGCGTTAATGCTTTTCAAAGATTTATCTTTAATAAAATTATAAGTTTGATGGGAAAGGAAAATGTGAATGCGAGTGATGTATATTGGAATATTACTAAAATTCAAACATCATTAATATACGTTTATCTAATTCACAATCGATTAAATCACTCTATTCATTCAATCAGTCTTTCATTCGTTCGTTAGTTACAGTAACAATGTTCGAACCCGTACGATCACTTGGGGAATCTACTTAGGGATTTTATCTCATTCCTGGATCTTATCTCATTCACGCTTTTTGTTAGCATGTGTGCTAACAAAAAGCTTCCGTTAGTATGATTTCATGCTACATTAAAAAAATATTGTATTGTTTTTTTTTTGTTTAAAGAAACATATTGTCGTTGGCAGGATTCAAACCTGCGCCTCCCGGATAAATAGTCGAGTTCACTGTTTGTATTTTTTGTTTCTAGATTTATCTGTATTTGTTAAGATAACTATATCTTTTCAACATTCTATTAACTGCAAAGTTAGTCTTGGCGGTCCAGTTTCCTGTAAAGGGACTAAATAGATGGCAATGACGTCACCAAAAGACGTATTAAAATGTGGAAAAAGAATTCGTGGTACTGAGCAGTGGTCGAGATGGCTTAGCGGTCAGAGCGCCTAGAGTATTTTTCCGGGAGGCGCAGGTTCGAATCCTGCCCATGAACATATCTTTCTTTCCACAAGAATTTATATCTTTAGATTTTATTCTATAATTTTATTCTTTGCATAACTGAATGCTTTTCAAAGATTTATCTGTATATCAGTAATGACTTTCAAAAGCATTATGGTATTATAAATGGTTTTTTGGAAAGAAAAATATGGTCGTTAGCAGGATTTAAACGTCAAGGTTCTCCAGGTTCAGTCCAGGTACTCTGGCAACTCTCGTGTTACAACTGTGTATGCTGTAACTGAGATGCTATGTTCAAAAGGAACTTTCCCTCTGTCCAATAGTCTCTGTCGATTGCTATAGATAGAACTTAAATTATAACCAAACTAAAAAAGTCCCTAGGAGTAAAACAATCCAGCTACATCACCCAACTTCCCTCAACTCCACGTAAGCCAGCTGCACTGAACACGGTCACCTCGCCGAATCTGGCAGTTTTTTCTCCCGGCGCCGCGTGCGTGAATTCATTTCAACTTGGTCCAAAAACTCCGCGCTTTTTTCCCATGCCCCGACTGAATATGAAATTCCAACACGAGAAAGTTATGGAAAAATACAAGGTTCGCACACTTTTATGTAAATAGAAATATAGGACACACGGAGTTCCACGATGTATTGTTGAAACGTCTCTGTGTGGTTAAGGTTTTTGGAACTATAATACAGAAGAAAGGGGGCTCGGGGCTAAGTAACAACCGCACAAATCGATCGTTCGAAGTTAAGCTGCGTTTGCTGCGATCTGTGGATGGGTGGCCATCATTTCATACCGAGACCTCTCCGTGCCTGGGAGAGCACATAAAGCCGACGGTCCAGATTTTTTAAACTAAGATCTATGAAATCCGTTACGGGCAGTCAGAGACCTGAAAGTCTGACAACCAGTCATACCACGAAATATCGTGTTACCCAGTAACTGGTTTGTGAAGGTCAGATAGGCAGTCGCTCCATGTAAAATATTGGTATTAAGTTGCATCTGGTTCTGACTGGAAGCCGACCCCAATGTAATTGGGAAAATGCAAGGCAGATGAATGCAGTAGAAAGCTTTGTTTAACAGACATATGGTCTGTGAGGGTAGGTTATATTCCAGGAACCTCGATTTAATCCACATGCAATGTGTGCCGATAACAGAACACGAAGCAGACCAACTTATTGCTAAGATAGTTGGAAAGTGTCGAACAAAATCTATATGAATGTGGATATTATGAATTTGTGAGATAGAACGTAATTCCTCGAATTTCCATAAAAAGTCTTACAAAGCCTTCCGTCCTCTTTAATTATCTTACAACCGACGAAAAAAAAGGACATCCTCAAGTCGATGAGGATATTTGTTTTTTTTTATGTATGACCACGCATAACTTTGTTCAGAGAATTGTAGTTTTGATGATTATGAGTACTCTGCTATACCTGAAATTCATATTTTTTTCCATTAGCAGTAATAAAGTTTTGCCGTAAATTCCATTTTGTACACATTCCAAGTAGTTTTTATTTCAATAAGTTGTAAATTCCGATCTCTTAATAACCGACATCAAAAAGGTCATCAATACGTCTGTATTTTTTTATGTATTTTGGGTTTACAACTATTTTATATACTAGCAGACACGAGTAGGTACTCTCACAGAACATTAAAAACGCCGTAAGATAAAAAGTAAACGCCGGTTGACAAACAAGAAGAAAACAATAACCCTATCCCAGTACAGGCACCGACTCCAAAAATTACAGATTATTAATATAAATTGTTCCTTTAAAATTTATTTTATTATCAGCGGTCCGTCCCGGCTTCGCTCGGGTGAATATGTACACCTTGGGTTACATTATTGAAGTTTAAGTAAGGATCCCTAATATTTTCTAGTAATCAATATAGCCTATGTTACTCAGGGATAATGTAGCATTCTAATGATGGAAGATTTTTTTAAATCGGGCTAGTAGTTTTTTAGTTTATTCGTTAAATAAAAAAATACAAATCTTTCCTCTTTATAATATTAGTGTAGATAAGCAAATTTTGATATTATTTTGCACTTTTTAGTATTTTCCTTTTTTTTGAAGGCGGTTTTAATTTTTTGTTACTGGCAGTTGATTTTCTCAAAAAAACATTAGATATTATATAAGATACAACATACAATAAAGGTATATCTCAGTGCCGTGGAGTCGGAAGCAAGAACTTATAACGAGTACAGCTCGCAAGAGTTGCGGGTAGTTGCAGCACAAGTTGTACAACTTCACCTAGTGCAGTGATTCTGTTCGACTGGGGACGAGGTACGACTGAGGAAACATGTTTCTTTAGATTTTTAAAGTTCGTAATTGGGGAAAATATTTTTATTTTGGCCCTGTTGGTGGAGTGTGATGGTAGGATAACATTTGGTTTGACATAGCTAGATAGAAGGAGACCGTATCGGTGGCGGTTACCACCAACAACAGCATTCCCAATGAGGCTTGATGTCAGGCAGGCGGCCGGTCATAAAACATTGCCAAAACTTTAGCAGCATGCCAGTTCAAAAACAATTAGAAATTGGAAGAAATTTATGCTGCGCCGATCCCAAATAAATTGGGATAAGGGCAGGGATAGATGATAATTTTTGTTTTGATGTCAGTGATTTAATTGAAAGCTAAATTCTAAATGTTTGGTGGGATAGCAAATTTCAAAGTGGAATCCTGAAAATTGTGTTTTACTGATAAAATAAGGGTTTCAAGCAATTCGGTGACCATTTTATAAGAGCAGATAAATCTTTTAAGTGCATAATCTCATGCATAGTGTTTCAAAGATTTATCTGTATTTGTTAAGGTAATGCCATCTGTACGACTTTGAATTAACTGCAAAGTTAGTGGTATCGGCCAGTCACCTGCATAGGGACTGAATAGAATGATGGTGCTTACGTCACCGTGAGAAGTATTAAATTGTCGAAGAAGAAATCGGGGAAGTAAGCAGTGCTCTGGACAGGTTAATTGGCAGAATACTTGGAGTATTTATCTGGAAGTCGCAGGTTCAAATCCTGGCCATGACAGTAATTTTCTTTTCTCAAAAAAAAAGAATTGAGTTTGGGTCACATGACTGTGTTAATTTAATTACTACAGTTGATCCAAATACAGTATTTTTAACAACGTACAGGTATCCATTTTATAACTATTATACCTGAATCTAAGATTAAATACGATATTAATTTGGTTAGGTGGACCATTTTAACTGCGAGGTTCTGGGTTCAATTTCCTGGTCGGGCAAAGTTTTATTGAGTTTTTCTGTAAGGAAATTCTCAGTAGCAGCTCGGAGTTTGGAATTATTTCCGGTTGATGGCAACAACTCACCACCACCTATTACATGGGACTAAATAACAGCATTAGTGAAATGTGGGTTTATGTGCACCTCTGCCTACCCGCTCGGGGAATACAGGCGTGATGCTTAATCGCACTACAAAACCAGTACACAATACCTTAGTACTTAGTGTTATATACTACTCACCGAAAGCCAGCTGGCGTAACGTATACGACCTTGATATACATCTCTGCAAGGCCTCAATCCAAAGGTCACAAGTTCCATTAAAAAAAAACTCCATTATTTATATTTAAAGGCTGTGGAGGGTGGTGGGTGCCATTTTTCCACCCGCTCCCACCACACAATTTGTCTTCAAACTTGCTCGACCTGGGAGAATCCACCCCGTGTAATCAGACCCCCTCCTCCTGTATACACCGCTTTGGGTAGTGTAAGGTGTATATAGATTTACCTAGATATGTTTATGTA
This sequence comes from Xylocampa areola, assembly GCA_935421205.1. Lineage (NCBI taxonomy): Eukaryota > Metazoa > Arthropoda > Insecta > Lepidoptera > Noctuidae > Xylocampa > Xylocampa areola. The sequence goes on from OW285208.1 coordinate 20,415,782, forward strand.
TAACTGCCTCGTTGGTTTAGTGGTCCGTAGCGCGACTGCTGAGCAGGAGGTCTCGGGTTCGATTCCCGGGTCGGGCAAAGTGTTATTGAGTTTTTCTGTTAGGAAATTCTCAGTAGCAGCCCGGAGTTTGGAAATGTGCCCGGTTGATGGCAATAGGCTCACCACCTATTACATGTGACTTAATAACAGCATTGGTGAAATGTGGGTGTACAATTGTGTACACCTCTGCCTACCCCTTCGGGGAATACAGGCGTGATGCTATGTTATGTTATGTTATGTTTATGTTTATGTTTATGTTTATGTTTATGTATAGATATTTATTGTGTAAGAAACCTGCTTACCTACTATGTAGTAAAAGTAGTGTTGTGTTTTGACATCCTCCAATAACCAACCAGAAATTTCAACATACATTCATATACGAGACGTATTACAGATTCGTTTCATATAGGCTACTTGAGATATATATGCAATCACGCCTGTTTCCCATTAGAGTAGGCAGAGGCTATCAATTTTCAATTACTACAATTTGAACATACTTGCTGTTTTAGGTAACAAACACAGCTTAGGTACCCACCTACCCATCCACCAAGTGATTAAGCTATAAAAATCCTTTATTGTTATAATTCTAAGAATGCTGGACCTGGCGCATGGATAACAATTGGTGTGACATAGCTAGATAGAAGGAGACCGTATCGGTGGCGGTTACCACCAACAACAGCATTCCCAAAGAGGGTTGACGTTAAGCAGGTCATAAAACCTAGCCAAAACTTTAGCAGCATGCCAGATATAGGTATGCTGCACCGACCCCAAATAAATTGCGATAAGGCCAGGGGGATGATGTTGATGATGAATGCAGGATTACGATGAAAATAATAGGACCTACAGAGTAACCTACATTTTATGTTTCTATACAAATTTTATGTCCATTCTTACTACTTACATCTGCTATATTCCTTTATCTAAGTACCACCAAGAAACCACATTCACATCCAACGCGCTTAGGTGCGTCATTCCAGCTCTAAATCTCTTAAACGGAAACCGAACAAAGACTATAATTTAAGTTTAAAACACGGAAACATACGGCGTCCTCAGTACTGGTACATAAAGAGAGCGGCACATAGCGAGCGTCGTTGACCTAGTTACGCGACCCACATCGCCCGACCAATACCTGGCGCGGTACCTACGCCAACGCACCTCACAGGTAAGTCGACACCGTCGTCCCATTGGAAGACTCACGACCAACCCGCAATCTCCCACACCTGCCTCATAACACTGCAGGTGCGCACAGGTACAATTCCCAACGCCTCTGCATAAACCACGCCCCTTTTTATCGAGCTGCGCAGGTAACCTGCGCGCTGATTGGTCGACGCAAGGTGCGGCCAGGTATACCTGTCAATACAGGTGTATTTCGTAATGCGAACGCGGTTCTCAGTTACGCGGGTGTTACCGGTGCGTTGTGACGGTTTTTGTGCGGTTTGGTTGCGGTGGGAAAATGAAAAATTGTGCGCATGTGTTGGTACGATTGATGTTTCCTTGAGGTGTGCTAAATTTAGTACTTAGGTGGGCGCGGCGCGTCCTTGGAAAAGGTCAGGCGGGGTTGCGGCCGGTATGTACCTACTACGTCAGTCGATACTCTAAAATGTTTGTTGAAACTAAGTTTATTTAACTTACTGTAAGTACCTAATATAAATGGATGTTTCTCGCATTGTATTATTTTCACGCAGGTAAATGTGAGATATGAAATTTCCTTACAACTTTTTTTTTGTAATAGTCCATCTCGTACCATATATTTCAATATTTAGCACACGTTCACGCCATTTTCCTGTATGCAAAATGCAGAAACCACTGTGATTGGTAAAGGCAAATGTAGAGACCGGCTTTATTGGTAAACGCATTGGAAATAAATTCTTTGCTATCTTAATACTAACGTTTTCTCAGTGTATTGTTTGGTATTTCGACCTAATGGATATTAAGAGTCAATCTGACACCTTTTTACACCCCAGTGAGTGGAATATCTGTAGTTTATATTCAACTTGCAAACACTTTCTAGTAAATAATATAATCAGAAACGGTTCCTCTGCGTGTTATCCAACAAAAAAACTACCATACCTCCTCTATCCGTGCTCGTAAATGGCGCCGTTAAGTACTAGGAAAACATGTAATAGGTGGTGAGCCTATTGCCATCTACCGGGTACAATTCCAAACTCCGGGCTGCTACTGAGAATTCCCTAACAGAGAAACTCAATAACACTTTGCCCGACCTGGGAATCGAACCCAAGACCTCATGTTCAGCAGTCGCACTTGGGACCACTTGGGAGCACTAGACCAAAGAGGCAGTTCAAGTTCATATCAATATGTTCATGTCCCTGGCGATGACGAGAATATGACTATTAATGATACCGATCCTTTTCAGTACCTACTTAAGGATGATTATATATTCAATTGATATAGAATCTTCGTTAGACACTCACTGTTTATTACCCAAAAACCAAATTCTAAGATCGTAAACCTTTTAAATCAAGTCATTCTAAAACCTCTCACGACGCAATTCCCAACACATCTCCCCTTGAGAAACGAAAAAAATGCCAATTACCTACCTACCCCCCTTTAAGGTGGGGCACCAACGATCTAGTAAACCTATGCGCAGGTCCTAGGTAATGGCACGATGCAAGAATTGTAGAAGGACTACTATAAACAAAACGATAACGGTATGTCTAAGTACTTGAGTTCTAACAGTGTGACCACTAAAACAGGACTTTGATGTCTCTGGCAATTTTTTTTGCTATATGTTTTTTGCTACATTTCGCCATTGTGGACGATTGTAGGCTGATGACTTAATACAGGCTACATTTAAAGAGCATACAGAGTCTCAAACTTAACTCAAGCTCAATCATTTTTATTTCAAATAGACCATATTACAGGCACTTATGAAAAGTCAAAGCTAGGTGGACGGTTCCAAGGCGTTGATCTTATGGAGAAGAGCAGCCAAGTAACTCCATAGACACTCTTTTAAAATAAATTGGTATAACAATAAATAAGATAATGTGAGAATAATGCAGGTTAATGAGCAAAATAATAAAGGAAATCGCAATCTATACTAATATTATAAAATTTGTTAAATTAAGTTTGTTTGTTTGGTTGAACGCACCAATCTCAGGAACTACCGATTCGAATTGAAAAATTCTTATTGTGTTGGATAGCCCATTTATTGAGAAAGGCTATATAACATAACGCTACGACCCAATAGGAGCGGAGCATCAATGAAAAATATTGCAAGAACGGGAAATAAATATTCCTTTTGAGAGCTTCCGTTGCGTACGTTGCATATACGGTTAAAGTTACGCTTTAGTTTAGTTTATGGTATCTATACGAAAATTCGAGTGTATGTGCAGGTTAAGTAATTATTGCTAGCCTGCACAAATACTGAAGTGTCTGCCTCGGTAAGGGTTAGAGCAGGACAGTGTGGTATTTGTCGGTAGGGCTCCAGTACAGCGTACATGGTGGCTGCTCCACACTAAAAAAATGTATCATGTCAAACGAGTATCGCAATATCGGTATTTGAGTTCATCACAATCTTGTTCGCGGAACGAATATTCAGCTTACCACCGAATCCAATTTATACCTCGATAACAACGCATAACATAACATAACGCCTGTATTCCCTAAAAGGGTAGGCAGAGATGTACACAGTTGGACACCCACATGTATACTCATGTTTCCACAAATAAAGAATCTTATCTTATCTTATCCCATATTTCACTGGCGCTGTTATTAAGTTCCAAGCAATAAGTGGTGAAACTATTACGATCTACCGGTCACAATTCCAAACATCAGCCTGCTATTGAGATTTTTTTAACAGAAAACCCTATAACACCTTGTCCGACCGGGAATTGGACCCAAGACCTCATGCTCAACAACCTCACTTGACTAACGAGGCAGTCATATACTTGTTTAGATTCTATAGTGTTCGCTTCATTTTGTAGAACTTCTGAAATATACTATTTTGTGATACAGAGGCAAAGAGGAGGTGGGGTACACGGGGGGTGAGGCAGGGTGCTGAGGTAAAAGCCACTTTAATTATGAAAGAAGATTGAGCGGTAGGTAATATGATGCTGGGAGACGGGCGGTACCCTGCCCCCCCCCCATAAGACCTAGGTAGGTATTAGGTAGCGACGCCATGTTTTAATAGTGTAGTTTATTTTGAAAGCTTGTGCTGCTTCGGTAATGAAGCTTCAAATATTAGCACTAAGGGTATGAGTGCTGGAAATTATGTACGTTAGTAAATGCTTTGTAATTTGTACATAATTCACATACGCGTTTGGCTGTAATAATTGTGATTTGAGACATGTTTTAACTTTAGTTTTCTTACGATCTGAGCACATCTCTTAGACATAGCATCATCACGCCTGTATTCCCTGACGGGGCAGGTAGGTAGACCTACATACCCACATTGCACCAATGCTGTTATTTAAGTCCCTTTTAATAATAGGTGGTGAGTCTGCCATCTACCGAGCACAATTCCAAAGCCCGTACTGCTACTGCAAAGTTCTTAATAGAAACACCCAGTAGCACTGCGCAACCCGGGAATCGAATCCAGGACCTCAAGCTCAGCAGTCGCGCTTGGGACTACTACATCAACGACGTAGTTTATCTCTTAGACAGAATTTATAAAATCGACATTAAATTAATAGACATTAAAAATTATTTTTCAATCGATGCTGGTAGTGTCCCTCTGTGAATTAATGATTCCTCAAACTTAAAGTTATATTTATAGTTAAAGTCGAAGACCTCTCTTGGAGATGACGGCCCTGCTAAATGGACACCCGCAACCCCGGAGGAGTCGCAAGTGCGACCTCTGAGTTTGTTTCGGTTTTTCTTCTCAATAGTAGTCAGATAGAACATGTTGACACCCTCTAGATGAGTCAGTGAAATGTATTTCTTTTTTGTTAAGAACTATTTACAGAATTTACAATTTGAATTTGAATTGTCGCATAAAGTCCCAGGTGCATTATCAATGTTCTCTGACGTTTGGCTAGAGTGCAAAATGTTTTAATGATTTAACTAGCGACCGGCCCGCTTCGCACGAAAATTATACACCTAAACCTTCCTCAAGAACCACATTGTCAATTAGTGAAAACCGCATGAGAATCCGTTCAGTAGTTTTAGGGGGATTTTATTTTTTAACTAAAGTGCCCGCGACTCCTTCCGCGTGGATGTCGTAAATTAACACCATGTCGTGTATGAACACAAATTCATAATTAACAAATGTTTGACGTGATTCTTTATATTGGCATAACTTTTATATTTATGAACCGATTGACATGAAACAAACACTAAATGTTAAGTAGAGCTCACCACAATATATTTGTGGAAACCACATTTAAATCGGATAATCCGTTTCTGAGATTAGCGTGTACAAACGCGCAGACAAACACATAAACCGACAAAAATTCTAACATTCATTGTTTTGGGTGCTATTTGCATTGATAAAGGTCCCAATAATATTTTATTTTCTCATATATCTTTCATGTACAGACAGCAATCCGTTAAATTTTTATTATAATGTATTGATTGTTGATAATATCTATGTAGTGATAAACGGACAAAGTAAATATGTTTCCCTAGTCAATAAAAAGAGCATTACCTTCTAGCTCTACCTTGGCTACACCAGATAAATCAAACCACCGATCCTGATCCACTTTTCCAATCAGCCTCATGACTGCAGAACGACCGTAACATTGTAGAGCACAATAAACTCTGTGACGACGACTCAGTCATAAACTCACCTAAGTTTTAACACGACTGGGCGAACTCGCAGCCAAAAGGAAAACAGTAGCGTGCTTTGGATTTGAATTTGGATCACACAATACGGGAGCAAACTTCGGTGGTCCGTAGGTGAGGGTCTGAGAACTCTTTCTTCTTTTTAAATGTTATTTAATGCTATCTAAAGCACAATAAAAAATCATATATAATGATATGTTTTTATACATGTTGAGGCCTAAAATGCCTATATTAATTACTATATTTTAAGAAAACATTGTAAAAATAATAGACAAGAACCGTGCTTGAACCCGCCACCCTTCGTAAAACTTCGTATTATCAGGTGGCAAATAACAGTCTCTAGATATTTGCCACCTGATAATACGAAGTTTTGCCAAGTCTACTAAGAAATAAATTGACTAAAAGATGGGTAAAGGCTTCCAGCTTGCCAAAAAACGTCGATAATAATGATACTTCCATCTAAAATCAACTCACTCGTCTTCACATTTAGGTGAAGGAACATAACCCACCACCTTCCCATGGCTCCGCCGACCGGCTCCAGTCGTATGGGCCAAGGTCGAATATTGAGACGACTGCGGGCAAAGCACCGCTTATCATTAGGTGAAGGAACAATACAAAATCCACACTCAGACCAATAAAATCTTGGTTTTGGCTGCTGAAGTAAAAGAAATGTTACAACAACTTAATGTTGACAGAGGCCATATGAAGTCACCTAAGCAGTAACGATAACTCATGTGCATCGTCCGTACTATCACTAGCGGCTCGTAAAACCGCGTTGGGTTACGGACAGAGTAGGGAGCGGAGCGAGAAGCGTTTTATAATTAAAATCTAACATATTACATTTATCTACAATACATTCACCAATGCTGGTGGTAGCAGGTGGTGAGCCTATTGCCATCTATCGGGCACAGTTCCAAACTCCCGGACAGCTACTGAGAATTTCTTAACATAAATTCTCAATAATACTTTGACCGACCCAGGAATTGAATTCTTCAATATTTATATGATATGAGGCCCATATTATAGAGATGTCGGTATAGGTAATTTGTATTATTATTTTCTACTAGCTCTGGTCTCCAGCTTCCCTTTCTCTCAAAGAGATTTTAACAGCACAGAATAACAAATAGAAACAGGAAAGATCTACCCGTCACAATACTTCCCTTTTTCTTACGAAATTTTGGAACCATTTTATTATACCTTCTTTAGTAGTTCTCTTTTATAATTCAAAGGTATTTGTAATAATAATGACATGTACTTCCGCTTTCCGCTATCACTTGTCCGCATACCATCAGCTTAGTCACGTCAGCGGCTCCAACTCTCTAACTCATTTTATACAGTGAATACGGTCCAATTTGGAACACGCACATACGGAAAATATAATGTGATTTTATCTGCACTACACTCAACAAACTAACTAGAATAAAATGAATAGATGGCCTACATCAAGCATAGACTTTAGTATTTTAATTTTGTTGAATGTACTGAGATTTTTGAGCTGTATTTAAATTATTTAATAACCCACGGACTACTGTTTACGATTTTAGTATTATTTTTACATTAAAAACGAAACTTAATGGTGTACTAAATAATGAAAACTCAATAACTAAATAATCAAAATACGAGTCGTTTAATTGTAATGGTTTACATCAAATATTTTTATGGCAACGAAAGAAAATAAAATTATTATCCTTCTTATGATTGATGAACAACCTATTAGTGTCAGAGTTTAAACCACCCGTAGGCCTCTGACGTAACTTTATACGCCATAGAAAAAATCTCTTTGGTTAATTGGTTATGACGTTTTCGAAGAATTCAATGTACCATGTTTTATTTTATAAGTATGTTCTTTACTGAGATACGTATAGGTCGCGGCACGGATCTTGAGCGCTAGGCAAAATGGGAAGGGATAGTCGCGCAGGTATACTCAAGCACACAATTGCTAAATTGTTTTTGCTGGACATAATATTATTTTCATCTATCAAACTGTGTTTATACTTCTAAACGTAATTTAAAATATTAGTATGAGAACTAAAATACCTATGCATAAAAAAACATGTTGGTAGATAATTTAATAAGCTCTAATTAGTTTTGTGTACACAAAATGTTTATTATTTAATATTGACAATGCTACGAATAACTAACACAGTACTAGATTTAAAAAAAAAACATCTTATCTCTCGTCTGTAACATAAAAGAAAAACAAATTAAATAATGAAATATAATGTTAAATTGTGTGAGCGCGACTGTATTTTACGCAATGCGAGATGCATGCCACCAATGCGACTGAAACGTCACACTAATTAGCCAATCATAGTGTGATGTACTCACGGACCGCACGCGGCGACCAATTATATTTTTTTACACCTGTCCCATCCCGCTACTTCCCGCTAATCGGACCTAAATTTCGACTTCTGCGCATTCAAGGTCAGCGCTCAAGATTCGTGCCGGGACAGTTGCTTGATAACTTTTATTTTAATTTGATTTCGATTAAAATCAAACCAAGTACATTACCCATTAAGTTGTAACTTACATTTATTACAAACATATTAATCTGTATCAGGTAGTCTGTAAAATACAGATTAATCAAAACTCGAAAGTCTCTGCCTACCCCAATGGAAAACGGGCATAATTTATGTATGTATTATACCGTGGGAGAGCCATGCTTCGGTACGAATGAGCCGGCTCGACTGAAGCCATGATACGAGTACCACGGCGGAAAACCAGCGTTGTGCTTGCGTTGTGTTTCACCGAGTGAGTGAAGGTTCTGGAGGCCCAAACCCTAAATGAGAGTCCAGTTTAGAACCCCTTCGTGTGATGTTTACCTTAATGTGTGTTTACTTATTTGTTCAGCTAAAATGTTTGCGTATTCAAGTGCACTCAGTGACCTAGAAATATGGTGCTGTTGTACCTGAGATTAATGGGATCTCGAGTGTATATATTTATATATTTTAAGGAAATTATATCATAGACGGTGAAGGGAAACATTAGGAGGAAACCTGGACTTAATGGTTTGAAATCGCCAATACACAGTGAGCTAGCGTAGTGATCAATGCTTGTGTCTTCTGTGTATCTCCAGTGAGGCAGTTGTGGGCTGGTTTTGTCATTATTTATGGAAATTATATGTATTGGATGATGTTTCTCGAAAGGAATGGGCTAGGCAGTACTCAAAATATCTGGCTCTCCAACCGCCTAACAAGGAAATCTTTAACAAGATGAAATTAATAAACCCCAAAAAACATTACTTCTTTTTAGGGCAGTCGTGTAAAAAAGAAGGGTCGAGTATAGTACGTAGAGGTTTGAAAAGTATGTTGCTATTTGTTCAAACGACATCATCGAAGTAAAGTATTTTATTTAACTTTTACTAAGTCAAACGCTCTCAGACTGCAGAGTTATGTGTTCCTGGAAAGGTCGATACAATTAACTGACTCGAGAATCTAAGCCCTATTGTCACTAAATATGTCAGATGACATGTAATAACCTATGACGTTTCGACAAAAACTCAAGTAAATAATTGTCCAATTCACTGTCGTTTTGTACACATTAAGTGGGGTTACAGTATCAGCGAGTTTTGCCATAGATACTTAGTTTTTTGTATTTGTTTCGATGCCTGGGTCATGTGATGATAAGAAGGCGGTTAACAAACGAAACTTGCAGCATGGCTATTAATGAAACTTCCGGAACTGACCTTAATGATGATATTCTTCAAATGAGCAATACTTTTAGTAGTACAAAGCATTTTAAATTCGGAGCCCATGTAAAGAAGGATGGGTGAAGAAGGAATGTTAAGAAAATATGTTATAATTAAATACAATACATGAACTCGTGCCTTTTTCCCATAGATGTAGACAGAGTATGCTAATATGATTTGATCTTATTGAAAAGCTGAATAAAAGTCGACTAACAAAAGGTATCTACAAGGTAAGTGTAAGTAAAGTTACAATAATAATTAAGTGTAAGTAGATACACCGGGAGGGGACGCCCTAAAAGGACTGACCTTACTGACCTTATAGGTGATGTCTCCAAAAGGGTCAGGTGTGTAGTAATGTCCTCATACGTGGACAAAGCAAATAAGTATGTAAGGATCTTAGCAGGTAGCGTTCTGTAGTGTCTACCTACCCTCGTGTGTTATTTTTGTCGCGAATACCCGTTATCACTGGCACCATACTCAAATGATAATGCAGCCCACATTAGCGCTCACTCAGCTCAGAAAAATCCAGCGATTATTGCTTTATTATACACTACAATTAGTGTAATCGTCACTGCTTACTACACTGAGGAATTGCTGTTGGTTGAAGAGCTGCTGTGATCAATGGGTGTAAGACAAATGGAAATGCTGTATAAATACTGTATAAAAGTATTGATGGGTGAAAGTCATGCTATTAGATTGTTATTCAAAACGTTATATAGAAAGAGAATATATCAGTGATAGCCTAGTAGTATAACCGTTGGACTGACAAGTCAAAGGTCACAAGTTCGAATCCAAGGCACGCAGCACTGTCTTTTCGAAGTCATGTGCGTATTATAAATTAATTATCACGTGCTTAAAATGGTGAAGGAAAACATCGTGAGGAAACCAGTACACCAGAGAGATATAATCGGTTGTGTGTAAAACCATGTCAGAGACCTACGGGTGGTTTAAACATCTGGCACTAGGTTGTTCACCAATCACACGATAAAAAGATAGAAAGAGAAGGATTTTGTGGTTTTGAATCCATGTTATATATTTTTTATTGCACACAAATCAAGGAACATACACAGATACAATTATGTTAAAAATGTACAAAGGCGAGCTTAACTCAGAATGAGTTTTTTTCCAGCAAACCTTTGTTCCATGATACGTATTGCCCATGAATGGCAAACTCCCTGCCGTCTTCCGTGTTGTCTGAGAAATACAATCTAGGCATATTCTAGGCTAGAGTGGATATGTTTTTCTGGGTCTATGTGCTCCATCTTGACCACACAATCGCGTCGCTTACCATCAGGCGAGTTGGTGGCCAAAAGGATCAGAAATTGATTTGGTATTGCTGATTTCAAAAAACCTAGATCTTTACGTGTTCATTTAGTAAATAAGTAGCATTATCAATTAAACCAAGCAGTTGAAGGAATATACCAATTTTTTTTAAAATTATGCAACATTCTTATTTATTAACATCTCAATTCAAAAACATTTCCCCAAGACTAGTATTTAGTTAGGTTTTAGCTCTTCTAGAAACTTAATATCAATCCCAATCTTTTAGTAAGTATATTTATAGTAATTTGAGTATTTAATCTCCAAAGAACGACACAGGTTTCAACACGATCACAAACCTTCATATCTTTTCCAAGGTGGTTATAAAAAGCCATCCCCCTCCTCAACGACATTACCCTCTTTATTACATTCCAAGCTCTCAATATGTCGGACGTTTTTGCCAGACCCGTAATGTCCAGTAATAACTCGCGTTAGGGCGAGTAACTGTCTGCCCACCGTCCGTGATCGTGCTAACAGCCTGGCCCGTGTTATTTGGACTGATTGGGTTCAACTGAAAGTGGTAAAGGTATTGTGGGACTCATTGAGGTTTGGAAAAGTTGATTATAGATTTAAAAATGGCCTGTGTAACTGTAGACTGCAAAATAAAACAAATGTTCGATTGTTAGCTACTCGTCTTAAGGGCGTACCTATAAATAGCTGACCGTCTGTATTGTGCTGGCTTAACCTATGTTATGAGGAGCGATTGGGTTTAACTGAAGATGGATATGGTAGAGTTTAATTTATTAGGAATTGGACTTTATTGAGAACACTATATCAGTGAATATAATAATATAAAGCCAAAAGCAGCAACGAGATAAAGCGGCAGTAATTTTTTTTTAAATGTTTGCACGGTATTTTTAAGGTTAATTATTAGATGTAGATACAATTAATTATTAGAAATAATGAACTAAAAGATTGAAAGTAACACAATATCTAAGTTTGAAAGCAAACTTAGATATTGTGTTACAAGCAGTGATAGCCTAGTGGTATGACCGTTGGACTGACAAGTCAAAGGTTGCAAGTTCGAATCCAAGGCACGCACCACTGTCTTTTCGAAGTCGAAGTCGGTGAAGGAAAACCAGCGCACCTAAGAGATGTTCTCGATGGTGTGTTTAACCATATCAGAGACCTACGGGCGGTTGAAACTCTGACACTAGGTTGTTCATCAACCACACGAGAGAAGAAGAAGTTTGAAAGAGGCTTTTAACCCAATTGGGTCTCAGTTCCTGGAACGCAGTTGCACAGACCACAAAAAAACAAAAATCCGCAAGGTCGAATACGTTCGCAATCAACGTATTCCCTTGAATCTGTTACATATAATATAATATTAAATCGAATATATATAAACAGGGCGAGTCGGTCTGTCTGTCGCGACAAATGTAAAATATCATATCCGTTCCTTTGATCCGAAGCTGCTAATTGTGAATATTTAGATATGTAGGTGGAATTGAATTATTTACTAGTTTACGTATTCGTGAAAATATTATAGTAACGTCATATTTTTCTTCTTGTGATGTTTTTGCGTCACAAAAATTGTAGGGTACGAGGGACTTTTTTTTGTATTTTTTTATTTTTATAATAACGTGGTACCCCACACTAAGAATTTCTAACTGTATCGTGAGTGCGTTAACAGACATATAATCTCACACACACACATATCCAGACCCGGAACAAATATTATTTGTAGATCATACAAATATTAGCACCACAAGCGATGCAGTAGCCGGTTTCTCAGTCTGCATCGTCAGTCAGTTTATTTTAATCATTTGATGAAGAAAACTAGATTTTATGCATTCTGCGTGGGAAATATAAAGAGCTTATAATTTAGAGGCTTTTAAAAGGTCTACAAGATTACTACTACAAGGTTTCTTACTCTTTATTGTCAGCTCTTCACATCTGAGTACCGTAAGACATCTAAATTTAGACGGCGTGGTTGGCACAGTGGTAGAGAGACCGGCTGCTGCGTCGCGTGTCGCAGGTTCAATTCCTGCACGGAGCAGATAATTGTTCCGGGTCTGGGTGTGTGTGTGTGCATGTGTGATTATGTGTTTGTAAACGTACCGACGATACAGGGAGTATTTCCTAGTGTGGGGCAAAGTTCTTTTTAAGAAAAAAAAATCGTTTTGTTGCTAATATAAATAAATTGTATTTAATTATTTTTAATAAAATTTTGGTCGAAATGAATGTGTCATCGTCTACTAAAGACAATTAAGCTTTAGAATGCTTTTTTTATGTTCTTCAGTTATAAAAACTTCAAAGATTATAATAACGATACTGTCTAAGTCCAGTTTCATAGTTGCTTCATGTCAAAACCAGAGTGTGACATGTTTGCGAGTAGCATAGGATTATTTATATCGGAAAGTTTGAACTTCTGTTTGCGAGATGAATTAAAGCTATAATTTAATAATAGTTCCTACTTACTAACACACGATGGGTTTTTTTACCTGAATAAAGAATTTATATATATATATAATGTATAATGACATTATAACATTAATAGTTAATATTTTTTCTGATTTTCCTTTACTATCTATACAACTTAATTCTTGTGTGTTATGTTTTAGTTAAAATATTTTCTTTTTTGTGTTATTGTTGAGTAGTGTAATTTGTTTGTACCGTACTATTTATTCAAATAAATAAATAAATGTTAAATGTGTCCAACGATGAAAAAGATTCATTCAATCTTACTTTATTTACAAAGTTACTCTCATCTTTATTTACATGTAACTATTGTACGACGACAGACCTTATATCACGTCCTCTTAAATAATTTCTGCCCCTTTGGTCTTGTGGTCTTGGGACCACGACTTTTTGAGATTTCCAGGTCAGGCAAAGTGTTATGGGGTTTTCTATTAAGAAATTCTCAGTAGCAGCCTGGAGTTTGGAATTCAGCCCGTTAGATGTTAATAGGCTCACCACCTATTGCATGGGACTAAATAACAGCGTTGGTGAAATGTGAGTGAAGTATTTTATATACCTCTGCATATCCCTTCAGGGAATACAGGTGTGATGCTATGTTATAATGCTATGTAAGTAATTAATTTGAGTCTATTCGTACAAAATACCTATGTCAATATTGCGCATCTATAGAGCAGTAGGTAACCTTCTGCACGAAAAGTCACAAGTTCAAGACAGTTCACTACACCTATTTGTTTAATTTGTGTTTTATATATGTGTGTATTATATATATTGACAGACAGAGACGTGTAGCTGGGGAGTTTGTTGCGCCGTTTCTTTTCTCCAGTGAAGCACTAGGAAGCGGTGAAGGGTGGGCGTTTTTGGGGACTGTCTTATTGTAAGTTATGACGTTCAAAAAGTACCATTTAAAATGGTCTCATTTGATATTTGGGTTGTGAGTGTGAGATTTTGTCCACCAACGCAACCATGATACTGATGACACCATGACGTAGGGAAGTACCTAAAATAAAATTATTACCTTAATCATAAGTGGCACTGCCACAATAACATAACTAACAAAACTAATATAATTTACGATATAAAATCTTCGCTAATTTGCTTACACAAAACTGCGGATGTCGCACACACACACAACTGAAGTTTTTGTCAAATTAAACGAGTTAATGTGAATTATAGTCGCTTTTTATTGGGGCGGTCGTTAAAATTCATCAAAACTTATATAGGTTAGATATATCAAGTTTTGTTTAAAAATAAAATGTGCTAATCTATTTTGGTCGGTGAAAATTCTAGAATCTGAGGTGAGGAACAGTAAAATAATTGGAGATATAAAAGTTGTTTTCATAATTTTACACAATAATGTGCTACAATAAAATATTACTACATTATCAAAATAATTATTTTACATATCTACTTGTTTCCTTATGTCTAAAAACTATCGAAGAAACAAACTCTATATTTTTATAGTACATTAGATCTAACCTAACCTATATATTACCTACATGAATCTATCTGTATTTTTATTTTCTCTAAGTATAGCCCCATTTAGTGAAAATATTTTATACGCAAGATGATGATATGACTGTATGATTTTCTATTGGTTCCTCTCTTCAGAAAATTGTCATTGATGTTGAAATTTTTTCTCTTTTATGACAAGTAGCTAATTCAACGCCTACGACTGGTAATCCTATTCCCTTAGTTGACTTGTACAAATTGCGCTGGAGTGCTATTTGATACACTTTATGTTACTCTCATTTGACGTTGATCAATTTTAGAGTGGTAAATAGAACTTTTTGAATTTGATTCACAAACGTATTGGTTTTCGCTTTGATGTAAAAGTAAATATTAATTAGTTGATATTAATACATTCCTGAGATATTTTTTATGTCATATTTAAATAAACAAAAATTATTCATACATGTCACACAAAAATAAATTAGATCATTTTACTACACATAAAAACGCATGGACTGAAATCAAAAGCTCTAAAATTCTAATCTAGAACATTGAAAATGGTAATAAATTAGTTTAGTCTTGTATCGTTCAAGCTTAATAGACATTCACGTTTAACTTCAACAACTTTAATGTAACATAATTTTAAAAAGTAACCAAATTCTATATAAATCTATACCATAAACCGACCAAAGAGTATAATAACATGAAGTGCATAATGCAAGTGCAGTGAGATAATCTGTGGAACGCCGCGGCCGCGTGATTAGCCCTCACTGCGTTATAAAAGCCTTAAAAGATGCCGATGTACGTGCTAGCTCAAAGATTAAGGTAGTTACAGAAAGGAATTAGTGCTTTTTATACATTTAAGCATCTGTTAATTGAGTGCATAGTAATTGTGATGAATCTATTTCTTGGTTAACTGAAATACTAGAACTTGAACGTTTAGTTATCTGTGGAGGTCTTATTCTTTTATCTTTCTATTTGGATTCTTGTGTCAGAGTTACTCATGCCACCCGAAAGCCTCTGAGTAGGCTACACAAGTGCTATCATTTTAATAACGACCGAGAGTGAAGTTGCCGAAGCACGGGCCTCCTAGCAAGCTGAACGCGAAAAACGTTGCATAATCTTCAGAACTATTTAAATGTCAGAGATTGCATTGCTGTTTCCTTTGAAGGTCAGATATTTACATCTCTAACTGCTGTGAAGCACCACTATTTCCCATCTGTACACACGACACAGAAACTGTATGCTACTATGTTACCTACACTGTTAAGAGATGTCTTGTCTGTCGTACAAGATACTCGGTGGTCTGTGCCGTTGAGCGTGGCTCATTACTCGGCGCTAATGAATGCTCGCGCACGACACAGAAGCTTTGTGAAGCAACCTGTGTGCAAAGACATGATGTTTAATATAATACGATGTATAGTTATGTTTCTGTGGTGAAAGAATTGTATGCTCTCTAGTGGAGATACCTACTTTCTACTTATTTGCTTGTAAACTAAATATGATTAGAATACAGAGTTTAAGTCCTAAATACTTAATAAAGCACTTTGAAGGGCATCTCGGTTGATGGAACTCTATTAAGGAAATAACATAAATTTTCTATTGTATCTATTGTTGGACATTTAAAGGACTATCTGGTTGAATTAAAAAAAAATTGCCTCACTCATGAGATCCTGAGTTCGATTCTCGAGTCGGGCAAAGTGGTATTGACTTTAGAATTGTGCTCGGTACATGGCATTACCCTCACCACCTATTACATGGGCCTTAATAACAGTATTTATGAAAGGTGGGTGTACAGATGTACTTCTGCCTACTCCTTCGGGGAATACATGCCTGATGCTAAGACTTTTTTGTCCAAAACAGCTTGAGTGCTTTCCATTGGTGCCGGTGTCGCACCGGTCAATGACATTCCATTTGACAACTCAGTATTTTGGAATATATATAATGTCCACTAAACATGAACCCCCATTTAAAGTGTCATCGTCATCCTCCTGCCCTTATCTCAATTTATTTGGGGTCTGCGCAGCATACCTAAATCTGGCATGCTGCTAAAGTTTTGGCTATGTTTTATGACCGGCCACCTGCCTGACATCAACCCTCTTTGGGAATGCTGTTGTTGGTGGTAACCGCCACCGATAAGGTCTCCTTCTATCTAGCTATGTCTCACCAAATGTTATCCATGCGCCAGGTTCTGATGTTATCCTAATATCACACTCAACTAACCGGGCTAGACCACACCATTGGACCGGCCACATTTAAAGTGTAAAAATCACATTAATCTCTAGGAACGGAGAAATAAATAATATACAAAATATTACAAAAACAACACAAGACTACCTTAAACCTTCCCATTCAATATCACATATCCCATACATCACGGCGGATTACGTCACTAATAACCGCCATACAATACCTACATATGAAGCAACGTTCTAATTACAAAATTTAAAATCTTTTGATCATGACGTCAGACCTCCGTCAGGCCTCAAAAGATCTTTATTGAAACCCCGCCTTCAATTAACTGACCATCCCTGTGTAATATCATAAGTTAGGCATGTCTGTATGTTGACAATCTTTGAGGGAAATAATGTGCCTGCTGTAAAACATACCATACCTACAACCAAACTATCAAAATACACTGAAGATGATTCATTTATGACTTAACAAAATGTATGTTTTAACACATTTAAGATAAACGACTAGTTTCGAACTCGAGCGGAGCCCTTAGTCATGAACTCATGTGCAATCCGAAACATGCGCATGTGAGTAGTAACCGGTGAACATTAATTGATATGAATATGCCCCAACAAAGCTTTTATACAAAAAAAAATTAATCGTGCCTACTCCAAATTTTGTGAAACCATTCTCTCATGTAAATCAGCTGAAATATGAATAAAATACACACGGACGGATCCACGGGTAAAAGCTAGCACTTAATAAAGAGGCACGTTTAGGGTTTTCATTACACCATGTATAATGGCGCGTACAAATATTTTTAATCCGCTGCCTCATACATCTTCCGCAGTTCATTTTGCTGGACATACTCTTGCTAACATAATTTGCAACCATACCAATTTCAACCTTATCTTCCCTAATTTAAAGTTCACTTCACAATAAATTCTCAGTCACAACATATGGGATTTTTCTACAAGGGAATATACAACGTGTTGCAGATATTTTAAGGTTGAAAATGGTTTTTATGCAAAGTATATCAAAAACTGAATAGGTGGACGGTACTGGGGTTTTTTTTTAATGTGTGGATATTGCATCGACGTGTCCGGACGTATTTATGGACAGGTAAATATTTTGCCAACGAATATAAAGGTTATGTGTGTATGCTTTTGTTTAATAAGTAAACAGATATTGCCAAATTGACCCGAAGTAGAAAAAGATAGCTGAAACTCGATGTAATGTTACAATATGAAATGGAAAAAGAATACGGTGGTCAGAGCGCCTGGAGTATTTATCCGGCAGGCGCAGGTTCGAATGCTGCTCGCGACCGTATTCTTTTTCCATTAAATATTGTAACTTTAGAGTTCGCTAAGCATGCGTTAATACTGTTCAAAGCGATATCAGGAGCTTGGTAAGCGGTCGCAATACTAGACTAGAAGAAAATTAGGAAAATAAACAAGTCTGGCCACCGTTGTTTGGTCAACTTTGTCCTGCCAGTGAAAAATTAAAGCTTCTGTAATATCGTGCATGTCCGCTTTAAGTTTGTCATCTATTGCATACAGAGTGATGCATAACTTGATCGATCATCCTAGTTTAGCTCTAAGGTATGAAAATTCCAATCAAAATATCTGAAAATGAAGGCGCGGTTGGCGCAGTGGTCGAGAGACCAGCTGCTGCGTCGCGTGTCGGCATGCGAGACTATATCTCTGTAACTACTAAAACCAAAAAAAAAATTGGAAACTTCTGTACGTATAGGGCAATTTACATACCAGAAGTAACACTACCAATTATTTTACCCCTCTCATTAGAATCACTTCCTACTAACACCAACGAACTAATAGAAAGTCACTATTTCATGTTCTCCATTAGGACCCGGAACTCCGCTCCACCTCATATTCATCAACTATTGAAGCTCTCTTACTCAAAACAATTGGCAGACAATACTAGTGAGGTAATTCTACCGACCCTCAAAGCCACGTGGCGTTTGATAGTCGCAATTAGGCA
This sequence comes from Xylocampa areola, assembly GCA_935421205.1. Lineage (NCBI taxonomy): Eukaryota > Metazoa > Arthropoda > Insecta > Lepidoptera > Noctuidae > Xylocampa > Xylocampa areola. The sequence goes on from OW285208.1 coordinate 20,434,617, forward strand.
CGGCATTCAAACAGTCACGAGAGGGAAGCGATCTGCGGGAACGAGAAGGTCGCGTGCGAGAACTGAGCCACATTCGCAACACTATCGGTCGACTGGCGCTGAATTGATGAATTAATTGTTTAAATATTGTGAGAGAATTTGGTGAGTGGACGTTCTCAGATGTATTTGACGTTATAGTTAAATGCGAACGTTTGCATTCAATCGGGAGTTGCCACTTTGTGTGAGTCCATCGAAATTTGACTAAAGTCCTGACGTCAAAAACTTACCTCCGTCCGTGTGTCACTGCAGGGGTGCCTACTGAAAGTAAGCGCTGGATGTTCCACGTCCAGCACATGCTGAGTTGGCGACCCTTTCGGCACTGGCATATTCGACAGCCTTTAGTTTCATTTTTTTTCTTTTTTGAGTTTTTGATATCTTTTTGCCTTTTTAGATTAATTTTTTGCTGTGAATTAAATGCCATTCTTTCCTTCTAAAAAGACCTCATATTGCCTCATCAACATTTTTGAGTTGAAAAATCTTGCATCACTTTTTATCCAATCACCTGGGAAGATTAATTTGGATGAGGATTTTTTCAACATCTTACACTATTGAATAGATTCTGAACCAACAAAAATGACGCAACTTAGGGCAACACAGCATATAGCTTTAGACTAATACTACAAAAAATCTCAATACAACTCGCACGTACTACCCTTCACCACATATCATCCAAACAACTCCAGAACCAATAATCAATGCGATAAAATATAAACAAAAACATAAAAATCAGGATACACAGCCTCTATCCTGAATCAATTGGATGTAAAAATATTCTTTCACGAACATATCTATGAGAAGGTAATGACGCGGACTTGCTATGAATCTATACATAATGTGTAGTACACACTACACGGGCTATTAGGAAATGTGTATGGGGAATAATAATAAATATTCATCAGGTCTTGTGTTTATGCCTATAAAAACATATGGGTGAAAGGGGACTGCAGTAGGTAGGTATGCCATTTTGCCATTTGCTATTGAATAGGAGTCGGTTAATGAAGAAATACCAGTCTAAATTACATTTTAATTTGTTATAGCTGAATATTTATGGATACGACGAGCATATAACAGTTGTGACGCAGTCAATGGTTTGAGCAAGTAACGATATTGTGGTGCAGAATAAGGAAGATCGTGTATTTATCTTCTAGCTGACATCTAACAATGTACTTATGGAAACTGTTCAAATATAGCTAACAAACTTTTAATCAGAAGACGATTGTCTCAATGACATAGATGCTTAAGGGTACGTAAAAACAAACTCTCGATACAAAATCGCATTCGTGGTTGCATGCGACGCTTATTAATGTGAGCATTACCACAAAACACGTCACGCCACCACTATGAACACTAAGTGAATTCGTGTGTCCATGCCACCTCCAATTTAGTGGCGCGAACCAATCATCATTACCCGAGGGTCAACCGCGATCAAAATAAACACAACACCGAACGCACCTTTATTTAGAGAGAGATGAAAATACACCCAAGGCTGAAGAAAAAAAAGAATAGAACAATAAGTGGCCCACGCCACACATCGTAAACAATTGTGCAAATGAAAGATTATGTTTATAGAGTTAAGGTGTATAGTCTAATAAAATTACGTCTTTATTCCCCGGCCTGGAGATAAGTTCTGATTTTCTTATATTGTTGCCGTTTTCATTACGATCTCGAATATATTTTGTGATGAAATTTCTTTTTTTGGGTAGGTGCTGTTTTGTTTGTTTCTCTAAGTAGTACTTGCTTGCTAAAATATATTAGATTCTTATCTAAGTTGTTAAGGATAACTATTGATGACAGTAAAGAGTATGTATTCTGATTATGGTGAACACTCAGACACAATTATATAGAGATAAAAATCCATTCAACTTCGGCGTTGGTATTAATGTTGCACCTACAAATGGTTATATAAATCAGGCGAACACTGCTTCTGCAACGTGTACTAAATACAATTTGGTATGTATATTTGCACGTAAAATGTAGCGAGATAATCTAACTCATGGCGCTTTCTTTCATTTTATAAATTTAATTCGTCCGTCACGGGAAGAGTGACCTTTTACCACGTGAGACTACCCCTTATGTGTAAAAACGTCATATACGAAACATTATCCCATTGTAAAGTGAACACTACACTTTAATTTCAAAGTACATTTTCGTGTGCTCAACTTGACGCGTCTTATTCCAGAATGATTTACGTCACAGGACAATGCAATCTATTCTGCCGAGCGGCATTACAATGAAAAAGAAGTCGTAGACTTTTGGAGACTGAGTTGAAATTCGAACGGAGAGGCCGTGGAGAAACTAAAGGAGCTCTCACATTTCACTGAAAAATGTGTAAGAAGTAAGGCAGGGAAAGCCACGGGATCCGTTATAAAGACATATTATTCTTTTGAACGCGGGACGGTTGTCGAGTCGCAATAAGTCGCAGTAATCCGCGGAAGGTATAGTGCGCGAGATTCAATTGTCATTGTTTGGCTCGGCCCTAATGAAAAATATTTCACTGTACTTTTTTTAAAGTGTTTCGGACTCTTTCTGTTTATTCTTTGCGAGAAAGGTTTTGTGTTGCAAGAAAGTTTTCTTTTGGGAGACTATTGTAAGGTATTTTAGGTGCTTTGGTGTGAGAAACGTACGTTGCTTCAAATGTGTTATTTTTGTGTGTGTGACTTTGTTAATTGGGGCAGACATTTAATGTTATATTATCGTATTAAATCTAGATACTTAATCGAACGTGTTGGCTTTAGTTAATATTGTAAACTTCCCGGGTTCCTAACAACCAAATGATCTCCACACTATTTATTCCAGAAATGATGTTCAAAAATCTAATATATTGGTGGACAAGCTAACCTATTTTTGATAAAATCGCCACGCATACAATTTGTTTCAGTTTTGTATCTGCAAGTTAGAATTTTTAACTTTTTCCCGAGTTGGGTCGGAAAAAAGCATGTACAGATTTCCTGAAACTGTCGAAAGCATTTTGGCGCGGACACAGTGGCCCAAACAAATTCAAAACAACCATAAATCAGGAAGGCACAAATAAAAAACTAAGGTAAGCGCTCCTGTTGTCGGTCGCGCCGAACCGGGCCACTTCCGTTCGGCGGCGGAAGCGACTCTATTGGCGTAAAAAAGCTGCGAGTCAACTGGCCAGTTTGTTAGAGGTTTATTGAAAAGCGAACATTGATAAAAGTGTTCGACAATTCGTAGTACTGTCCATGTTTGAATGTGGCACTTTTATGTAAACGTTAGGGATTTACGGACGTTTTTCGAGTTGGCAAATATATTACTTTTTATATCTACACTGTTACTCGTATCTGCCCGACTTTCCAGAAAATAATTTCCCTCACTCTGGAGCCTAAGTATCCTCTTCAAATTCTAATTCATATTATCAACATACCATTAAGGTATCTCACAACAAACCGTATTTCACTTCCCACAGCATCCCTCCACGGGAGCGCACGCGCCGTCATTCGGCACGCACGTGTAGCGCAAATTAAAAACGTTTCTGCCGCGAGTGCGATTATTAATTACCGATAAGTCGGGCGCCCACCCTACCGTGAGAGAGGTGCAATTAACGTGCATTGTTGAAGATCATCTTGGCCTTTTTGATGGTGAAGTTTTAAAATGATATTGGTTAGTTAATTGACAATTGTAGGGATATTTCTAGATAATAAATCAAACAAATGAATCGAAAAAAAAAGTGGAATTTGAAGGTCTCTACCTGTTCCAGTGGGAAACAGGCGTGATTTTATATATCTATGTATATTAAGAATATGACATAGCTAGATAGAAGGAGAGCGTATCGGTGGCGGTGACCACCAACAACAGCATTCCCAAAGAGGGTTGACGTCAGGCAGGCGGCCGGTCAGAAAACAAAGCCAAAACTTTAGCAGCATGCCAGATATAGGTATGCTACGCCGACCCCTAATAAATTGGGATGAGGGCAGAGGGATGATGATGATGATGATGTATATTAAGAATATATTCCCAACCAAGAAAATATTTTATGGAATTGTATCGGAAGCTTTAGCCACAACAGTATCTCGTCAATAAAGTTTCAAAAGTGCCTAAGTAAGTAAATGCCCGTTGCACGATAGAAAAACACCTACTACCCAGTGATTTCAGCCATCATTGCAGAATAACCCTAATTTTTGTTTTCCGTTTCCTCAAAAACTTGATTCAGAATAAACGTTTTCTAAAAATACTTTCATAGTAATGGCCGCAATAATTTTGTTGTTTGTTTTGCCTCCTGTAGATAAACAATTTTTGTCCGTTTTTTTTCTATCTTTTAGAAATAAAAAGCTTTCACATTATACTTAATGATTTTGACCCGTGTCATGCCATTTCTTAGAAAATATTGAAAATTAATAGACATGAAGTAGTAGTTCAGTTATCTATAAATGATTCTAAATATCACCCGGCGTTTCCTTAAGACGAAAAGAAGAAACATTAAATTTAATAGATGCGAACAGGTAACACGGTAGCTCAGTGGAAAGCCATGACACGGGTTGTCTATTATTTTTCAAAGTTTCCATGAAAATAATAATTAACATCCCAATTACCTTACTCTTACTTACTCTATCGTCCATATATCATGTTAACAAGCTTTGAAGTACTCTCTTCCACACAATACATACCTAATCTTGTTGAAGTCTGTGTGGCACACATCGCAACGGCGTCCACGTGGCATTTTTAAGATCCGCCGGCAGATAACCTTAATGAAAAGATCCCGACGGACTGATAGTATCCGTGGTTGAACTGACAGTGGGGTTCAGAAGGTTAACTTGGGAGTAATATTGGCTATGGCATAATATGTTAGAGGTCTATATTTTAGACCTTAAGCGCAGAGAGTTAGGCTCGTGTACATCGTAACTAGAATTTAATGTTTCTGCATTTGGTTTGCTCATTTTACACACCATTGGTCTCTTATAGATCGTGGGATTTTCAAAGTAATTAGGTCCAATATTAAATGGAAAAAGAATACGGTCGCGAACAGGATTCGAACCTGCGCCTCCCGGATATAGGTATAGGTACGGTATAGGTACTGAATTGATTGCAATGACGTCGCCATAAGACGTGTTAAAATATGGAAGAAGAATTGGCGGTGGTGAGCAGAGGTCGAGATGGCTTAGTGGTCAGAGCGCCTGGAGTATCTATCCGGGAGGCGCAGGTTCGAATCCTGTTCGCGACCGTATTCTTTTTCCATTTAATATAATAACTTTAGAGTTCGCTAAGCATGCGTTAATGCTTTTTCAAAGACATATCTTGAATAATTAGGTCCAATATCAACATATTTTAAAGTTAATGTAGGTATGGAGGAACGAGGTGTAGTTTTTCTCTATTGAAATGGGAAGTTCCTTCAACCAGGTGATGCATGCCTGGCACGTCACCGTCCATCCGACTGATATTCTAGTGTTCGTATATAATATGCAAGTTTGTCGCAAACTCTGCTTGCGCGATGTAGGATTCGTGAAGTCACGCAGCGTGGTAAATACCGCCGCTTACACGTTTCTAAAGAGCCGAACACCTCGATATAATTGGTAAAGCTTTACTCATATAATATCTATGTCGACCTCTGCTCACCACCGCGAATTCTTCATCCATCTTTGCGACATTGTATTAACTGCAAAGTTAGTCGTGTCGGTTCGGTCACCTGTATAGGGACTGAATAGATAGCATTAACGTCGCCAAAAGACGTGTTAAAAATGTGGATAAAGAGCGGTGGTGAGCAGAGGTCGAGATGGCTTAGTGGTCATAGCGCCTGGAGTACCACGACCGTATTTTTTTTCCATTTAATATTATAAGTTTAGAGTTCGCTAAGCACGCATTAATGCTTTTCAAAGATTTGTCATTACTCTCCTACTGTTAGATTTCTACCGTATCTGTAGACGGTCACGTCTCCTCACAACATGACAGGTATCCGATGTGCTAGACAGATGTGCGCCGATGGTCGCAAATAGTTTCTAAATTACATGCGATACGATCTTAATGTAATACGTTGATCATTATAGCTAGGTCAGACTATTGTGTGTGACTCTAATATGACTGCTCTCAGTATATCAGTAGGAAATTAATTTTGAAGATGCCTGTAATTTCTATGACACGTGTCTTTATGTTCATGGTTGTAATTAGCAATCGATATTATCACGTTAAGTGTAAATTGGTATATTTATTAGTGTGCCTTACTCAAAAGGTAAAAGGGAAATAATTTGCTATCGCGATAGATGGTCTAAGTAGATGGTATTATCCCATATTGGACCAATTTATACCCATAACCCATTAGACATTGAAAATGAACGCTACTTAATCGCCTTTATAATAATGCCTACCTACAGGTTTTTACCATATACTCATAGAAATGTATAAAAATGCCATCGATATATGTTTTCTGGTATTTTTCTTTTACTCTTATTTACCTTATAGTTAATAATAGCCTCCTCATTAATCCGTGTTTCTGATTAATTAATAATTCCTAACAAAAATTTTTAAGTTGTAGAATAATAAATAAATAAAATATTTCTTAGAATTGTAACATAAAATATTCTAAACATTTTTCCCACTACAAAAACATATTTAAAACTTACTGACTCTTTTAATCGTCAGCCATGTGAAAAGGCAACAGCGCATTATTAATAAAGCCGTGCACAGCGCTGCGATTGTGCGCAGATGAAAAGGCGATTAGTCGCGGCGCGTCCCCTACTCCCTCACCTATTGTTTGTCGTGGACGCTACCTACGCACTATTTATACTTATTTAAATCTCTATAGATTGGGTGGAAAGAACTCGATAGTAAAAGGTCTTAAATACGATGATGTGTGCAGGGGATTGTAAATTAGATCAAAATTTAGATATACAAAAATGTATTGCTTTTTAAAGATAGGCAAAGGATAATATAGGAAAAATATAAATAATAACATACTTTTTTAGCAATGCTTTTTATTATATCCAAAAAAACGAGTCGTTTTTCAATACTACTAATACAATACTCTCTAATATTGCTGGAAATTCTTATGTTTCCCAATATTTATATGTTTACATTAATTTCATTTATTACATCAATATTATAACAAGCACCTATCTAGATTCGCAGATCAAATAGAAATAGATTTTTTTTATTTGCAACGCAATAAAATGAAAATCAATGCAAAATTATTATATTATTGCATTCTATAACATATTTTTCTGCAAGAAAGTTACAATACCCTTTTAAATTATTATTACATTAAATTTAATAAAACTCTTCGCACTCTATCCCCACCTGAAAGCCACTTACGTCTTTCCATTCTAGGCTACCTTACATTGGTTCTAAAGCAGGGGCCACACTGTAGCGGGCTGCTCTTGCGTACGAATTCCCGTCACCCACCATTGTCGGCCGACTAATGCGGTGACGTCACGGAGGGAGCTAAGCCGCCGTCGGAATCGCCGCCGATTAAAAAAGCTCTTGTTTTCTCTGATGGATGGATTTGAATTTTGTTAATTTGATTAGGGAAGGTAAAGTGGTTTTGATAGGATTTAAATTTTAAAATGACAAAATACAAGTCGTCTCTCTTATTTAGGTAATTTTAAAATTGCTACTATGCAAAAAAATATGACTAAAGGGATTGAAACACTTATGCGATGACGATATTTAGAATTTACTTTAAATGCATCCGCCATACGAAATGTAAATCAATAACATGTAAACCGTTATTTGTTTTTGCGCCCGGTATAGTTATACCAAAGCAGTAAAATATATAACCAAACACAATGAGATGATGGGTATAATTTAACTTTTTACACCCTCTACGTCACACTATAATTTTTTGCAGTACATAAAAACTAAATAAACTATCTACATAAAAAGAAGACCGTTACTCCAAAATAATAGTAATACAGCAATAAACCCCCCACCTATACACACGTACGTAATTAACATAAAAATAAATTCATAATCACATGAAATATAGCAGTCGTAACTAACAATAAGTGCAATTTTCCACGCGATAAATCTTATAATAATAATATTTAATGTCGGTGACGCGAGTGAGGGACTGGCGACACAATGCGACGTGCGACACGCGAGTGCGACACAATAGTCGCAGATTTGACGCGGGCGATGGCCGCGTGTGCACCTTGCCTTTGTCCCAGTCCCCCTGGACTGATGCGGCGAGGTGTGGGTCTCGATTGTATGAATCGGGCTTACATCAGCAACGGTCATAGTTTTGTTGCGTGGGTTCGCTTTATGTAAAGTTTGGTTGACTGATGCGGTTATGATAAATGGTTTGACTCTTCAATCCCATTGATAAGCGATATAAATTTATTTTAATTTGAATTATTCTTAGGTAAATTGTTGGGATCAAGCCATCACAGAAAATATTAATATTAGAGAAAATATTAATTGTCCTAATAATAAGGAAATTATTTAAATAATAAGAAAAAAATAACTATTACCTAAATTAGAACTATAAGAGAGCATCGAAAAATTCATCCGGGTCGCTGTCAACTGGGATCGTACCCAACGGCTGGCAGCATTGCTATTGAGAATGTTAATATTAGTAACTACACAAGTAGTGCTTTTTTATAAAGAACAACAATCTACAAATCATTTCAGATAAATTCTTGAAACGCATTAACGTATGCGTAGCGAACTCTAAGTCCTGCTCGCGACCGTACTTTTCTTTCTACAAATAATATGATAAACCCAAATTCATAATTCAACTAACTAAACTAAAAGCTAAAACTAAAATAAAATCATAATCATCAGTATCGTCCATTACTCTCCTGCGCTACCCTTCTTCACCGTTAATCACATGTCCAGGGGTGCATTTTTGCGGGGTGCGGGGTGCGGGAGCGCCAGGGAAGGGTGCAGTCCGCTGCAACACTGAACATGAACGCGGTTCTAAGATTGATCTGAATAATTATATGGATATTTGAAATATGTATCATATAATTTAAGAAGATACCTATATAGGGGAAGCCCAGGCAAGGCGCATATGTTAAAGGAAAGTGTTAATAAAATCCTAACCTAACAATTTGTACTACAAGTATGTTTAATCATCTATAGAAATAATATTTAAAATAAAAACTAGTTTCTTTGTTAATTATGTGCATTAACACAAAGTACCAATAATAATAAGGGTCGGGCAAAGCGGATACGCAAGACTGAGGTACTAATAAGTGTTTCAAAAGCATTTACGCATGTGTAGCGTAATAAACTTATGTAACTACAAAAATTGTTAAATTAAAGTTAAAAATCATTATGGAAGAGAAAGAATACTGGGACTAGGGATAGAAGAACTAGCCATAACATCACCGTAAGATATTAAAATGTGGAAGAAGCATTCGGAATAGTGAGTGGACAGGATACCTCAGCGCCCACTGCTCAATCCTGTTCACGACCATGTTTTTATTTCCACAAACATTATGACTCTAGACTAGGTGTCGAATTTTCAACGGAGTCGTAGACCTTAAAGAAAATGTTTCACAGTATTATCTCCCAACGGCGATGAACATTTTTTTTTTTCTTTCAATTTATAAAATTTCAAAGTTATAAATTTAAGCCACGTGCTCTCTTAGTGGTCCGAGCGCCTGGAGTATTTATCCGTGAGACGGAGGTTCGAATCCTGCTTGCGATCGTATTCTTTTTCCACAAAAATTTATAACGTTGACGTTTTATAAATTGAAAGCAAAAAATTAAATTAAAAAATGTTCATCGCCGTCAACCCACCAACTCGTCAACCATCAACTTTAAGGTTCACTAAGCATGCATTAATGCTTTTCAAAGTTTTATCTGTATTTATAAAATGTCACTTTATAGTAACTAACAGCCGAGACATTCGGATCAGTTTCTTTAATAAATATAGAAAAGAAGAATCCATAAAGAAATAACACAACTGGGAAATAAATATTTGTAATCAAGTTCAAAAGGACAAAGTTAGCTATGAGATCATCCTAATCTACCAACCAAATAAAAAAAAAACATAATGTCAGAACAAACATAAAAAATTGGCAACATCTCTTTTTTGGAGTCGGTTATAAACTTGTAACATAAAATACATAATCATTTTCATAACATCAATTCAAATCTACCAAACAGCACGTGAAGTCGTTTTCACTTTGTATAAACTCCACCATTACTAACGTGTGCACCCCAAAGAAGTACCCTCAAAATATTAAATTAACATAAAGCTGTAAGCACAACAGCGAATCAAAACGGGAAATCGAGGTCCTCGGATATCTTAAATTTGTGTCTCTGCTCGACCTTTCAGAGCTAAGGGTGAAGGTAACGATGTTAGAGCTTCAATGGCGGTAAGTGTGTTAGCAGCTTTTGTTTATTTCTTAAGCTCAGTTGCCATGGTAACCGGTTACCTTGTATTGAGTGGGTCTTGCATTTAATTTGATTATTTGTTGAAGGGTTGATAATCGCCTGGTCTGTTTTAGTTTATGTCAGTCAGATGATTATTAAATCAATTTAGCATCCATTTCTTATTATTATTAAGGATAATCATACAAAATCTTTGCTTCACTACATTCCTCATTATTTTTATCTTTTCTAGATATTTTTATAAATATATTATCAAAATCCATACATATTAATTATATAATTAGTTAAAGTAGTTGTACTGGGTATTTCTAATTTAATAATAATATTAGCTTTCTGCAGTCCTAAGTACCAAATTTCATACTCCTCCGTCCGCGTAACTTTTGTAAAAAGGGGTACAACGGTTTTGCTCCACATATTAATATATATATATAGCCATATTATTCAAGGGCTCAATATAGCTGCTGGGAACCGTATCTTAAAATAACTGTTTAAACTTCATCACCATTTTTCTAATTAAATATATATTTATTAAATAATTCAACATCTCCACAGTCTATACTAACTGTTGGAATATTACAAAAATCCAAGCCTAATTATTATTAAATTATATAATTCATATTTGATTAAATCACTCTATCCATTCATTTTGACTGTCCTGTTGGTCTAGTGGTTAGTAGCCCTGACTGCTAGGCCGGAGGTCGTGGGTTCGATTCCCACCCAGGACAAATGTTTGTGTGATGAGCACGATCATTTGTTCTGTGTCTGGGTGTAATTTATCTATAACATGTATGCATTTAGAAATATATAAGTATGTTTATCAGTTGTCTAGTACTCATAACACAAGCTCTGCTTAGCTTGAGACTAGACGGCGTTGTGTGATAGTTGTGGAATATTTATTATTTATTTATTTATTCAATCACTCATTCATTCGTTCGTTAGTTCAAGTTTGACGTTTGTATCATTCGACACATTAAATCAAACCATCAAACAGTGCAGACGTCTTTTCTTTCCTACTGCGACCTTTTTCCAACACTTATCTTTATTCAGAGCTAAATCAAACGTCTCACTATAATCATCTTCTCATTTATCCGTCTTATCATCAGCATCTTGGTAACATTTCCCCATAATATTGCTTGAATCTGAACACTTTAATACTGTAACGTCTAACCTCACATCCCCCATAACCATGAAACTAAAATTAATTCCCGGATTTTATCATTAATAAAAAATCATATAGCTATGAAAATTTGATACGAATCTCCTCTCAAACACAAACAGCCATAAACAATCTAAATGGTTGTCGACAACATAACAGAGTGACGAATATCGCCATTTTATGTACGAGGTAATGATCTCAAGGTGGTTTATGGGACCCATGACCATAAGTCTTGATTGCTCTTTATTAAAAGGTACTAGCGTTAAATTTTAGCAGTCAGGGTCTTTTTTATTGGATGTCATTGTCATTACCTTGAGTGTTACCTGACCTTTGATGGACAATTTAAGTGTTGAATAACAAAACAATCAATACATTTCCGTATGTACAAATGATGCATATGAATTGTATATTAGTTTAAAATACTATGGCATATTTCAAGTGACTTTACACTATTGTTAGCATAGACATTAATCTACTAATCATTTAAATACGGTAGATTTATCCGTTAGGAATGGCAACACAGCGACCGCCTTTTTTAAATAATTACGTTTAGAACATTCCATTCCAATTTCGCACCTAAGCAAGTACGGACGTCGTAGGTGGTCTCGAGTAACATTGTAAAAGTAGCATATAATTTCTTTCACGCTATTTGTGGGTTTTAAAGGTTAAATAACTGAGAGTGTAAATGTTCAAATGCGAATCATAATCACCTTCATGTAAATTATACCTATAGCCAGTGACGTCTTTATAATGATAATTTAAACCATATTTCGACATAAATCGGAGAAGATATGTAAGTACTCTGAGAGTAACAATAGCCAACGTATAAGTACCTACAATAAACGTTCATTAAAGTACACTCCCGATCAAATTTTCGGTCACGGCGGCCTGTCTTCACGAAGATTAGCCAAGTACACAGGAGATATTATAGTGCACCAATCTATACGCTAACACGGGTGCACTCCCTCTTCCTTCACTCTCATAGTTTGATAGGACGACAATTCGACACAATCGGAGAGTAATTAGGTATTGAATCGACAGTTTTACATGCTCTCCGAAGCACCATTTGGCTGATGTATGCATATGGTAAGCGTTTATGTGTGAATATCGTTTATTTAAAGGCTCACTGTATGCATAGATACTTAATGTCTCATTAAGTCTATATTACAGCATCTTTATCACTTGTAATATGTATTGCAGAAACATTAGTACCCAATGATACAAAATAAATCAAAATATGACTCATTTTTAAACCTTGCATCTCATCCTGTTACCTTAACCCCCCAACAACACTGCAACAAACAAAATAGTCAAATCGATCTTTATTGACGAAATAAAAGTGCATATAAATTTTATGAAGTATAAACGGGACATTTCTAAAAGTTTATGGGCCGAACACTCGTGGGGGACTAAGTACCTAAACCTAAGTCAACGCACAATGGAACGCATCTAAGCTTATACGAAAATATTGATAAGGTACCAATCCATTACCACAATTGAGAGAAGATTAGTTAATGATGCTAAAACATAACCCGCAATGTAAAACTTCGGTTAAAATTTCCCAGAGCAGGGTTGTACTAATTCATAGTGAAGGAGTTACGGTGACCATAAATTCAAGTTAAATTGGAGACATATCTTTTAATGTTCGTTTATTGAAGTGTTTATGTGAAGGTCTTCAAAGTCGCGCCTCTTCTATTTAATGAAGGAACGAGATGAATTTGCGTCTCACGTCTTAACGAAACTTAGTCACTATGACGATTATGAACTTTCTAATACGATTATGTATTAATATTGGGTAATTGTTTGATGGCGAGGTGAACGGAGTTACTTCGAGAGCTCTTTGAAGTAACTTTTGATATTTGTATTAATTGATTTAGTTTGGAGTAGGTACTTTTGTTTAGTTCATGTTGGGGATGTTATAAAATTAATTATCAATCATCAAAATATCTAAGTTTTGGATTGTTAAAATGTAAACAGTACTTGGAATAAATAAGTTATTTACCCTTAGACACGTGTACAATTCGTTAACCGTAGGCATGTTATAGGCAAGCCATGATCACAATTAAAGTTTCAACAAAACATACAGTGACGTCAAGAAGCAACCGCAAGCTATTCCACCTTTTCAAAGATAAACACAGTAAAGATTCCCTACGTCACGACAACCGATCATTACTTCTATGTTGGCTCAGTACAAAACAACCGCAATTAGGCTATTCAACCCTTTCAAAGACAACATACTAGAATCACTACGTCTCCATCCCCGATGATTATTTTACATAAGCTAGTCAAGTCGTCTCAACACTGGACTCACAAGCAATGTATCTACCTGTTCGAATACGGCATTAGTGCTGTCACGTCACATAGTAACCTCAGTCAGGTGATTCCACCCTTTCAAAGACAAACGCAGTCAAGACTCCCGTCTCGACCACCGATCATTATTTCTACATAGGCTCGTCACAACACGGGACTCAGGGGCAGTGTGCCTGCTTTGGACGCGGCGCATTAGGCCCGTGACAAACGAGGATTTTATGCAAAACTGCGCTCTGCCGCCGACACACTCCTTTACCGGTGAGGGCCGGGATAGTGCGGTGTCGATAGTTAGACACTGAAAAGAGGCAAGGGAAAAAATAACATGGATGAGTAGCAAAGGGGAAGGATGAAACATGAGACTTGACAACACAGGCCCCTTGTTTTGATCTAAAAATTATTTCAACGTTACGAAATATTACCCTCCATACTATATATAGTATATTCTGTTGTAAATTAATATTTTTCTATGCAATCACTATCGTATAATAACTTCCGTGAGACATATTCATATCGATTATTGTTCACTGGTTACTACTCACGTGCATTATTCGATTGCCCGACTAGTTTCGAACTCGAACGGAGTCCTTAGTCATGAACTGAGACCGCGGCTATGTCGCCAGTTCACTTTAACCCGAAACTAAGTAGTCGGCCAATCCCGAAAAATACACGTGAGTTAACGCGTGATCAATAATTTGAAATTTCTATCAATTGATAAAAAAGGAGTTTAAATCCGAGTAACTGCCTTAAAGCTATTAATATAAATATTGGGTATTGAATTATTAAATTGTAATGCGGTTCACAGAGCAATATCGATAAATTATTACAATTTCACATCACTGCGCATATTCAAATGAGTAGTTTAGGCGTAGTAGGTAAATAGCATTGCGTATAATTCGTTTAGCCACAGGATAAAATAATTCAGGATGAGCTGATGGCTTCATATTAAATACTTAGTGCGATATATATCAATAAAATAGCAAGGTCCCGTAATATCTAAATAGGTAGTATTTATTAGTAGTACTAAAAATATGGATTTTAAGTTTCTCTATTTAACCTAAGCATTGACTAGTTGTTACGTAATCGTAATTTAAGTTTAAATCTGGCGCCATTAAATTAGTCCAGCGTCAGGCGATTGTGGTTTGCGGTTCTGTCGCGATGCTTCAACCAATAGCAGAGCCCAACTCAGCGCTCTCACTTCCTGCCGCCCGTTGATTGGTCGCGGCCGATGATGGCGTCCGAGTTATCTTCTTCGCGGTACACGTTTAACTTCGGAATATATAAAATAAATTAATACCAAGGAACTACTTAAATTTTCGTGTGTGTCTTGTCAATTAACTGTATATACGGTCAACTCAGTGCCCTAGAGACTACCAGTTAAGTGTGGTGATCTGAATAAGCTGCTGCCACGTGCCTGCTGGAGGAACTGGACCTGGGAGCTCCCACGGCTGGACAGGAAAGTGCGTGGCTAAAGGTAAGGAGTATTGCTTTCGGGGCCGCATACTCTCGATCTGCTGCTGGCCGTCTGGACATAAGACTGGATGGTCAATTTCTTAAAATGTAGAATACGTTTCTTCTACATTTTTATTGGTGCCGAAACCAGGGAACGTGGTTTTAAAAATAATTCAATTCAGCCTAATTCCCATCTATAGATAGATAATATTTACATATTTAGGTATTACTACATGTAATACGGCGGCATGGTACAAAAAACCTATCCGCCATCTTTAAATATACCAATTCTTTTCAAATCGAGAATATTATTTCACAATATTCGCATCCCGCTCAGAAATAGTTTGTTGTTGAATGCATATGAATTTAATTACGTGTTTAGTCTTTTAATCTAATTCCGTTAGAAATTACGGAATATAAATTCATAATTTCGTTCTTTGTAAACGCTCCTCACACACGAAAATTGAAATTTTTATTTTACCTACATATTTGTAAGTAAAATGAACTGAACGAGGTTGGTCTTGCACATAAAATATTTCTTTCTCAATTCAACTACCCTTACGTTAATTGTCTAAGGTTTATATTCGCTTGCGCTTCCCTTCGGCTAATCGTTTAGCAACTATTCCTGGGAGTGCTTCGTGCTTGCCGCTTTATTTCCTTGTTTTATTTTATTTTTATAACCAAAATACCGATTAGTGAATAATTGGTTATTAATTGTTATAACGTTACTGGATAACACATAATCATAAATGTGGGTACGCTTACGCTTTCGTATTTATTCTCCGTAAGTAGTACGAATGTCTGTGTGCGTTATCTTCGTATATTACGCAACAATTTGCAGAAGGTTCAGCCACAAGGAATAATAATCCTCGCCACTTAATTTAGCTTACGTTATTATTGATTGCGTGCTTATTTTTCCGTATAACATCGTACGATTAATATACAAAGAACTTATTTCTCGCGCTTTACCTACGCGTTTATAAATCTCGTACAGTGCCTTCCGTTTTTAAGTTCTTGTAAGTTTATTCATTTTTGTATGGACTCGGACTTCTGTACTGTATACATTCATATTTTATTGTGCTTTACAACATTCGTATTTTATTCTCTTGTAAAGTACAAATAAGTTTGCCTATAGTGTTCTTTATAATTTATAGGTAACCGATCTATTCGTTCATACTCATTCGTACGACTAAACATTCTAGTTGTTCACATATAGTTTCACTATTTGCGCTTTCGTTCATCAATTTCCTAAGTACGTATTTGGGTACCTATTCCAATTTTATTTTTTGAAGAGGAGATGTCTTTTAACACAAGACGAAAGATGAAATCGGACCACACATCTAAGAAAAGAACATCTATCGCCATGGTTTCTGATGAACCGGAACTTACTGTGCGTGACTTACCTATTCTGCGCCGCAAGCGTACACTTGCGTTAAATCGGTTAAAAAAGACGCTGGAGATAGCTGAGTTGGCTAAACGAGATGCTAGTGAGTTAAATGCTTTTGTTGCGCACTACTCGGTAATACAAAAACTGTGTGACAGCTTTGAAGAAGCTCATACCGACATCCTGTGCGTAGTCGACGAAGATTGTGTGGACAGGGAAGATTTAATCCGGGAGGAATTCGATAAAATTTATTTCAATATTGTCACCATGCATGGGCAGTTTATTTCCTCGGACAGTGAAAAATCTCAACCTCATGCATCTAACCAACGTTCTAACATATTATCTAATGTTAAGTTGCCCAAAATTAATATTCCTACTTTCTCCGGTGCCATTAAGGAATGGCCTAAATTCCATGATCTTTATAATTCGTTAATTCACAATAATCAAACGCTTTCGGATGTTGAACGTATGCATTTCCTGTTCTCTTGTCTCTCTGGTGACGCTCTTTCTCTTATACGCTCGTATCCTGCTCAGGGGGTGTTCTACCGTGAAGCTTACCAGAAGTTAATTGAAAGGTATCAAGATAAGCGCGAGTTAGCATTCACTTGTTGGAAGGAGATATTAAACATTAACTTGAAAACAAACGCGCCGTTTGAATTTCGTCGTGCTCTTGATCTCACAAAGGAGAATTTATACATTTTACGTAGTCTTGGTTTACCTGCTAACGAATGGGGTTTCATTCTGTCTTATAACTTTTTATCGAAATTAGATTCTAAGACTCGTTGTGCTTACGAACGTCAACATCCTTCTACAGAGTTGCCTAATTTCTCGGATTTGTTGGAGTTCTTGTACACAAAGTGTGAAGCGCTAGTTCGAGACACTCATTTTTCGTCGCAGGATAAAGCTGGCTCTGACACTCCTAGTCGTGGTCTAGGGAAATCTTCTACTTCAATAAAATCTGTTCAAAAGGAATCAAAGTCTAGAAACACGGTTGCATTACTTTCCAATACAAAGGAATCTAACACCAATCCAAAAGCTGATCCTAAATCCAAATCGCCTGTCTCATCTTCTGAAGCATCAACGTCTCAATCCATAAAATGCTCTTTCTGTTCAGAAAATCATTTTGTCAGCTACTGTAAACGATTTGAACAGTCTTCTATCGCAGACAGGATTAAATATGCGAAAGACCATAGTTGGTGTTTCAATTGTTTGAGGCCTTCCCATAGTGTTAAGGACTGTAGATCGGTGTTCAGATGTCAGAAATGTCGTGGACGTCATCATACACTTCTCCATCAAGACGTTGAAAACAATCCAACTCCTCAGTCGGAAGCCTCTGCGGATAATAAAAAAAGCAATCAAGTAAGTGCACTTACAAGTCGTAGTGATAACCCGTCCGTGCTTCTGTCAACCGCTAAAGTTCAACTTCGTGATTCGTCAGGCAGTTTTCAATCGTTTCGGGCTCTTATAGACTCCGGCAGCCAAGCAAATTTCATAACTGAAAAGGCTGTCAACCAACTCGGCGTCATCCGTCATTCATCCTCACGCTGTGTTTATGGTTTAGGCCAATCATCCGCTGCTATATCAGGAAAGGTTAAGATTGAAATTGGCATTAACGGCCAGAGTCTCTTCATCGTTAATGCACTCACGTTACCATCTATTTGTGGCAAGATGCCCTCTTCTCGTGTTGACAGATCTTCATGGCACCACCTGCAAGGGTTAACTCTAGCAGATCCAGACTGTCATAAGCCTGGCCCTATT
The DNA here is from genome assembly GCA_935421205.1 of Xylocampa areola. NCBI lineage: Eukaryota > Metazoa > Arthropoda > Insecta > Lepidoptera > Noctuidae > Xylocampa > Xylocampa areola. Next base: position 20,453,003 of record OW285208.1, read on the forward strand.
GATATTTTGCTCGGTGCAGAAGTTTTCGCTTCACTGTTGCGTCCCGGAGGTTTGGGCGGACCATTAGAGCAACCCTCGGCTCTTAACTCCGTCTTTGGATGGATTTTGCTTGGAAAAGTAAGCTGTCATGAGGAACTGATACAGTCATTCTTCGTCAAGGACGATGACCTTCTTCATGAGGAGATTAAACGCCTTTGGGAGTTGGAATCTTTTGAAAACCGCATTCCATTAACACTCGACGAGCAACGTTGTGAAGAACACTTCGTAACACAATACACTCGTGATACTAGCGGGCGGTACGTAGTGGTGTTGCCTTTTAAGAATGAGGTTGAACCTTCATCATTCCCTGGTTCTCGTTCTGTTGCCGTGCGTTGTTTTTATTCACTCGAGCGAAGACTCCTTAAAAATCTGGATCTATATAAACAGTACAGTGAGTTCATGAGGGATTATCTAAATAGTGGTCATATGAGTCTGGTTACCAAAGACGAGCTGAATTCGGGAAAGTATTACATTCCACATCATTGTGTCCTTCGACCGGAATCCGCGACAACTAAGCTACGTGTTGTTTTTAATGCGTCATGTAAAGATTCGAATGGCAAGTCTCTTAATGATACGCTTTTAATTGGCCCTAAGCTTCAAACTAACATAATTGAAATTTTGTTACGGTTTCGCGTTCACTTCGTTGTGTTTACTTCTGACATACGTCAGATGTATAGAATGATTAATATAAACGACGACCACCGAGATTATCAACGCATCATTTGGCGTTTTAATACTGATGATTCTCCACAAGAATATCGATTAAACACTGTCACCTACGGTGTGTCTTCCGCTCCCTTTCTAGCCTGCCGTACTATCCAACAGTTAGTTTCGGATGAAGGTCATAACTTTCCATTGGCTAGTCAAATATTATCGTCGGACGTGTATATCGATGACATTGCTACAGGGTTTAGCAGCCTTGATAAAGCTTTGCAAGCTAAATCAGAGATTATTCAACTTCTTCAAAAGGGAAAATTTGAGTTACGGAAATGGGCAAGTAACAGGCCTGAGTGTTTAGCTGACTTACCCTCCGATCACTGTTTAACATCCGCCGTAACGTTAGATGCGAAAGATAATCTTACTCTTAAGGTTCTGGGCTTGAGATGGGATCCTGTGCGTGACTGTTTCTTTTTTGCAGTGACACCACAGCAAAAAAAATGCTCAAAACGGACTATTCTTAGTGAACTCGCCCGTATCTTTGACCCTTTAGGTTTCCTGTCCCCACTCACTATCGTCGCTAAGATTCTTGTTCAGAGACTTTGGATTCTTGGTATCGGATGGGATGATGATCCTCCTGAAGATGTCCTAGATTACTGGAACCGTTATTTGGAGCAACTTCCTCTTTTGCATTCGTTACAGATTCCACGCTGTGTGTCTGTAGTTAACGTCAATTCGTGTGAACTACATGGTTTTTCAGATAGTTCGGAAATCGCTTATGGTGCCGTAGTTTACTTACGGACAACGGATATTGATAACAATGTGAAAATTTTCTTCGTTAGTGCAAAAGGACGAGTTGCTCCGCTTAAATCAACCACATTACCACGTCTTGAGTTATGTGCTGCTGTCCTTCTTGCCGACCTTTTGAAATTTGTCAAAGATCTTTATTCTACTCTTCTCCCGTGCACTGGTATCTTTGCTTGGTGTGACTCCACCGTCACTCTTGCATGGATTCGCTCTCACCCTTCACGCTGGAAGGCTTTCGTCGCGAATCGTGTAAGTCATATTCTTGATGTCATTCCCGGTGCCCGATGGAATCACGTGGCGTCCGAAGATAACCCGGCGGATATTGTTTCGCGTGGTCAGCTTCCTTCAGTTCTTGTCAACAATCGTCTATGGTGGGCGGGTCCTTTATGGCTCTCTCAACCTGTTTCCTCTTGGCCTTGTTCTGACGGAATGCTAGACACAACCGTGCTTGAAACGGAAGAAAGGAGTCCGCGTACTTTATTCTCCCACGTTGACATTCCAACTTCTTTTATAGATACTCTAATTGAACGGTATTCATCTATACGCAAAATTCAACGACTTGTTTGCATCTGGATAAAATTTATTGAATTTACTCGTGATAAGAGAATTCGCTGCTCTGAGCCCTTCCCAACTCGTACAGAGCTTCGTAGAGCACTCATGATTATAGTGAAACACGTTCAGTCGACTCATTTTAGTGCTGAACTACAGCAGTTAAAAACTGGATCTCTTTTAACAAAATCAATGCGTAAGCTGACTCCGTTCATAGATAGGCAAGGAGTTCTCAGGGTGGGCGGCAGGCTTTCGAGATCGGGCCTTGAATTCGAACATAAGCACCCTGCCCTCCTCCCACGCCAGTCAAGATTGACGAATTTGATTATCGAAGCTTTGCATCGTGAAAATTGTCACGCAGGCGTTAACACAATGCAGTATCTTTTAACTCAACAGTTCTGGATTCTATCTCCCAAACGTGCTATTCGTCACTGCTTGTCAAAGTGCTTGAAATGTTATAAAACAAACCCTACTCCTCTCGAACCGTTTATGAGTGACCTGCCGGCGTTTCGCGTAAATCAAGTCAAACCGTTCTCCGTTGTGGGTACGGACTATGGCGGACCATTTCGCATCAAACTAGGTAATCATCGTGGTGCAAAAATCGGGAAGGCTTATCTATGTTTGTTTGTATGTCTCAGCACTAAAGCGTTGCACCTTGAAACCGCCTCCGATCTTTCATCGGATGCTTTCCTTGCCGCCCTTCGTCGATTTGTCGCTCGCCGAGGTAGGGTTAGTGTTATTCACTCCGACTGTGGTACAAATTTCGTGGGTGCAAGCAACCAACTTCGTTCACTAATGCAAACCGCTGCTCGTCATGAAAATATTGAATTTCGTTTTAATCCACCTTCGGGTCCTCACTTTGGAGGCGTGTGGGAAGTTCAGATCAAGACCGTAAAATCACACTTGTATCGCATAATTGGCGAACAAGCTCTCACCTTCGAAGAGTTATGCACTGTTTTTGTACAGATCGAAGCGATGCTTAATTCAAGACCGCTCTGTCCGCTGAGTGCTGATCCCAATGACTTAAACGTGCTTACCCCGGGTCATTTTTTGACGCTTGAACCGTTAACGTCTGTTCCTGACGAAGACCATACCGCTCTGAAAATCAATCGCCTGGGGCGATGGCAGCTCATTCAACGTTTCCAGCAAGACTTTTGGAATCGATGGAGAAAGGAGTATCTTAGCACTCTCATTCAGCGGGCAAAGTGGACTAAGCATTCCCAACCCTTGAATGTGGGTTCTATCGTTATCATAAAGACAGACAATGTTATTCCGCTTCATTGGCTTTTAGCTCGCGTTATTAAACTTCATCCTAGCCCAGATGGAACAGTGCGTATTGCCACTGTTCGTACAGGCGACGGCTCGGAATTAACTCGCCCGCTGACTAAACTCTGTCCCTTACCTAATCAAGCGTAATTCGTTATCCGTCGAATCTAACTTTAGTGTTAAGTTCGTTATAGTTAAGTTCGTTTGCATTCATTCAACTTCTTTAGGTTAGGGTTCCGTAGTCTATTTTTTATTTATAAAGAAAATACATGTATATTTTGGTGGGCGGGATGTTACGTAATCGTAATTTAAGTTTAAATCTGGCGCCATTAAATTAGTCCAGCGTCAGGCGATTGTGGTTTGCGGTTCTGTCGCGATGCTTCAACCAATAGCAGAGCCCAACTCAGCGCTCTCACTTCCTGCCGCCCGTTGATTGGTCGCGGCCGATGATGGCGTCCGAGTTATCTTCTTCGCGGTACACGTTTAACTTCGGAATATATAAAATAAATTAATACCAAGGAACTACTTAAATTTTCGTGTGTGTCTTGTCAATTAACTGTATATACGGTCAACTCAGTGCCCTAGAGACTACCAGTTAAGTGTGGTGATCTGAATAAGCTGCTGCCACGTGCCTGCTGGAGGAACTGGACCTGGGAGCTCCCACGGCTGGACAGGAAAGTGCGTGGCTAAAGGTAAGGAGTATTGCTTTCGGGGCCGCATACTCTCGATCTGCTGCTGGCCGTCTGGACATAAGACTGGATGGTCAATTTCTTAAAATGTAGAATACGTTTCTTCTACACTAGTAAAGAATGCCTCATGGCATTAAGTCCGCCTTATGTACCACCTTTTCTACATAAGTATAAATAAATAAACTGGATTTATCCGGGAGATGCAGGTTCCAACAGCATTGCTGAAACGTAATATACATCTGTTTACACCTCTGCCTACTTCTCCGGGGAATATAGACGTAATGCTATGATATGAATTTAATGATATGTGTAAATGCCGAATGTGTCTATCGGCGGTAATCGCTTACCATCAGGCGATCCGTCTGGTCGGTAGCGCCCTATCACACAAAAATAAAAATAAAATGAAATTTGCCAACTGGTATTAACTAGCCTGTGCCGCATATTCGCGACAGTTTGTCGTACTATCGACTACAGAGTAAGCAGTCGTAAAAACCGCCTCCACGCTAATGCAGTCACTTCAGCCACTGACGCATAGTTATTATGTATACTACAGTTTACAAATAAACTGCGTCGTTTGTTCATAGTACATAGTTTTAAGACAATGTTTGGACTTATTTGATTCTTATTTATAGTTTGGTTAGGTAACCTATGATTGTTTCCAAACAATAAATGTGAACATCACTATCTCTTTCGGTTTAGTTATATTGTTAGACTATACTTTTTATTAAAAAAAAATATTACATCTTCAAACAAAACTTGACCAACTCAAACAAATAAACACGAAATGTATGTCTTTGAAAAATAATAACTAATTTTAAAACAGGCTAGACACGTGAAAAGTTTAAAGTAAAATACAGATAGCTTTTTTAGGTAACTAATTTTGGTGGAAAAATTGGAAGCTACTAAAAATGCGAATGCTACTATCGTTAAAATAGGTATCCCCACATTCCCCGCGAGGTGTCGCTGTACGGGAGTCTCCGAGCCTTTACACCTCGTAAACGTTGTCAATTGAGCTTTATTGATAGTTTACTGTTCAATATAAATTGCACCATGCAATGAATATTTATTTACCTTATAATAAGATTGTGGACGAACTGTATTTGAATGTTATTGGATTTCTGCGTAGAACTATAAGTAGCTAAAGGTTAATGTTTCTGCTCTTATTATATTAGTTCATTTAGAGTTTATGAGTATTAGGTAGAAAAGATTCATCTATAATAACATATGAAAATCGTGTCCAGCTACCGAAAAAGATTTTATTCCATAAACCTTTGGGGTTACTATTGAAACTAATACCAATTCCAATATTAAATAGACGCCTTAAAACAACTCGTAAATAAATTTACCTACATTACAGTTGCCTCAATTTTAAAGCATGTTGTCTTCATATTATCCCGAATATATAATTATTTTTTAGATATTTTGGAATTTAAAAGTGTTAGTACTTTGAAATTCCAAAATATCAAAAAAATATAAATAAACATATTTCTAATGTCAATCGAGCGGAATTATTTGCAAGAGTAAGCCCACTTATCAACATACATATAATTTAAACTAAAACATACCTTTTTTAAGTGTAATTAAAAGCAATAATTGGTATACATTGATGATTTATTGATTTTTGTATAAAAACTTTCGTGAGACATATTTATATTAATTAATGTTCACCGGTTACTACTCACGTGCATTTTTCGGGATTGTCCGACTAGTTTCGAACTCGAACGGAGCCCTTAGTCATGAGCTGAGCCCAAAATGCACGTGAGTAGTAACCGGTGAACATCAATTGATGTTTATTGATTTGTCTTCACAAAATAAATTAGGTAAATAGGTACTGATACATTACGAAAATAGTTATAAATGTTTAATATCATAGTAAAATCAAACTAAAAAATGTGTTTCAAGATCTTTACATACACTCAGTTTATTACTGATATGTACTGGTATACAACAAAGATAATACCAAAACACATATCGCCAAGTAATTCGATTATATTTTCAATTTTATAAAACTGGGCGTCAAGTGTCATGAGTACGGCCATAATATTAATCAGTGTAGGGTAACAAGATTTGGAGCACGTAATCGGACGGTCTCAGCGGGGTGCGGGACACTTTATTAGATTGTCGCCCCAACCTGCCAGCGAGTGAAAAGAAACGGACGATGGAAAAACAAAAGCCGCGTATGAGTTCGTTGCCAAATGCTGGGAGGTGTGGATGTGTTATAATGTTCTTTACATTCAAGCGGAAAGACTAAAATGTGAAAAAATATAAATAAGTCAGTTATTCAAAATTTGCAAAATAAAAATAAAATCTTAACTATTGAATAGATTCAGGCGTTACTTTGCGGAAGTCCATTACAATGGATGCAAATAAATACAATATCTAGCTACTTCCACAAAATTGAGGGTAGTCATGCATTACCTGTGCACCGCCCGCCCGCCCGCAAATATATGCACATACGCAAGCGGTGAAAATTCCGACTACCACCAACTACTCTTGAGTAGTTGGTGGTAGATTAAAATCTTAACTTCAGTGCCTCTGTACTATATTATCCTAGTTTTGTTTGTCCATTTATTTGTATCTGGTGTGTACTTAATGTTCCAGTTACAAAAAATAATAGCTAAAAACGATTTAAGCTCCGGTTTCTTTATCTGCGAAAGTAAGTTCACAAGTTAATGCCAACAACAACAAAAAAATACCCAACTCACAGCTTAAAGCAATACCGATCAAAACATTTCCCATTAACACCACCAATAATAATCGACACACAGTATCTAGTGCCGATGCCACGGCCACGACGTCATTCACCAGCGTCACCCACAGATGAAACAATCGAGTGACGCGCAATGACGTCTGTATAGCGGAGGGTGACAAAGCCGCTGATTTTAACTGGAATCCGACCGGCACACAATAGTGCACAAAAAGTCGCCCTCACCTTGGTCCCGCGCGCCCTGCACCCCGCACCTACAATAAATTACTCTCCCAATGATTTTTAGTCCGTGCGACACATTCGCATGATTTATAACGCGTGCGAACAAAGCTAACCGGTTACGGTATAAATCCGTGAGTATTGGGGGTGTTACTGAAAAGCTTGTTATTTTCAATGTAGCAACAGTAATTATTGTTTTAACATATGGTTATATATTCTTAGTTATTATTGTGAGTGAATACTCTCTGACATGGCTTTATACACCATCGAGAACATCTGTAAGTTGTGCTGGTTTTCACGATGTTTTCCTTCACCGCTTTAAGCAAGATTTCGAAAAGTAAAAGGTGCGTGCGGTGGATTCAAACTTGCATCCTTTGACTTGTCAGTCTAACGGTCATACCCCTAGTGGTATGACCGTTAGACTGCTTATAAATATAAAAAGTATCTAGTTAAATAGTAATTAAAATAAACTGTCATTCAAATGTTTTATCATCTGTCCCTAATGAACAAGTACCTTAACTCAGTTTCGTCATAACTTAGTACAATAAAAACTTCTTACAACACGTACACAAATAAATCAAAAGAAATAGTAATTTACGTTTTCTCAATCATAAACATTCTGATATACGAGTCTCAAGCATATATTCGAAAACAGAAACATTGATATTTACGTCACCGTTATTCGAAACGGTATGAAAACAAGTATAGCTTCGCGATTGAAAACAAGAACATTTTTTTCCTCAACAGATAAGAAATCATCATTACCGTCAAATGGCAGGGGATTCCGAAATCCATTCTCATCATTACTCTCGCGACATTGACTGCTCAGCACGCATCGCCAATAAAAACACGTCGAGACCTCCTGCCAGCATGTTTATTTTGTCACACCGCTCCCTACTCGCGCACCCCTTGCCAAGGTATTATAATTAAGCTCATTTGTTATTTTTGCTGTATTCAGCGGACGCTGTGGCGCGCAGGCGCGATAAGCCCGCCTGTATAGGTGCGTCATTAAAGCCAGTTTTTTGATGCGCACGCGACTGCGACCCGCATTATCTTTTTATCGTTGCACCCCATGTGCACGGATTAACGTGTGGGGCAGAGGTTTGGAACTTTGACGTATGTTCTGGGATAGTTTAGTACAGAACTGTACAAGAATTTGTGTAAGTACATTTTATCTTTAGACTGCAATTAAAAAAACATATCAATACAAGAAAATCATAAAAACAAAGTCGAAAATATTTCATATTAAAGCAATTAATGATGTTATGAACAAAATAAACGAAACTCTCTAAAAATAATGAAATAATTCATAAAACCGTTACAAAAACCAGTTCCACGTTACACAAGTATTCATAACAAAAATATCATACTGCAGGGGTAGTAAAAAATTGAACATCAGTTCGTTACCTCTGGCTATAGGTGCACAATAGAGCGCACGCGTGTCACCCGTGTGTCGCCGAACAAATATTGCATTACCGTCGTCCCCCCCGCACCCCTCCTGCACGGCACGCGCCGTGTGTCGTGAGAGTCCATTGTTTAGTCCCCAGCAACGCTCGCGGGCTGGACACCCTACTCGCTAATCCCACGGAAATTGCGTTCTAAGTGGCACTGATTTTATTCGTAAATTTTTTCTTTGAATGTTTTTGGGAAGGAATAGATGATGCAGCTTAAAAATGCATTATTTGAACTAAAGTTGTTTTTTTTTATATATTTTGATACCTATATAGTAATATATAGCTATCAAAATATGGTAAGGCGGCTTCAGAAGGAGAACATTGCTTCGAAAGCTGACCCCAAAGTAATTGTAAAAAAGGTACATTGATTTTATATAATATACTTAAGGCTACAAAGTTATGGGCCCCTGCTGTGCCAAATAAAATCTTTTTCTTTCTTTCTTCTTTCTTTCTTTCTTTCAAATGGGCGACAACTTTTTTTAGGAAAACAAAAACAATTCTAAGCTATTTATCATTCTTCCTATTTAATAAGCATATATATATCAAATAGAAATTTTTATAAAAAAAAATACCATTAGAGGCCACTAGATTTGGAAACGGTGTCCAAGATCACCGTAGTTAGAGCTCCAGAGAAAGGAATCTCCTCACTATACGTGTTTTGCGAAGAGTGCTGCATTCTGTATAAAGTCTTAATCCAGTCGGCTAGCTTAAACCTCTAATAGTTCTCTCTCCTCAATCTGCATTGATTGCCAGGTAAATTCAAATAGTTTATTCTGGAAATAGATCTTTTAAAAATTATTTTACGTGTCACTTTATACCTAAAAGGCGCAGCCGGCATTTCCTTACTGATTACATCCAAGAAAAAATGCCGAAACAAACTCGCAGGTCAAGATCTGTTTTGAAGTCCAGACATCATTATATCTATAAGGTTACGAGTATGTACGCGTAAGCATGTAGGGCGTCTGGGATGCCTCTCTCAAAAACGAGCCATAGCAGTTTCGAGTTGAACCGTCCTAACCGACGACATACATGCATCAGTCATCGTGTAGCTGAAACCATGATTTAGGGAGCTCGACGACCAGTCGCAAGGATCGGATTTCAATGCCTATAAAAAACTACTCTAAAACACAATCCATATAAATCTATGATTTGTCAAGTTACATACGGAGGATGCCATCTGTTGCCTCCGTGCCTCAGGGAAGCTGCGTGATTGATGTCACCCATCTACCTAATATAATGTCTAAGTTGCTTCTCATGGGGAAAGTGCGTTTTCTTAAGAGCATCAGCATATTTTGTATATATTGCAGGAAATTGTACTCACGCTCACCGTCGATACATACATATTTAAAACTAGTAGATTTAAATCATCTTACTGCAGTTTTCTAAATGTATCCCGATTGGTACATGACTCAACGTAGACCTTTATGTTTGAAACCGTTTAAACTAAAACACGCTCAAAGTAATGTCATTCGTCAGGGAGGAATTAAAATGAACTTTAACAGTAATAACACTGGAAATAATGAATAAAGAAAAATTTAATCGGCAATGACATTTCTTTCTTCATAATCACATAAAAATGACTGCACTTATTATCAAAAATTCCTGCATGCCAAAGAAATAACATTCAATTAGAAAACAAAAGGGCTAAGGGTGGGTATCGTGGGCACGATCGCCCGGCCATGCGGGCAAGGAAATTATTAATTTGAATCTATTAACATTACCTACACCAATTGAGGACAAAAAGGTCCCCTCGTACCTTTGAATACCTTTTTAATAAAAGGATATGGGAAGCTGTTATGTCTTTGACAATGAATTATGAGGTCTGGGAGGCTAGAGGTTAGCCGAAAGTTTTAGAGGGTTTCCGGTATTGATGGAGGTAAGAGGGAATGCTCTGCGGATAATTAGTCATTCTTAGTCAAAAGGGAAAACATTCAGTTGTATTTATAGGGTAATTGTTAAATGTTTAACCGGTTTTTCAAATCGAAATAAAGATAAAGTAGGTACGCGTGAAGAATACATAGTTCTGAAAAAACTATGATATAGCGATTTATTAAAACGTTGAGTCACTTTAGGAATGATAGTTTTGATTATACCGTGGAAGAGCCATGCTATACCGTGGGAGAGCCATGCTTCGGCACGACTGGGCCGGCTCGACCAAAGTGATACCCTGGCCTCACAGAAAACCGGCGTGAAACAACGCTTGCGTAGTGTTTCGCCGAGTGATTGAGGGTACCGGAGGCCCCAACCCTTTAAAAGGCCTGCAATGCATTTGCGACTCCTCTGGGGTTGCGGGTATCCATGGGCGGTGGTAATCGCTTACTATCAGGCGATCCGTCTGCTCGAATGCCACCTATACCTTAAGAAAACCCATTATCTGAATTGTACACGAACATGGAAATTGCAATTAATAATACTTCTCTGTTTAATGGCGATTTTTCACAGCACTTGAAATGTAAATTAAGCAAAGACAATTACCAAACTACGCAAAAATTGAACTCACTGAAACTCTCACAAGTCACACACACCTCAAGTCTACCACATAAAATAAAACCTCTTGTTATAAGGGTTCAATTGTTACCTTTTGATGTGTACTAAAAACGTTTAAAACTATCTCGGAGGGTTCTGCATGCGGGCACTCTATTAGCCGGACCTCAGACGTGCGGGTGACACCTTTACAAAGTGCTGCTTTATTTCATTTCTCACTACATTTTATGCTACAAAGGGATTTTAAGGGATAACTAGTTTAGTTAGGGTTGCGGCGATATGTGGAACATGTGCAAGAATGGATTTTAAAGCTGTGTAATTGGTAGTAATGTTCTGAGGTGGCTACCGTTACTGTGTTAGGTAGTCTTTCAATGATTTTCATATCAATTAGTTAAAGTTTATCAAGACATTGAGGACTATCACTTTTAGCATTGACATTCAGGCTAAGATAGGCAGGTAACAATCCATTTCAACTATTTGCCTCTGGGCTCTTGACTCTTTCATGCACCAAGGATCACAATAATCGGAAAATACGCAAGATGTTATTATATACATCTCTTCAGAAACAAAAGACTCGGTAAATTAAGTCACATCCTGATATCTCTTCTCTTAATATTTAATTTCTTCTTTCTTTTAATATGTAAACATATTTATTTACTGATTATATATGGAACGGTTTACGCTAATTATGTACACCAATTGAAAAAAAAATACTTGCTTTTAGACTATGTTCAAACATTTTTATTGCACAGTTAGTAACTGAGGTCACTCAGAAAACAATGGTCTCATTTTGTATTCATATCCTTAAGTTAACTTTAATAAGACTAATATTTTTTTTATAAAAAAATGAATATACGCAGAGATGGAACAATCTCCGGTTCTCAGATTAAATAATAGTGTAACCGGTCCTATCAACTACAACTGCAATCAACTGGTTTGATATACAGGAACACCGGTGCAATCTACCTGGTACATATAGACACACCTATACCAATTGACGCAGATTTAGGTCACATGAACTGTGACTGGATTGGGTGTCTAACTTCATATGTAAAGAAGTTGAGACTGTGTCAAATTTTTATTTTACTGAGTTGTGGTTGCTGGTGGTTAGAAGTCAACTTAAATGTTTTAATAGTAGAACTACTATTCTTTAAAATTATTCATTAATTAGAATCGCACAATCGCCAAAATAAAGATTAAAAAATCTGAATTTAGTACCTACTTATTGAAAAAGCAGAAACAATTTCTTTCAAAGTAAAGCAATATTTTGGCATTACTGAAAGATGTCATAGGTATATAAAAATCATACAAAGATTACACAGCTAGGCCAGTTGCGACAGATAGTAATGCTAGAGGTTATCAGCACTGAAAACTAGGTTCAATTTTCATACTATTACACCGAACAAAGGGACCGTTGTTTCAAACCAGAAACAATGTGTTAATACCGGTTCAAGGTACTTGAGACAATAACCTCTGAGCACACGTACTGTTCAGTGGCACCCTACACCGTACCTGACAGCACCTAAACTGGCTCAATTGGTCCACATGTGGGTCAAAGGAACAAGGATTGGGGTGGAGCTGTTGGGTTTAATTGATTTACGGTTTATTTTGTAGCAACATGATTTTTTTTATTACTCTGTTGCTGAATTTTTATTAACTAGAATTTTCTTTTAAATATTTAATTTCCATCTGACGATAATTTAAAGTTTGTCTAGTATATGTCATGACTAATAGTAATAATAGAATTTAACTAATCTTCAATGGAATTATTAGAATTTATAATCATATTTTCATTATAATAATTCATAATTTGTGACTGATCATACGATATTAAAAAACCAAAAAAAGGGAAAATATAAATAGTTAAATCTAAGCAACCAGGAAATACCATGAAAATATTTAGTTCGAAGACGACTCTATGCCGTCCCCTACGCTCACGTGGATCCTATTAACAAAATTGTTGTTTGAGTCAGCGGCCACCTGGCGGGCGATCACCTTAAATGTCGCTCAATTGACTGTCATCATAGCGCAGACGTAATGTGTTATATATAGACGTAGTTATTTAGGCAATTTAGAGGATGTTTTGTAGGTATAAATGTGTAGGTAGTACTTACGTACCGGGTTATTTGTTAAGGACAAAAAGTGCCGCGTTTTGGTGTTCAAAAAATATTTTGAATATAATAAAAAATCATGCTCATATAGTAGGTACTTATTACCGTGTGGCATAATAGCGGTTAATATGCAATTTCTGCTAATCGGTTCACAAAAACCAATTCTTTAATTTCATATTTAACAAAGCATAATTTATCATAGCAACACGCCTGTATTTCCCGAAGGGGTAGGCAGAGGTGTATGCAATTGTACTCACATTTCACCAATGTTGTTGTTAAGTCCCATGAAATAGGTGGTAAGCCTATTGCAATCTAATGGGCACAATACCAAACTCCGGGCTGAACTGAGAATTTTCTCACAGAAAAACCCAATAAAACTTTGCCTGACCTGGGATTCGAACCCAAGCTCAGCAGTCGCGTTTGGGACCACTAGACCAACGAGGCAGTTATTTTAAGTCTAGCCTTTATCAGTAAACCTGCAGTCAATCTGATTAAAATAATGTGTAGTGATTCCAAATAGATAAGTAAGAAATTGCTAATTACACGACTGCCCAAAAAAGAATGTTACCTATGATTTTAGTATTCCTTTATGTATGTATGTTTGTTTCTTTATTCCACCATAACTTCTAAACGCCTGAACCGATTTAGGGAGTATCGTTAGTATCTTACATTGTCGCGGTAACAGATAGTAAGATAAAAAAAATATAGTATCGTGGGTATGGTCAACAAAAACATGTGAAATTAAAAAATATAATGCACAAATTGCAGGCATGCTTTTTAGTATTAAACTAGCTGATTCCCGCAGCTTCAACCGAATGGATTTCGGTTATCACGATCAAAAGTAATCATGAAATTTTGATCCCGTTCCCATTTGTTTAAATATTAAAATGGATATAGTAGGTTATTCTTAAGATAGACATATGCTATCGCGGACTTTTCTGTAGACCTATATAAGATACACAATTCCACCATACATCATTTTGTTATATCTCAATGTGTTTCGGCAGCGTTTTCGTTGAAAGCTCCCAGACGGCTGATATTTTGCCGACACCTCCAACAAATATCATTACATTTTAGCCAATGTATACAAAAACTTCACAAATTATATATTAAAACCTTCCACAAGAACCACTCTATCTATTGGTGAAAACAACTTGAAAATCGGTGCAGTAGTTTTTGAGTTTAGACAGACAGACGCGGTGGAGGACTTTGTTTTATAATATGTAGTGATTAATTTCATCTTGTTTGCCTACCTACCCACCATGCTTAGTACCGGAACAAACGTAGTTAAGTCAATGACCGATGGCTATTAAGAAACCGTGCTTCGGAGAGCACGCTAATCCCGGTCCCGGTTGTCATATCAAGATCAATGACAGCCGTTACGGGTAGTCAGCGGCCTGAAAGTCTGACAACCAGTCATGCCATGAGATATCGTGTTACCCAGTAACTGTGTTGTGGAGGTCAGATAGGCAGTCGTTCTAACAAAAATTTTGGTATGAAGCTGCATCCAGTTTGAATGGAAGCCGACCCCAATGTAATTGGGAAAAGGCTAGGTAAATTAACTAAAAAAACAATCTGCTGAAACAATTTATGAACTCTTAAATAAAACTATCACAAATAAATAAAATAAGACCACCATTGTCTTCAGGATGACTTCAAATCCCAGTAATCCTTGACCCCCAATTAATTCGCCCTCTACCTCTTTGTTAAGATCATAAAGGCCCCGACCAATATAAAAACATGAAACAATAATTTGCAAAGCAATTAAAAGCTCTCATCACCTTATCGTTGATCTCGCCCGCATCGGACGGACTGGCCACAATTGAGCCCAATGAGGGTCCAGACTGGACTTAATGATACACGAATTATACATGTTGGGGTATCGGTGTTCAAAGTAATTATTTTATTAGTATTTTCACAAGTATTGTGTAACACACGCAGGGCAAATGCCACCTTATTTATGTTAAAAAAATTAGTTGAATTCAAATGAGTATCCTATAGATAAAAATAGATACAATAGATAGAGAAGATAGGTAATATTAGATAGTCCGGTTAGTGGAGTGTGATATTAGGATGACATCAGAACCAACAACATTGATAACATTTGGTGTGGCATAGCTAGATAGAAGGAGACCTTATCGGTGGCGGTTACCACCAACAACAGCATTCCCAAAGAGGGTTGACGTCAGGCAGGTGGCCGGTCATAAAACATAGCTAAAACTTTAGCAGCATGCCAGATATAGGTATGCTGCGCCGCCCCCAAATAAATTGGGATAAGGGCAGGGGGATGATGATGATGATCATATAGATAAGGTTTTGTTTGTGAAATTAACATAATTTATACTTTTTTAACTGAGAAAGATCCTACATTTTTTGCCATTTTATAAAGTACTAGCTGTGCTCCCGGCTTCGCTCGCGTGGATTATCAAACCGAAATCTTATCACTGAAATAAAATATAGCCTATATTACTCAGTGATAATGCAGCTTTTTACTAATGAAAGATTTTTTTTAAACGGTTATGTAGTTTTTGAGTTATATCCTTACAAACAAACAAAAAATCAAATCTTTTCTCTTTATAATATAAGTGGTAGATATAGACAAAGTATACTTACCATGATCAACATATCTGTAAATTATCTGAAAGTGAAATCGATAACTTTAAAATGCTAACAATTAAATATATTATATCACGACAATTAAAATAAACGCACAGGAAATCATTAACACACGTTTAATTCGGTTAAAAAATATTTTTACTCGTATTATAATGTGTAGTGATCACAAACACGTAAAACATTATAACAATGAGTTTGTAGACGACTTTACTTTGACTCATCGCTTTGCTAACTACTTTAATAAAACCTTAGCGATGAATATTTTGTAGACCGAGTATCTCAGATACATATGATATCTAAAACAAAAACAATTATCATAGAAACCATGTGTAGAGTCGTGGAAGAATATGTTGGAATAATTTGCCCAGCAGTAGGAAATTCCTTTTGTTTTTGGATCTACGAGTACGTTTGGCTACCAACTCGCCTGATTGTAAGTGACAGTCCGGCCAAGGATGAAGCACGTAGATCCAGGTTACAGTGCAGGTTAATTAAAAAGAACACACAAAAGGCTCCATACAATAGAGGAACTAGTTCGTACCTAGGCATACAGACTGTACTGCCAGCACCAGCTTTAATTTACCCTTAACAAAAGCGTAATAACATATTAATGTGTCCTCTAGGGTTACTATCGATCGCATCTCCGGCGTGTAACTCAATACTCGTTACCGAACAATAGGACGCCAGGTGTTCAACCCTAGCCCCGCTGATGGTCGAATCTCTGTTGTTATAATATAGGGGTAGAGATGACTTGAAATTGAAATGCTAATGTTTTTATAAGACCTAAAATGAAAAGAGAATATGTTTTTTTTTGTTTGTTCGTTTTTTCGATTAAACAACAAAAACCACTGAGGTTTTTTTCATGTATTCGCCGGTGCAAAGGAGAAATTGCAGCACGTTTTTGTACTGAATATGACTAGGAATTTTGTCAGATATATAGGTATCATGTAGAAAGTGTGTCGTGGTGGCCGGGTGATTACAGGCTCGCCCTTTTGAGCAAGTTGTGGGTTCAAACTTGGCATGTACCAATGTGACTTTTTCAATGTCAAAATCATGTCAAAAACCAGGCGGTGATCGAAAAACTTCGGTGGAGGAAACACAGTGAGCTAGCGTGGTGATCAATGCTCCTCTTCTTTCTATGAGAAGAAACTCTGCAGTGTGACAGATTTGGGCTGGATATGCTTATGTCTGTAACGGTATCTATTCATCGAAGACTTGTGACCTACAATAGTATTACGTATCATATCTTTCTGGGAACAAAGGCCGCGTTCCATACCTATTTTTTTTTTTTATGTACAACATGGTTTGATTTTCGTACATTTGCAGCGCGAACGTTGAATAATTCCAATATACTTAATTAACATCCATCCAACTTCCGCTCACCTCCGGGTCCCACATACCCTCTGATACCGAAACCGTTTAATTACCGTTCACCAACCATAATCCACAAACATAATCCGTTGACCCAATACAAGTCAAACAGACTCAAATTTATTAATCGCCGGGTCTTGGAGGCCCGTGCAAACATTGCAGGGTTACGCTTAAGTAATTACCGTGGAGTCTGTTTTCATAACTTGGTATCGACTCTCGATTGTTTAGTGTGTTGGGTTCATTTGGGCTGGCTCTGGGTGTTAGAGATTTCAAGTTGTTCGGTAGATCGTATATCCTGTTCAGGTCGCGGTGGTTGCTGCAACGAACCCGTGACCTCGGTAAAGGTGGGAGTAGGATTGTGTGGTTTTTAATCGATAGGAGTAAGGCACAGCGTCCATGATGGATTTCCATACACAAAAAAGGGTAGATATTATAAATGAGTGTTGTCGTATATTTACTGCTTCGTTGGTCTAGTGGTCCCAAGCGCAAGTGCTGAGCATGAGGTCTTGGGTTCGATTCCCAGGTTGGGCATAGTGTTATTGAGTTTTTCTGTTAGAAAATTCCCAGTAGCAGCCCGGAGTTTGGAATTGTGCCCGGTATATGGCAATAGTTCACCACCTATTACATGGGACTTAATAACAGCATTGGTGAAGTGTGGATGTACAACTGTGTACACTTTTGCCTACCCCCTCGGGGAATAGAGGCGTGATGCTATGTTATGTAAGAGGAATGTCTGATAAATTCTCTTCTTTCACAAGCTTGGAAGAACCTTACTCCATTTTTGTACCTATAATTAAAATGCTCGGACCAGAGTATTCATACTTTCATAAAAAAATTGATGAGCGACGGTGTGGCTAAGTATAAAGCACGTAGATCCAGAAGCAATCTATTCACTTTAGACTAGAATATGTCTACTTTGTATTTCTCAGGAAACACGGAAGACGGCAGGGAGTTCCATTCACGGATACGACGTATCATGAATGTGTATCCCAATCGCTGCGTATGAATTTACACGAGGAAGGGGTGGTAGGTATTTAATGAACGTGGACGAAACAAAAGGAGTATG
The DNA here is from genome assembly GCA_935421205.1 of Xylocampa areola. Lineage (NCBI taxonomy): Eukaryota > Metazoa > Arthropoda > Insecta > Lepidoptera > Noctuidae > Xylocampa > Xylocampa areola. The sequence goes on from OW285208.1 coordinate 20,471,035, forward strand.
TAAGGATTGTTTCAGGTGATATTTTGTAGGTTCTGCCTACCCAAAAGGCGTGAGTTTAGTATGAATGTGTGTGGCTAAAAATTTAATGACAATTATAATTAAGTAGCGATTCGCCCCGGCTTCGCACGCGGTGTCAGACCGATTTTAACCGACATCTTCAACAATAATCGTCATATTTCGACCAATTTACACAAAACTAACAAATTATACAATTAACCGTTCCTCATGAACCACTCTGTCTATTGGTGAAAACTGCATGAAAATCCGTTCAGTAGTTATTGAATTTTTGACAGCGCGGTTGGCGCAGTGGTCGAGAGACCGACTGCTGCGCTGCGTGTCGCAGGTTCGATTCCTGCACGGAGAAAATATTTGTACGATCTACGGATAATTGCTCCGGGTCTGGGTGTTAGTGTACTTGTGAGATGAGATAGAAGAAATTCCTAGTGTGGGGCATCGTTTATATATAAAAAAAAAAAACGCGAACGGATAGACAGACAGACGCGGCGGGGAACTTTGTTTTATAGTATTATTATTTATTTATTTATTTTATTCTTTATTGTACACCATGAACATACATTAAGTAATCTTATTATATATAGAAAATAGCGGTCCGTCCCGGCTTCGCACGCGACTATAATTTGAGATTTAAACTATCCTATCTCTCAAGTTGGATCGAACTGCACATGGTGTGCGAATTTTATTATAATCGGTTAAGTGGTTTAGGAGTCCATTGAGGACAAACATTGTGACACGAGATTTATATATATTAAGATAGTACAATGGGCGGCCTTATCGCACACGGCAATTTCTTCCAGGCAACCTTAGGATGGAAAGAAGATACATTAATAAAAATTAAGGGCTGTCGGTGTACATAAATATTATTACAATTAACATACTAATAACATAATTAAACAAATATAAAAAAGATTCATAGTACATAATATATAAACTTATGAGTAGTGTTACAAACTATTTTAGGGCAACGGTAAAGACAGTTAATGTAACTTCAACAATTTCTTAAATATTGGAAGTGATTGGGCACGTCGAATAGAGACCGGCAATGCATTCCACAAACGCGCTGCTTGTATTGAAAAGGATTTGTCAATGAATTTTGTGGAATGCATTGGCATCTTTAGTCTTAGGTTCTCCGATGATCTCAGGACTCGTGTATGAGTATCACCTAGAAACTGGAAATGGTTTTTTAAATAAGAAGGAGTAGATGGAAGGAAGAGCACATTGTAAAGTAGAGAAAGAATATGAGTATTTCGGCGAAGGCGGATAGGTAACCAGTTGAGCTTAATACGGAAGTCTGAAACATGATCATATTTGCGTAGGCCAAATATGAATCTAATACAAAAATTTTGGAGTCGCTCAAGCTTATCTAATTGGTCTTCAGTGAGATCAAGGTAGCTAGCATCAGCATAATCAAGGATAGGACGAAGAAGGGATTGTGCTAACGCAATTTTGGTGGTAATTGGAAGAAAATTGCGCAATCTTCTTAAAGACCCAGCGGAAGCAAACAACTTACGACTGGTTTCTTGCAGATGAGCAGTCCAGGACAAGTTTCTATCGATAATTAGCCCCAGGTTCTTAACATGTTCGCTAAAAGGAATAAAAGTGTTATCAAAACAAACTCGAGGAAGCGTAGTCCAGTCAATCTTAGAAATCATCCTGGAACTGCCCACCACAATTACCTGAGTCTTTGCGGGATTGACTGTAAGCCCGTATCTTTTGCTCCATTGTGAGACTCGAGCCAGGTCCATATTTAAGGTGTAAATGGCCTCAGTGAGTTTTGTAAAGGGGGCTTTATTATAAATTTGTAGATCATCTGCATAAAGGTGGTAAGAAGAAAGTAGTTGATCAGATATGGAATTTATAAAAATTGCGAAAAGTAGAGGATATAGAACGCCACCTTGAGGCACACCGACAGTATTATTACACCAAGAAGACGAAATTTCCTCAATGCAAATACGCTGCCGACGACCAGACAAGTAACTACGAAACCAGTGTATCGCCGATGGAGATACGTTAAGAGAGCATAGTATGCCGAGCAAAATATCGAAATCAACGGTATTGAAAGCGTTACTGAAGTCAAGCAATGCAAGTACCGTAAGATTACTGATTTCCATGCCCGACCTGATATCATCCGTAATATGAACTAAGGCCGTGGTAGTGCTGTGACCAACACGGAACCCGGATTGAAAAGGATTGAGTAGATTGTTCTTGCAAAGGAAATTATTAATTTGGTTGTGTGTCAGGCGTTCAAGAACCTTGGAAAGGAATGGCAGGATTGAAATGGGACGGTATTCAGAAAAGGATTTAGGGTTAGATTTTTTGGGTAATGGAATAATCTGGGAGTCTTTCCAGCCACTCGGAAAATATCCAGTAGAAACTGAGGAATTAAGGATATGTGATATTATGGGAAGGATGACATCAAGGATAGGGATGATCATTTTACGGCTGATACAGTCACTTCCAACTGCGTTAGAAGTTATTGATAAGATGCTTTTCTTAACATCACATGCAAAAAATTCACTAAAGACAAATGGAGAGTAACTGGGAGTCGGGAGAATTGAAAGATATTGTAATGTATTCAATTTTGTTGTCATGTCAAAATTGGACGAGGCAGTGAAATGATCGTTAAGTGAGTTTATATCTATGTCTTTAAGGAAAGTTTCTTGTTTACATTTCCCGACACCCATTGTTCTTAGAAATTTCCAAACCTTAGCTGAGTCTCCGTTTTGAACAGAAGCGTGAATGTGTTGGCATTGTGCATTCCTACACACCTTGTTGCAGTGATTACGTATCATTACATATTTTGCCCTATTTGCGTCAGATGGCCGACACTTCAGTTTAAATTTCGCTGCAGCCTTCTTCTCTAAAAGATCCTTAATTGCTTTTGTAAGCCACGGTGATGGCAGATGCTTGACTTTTACCGGCCTTAGAGGTGCATGGCGGTCGTAGAGTTGAAGGAGATTGGAATTAAATAGGTTGACCTTGTTGTCAACAGCCGTGGAAGTCAAAATAGGCATCCAATCAATGTTTTGAGCATCCTTACACAGATTCTCGAGGTCAATACCATCAAAATTGCGTAGCATGAGGATTTTAGGCTTAATCTTGGGTGGGCGGATTTTATAAGACAAGAAAATAAGGTCGTGGTGAGAGAAAGCGTCTGCAGAGCACTGACCATGCTTAGCGACATGGTTCAAGGAAGATACGAAAATCAGATCAAGAAGAGAAGGAGTGGAATTAGGAAAGTGGTGAGTAGGGTTCAAAGGAAGTATTGCCATATTGCAAGATTGCACGACGGAAAGAAGGGAGGAAGAACGGTTATCGTTTTTGAGGAGGCAAGTGTTAAAATCTCCCATGATTATGCTGTGACCGTAAGAGGGAGAAAGGGTTTCCAAGATGTATAGTATGTAGTGATAATTCCTATTTAACTGTAGGATATATTCAGAATTTGTTCATAAATAAAATAATAAACAAATAGGGACAGGTTTATCAATATCTTAGACAAAATAACTTACGAAGTATCACATACCCTGCTTTTTCCTTCGTCCACGTATTATTATAGGAAAGAATTTTCATATAGAATGTTTAAATGCATACCTTATGAGAACATTCTTTCGTTATTGTAATATTTTCCTGCTAAAGGAGCCGGGCACTTTGTGACTCTCTATCTAATATTAGAGTTTGTTGCTGTAGTTAGACTATGGCGTTCAACTCTTGATAAACAAAAAGCTCTGACTCAAGATAAATCTTTGAAAAGCATTAACAGGATTCGAACCTGCGCCTCCCGGATAAATTCCCGTATTCTTTTTCCATTTAATACTTTAGAGTTCGCTAAGCATGCGTTAATGCTTTTCAAATATTTATCTTGAATTGTTAAGGTAATTGCATTCTTTACGACATTGTATTAACGGCAAAGTTAGTCGTGTCGGTTCGGTCACCCGTATAGAGACTGAATTGATAGGAATGACGTCACCATAAGACGTGTTAAAATATAGAAGAAGAATTCAGTGGTCAGAGCGCCTGGAGTATTTATCCGGGAGGCGCAGGTTCGAATCCTGTTCGCGACCGTATTCTTTTTCCATTTAATATAATAACTTTAATCTTATAATAATACATCAATCGCTTAAAGACATACATACAACATTGACTACAAATTACTTTTCTTTTTTAAATGTTTCCCCACACTACCTCTACCTGGGGTATCCTTACTATTTAAACTCAAAAATTTGAGACTTCGGCTCTTGTGTCTTGCAAAACCTTAGAGTGCCTTGTGAGTAGTTCAGAACGACTGGCATGCTCTTCTAAAATATCTTACATTTGTCCAGTTTTAATGCAATTCCCGGAGACTTTGAATTTGTAATCAATTGTGAACTTTTAAAGTCTCTATTGAATAATATATAATATCTTTACATATCTACGTATTATAGGTTTTAATTACAGCTGTACCTATACACACAGAATATTATGGGAGGGTTCATGGCAATCTGAATCCATTGTTTGGTACGCAAACAGAGCATGCGTCTTACCCCTCAGGTGAAACTAATAATAACCTCCCCGTGTGCAAACATGTTAGAACATGATCATATTTTGTGTATCTACGCGTAGTTTTGGATAGTATGATTAAACTGAAGGGTTTGTCTTTCAAGAGTATTGTGTTTCACTTTAAACTGGCTTGCATGCTGTCTGGTACCCGATTCAGAATTGCCCATACTTTCCTAATGATTATGAAGTTTAATAAACTCGATCGATAAACTCTTGTGCCACCCTGAAATATTTTAACAAAAGCTACAAGCAAAATATTTACCTATATAGGCTAAATACCGATTAATTATAACAGAGTATCGCGTCCATGATATCACACACAAAAAAATACTAATCCGAAATCTGTTCATCCGTTTCGGAGCGATGACGCCATAGACAGATTCACACGTTAAACTTTTAATAATTATATTATTTTATTATCGTCAGTGTCCAAGTGAATAGATTTTTAGGACACTAAGAAAATCCTCAAAGCTTTCTTGGAGGATTCTGGAACTGTTTCAGAACGTTATAGGATTTTTTTTTAATGGAGCGGCAAAGTACCAGCTGGCATCTTTATAGTCAGTAAACCTATATTCTTCCTGATACTTTTCGGTGAGTGTGCTCATGACCTTATTCCACCCTCTCCCCCCCTTTTCCTCGAGGAAATTCTGAAAATTTGTACACAATGATTTGGTTCCACGTTCCTGATACGTACTGCTCAACAACAGCATTCCTACAGAGGGTTGACGTCAGGCAGGCGGCCAGTCATAAAACATAGCTTTAGCAGCATGCTAGATATAAGTATGCTGCGCCGACCCCAAATAAATTGGGATAAGGGCAGGGGGATGATGATGATGATACGTACTGCTCGAATGGAACTCCCTGCCATCTTCTGTGTTTCTTGAGAAATATAATCTAGAGATATAGCTAGGCTAGAGTGAATAGATTTCTTCTTGATCTATGTGCTCCATCCTCGGCCACACTGTCGCTTACCATCAGGTGATTTGGTAGCCAAACGTAGATCCATTTTAGATAAAGAAAAAATACTAGTGACAAAATACCAGATGCCATAACTCCACTTGTGTGACGCAAATAAACAACAAATAAACAATCAGCAGATTTTCAGCAAAATCTTCATAACATATTCACCTTCATAATAACAATAAAATCTAATACCTTGCGACAGAGGTTAGTAACATTCTGTACTAAAGAATTATTCATTACCTTCGTGAGGGGAGACACAGGCCTAACCACTCTGTTATTGCGCGTGTAAGTAACGACACGTGTGCTCCGGCCCTTATAGATTGTCTGCTTATGTAATGTTTACCTCTTCGACCTGTATATATTGGGTGATCTCGGAGTCTCTAAGAAGAATACGGCTTTTTCCTCTCGTCATCGGTCAAATCGTGCCGGGTCATGATATAGGATCGATTATTATCGATTTGGAAACTGTCTAACTGCCACGTTGGTCTAGTGGTCCCAAGCGCGACTACTGAGCAGGAGGTCTCGGGTTCGTTTCCCAGGTCGGGCAAAGTGTTATTGAGATTTTCTGTTAGGAAATTCTCAGTAGCAGCCCTGAGTTTGGAATTGTGCCCGGTTGATGGCAATAGGCTCACCACCTATAACATGGGACTTAATAACAGCATTGGTGAAATGGAGAGGTGTACAACTGTGTACACCTCTACCTTCCCCTTCGGGGAATACAGGCGTGATGCTACATACGTAACGAACTCTAAGTGACAAATCTTTTGGAAACTTTTGTAACCGGGGGCTGCGACGAATGCAGCTATGATCTCGGAACCTTTACCGGGGGGTAAAGGTTAGTGACTTCCCGTGAGATTTTAGTCTGGCACAACGTCCGTGATGGATTTCCACACATAAGAAAAGCACTGTTTAATACCTCATTTTATTTATTGGATGGAGACAGGCATCGTCATATTTTATTTTACATTTACATAATGTTATAATAAGGCCTGGCCCGGGTAGTGGAGTGTGACAGTCGAATGACATCAGAACCTCAGGCGCATGGATAACATTTTTGGTATGATATAGATAAGAGCATTCTCAATGAAGGTTAACGTCAGGCAGGCGGCCGGTCATAAAACATAGCCAAAACTTTATCAGCATTCCAGTACAAGTAGAGAGTATGTATGGAAGAAGAATACATGCTGTGCCAGGCTCAAAAAAAATGGGATAAGGGCACTCATCATCATCATCAACGTCATCATCCCCCATGATGATGCTGATGATGAGTGTTATAATAAGGCCATAGTTTTTTCAATTAGCTAAACCTAACCAAAATATTATAATAAAACAACTTTTAACCGGATTAATCGCGTGTATTAGTACACGCGATTAATCCGGTTAAAAGTTGTTTTATTATAATGTGTAGTGATCGCGCAAACCTAAGATATTACTAACCAAAATACTTCAGCTACCAACAGACACCATTATTAAATAATTTCGTATACCTATATACATAGCTCTACGCTTCTCAATAGTACTACAGCCGCAGGTTCATACAACCGTTCATTGTACGCAAGGAACACGATACCGTAAGTAGCACCAGCTGCGGATCTTTGAACGGCTTTATTAATTCAGGTGCCCACGAATATTGTCGGTACCTATTGCATTGTCTAATAAAGTTCTGTGTTTCAAGTGGTTTTGTAATGATTTGACTCGTGACAGGTTCTTGTGTAGAGCTGTAATGAACTGCTAGCATGTAACTACTTCATGTCAGTTTCCATGGGATTTTATTCAAAATCAGCGCTGCTGACTCGTTTAGATGTCGCAGTTTATGCCGAAACAGGAACCTTTTTTTGATTTCGTGCATACTGTTAGCTAGATTGAAATATAAACACTATCGTTGTCATGTTCTGTTTTCTCCAATATCACCCTGATCTTAAACAGAGCTAGTAAACATAAGGGTAGGTGTACACAAGATTAACTGTCACATTTTATCTGATCGCTAGATTGAGTCGAGTCCGCGGGGAGATGCGGTTGGCTCCAGGCACACCGGCGATATGGCGACGCCGGTATTCTGTACGGGGCTTTACTGTCAAGTAAGAGAAATAAATGTGACAATTGATTTATCAGGTATCATTATATACGGAACTGTATAGCACTCGGTATAGTGGCCGCAAAGGCGGCTGAGCGTGAGGTCCTGGGTTCGATTCCGGGGTCGAGCAAAGTGTGATTCGGTTTTCTTTAAGGAAATTTTCAGTGAAAAACCTGGAATCTTGAATTTTGCATTTATTGGCAATATGCTCACCACCTGCATGTATGCATCTAACATGAGACTATTCGTGAAATGTGAGTATACAAAATGTTTAGGTACTTCTCTGCCTATAGCTTTGTAGAAAACAGGCGTAACGGCATGTACCGTAAAAAAAATCGAGCAAAAATATTTCAGAATACTACCGTTTATCCATACAAGGGATAAACCCTTCGCTGCATTCAATTATCTGACACGAAGCAGCAATTGATGGGAAAAATCACACCATAATAGAAACAACGGTGCGACTCACCGACACACTAATAGTATTATGTACGTCATATAGAATTATGAGATATTGTTCGGACACCACGCTGTAGGTACTATAGGGGATGAGTGGGAATGTGTATTTTAGTATTATGAAATGATGTCGTGATGGAAAAGTGGTTATGAGCCCGCCTTTTAAGCCACAAGTTGTAGGTTTCAAATCTAGCATGCACCAATGTGATTTTTTCAATGTCACAAATTGAATTGAATCAACATCGAGCGCTACGGGCGGTCGGTGACTACAGCGAGTGGACCCGAGGGAGGACGCTAGTCTCTTGCGAGCCACCGTGGCGGACGGACCTCTAAGAAAGAAAGAAAGAAAACTTATTTTGATCTCTCACATAAATTGTACACAAATATAAAAAATAAAACAAAACAAGAGAGACAAAATGGACCCTAGCTCAGCATTGTGCTACTTTATAATAAGCAGCGCTGGTATTCTGCTAGGACCAAGTGATTTCACGGATAGTTACAACACAAACACTACACCTTGACTTATCTATCTAGACCTCTGATTTCCTGTTATAATACCTACATTGTACATTGTAATATGAAGTGACTCACTACTAATCACTAACCCAAAGTAAATGTGCTCTCAGTGGCGGAGAGCCTTAATGTTGGTTTTATTGACTTTTAAAATCCTGCCAGACATTCCTCCGATCCTATTCTTCGAACCTTTCTCCGTCATATACTAATATCAGGAACGAAACGTGAATCTAAACTAAAAATACTTATGTAAACTGCCTAGCATTTTCCCAATTACATTGGGGTTGGCTTCCAGTCAAACTGGATGCAGCTTAATACCAGTATTCTACATAGAGCAATTCCAATCTGACCTCCTCAACTCAGTTATTAGGTAACACGATATCTCGTGGTATGACAGGTTGTCAGACTTTCAGGCTTTTCACTACCCGTAACGGCTGTCATAAATCTTATATTAACCACCGGGACATTATGTTACCGGGTAAATTATGGTCACCCATTCACAGACCGACCGCGGCAAGTGCAGCTTAACGTCGATCGTTCGATCTGTGCGGCTCTTATTTAGCCACAAGCCCCTAAAAATACTTATAATGCCTTAAAATTATAATAATGCCTCCGTCTTAGAAAACACCACGATGGGTAATTTCATTTCGCTTGACTATTTATAGTAAATACAAGTATACCTCCTATTAGGACAACCTATTTCCATGACTAATCTTCTAAGTTTAAAGAAGTAAAGAGAATAGTATTTTTTTTTAATTACTTTTACTAAATTCTTAACATTGTATGCAATACTTAGAGATAACGTACCAGGGACGCAGTACCGCCTAAGAGGTAGTAACATAGGCGTCTTTATTTGTTACATTACGTCGAACCCTCGCGCGCTATGCGAATACCTTGACGGAACTTAATATCGCTTGAGTGTAGAGCTACGAAATTAGCGGATGGCTAATGCGACATTAATGTTCATTTAAAAATTAAGAAAAAAATTGAACCGCTCTTAATAAACTATGCAGAAGCATGCGATTACAGCAAATGCGAGTGATTTGCTGCAATTCATTGAAGAGTTCCATTGTCTATCTCCGAAGGTCAGATCTTCACCAAATTTAAATGAGACCACCCCAACACAAGAAGATTCATCTGAATCGAGTCATAATTGGTGACGATATCGATATACATACTAAAAATAAACATCGAATAGAGAACTTCCTCATTTTAAAAGTCGGTTAAAAATAACCTACTTCTTCTTATCATATGGTTGCTCAAACCCAGTGTCAGAGTTTAAACTGCCCGTAGACTTCTGACATGGTTTCATAAAAGAGTCAACAATATCTCTGGTTTTTTTATTATTTATTATATGTAGCTATAGTGTCACTTAGACCAATAGAGGTCTATTGTGATCTTATATATATATACCTTTGGTTTCCTCACAATGTGATTCTTCCACTCCGGATTAATGGTATTTTATAGGTACTGCATATGGCAATGAAACGAAAATTGTACGTACAAACCCGGGACTTTTGACTTGTCACAGTGATATGACCTGACTATAAACGTATGTGGTAGCAAAAGTATTCTTATTCTATGTACTTGACAGTGGTATGACCTTGGACTGACGAGTCAGAAGTCACGGGTTAGGCATACTTTACTGATAATAAGCATTCTTGCAGCAGACGTGACCGATATCTGATACAGATTGATTAAATAGATTCTGAGTAATTTATTTACGTTTTGTAATAATCCATTACAACTGAGTTATATTGTTGGGAACCCAATAAAAATATGATGGATATAAGAATAAAAATCCCTAATAATTAAAATTATCAAACGTGTCAGTCGGTTTTCTAGCCACAAACTACCAAACTCCTCTTTGCATAGTTGTTAAACGTTTAATTGTTCCCTCAAGGTCCGGCGCTGGATTTATGAACTCTAGGTGCGCCGGCCCACATTCTTAGCACCACCCGGGCGGTAACGTTTGGCCTATATCTTGAACTGTCCAACAAGTTTAGTGTTAAAGTTATTTAAGACGGTCCTGCATATTGTGGTCTTAAATTTGATAGTTATTTTTACGTAATATAGTATTATCTTAGGTTTTCACGATGACTAGGTACACATTATAATAAAACAATAAAAAGCGTATATTTTTGTTTTTCCTGAAGTTTCGAACACATTGCAGTGTTCGTGGTTGCAGGAGGACTCTACGTCCACGAACGTTGCAAAGTGATACAAAGTCAAAGTCAAAGGTTTTTGTTTCATAAAGACCATACAAAAGCACCTGTATACCCACCATATATGGTCACCTGTACAGGGACTGAATAGATAGCAATGACGTCGTCAAAAGACGTGTTAAATATGGATGAAGAATTGGCGGTGGTGAGCAGAGGTGGAGATGGCTTAGTGGTCAGAGCGCCTTGAATATTTATCCGGGTGGCGCAGGTTCGAACCCTATGCACGACTTTTTTTTTACATTTAATATAATAACTTTAGAGTTCGCTAAATATGAGTTAATGCTTTTCAAAGATTTATCTTTAAGCACTTATGAAATGTCAGAATTTAGGTGATTAATCTGGTGAAAACTTATTTTAATTTACGTAATAGTTTTAGATCACTGTAATCAGAAATCTACTAAATAAAAGCCATTATCCTGGTAAAATATAAACTTTTTTGTTACTCTTTAACATGAACAAAACCGAAAAGATATCTATTCGGTTTTTGTTATCGGTTTATACAAATACTAGCTGTGTCCCGCAAACGTTGTTCTGCCATGTAAATTTTCTGGATAGGGCCACCCTTATCACCTAGAAGAATAAAAAATAGCCTCCGACCAATTCTCAGACCTACCATATATACACAAAAAAAAAAACATAAAAGTCGGCCAAGCCGTTTCGGAGGAGTTCGATAACAAACACTGTAACACGAGATTTTTATATTATAGATAGATAGATGATTAATACAAATTAGTTGTTCCTTATAATCAACATCACATAAAATCACACCTGCATTCCCCGGAGGAGTAGGCATAGGTGCACAGTACTTTCAACAAGGCTGGTACCAAGTCCCGTGTGGTGAGCCTATTGCCATCCACCGGGCACACTTCCAAACTCCGGGCTGCTACTGAGAATTTTCTAACAGAAAACCTATTATCACTTTTCCCGACCCGGGAATCTAACTCGACATTGGGCATGAGGCAGTCTCTATATTCGCCAATGGTTAACTACTGCGTGTCAGTGATTTTAAACCATTTCAATAGACTCGGTTATTTAACATTTCATGACATTTTGTTCAGTGTTTTACTACAATGACCGAAAAAGACGCAGTTCACCATTAAAAACATATCATTAACGGCAAGACCAAATCCACGCAGCTATAAAAGCCCCTCCACCATAAACCTCCCAGACTTATACCTCAACCTCATTAATTACTACCGCATCTACCTCAGAAGGTGGCGTCGACATGTCGCCGGCGTGTCGTTCACGTCGCGTCACCGCAACATGGAGCTCCCTCATTAAACTAACTTCGTTTTCAATCTCCGCCCGCGGGTCTCGCGTGTTTGAGGTATGGAAGCGATTAATAGTTGGTGTTTTTGAATGGAGGTATATTGTGTAGTGTGCTGGTGTTATGAATAAAGAGTGTTGAAGTGAGTGTAATTGGGTGCTCAATTTGCACACTATTATCATAGGGATATTCGAGTAGTTCGTGATACTAAAGTCTGAAATAATACTGATTTACTGACTGCATGTCAAGTCTGTAAAAATGAATCTCCAGTGAAATCGACATTTTCGGCCGAGGAATCGAATCCTCAGTAACCGCTGGCGACCACTCGTCCAACGAGGCAGTTATTACAGTCAAACACAGCATAAGTTTCCTCGCTTAATTAGAAATAGTGTCAGAGTTACTCATCATACCTGAGGGATTTTGATACAAGTATCGATTAAAACCAAGCAATCTTACCCAGAAATCCAAGATACTGTAGGTATCTTCTATTTATATCTCCATTTAAATTTTCCAGGTACGCAGGAGATATTATAGTGCATAAGTGTATACGCAAACATAGGTAAATTTCTCCTTCTGTCTCATAGTCCAAAGGGAATGCAAAAAAAAAAACAGGCACAGAACCGACGGCTTTGCGTGTTCTCCGAAGCACAGGAGTGTCACACCGCCAACTTCCTAACTCCGGGTTGCTACTAACTCTCTGTACTCTTTACGAGTTGACAAACAAAACTCATATTTTAGAAGCTCCATTTTACAGCAAGTGACATTGCGAGCCGGCACAAATATGCATCCATTTCGGAAATGTGTAAGAGAATGACTTAGGAGTCCAAAAGTTAATCATATCATCCCCGCTGGCGACTTGTCGTGACGTAGTGACTGCGACACAATAAACACGTCCACGACATCGTTAATCAACGACACCGACTCACCTTACGAGCCGGGTGGCACCAGAGGAAGCTCGGCTTAATTCTGTTTGGCTTAGAAATTAAAGTCAGTTAAGAATTAAATGGAGTTAACAGTCAGAATTAGATGTAATTAAGTAAGGGTGACTATATAAGATTAAAATGGAAATTAAAAAGATCGTAGTTTAGTCGTAACCATGGTTTTAAACGAATAGGTATGTTTTTTTATTCTACAGCACTTTTTTAAATCGGTAATCAAATTAGGGTAAGGTAAGAAAACAATGATCCGATAAGGTTTACCAGAAGACGAAGATATGAACTTAATTTTACAGTGTTAAATAATACAATATGTGTTTTGTGGTATTGTGTTGTTTAATAAAACTGAATTCTTTCTTTAATGATTATAGGAAGAGGCGTAACGTAAATCGGAAATGGGTTTTTACATTCACGATTTGATTTTTTCAGAACAAATATCAGTATCGTTATCCATAGTATTCTTTAAAGCAACGTAAAAGACAAATACTGAATGTAGTCTTCCTAAAATAAATAGATTGTTATTGCCGCTTCGCCCAAGGAATATTATTTCCTACGTAGGTACCTCAAATATAATCTCCCGTTACAAACACGGTTCCACCGGCCCCTTCTGAAACAATAGAATCACCTTGACACAACACGGTTACTTCAGACAACAGGAGCGGCGGGTGACAGGGGGGGGGGGTGAACATGGGAGAGGGGGAGATAATTAATGACGTCACTGGCAGGTGCACAATGACTGGAGGTGACGAGGCAGGTTTTTTTTTATCTGTGATGACGTCAGAGCCAGTGAAGTGAAAGTTTGTTGCTAGCGGCTTTATGGGAGAAGTTAGTTGAAATGTCTTGTAGTATGAATAACTTTTGGGTGTTATTCGGCCAAGGTAAAGTGTAGTAGTAAAATTCTTACATAAACATAACATAACATAGCATCACGCCTGTATTTCACGAAGGGGTAGGCAGGGGTGTACACAATTGTACACCCACATTTCACCAATGCTGTTATTAAGACCCATGTAATAGGTGGTGAGCCTATTGCCATTTTCCGGGCACAATTCCAAACTCCGTGCTGCTACTGAGAATTTCCTAACAGAAAAACCCAATAACACTTTGCCCGACCTGGGAATCGAATCCAAGACCTCATGCTCAGCATTCGCGCTTGAGACCACTACTCACTAGACCAACGAGGCAGTTATATGGGCGGCGGTAATCACTTACCATCAGGCAATCTGTCTGCTCGGTTGCCACCTATCCCATAAAAAAAAAGTTTATAGGTACTGTGCCAACATACTCGTTCTGTGTTCAAGTCGACAGGTCAATGTCTTAAGTTCGAATCCAAGGCACGCACCGCTGACTTTTCGAAGTCATGTGCGTATTGTAAATTAAACATCACTTGCTAAAACGGTGAAGGAAAACATCGTCAAGAAATCAGTACACCTGAGACATGTTCTCGATGGTGTTTAAAACCATGTCAGAGACCTACTGGTGGTTTAAACTCTGGCACTAGGTTGTTCATCAACCACACGATAACTTAAGAAAAACTTAATATATTTTAAAAGTTTTAAAATTCTAAGTTTCCAGTAAGGTATCAGATGTTCTACACATAATATAGAATACGTTCAAACTAGTTGAAAAATACTCCCATCTTTAGAAGATAACATGTTCAAAACATAACATAGCATCACGCCTATATTCCCCGAAGGAATAGACAGAGGGATACATAGTTGTACACGTACATTTCACCAATGCTTTTATTATGTTAGGTGGTGAGCCTATTGCCATATACCAGGCATAATTCCAAACTACGGGCTGCTATCAAAAAGTTCCTAATAGGAAAATCCAATATCAATTTGCACGACCCGGGAATCAAACCCTGGACCTCAAGCTCAGTAGTCGCGCTCAGGACCACTAGACCAACGAGGCAGTCTACGTGTTCAAAATGTCTTTCTGTACACTCCAAACACCAAAAATATTAAACTATTTAACTTGATCGTTAACCCATAAACAAAGCACTCAAAATGAAATCGCAATATCAGCACAATACATTACTTCAAAATATATGAATCGATGTTCCACTGAACAATTTACAACGCGAACAATAACGTGCGAAACAATGGCGGAATATCCGCGTCCGTACATCTGTGGCGGGTACAATCTGGCGGACGCTTTACCTGAAAATCCGCATTAATTCATATCCCGACGCGAAAACAATGTGGACAGCGGAAACCTGTCCGCGGTCTCACCAACGGATTTTACACGCGGATGTACACCTCCAGCAACACATCAACATGCCAAATAAAATTCTAACCTCAAATTAATTTATTTATTTATTTATTTATTTATTTAGAAACCAACAGCGATACAATTATTATAAGCAGTAGTTGTTTACATGCAAAGTAAGGCTAATTACAGGTTTCCCTAATTTATTATACAAGTATAATTCGGATAGTGAACGGACACAAAAATAATAATAATAAAAAAGTAAAACTACGTATATAAGCTTACAGCGACGCAGACAGCCAACTACTAGCTTCACAACGTTTGAAGATAACAGATGTCACACAGATATCACGGTGTTGACATTATTTATTTATTGAACTTTAATTCTTGATTTTCGATATATAGCTATTACCGGTTGCCAGAAGCCAACATATCTACGTCGCTGTTCATTCTACAACAGGTACTAATGCTACTGTAAATTATTTTAGGTAATTGAACTTATTAGTAGTGTGTTGAATTTAGTTGTTTGTCTTTCAAGACGCTTATAATTCGCGATTTGAATGAGTTCTTAGAGCAGGAAAATATATCAACATCTCTGAAAGCAATATTATGGGTTCGAGCAATTCGTGTAAGTACACAATTTTGTGCATAATTAGTGGCATGACGCGGTACATGCAACATTGGGGTGTGACGTGTGCGACGGATTGGTGTATTAAATGTCACCTGGATAAGCAAATCTGGGCAATCGATGCGTCCATTGACTATATCGTACAACAGGCACATGTCAAGTACTTTGCGTCGTTCTTCGAGGGTAAGTAAAGTATACTCATTGCAACTTTGATGGTATGACAGTGGAGGCTTGCGGAAGCGATAGTTCAGATGGTTTACAAATATTTTTTGAATTCGTTCTATTTGACTAGTGTGAATTATATAAAACGGTGACCAAATTGGGCACGCATACTCAAGAGTACTGCGAACATATGAAAAGTAAACAGTTTTTAGAGCCCTCGCGGTTTCAAATATTTTACATGATCTTATAACAAATCCTAGATTTTTAAAGGCTTTTGTGGTGATGAAATCTATGTGATCTGAGAACGACAGCTTGTGGTCAAATATAACACCTAAGTCACGGACTGTTTTAACTCTGTTTATGGCTATGGCATTAAAGTTATATGGATAATTAATAGGTTGTTTTTTACGGGTGTAACTTATGCATTGGCACTTATTTACATTTACGGAGATTTTATTTTTTTTGTAATAATTACTTAAATTGTCTAGATCTGCCTGAAGAGCTTCGCAATCATTGATGCTTCTGATTTTGTAAAATATTTTTTTATCATCAGCATACATTAAATGTCCTGAGATTTTAAAAGAATCTGCGATGTCATACAAATACGCATTGTAGAACAGAGGTCCCAAATGCGATCCCTGGGGCACCCCACTAGGAATCTCTATGAAGTTTGAGCGATAGCCTCCCACTACTACAGCCTGTGACCTTTTGTATAAATAAGATTTGACCCATCGCAATAAGTCACCACGTATTCCCAGTCTAAATAACTTGTTCAACAGGATGACGTGATCCACACGGTCAAAGGCTTTCTCAAAATCAGTGTAGATCACGTCAACCTGCCCACCATTATCAGTGTTATTAAGAACATAAGACGAAAAGCATGCTAAGTTCGAAACTGTGGATCGTCTTCTGAGGAATCCATGTTGTGTATAAGGTAAGCCAGCGATAATAAACGGGTAGATTGCACCATAAACAAGTTTTTCGAATACCTTTCCTAAAGAATTTAAGATAGAAATGCCTCTGTAATTTTCAATATTGCTGCGTGAGCCTTTCTTGTGTATAGGGACGATATGTGCTTTTTTCCAAGCCTCTGGAAAAATGCCCTCTTTTAGGGATCGATTAAAAATTGTATAAATAGGGTTAGCTAAAGATTTTGCACATCCTTTCCAGAAGATTGGAGGAATTCCGTCACAACCAGGTCCCTTATCAATGTTTAAGGCATCCAACGATCTCTCCACAGCAGATAAGGTTAACTGTAATCCGCTTATCACGTCAGTATGTACCTCAACATAGTCTGAAGAGTCAAATACGAAATTATTAGACTGATCACCAAACACACTATGGAAGAAAACATTAAATGCTTCACAAATATTTTTCCCATCCGAGTAGTTTACATGATTGTAAGATAACATTTTAGGGTAGTTGGAGCCACCGCGCATAGCTTTTATATAGGCCCAAAAAGTTTTAGGTCTAGATTTTAAACTATTTTCTGTTACCTTTACATATTTCTTAAAACACATCTCATGCAAAAGACGCTGCCTAGCCCGCAATAATGCAAATTCGTCGTAATCGCGTAGGTTTCCGTACTGTTTCCATCGGGAATGAGCCTTAGACTTTTCTTTCATTATTTTAATCAGGGCTTTACTATACCATATCGGATATTTTCGTGCGCCTGAAGGACGCATCAACGGAACATACTTATCAATACCTTCTTGAATTAAGTCATAAAATGTATAGATGGCCTCGTCTACTGAGCCAGTGCTTAAGGCTGAAATCCAGTCAATGCAATCGTAATATTTATTTAACATGTCAAAGTCAGCTTTACGGTAGTTAATTCTAGGTGTAGATAGTTCCGTAAATGGAGAGATCGTTAAGTCAAGAACTTGCACAATAAACACAGGATGCGGCAAGTCAATCTTTGTGAGGGGTAACGGACATTCGTTTAGTTGTAGTGGTAGACTGGAGAACGCCAAGTCTAAAATGTTGCCTTTGTGGTTTTGTAAAGTATTGTATTGCCTAAGGCCCAAGAAACTTAATTCGTTGATTAAGCGCATACCTGCAGTCTGAACTTCTACAGCACCCTGTTTCTGAAATATAGGCCCACTAGGATGCCACTTTATATACGGAAGATTGAAGTCCCCCATTAACAAATAATTGCAAGTAGCATCCTGAGTAATCGTGGTAGTGACGCTTTTTAATAAATAGTCTATATCCGAAGGTATTCGGTGAGCGTCGGGTGGTATATAAACGACACTGACATAAAGATCCGCCGTTGCTGACAGCGCCCGGGCCGGTATCATGATTGTTAACATCTCGGTAGCCGCACTAAGGTCGTGCTGAATACACCATGCTCCAAGACCGTGTCGCGAGAGAATCATAACCCCCCCACCACTGGCTTTGCCAGCAGCGACTAGGTCACGATCGTTGCGAAACACGTCGTACCTACTGTCACATAATTCTCTATCCAAAATGCCACTATGTAGCCATGTTTCTGTAATAACAATGATATCATAGTCGTTGCATAGAATGTTTTGACAAAATTGCAATGTCTTAGTTCTCAGGCCACGACAGTTCTGGTAATAAACATTTAAGTTACAAAACGCCATTACGATGAGTTAAGCTTCGACTAGTATAACAACAAAACATCATTATGTTTGAAATGTGTAAACATATCACTTTGAAAACGACTAAACAGTTTGCTAAAATATGTATACATATCGGTCGCCAAAGCATGTGTGTATTATGATTATGATATCTATACGTATTCGATAAAGTAAAGTGGACAACATGATTATTATTGAAACAACAAGATGCAGAAAACTTAGCAATAAAAAAATATTGCAGGTAATTCGTCGAGACTTTGCATAACAGATACCCGTGCAATAGATAAAATATTAAACAATATACACTCCATACGGCTGCAACATTAAATGCGATGATATTAATTGTTGCCATGTGTTTTTTAGAAATTTGCGTAAACGCTGGTTTCATGCACTTGAACAATAACAGGATCACATTAAATACAATACATCGCAATTCACCAAAAAATATATGTTCGGTGTTTGAGATTGTTATGTTATTACTTGGGAAAATATTTAAAAATGTTCGAATTGTGTATAATGTTAGTGTTACAAATAGTGGTGAAATAACATCTCGACAACTACCCGTAGAGGTACCTACGTACAAGATACTCATAAAATATCGCGCACTCATTAAGCGCGTTTCGTTTACGTGCACACAGCGACCACACATAGACATTACTTGAAATGCTCGAACAAAAAATATGTCATAGACCTCAGCATACTTAGAATAGATAAACAATGACACACAAACAACTTTTTCTGACATTACCACAATGCTAAATAAACTTTTATAAATATTATTTAAGAATAAAACATTGTAAAAAGAGTGAGAGTAAATTAAAAGATACGATACCAAGCTATATTCAATACTTAGCGCTGGAGTTAAATGATTTTTTTTAGATCCTCTTCCTCCGTAATTTGAACAGCGGGTATTGTAACAGCCTTCCTTACGTAAATCCTGCCGTTTTTTGTCCAAGTGTATTGATATTCTTTCAACTTCGCAATTTCTTTTGTTTTCTTCAAGAGACTTTTATTATATATTGTTAAATGCTCGTTAACAAACACGGGATTGACTTTACCGTGAATATTTAGGTTAGAGGTGGTCAGGCGGCATTTCCTAGCTTGCGAAATTATATTATCTTTGAGTTGGCGAGTGCGTAGTTTTGCCACTATATTCTTTGGTCTTCCTTGAAGTTTAGAAAGCGATGAGACTCTGTTTACATGTAAAATATCAGCGTGTACAATTTCAATAGATGCGAGTTTACCCAATTGCAAAATTATTTCATTTAGGTTTTCTTCTTTAGATTCAGGTACTCCAACTATTTCAATGTTCAGCAATCGATCCCGTTGTTCACTTTGGTTAATATCTGATCTCAATTTTCTATTTTGGATTTTAATGTTTGTGAGTTCTGCATTAAGGATACTAATAGATTGTACTTCCTTGGAACAAAATTCTATTTTTTTCTTGAGGTCATCTTGTTCATCGCTGTGAGATTGCATTGAATATACCAATGATTTCATCTCTTTCTGTATTTCACATTGCTTTGTGTCAAGGTCAAGTACAGATTTCTTCATTGTATTATACTCTTCTCTGATGCGGCTAACCTCAGATTTAAGCTCTTGGGAAGTCCCATTAAGAGTTTTCAGTGAATCCTTTATTTCAGATGTTTCTTGGTGGAACTCCAGTTTCCATTCATTTAATTTGGTCATCATTTTGTTACCGAATTGCTCAAATGCCTCCGTGAATTCGTCGTTATATCCACGCTTGCGGCGAGTGATATTTTCCAAGGAAAGATCCGGAACTGAACTCGAGAGTTCATTCGTCATTTGTGACATTTTCCTAGTAGTCAGGTCTGACCCGTTCAATGATCTGTGGTTAGGCCCGATAAGACAGGAATGCGGTTATAGATGTATTTGCACAGTAAATTCAACTTCACACTTGTAAGAATAAGGTTCACTTCCAAATACCGATCGATTAATTTTAAGTTAATATTTTTATTAGAAACAGTGGATGCGTCCGTTCGCACCGACACCGTGTGATGCGAATAAAGCTGAAATCCCTTTGAATTAACATTTTGATCGTATTTACTTTCGTACATTCCGTAATCAACTATAATATGCAAGTGATAAAGTTGAAATCAGTTTGCAGCATAATCACTGACCAACGGGATAAGCTCTCTACCGTTTTGAAAATGGAATACCAATTCTTGTCACCTGCGATTGGTATACATTCGAAATACAAGCTTAAGTCGATATGTTTATGTTCGGTTTTGCTCTGATATACGTTTGTGAAGTGTTGATTGAAAGCTAAAACTACGAACAATTGAATTTCAACTCAAACTTTAAACTAAGAAGCTTTAATTTGCAATGGCTTTTCATTAAGTAGACTGACAGGTGCAACAGTGTGGAAGGCTCGACAAACGGCTGATTTCGCACACAGTATGGTGGTCCATCCGTTTCCGGTGCGATTATGAGGTGGGTGTGTATCATGTGTTGATAACTGAGGCTTAATTGATATTTTTGAACAATGCATTATAATGTAGGTTCGGCGCTTTCGTGGCTTTTAACAGATTTATTAATTAATAGCATGCAAATAAAACAGAATTTTGGGATTATGAGGTACTCAAGTTATTAAAACACGAAGCGTTTTTTCAAAATTTTCATTAACTAAAACACATCAAATAATATACATAATTATTTCCTGAGACTCATATGAAGCTCAATTCCGAAATAAAAATTAAATGGTAACAGACATTAATAAAAATGTAACGCCCGTAGAAGACCTATTACCTATTTAACTAAGGTTTAAATATCTACACTTGTTTACGGTAAAGGTTTGAGTTTTAAGTGTCCGATATTTGCATTACAAAAACGGTACTGACACGTACTCAGTAACTACTAAAGAATCTGTGACTGAAACAACTGAGTACCTAAAAATAGCTGCAGGAACATCAAAAATATAAAATAAAATATTTAAAACACGACTGCCATGTTTTAAAATATTACTACCTTATGTTACGCGGAAAAATGCAAGGATTCTAACGATACCCCAAAAATCAAAATCGATTCAGGCACTTAGAAGTTATGTTGGAATAAAGAAACTCACAAACATACATACAAACATACAAACATGAACCCTAAAACACAACACTACAGTTGTCTAATAAAAAACACTGGCGCCAAAATACCAACATTCTTTAGCACTAAGTTTGATGTTGTACCTAGGACGGCTCCAATTGTCCGCGTCATCAGCTAATCCGGCGACAAGACGGGCAATTAAATGATTTGTCCCGCCGCCAACGAATTGATCCAGTTAACTGATACCAACGTCGTCGTGGCGACCAGCCAGAGATATGGCCCGTAATACGATGTGCCTATTGTGGCTCTGTTTGATAAATTATCTTTATTAACTGAACAATTCTTATGTTGGGTTTTAGAGGCACGGGAGTGCCAGAATGCACAGACTTGTCCACTTCGTACAAAAATGCTAAACCATCTTTGGATTAGCACAACCATAATTTAAAAATAAATGACAAACTGCAAAACAGTTTGGCATTTTTTTGCAATAAATAATTAATTAGTAATATGGACATAGAAACAGATAGTATTTCATTAAAAAATATTTTATCTGTGGCTATTTGCAAGATGATAATAGACATGTGTGATGGTAAAAATGATAATATAATTTAACAAATTTAAGTGAGTAAGAAAGGCTAACTTTAGTGATAGATTTTTCTTTCTAATGATACATTCTCTGTGCGTAACACTATACGAAAATGAAAAAATCTGCACCAACTGTCTCTGAATTGTGTCTGCTTTGCGGAACGTGAAGCTGTCACCCAAAATACAGTAGTAATTTTGGGTGACGTTAATCTATAAAATTTATTAACCCATATCACCTATGTATAGTTTTAATTACTGTTCAACGGTTATTACTCACGTGCAGTCAAACCGACGCGCGACATCGCCTCGGGCTCAGCTCATGATTAAGGGCTCAGTTCGAGCTAGAAACTAGTCGAGCTATCCCGAAGAATGCACGTGAGTAATAACCGTTGAACAATTATTAATATGAATGTGTCTCAAGAAATTTATTATCCTCTTGGGTGGCATGCAAAAATTTGAAATATACAAAAATGTATAGTTTGTATAACTCTCAATAACACTATCAGTAGTTTGGAGTCTCACGTGCTATTTGTTTTGTTTTGCTATTATGACTGTGCTATGAAACATCGACTCCCATTCTTCAAATGCACTCTCCAAACCCGATCTATCTCCCCAGCAAACGCATCACTAATCCCTAAAAAAGAAAGGTACACAAGTGGCGATCTATTCGCGGCGAGAACACGGTTGATTTACAGCGGCGCGCGCGCACCGTTCACGGAAACCACGAGCTAATCACGGACACGCACCGATGAACACCTATTTGTACGAGTACCTATGGTTCTTGTATATTTAGTAACGTAGTCAATCTTCAGTCAGCTGGGAATGGCCGCACTATTTCTTGTGTGTGTTGGAAGAAGTCGATAGATAGGTGGCAGTGTGGATCATCAGTTATGTCTCTGTACACACACACTACACTTTGGTGTACGTACCGTATATGATTAAAGGGTTCTAACATCAAACATAACAGAGTCAAAATTTGTTTTTACAAACAGGTTTTACTCATTCCTAGGCCCTTACCTCTACAACAAGCTAAATAAGAAATTATGTATATACGACCTTAATTTTTTTAAATCTAAGTTATTTTTATATGACCACCTACAAACTTTGACCTATGATCAAACCGAATCCCTAATAAATATTATTAAATAAGTAAATCTACCTATATCGTATCTTTTTTGCAATTATTAAACTTATTATTTTCTCCATAATTTTTAATTATTTTGTAATGTTAAATATTGTTTAAGAATCTTGTGTCCCTGTAACATGTTGTAAGCACTCTTGCCGCCTGTGACACAGGGTTATCCTAGTACAGGCACCTTACAATTTATACCAATATGTATTAATAGTGTAGTTCTAAGATTTATATTGTATTTTACCTTTTATATTTCAATAAATTTTATTTATTATTTATTTATAAGAGAGAAGTCGAAATTCACAGACTGGTCTTTCTTGATGTTTCATAGAATCGTAGTTGAAAGTGGAAGCTGATGAAATCTATACTAATATAATAAAAGTGTTTTTTTTGGTTGAACGCTACAATCCATGGAACTACCAGTCGGATTTTAAAAATTCCAATTCTTGTGGAAAGTTAAGCAATTACCGACATCATGCAATGTAAAAAAGCGAGTGAAACTACTACATCTCATACTTGGAAACTGACTAATAATAGTCGATATTAAGTCGATAGTAAAAACCCTCTTCCATGTTTTCTAGAGTGAATAGATTTCTTCTGGATCTACGTGCTCCATCCACGGCCACACCGTCGCTTACCATCAGGTGAGTTGGTGGCCAAAACAACTTAATGTATAGTTTAGATTCCAATAATAAACCCACCAGTTTCACACCACTTTTCGTAAATAACGTTATGTCATCTATAAACGTTCTTCAATCAAACCGCGGATACCAACAGACGTTAGCAGGTGTAAACCCACATATTGCCAGTTATTCTGATCTGAACCTTTGGCCACCACTGAAATATTAATAGCACGTCACCGACGTAATATATGATAATAGATAGAGCAAATAATCGTCCACTTAGCGCCAAGCCGAGGTGAAAGATGAATAAATCATACTGCTTCCTGAACCCGAGGACTAAGAAATATGTACGAGGCAATTAGCTGGCAGTTTTAATTCTAGATGCAGTTGTAAATTATGTGGTAAGGAGATGACGTGGGTATTTTAATTTTGTGTGAATGGTTTATTTTTGAACGCTACAATGTGGTTAATAATAGTTGGATGAAAGCCACCATTAACTCTACGACTGCAAACGTTTGAAAATATTAGGTATATTGCAAATTATCCGCGCAAAAACACTCTCAATTGAGACCTAAGGTGACTACAGAATTGTTATATGAGGGAAGCAAAGCAAACGACCTACTTCAGTATCAGCATTACTGATTTACAACATTATTTTTAGTATAACCTGAAAGTAGTTTATTCAGAATGAGTAACAGAAGCGATTGTAATGATTTTTACACCATGTTATATTTTGTCCCAATACTAATTATTTTCTCATAATATTTGACCTGTGTCGCGGGTTTTGTATAAACAAAAAATAAAGTAATGTTTATCACTGTTGAATCCTAGCTTCCCTTAACAAATTTTTCCGAGTTCAAAGTTACCCGCGCCCGTAGGAGTACACTCTTAAAATGGAATCCCTGCACAACTCTGGTGGGAGGCTTCGGCCGTGGCTGGTTACCACCCACCGGATGAAGCCATGCCGTGAAGCGAGCGACCTAGTCGTGTTTCGGGATGTAGTCCGATGTGACCGTTGTGAGAGACGGATCTGGGCAGTTGCATCAACTCTCCAACTATCGTTCTCCCCAAATCTATCCACTGTACTTAACAGTGAATAGATTTATTCTGAATATACGTGCTCCATCCTTAGCTACACCGTCGCTTACCATCAGGTGAGATTGTGGCCAAAGGCAGATCCAGTTCCGATAAATAAAAAAATCCGGCAATTGTGACTGAAAACTGAAACACCGCTGAAGAGTGAACAGCTACTAGAAATCTTTTCAGACGTTGTATTATATTTTAGCAAGTCAAAGGAATTTGGCACAAAAATACTTATCGTAGGCGTTCATACTTAGTCGAACAAAGACCTACATCAAGTCTTTAATCGGAATGGAGGAAGCCGCTCCCTATAAACTATAACTTTAATTTTTTTTTGGAAAAATATATTATAAATAACCAATATATTTTACATGGCTATAACAAAATTTACTGATTCCTATCTTGGCTTGCTTCTTGTCTACAGTTACTCTGTCTGTCGACTGTCTGTCTGTCCATACTACTAACTAGCATTAAAAAACAAAAGCTCCTAATGTTCCATTAGCAACATCAAGCACACACCAAGGCTTTGATTAATTCCCATGTAATAATAGGTGACGACTCATTGCCGTTTACCGAGCACAATTCCAACTTCGGACAGAAATACTCAATAATACTTTTTCCAACCTGAGAATCGAACTTAGGATCTCATGCTCCGCAGTCGAGCTTTGGACCGCTAGACAAACGAAGCAGTCCTAGCTTAAAATAAAACACTTATCTATCTAAAATCTTCCAGATACTTACTCAAATCTATAAATTACATAATTGCCTAATCACAATATACACAACTACATAGGTACCTTGTGTTCATCCCTCACGACTGCTGGCCCTCAGGGTCTAATTGACATGGTCACGTGCCGTACATCTAGCGCCGGAAGTGCGCGCTCTCAGTGACTTATGCGTGTTTCCTTCCGGTTACCCGCTGTGCCCCGCGACTCCGACCGTTTTTTGCTAAGTCTTGTCTAGGCGTTACTTTTTTATCAGTAGAAAATGGTGGAAAAGCTTCTCAGCAGGTGTCGGTTGGCACTCTTGTCGTTTATAAAACTGACTGGAAGAAAATATTGTACTCCAAATATATTTCGCTCCAATAAATTCCAAAATCATACACCTACTACTACTAAATGTCCGTGCCTCGGAGAGCACGTTAAGCCGTCGGTCCCGGATGTCAAATTAGGATCTATGACAGCCGTTACGGTTAGTCAGAGGCCTGAAAGTCTACCAACCAGTCATACCACGAGATATCGTGTTACCCAGTAACTGGGTTGTGGTGGTCAGATAGGCAGTCGATCCATGTAAAATACTGGTATAAAGCTGCATCCGGTTTGACTGGAAGCCGACCCCAATGTTATTGGGAAAAGGCTAGGCAGATAATGTAAGAATGTTATCTCTAATTTTAATGGGCACCGAAAATTGTGGCGACTGGAAACGTTCAAAATTTTAGTTTGACGTGTCTACATTTGAATTTGACTTACCCATCTTAATTCATCCCGTCTCGCTTTGAAAATTAACGATTAATAAAATACAGCAACGTTCTTATTTTTGTTTAATTTCACTACATGAGAGTTCGCCAGTATCTACTTAATTTCATTCAAATGTTTTCTAACAATCACATTTACTAACATGACTTCTGCAATATCGATTAGAACGATTGTGACGACATTCACGACAAAAACGATCCAGTGAGCGTAAAAATAATTTTTGCACCCCACAGAACATAGTCACGTTTGATTTCATCCCTTATGTGACAATGACGGTGCATTTCGTTATGAATTGGCTAAGAAAAGTTTGTTGACTCGTATTTGTACAGTGATACGGTCGAAGTTTGCTTGTGTTGATTAAAAAGGACGGTTTCGTATGCGCTTTTTGATGCGAAATGCGTGAAGGATTTGGTGCATTACGTATCGTGATAGAAACTGAAGAATAATTGAATGTTAACCTAAATAATTAGTTTATGTTTAAAATAATTCCTACCACAAAATTAAATCAAGGCAAAACAATTGTGTTTTCTTGTTAAAATTTTCTGCTAACGCTGTAATGTGGATTGTAAAATGTATATTGTTAGTGCATATGTATTATGTTGGTTTGTAATAAAGATTGAATAACAAAAACATGCTGTTTTATTAGAATGAAAGCGCAAATCAATTCAAACATTGAAATAAACATATAGACAGCAGAAGAACAGTTTGAAGAATATTATCTTCAAATCCAAATCTTATAAAAGTGATACTTTCCCCAGACTAATAGATATCATAGAATAGCATTTACAATAGAACAATAATAGTATTTTTGTATAATAATTTTCGTGAGACATATTCATATCAATTATTGTTCACCGGTTTTCTACTCACGTGCATTTTTCGGGAATTGCCCGACTAGTTTCGAACTCGAACGGAGCCCTTATAATGCACGTGAGTAGTGCCCGGTGAACAATAATAGATTTTTCGAGATCACAACACAACCTTATAAGAACTTCTAACCATTGATTTTTATTTGTTCCTTATGATTGAAACACTTTGTGGCATTCATAATTGTTGGAGAACTAATATATATATATATAAAATGTTCAATAATTCCTATCGGTACACGTAATACCCTACTTCGCCTTCGGTCGGTAGCGGTCGCGTGCGTCGGACGGAGCGAGACGCGTGTCGTTTCCGACTCACCGGTTGCTCTGTTTAATTGATGGCTTGGTAGGGTGCTAGGATAGTTTGATATGACAGACATGATAACCTTTATAATATTAGACGATAATATATCGCTGTCTTTAGAAAACGTACGAGGTCATTCTAGAAGCCTAGCTTTGGAATATACAAGATTAAACATACGTTTTTTTTTTAAATGGATTTGCTCTTGAATCTGGTCTAGGTCAGAGGTGACAGAGACAAAGTCGACGACGGAGTGAGCTTACCCAGAAGAAGCTTGTTCATTCTAACTTTGAAGAGATTAGGGTTGAATGCGTTCGGAAACACGCAGGTAGAAAGTTCCACTCCTTTGCTGTGTGCATTATAAAAGATGATTGGAAACGCTTAGTGCGAATTCAACTTGGTGGAATATCAACAAGGTAGGAATGGTAAGCAGTATTGCAGTGCTTCTAGATGTCCGATGGAAGAAGGGGGCCGGTGAGATAAGGTCGTGGAGTTCTTGGACACACCCACCGAAGTAAAAATTTCTTTGAAATAAATTAAGGAACTTAATCAAACATGGTTAAGTAAGTTCAGAAACTAAATAGACAGTAGATGCAAATAAATACAATATCTAGCTACTTCCACAAAATTGAGGGTAGTCATGCATTACCTGTGCACCGCCCGCCCGCCCGCAAATATATGCACATACGCAAGCGGTGAAAATTCCGACTACCACCAACTACTCTACACGTGTTTCGCCCCTCCACGGGGCATCATCAGGAGCTGTTAGACCGTGCAGTGTCCGCCACCGACTCGGTGTGCATATATTTGCGGGCGGGCGGGCGGTGCACAGGTAATGCATGACTACCCTCAATTTTGTGGAAGTAGCTAGATATTGTATTTATTTGCATCCATTGTAATGGACTTCCGCAAAGTAACGCCTGAAGCTATTCAAATAGACAGTAATCAAGTTTTTTTTTTTTTTTTAGGAAAGCGCAGTGCCTTTTGCGACTATGATACCAAGCAAGAGAAAAAGGGATTGAATTCATTTTAATATTATCGTCTTTTCATAAACTTAGAGCAGAAGATAATATAACTGACACACACACACACACACACAACGCCCACACGCGCGCTCACACACTAACATACACTTTGTAAAAACGGATGCATGCGCCGGACATAGTCGCGTGTGTTTCCGATCCACGGAGTGTAGTTCTTAATTGATAGCAACCGGTAGGGGACACTTCTTAACTGCAGATGAAATGGCAAAATTCGGTGAATGTTACTACTCGCAACTTTGGTTGTATTTTGAAGGTATTTTGGATAATTGTATTGCTAATCTTACTTAAATTAAACGCAAGCCCACTTATTCTTACCCAGCAGCAACTTGTTCACTCGAACCTTGACGAACACCAGATTATACTGACAAGGAATTCCATTCCTTAGTGGTGCGCATGATAATGATAAAAATTTACTTTCCCTTACACTGAACAGTAATCTGATGGCTCAATAATTACCAGACAATAGATTTTTATTGTTATGATGAAGTACAATTTTGTACTCCTCCATAAACTCCTTTTCATTTTAATTGCAGATGTGGTTAAAGGAGATTTCACATACTCTTAAATAGATTTGTTGCAGCGTTATTTTGCCATCTATACAAATTAGGAAATTCTCAGTAACAGTACGGAGTTTGGAATTGTGCCCGGTTCATGGCAATAGACTCACCACCTATTACATGGGACTTAATAAAAGCATTGGTTAAATGTGGGCGTACAACTGTGTACACCTCTGCCTACCCCTTCGGGGAATACAGGCGTGATGCTATGTATACATGCATGCAATCTTACATAATATTACTAACGCTAAAGTTTGTGAGGATGGATGGATAGATGTTTGTTATTCTATCACGCAATAACTACTGAACAGATTTGGATGAAATTTCGCACACAAATAGCTTATAACTTGGATTATCACAGATACCTACTGTTATCCCGGCTGGACCCGATTTTGAAGGCCACGCAGACGAAGTCACGGGAGGAAGTGTCTCATAATAAAAGACAAAACCAAAACGATAGTAATCCAAAGCAACTTATGAAGTTGTATCCATTATTCCTGGCCTAAGACTACATTCCAAGATCATTTAGTACTGGAAAAGTACCTTAGAGTGTTGTAGATGTCTTCTATCGAGGCCTAGAACTACCCTCTACAGTGAGTGATCAAGTGAAGTGCATACAGTGTAACATTGGGAGTGACGCGCGCATCTGATTTACACACCACTGCCGCTCGACCTATGTCTAATCATTGACATAGACCGTTATTATTCATAGACATGGCAGGCATTTTGAATTCCGAATTTATATTTAAAAAAAAAAGAATAAGTTTCGAATCCTGCTCGCGACCGTATTCTTTTTCCATTTAATATTATAAACTAAATGCACGTGAGTAGTAACCGGTGAACAATAATTGATATTATTATTATAACTTTGGAGTTCGCTAAGCATGCGTTAATGCTTTTCAAAGATTTATCTTTAATTGATTACAATATAATTATGTTTTGTACGTGTACGCCAGATAGTTCGACGAATCATTTTAGAGCTAATACATTTAAAAAAATCGGATTTTTGAACTTTTGTCGCTACAGCCTTACTACCTCCAATACCTATTTCACAACAAACTTGTGCCTGGTCTACAAACTCGTGGCTCTAACTTCTGTCGGCCGGACACGGCTCGTGTCACCGACAGCGACTTTCCAACTGGAAACCGTTCGACTGCGCCCGACAACTGAAGCCCAACCATCTAGACATGATTCTTCGCACACTTGATTAACATTCAAATGTTGTATTGATTTAGATATTAAAATGGTAAGAGTAGATATTTAATTTATTTTATTTATAAGTAACATGGTATTTAAGATTGTACATATAGTTCTCATTGCAAATCGGTTCTTTTATATTGTTCAGTAACTTATTAATACCTACTTCTCTCTGCCTCGTTGATTTCGTGGCCCCAAGCGCGGCTGCTGAGCATGAGGTCTCGGGTTCGATTCCCGGGTCGGGCAGTGTTATTGAGTTTTTCTGTTAGAAAATTCTCAGTAGCAGCCCGGAGTTTAGATTGTGCCCGGTAGATGGCAAAAGACTCACCACCACATGTGACTTAATAACAGCATTGGTGAAATGTGGGTGTTCAACTGTGTACACCTCTGCCTACCCCTTCGCGGAATACAGGCGTGATGCCATGTTATATTATTACTAATTACTAATCACTACTAGATAACATTGTAATAGAAAGTTGTTGTAATATAAAGGAAAGTTAGTTTCGCCATTTGATTAATAACTTGGGCGTACCTACTTATCTTTTTGCGAGTATATGTGCCTAGCTTTTTCCCAATTACATGGTTTTTACAATCAAACCGGATGCAGCTTAACACCAGTATTTTACATGGATCGACTGCCTATCTGATCTCCACAACCCAATTACTGGGTAAAACGATATCTCGTGGCATGACTGGTTGTCAGACTTTCAGGCCACTGAATACCCGTAATGGCTGTCATAGATCTTAATTTGACAACAAAGACCTACGGTTTGACGTGCTCTCCGAGGCACGGCAACTTTTTACGACTGTAAAATAGAAAACAATTCAGTATTCTTCTATGAAGATTTTTCTCAGTACCTTCGAATAATAAATTCATGATTCTATCTCCAGGAACCAACCAAGAAAAATAAGCATCTTCAAAAAACTCCATAAGAGTTCCTCAAAGCATCTGTTGGGGCCAATCACGCTCCCCTTCGGGACACTTGCATACAATTACTTAATTTGCCACTTTATTCAAAGAGTCTCTCACATCTGAGGTGGCTTCCAACCCTGCCATTGAGATAATGCTTGAGTCCCGCAATCATTTTATTTAACGTGAGGACAATTTTCAAATGAAAATTGGAATTTGAGTGGAGCCGGGTGGAGGGGTTTGTTTTGTAAAAAGAAAGATGGGTATGTAGATACAGGTTTTGAAGATCAAAGGGTAATCAAGTCTTTGTGATTATGAACTTCTTTATTTATAGGTTACCCCAATTTTAGATATAGTTTTTGCTACCGAAATTGGGATAAAATAACTGTATCAACAGTTATGATATCATAGCATAGCATCACGCCTGTATTCCCCGAAGGGGTAGGCAGAGGTGTACACAATTGTACACCCACATTTCACCAATGCTGTTATTAAGTCCCATGTAATAGGTGGTGAGCCTATTGCCATCAACCGGGCACAATTCCAAACTCCGGGCTGCTACTGAGAAATTCCTAACAGAAAAAGTCAATAACACTTTGTCCGACCCGGGAATCGAACCCGAGACCTCCTGCTCAGCAGTCGCGCTTGGGACCGCTAGACCAACGAGACAGTTTCGTTATGATATCATAATATATCAAACATTTTCTTAAATAAACTATCTCGGGTTGGCTGATATGAACATATATGTTTAATTTTAATATTGTGTATCAAAATGTATTTGGCTCAGCGTAAACACGAGGAAAAATATAGGCAGCGAGTGTTCTGCCATCCACGAGTAACACATACTGCAAGCAAAAATATGCCTGCCAAGTGTTATGACAATAGCATATATCCTTAATAATAATATGGGCAGTTTCCTCAGTCCATACGATCCTAAAGAGACCGATTCCAAGCATACACATAACGGAGTCACTTAGATTAGGGTCGTCCTAATCCTAGCACAAATACATCTTATATATTCAAAGTATACATGACTGTAATGGTGACACTCGTCGTGATTACCACACGCACAGTTATGGTGCCGGGTATTTATGGGGTATTTATATAATTTGGAGCGCGGCACCGGCTCGGCGAGTGCGGAGGGACGTGCGCGGCCTACTACCAGCCTCCTTACTCCAGCCAAGGACTGAGGACGGACTGGCCTAGTGGATATAAGAAAATACGCTTATTTATTGGCCTGTTTATTTGCGTATGGTAATCTTGGAGACGGAGATATGGGTAGTATTGGCTGATTAAAATTGGTATGAGAGGGAACGAATTTAAACAGAAATAAAAAAGTATGTTATATGTTATGTAACTTCTGATTATTTACTCAAAACCTAAGTAATGTCGCGTGTCGCAGGTACGATTCCTGCACGGAGTAAATATTTGTATTATCTACAGATAATTGTTCCGGGTCTGGGTGTGTGTGCATGTAAGATTATATGTCTGTAAACGCACCCACGATACAGGAAGAAAGTTCCAATGTGGGGCAAAGTTAAAAAAAAAAAAGAGATTTCCTTTTCCACATTCAACGTTTAAAATATATATATATATATTCTGCAAATTCATATAAAATAGGATACATTTTCATTTAGTATTTCTTGATCAGAAGAAATCTTTCATACTATCGTGTAAAAGGAATTTTCAGTAAATACTTCAGTCAAATACGTGCCTGCTACAGCACCTCTTTCATTTCGTTCTTTTCATTTCGACGGATAAACGTAATGAATATCATGGAATCTGATGATATAAAAGTGTGACGCCATGCAAACCTACAAGCTCTGGAGTCCTTCTAGTGTGACACAAAAAAACCTTTACTCAAAATTTTCCGTATTGCTTTTTAAATACTTTTGGCGTCATAACTCAAACTTTTCCTTCACCTGCCAAAAAATCAACACTATCATACGGTTTCCACACCAATTGCGACAAAATGAAATACTTTTCAATTGGAAATCAATTTTCTCAGTTCTTTTACGTCCAAAAGTTCGGAAATCCAAGACTCACATCGTATAACTTGTCGTAGTTTTAATTTTTACTTTGCCAAATCTTGGAACGCTTCCAAAAATATCCACCTGCCGATCCCCACTTACAATCTATGATTATTCAAATCCTTTTAGATTCGTACGCAAACATCTATATGCAAATGGTGACAAACAGCCGAGCGTTTACAAACGCACAATATACTTTTATGGTTCAGGAAAAGCCGAATCTTGGCCACTCTACCTTTATCGGCAAAATTTAAAATTTTCGTATTTACTGCTTTTGTAATAAGGTCTATTTGAATGTTATTGCTATGTTTGTTTTCCATGGTGCGTTCAAGATATTGTTTCACGTGTTTTATGAGGTGGGCTAAGATTTCACGGCGCTTTTGTCAGGGGCATTTTTGAGTGTTCTCCTTACTTTGTATAGATGTTTATTCGTGAGGGGAAGTTATGTCCGATTGAGTGTAATTTATATCTAGATATGTTTGGTACAAATGAAGCAGGTTGGATTTCTTGTTTGTTTTTAAGATAATGGAAGCGTGACTGGATTGAAAATATTAATATCTAAATATTTTTTTGAGGGGTACGTGGCTAAGTAACATCCGCACAGATCGATCGATCGAGATTAAGCAGCGCTTGCCGCGGTCGTCTGTGGATGGGTGACCATCATTTCATTCCGAGACCCCTCCGAGACAAAGAGAGCACGTTAAGCCGCCGGCCCCGGTGGTCAAATTAAGACCTATGACAGCCGTTACGGGTAGTCAGAGGCCTGAAAGTTTGACGATCAGTCATACGAAGTATCGTGTTACCCAGTTACTGGGTTGTGGAGGTCAGATAGGCAGTTGCTCCATGTAAAATACTGATATTAAGCTGCATCCGGTTTGACTGGAAGCCGACCCCAATGTTATTGGGAAAAGGTTAGACAGATATAATATATAAATATTTGTGGTGATAAATAGTTTTAATTACTTAAAAAATAGGTAACTAGCTCAAACATTATATAGCAATTATATATAGATGACCAAATTAATTTAAGTAAATAAATTCAAAATAGAATAAATTCAATAAAGTAAAATTGTTTAGAAAACCACCCATTATGAACGCTCGTACCGACTCAAAACACGAACTGACATGGCAAAAACATTTCATACTCGAAAAAAAAACTTAAATAAACCAACAAAAAGGGTACAAAAAGACACTTTGAAATCAAAACAGAATAAATGCAGGACAGTATCCTCTGTTTACCTACGAACCTGAAGCAGTTATGACAACCTTATGTAATCACATGGTGTTTTTTCCTCGTGTTTACATTGACAACATCCATTAGAGCGCCGAGCGCTGTCCGACTGGCCGGCTACTGGTGCCCACCGTGGGTCACACAAAGCGACCCATTTCTTCAAAATGTTATTAACATGCGGTGCTCAAAGTTTTAAGGTTATATATTTTGTTTGAGGAGGGGCTCGTGGCTAAGTAACAGCCGCACAGATCGATCGATCGAGGTTAAGCTGCGCTTGCCGCGGTCGGTCTGTAGATGGGTGACCATAATTTCATACCGACACCCCTCCGTGCCTCGGAGAGCACGTTAAGCCGTCGGTCCCGGTTGTCAAATTAAGATCTATGACAACCGTTACGGGTAGTCAGAAGCCTGAAAGTCTGACAACCAGTCATACCACGAGATATCGTGTTACCCAGTAACTGGGTTGTGGAGCTCAGATAGGCAGTCGCTCCATGTAAAACACTGGTATTAAGCTGCATCCGGTGTGACTGGAAGCCGACCCCAATGTAATTGGGAAAAGGCCAGGCAGATAGTATTTTATTTGAATTTAAATGTTTAAATAATAATACTCCTCCGGACCGTATTCAGTCACGGCGGCTTATCTCCACGGAGATTTGCCAATTACGCAGGAGATAATATAGTGCACAAGTGTATGCGCAAACACAGATGCACTCCCTCTTCCTTCACTCTCATAGTCCGATGGAATGGCAATCCGACACGACCGGAGAGAGATCAGGCGTAGGACCGACGGCTTTACGTGCTCTCCGAAGCACGGGGGTGTCACACCACCAACTTTCTGACTCCGGGCTGACAATTTCCTAACAGAAAAACCCAATAACACTTTGTCCGACCTGGGAATCGAACCCAGGAGCTCATGTTCAGCAGTCGTGCTTGCGACCACTAGACCAACGAGGCAATCAAATGTTTAAATATGGTAAATGCAAACTGTAAAAACGTCATTAATAGGTCGATCATAACGAGTTATAGGTTATTAAAAGTTCATGGGTAATTTAAAACGAATCTCTTGATGAAAATCATTGTGTACAACAAAATTTCCATCACTGACAATGTACAGTAAAGGTTTATCTAATAACAATTGCAGTTTTAACCAAAGAATGTTCAATACAAGGCTATTAAAGCGTCGCAAGGCACATGGGACCTCACAGAGCCACAGGGGAACTATAGTAGTACGATAATACAGCGGACCCTCTGCTTAAATCTGTGGGGATCATTGCCGTAGCAGTTTATATCGACTGTTAGCGCGAGGGTTCGATATACAACTTTAGTTATGGTAAATATTTGCCGATTAATATTTCGCTTATACTTCGTTCTAGCTGTGTTCCTTTACATTTCATTTAAATTGGTTGAACCGTTTTGAAGCTTAATCGGGACAAAATTTGTAACGAACAAAAATTCTAAAGACGGTCAATTATGATTAGGCATCGTATTCTTAAATAGCGGATCCTTACATTTTTCCATTAACTAAAAGAAAACAATAAAACAACTTTTAACCGGATTAATCGCGTGTATTATTGGATTTTTGTTTTTCCTGACGT
This sequence comes from Xylocampa areola, assembly GCA_935421205.1. Taxonomy (NCBI): domain Eukaryota; kingdom Metazoa; phylum Arthropoda; class Insecta; order Lepidoptera; family Noctuidae; genus Xylocampa; species Xylocampa areola. Next base: position 20,507,311 of record OW285208.1, read on the forward strand.
TTCGAACACTTTGTAGCGTTCGCGGTCGTGTCCTCCTGCGAATAATACACGCGATTAATCCGATTAAAAGTTGTTTTATTTTAATGTGTAGTGATCGCGCTAACCTAAGATATTACTAAGAAAACTATAATGTGTCCAAATACATAAGTCAAATAATTAAACCAAGAATGAAATGGAAATAACAAATTATTTAATACAGTACCAACGAAACGACACATTGGTTCTCTAACGACAAACATTAACAAAAAATATGTAGGTATATATTTTATTAAATTATAGTTTAAATGAATCCTTATTACGAAAGAAGTTTTATAGGCTTAACCTTAAATTGTCTCGTGGTAGTAGCAGTTATCTCCAGTAAAATATAATTGAAGTGGGAAAAAAAAATCAAGCACAAAAACTTTGACAACCGTCCCCTAACTCCTTGGTCCATCGCATATTTCCCTGGCAAGGAATAACGCAAAATAAACAAAGTGTTATTGTAGCTTATTTTCATAAGTTAATAGGCGGCCGAACGATAACCCTGGCCAGACGGACGGCGCTTTTTGTTTATAGCATATAGTATACTGTATATGCACAATAGGGAGAGATTTAAGGGTTACTGGCCACACTGGCGCAGTATATACGAGTAGTCTTTAAGTTTTCCGGAATGCTCTCGATATAGTTGATTGAAGTTGGGAAAAGATAAAGGAATACTATTATGATGTTATAATAAAACAACTTTTAACCGGATTAATCGCGTGTATTATTGGATTTTGTTTTTCATTTTTAAATATGTATCAGAGGCAAAAATAATTTTATAAATTTTATCAATTATACGTACAGTCACCAAAAGAGATAAGTATCCAGGGAAGTCTGATATAGTTGAAGTTTTCTTAGAAAACGATGGATGTCTTCGATTGAAACTTAATTTAATTAATGAACTGTTCATTATCTACTTCTTAAATTAAATTACATTTGAATACATCCATCGGCTTCTAAGAAAGTTTCAACTATATCTGACGACCCTGGATACTTATCCGTTTTGTTGACTGTACGGTAGACTGAAATAATTTTAAATAAACTGTTGAGACGCCTCACACCTTAGTCCTCCTGCGACCACGAACGCTGCAAAGTGTTCGAAGCGTCAGGAAAAACAAAAACAAATAATACACGCGATTAATCCAGTTAAAAGTTGTTTTATGTGTAGTGATCGCACAAACCTAAGATATTACTATAATAATATGATGTATAGGTACATTGTTATTGTGAATGACTCTCATAAAATTATATATTTTGTATCAAAATTAGTTATAGAAAGAATGCCTACCATACTTATATATACCGATAAATGGATGCTGACATAAACTTTTGTTCCGTTCCATACTCTGGAAGACATTACAATATCATTTTTTAATGCATTCATAAAAATTATCAAGGTCTCCAGCAGATTCCCGGAAGATCTGGCTCACGGAGTTAGATCTCAAGCTGTTAGCACAACTAAGTTTGACATTCTGCAGAAGCACTATACGATATTAATATCTAATACAAAAGCTATTTTTCATATCCCTCCAAATCTCTATCTATTCAAATATTACTAACCGGAGCGAACGGTACCTTGAGCGGGGCGCACCACTTAGCAAATACGTCATAATCTTTGAGTTACTGTATTGATTCCGATTTATCGTATAGATATGCAATAAGCATTCCATCTGTCTACTTTGCCACTATAATATTGTGCGAAGACATTCACTTAAGGTTGATTACGTGAGATCGAACGAAACATAAACATAGGTATTGTATGCTTGAAAATATTGTACTGAATATGGCTATAAACATACCTACGTAATGAGTAAAATTTATGCTAGGTACTTAAATTGTATTTTTATAACTAAGGCGGCAAACAAGCGTACGGCTCGGGTAAGCGAGCAGCCTGCCCATGACGGAGCTCAGTGCCTGTGCGAGTTTATGCAGAACAGACTGGCCAGCTAGCTCAGATGATCTAACGACGCTTTTGATTGATCATAACCTGCTACAGTAAATGCGGCTGCGATCCCCAAACCCCAATAATAATAACGGCCGTGTGGTTTTATTTGGTAGGAATAGTCCGTCACAATATCCATGATTGATTTCCTCGCATAAATTGAGCGGGTAGCCTATGGATACTTAGAACACCAGGTATTCGACCTTTACATCTATCAACGCAACCCATTTTGAAGAACACCATACTACAGTTAGTACCTACTTGGAAGACCTTATAGGGGAGCTGAATCCATTTTGTAAGCTTGCATACGTTATGCCAATAGCTCCAGCCAGGGTATGGTTAAGCTGTCGATCAATTTTGGAAGGACACTGTTTGCTTTAAAATATTGTTTTGTGTCTTAAGGTTTCGTTATCCATCAAGTGCAGGTACACCTCCTGATGCTCCAATAGAATATTATTACCATTCAAAAATACCAATCCCAAATGAATCGTCAACACACTTAACTCCAACGAAAAAAGTACACAAGATACTTTTATTGAGGCCTTTAAGGTGGATGAATATAAAGTGGATTTATACGGATTATGTGGGGATGGTCTTCGTGGATGATGGGAGGGGTGGGGGGTAGGTCGTTCGGGAGGTGGATATACAGCCTTAATCTTTGCGAACGCCGTGAGCCTCGGAATTGAATTGGTTCTTATATGTAAATTGTCGCGTGCGAGTAAATAAATAAACGGATACGTGATTTAAAAGTATTCGCAGTTGGATAAGCTAGATGGAGACGTTTTTGTAAATATCTACTTCGAAGTAGTTGGGGGTGTGGTGCGGAATGATGGTCGGATTAGACGAGGAAAGGTATTGAGTAATCGAATGCTTGAAAAATAAAATTGTCTCAATAGTGTAAGTCTGCTTAGGAGAGCTAAAACTTTGCTTACTTAAAAAATTCAAATGGTTTATAGATTTTGACGAGTTTTGTAGTTATTGGGATATAAATGTGTCGGGGATTGATATATATGGAGTGGCAGCACCGAGCGGTACGAGCGACGGCAGTCTTCATAGATTAAAGTTATAATATTAAATGGAAAAAGAATACGGTCGAACCTGCGCCTCCCGGATGGATACTCCAGGTGCTCTGACCACTAAGCTGTCTCGACCTCTGCTCACCACCGCGAATTCTTCTTCCATATTTTAACACGTCTTATGGCGACGTTATTTCTTTACGACATTTTGTGTTAACCTTGCAAATAGCACATTTCATCACCTCATTATGTAAGCCATTATCGCGAATCAATTCCTCAAATAAAATACATTCCACTCCAACCACCGGCACATTACAAAATAAATATTACATTTAAACCAATAAATATAACATTTGAAGCAATAATAAATATAACATGAATAGCTAATAGTCGTTATAATGCGCTATTAAGGCGCGGCGCACACTGCGCGAATACATTACAGGCATATTACAGGCGAGCGAACGATTCCGATGCCGAAAGTTATTTACGAGCACACTTTTACACAACGATACGTACGGTTTTATTGAGATTTTTTATATATTGATTTTTCATCATATTTTCAATAGAAATGCACGGAAAATGTAGATATAGATTTCCAGTTACTCATTTTCGTAAACAACTTAACTTCACTAAGTGCACTCCTCCACAAATTGAATTATCTTTAACGCCGCACGTATTGAACACCCAGATAGTAAGGTAGCCATTAAACTTGTCTAACTACTAGTTTAAAACCCTCAGGCCAAAGAGGAAAACCAATGACAAAAATTATATCACCGGTGTGAAATTATGACACGGCTACAGTATTAATAATAGTAAAATAATTATCAAATTAGTTAAATACAGAATCAAACAGGATATTTCTAATCATTTTGCATAAACACTATAGTTTTTTTAATCCATTTGCATACAATAAATCTATGCTACAATTCTCCAAATCATTTACCGACCCGTTCACCTTAAACGACGCAATAACTTGGTATAATAATTTTTCAATTTATTTCATAGTATTTTTATTGTGGCGTAAACTCGTCCGATGCGTCGTGACGGTTATATCCGCATATATCCGCACTCTTATATGCACAAGATAATATCCGCTTAGTGTGTGAGTGTGCGTTGCGTATAACTTATAAGCTGTATTTGCTATTGCATGGAAGTTAGTAGTTTAAATTGAGTATTATAAATATATAGTTTGTTGGTTTACCTGCCATATGAGACCTTTTCAATGTGTTATTATGTAGTTTCCTTGTTACTAAGTACTTTGCTGTTATGTACCTATTGTAAAGTTTCCCGTTTTTATTACATAGGTACTCCAAGATCGGATCTAATCCAAATTGTGGGCCTCAAAGAAACCTAATTCTTACATTTAAAACCAAAATCACTAAAAGTTATAACTGCTACGTCGGTCTAGTCATCTAGTGGTACCAAGCGCGACTGCTGAGCATGAGGTCTTGGGTTCGATCCCAGGTCCGGCAAAGTGTTATTGAAGTTTGGAATTGTGCCCGGTAGATAGCAATAGGCTCACCACCTATTACATGGGACTTAATAACAGCAGTGGTAAAATGTGGATGTACAATTGTGTACACCTCTGCCTACACCTTCGGTGAATACAGGCGAGATGCTATGCTATGTTATGTTATAAATTTTAGTGGGAAGAAAATTACGGTCGTGAGCATAGTTCAAACCTGCGCCTCCCGCATAAATACTCCAAAATCGTTTAACAACAGGAGCAGTTATCGCGAATCAAGAACCTTCTCATTTTTGGAAAGTTGGTCAAAGATCTAGGAATAAGTACCTGAATAGATGGCAATGACGTCACCAAAAGACGTTAAAAATGTGGAAAAAATAATTGTGGTAGTGAGCCGAGGTTGAGATGGCTTAGCGGTCAGAGCACCTGGAGTATTTATCCGGGAGGCGCAGGTTCGAATCCTGCTCTGCTTTGCTCCTGACTCTAGTCTAGGTCAGAGGTGACAGAGTCAAAGTCGACGACGGAGTGAGCTTACCCAGAAGAAGCCTGTTCACACTAACTTTGAAGAGATTAGGGTTGAATGCGTTCGGAAATAAAAACGCAGGTAGATCCACTCCTTTGCTGTGCGCATTATAAAAGATATAAAAAATATTATTATTTTATTTCCACAAAAAGATATAATTTTAGAGAGAGTTCGCTACGCATTCGTCAATGGTATTGAAAGATTTATGTACTTACCTGTACATATTTGTGTCGTGTTGCCCGAGTGGCAACGGGCTCGCCTCCTGAGCCACAGGTTGTGGGTTCAAACCTGGCATTTACCAATGTCACTTTTTCAATGTCATATGTACTTTCTTAGTTAATCTAAGACATCACTGACATACGGTAAAGGAAAACATCGTGAGGAAACCTGGACTTGGTAGTCTGAAATCGCCAACCCGCAGTGAGCTAGCGTAGTGATTAAGCTCGTGCCTTCTCTGTATCAGAAGAGGCCCTTGCCCTGCAGTGGGACAGTTAGGGGCTGGTTTACTTTACCTGTACATATTTAATGTACATATCATATAAATTGTAGATCACACACCTAACCCTCAGTTTTATTATTTTATCTTCTATACGCGTAGCAGCTATTGTCAATGAAAATAGTTAAAAGTTTTATGGCTCTTGATAAGACATGTGTTCACGTTTATCTCGCGTTAGCAATAAAATATTTGGTAGAAGTGATAGATTTACGACCGTATAGCATAGACTATAGAGATATCGAGCCGCGAGGTTTTATCTTATCGCTAAATACAAAATGTAACAATATTATTGACGGATGAAACAGCCTCGTTGATCTAATGGTCCCTAGCGCGACTGCTGAGCATGTGTTCTCGAGTTCGATTCCCGGGTCGGGTAAGGTGCTATAAAGGTTTTTTTGTGAAGATATTCTCCGTAGCAGCCAGGAGTTTGGAATCGTGCCCGGTAGATAGCAATAGACTCACCACTTATTACATGGGATTTTATAACAGCATTTGTAAAATGTGGGTATACAACTGCTGCCTACCCCTTCGGGGAATACAGGCGTGATGCTCTGTTATGTTTATTCTAACCGTGGTTCTTCTCCTTATCGTGTGGTTGATGAACAACCTAGTGTCAGAGTTTAAACCACCCGTAGGTCTCTGACATGGCTTTACACACCATCGAGAAAATCACTCAGGTGTACTGGTTTCCTAACAATGTTTTCCTTCACCGTTTTAAGCAAGTGATCATTATTTTATAATACGCACGTGACTTCGAAAAGAAAGTGGTGCATGCCTTGAATTCGAACTTGCGACCTTTGACTTGTCAGTCCAACAGTCATACCACTTGGCTATCACTGCTATAACAGTGGTATATATATTTTTATAATTTTCATGATCTATTCTCAGTAATGAAAGAAAGAGAATGAAAGTATCTTTTCGCGCACCAATTAATGATATTATCTTTTCAGTCTAACCGGAGAGTTAACTGACAACTAGCAAAGCAATCGCCTTAATTTAAATATATACATACATACATTGCATCACGCCTGTATTCCCCGAAGGGGTAGGCAGAGGTGTCCACAATTGTACACCCACATTTCACCAATGCTGTTATTAAGTGCCATGTAATAGGTGGTGAGCCTATTGCCATCTACCGGGCACAATTCCAAACTCCGGGCTGCTACTGAGAATTTTCCTAACAGAAAAACCCAATAACACTTTGCCCGACCTGGGAATCGAACCCAAGACCTCATGCTCAGCAGGAGGTATGTATGTAAATTTATAAAATATAAAATAAATTTATGCTAATGTTCAATTGTAAATTTATGTAGGTAGGAAAAAAAATCGCTTTACATCAGGTGTGGTCAAACAGTCATACTAACATAAAAGAAAAATAAAAAAAAGCTACTTCATTGTTCTTATGTCCTGGGTTCGATTTTTGGGTAGAGCAGTGTTATTAGTTTTTGTCTGCTAGGAAATTCTCAGTAGCACCCCGGAGTTAGAAAGTTGGCGGTGTGACACCCCCCAACTTCTGAGAGCACATTAATCCGTTGGACCTGCGCCTGATATCGCTTGGGTCGTTTGGGATTGCCGTCCCATCGGACTATGAGAGTGAAGGAAGAGGGAGTGCACATGTGTTTGTACATACACTGGCACTATAATATCTCCTGTGTAGTTGGCTTATCACCGTGGAGATAGACCGTCATGACCGAAAATTCAGCCAGGAGTGTAAATAAAGAAATAACCAGCCCATAACTGTTCCACTGCAGGACAAGGGCCTCTTCTCATACAGAGAAGGCACGAGCTTAATCACCACGCTAGCTCACTGTGGGTTGACTATTTCAGACTACCAAGTCCAGGTTTCCTCACGATCTTTTCCTTCACCGCAAGTCAGTGATGTCTTAGATTAACTAAGAAAGTACATATGACATTGAAAAAGTCATATGGTACATGCCAGGTTTGAACCCACCACCTGTGGCTCAGGAGGCAGGCCCGTAAGCACTCGGCCACCACGACGATCAGGTCGGTCCGTCAGGAGTGGATTACGGAAAAATGCGCAATCTGAAGTTAAATATTTAACTTGATAACTACAAGAAACATAATTATAAATAATTTATTTTTATGGTATGGCCTCAACCTCATAGTAACCACAGTTCCCAATACACCACACCTCAAAGTCCCCACTTTCTAATTAAGATATTTACACATTTGATGTGACCTCAATACCGCCCCTTAAGCTGTCTTTACACTAGGCAATTTCCCATTTTATAAGCAATCGTTGACGGCCTTAATATTCAATTAGGTTTAATTGCTCAGCAGATGAGGACTGATATCTTGGCCAGATTAACGACGCTACACATAATTCATTACGGTAATGGACTAAGTTATGGCGGCTGTAAATTTTTTACAGTTGCGAAGTGTGTAAGCGGCTTTATTGGCTGTGGGCTGTGTCTAAAGGGAATGGAGATAGAATCTAGGGCCCTGATTCTGAACCGTCGGAAACTGGGATTTCCGAATCCGTTCGGATAGTTGTCAATCAGAACGTCTAAGCGCTATTACAAACGATGAAAAATAAATATACATTATATTGTATAAACTGTGTAAGAAAATATACCACATAGCATCACGCCTGTATTCCCCAAAGGGGTAGGCAGCGATGTAGGTACACAACTGTACATCCACATTTCACCAATGCTGTTATTAAGTCCCATGTAATAGGTGGTGAGCCTATTGCTATCTACCGGGCACAATTGCAAACTCCGGGCTGCTACTGAGAGTTTCCTAACAGAAAACCTCAATAACACTTTGCCCGACCTGGGAATCGAACCCAAGACCTCATGCTCAGTCGCGCTTGGGAACAGTCGATCAACAAGGCAAGAAAATATATGACAATTAACATAATTATTTCTAATGAGAGTCTCGTTAAAGGTGTATTGTGTCGTGGTGGCTAAGTTTATAGTTATGGGTCCGCTTCTTAAGATACTGGTTGTCCGAACCTGGTATGTACCAATATGACTAATAAGTCAAATAATAATCAATAAGCAATACAGTTAGTAGTGTAGTTTTTTTACTACGATAAAGCATGATATATATTCGTAATTCAGTCATTTAAAACATACATGAGAATAATATTTTTTATGCACTGTTTAAATTTTATACCTAATAAAACAACTTTTAACTGGATTAATCGCGTGTATTATTGGTTTTTTGTTTTTCCTGACGTTTCGAACACTTTGCAGCGTTCGTGGTCGCAGGAGGACTGAGCTGCAAAGTGTTCGAAACGTCAGGAAAAACAAAAAACCAATAATACACGCGATTAATCCGGTTAAAAGTTGTTTTATTATAATGTGTAGTGATCGCGCAAACCTAAGATATTACTATTTTATACCTAAGTTAAAGTTTCCGTACCGATACGGATTTTTTTTCGAATGGTTCAGATTAAGCCTACAGATCCCAATGAATAGTATCCACAAGGCAGCGTTTCTGTACGTCAGTGCGATTGTTCACACTAATCACAGTATTTGTAGATAGAAAATGAGGGTTTCGCCTGATGGTAAGCGATTACCGCCACCCATGGACACCCGCAACCCCAGAGGAGTCGCAAGTGCGTTGCCGGCCTTTTAAAGGTTTTGGGCCTCCGGTACCCTCACTCACTCGGCGAAACACAACGCAAGCGTTGATTCACGCCGGTTTTCTGTGAGGCCGTGGTATCACTCCGGTCGAGCCGGCCCATTCGTGCCGAAGCATGGCTCTCTCAAGGTGAAAATCTGAAAATACGAACGCAGTTATTTGGACGTTCATGATACGTACTGCCCATGAATGGAACTATCCGCTGTTTGTACTACTATCTAGGTTTATTCAGGGCTAGAATAAAAAGATTTATTTTGTATCTATGTACTCCATCCCCAGCCACATCATCGTGTTGAGTTGGTGGCCAAATATAATACATTATTCAAAAAATAAAACTAACCAAAAAGTATGTTTCCGCCCGGGATCGAACCGGGGGCCTTCTGCGTGTTAGGCAGATGTGATAACCGCTACACCACGGAAACCGATGACTGCACACCGAACTAGAAACTTATGTACAAAATTACAACCAAACGCCGAGAAATTAAGAAAGTAAAAGAAATCGCCAAAACGTGTGTTTCCGCCCGGGATCGAACCGGGGACCTTCTGCGTGTTAGGCAGATGTGATAACCGCTACACCACGGAAACTATACCAAGAGTGTCCAAATACGGCATTTCTTTATCAAAATTACTTATGACAAAGGTCAAGGCGTTATCAATTTGTTTATTATTTATTGCACCTGGATATATTATCATAGAGATTATACCGAATATATTTTTACTGCAGATATTCAGATCAACAGATATGTATTGTATTAAAAAAAACTGCTTCTTTCACATTCTTGTAAAGGTTGTATAATAACTTTCGTGATGCATATTCATTTAATTATCAAGCCAGTCTGACTCTCGACATCGCCGCGGACTCAGCTCATGACTATAGGTTTCGTTCGACCTCGAAACTAGTCGAGCAAACCCAAAGAATGCACCTAAGTAGTAACCGGTGAACAATAATTCCTATATAGGTTGTTCTTGTCTTTTAATGACACACTATTAATATCGCTTTTTTTTTTTCATTTCTTGTACATAATTATGTAATAGGAAAGGTCAACAGCAATCCAAACCAATGACTATGAAGAGGTCAATTAACATAGATGAAGAGAAATCGATAGTCTCTGCCTACACTAATCGGAAAACGGCGTGACTGTTTATACGTTTATGTTTTTCCCACCATCATTATAATAACAGTAAAGCTGCCGCCACATGGCGACAATATCTTTAATTGTCACTAAAGCGTTCGATAGGCACTTTGTATGATTTTGCTTGTTTTATGTCCTGTCTGTTTCCGACATGACATAACGACATAATCTTTATGTATCGTTGAGAAAAACTATCAAAATCATGACTTCTTTCCCTTATGCCTTAGGCGGTTTGCCTTCAACCGTCCTACCAAGTTGGATAGGACGATTGGAGGCGGCTACCTAAAATCTTCCTTCCATTGTTTTTCTAGCCTAGAAGACATTGATGACATCAGAATTGACAACCCAAGGCGTCACTTGACTTTTTGTTATCATAAGCGTATTAGAAATGAATTGAGGGTATAGCAACACATCGTGAGGAAACCAGCACACCTGAGAGATGTTCTCGATGGTGTGTAAAGCCATATCAGAGACCTACGGGTGGTATAAACTCTGACACTAGGTTGTTCATCAACCACACAATAAGAAGATGAATTGGTTTCCAGCATCAGCAGGTTTGGGTTGCACTTTCATCATTCTCGCTATATAATCTTTAACATAACTTTGGGGCTTTGTTGCTCGGGTGCATAGGAGTGCACACTTCAAATGAAATCCATACACGTGGCCCCTGGGTGGTGCAAAACAGGTAACACAACTCTGGTGGGAGGTTTCGGCCGCGGCTGGTTACCACCTACCTGACGAAGCTATGTTGTGAAGCGACCTAGTAGTGTTTCGGGATGTAGTCCGGTGCAACCGTTGTGGGAGACGGGTCTGGGCAGTTGCATCAACTCCCCAACTATCGTCCTGCCCAAATCTATCCATTCTACTTGGAGTGAATAGATTTCTTCTGGATCTACGTGCTCCATCTTCGGCCACAACATCACTTACCATCAGGCGAGTTGGTGGCCAAATGTAAAACCATTATTCATAAAAAATAATTATCTCACCTCCTCTTCTTCGTCTTCTTCCTGCCCTGGTCCCAAGTTATTTAGGGTGGGGGCAATGTGATTTTTCTCTTCCATTTTTCTCTGTCTTTAACTTAACTTAGTAGTTATATATCCGAATGACTTTCCTATTTTTTACACAATTGCCCAAAAACAGTGTTATGTTTTTAGGGTTTCTTTATTCTATTATAATATCTAAATTCCTGAAGCAATTTAGATGTATAGAACATCGTTAAAAACCTGGCATGTTCTAGAACAACATAGGCAAAAAAAATTTTACTATAGTACACAAAAAAATATGTATTATAAATAATAAACAAAGAAATCGTTTATTCAGAAAAAGTGCAATACAGGTTTAAAATTTCTTACAATTAAAATACAACAGAAATTGTATATTTGCTTGAACTGCATACATACAGTTTTGTAAATTAACAATATAATAAGTTTAAATTAGAGGAATATTGCACAGTTATTATACTAAATTAATATATATATAGTAGAGATAATTAAAAAACTAGTAATTAAAAAAATTAAAACTAAAAGTGAAAAGCAAGCTAAGTGAAGAATTTTCATCGATGTCGGAGGACCTATAAGAAAATGTTTCACAGTACATACTGTTCCCCGACTGCTGCGACTGCTTATTCAATTACTTTTCTATCAAACCATTTCTAAATTAAACAAAGGTAGTTAGTGTTTCTAGGAGAACACTAAATACCCTTGCTATACATATGTAGGACACAATAAACAACTATAAAGTACAAACAGTACATCACTCAGTAATCGTGTTACAAATTAACAGGCACTAGCAACAAGGTGTGTTCGGATAACACCGGCCGGCGCCGGCACGAGCCGGCATGATCCGGTGTGAACCGGTTGATAATACGTTTACTATAGGATTACACCATCATTATCCGAGCGTAGTAATTAATGCACATTAGTTAGACCTCGATTAAGGACAAGTGGATTATGTTGTGGTGTCGTGTGCTTTAACAGATGTTGAATATGGATGCTTGATAGATATTATAATTTACATAACGTAAGGTAGCATCACGCGTGTATTACCCGAGGAGGTAGACAGAGGTGTAGACAGTTGTAAACCCACATTTCAGTAGTGTCTATGTAATAGGTGATGGACCTCTGACCATCAACCGGGCACAATTTAAGTATCTGTGTTGCTACTGAGAATATCCTAACAGAAAAACCCAATATCACTTAGCCTGACCCGAAAATCGAACACACGACCTCACACTCATCAGTCGCTAATGGTCACAACATTAGTTTAATGTGGCAGTGGTTGTAGGTTTATTAGCAGGCCAAAGAAAGAATGGAATTTCCGAAGGTGATGGACAAGAGATCACTACCTCATTATTTTAGTGGACAAATGCGGCTGCTGAGCGTGAGGTACTAGGTTCGATACCCGGATTAGACAAATTGTTATTGGGTTTTTCTGTTTTTTCTCACCACCACGAGAAGCTTATAACAATATCGATTAAATGTGGGTGTGTAATAGTTCTCCTCTGCTGATGCTATTTTATGTATATTTTGATGCAGGAGGAGATTGACAAGAATCTTGGAAACTCCGTTATATTTTGGATATAATTGCCAAAGATATTACACATAGCATCATAGCATTGTGCCTGTATTCCCCGAAGGGGTAGGCAGAGGTGAACACATGTATACGCTCACATTTCACCAATGCTGTTATTAAGTCCTATTTAATAGGTGGTGAGCCTATTGCCAAACCGGGCACAATTGCAAACTCCAGGCTGCTACTTATAATTTCCTAACAGTAAATCCCAATAACACTTTGCCTGACCTGGGACTCAAACCAAAGACCTGATACTCAGCAATCGCGCTTGGGACCACTATACAACGAGGCAGAAACATTTCAATCTCCATGAAAATATGAAATTAAGACGTAGTGCAACACAGACCATTCTCTAATGAAACAATCCTCATATTGACAAAAAAAAAATTGAAAAATAAAATATTAAAGGGACAAAACTTCACGGATATCAAAACTTAGAAACAAGATAAAGGTGTAGCTAGAAAGCCTCCATAAAACCCAGCTTACCGTGAACATCAATCCATCAAAGCTAATTCGACCTCAAACTCGCTAACTCGATTACACCGGTATCGATACTACATCAATATACGCACGTATCGAGTCGATATCGCCATGGTCTTAGACTAACTCAGTTATCTGCTAGAGTTGTAAGGATCTTGTTAGCCCGAGATGCTTATAAACAATCGAGTTACTTGTGTGGTCCTGGGGAGTTTGCCGTGTGGTCTTGGTTATGGAGAAGTTCCAGCCTTGTAATAAAATCTCCTTAAGGTTCTGTTATTTGAAGTATAACCCAATGGTGGCAAAAGGTGGTAAAGAAAATCATGACTTGGAAATTACAGTAGAAAGAGTGTTTTGTCTTTTGCAAGAAACAGATGGGAATATGTTCGCCATAGCCGTCAGGCGCGTCACTTTCAAAAGTAAAAAGTAAGGTCATAAATAAATATTACAAAAATTGAAAAAAGTTATGTTTCCGCCCGGGATCGAACCGGGGACCTTCTGCGTGTTAGGCAGATGTGATAACCGCTACACCACGGAAACCATGTCAATATTAAGTCAAAATCATAATTATATAATCGGCATTTACACAAAACGATACCAGAAGAATATAATATCGATAAGTGTACTCAATAATTTTGCTACTGATTTAAAGCAAAAGTTCAGTTTATTGCGCCAATGGGAATATTGGCAAAAAAAAAACCAACTGTTTCGTTGGTTGGTGAAGCCTTTTGTGGCATTTGACATCGTTCAGTTCACTCTCTGCCGTCAACAGTTCTGACAGGTTCAGTTCTGTAGTTTCCTGAGAAATACAATCTAAACATATTCAAGGCTAGAGTGCGCAGATTTCTTTAAGATCCACGAGCTACATCCTCGGCCACACCGTCGCTTCCCAATAGGGAAGAGGCGGGCTGGTTACCAAACGTAAATCCTTTTTAGATGAAAAAGGAATGTCGTACCTACTTTCTTCCATTCAAAAAACAATTTCAAACATTTAAATTTTACAAAAGTAATAATATCACATTTCAGCTTTCGTATTCCCTCAGCACAAAACACAAGTAATTTCAGTAGTCACAAAGAGCTGCGGTGAACAAAGATAACGATGTTTTGAATGCCACTCAACTCATTACGTGCCGATATCTTTCCTCAGGAAGCGCTTCACCTAGACTTTACTCAGGACCTAACTCTGGAAACACCAGCAAACGAAACCCAACTCTGTCTTAAAGGGTTAAGATTCGAATTACTCCACTAATGATTCCACAATAGCACTAAGTACCTAATGAGCGTACACCAGCCGCCGTGAATAGGAAACGTCTTAATATAGAACTTTGCACTACAATCCAAGCCCTGCCAGAATGTTATAAGGTTGAAATTTGCTTGCAAGGAAAGTCGGACCGGTAATACAAGTGGTATAGTGTAAAGGAGGGATTGTACAAGCGTAATTAGTCATTAGTGCGACAGCGCAGTGGGCAGGAAGAGGCCGCGATTGATCGGACGTGAGAAAGTGGCTTACGTGAGCCAATCACTACCTATTTGTACAGATAATGTCGGTTGTGCTGTGGTTTCCGACACGTATTGGCTATCATGTCAATATCGGAAGGTTAACTCATACGAATTGGAGTTAGTGATATCAATTAATTGTGTTAATAAGGTTAAAGAAGGCGCTGAAGGTGTCAAAAGATTGTCGCGCTACGCACACAGGTGATCATCAAACTGCTCATGAATATACTGGAACCACGAATCTTTAACATGTTGCATCATAATCACCTCGTAAATTCACAACTGAATATACCCATCGTATGAAATGGATATAGCAACAAAGAGGATAATGAAAAATTCAAATAATTTCTGAACCCTATTAGTAGAAAAATGTATTAGTACAATAATCAAGGCTGGCCATAGAACATTCATAATATTTCATTATCAGATATAAAATGAAAGAAAATTAAGATTTTAACGCCCCAACATGAGTAATATCCGACCAATTCTATTACAATGAAACCCATCATCCGAAGAGATAAATGATTAATTAGTTCGTAAAATAACCATCATTAACGTAATCATATTGAGGGGATGGCAAGGGGCAGAGAATATGGCCGGAATAAAAAGTTCTTTATTGATATAGCTCACTTCGACAAATTGATACTTCGCCGCTTCGGCATGTGCGGTGAGGCTATTTTGATACGTAAATTTTATAGTCGACGAAATACAGATACTTTCTGGATTATTATCAGGATCCGAGTTACTTTAAAGAACTAGGTACTCGGCACTGGTGGTAAACAGTTCCAGGAAAGTAATTGCGAATTTTGTAGCTATTGGAAAGCGTATGCTCAACTGTCAGTAACATAAAGTAGTCATTATACCCCTGCCCTTATGCAAATTTAATTGGGGTCGACGCAGCACGAATTTTTCTTCCATCATCAGTCACTTCTTTTGTAGCCATATCATCTTTCACACAATCCATCCATCGTTTCCTCTGTCTTCCTTTACTCATGTAGCCATCCACATTCATACTTAAAACTTTCCTCGTCACATGATCCTCATTCCTCCGCATCACATGTCCATACCATGACAAACGATTTCTACCCAACTACTCGGTGACAATTTGCTTAGTAGTATCTGCAGATAAGTCATTTATGAAATGCCCATCCATATTTTGTAAGCAACATACTATACAAAGACAACCAAGTTGAGTGGCCTACTTTACCCAATGAAGTGACTTTATCAGAAAACCATACCATTCCAAATACTTACAGACCTTCCAAATAACATGGTGTGACATAACAGTTACTTCCAGATATTACGCCAATCTAATCAACCATAACCGGAACCCGTAAATGGAACATTTAACACAAAAACAGTCATAAGCCCACCTCTGCCCCTCGGAGGAACTTGGGAACTGCCATAAACGCAATCATAAAAACAAATCAATCAGCAGTCGGGAGCCGTTACCTCCACCTTATCATAGCGTTCTGGTACTTCGGGAGCCAGGAGTGTCGTAAATGAGTCGATTAACTGGAACGCTCGTAAGAAACAACTTTGATATTAGTGTTTTTCTTCTGTCGTCATGGAAGTTTAGTGATATTTTTAGCTGTTTCGAGGTTGGGTAGCAAGGTCGTATTTGACACAATCCTGCTAATATGTTTTAACATGAGAGAGGAGACTGCTCCAATTCTCAATACGCCTTGTTAAAGACAGTCAATAAACTCGACAGCTATACTTTTTTGTGGGAAGAAAAATGCAAGAGCAGGATTTTAACCTGCGCCTCCTGTATATACTCCCGGCGCTCTGACAACTACCGTATTTTTCTATCCACAAAAAAAATATTTGAGTCACTACTTAATACGTTTAAAAGATTTGTCTAAACTCGACTGCCATGGAAACTAAATACAAAAGAGACGTGATTGGCAGCATTTAGTAAAACAAAAGCTCGGTTGTGATTCAGGTAGTAAAACATATATTTTTCGAATAAAGGTTTTTATAACAGATGCGTTTTTAAGCCTCTCAAACGTGTTCATGTCCACAAATATAATGTTATTTTATGTCTATTGCCATTACCTACACGAGCCAGGAAAACATCGGCTATCAATATGCCGCGTCACGTTCTGCCCAGTTTTTTGCGCCCCCTGTAGCTTGGACAGGGCTGCCGCTTAGATTATATACAATAGAACGTGGAGATATTTAAAACCATGTAATTCTGAATAAAGCCTATTTTGTATAGTATGGACAAAATATGTCTGCTTGATTACGTTTTCCTTACACATTATGAAACCTACTCTTCGAATGGGAGAAGTACAAAATTATACTTCATAACAATAAAAATCTGTTATGTCTGGTAATTAGCAAGCCAATAGATTAAAGATACTTCAGTAAATGTTTTGTTTACAATACTTGATAGTGTTTTAGGGAGTACCTAGATAAAATAAATAAAATTCTTGGTTCAGTTAACGAATCTCTTTGATTTTCAACTCATTTTTGCCTAAGTTTATGGTTGCAAATAAATACAATATCTAGCAACTTCCACAATATTGAGGGTAGTCCTGTGCAACGCCCGCCCGCCCGCAAATATATGCACATACGCAAGCGGTGAAAATTCCGACTATCACCAACTACTCTAAGTTTGTGATGACAACCCTAATCTAAGTGTGCTACACAGGGTGCACAGATAATCCGTATTGATAACTATAGTATGTCGTTTGTCCGTCTGTGTGTCAGTTCCGTTGCACGGCGGGGGATTTGGGGAATACACTCGCAATTTTTTTATTTAGGAATTTATAGCTGAAAAACATTTGATAAATATATTTATTGTAAGATATCAAGAAGATTCAATCCTCTCAGGTTTTCCTCATTGTTTTACAACAATAAATATTACAACAGCGATTTCTGCACACGGTTACACAGTATACCTGACATTCTTCACTATATTTTGGAGGTCATTTCAGTCTTAATATATTACACTAGTCGACGCCTGGCCAAAATTGTAGCATAATTATTTAAAATTTTATATTTGAACGTCATTAAGTTCTATTGTCAAAGATGTACCTATGTGTGGGTGTATGTGTCAAATGCATGGTAATGTGAGTAAAATTATTATATGCACATTATATAATGTATGTTCCATTATATAATATGCATTAGAAATGAATAAATAAAAAAGTATTTTAACTGAGCCAAATTTCGGTGGAGTATGAAATTTGACCGCGTAATTTTCGTAAAATGGTGTACAAAAATTTGGCTTCACGTATTATTATAATGATTCTTTTTTTATTAGTCAAAATCTTAGCTATTAGAAATCACAATCTCTGCCTACCCCAATGAGAAACACTTCATAGTAATGGAACAAGACAAGTTTAGTCATAAAGTAACTGTTAAAAAAGTGATTAGAAATTCAATAAAAAAATAAACTATTGTCAATCATTCAACAAGATATTTATGGGAATGATCTTTATTTAGGTACTGGTTCAGACCTCGTTGGTCTAGTGATCCCAAGCGCGACTGCTGAGCATGAGGTCTTGGGTTCAATACCCGGGTCCGGCAAAGTGTTATTGAGTTTTTCTGTATGTTCTCAGTGGCTATTTTTGGAATTGTGCCCGGTAGATGACAATAGCCTTACATGGGATTTCATAACAGCATTGGTGTATTGCCCCATAAAAAATACAGGTGTGATACTATGTTTTTTTTTTTTGTTAGATATGAGAGCTCCAAAAACTACCATAATCTTGGTAGATATATATTTTTAGTTTAAACATAGAAGCATTTTTAAGATTGCATCAATATTAAATTAAACTAAATTTAACACATGCGAAACCTCACTATATATCTACTTATTTCTAAACCTGTTCGTGGTCCAATTTTTTTAATCACAATTTTTTTATGTATTTTATAATAAAACAACTTTTAACCGGATTAATCGCGTGTATTATTGATTTTTGTTTTTCCTGACGTTTCGAAAACTTTGCAGCGTTCATGGTCGCAGGAGGACTAAGGTGTCAGGTGTCTCAACAGTTTATTATAAATAAACTCTCTCAACAGTTGTTATAAATAACGTCAGGAAAAAAAAAACAATAATACACGTGATTAATCCGGTAAAAAGTTGTTTTATTATAATGTGTAGTGATCGCGAAAACCTAAGATAAATCAATTGTTTATAGCATACTGGTGTAAATACCATGTGCTACCCATCATAAAGCATTATATTCAAAATTTCAATAACACAATATAGTAGTTAGACGCAAATGTTAGTTATTTGAACTAGTATTCTCCCGCGAGCCGTTTCAGTTTCTTAGCGCGGTAACTCAATTATACGGGACAGGTCGACGCGATATATATGCGTTTTGGTTACTCCTATTGTGCAAGTCATGAGAGGAAGCGAGTACCTACTGCCTTAAGATATCATTTATAATAGAGCTTTTTATTTTCTTTTTATTTGATAGGGGGCAACCGAACAGACGGTTCGCCTGATGGTAAGCGATTACCGCCGCCCATGGACACCCGCAACCCCAGAGGAGTCACAAGTGCGTTCCCAGCCTTTTAAAGGGTTTGGGCCTCCGGTACCCTTACTCACTCGGCGCAACACGACGCAAGCGTTGTTTCACGCCGGTTTTCTGTGAGGCTGTGATATAAATCCGGTCGAGCCGGCCCATTCGTGCCAAAGCATGGCTCTCCCACGGTTACCTTGTCGTCTTGGCAATGACTGAAATGTTGCAATAGCTCTATAACAACATTTTTATAAATAGATTATAAGAGCACACGTAGTTAGTCCTAAACCTATATTTTTTATTATCGTGTGGAAATCCTTATGGTTGCCCTGCACCTGACAGTGAGGGATATGTTAAACTCATACCAACTAAAACCATATGGCAGTCGCAGTACATTTGAAGGGACATCGTTAACTCGCGTGGATCGAACCAGGGCCCCCTCTGTGGCACGTCACATTGGTATCGGAAGACCTCCCCAAGAATCATCACGGTGTACGACAGCACACACTTTAAGGTCTTCAGTTTGCTCTCAGCGCCAGAGACCCTGTTTTGCTCCTACCAGTGATGGTGGGGACGCGGCTTTTCTACGAGTTTCGAGATCATTTTTTATTGAAAAAATCAGTTTGTTGGCCCAAACAATACCACATCAAAGTAACAAGGAAAAAACATAACACGCCTTTTTTGGGCAGTCGTGTAAGAAGAAGGTTTCGAAAATGTAAAATACATAAAATTAATTGTTAAGACCAAGTCAGATATTCTTGCAGTTCTGTCTTCAATTGTATTGCGTGATCCTCGTCTTTTAACAACAAGAAGTAGATACTGAATAGTTATCTATCAGACCGAGAGCAGTAGTAGCCTAGTAATATGACCATTGGACCAGCAAGTCAAAGGTCGCAAGTTCGAATCCAAGGCACGTACCGACTTTTCGAGTCATGTGCAAATTAGAAATGAATTATCACTTGCTTAAAACGGTGAAGGAAAACATCGTGAGGAAACCAGCACACCTGAGAGATGTTCTCGATGGGCCATGTCAGAGACCTACGGGTTGTTTAAACTCTGACACTGGGTTGTTCGTCAACCACATGAAGAAGAATATACCGGTAAGCTCAAACCAATCACAGTGTATACGAATCCAAATCGCCACCGACTATAACTCAACGCGTTCGTCCGCGGGGCGTGCGGTCGGCATAACTCATAGGCTCGCACCTCGCACTCCGTTAACTTGCAAACTTTGATATATTACCTCGAGCTCCACCTGAAACGCGGCCCAACTTCACGCGCCCGACATGCCTGAACACAGTTATATTCAATTATAATACGCTTCATTGTTGTCATTTATGTAAATTACTCTGTTCATGTAAACTAGAACACTAACTAGAGCATCATCATCCTCCTGCCCTTATCCCAATTTATTTGGGGTCGGCGCAGCATACCTTCTGGCATGCTGCTAAAGTTTTGGCTTTGTTTTATGACCGGCCGCCTGTCTGACGTCACCCCTCATCGGGAACGCTGTTGTTGGTGGTAACCGCCACCGATACGGTCTCCTTCTATCTAGCTATGTCACACCAAATGTTATCCATGCGCCAGGTTCTGATGTTATCCTTATATCACCCTCCACTAACCGGGCTAAAACTAGGACACTAGTTTGTGTGAATACTGTAATTTTGTATAAGCCAGTACTAATCAAGGTTATACATCCCCCTGCCCCCTGTTTTCATTCTTTATTTCAGAATTTTCCAGTTCATTAGGTTTTTTTGAAATTGGTATTTACTGCGCGTGATTGCTTTTTCTACGATCCCAGTTCAATCAGTTGTCTTGGCTTTAGGTAATATAATATGTGTATCGTACAGACAAAAACAACTGACTGTTTTTTTTTATATTTCCTACTTTCATGAATGTATATCTGTGAACAACATTGAAGATTGGACTGTGACTGTATAGTTTCCGTGGTGTAGCGGTTATCACATCTGCCTAACACGCAGAAGGTCCCCGGTTCGATCCCGGGCGGAAACATAGTTTTTGCCCATTTTACTCACAAGATGATATAGATAGGTTATCATTTTGATTTCATCTTTGATTCGTATTTTATTTTATCCGGAAATAGATTTTAAATGTGTCTCATGTTTGAATTCCATGTGTACTATACATTTTTTTTGTAGTTGTACGGAACCTGAGACAGGTATTTCCATAATTATAAAGAACCTGTATCAATAAATTGAAAAATGTCCAATTCAAACTCACAAAGTTACACGCTCGTGCAGCTGGAACCCGCCTACTGTGTCCAACGCAATCTGTGTTTGGACAAAATATAACATGGTGTAAAAAATATTAAAATCGATTCTGTTACTGATTCTGAACAACTACTTCCAGGTTAATGTATACTAAAAATAATCTATACTAATATTATAAAGCGGAAGAGTTTGTTTGTCTGTTTAAACGCGCTATTCTCTGGAACTACCAGTCTGATTTAAAAAATCTTTATGTATTCGATAGCCAGGTTCATAAGGAATAGTATAAGCTATCTAATACTCGATCACACCTCTCAGCTAGCCTTAAATATTAATTTTTATTATGTAAGTAGGAAGAAAAAGCCCTGCCGAACTTCTTTATCCACATACGCTGGCGTAATGGTTAGTGATACGTAAATATAATGTTGTACAAAAATATTTGCGTTTAGTACGTCTAAAAAAAGGCTGCAATGCCAAATGCTTATCACTTATACGTATGCCATAATAAGGTATTCTGTGTCAAAAAAATATTGAATTTTAAATATTCAACTTTATGATCACGATAATTTTATTAAGATAAACTTTGCCCTGTATCGCATATTATTTAGACGCATAGTTTAAGAGATAATGTAAAATGAAAATAAATCCACACTCGCGCGAACGAACCGTGACCGGCGCATAGACCTCGCCCGACGACATGAACTGTGAATTATTTGCTATTCGTTGGTTAACACTAAGTAAGTAATTAAAATATAATTATACGTGGGTGAAGCCGCGGGGCACAGCTAGTGTTGTATAAAAGATCTTATCATCTTACTACTTTGGAAAGATTTGCCTGTCGGCCAGTTTGGTAACGGGGCTTGGGGATGGCTTTATGTACATTCATACAAACATAGTTATATCGTTACTCGCGAATACTACTTAAACTCAATCATTAATGCTTTGTTAAACCGGCATCCACAGTCTATTTGCTTATAAAATGATATTACAGATATGGTTGAAGCATAGACGTGGAACCTGTTTGCCATCACAACAAGATTTATGGTTTGAGGTAACGCAGAGCAAGCAAAAGTATAGGTACCTATATAAATTAAACATGACAATATTCTTCAGCAAAAGAAAATGAGCATAAAGAGTCATAAAAGGCAACGATGGATTTATTGATCGTGCTAAAAACATTGGCAAATCCAAAAAAAAAAATCTAAGAGGAGAACATTTGGTAAAAAGTATGTTTCCGCCCGGGATCGAACCGGGGGCCTTCTGCGTGTTAGGCAGATGTGATAACCGCTACACCACGGAAACCGATGACTGCACACCGAACTAGAAACTTACAATCAAACGCCGAGAAATTAAGAAAGTAAAATAAATCTCCAAAAGGTATGTTTCCGCCCGGGATCGAACCGGGGGCCTTCTGCGTGTTAGGCAGATGTGATAACCGCTACACCACGGAAACCGCGCTGGCAGTTGTTCAAAATAGCCGTTACTATACATTCACTCAACATACGCATGCAGTTCCAGCAGTGAAAGTAGATATACTACCATATCATAATACCTATATAAGTAGCAGTAGATACTATTTAATACTATTGAGATATTGAAGAGTTATATAATATACACGTGATAAGCAAGACATTTAATAAACAACATATTGAATTGATAACAGGTAAATGGTAAGTAGTAATATCTTAGGTTGTCGCGATCACTACACATTATAATAAGACAACTTTTAACCGGATTAATCGCGTGTATTATTGGTTTTTGTTTTTCGTGACGTTTCGAACACTTTGCAGCGTTCGTGGTCGCAGGAGGACTACTAATATAAATATAAACCAATAATACACGCGATTAATCCGGTTAAAAGTTGTTTTTTTATAATGTAAATGTTATGCTTGAAAATAATATTCTTTCCCATACATATAAATGCGGGGCTCGAGGCTTAGTAACAGCCACACAGATCGATCGATCGAGGTTAAGCTGCGCTTGTCGCGGTCGGTCTGTCGATGGGTGACCATAATTTCATACCGAGACCCCTCCGGGCCTCAGAGAGCAAGTTAAGCCGTCGGTCCCGGTTGTCAAATTAAGATCTATGACAGCCGTTACGGGTAGTCAGTGGCCTGAACGTCTGACAACCAGTCATACCACGAGATATCGTGTTACCCAGTAACTGGGTCGTGGAGGACAGATAGGCAGTCGCTCCATGTAAAATACTGGTATTAAGCTGCATCCGGTTTGACTGGAAGCCGACCCCAATGTAATTGGGAAAAGACTAGGCAGATATATCATAAATTAAAATACACATAATATAAACATATTATGTGTATTTTGTATTTTATAATGTATCTTAGGCGCGTACTATCGCGGATACTCCCGCCGCTAACTGACCACCACTAAGTCCATTTTCGCTTGCACTAAAAATAATAGAAGCGCTCTGTAGCCCCGCTAAGGTCAAATTAGATCGTCCTTAAAATTCACAAAAAGGAGTACACGTGATGCGTCACTAAGCTGCGCAGTGCAGATTGCAACTAATTACGTTCTAGCTTTCTTAATAGGCAAACATTTTAAGGGGGCGTGACATGGCGCCGGCGCAGGATTCATACGAAAACAAATTTAAGTGTGCAGGTGGAAAAGGCCGCAATAGTACCTAGTAGGTAATCACAACCGGCGCTCATGTACGAACATAGACCAAGCAAAAGGATTGTCTCAGAATCGTAGCATGTGGCATTTTACAGTTTCTACCTAGCCCCATGGGAAAAATGCGTGATTTTAATATAATTATATAATCAAAAACCCGGTACTGATGACACTCCAACAATACAAACCATTGATCAAATATGTAATAGGTCTCATTCACAATAAGCACCGAGAACTATTCTCAACTATCACTATCTTGTCGCAAGGTGTATAGCAGAATGCCGGGCACTTCGCAACGTGAACTATTCCTAACTATCGCCAAGTTGTCACGAGGTGTGTGGGGGGACTTAATGATTCTTTATGATCTGATATATTATCATATTAACGGGACGGGACTTTGGGACTCCGTTACAGGTTCTTATAGGTCGAGTTATTTGTTAGTGTTGTGCAGGTATTGTTTATGGAGCGCGTTATAATTTTGATAAATCTGCCTAGGCTTTTCCCAATTATGTTAGCTTCTAGAGCATTTAACGTAAAATGACTATCTATCTCAAAGTCACAGTCAAAAGTTTATTTATTTAAAATAGGCTTTAAAGTACTTAAGAAACGTCAAGTGATTCTAGGAGTTCGGTTCCAAAAAGTTTATCTTATTGAGAGGTCAGCGAGTAAATTTACACGATTTAACAATAAATATTATTATAACTTTTCGTCTCGTTTCTGCCTACCTCAATGGGAATCCGGTGTGAGTTTGTATGAATGATTAATTAAGATCTTAGTTTGGCGTCAAGATTACTTTGACGTGAGCGAAGCCACGGGTACAGCTAGTATTAGTACGTATAAAGTTATAAATATTTGTGGAAAGAAAAATACGGTTGTGATCAGGATTCGAACTTGCGCCTCTCGGATACTCCAGGCGCTCTGACCGCTAAGCCATCTCGACCTCTGCTTTTGAATTTGGGGAAGTGAGTATGCTATGCTTTTTAAAGATCTATCAATATTAGTATAGTCTCGCATTGTTCCAGTCTTATCATCATAAGTAAGTTTACAATCCAGTTACTAGGTAAAACAATCTCCTGGTATGACTGCTTGTCAGATTTTTAGACATCAGACTGCCCGTAACGATGGTCTTGAAGTTTTAAGGCACATAGGGGTCTCGATATGAAGTGATGGACACCCATCCACAGAACAAACAATAGCAAGCACAGCTTAGAATCAATCGATCGTGTCTGACGTTTTACTTAACCACGAGCACCTCAAATTCATCGTATGACTCATTCATATCGTCATATCGTCGAGTATTAATATGTCAATCTCTCTAGATGGAGTGAAAAAAATAACTCTGTAACAGTAATTATTATATTTATAAATAGTTACTATCTACCTACTGCATTTTTTATTCTAGATCTATTACACAAATATTTACTCATTTTAACTTCCTTTTCCATCTTATAACGTCTAAAATATCGTACATAAAAACAATTTCAATAAGCACCAAGTCTCCACGGGAACTCTCTCAACATGGCTGAGCAAAATTAAAAATAAATGACTCAGAAAAATACACTACACAGTCCATGATTTGATTAAATTAAGGGGAAAATACCTCACCGCTCCTACAGGGAAAATACGAAGGGATTTCTACTTTTTTTGTTGTTATTAAAAGCTTTTTTTTTTTGTTGGTGTTAAAGGACTTCATTTTGCAAATACGTCGATTTGCATGAATTTACTTTGTCCCGCTTCAATGGAGCTCACAAATATTTGAATAATGTCCAGCAATTGCTGTGTAATGCCGAAGATAAAGCCGGAATTAAGTTTTATTTTTAGTTGAAATTGTATACCAACCATCATTTCAATATTGACCTATTGTACATATTGTACCTACCTTTTTATTGTCTATTGTATTTTATATGATAGCTCTGTGTTTATTATTGGAAACAATACGTTGCGGTTTTACCAAAACAAAAAATATTTGAAACAATATTATTATTTTTTAAACATTTATGTACAATCAATTTCAACAAACCACATAATAGGTTATTCCTGAGTAATATTACAAATTTACATTAAAATAATAAATGAAACTAAATATTATTAGACAAACACGTAAATTATTACAAACGACACTCTATTACAAGCAGAGATCCCAAAACGATAATTCTTACGACACCAAACTACACATATGGCGGACAATTTAAACTTAAATCGCGATAACCCGAAACTGCCGGCCGGCAATAAAACTTAGCCGCTAACGGTTAATTAGAGACAGTGTCCGATAGATGCACGATTTATAACACAATTTGAGGCAAGACTTGGGACGGGTGGTCACACTATCGGATCGGATGACTGATAAAGGAGTGTGGTCACCCTCGCCCGAGGCGCTCTATTGCTCCCCGGAGGACACTTTCTTGCTGGACAATGCTTGCTAATAAAGCTGTGGAGACGATGTTTTAAGTTTATTGTGGTTTTAGTTGTTACTGCTCGTATTACCAAATGGCGCAAACAATATTAATTAGTCATGTTTACTGTGTCAGCTGCTTAACCCTACGGTAGCTTCAGTAGATTTCAAGTAAGCAAGTATGTGTAGTTATGGTGGTCAAATAAATGAAATATTTACAAAGGTCGACATTTGTGACGAGATTCCTTCATTTACCTTCATAATCTTATCCCTTTTCTGAAGGTAATGCCTAATTTTATAATGTAATTGTTAAGCTAATCGCATCTGCAGGTACGACATTAAATTAACTGCAATGTTATTAGTGTCGGTTCAGTCACCTGTATAGGGACTAAAATGATAGCGATGATGTCACCAAAAAGCTATATTAAAATATGGAAGACGAATTCGTAGTGGTGAGCAGAGGTCAGAATGGATTTGTTGGCAAATCTTATCATATAACATAAACATAATTATTAATTATTATCGCCTGTATTCCTCAAAGGGGCAGGGAGTACTGTACACAGTTGTACACCCACATTTAACCAATGCTATTGGTATCAATTTAAGTCCCTTGTAATAGGTGGTGTGCCTATTGCCATCTACCGGGCACAATTCCAAACGCCGAGCTGCTACTGACAAAAAAACTCAATAACACATTTCGCCCGGGAATCGTACCCGAAACCTCATGTTCTGTATTCGCGGTTGATACCACTAGACCAATGAAACAGGCAGGTCTTGACCACGACCGTTTCTTTCCTTCCACAAAAAAATATAACTAAATCTATTTTATTAATATCCAAAACCGTCTCCGTGTTCCCTGTGCGCTGATTACAGAAACATGTGGAACACAATCGTGTATCGTCTCCGGATCGTATTGCTATTCGTAAGTATAACGTATAAATCTCGGCGATCGCGATCGAATCGGGACTCGGAACACGGCCGGGTCGCCGCGACCATGGCCCGCGGGCTACGGGTTAAGTTTAAGGGACCTTTCTTTGGAAATTAGCCTAAAGCGTATTGCGTTAGGTACGCTGGAAAGAGAGGGTTTAACCTTACCTAAGTTCAGCACTGTTTTGGAAGTATCTGGTTATTCTAAAATTTTTGTAATATCACGGTGCACGACACGGCTCTGTAACAAATACGGATGTAACCATGCCTAGTCATAATCGAAGCATAGATTACGCACACACACGCAGCGTACGTAGTCGATGAGTTTTAAGTATTTATGAGCGTTTAGTTCGTGTATGACAAGCGAAATTGGATGACTAGGCATGCTTCTCACATTTCGTACGCAACGCTCCGGCCGTATTTTTTAAGGTCCGTGGGTGCTCTATATTTTATTTATTTATTTATCTTTACACACTATCTGCCTAGTCTTTTCCCAAATACATTGAGGTCGGCTTCCAGTCAAACCGGATGCAGCTTAATACCATTATTTTACATGGAACGACTGCCTATCTGACCTCCACAACCCAGTAACTGGGTAGCACGACATCTCGTGGTATGACTGGTTGTCAGACTTTCAGGCCTCTGACTACCCGTAACGACTGTCATAGATCTTAATTTGACAACCGGCACCAACGGCTTAACGTGCTCTCCGAGGCACGGAGGGGTCTCGGTATGAAATGATGGTCACCTATCTACTGATCGACCGCGGCAAGCACAGCTTAATCTCGATCTATCGATCTGTGCGGCTGTTACTTAGCCACGAGCTTAATCTCATAAATCGAATCTTTGCACACATGCACATATATTATGTCCTATATATAGTAGGTCTTAAATTTGGATTTAGTAATTACATATGTAGTGCTAGGGTATTTGCAAATGAGTGCGTTAAACATTAATAATTAGACAATATTTTATCACTTGCATTCTTCGGGATTGCCCGACTAGTTTCGAACTCGAACGGAGCCCTTAGTCATGAGCTGCGGCCGCGGCGATGTCGCAAGTCAAACTGACTTCAACGTAAAACGATCATTTTGACTCGCGACATCGCCGCGGCCTCAGCTCATGACTAAGGGCTCCGTTCGAGTTCGAAACTAGTCGGGCAATCCCGAAAAATGCAAGTGATAACCGTTGAAAAATAATTAATATGAATGTGTCTCACGAAAGTTATTATACAATATTTTATTAAAAAAAATGTTTTTTAATCTGTACTTGTGCTTTTCTTTCTGTTAAAATCTATAATGGATTCAGGGCCGGACTCCTATCGAACAAAACCACATTACTCCTCTATAATCTGAAAAATATATAACATGTGTTCCTTTATTTGAAGGGGTAGGCAAAGGTGTACACATTTGTATGTCCACATTTAACCAATGCTGTTATGAAATCCCGGTAAGGTGGTGAGCCTATTGCTATCTACCGGGCATAATGCGAGATTTCGGGCTGTTATTGACAATTTTCTAACAGAAAAACACTTTGCCTGTCCTGAGAATCGAACCCATGATCCCATCCATGCTCAGCAGCCGCACTTATTACCACTAGACCAACGGGGCAATCCAATCACTTTACTTAAGTTTTAAGGTTCCGTACCTCAAAAGGAAAAAAAACGGAACCATTATAGGATCACTTTCTTTATCACAGCCTTTATCTCGCGAAGGCGTAAAAGGTATTGAGTTGAAATTAAAACCATATACTAAAATCTACAGTCCCTTGAAGCTGTGTAAAAATCAAACTTCTAAGTTCTAACGTAAAAAATATATACGGGCGTTTATGCCGCAAAAAATATAGATTTCGAAACTCTCAAAAAAAAATTGTCAAGATATGTCGTCTTATACTAGAAATACAGGAAAAAATTTGAAAACTGTAGAAGTCTTTATTTAAAGTTCGTAATCAATCATCGAGGTTAAGCAACAGCATGAGCGATGATTAATTACGTACGAAAAAAAAATCAAAACGACTCGATTCCTCAACTATTTATAATATGTACCTACAAATTTGTACTGAACCCTCGGTGGGCGAGTCCGACTCGCACTTGTCCGATTTTTTTTTTCTATAATAAGACGAATCCATAAAAATGTATTAGTCGATTAATCAAAATTATTATTTTTTTGAAAAATAGTTAAAAGACAATTTGTTAATTAAATTCCAACATTCTCAACACAAAGGTAAGTTGCCCGCCCGCAGCGCCTCCTAACTGCATCCTCCTGCAACTCGTCCAATATACTTGTTATATTTAATTGCTCTATAAAACCATGGCGTGCGTTCCCGGAATGTGTTGCATCCACATCCTTTGCGTACTAAGTAAACTAATGATTATGTCGTAGTTAATCAGTCCCCACTAAAAAAGGTCAAACGCACAAAACTGGGAACTTTAATGATTGCTTCAGGATATTTTATTGTTTTTACCTTATTTTTGCTTAGGGTACCGTGGTCCATTTTGAACAATAAATATTAGAATGCCTACATATGTATTTACAACATGAATTTTAACTAAACACCTAAATCATATTTTTTTTAGGCACAGTCCTTTCATTAAATGCCGCTAGCTATCGGCGACACAATTTGAACTATACCTAGACAAACTATTTGCCATTTTTGTATCGTATTTCTGGCAAATACAATAAATGTATTCTTATCCTCTTATACCTGCCAGGATTCTAGTGGCCATAGCAAATAAAAGCAACATTAAGGCTCTCCGCCATTGAGTTCTTTACTTTGTGGTTGTGATTAGTAGAGAGACATTTTATACAGAAATTACAATGTAGGTATTTCAATTAATATTAACCTCTGGTACGCCGCATTTCCGGACACAATTAACATTCCATTGTCTTTCGCGTGGATTCACGTTCCATCAGAGAAGAGGTTAAATCAGAGGACGAGCTAAGTTAGGTTGTAGAAGTCCATCCACCACGGCGGCTCGCAAGAAAAGAGAGCTGGTCAGTTATTATCTATGGAGACTGGCGTCCTCCCTCCACTCGGTGCTCAACCGCACTGTCTGGTGTTGCCACACCGAAAACGTCAATCTCCGATATGGGTATATTATGTACTTATAAATGAAAAAGTTATACTGAACCTTGCTTTCTGTTCAAGAAATACTATTTTGTTTTATTTTTTTGAGTCTGTTTCTCTTCATCAATGAGCTCTGTGATGAACCAGCCGCTTGATTTACAGCCATAAGTATTAAATCTTTATAGTCCACTTAATTGCTTCCGCGCCGATGCGATCGTAAACTTGTTTAAACAAAATGGCTAACTTTTACTGGAGCGTGCACTTTTTCTTTCAACAAGTGTGTGAAAAAGTGTTTGTGATGTGATAAGGTCCGTTTATTATAAAGGGAGGGCCGTTTATTTACAGATAAATTTGTAAAATAAATTATCACATGAGTAGCGAACTCTAAAGTTATAACTTAATTGCAATAAAGAACATGATTATGATTATGAACTTTTTTGTAGAAAAGAAAATATGGTCGTAGGCAAAATTTGAACCTGTGCCTTCCAAATAAATATAGGTACCAGGCGCTCTATTACACCCTACATATACATACGTATACCTAATACAACGTCTTCTTAGACTTTATATTAGGTAGTGAGCAGAGAATGGTGTATTTTTTGGGAGGCGCAGGTTCAAATCCTGCTTACGACCGTATTTTTCACTCACGCACCGACTAAATTGCACTTTTCGTAGATTATAACTAGGTACATATTTAAAGTTAATAGTTTGATCAATTTTTGGTGAAGATACTTCAATCTAAAATATGCTGTCGCATCAAAACCTCTCTCAATCTCAAAAATTGCAAGAAATTGTAAAGAATTTAATCGAATCGAATCGAATGGCGTGATAAAACAAAAATAATAACCCTTACGAGACAAATTTTTGTGGAGTGAAAAATACGGTCGTAAGCAGGATTTGAACCTGCGCCTCCCAAAAAATACACATAAAAAATAAATAAAAAATATACGGTCGAATTGAGAAACCTCCTCCTTTTTTGAAGTCGGTTAAAAATTGCAATTTAGATTTGCAGACTGCCTCGTTGGTCTAGTGGACCCAAGCGTGACTGCTGAGCAGGAGGTCTCGAGTTCGATTCCCGGGTCGGGCAAAGTGTTATTGAATTTATCTGTTAGAAAATTCTCAGTAGCAGCCCGGAGTTTGGAATTGTGCCCGGTTGATGGCAATAGGTTCACCACCTATTACATGGGTCTTAATAACAGCATTGGTGAAATGTGGGTGTACAACTGTGTACCTTGTACACCTCTGCCTACCCCTTCGGGAAATACAGGCGTGATGCTATGCTATGATGCTATGTTAGAATTGCAGGAAGGCTTCTTTCAGTAAAATGCAGTATTCATTTCATTAACTCTACTAATACGTTACTAATTAATAAGTATGTACGTTAAGATACAATCGCGCTATAATTTATATTAACGAGGTGCTCTATGGGGGCAAGCAATTAGACCCTCAAGATCTGGCCCATGGACCAATGGCTGATAACGCTCAGCCAACCTTAATGGCACGAATATGGCCTATCATAATACCTATTTGAGGAAATTAGCCCCTAAATGGTAATAGTAGAGAAACTAATCGGACGACATTCTGATATGACAAGCAAGCCTGACTTAGTTTTACTGGTAACTAATTATTAAACAAGATAACACGTACATAATGTACTGGTTTTGTGTGTGATTAGATCGAATAGTGGCCAGACACCTATGCATGACGAAAATAATTCGTCAAATGTGGTGTCGAACATGATCAGGTAAAAGAAATCGACCACTTTTTTCGAGCGTTTAAGATGAAATTATAGTTTATAGACCAAATCAGAGGAAGATTTTTATAACGCACATTAGGTCTTTAATATTAGTAAGCACTATACAAAAGTAAATGTTCGGAAATTGTGTACCTATGCAAACAATACATAAACAAATAAAAAACCGACTTTATAAAAATAAACGTTATCTCTAATAATTGGCAGTAAAGTTTAGCAGTGATAGCCTAGTGACATGACCGTTGGACTGACAAGTCAAAGGTCGCAAGTTCGAATCCAACGCACCCACCACTGACTTTTCGATGTCATGTGCGTATTATAAATTAATTATGACTTGCTTAAAACGTTGAAGGAAAACATCGTGAGGAAACCAGCACACCTGAGAGATGTTCTCGATGGTGTGTAAAGCCATGTCAGAGGCCTACGGGTGGTTTAAACTCTGACACTAGCTTGTTCATCAATCACACGATAAGAAGAAAAAGAAGACCATATAAACTACGTATATATACTAGTTAGTGCCGGAGACTGTCTGCTTGACAAAAAGTAGCCAATATCCTTCTTCAAGTCCCATCAACCACTTGTCTCTTACCAAAATTCATCAAAATTGATTCAGCAGTTTAGGTGTGAAACCTTATCAAACAAACAGAGTTACATTCGCATGTATAATTTTAGTTTAGCATTTGGATGTTTACTTTCAACAATCCCACTTTTTTATGTGAATCCATTATTTCAGCACATCTACATAAGTATTTACCTTGACAATAAAACAGAGTCATACCCACACCACCCCCACGACTTCAGTGCAGTAAACCAATGTACAGAACTCCCCGAGTTTTTAATCTTTTAAGCAATCGAGTCGACCCGACACGAACCACTTAGAAGTGGATTATCTCACTACATTTAACTGAACACCGTTATTTTATACGATGATTTTTTTGACAGAGGTAAGCTGCTAGGGAGGTAATTGAGAGGAATTGTGGCCGATTCAAGAATGTTGTATACGAATAATGAGAAGGTATAGAGTATCTTTGTGAAAAGAAAAACACAAAGAACAAAAGTCGTGTCGGTTCAGTATCCTGTATAAGGAATGAATAGATGGCAATGACATCACCAAAAGACATACAAAAATGTGCAAGAAAATGTCGTGGTAGTGAGCAGAGGTCGAAATGGCCTCTGGCACCTGGAGTATTTATCCAGGATGCTCAGGTTCGAATCCCGCTCACGAAGATATTTTTCTTTCCACAATTTATAACTTTAGAGTTCGCTATGCATTGTTAATGTTTTTCAAATATTTATCTGTAAGGTGTAGAGTGGGTGACAGTGTTAAAATTTTATGGTGTCATAGAATTCTGAGGTGATCAATTTTATGGTTTATCAACGATACTTTACATTATTGTGTACTGCGAGTATGGAAAAAAAAAGATGTCTACAGATCAGCTATTATTTTATTTGAGACATAATTTAGTTTAAAACAGAGTTCTAAATAGAAAGAAAATGATACGGTCGTGAGCAGATTTGAACCTGGACCGCCCGGATAAATACTCCAGGCGCTCTATGAATCAAGCCATCCCAAACTCTGATCGCTACTCCGAATTCCATTTTTTACAATTTAATACGTCTTATAGTGACGTCATTGCTATCTATTTCAGTCATACAGGTGACTGTAGATACGACAAACTTTGCAGTTATTAGATACACTGTATAATTTGTTATTGCAGTCGCATCTATTCGATCTTATAAAATACTTTCTTCATAAATGTATGGGTAGGCAGAGGTGTGATCCATATTTCACCAATGCTGTTATAAATTCCATGTAGTAGGTGGTGAGCCTTTTGCCATCTACCATACTACTACTGAAAATTTCCTAACAGAAAAACTCAACAACACTTTGCCCGATCCAGGAATCGAACTCAGAACCTCATGTTCAGCGGTCGCGTTTGGGACCACTAAACCAACGAGGCAGTTTTCGTGACGCATGCGATAATGCGTTTCAAAGTTTTATCTGTAGAGTTAAATTCATTTCTTATTTGATAACAATCTACATAGAACCTCTCAATTCCATAATTCTTCGGAACAATCCAACCCTTTACCTATTAGACAACCAGAGCAGATAGCACTAAATTCAGAGGCAACCCAATCAATGTACAGAGTGGGGAGCAGACTTTTTTGCCGGCCGTTGCGACTGCGACTCAGCCGTCGACGATAACTTCACCCGCGCATTCTGCGCAGTCCCCAGGTTTGTCACCGACTATAGGGATGGTGCAGCCAACTGCGGTGACGACACCAACGGCTGCTGATGGAGGCGCTGAGGACCCTACACAGCAACGGGGAATTCAAGATTTCCCACAGGACGTCGGTTCCGCGTTGAAGCTCATTGTGGATGAGATTCGCACATTAAGGCAGGAGGTACTGGAACTGAGGAAAGAAGTAAAAAGCTCTAACGATTCTTGTCATTCCCGAATAGATGGTATAGAAACCAGATTACAAGCGTTGGAGAACCGTAATACAGATCTCACAGTTCCACCCTCGGTGGACGCAGTTATAGAAAAATTAAAGCGGGACCTAAATGACAGGGACCAGGAGCTGATGGCAAATGACCTAGTTATTACTAATATACCCGAATCTCCAGCGGAAAGTCCAACGCATCTTGTCAAGTTGGTGGCATCGAAACTTGGCGTCGGCGTGGAAGAGCGCGATATTGTAAGTGCGGAACGGGTTGGCGGTAGGCATATCAATGCGACGAGACCAACAAACTCTACAGAGTCTCGCCCTCGTGCTATTATGGTACGCCTGGCACGCCGTGAGTTGCGCAACGCTCTCATAGACGGCGCCCGCGTGCGGCGAGGTGCCACCACTGAAGACCTCGGCATTTCTGGTCCAGCCCGTCGCTTCTTTGTGAGTGAGAGGCTGACCAAGACAAATCAGCTGTTGTTTCGAAAGGCGCGGGCAGCCGCGGCTCTCCATGGTTGGCGCTTCGTTTGGACAAAGCAGGGGCGGATCCTGGCTCGTAGCAAGCCTGGGGATCCTACGCGTAGACTCGTATCTGAAGATGAAATTCAGAATATTATTGGACCTTACTCGGATAGTGAATAGATTGTTACCTACACTTCTAAAAATGTGTAGCATAGTTATTATGTTTTTGCATGGTTGTGTTTTGGTGGAATCTGTGCGTCGCATTTGTCATAATCAAGAACAGTATAAAGTTAAGAGTGAGTATTGCGATTTAAGGAACATAGTTGTTCAGGTATTGTTTATACTTTACATTAATATGTTACATGTTAAATTAAAACTAAAATTATGTATTACATATGGAACTTATTTAATCAAGAGTGTCTTGATTACATACCAATATTTCCATAAAACGAATTTATACCATATATTGTACCAAACAAACTTACATAAAACATATATACTGCAATATTTAGACAAATCAAAATTACATAGTACACTATACAAAATATATACAAAGCCTTATATACATAACACATATTCTCAAAATAATTTACTTGTTCTTGAATTTCACAATGACCAATACAATACCTATATAATTAAAACAAACGCACATCGATACTTACATAGGAAAGCATTATATAAATTAACATATAAATACACAGCTCATTTATACAAGACCTATATATTACATTGCCTGCTTAGATCAATAATACTACGATTGTTACTACATACATACAATTATATTTTATATTTAACCATAACCTTAAATAAATGATTCGATCAAAATACTTAAAGTTAGGATTATTTAATGCAGGATCATTAGGAACCAGTCACAATGAGTTCTTGATTGCCATGTCATACCACTGTGTGGACATAATGGCAATTAATGAGACATGGTTGAGACCGGGGGAGGAGAGACGAGCGCCGAGTGTACCGGGATATAAGTTAAAACATATCCCGCGTCCGACAAATATACGAGGGGGTAGAGGGGGGGGAGTAGCCTTCTACATTAAAATGGGCATCAGGGCGCGCGTAATCTCTCACCCGGAACATCCTGATGTTGAACAAATGTGGCTCAATGTAAGTATAAATGGGAAGAAGTTGTTATTGGGTACAGCATACCGACCACCCTGGTTTGATCTGTCTAGATTTTTGGAAGGCGTGACTGACAGTATTAGTGCATTGGTTCCGCATGATCATTTAGTGTTATTGGGTGATTTTAACGTTAATTTATTAGACGCAAATAACATCAAAACTAAAAACATTACTGAATTTCTTCATTATACAAATTTAGATCAGATTGTTCAGACACCAACGCACTTTGTAGGAGATAAGGGCACTCTTATAGATGTCATCTGTACAGACGTTAGAACTCGAAATGTAGTAGTGAACCATGTCAGTGAACTTGGCCATCATGCGTTTATAACCTGTGAGACTGTTTTCAAGAAGGAGAAACATAAACCGAGACTTGTTATATATCGTCCTTTAAAGGACATAAGTGTGGACTATTTCACAATGGATCTTGCAGCAATTCCATGGAGTGAGATAAGCTGTCTGACAGATGTTAACAGTATGGTATATCATTTTAACTTATTTACTACTCAGTTGTTTGACCTACACGCTCCCACTAAAAGTAGAGTATTCAAAGAACATCCCACACCTTGGATTACAGACAATATACGTCTCATGTTTAAATTGCGCAACGAAGCAAAGAAGAAAATGATAAAAATAAAGAAAAATGGAAATGATCGAGATAGATTGGATGCTTCAAAACAATATTATTTAGACCTTAAAAACCAAGCTATTAGCAGTTTAATACAGGAGAAAAAAGTATATTTTACTAGACACATTAATAACAACATAAAAAACCCGAAATTACTATGGAAAAATCTAAAATCAGACGTATTACCTAATCATAACGATGGATTGCTTCCGGGGCACTTCAACGATCCTGACGAAATCAACAAGGCGTTTCTGAACGTCCCAGGGGAAAGCCGTCTAACTATCTCACAACTGACATTTTTTGAGTTCCATAGGGTAGGTAGTTCTCAATTTACACTTAAGAATGTCAACCAAGGAGAAATACAGAAGATTCTAAAGAGCCTGTCGTCAAATGCAAGGGGGGTGGATGGAATCAGTTTGGATATGCTCACACTCATGTTGCCATCTTCTTTGGAAACTATCACATCTATAGTAAACCAATCAATAGACACCCATACTTTCCCTGAAGCATGGAAGTGTGCAATTGTCCGTCCTATACAAAAAATCAACAACCCTAGCACAGTCAAGGACCTTCGACCTGTGAGTATATTACCATGCTTGTCGAAAGTCCTGGAGAGGGTTGTACACACCCAGATGTCTGAGTATTTGGAAGAAAATAATATGCTTCCTGATTTCCAGTCAGGGTTTAGAAAAGGGCATGGAACAGCAACTGCCCTTTCTGATGTGATAGGTAATATCCTTGAAGCACGTGACCTGGGAGAGGGCTCATTAATGGTTCTTCTTGATTTCTCGCGGGCATTTGACGCAATTAACACCTCTCTATTACTTTCCAAGCTGGCATACTATGGTTTCGCAGTGGAGACAATAGAGTGGTTTGAAAGCTACTTAAATGGCAGGATACAATATGTTGAGATCCAGAGGGAGGACGGATGGGCCTTGTCATCCCCTCCACGACAGCTATCGCGTGGAGTGCCCCAAGGATCAATTTTGGGTCCCCTCTTATATATTCTATATAGTGCTGACATTACTAAGTCATTCAATTACTGTAAGTATCATATGTACGCAGATGACATTCAATTATACATATCGTGTAAACCAACTGATACTATTGAAGCAGTACGGAAAATTAATGAAGATCTACAAAGAGTTGTCACCTGGTCTGAACAAAACTCATTAGTATTAAACCCAACTAAATCAAAATTTATGGTACTAGGCAGTAGGAAGATGATCAGCACAATACTGTCAGGTAAACCAGAAGTCATAGTCATGGGAGAAATCATTGATAGAGTGGAAACAGCATCTAATCTGGGTTTACTGATTGATTCAGAGCTACGCTTTGAGAAGCATATCAGCAACTCCATGAGAAACTGTTTTTATAGATTAAAGATATTATATTCCATTAGAGACTACTTAAGTGTTCCGTTGCGCAAACAATTAGTGGATAGCCTAATTCTGTCCAAACTCAATTATTGTGACACTGTATATGGACCATGTCTACTATCAAGAACAGATAGGCTGATTCAACGTATACAAAATGCATGTATACGGTTTTGTGTGAATGTTCCAAAAAGATCCCATGTCACTCCATTTGCCAATGCACACAGCATTCTGAGAATGGCGGCAAGGAGGAAGCTTCATATGGCTGGTTTGCTCTTTGGTGTTATATCTACACAAAAGCCCCAATATTTATTTACAAAACTTATGTGGAGACAAAGTCAATATAAATATCACATACGTTACACAACAAATCCTCTTTCCATTCCCAAACACAGATCTATGGCCTTCAGGGGCAGCTTTAGGTATGCTGCTACTCACTGTTGGAATGATCTCCCACCACCAGTACGAGGCCTGAAATTAAAGCATACTTTTATGATACATTTAAAAAAACACTATATGCTTAAACAACAAAATTTATAATTGGTATTATAAATAAATATATATGTATTTAATGAAGTACCTATATATATATATTAACACAAAATTATTTTTTCTCTAATTATATCTTTAAATATATGTATAGAACTATCCTCTCACCTCAAGGGTCTTGGCTCTCTGGCTATGGGTTTATGAGTTCTCCAACAGTGAGATCAACTCCTCTTCTCTATCCCTTCTTTGCCTTGATCAGTATAAATATGTGGGGCAACTTGGGTGGTTAAGTATTATTTTTAAGTCCTTTGTCCTAAAATAGATAATATATGTAGAGGAAACCAAATCTAAAAGGACCTTTTCATCTTGTAGCCTTACAGAAAAAAACATGATTGGTCACACCTCAACACTATCCATTCACCTACTCATAGAACACACATTACACAAACTTTAACAATGCTGTATCAATAATTAGGATTACACTGAACAGAGTACTATTCATGTATGTAATAGGTAATAACCATGAAGTAATTATAATTGGTAATAACCGACGCCGACGCATCGTCGCTGGGCTGCTTCTCGGAATAGTGGGAATGCGCTTATGCAACATGGCGACTGGCTTACATAATACTTTTATTAATATTATTTTATTTTATTTTTTATTTTTTATTTTTATTCTCTTTTTGTCAATGTTATTTGGGGATTTACTGTTGGACAGGTTTCCGGTAATTTATCACTCTGTACGGTTTCTGGTAATTTATCGATAGCCAAACTATGTACGTATTACTTACCGCTTGAATTTGTTTGTTATTGTTGTTCTTCAATGGAATTCCATGACGTCACTCTAAGGTTTTTGCTGAAAATCAGCGCTTTTGGCATTAGGTTAACCTAACGTCAGAGCATTATGCTGAGCAAACGACCTTTGTTTTTGCGCACATGCGACGCACAAATCAAACATGATAAATAATGCATTCTTATTTTGTTTTCTTGGAACTTAATTCTAACACAGGCAAGTATACGTTAAATGCTGTTCGTATGACCCATCACACCACTAATTGATAACGAATACTTAATATTGTATCCAAAATAGCTTTTAAATGTGTATTTGCAAATTGTTTTCAGTTAATTTAATATTATTTTGTAATTTTTGTTTTGATGCCCGAATACCATAGATTATATAGACACTAATACTCACAGGAGTCGTAGAACACTTTATTGAAGGTAACAATAATCATAGATAATTATACATTTAGATTGCACCATAGTTTAGATATTAGTCATTTGAGTTCCTTTGAAAGCGGAATTTAATCTGTGTTGTAAATTGTACACCTATTTGTGTTTCGCCACTACCGTGCGTCGGATGGCGTGTAAAAATAAAAATCTTTTTCTTTCTT
Source organism: Xylocampa areola (assembly GCA_935421205.1). Taxonomy (NCBI): domain Eukaryota; kingdom Metazoa; phylum Arthropoda; class Insecta; order Lepidoptera; family Noctuidae; genus Xylocampa; species Xylocampa areola. The sequence continues at coordinate 20,547,473 of OW285208.1, forward strand.
TTCTTTCTTTCTTTCTTTCTAAATTAAGCCTGATATACACAGCGGTCGCAATATCGGCCGCTCAAAAAACTCCAACGATCGCCAAAATCAAGTTAAATGATCTCGCCGAACAAACGGCAAGATCTGTGCGGATTATCTGTGCCGCCTCCGACTTAATTAAACATGAAATTCAATTAATAGAGAACGCGGCGAGTTATCGCGTAAGGAATAAAGGGATCCCTTCCTCCTAATTAAAATGTATTGCCTTATTTAACTCATTTTCCACTTACAATGACATCGCGCGACCGACTCCAACTTTTTAATCTTGGTCGCGTCTTACTTTGCCATAAGTAGTTGTACTCCTCCATTGGGAATTCAACTTTGTTTTTTACGACATACAGTCTCTATTCCTCTGTATTGTTGAACTTGAAGAAAATTCCGTGTAGCCAGGTCTCGCAAAGACGGCAGCGCGGGTATCGTTCGGAGTCACAAAGAGGTATTTGCGGCGGACTTAAGGCTGAACATTAGTTTTTAAGGGTCTTATTTTGTTGTGCGCTATTAAACCGGCGCAGAGTCTTTGATAGAATTAGCCGGGCCAATAAAATTAATCGGTTCCCCCTTAGAAACAAAAGCGGGAGGAACGATGAATATTTTGCTTTAGTACATAAGCTTTGTGGAGTTTATTGAGTAAATAAAAAGATTGAAGTTGGAAAACCAATTACGATGAGACTTTGTTAGGATATTTGTAAAGAAAAATAAATGATAAAATTTTATCATTATTGCGTAGACAGTCGTGTGTTAAAAAATCCAAGTTTACAGGAGACACGATTCGTATAGTTGAAAGTTCAATTAAACATATATAACATACAGATAAATCTTTGAAAAGCATTAACGCATACAAGAAACAAAAGTTGTGTCGGTTCAGTTTCCTGTAAAGGGAGTGACGTCACCGAAAGACGTATTAAAATGTGGAAGAAGAATTCGCGGTAGTGAGCAGAGGTCGAGATGGCTTAGCGGTCAGAGCGCCTGGAGTATTTTTCCGGGAGGCGCAGGTACGAATCCTATCAATCTATATAATCCTATTTTTTGTTTCCACAAAAATGTATAACTTACCTTACCTTTAGTGATAACACCGCCATTTTTACCGTCCTTTGTTATGTTTATTTCTGTTTAAAAGTTTATTTTCAGTGTACAATAATGTATAATCTATCTATCTCATACATATTCAGCTAATCATCTCATTCAGTTTTATTTTTATTATTACTGTTCTTGCCATACCATTCTGCACTTCAATGAGTTATCGTATCAACTGTCAGAGACAGTCACATAGAACTAGCGACATTGTTTTTCTTTTACTCTCTTAACAATTCAAAAAAGCGATTTAAAATATTAAAACAACGCTCATAAAAGTACTGATGTATGCATGAAGGAACCCCGCAGCAGATAAATACAGAAGGTCAGAACCTATGAATGACAAACTTGAGGTAAAATAATATATATTGAAAAATTTACCTAGCTATGTGCTACGTTGCGGTCGGCTTCCGGTTTAACAGGATGCAGGTCAAATCAAATACATATTAGTATTTACATATAGCGACTGCCTATTCGACTTCCACCATCCAGTTACTAGGTAATGCTATATCTGTTGGTACGACTGATTGTCAAGCTTTTAGGCATCTAACTACCCGTAACGTGACGACTGTCGTAGATCTTTATTTGATAACCGGGACCGTTGGTTGATTTAACGTGCTCTCCGAGGGGCCTTGATATGAAATGATGGTCACCCATCCACAGAAAATCTCAATCGAATGATTTATGCGGCTGTTACTTAGCCAAAAGTCCATTCTAATAAAGATAATAAAGAAACTAAAAAATAATTACAAATGTAGACGATTTTGTCTACATATTTAGGGGAAGTGAACATTTTCTTTCCTTCTGCCGTTTTTTTTTTCTGCACATGATGTTCTCGTGTGTTTTGTGTGAAGTTGATTTTCTGTGCCGCTACGAGTACTTGTCTTGGCGGGACCACCTCCGGCTCCAGCGACACTTACGACCTGGTCTCCTGCTGAGAACTCCTAGTAGGCAGTCTGGAAGGCCTGTCCTATGACACTTTTCATTATTATTATCTTTATACTACTCGTATTACAATAGTACATTGAAAAGTGTCTGTGTAGGTATTCTTGAAAATATTGGTTGACATAATGTGTTTCAGTTTTGTGTATATATAAAAGGTAATAATTTATAAGGTAATTCGCATTTATAGGGTGAACGTGTAAGTAATAGTCAAAATCAGGATGGCAAACAGTCGGCACTATTTTAAAGTCAGGGTACGGAAGCATCTTTATGATAAGACATTGGCAGATTCATCTCGTCTTTGATTAGTTTTGATATTATATATTTATATATATATGATTATGTATATAATATTTATATTATACCTACATATATCTTAACATAGTAATAAATTATATTATATGTATGCATTAAAAATCTAGTAAATTACTTTTTTTTAACCGTTAGTGCATCTACCATGCTTCGTCTCTGCATCACCCCAAGGTTGTCTGGCAGAAAATGCCTATGGCATTAAGACCGCCTTTGTACCAATGTGCATAAAGTATAAATAAATAAATAAATAATAGGTTATGATTTATTCAAACCATTTTTTTTTATGTCTTTCGTTACTTAGCAAATTTCCTCTTTCTTGTACTATCGTTATTACAAATAATTTGCTTTTTCTTCTAATACTACTTATTTCTGTTTTAAGTGAATGTATTTAACCAACATCCCTTTACCTTTCAACCGGAACATAAAAAAAGGACTTCCTAATATAATTTAGTTTCCTTTTGACATTAAAATCGATAGATATATGGATACTTTTGTTCAATGTTTAAGGAAAAACAGTTAGTTTTCTATGATCATAATCGTTCAAGTATAAAACAATACATTTTACAATTCTAAAACTTAAAAGCTATGTTAGTGAATCGTCACAGCCTGTTTGTATGTCAACCCACGCTGTTGTGCCACTGCCAAGCCTACTTAACTGGGCTATTTAAATTCTGCACTGTGTCACACCAATATATTGAAACTCATTATTACACGACTTCCCAGCAAAGGAGTTATATTTTAGGGTTCATGTATGTATATTTGTAAATTTCCTTATTCCACCATAACTTCTAAACGCCTGAACTGATTTAGATGTTTAGGGTATCGTTAGAATCCTTACATTGTTATAGCTACATACATATACTAGACATATTAAAAAAAATGTAATAGAGGGGCTACGGTACACTAAAAAAAACCACACGTGGTAGGCATGCTTTTCATAATTTCATCTTGTATCTCTTATACTTTTTAATAAAATTTGAAATGAAACAAGAAGCTACTCCGAATATTATTATTTGATTGGCAAGAATTGCTACGTCATTAAACATATAACTATAAATATGTTCATATATAATTATATTTTTTTAATACATGTTGAGGCCATGTAATGCCTATATTAATTCTATTTTTCAAAGAAACATTGAAAAAATAATAGACAAGAACGGGGCTTGAACCCGCGACCTTTTAGTAATGCGCTGAGTTTAGTAATCATTTACAGATTTACTAAACTCAGCGTTACCACTTTGCAGTTTAGTAAATCAGAGTAAATTAGATAAATGAATGAGTAAATTAGAGTTTAGTAAATCTGTAAATGATTACTAGATAAATATCACCAGGCGTCTCCTTAAGACGTATACAAAGAGGATTGAAAATTCAATAGGTTTGAACACGACAAGGTAGCTCAGTTGGTAGAGTGATGACATGGAACGTCAAAGGTCGCGGGTTCAAGCCCCGTTCTTGTCTATTATTTTTTCAATGTTTCTTTGAAAAATAGAATTAATATAGGCATTACATGGCCTCAACATGTATTAAAAAAATATAATTATATATGATTTATAAAGGATTGGGATGTTGTTCGGCGATTTACAACTGCAAAGTGGTAACGCTGAGTTTAGTAAATCTGTAAATGATTACTAGATAAATATCACCAGGCGTCTCCTTAAGACGCCTGGTGATATTTATCTAGCTCAGTTGGTAGAGTGATGACACGGAACGTCAAAGGTCGCGGGTTCAAGCCCCGTTCTTGTCTATTATTTTTTCAATGTTTCTTTGAAAAATATAAATATGTTGTCCTATGCAAGATAATGTTATGGTTATTCAGAACTTAAGCCTAGAGCTGTAATGTTGAGGAGTGACACATCAACTTAGAGAACGTTTCAAACTCTTTATTACTTCTCCCCACTTTGAAGTAGGCCCTACTTTATTCTCTTATTAAATCAGGATTAAATAGAATAATTCATTTTGCAATATTGTGCTTGTAAACACTGAAATCTCTGCGTTCTACCTCACGCAGGGCAAGACTAATGCACTGCCTGTCCCTTCTCTAAATCTGCATGGAAACAAACAATACAAATAACAAGAAACATAATAAATAAACATAAGATCATAACGATGCGTCATCCGTACAGGCTAACGCAATAAAGGTCGCACTAATAGTCACTGTGAAAGAGAACTAAATAGCCCGTACCGACGTCCCTGGCTACTCTTGAAAGCTTACCCTTGGCCATATCTTCACCACCATAAGTTGAAACTCCATATCTCATATATTTCCCCCGATGGAGGTGGATTTGTTTGAAAAAGGAAGAGGTTGGGAGGTCAGGCTAAGATGGTGGATGGAACGACAATTATAAATAAGTAGGTTGGAGCAATAACGGGCGGCGACGTGCCTTATATCAAGCAAACTGCCTGCGATGCAACGCCACCTAAGAGACACTGAATATAGACTAAAGTATGGAGATGTGACAAGTCGTCGATAAGTGGGGTAGAATTGCATTAACACCTTCATTTAAGAATTATTATTATATTTAAAGTGTGGAATTCTTCCGTGGACGTTGCTGGACAGACAAATGTATACAGGGGTTCCATGATGACAGCTGCACTGGCCAAAGCTTGCAGGTTAAGATCCGTTGAAGGTGTCATCAAACTCTTGGCGTAGGTAGAATCTCCGAATGTGACCTAATTTCAAGAGTTGCACTTTTTGTTCAAAATTCGCAGTACCCAACCCAGAAAAAGAGACTGTACTTGCAAAATGTCGATATAAATCTGTTAATGTATCTTAAAATGTAGGTGTACAGCGATATTACTATTCCGAACTCTTTGCGTGTCAGAATAACTCACGCTAACCGAGGCGTTTAGTAATGTGTCTTTAAAGACTGGTACTAAATTAAATATAACTTAATTTGCACTCCTGAACACAGTGAGTCATGTTTATATTCGTCTTTATCTCGTTTTTAGTGGCTGTCAGTTTTCGAAATGGTACTTGGAGATAATGGCAGTGTCGTATCTGCACTAATAATACTTGTATGATCTATGCGCGGCGCGTTGGAGCTCATAGGCCATTCATAACCGGCGCTGCATCCTCCACACCAGACGTTTTTATTTGCCGAACCAACGACACTAACATAAAAACAACACTCAAATATCAAATAAACAGCGCTTTAAAGCGCAGTTTCGTACGGCTTAAGCCCGTATTAGGTAGTTAAATTTACATTTTACATTTGATATTTTCAGCCGTGAAAGTTATTTCTTGTTTGTGCTGCAGCAGATTTATTGTTCGGATCCGGCGGGCACTCCAGCGACATCTCTTTGTTGCGAATCGTTTACGTGTATTTATGGGGTAATTTAAACGATCCGAAATACAAAATACTTTAGTGCGATTTACTAAAATACAATGCAGTGATTATAAAAGGATTTATTGTTGAATGTTGTGTTCTACTTTGCGAGACTCGTACCTTTTGGTAATTTTATGTGTTTATTTATATGTTAGGATGAGATTTAAGGTGCAAAGAGAATAACGTGTGCTCTCAGTATTCACAGTCACGAAGAGCAATAATGTGGTGACTTTAAACATCGCATTTAAACATGACGGATTCATGACGTACTTATTTTAAGCTAAAGAATCACTTTTCCTTATCACAACTACACAGAATCATTAGCAGGAACAATCTACTCTTTCAAGCAAAGCATAACTTTCACATACAATCTACCCACAATTTAATTCCAACTGATAAAATCCTTCAATCAGATCCACACCAAATAGCAACAAAGTCTACGAAGTAAAACTTTCCAAAATAAACTCCTTGGAACATCTCTGTAGAATATAAAGCGGTTGTAAACACACGGCGTTTGCAATTCAATTCTTACCTGCCAGTGTGCTGTGGGACTCCGACGGTACACACATACAGGGTGGAACACAACAACACGCTGCTTTATACGGTGAAACAGAGTAATATGAAGTAGAAGATTTATAGCCTCTCCACATCTGTACTTTTAGGAGAAGCTTGTTTTACCTTGTTAAACAGTAGGTTATAGAGTACCTACATACGTACTTTTTACGTAGAATATTTTGAAATTGAACATGGGGCGCTGTTACCTATCAAAACGACCTAAAAAAATAAAATTCATGAGCAGTAAGTAATAATAAACTTTGCAGAGTTTGGTCTTTTTTTATTCATCATTTCACATCTTCTTTCATATTTGGAAATTCTCAGTAGCAGTGCGGAGTTAGGAAGTTTGAAGTGTGATACCCCCGTGTTGTGGAGAACACGTAACGCTGTCGGTCCTGCGCCTGATCTCTCTCCGGTCGTGTCCAATTGCCGCCCTATCGGACTATAAGAGTGAAGGAAGAGGGAATGCACCATGAGAGTGCAGGAAGAGCCATTAAACCTATGTTTCCGCATACACTTTGCACTATAATATCTCCTGCGTGCTTAGCCAATCTCCGTGGAAATAGGCCGCTGTGACCTCAAATTCAGATATGAATACGTCCTTCAAAATTATGTTCCCAAAATCGTGCCCTCAGCTAAATGGTAACAAATTATAAAAATACTTTTCCCTCTAGTATTTAAGTTATTAGATATACATGAACAATATACAAACATGCTAAGATGAGTCACAAAATATAATACATGTCTTGACTTGAGACGTATTTACCATACATTTATCATACAGTTTTTCATCTAATTTTTTAGAAACATAAAGTATACCTCATAAAACTTAGGTTCAAGGCATCGAAAAATAAGTCCTAAATATTCTGAATTTTAAAGGACTACATTACTGTGAGTGTGGAGCAAATGAGCCGATTTGTATTCAGTCTTTATATGTTAATATATTTTATTATAGGAATATTATTCATGGCAGACTGTACTTTTATTTTCTAGAGGTATTTTAATATATGATATGCACCTACGTTATTAAAATACTAGCTGAGGGGCCTGACTCCGTTCTCAACGATGTGTATTTTTTCTTTTATGAGAAATGTTGCCAGCTATGCCTTTGAGCAGTGATATGAAAACTTAAGACTATTAATTTAGGTACGTGTGTTATTTTGGCCTGGTTATAGTCATAGGAGTCATGGTCATAGTCATTTATTCATTAACAATCATTTGTTTCTGAATTTACTCAATATTAAAGTCATCTTATAATAGAACAGTAAGTATGAAGTTAACAATAATTAAAAATTATAAAATAAGTACAGTCATGATTAAAATTTCAGCATCAATCCAAAGAGTGTGATAGTAGGATAACATCAGAACCTGGCGCATGGATAATTTGGTATGATATAGCTAGATAGAAGGAGACCGTATCGGTGGCGGTTAGATACCACGAACAACAGCATTCCCAATGAGGGTTGAGGTCAGGCAGGTGGCCAGTCATAAAACATTACCAAAAATATGCTATATAAAAAAAAATGAATTGGAATAGTGGTACACGCTACGCTGACCTCAAACAAATTCGGATAAGAGGAATGATGATAATGTTATTTTGACGACCCGTCTGATGAAGCAGCATACTGAAAGCCACCTTTGTTGGGTGGCATTTAAGAGGTAGCCAAGTGTCCAATATCTCCGCACTTTAAAATTCAAAATTGTTTTTGAGACTTTAACCTTTCATCGATATCGTTGGACACTTTTGTAAATAACTATTTGCCAATAGTTTTACACACTTGTGTAAGCATGACGAAAACTCCACCCCGTCTCAGTTATTCTCACCAAACTGTACAAGACAAGAACCCTCTATTGTTTCAATACTTACAAACACCACATTCAGTCTCCGTCAACCGTGAAAAACTCTCGATAAACGACAATGACGTCATCAAGAAAACAATTACGACACAAGAGATTAAAAATGAAAAATGTTCGCGATTCTCGCGTCTTTGGTGGTGACAAACAAAACATCCTAATTGCTTTTTCTTTTATTGTTGGCTGAGTGTCGCGGCTTTGTCGTCGATATTGTTTCTTAAAAAAAAGTTACCCCTGTTGTGCTAATCTTTTGGCCAAGCAAAGGATTAGTGGTGAAAAATTCGAGCTCGTAAACAAATAAAAGACGCGATAAAATATTACATTTTTCTTTAGATGACAGTGAATAGCGTGAGGTGATGGAGATTTTAATTTTTGTTTTACATAAATGTAGCGTATCTACATTTAACTTTTGATTGAATTTGATATGTTGACTAAGAGAAGAACATTCTATGCTTAAATAATAAATTATTTGAATAATCAATCGGTTTTTCAGTGCACCAATTCTACTTAACATATTTAAAAAAAAAACATGGACTAAGAAAATTTTATTTAGTTCTGAGTACATCTTATGGAAGTGTTAATTACCGTATCTAGAGGTTTATGCTCAAAATCCGAGATGTAACGACCCACTACACTGAAACATCACCTACAATAACAAACGGACATAACTCCGAGCTCACCGTTTCTTAATATTCAATTTGCATGTATTGTATACAGCCCACCTCGGGTGAAACCCGTCTAATCTCAACGGTTATTGTCTAAGTTGTGTCGTTTCCCGAGGCATTGACGCATCACACATAAGGACAGAAGGACAACTGGATAAAACACTGATAAAAGTAATAACGACGATGACGTTGACAAAAAAAACTTTAATACGGCACCTCACGCAGTACCCGTAGACAGTGGTTCGGTCTTTCCTAGATTCACTGTAAAAACTTAGTGGCATATAAGTGTTATAATGACACCTTTCTGAGTGAATAAGATCAGTCATCGTAGTAGACCAGGATGATGAAACCGTATAAATCCTGCACTATTGATACCTAGCTGTCAAAGAAGTATCACTCTACAAAATAACGTAATTTATGAATTAGACCCTCTCCTTCTAAAACTATCATTTATCTTCAATTTATTTCTTAGCCGTTACACGCCAAAGTCGAAGTCAAAGTTAGAAGTGTTTTATTTCAAATAAGCAAATAAGAAACGTCAAATGACTTTAATTGCTCGATCCCAAAAAGTTGATCTACAAAATTTATGCAATTATACGTGCTTCTAGAATTAATTGAGGGTCTTCTGTCTTTCTTTGACTAGTGGCTTTACTACTTGCGATCGACTGGTTACTCCGGTGAGACTATCCAAGTTAAGTGATATTTATAGCGTGTGTAGGTGAGCTCGAATAACTTTTGAACTAGTTTTGGGTTACAAATAGATACATATAGACATGTAAATTGAGTAGGGATTGCGTAGACATGACATAAACAATTACAAAAGTTGTAGAGAGAAAAACCTTGAACATGTAGTTACATGACTAATATATATTTTTACTGATGGAGAAGGTAGAAGATTCCTATAGATAAATTAAATTAAAACCCTCATTTTTTATTATTATTGTAATCTACTACAATATGCTGTCACAAATTGCGTCAAAAAAATTAATTCTGAATTTCAGATTGCGACAGTTTTGGAAGTTTATTCCACCGCTACAGTCCCATCATATTTTTTATCAAAAATCATATCTTTTTAAGTTTAAGTAAATCGCATCTGCATTTATAGGTCCACACAATATCCCACATACGAACATACGAAAAATTATCTCAATCTATTTTCCACGGCCCTTCTACCCAATACCTCAGTCTACACGAAGACGTTAGCGGTGTCCGAGGAGTTCCACTTGGGCACAGCTCTGTGCTATCCGGCACACGCAGGATGCGTACCCTCCCCTCTCTGGGGGGGTTGGTACTTCCGTCCCCCCTAACATTAGAGTATCATTAAAACTATTTAACTGGGCCCGTTAAGTTTAGGTGGGTGACTTACGTCTATGTTTGTGTAAGAAGTATTTAACTTAATTGTTACTAATTTAAAATATAATACGGTGGTCGCCAATCAGTTGATGTCCAAAACAACTCGATTGGCTGTCCACAATGTGCTGGTACTACCTACGCTTATGTATGGAAGTGAATGTCGGGTGTGGCAAAAGAGTCATGAAAGTAGAATAAATGCTGTAGAAATGCGTTCCTTGCGAAGTATGTGTGGTGTAACTATGAATGATAGATTGAGGAATGGTGTGATACGACAACGTTGCGGTTTGAAAGAAGATGTAGTGTTTTTTTTTTTAAAGAGTATGCTTTGATGGTTTGGTCAAGTTTAAAGGATGAATGAATAATGATCAACAAAAGATATCTACAAAGAAGGTGTAAGTAGAAATGCCAGACGGGGACACTCTAGTAGTATATATACTTACCTTTTTAGTGACGTCCTTTAAAAAGGTCAGGTGCGTAGTGCTTGTATAACCAGATGTATGAACGTGGACGAAGCTAAAGTAGTAAGTAAAGATCATAGCAGGTGGCGTTCTGTTTCTGCGTACCCCCATGGCATACCAAAAAGGCGTGACTTTATGTATGTGTTCATTACGTATTTATGCTAAAACTCATGAGCTTTTTTATTAACCAACTATATTAATAGCGTTTGCGTCCTTATGTGAATGTGTGTTTATGAAAACTGTGAGGATTTAAAAGCGGTTAGATTCACAGTCTTAATCTAATCAATGTTATTTGTATAACTTTTGTTTACTTAAGTCTAATATCTTAAATCTGACAGTGTTTGTTATCGAACTCCTCCGAAACGACTTGACCGGTATTTATGTTTTTTTTTTGGATATTTGGTAGGTAATATACTTTAAGATTTTAAATCGAAAAGCTTTTTACAATTTTTTTCCCGGATATTATTTTTCCTTTTGATGATTTTTGGCACATCCAGCGATCCTTTTGAATTTTATATCCATTTAGCAGAAAACGTTGCTTAAGTTAAAACTTCAGTTTCATATTATTAATTGACTGCCATGATAGGCTTCCCCTTGTATCCTCCTACTAACAATGTTCCTCCTACAATAAATACTCGTACAATAAATACTCGTACAATAAATACTCGTACAATAAAAACCAACTTCCTCCCCGAGTACATCATAATGACTGGTAGTTTTCACCCCTTGCGCGGTTCTAACAAATTTATTTATTACCCCCCAGTTGAACACAATTGAAATTGTTATGCACGAAAAAATAAATAATTTTGACAGAGAAATATTGTTTTAAACAAAAATAAATATTACCTAATATTAGTTAAATATAGAAAGAAAAAAAATTGATTTACAAAAAAAAAACTTTGAAAGTTAATCGAGTGAAACTGGTAGATTTTTATTAAATCTCGATAAACGTTAGTAGCAATCTACGCGACTTCCTGCGACTCCAACAAGATGCAAAATATTCCAATAATGTAAAGTGATCAATAACCTTGAACCTAGACCATCTTCGGCTTAAAGTACGTATTTATTCTACACTAGCCGTGCCCCGCGGTTTCACCCGCGTATAATGATTTTATAATTAGCCTAAGTTACCTGCCAGTACAATCTTATGAGAATCGATCCAGCCGTTTCGAAGATTATGTGGAACAAACAGACAGACAGAAAGACAAATAATTTATAACTGACTTTTAGTTTTTTTTATGGATTATAGGGCAACCTAGCAGCGGGTTGCCTGATGGTAAGCGATTACCGCCACCCATGGACACCCGCAACCCCAAACGAGTCACAAGTGCGTTGCCGGCCTTATAAAGGGTTTGGGCCTCCGGTACCCTCACTCACTCAGCGAAACATAACATGGAGCCAGCTCATTCGTACCGAAGCATGGCTCTCACAGGGTAACAAAGTCATAAGTATCGTGCAAATAACTGTATGAGATTAACATTACAAACAAGCACTTAAATTCTATTTATTTGTACTTATTAATGATTTAGGTTCTACACACAGTGTTCAACCGTAACTAACTATCACTCTAAGTCTCGTCACTCTAAGCTCCTTTAAAACAAAAGCCGTGTACTTCAAATCTTCCCTCTTCAGGCTACGTAAAGTTACATGTAGAGTCGCCCTGGGCAGTGCCGTCCTCTACGAGAGCCGAACTTAACCGAAGCCTACGGAGAGTCGCAATAAACTTGCGCTAACTGCCAACTAAGTGCGTTATTTAAGGCTCTATGTGCATACTACGATTCTCATCGAATATCTATGTATAGGTATAACATAACATAGCATCACGCCTGTATTCCCCGAAGAGGTAGGTAGAAGAAGCGTACATAATTCAATTGCGTTAATGCTTTTTCAAAGACATATCTTGAATTATTAAGGTAATTGCATTCTTTACGACATTGTATTAACTGCAAAGTTAGTCGTGTCGGTTCGGTCACTTGTAAGTACTGAATTGATTGCAATGACGTCGCCATAAGACGTGTTAAAATATGGAAGAAGAATTCGCGGTGGTGAGCAGAGGCCGAGATGGCTTAGTTGGTCAGAGCGCCTGGAGTATCTATCCGGGAGGCGCAGGTTCGAATCCTGTTCGCGACCGTATTCTTTTTCCATTTAATATTGTAACTGAAGCGTACATAGTTGTACACTCATATTTCACCAATGCTGTTAAAGCCTATTGCCATTCAATTCCAAACTCCGGGCTGCTATCGAGAATTTTTTTAATAGAAAAACCCATTAATTCTTTGCCCGACCTGGGAATAGGGCTCAGCAGTCGCACTTGGGACCACAGTCTAACGAGGCTAATTATTTTGGTATAGATCTTATCAAACTCTTTTGCATATCACTATGATATCCTATCTGAATACCTCTGAGAAGAAAAATTTAAGAAGTGACGCAGTCATTTTAGTTCACTTGAAAAAATGTCTGGGGCGCTTGTTTTTTACATATTTTTAAGCTTTTGTCTTGGGCTGTCTACACATCTACCATTTTGCCAAACATGTGGCCTTTACCGGCTGATTTAATGAGCACTGACTTACGTCAGTGCTCATTACATCAACCAAGATTTGATCAATTTATATTTTAATTTCAATACACACACTTATCCACCTCTTTCACACAGTTGTCCACAGATCCGTATGGCATACAAAGCAAGTAATACTAACCTGTTTACGTCGTTATCTGCCGTCCGGACGTCCGGCGCGTCCGGCGCGTCCGGCCGATACGACTGACACAGTTCACTCGTTATGTGCGGTTAATGATTGCTATTGTTTTGTATATGCATAGTGTCGGCTTCCTAGGTGTTTAACATTAATTGCGCGGTAGAATATAATGTAGTATCTTCATTGAACATGTTGGGAAAATTTTGTCGCTTAAGAATGTTGTTTTAAGTATATGGCCACGTCTATTTTATTTATTTGAACATGTATTTATTATTGTGTCTATGAAATAATTCTTTCCGTGACTGCATAAGTCAAAGTACTCCATATTAATAAATTAATTACTACTTATTTAGTCTGGTTAAAGAAAATCTAATATATAAAATTCTCGTGTCACAGTTTTCGTTGCCATACTCCTCCGAAACGGCTTGACCGATTTTGATGAAATTTTTTGTGCTTATCCGGTATCTATGAGAATCGGCCAACATCTATTTTTCATCCCCCTAAATGTTAGGGGTAGTCCACCCCTAAATTTTATTTTTTATTTTATAGTCAAAATTTTTAATTTCTATTTTTTTATGATACAACATACAAAAATACATACAATCCTCAATTTTCACCCTTCTACGATCAACCCTTATTTTAGGAAATTATTTATATGGCAAAACAACGTTTGCCGGGTCAGCTAGTTATTTATATGTATGTCTGCTTATGCAGTTACCTTACAATACCTTGTCCACACAACTTTCTGATTCTCTGGGCGCATTTTAGGAAACAAGAAACAATTACAAGGATCAGAATTTCCCACATAAACAAAAAAACCCAACTTACTGGTGGAGTAGTAAATATTTTTCTAAGAAAATCAAGTGAGTTGTAGGGCCAATAATCTGCTTGAGCCGACTGGAGCGGACGGCGCGCATTCCGCTGCTTCCAACTATGCTGAATATTTTTAATCAATACAAATTAGGTTGAGGCACGAGCCCTGGGGCGCCCGGACGGATATACGCGAGCCGCACTGTGCACTACTATTTTTGGTTAGTGGACAAAATGTTCAAGACAGTATTTGTGCGTGTGTTTGTTCTTAATTTTTTTTTTTTATAATTTGTACTATTAATTTACTTCCTGTTTGGAATTAGAATAACGATCAGTTTCTAAAGTTGCAAATTTTTGTGGGATGTAAAATACGGTGTAACAGGATTTGAACCTGCCGAATTATCCCGGATAAATATTTCAGGTGCTCTGACCACTCAGCCATCACGACCTCTGCTCACTACTTCGAATTGTTTGTTGTCTTTTGGTGACATCACCGCTATATATTCAGTCTCTGTACAGTTGGCTAATTAATACAATGTCGTACAGATGCGATTATCTTAACAAATACAGATAAATCTTTCAACCACATTATCGCATGCTCTAATTTCTTTCCACAAAAATTTTAAACTTTACAGTTCGCTATACATGCGTTTGAACAATTTTACTAAACGAGTTTCTAGTTTAAAAAAATATCAAGAATACAAGTTGACTACTAAATGCGTCAGCTTGTGCTGCCAATGCATGCATCCAGTTTGTAATCTATGTTGGACTTGTTACAGTATTCGTATTGTTTGTTATCCGTGACCCAAAACAAATATTGACTAATTATAAAAAATTGGAGGTGAATTTTTGGACGTCTCTAGTTTTATATTAATAAAAATGATAATCCGAAGAGATGAAATCGGATTTATTAACAAATATTTTATTGCTAACTTTGTCCACAATATTGAAACTCTCAGCGCACAGTGTGTTAGTCAATGTGCATACGATACCGGAGCATCTCGGGATAAAGTTACTTAACAAGCCGAAGATATTGATTTATCGAGAGCTGAGCCCCTCAGGTATAACTTGGCTTATTTAGATAACGATGAGCATCCTACCCGTACATGTAGGTATAGATATAGCAATGTAACAATATTTATTGTTTGTGTATAGCAATATGCGAGTATCATAACACGGCGATTGTTGTTCGTAATGTGTTTGAATTATTACCGTAAGTGTCTTGTATTGTCATCAACATAGTAAACATATAATAGCATCACCCCTGTATTCCACGAGGGGGTAGACAGAGGTATTTACACAGTTCTACTATAACTACTGAAACGGATTTGGAAGAAATTGGCACATGGATAGTGTAAAAACTGGATTAACACAAAAGACTTTTTATCCCGGACGGACTCAATTCTGAAGTCGTAGAAGAAGAGAGAAGAGAAGACAGTACATTAATATTTTGGGGAAATAGCGTAATATCTAGTAAGGAGAGTAAAATAAATGATTTTTGATTGGTAGATAGTCAGTATTAATCAGTCTAGGACACTTCATAATCAGTAAAGAATTTCCAAGCATATTTTATCAAATTCCTCGCGGTATTTCCCACTTTGGCAAGTCCCCTCTAGTTTCTACTTCAGCAAGGTACTCTCAATACGACATGTAGCCACATAATATGGCAATGGCACCAAATGGCGGCCTGTGGCGAGCCAGTTAAATGGGTATCTTGTGTTAGGCCAGTTACTGGTAAATAAAAAAGTGCCAACTTGGCCCGGACCGGCGTTTTAACTCCGTGCTAAGTTTGATGCGGTGAGACAGTCGGGGACCTATACCTACGTAGGTTTCAGTGGTACTATACTATACTAAATAAAATGGGAAGTATGTACAGTCAACTTGGATGTTTGTCATCCAAGTCAAGTATTAGAGTAAAGCTAAGACAGGTGCCATAGTTTTGTCATCCATATTTCCACATTTCTAGAACACGTTTATTTAAAAATTGTACTCAAAGATAAAGTTATATTTTTTTATTAGAAAAAAAAAACTGAAATTTCGCTAAGCATTTCAACGATTTATCTGTTGACATAAAGCTACTTACACATCGTTTTTTTTTAAATTGTAAATTAGTGTACTTTTGTTTGAATCACATTCTTAACAATTGTTCACCTGTTATTACTTTAGTAGGCACAGACCGTCTGAAATCCTTATTTCAGTGATTTAATTCTTATATGCTGAATAGGCTATTGAATATAATATTGGAGTGAGACCTTATTTTTTAGATTTAGTCCAGAAATTACTAATTCGCCAAATGATATATAGATATATGATATATATATAGTCTATAATTGACCAATTCTTGGAATGTACAATTCTATATATCACCTGTATAGGATTTTTTATTATAACTTTAACTGTTACATAGATAAACTCCGTCACGAAGTTCCACAAAATAAAAGTTTTTCATCTGTAACAAAGAAAACAACATATGTAAAACAAGTAATATTAACAATTTTGATATTTAGATCACACAGTAGGACTTCACATTTAGTAGTACACGTAAATCCTCCTTCACAATCCAATATGATTTCCAACTACAGAACAGTGTCGTGACACAAGTCGTTCTGTGTTATGAATAATGCGACGGCGATACATTTTTATTTGCGCCGTCGTGAGGTAAACACGGTGTTTTGTTGTGTCCCCTCGACGATTATTATTTATGTAACGACTGTTGTTCTGTTGTGATTGTGGATTTAGATTTAAAAGAAGAGGCTTGACAACAAAAATGTGTAGGATTAAATAAATAACTATATAAAGGATATGATCCTAAAGAAAGTGGGTTTTACTTTAACATTTTCTTAAAAATCTACTTTTTTCTCGTATGATACTCTAAGTGTGTGTGTTGAAGATGTAAGAATTCTTGAAACGACGTCTGTGATATCTTTATATTAAAACCAGAATGCGTAGGACATTCGATTAAGAGAATTGGAGTTTCAATAAGTTCGCTTTTTAATTTTTATAAAATAAAAATAATATAAAAATTATAGTAGTGATTGCAGTATATATTTCAAAGAGTAATTTTTTTACCCCTTTTCTCAGGAAAGATATATTATTCTAACGTATTCTTGCCTTCAAATCGCTCAAATCATTTCTCAATTATTATCTACTTTCTTCCCGAGAATTAACTTGACCAAATGCGCACTACGCTCACTCATGTTTCTTTACGATTCCTAACTAGCCCTTCTAGAAACCTGTACTTCTTTGTATTCAGGTAACTCGCCACTTATGCTAAGTGACTTCTAGATGTTGCTACATACCACTTAAGGGGACTGTGCACCATGAAATAGCTGAAAACTATCCTCGGCGACGGCTTACGGCACTTTTGTTTTCATACACTTGTTTTTAGTTTCGATACAAATGTCTACTTGTTTGTTTTTGTTGGTTGTTTTTCTAATGTTGTAGTGTATTTGTATATTCTCCTATGTGTTTAATGGCGTTGAAAGTTTTAAGCAAAATAAGATGGTCCGTATGATACCTCTAAGTATTCAGAAATATAGATGCTACAGTATGCCTACAAGATTTAAACTGAGCTGTTATTAGAAATAAGGTCAATTTTATTCTTTAGTTAAAGTCGGGAGAATACATTTGCATTTGTAAGGTGCCTAACGACATCCCAATCCTAAATAATCATATACAATTAACGGGATTCGAACCTTCGACCAGATTTACAGATTACTAACACTGATAACGCTGAGTTTAGTAATCTGTACAAGATTGCAAATTTACGTATATCGCCAGACATCTCCTTGTGACGAAAAGAAACGAATATAATAGGCATTACATGGCCATAATAACATGTATAAAAATCATTATATATTAATCTGTTGCATATTGTTTTTGTACTATTTTTATTGTTAAACACTGTAGGTCTTCCAAAAAAAAATTAAAAAATAAATAAATTATATATGAAATGATAGCTGACCCGGCGAACTTCGTACCGCCTGAAAGTCGATTCTAATAAAAATAAAAAACTTTTTTCTTTTTTTTTCTTCCAATTTTTTAAATTTTTCTCTCTGTAACGACCATCCTCGTACTTCAAGGAATATTCAAAAAAAATGAAGTCGGTTCAGCTGCTCTCGAGATTTGCGCTTATGAACACATTCAGCGATTAATTTTTATATTAGGTATGGATTATCGAATTAATCAAATATAAACACGACTCATTCGGATTTCAGAGCACTCAAATCTTAGCAATATACACGTGGAAGCCATTAATATCCCTAGCTTCTATAATTAATAATTCACATTATAAATTGAAACCCACCACTAAAATTAATAGTGTTATGTCCGGCACCCATGTCTAAGTGTTTGCACGGCGGCGTGGCCACCCTACCGCACGTGTTGTCCACGAACAAGGGACTAGCCGGGACAACACTAACAACATTCCGGATTAATCTTAGGCCGGATTTTAGACCAAGACAAATATGGCCGGCCTTTAACTAAATGCTTGGAAATTATTAAATTAAGGAGATATATGCGTTAAGGTTTAAACTTAAGGGACGCGAATTAGTGTTGCTGTGTGAGTGTAGAACAGTGGGATGATGGATACACGTGTATGATGTTTACTGCTTTACATTTATTAGAATTCAGTTAAAAAAAAATACTATAAGTTATGACGTTATGAGAGAGTTTTTACTGGGAGTTTGTTGTGTCGTTTCTTCTTCCTATCTATAAAATTGGGCGTTGATATATAGTTATTTTGGTAAAAGTCTTAATGATAGACGTTTAAAAAAGAAATGAAATAATATGAAAAATAATAAATAAATAAATAAGCGCGCCGGCCGTGTGTGAACTAAAAACTGAAAAAACGAGATAGGCTGGTGAAAAATTTTCATCGTAGTCGGGGGCTATAAGAAAATGTTTCACAGTAGGTACTGTCCCCCGTCTGCAATGAAAATTATTCGACTACCTTGCTTTTCACTTTTTAGTTCACACACGGCTAGCGTGCTTTTTTAATTCATTATAATTTATTATTTTATACTTTTTTGTGTACCACAGATGTCGTATGTTTTTGAAATCTTATTAACCTATGTTATCCGGGAACATGCAAGGATTCTAGAAATACCCCATTCATCTAAATCGGTTCAGGCATTTAGAAGTTATGGTGGAATAAATAAAGAAACCCACAAACATTATACTTACATAAATAAATTAACCCTAAAAACATAACGCATAACAGCTCAAATTTTGCTTAATTTGATTGAAATAAAAACTTTATACAACCAAATCTTCTGGCACATCACATCATTCATTAATGTTATAGAAGCAGACCTCAACAAAGTCTAGTTGAATCAGCAATCATGAAATAAGACTTGGTAGGTAAGCTTCTGTTAGCAGATGCATATTAATGTGTGTTGCAACTTCTAAGAACTTCAAACAACCTGAAATAGCAAAACACAAAACAGTCCAAGACAAAGGACAAATAACCAAACCTAAGCACACATAGGTACAATATTCAGAGAACAATAAATACAGAACAATCCAACGTTTTTAAACAAACATCAGAGCCTTAAGACGTTTTGGACAATTTACATGTTGTAATTTTAATTAGGATTCCGTGGACCACAGGGCAAGATGGCGGGTCCGAGGAGGTTGAGACAATGGCGCCCTCGGCCCTTAGAATAGTTGTACCTAATGTTAATTTAATCTAAGACGGCAGCTCGGCGAAAAGTTGTGACTCTGCCTTCTTGTGTTGTTGTTGATTGTGTTCGGATTGAGGGACTTGTTTAGAAAGGTAATCTTAATGTTCAATATAAAGAGGTGCATTTAAGTTTGAAGTATATTACCAAGTCGAAGGTAAAAAATGTTTTTCATACAATTTATACTAAGGCACTTATGAAAGGTCAGAAAGTAGGTGCACTGATTAACCATCTATGTTGCGCCGACAAACCTTCGCTATACCTATATAGCAACAAAGCATAGCATCACGCCTGTATTTCCTGAAGGAGTAGGCAGATGCGTGCCTACTCCTTCCTTCCATTTTTGAATAAGTGGTGAGACTATTACTATCTACCGGGAACAGTTTCAAACTTCGAGCTGCTATTGAGAATTACCTAATAGAAAAACCCAATAATTATTTGCCCGACCCGGGAATGGAACTAAGGAGCTCATGCTCAGCAGTCGCTCTTGAAACCACTAGACCAACGAGACAGTAAGCGACGCCTAGAGCAAACGTTTAATTCATAGAAACCTGTCGTAAGGTACATATATTACCTGCTAATCTGTGTAGAAACCTAATTTGCTCATAAAAATTACGAGAAAAAAAAATGAATACGTCGTTCTGTAACATCTAGGATATTTTATATAAAACAGAAACAAAGTACAATGTCTTAAATGTTTAGTTCATTGAATAGCATCCTATAAAAAGATACATTTACTTGATACAGATAAAAATAAATCTACTACGCATACATAGACACTCATACCATTCTTTGACACTCTTTAACAGCAGCTCACCCTATCAAAACGCTTCAAAATGCAATGCAATCAAAAACTACCAAAGTCACTCCACAAAATTCACCTTCAATACAAAGTCGCCCATTACGAACATGTAAACTACCCACGTGTTAAGTCGCCGCTGTATAATTACGTCGAATAATTCACGGGGACCACTTAACCGGACCTGTGACCCCCGACCCAACCTGTCGCCACCTTCTGCCAACTGGACTGGAAGGCCAAGGAATTGTCCAGCTTTAATGTGTAGACCATTGAAATTGAAAATAGTTGCGAAACTTATGTGAGCAGGTAGTTTGGCTTTAGGAAATTATATATTGTCTATATGTATTATTTTTACGACTATAAGAGTAGAGGAAGACCGAGGAAGCGATGGATGGATTATGTTAAAGATGATATGACTAGAAAAGGAGTGACTGACGATATGACAGCTAATAAAGATGTATGGAATAAGAAAACATGCTGCGCCGACCCCAAATAAATTGGGATTAGGGCAGGGGGATGATGATGATGTGTATGATTTTTATTGTCAATAAAAAAATGTTATAATTTTTTAATACGGGCAGGATTCGAACCTCCACCTCTCGAGTAAGTACTCCTGGCACTCTGACCACTAAGCCATCTCGATCTCTGCTCACAACTCAGAATTCTTCTTCCACATTTTAATACGTTTAGTGATGTCATTGCTATCTATTCTGTCCCTATAAAATCCTGCTTAGCAACGCATGCGTTGATTAGTTTGAAAGATTTATAAAAAATACGCCAGCCATATCTAAAAATGAAAAGTAATTTGTTTTATTGTTGAATAGGAACGTTAGCTTTAGATATGTTAAATTTATTATTACTTATAGAATGGAAGGTAACTGTTGTGATGAGGAATAAATAAATAAAAAATAAAAATAAAATAAAATAAAGGTACCGAAGAATTTGCATCGTAGTCCTTTAAGAAAATGTTCTAGAGAACTGTCCCCCAACAGGCAGGATTTAAATTTGGTTCCTTTGGATGACTTCATAGTGAGGGCGCAGGTTCAAATCCCGTTCACGATGGATTTTCGTTTCCACAAAAATGTATAACCTAAAACTCCAAATTACTTTGCCTGACCCGAGAATCAAACGCAGTTTAGTTACTTAAATAACTGTCCGTTATGACATGAAGCGATGAGGTAAACATATAAATACCTACCTACATATTTATACCAAAGATATAGCTAAAAACATCAGGACAGTCGGGTAAAAAGGACCAAGGATGGAAAAAAACTCCACACAGCAGCTCCGTTAGCAACACTAACACCAGTGAGCTAGTATTCTTTATAATATAATATCTGCCTAGCCTTTTCCCAATTACATTGGGGTCGGCTTCCAGTCAAACCGGATGCAGCTTAATACCAGTATTTTACATGGAGCGACTGCCTATCTGACCTCCACAACCCAGTTACTGGGTAACACGATATCTCGTAGTATGACTGGTTGTCAGACTTTCAGGCCTCTGACTACCCGTAACGGGTGTCATAGATCTTAATTTGACAACCGGGACCGACGGCTTATAGTGCTGTCCGAGGCACGGAGGGGTCACCCATTCACAGACCGACCGCGGCAAGCGCAGCTTAACCTCGATCGATCGATCTGTGCGGCTATTGCTTAGCCACGAGCCCCTCAGTATTCTTTTTAAATATCTTATAAAATAAATGTAAATAAATTTTTCAACTATTAATAAAATACTTTTGAGTACACATCTATTTCTCCTGTCATCAACTGCTATCAGAATATTCTAAGAAAATCTTTAGTGAAAATTGATGATGTCTCGTGAAGGATTGCTAGAATATTGTAGTGCTATATAAAACAAGCAAATTTGAAGTTGAGAGGACACACGAAATATGTTTATAAAGAGAAACGCGCTGATTTATTGCGATCGGTTGAACACGGGGTGGGTACGGTGCGAGGTGTAAGAAACCGCGAGAGGAAAATTTCTAAACATGAATGAATGATTATAATTTTTTACAGATAAATAAAATTGAAGTGTTTGTCTGTAATTGCAAAATAATAGTTTTCTAATAAGCTAAAAAACTGCTTTTTTTTTTTTATCTGTTTGTTCTGGATAGTCTTCAAAACGGCTGGACTGATTCTGATAACAAAACTATACGCGGGGCACCGCTAGTAATAAATTAAATATCATCTCTTAAAGTTTTTTTTTTAGTTATTTCCATGCCTTGTCTTTTAACCCGGCTGTCCATCTCTTTGGTATAAATATATATGTTTATATATTTACCTCATCGCTTCATCTCATAACCTAGACAGTGTTATGAAAGTCACAAAACTGCAAGATTTATCTCCGCGTGTGGCTTCGAACTTATTAGGCGCGAAAAGTCCTGGGATCATACGGTACGCTATTGTTTTCACGATAATAATATTTTTTCTAAGTTCTATCTACCCACAACTACATTATCGTGTAACATTGACGATAAATACCTACATAAATTATAGTAAACATGACCTATTTCATTATTATTGGAGTAGTAAAACACTTATATATCGACTCCACATCACAGTTACAACAAACAAAGACCCGACAAATATGAGAGCGACTGTACGATATATCGACCATAAGTGGTGCGACAGCACGTCAGTTCGACGTACGTTTTTTTTTATATATATTTTTTTTATGGAATATGGGGCAACGAGCAGGCGGCTCGCCTGATGGTAAGCGATTACCGCCGCCCATGGACACCCGCAACCCCAGAGGAGTCGCGAGTGCGTTGCCTGCCTTTTAAAGGGTTTGGGCCTCCGGTACCCTCACTCACTCGGCGAAACACAACGCAAGCGTTGTTTCATGCCGGTTTTCTGTGAGGCCGTGGTATCAATCCGGTCGAGCCGGCCCATTCGTGCCGAAGCGTGGCTCTCCCACGGTGAAAAAACGTTGGTACGACTGATTGTTTTCTCGACTAATGATAGGACGACGGAACTTTTGGTCGATAAAGCGCACATTAACAAAGATTACAGCGATAGTGTAGTTATAAAAATTTTACATGGGAAATAAGTTTATTATGCTATTGCTGCAATGTTTTTAATCATATTATGTCATTATAGAAAATCAAACACTTTATATTCATCGCTATTTCTTACTATTATTAAAAATATAAATAACCATTGATTGTGCCAATTGGCTGGAATATTTTGAAGTAAGAAAAATACATATATTTTAAATAACATTTTAGTCACTCCATGTAAGATGCTGGTATTAAGCTACATGTGGTTGGACTAGAAGCCTCTTACGTAGATAGCTCGGAAAAATTATCGGCAACCTATAGTTTGGTAAATAATTATATGAACTTTCGTAGTCTTATGTTCAATTCTGGTTAATTCATATGCAATGTAATAACACTCTTTGAACATTCGAACAGTAAACAATTATAAAACTCAAGATAAATCTCTGAAAAGCATTAACACATGCTTAGCGAACTCTAAAGTTACAATATTAAATGGAAAAAGAATACGGTCGCCTGTATAGGTACTTCTGTCACCTGTATAGGTACTGAATTGATTGCAATGACGTCGCCATAAGACGTGTTAAAATATGGAAGAAGAATTCGCGGTGGTGCGCAGAGGTCGAGATAGCTTAGTGGTCAGAGCGCCTGGAGTATTTATCCGGGAGGCGCAGGTTCGAATCCTGTTCGCGACCGTATTCTTTTTCTATTTAATATTGTAAATTATAAAACTTTCGCAGTCTTATGTTCAATTCTGGTTAACATATGCAATAACGTATGCAATGTAATAACTCTCTTTGAACAGTAAAAAATTATAAAACTTTCGTAGTCTTATGTTCAATTCTGGTTAATTCATATGCAATGTAATAACACTCTTTGAACATTCGAGCAGTACAAATTTATTTAACACCAATCATAACCTTACACTTACCGCTACATAAAAATATGATCAATCTTCAGCCCCACCACACATGTACAACTTATTCCTTGGAGAGATTAATCTGGTGAAAACTGTGGGGTTACCGCGCCATAAGTCATGGTTGCGGCCGCACACCTTGCCGCATATTTATGGTGGTGGCTGGCGACGACATGGCTGTACCCATACTTGTTACTTTTCCAGGGGGTAGGCAAGGATTGTAAAATATGTATGAGTTCTGTTGAAGTGTTTAGCAGGGATGAATGATTCTAACACAGTTTTAGAGCAGATGCGATCAACTTCACAAAATTTAAGGTAACTGAACACACTATGGGTCTACGACTACTAAAACAAATTTTGTATATGTTATGAGAAAAATAATTACTTAAACCCTTTAATGATAAAACCACATTTAACCGGGTTAATCGCGTGTATTATTGAGTACTGTTTTTCTTGACGTTTCGAACACTTTGCAGCGTTTTATCCGGATTACACACGATTAATCCGGTCAAAAGTTGTTCTATTTTAAAGTGTAGTGATCGCAAAAATCTAATATAAATCCACAAAGTTATATTTTTTTTGGATATTTACTCCAGGCGAGATGGCTTAGAGGCGCCTAGAGTATTTATACGGGAGGCACAGGTTTGAATCCTGCTCACGACCGTATTATTTTTCTACAAAATTTATAACTTTGGAGTTCGCTAAGCATGCGTTAATGCTTTTCAAAAATTTATATGTATAAATCTACAACTTTTCTGCAAGGTGAAACCGTTTCGTCCATTCAATACTTTACGAGTATATCCCCTTTGAATTACACTTAACTTAATGTATTCTTTAATAACTATAATAAAAGCATTAAGCGCCTCGCCCCACGTAATATTTTTTAACAGCGCACTTTTACGAAGAGACGACGGCTATGCAAATGTCCCACCGTTCCTTACACCACTATTAAATATTATTTGTTGCTAAAATTAAAACATTAAAACAGAAATAAAAAGGTTTTTCTCCCAACAGACAATTGTGATGCAAAATACGTGGTGCTTACAGAGCAGGCCAAAAAAACGGGCGCGCGAAAAATGACCGCTTTCTTACGTCTTCACTAGTAATAAAAATGTAATGGAAGCTTTGTATCTTTTGTAGTTATTAAAAATTCCGACTTCCTTTTAAAAAGGAATGTTTGAGTAAGATTCTTCATGTTACTGTTTGAGGCGCCAATTGTTTCACTTCTGATAGCTAAGTATGTTTGTTCTTGTAGTCTTTGTGAACACTTTAGCGATGTCAAAGTTTGCCGATAACTATATAAAGTTTCCTGACGTTTATGGCCACAAATTAGCTACAATTCTACAAAAAGGTTTATTCAAAATAATGATCCTATTTTAGCGAAACTTCATCACCTGCGAGTTATTTTTTATTTCTAAGAAAAACACCATATTTGCATTTTTAAGAGCGTTTGCAATTCAAAAATATGAAAATGACTCCAAAACAATAAACGGCAAGCATCGCCGCGGCACGTAATCCAAGTTTTATAAAACACTTTTTTATTTGGAGTTAAGTGTTGTGCGGCTATAAAGGGCACAGCAAATGACGCAATATCGAGCCAGGGGCGCGGTGACGACGTTATTATTTATGTTAATTCCGAACGCTAAATGACGTCTTACGTGTTCGCGCCACCTTTTACTCACCCCGAGTAGGGCTGCCGTGCCGGTTGCACAGCAATAAAACTGGATTT
Organism: Xylocampa areola; assembly: GCA_935421205.1. Taxonomy (NCBI): domain Eukaryota; kingdom Metazoa; phylum Arthropoda; class Insecta; order Lepidoptera; family Noctuidae; genus Xylocampa; species Xylocampa areola. The sequence continues at coordinate 20,573,675 of OW285208.1, forward strand.
ATTGATGCTGGGTACAATTTTTGGGCGCAAGTGTAAGTTTGAGAATTATATGTCACTCGTGTTTTTTACCCCTGCGTAAGGGATTGGTTAAGAAAGTGATATCAATATGCGTAGCTGTGAGGTTACCATGGTTGCTATGTAGGGTACCATCAGATATTGCTAACCGGTGATATGTCGATTGAGTTTTAATTTTACTGGTTAGCTGTTAGGTGATATGTGATAAATTCCGAAAAATAATAATATTGTTTTAAGTTGTGAGTGGTATGTCCTACGATGTTTCTGCTCGTAAGTTATTGAGAAGCCTGAGAGATAAAATGTTTTTTTTTTTTTAATATTTATAGAACCTAAACTACTTACTTTAATTCACTTATCTTCTCTTAATGTATAAGAAACACAATCGGCATCCCTGAGTCAGAAGTGGGCGCCTCGCGAGAGTGCGGCACACAACTTTTTCACAAGTCACCACGGTAATTGTGGCACTTTACATAATGTCTATTTTAGTACCGGGAGCATTTTTCAAAACGCGCGCCCCTAATGATTCGTGAAGAGCGCCTTGATGTCCCGTAATGCATCGGGCACCTCTCATTTAACGAACGTTTGCACGGTACAAGATTTATTGCAAGCGCTAAGTGAACACGATCGCCTTTCGACATCCACTAACAGCACGGTACGGCAGCGGTACGGTGAATATTAGAGGGTTGAGACTAATGGCTGTACATTTAATTCTTGCGTAGGCAAATTTGCTGCGAATGCTGTCATAAAGCTGGTGATTTTTCTTCTTGACTCTTAAAAGGTTTTTGCGTTTTGAGATTCACGTGCGAGGGGAGAATCTTAGACTGAACATTACGCTGTTGTTAAAAAGCGAAACATCAATATCACATCAGCACTTACAATAAATATCAGATTTTCTAAAATTGAATCTTGTCTCATAAATTTATAACCAATGTCTTTTCTTCAGCTTCACCAGTGTCGAAAGGTTCTCCTATAAAACTTGGCATGTATGCTGATTGCGTATATAGCATTTGAATAAGCTATAGACACCGCGTGGTACCGTGGTTAGTGTGTAAAAGGCGATCACCAACAACAAAACTGTAAGCCAATTTCCGGCCAACTACATCTCAAACCTCAAATCCGACGAAAGTCAGCGCTAACCCCACTTTGAGGTAGTTCCAAGTTCACTCGAAAACATGTATTTATAATTCGAAAGCAAAAGAGGTGCGTTTCGACCATAAATATCAGTTTAGTTGAGTCCGGCGCGCGCGTCGGCTTAGGCCTCGCGACGCCGCGTATGAGACGAATTGTAAATGCGCAATTTACAAACTTTGCACTCCTCCGTAAGAAGATTTATGTTCGGTTGGCACGGATTTCGGCGACACCTTGTCTTATCCGAGACTCCTCGATAAGCCAGGTCTTCATTACGAGTTTTTGAGGGGTTTATTGTCGGGAAAACTTGTAGACTGCTCGTTAGTGTTGCTAGAGAATTGCGTCTGAGCTGAAATTTGAGCTACTTCTGGTTTATATGATTACCAAGACAAAATAATTATAATCATTATATTAATACCCTTTTTACGAAAATTACGCGGACGGAGGGGTATGCAATTTGGCACAGTTAAAGTTTATACGGAGAAGGAGTTCAGAAAGCTAATATTTTTATATAATATGCGTTTGAAATACATTAAATTAATAAATGACAAAACATTACATACACTAACATACATTTGACACACACTATATATATCTTATATCTTATCCAATAAATTTCTTTCAAATTTAAAATTTCATTGTATTATGGTTGAATTTCGGTCGGTGGGTGACTACTTCAGCTGAAATTCGGTTTTGACTAAAAATTATGCTGGAACTGATTCTTATTGAGAGATAATTTATTTCTACTTCAATCTCGTGCCACTGGCATAGCCCTTGTAGATAGGTACCTACCATATATGACTAAAGCTATTTTAACCCTGCCCTTGCGCATCCGCCTAAGAAGGTGTGTGATGTTAGTGCTGGTCATAAAAGTGGCGTAAACAGCCGGTTCCGCTGCGTGCATCCACCTGACGCGGCGGACAGAGGGTTTGTTTGTACGTACCGCGCCGCGCCGTGTTTAGTGCCCACGTCCGCGAGGTGCGGATTGCGGCCCGCTGCCAAACGTGTAAACACTTCCTAATGTGAGGACTTGCAATGTGGAATGCTTCAGAGGTAGTTTATGTATTAGTTTAGTGGTAGTAACTAATGCTCATATTTTCACATATTTACTGTAGATTTTGAACTAAATTGATCCACAATTTTTGTGAATTGAATAGGGCTGATGTCATCTCTTATGATAAATATTCATTGAAATAATAATTTAAAAGAATGCTACATTAATATTCTCCATATTTTTTGTGGAACATATCTATATGGTTAACCTACATATTTATAATATCTACCTAAATAAATAAACAACAACTGAAACGCGACATGTATCGACTTCCCAAGAATTGTCACAATATTTACCTCGGGACCAAATGTGAGTTTTCCAAAAAAGCTGCGCAAACAGTCAGAAAACATAAACAGTGAGGGTGACCTTCCGTCACCTTGACTATTTGTTTGTGCCGGGCCCTTCGCAGAACGACCGGCGAAAGAGACCACTTGTTTATATCTAGCATATGGTGCCAAAAAACTGGGCTTGGAAGATGTTTAGGTTGTATGGGGTTGACATAAAAAATAACTTCGTTTTAAATTTTTAATAGGAATCTTTATGACGATGTTTTACACCATACACTATGCTTTTAGTTAGAATAAAAAAACGTGAGGAACACAATAAAAAAAAATACATCATCATTACAGAGTGCAATGTTAAGCGAGATGTGTGGTGTGATGCGGGTGGGTAGAATTAGAAATAAGTATATAAGAGGAAGTCTGAAAGCGGCACCGATAACTGAGAAGTTGTGCAGAAATCGTTTAGCATGGTATGGGCATGTGATGCGGAAGGATGAGGATCATGTGACGAGGAAAGTTTTGCTAGAAGACCGAGGAAGCGATGGATGAATTGTGTTAAAGATGGCTAGAAAAGGAGTGACTGAAGGTATGACAGCTAATATAGATGTACGGAAGAAGAATACATATTGCGTCGGCCCTAAATAAATTGGGATAAGGGCAGTGGGATGATAATGATTACAAGCAGTTACTTCCTATTTTCTTCCTATTCTAAGGAACATTGAAAAATAATAGACACGAACAAGACTTGAATCCAACTGAGCTACCGTGTCGCTTGTTCGCATCTATTAAATTTCCCTTCTCTTGTGTTTTAGGAGATATCTATTACCAATCAAACACAGAATACTAATGAAAATATCCGCAAGTTCTAGTCCCGTTTGTGTATATTATTCTTCAATATTCCTTACATAAATGAAATATAAAGTTTATAAATCATTACGTTTAGAATAATGGAATAAACAGTTTTTGCAATACAGTATTCAAAACCAAACCACTCATATAATTCAGCATTTCACAAAGTCATCTAAAGAATCACTCGACCCGTAAAGGATGAAATAAAGACATGAATTTCAAACAATACTCGGCAGCAGTAAAAAAAACATCTCACAAAAGTTGATCTTATTCAAATGTCACGGCGAGCGGAGCCGGGCGACACCACTAGTCTCTACATAATTCATGAGACGAGAGGTACAAAGTAAAACCACCCTCAGGTTAATAGAAATATTTTAATGGTGTTTATATTATTTCTGGAAGGATCGATATGGACGATATGCTATTGTTTTAACGTCTAGAAAGAAACTAGGTATATTTCGGATTCAAAAGACTTAAAAAGTTTATTTTTAGGTCTTTGAACAAAACGTCAAAAGTTTAAAAATATTACCACTCCCATCTTTATACATATTCGAACTTTGTATCTTTGTACATAAAAACATAAAAATTTTATATTGTATATAAAAACATATATTTAAATTACATAATGATGTTGTTATAAGAAAAAGTAGAGATATCCACAAATTATGTGTACCCCAACAAAGAATTAAACTATTTTCCAATAATGTTTACTGTATGGCAATCCGTATTTACAATAAATTACCTAATGTTTTTAAAAATCTTAATTCATGACATTTGAAAAGAAATTATTTGACTTCCTATTTTTAAAGTGTTATTACTTAACAGATGAGTTTTTAAATGAAAAGTTTGACTCTAAATTTAAATTGGACGACGACTTGCCCTTACATCCGTAATGAATACCTATGACTTTGTATTGAATAACTCATAACGTTGTATTTATTCATTCCTGACATTATATTAAGTATTCCTTGACATTTTACCTGATAACTCTTGACATTGTATTTAACTTGTCTTGACATTGTATTTAATAAATTCCTGACATATTTAGTATTCCGTTAAATTGTATTTAATAACTCTTAATATTCTAATTAGTATGATTTGACATTGTATGTAATAATCCTTTCAAATTGTTTTTGATATCAGTTAAATATTCTCCTATGTTTGTATACGCCTTTAAATTAAATTAAATTTCTTGAAGATTTGTACGCTGGAAACAGCAGAATATTTTGGACGTAAAATTGTATGTAACACTTTCTAACAACAATATTCTAACAAATAAATTTAATTTAATTTTAATTTAATCACATGCTACGTTTTATCATCCGCACCTGTAGCTATTTTGCGTGCCAAACTTGATTGAATCCCCTTACAGGATATTGGCTATAGGACTGCAATTCTCGAGTGAAGACACGATGCAAGCTGTGCCTAATCGAAAGCCGCAAAATAGCTAGCTTCCTTCGGTTTGTCTGCTCGGACAATGGCACTTCCTTAGCAAGAACGGAATGGATTGATACATAGATCACTATGCAGTGGTAGATATATGAATCTGAACGCGTTAGAAAATTTAATCTATTACTTACTTTCAGTGTCTTGGGCTTAATGTTTATAGAATACTTAAATGGAAAGATTAGATTTAGTAGGTTTGGTCATGTTGAAAAGATGAATGAAAGTCAATTAAAAAGGTATCGACAAAGCAGATGTGAACAGAAAAGCTGGGGGGGATGTCCTAGAAGAATACACACTGACCTTATTGGTGATATTCTCCAAAAAGGGGTCAGGTGCATCGTACTCGCAAGCGGCGCGCGTGATTGACCAGGCAAAAAAATTGGCAATATTATGAGCTCAACGTATCAAATATTAGATAGTCCAAACAGATTACACTCATACATCACCGTCAAGTATCAAGACTGTTTACAGAGTATCTTCCAATCAACGGGCGGTATAATCCACTAAAATAGCGTGGGTATGTGCATGGGAGTTCCACGGGGCAATATATTATGCTGTCGTCATATTTACATAGCATATTTTGTGGCGGCTGAGCAAGATGGCGATGGCGCCCACTTCGCATCTTGTCCGGCAGATAAATCAGATGTCGATAGAGGAGGGAGACGTGGTGAAGTTGTTGTTCAAATATATTTATTGATATTTCTGTTCAATAACGTAATATCTTCTATCTAGTTGTACCAATTGTTATACACGGATCTACGCCTTCCATTTTAGTTAAAAATACTTCCCTTCTTAATTTTGTCATTACCTATATTACCATAACATAGCATCACGCCTGTATTCCCCGGAGGGGAAGGCAGAGGTGTACACAATTAAACATCGACATTTCACCAATGCTGTTATTAAGTCCCATGTAATAGGTGATGAGTCTATTGCCATGAACCAGGCACAATTCCAAACTCCGGGCTGCTACTGAGAATTTCCTAACAGAAAATCTCAATAACACTTTGCCTGACCCGGGAATCGAACCCGAGACCTCCTGCTCAGCAGTCGCGCTTGGGACCACTAGACCTACGAGGTATTTACCTAAATTACCTATATTGGCTTATAGAAGATACCACAACTGTGATGTAACAAGAATGTGTGATTAGAAATTTCAGTTCATGAATAAAATGACGTCGAAAATATCAATTATAGGCAGGTCGTCTAAATTATCATTTCACCCAAAAGGAAATTTTCATAAGGCATTTGATAGTGCATGACAGAATTAGGTCCCTCCCTACAGTAATTCTTCAACGCACTGGTTGCACCTCATCAAGAACATCACATACTCCATCATCATCATCATCAATACATATAATAAAAATGTAACGGGTCGCTGTCTGTACATGGAAGATATATGGGAAAAAATGTATTGGGACCTTACCAACACAAATAGAACCCAAAACAATGATTGTTACAATTTTTGTCTGTTTATCTGTTTGTCTGTGCGTTTGTGCACGCTAATCTCAGAAACGGCTTATCCGATTTAGATGTGGTTTTCACTAATATATTTTGGTAAGCTTCACTTAACATTAAGTGTTGGTTTCATGTCAATCGGTTCGTAAATAAAAAACTTATGCTAATTTAAGTAATCACATCGAACATTTGTTAATTATAAATTTGTGTTCATACACGACATGGCGTTAATTTACGACATCCACGAGGACGGAGTCACTGGCACAGCTAGTAAGAAATAAAAACTTGGAGCTCCGTGGCAATAGTTGCTGCTCAAGACTCGAGACCCACAATAAGAGTGACCGGAGAAGGTTATTAAAGATAAATCTTTGAAAAGCATTAACGCATGCTTAGCCATCTGTAAAGTTATTATATTAAATAGAAAAAGATCTATAATTGTTCAGGTAATTGCATCTTTACGACATTGTATTAACTACAAAGTTAGTCGTATCGGTTCGGTCACCGGTATAGGGACTGAATTGAAAGCAATGACGTCGCCAAAAGACGTGTTACAATATGGATAAAGAATTCGCGGTGGTGAGCAGAGGTCGAGATGGCTTAGTGGTCAGAGCGCCTGGAGCATTTATCTGGGAGGCGCAGGTTCGAATCGTGCTCGTGACCGTATTCTTTTTCCATTTAATATATAAAGTGTGTTATGCTGCTCCGAAATTCCTCCTTTCCTTATTTATGAACAACAAACCTCAGTATCGGATACACGTAGAAGATTATTGATGGCGTTGATTCCGTTCTTCTTTCAATCAAAACTTTTCCTGGATATTGTTTGTGTTATATTCTTAGCAACATTATAATCGTAGGCCTCCGCCCACGGTGGGGAAGTCACTGGAATATTATGTGATTTATTTTGAGCTTCTGTTGTTAAACCGCAAAGAATTTAAAACTGAGTCATGTTCATACTATTTGATATCGCACTACTTGTATACATGTAATGTATATAGTAATGTTTGTAATTTATAACTGCCTCGTTAGTCTCGTGGTCCCAAGGGCGACTGCCGAGCAGGAGGTCTGGGGTTCGATTCCCGGGTCGGGCAAAGTGTTATTGACTTTTTCTGTTAGGAAATCATAGAATTGTGCTGGATTGATGGCAATAGACTCACCACCTATGATTACATGGGACTTAATAACAGCATTGCTGAAGTGTGGGTGTACAATTGTGTACACCTCTGCCTACCACTTCGGGGAATAAGGGCGGGTTGTTATGTTATGTTATGTTTGTAATGTATATATGACAGACGTTCGGGTTCTATTGCAACATCATAACTATAACTTTAACCGACGTATTATTCTTGTTTTGACAAACTTAAGATAGAAAAGCTGTGAAAATAACAAATACATGTGTCAGCTATGGTTATAGTGAAGTTGGTGCCTCGGTATAGTAATATTTGTAATTTATATATTTCAGACAGTCGGTAAATAGTCTTCTTCACCTAATTCTTATACAACAACTAGCTGATGCCCCTGGCTTCGCCCGCGTGGATGTCGGTTATCGCGACCAAACGTAATCATAGAATTTTGATCCCGTTCCCGCTTTCCAATTACCGCTTTGTAATTGCCCATTTGTTAAAATATTAAAATGGATAGAGTATGTTATCCTTAAGAGATAGACATATGCTATCGCGGACTTTTCTGTAGACCTATATAAGATACACAATTCCACCATACATCACTTTGTTATATCTCAAAGGGTTCAGGCAGCGTTTTCGTTGAAAGCTCCCAGACGGCTTATTTTTTTCCGACACCTCCAACAAATATCATTATATTTTATCAAAATATAATGATATTTGTAATGTCAAAATAATAGTTCTTTTTTTTAAGCTCATACTGTTGTTTGCACGATATATATGCCTAAAAATCGGTTTTTGAAATTGTTTTCTGTCTGCCTGTCTATTTGTTCCGGCTAGAATTCGAACAGCTGGACCGATTCTGATAAGATTTTACTGGCAGGTATCTAACTATATAAGGAGTAACTTAGGCTAATTATAATATAATTATACACGGGTGAAACTGTGGAGAACAGCTAGTATGGGGATAAAAGCATAAGAATCACATTCATACGTCTTATTCTAGGTTTGATAATATTAGTATCAAGGAAGTAGATACCTCGGTAAAACTGACTAGTAATTTAAAAAAATACTTAGTTAACTAAACTCATATAAATCCAACAAAATACCGTAAACCAAAATCACATTTAAAAACTTACAAGTGGTACACTAGATATCAGAAACTTTTTCAAATGTTCAAAGTTGTGTGTGGCCACGAAAGTTGCGGCCCGACAGTCGCAGGCTCGCCTTAGTTGCCGTCCGCACGACTTGTTCTCAATTAAAATTATTTCATCCCGGCTGAGCCCAGAGAGGACTCTCCACGATACTCCGCGACAGACAGACAAAAATTATGAAAACTTTTTGTCTGGATTTTGAGCTGTCATGATCTTTTGGGACCTAAAATGTCGCTTAGTGACGATTTTAGCGAAGTGAAACGTATAAATACGTGGAAAAATAAAATATGTGAGAAAAATCTCTTGTCAGGACCATGTAAAGGCGTTAGTTCTGCGCCTAATCTCTCTCCGGTCATGACTTTTCTGACCTATTGCATAAAAGAGTGATGAAAGAGGGAATGCACCTTCGTTTGCACATACACTTGTGCTTCATAATATCTCCTGCGTACTTCAGTGATCTCCGTGGACGCCATGATCGAAAATTATGTCTATAGGGAGTATGCATATATTACACTTTTTAGTATTACGCTTTTTTTTATTTATATACTGCCGTTCGATCTATCTTATCCCTTGGGCTCATCTTTAACAAACCACGTAAAATAATATAGAATAATGTAGACAGAAACATCTAAAATTAGAAACCTATTATTGGAACACATGTGTCATCCTATGCAATAAGACCTTTCAAGAATTCAGTTGACGGTTAACTCGTACTAATCTCATGCGCAAACACCGTTTAAACATAAACACACATCTGTGAGCGCCATCTTAGGCCACGAAGTTGTCGGTCAAGCCAATTAGCGCGGCCATTGAAGGGCCTGCTTTGATCTGTTTTGCTCAGCCACGCGTGACGTAATGACATGCTCACTACCTTCCTACCTGGTGGTGATGAGGCTAATTAATTTAAGGAGAGGGCTGTCAAAGGTGACCCTTGAAGTCTCGAGGACTATTTTTGTACGTTTGTGACTGAAGTATAATGAGATTTATGATCAGAGAAGTACCTTCCGATTAGTACTTATATTCGCGATGAGTAAAAATGCATGCAAGTGTCATTCTGAATTTCAAATTATTGCAAAATGAATATCTGCTAATGATATTACGCCTAGCTTATGTAAATATGTATATGTTAACGTCACACAGTAAACATTAACCAGTTTGTACATGCAATGCGCCCCTTAAGAGCTAACCCTCAAACGACAGGGCAGGCCTTTCCGACCAAAGACATCGTTCGTGACACAGTCCGGAAGTGCGCAAGCCGCGCGGTCAGCTTCCGGCCCTTTGACCTGTCTTTTGTGCCCGTTCGCTCTAATTACAACATTACTACAAACTGGCATCACGTCTTAAATTTAACACGAACTTTAGTGCAGTTTAAATAAAGTCTGTTTTTGCTTGTTTCAGGTTGGAGCGTGTGTTTCGCCTGGGGTAGTATGACCCTCACGTTATTCGCAGGAAATCGCCTAAGACGAACCAGTTTTAGGTGACATCAACATAGGACTGCGGACGTTGAACTTACAAGTGTAAGTTAATCGTGACTTAAGTTTAAGTTTATTTTAATTACACAAACACACCATTGGCAGGACCTTTACAATGGAGATAAAGAGCCTACGGCACGGGCAGACCCTTTTCTTTTCCTTCTTCAAAATGTCTTCAATGAAGTGGCCGTTTACAGTTACGGGGCTTTACCGGTTAAATACTGAATGACACATAAGATGTACATAAATTACTATATAATCAACTTTAATATTCTTCAATATTAGTGTCATACTCATAAGAAAAAACTTTTGGAGTTGCACTTGGCAGAAAATCAATTATAATAACGTAGCTATATAAAAATATATTTTAATCGTAGTCTCCATATTTTTTCAGATTCAACAGCGGAAACAAACAATACGCGTCGCATGTGTATAGGCAGTGGGTAACCGGAAGTGACGTGCGCGGGCAGGTCCCGCAGACCACTTCCGGCGCTTTGACAAACAGCCCCAAGGTCGCTGATGGAGGGTTAAAAGGCCTGCGACAATGGGCCTTTCATACGAAAAGATTTTGAGAACCTGTGTTATTTCTGGGACCGTATTATGATAAGAACATTAAAGTCAGGGATTATTATTAAATTAGAAAAAATAAACATTTTAGCTACTACTAATTTATTTTGTTTTATTTTATTTATAGTTTTGTGTACACACAAAAGTAAAAGGATAGGTATTAGAATATAATGTACAAACGTAATGTGTTTTACGTATTTACTTTCGACAAATAAATGAATAAACAACTTAACCGGATTAATTGCGTGAACACACACACTGTGACCGCAAACGCTGCAGTGTTCGGAACGTTAGGAAAAGCATAAATCAATATTATACGCAATTAATCTCAGTTAAATTCACATATTACAAAATTTAATTTAATTATTTACAATTGAGTATGTCCACCCAGCCAACAGCCATAAAATAATAAACAAAATCTTTCAACCCTTTGACGCCAAGCATTTAACAAGGATGAGTCAAGAAAGGAGCCATTCCATATGCCAGACATCTTAACTACTCGTACATAACGCCATCCAATTCAATCAACTACCCCTGCAACACTAATTACTACCAACGCTAAGACGCTGCACATTAAAACAGTGTTCCCGTCCCTTCCGTGGCACCAACCCTGGCCGGTGTAAATTTGACACTAATTCGCGCCATAGCTGCCCAGTGCCGACTTATGGACTATTAAGGAATTGTTCTCACTCGGACCTCCACGGGGTGGCAGGGGGGTTATTTGCGTAAAGTTTCGAGCGCCGTGTGTGCCCACCCTTAAGGGGATTGCTGAATTATATACGGGGTGAGCTTGTTTATTTTGAAGTGGACTTTGCTTGGCGTGTGTGGAGAGTTTGTTAATTCGTTTATAATATATAATATCAAAAAAACTTATGATAGAAATATCGTATCCAGCGTCAAAGTATAATTAATGACATTGCCCGCAACTTATAGTACCTTTCCACAGTTGCAATCTACTGCCGATACTTCAGTAGAAAATAAGCTTTAAAAACTTATTTACTCTACAGCAGTGATAGCCTAGTGGTGTGACCGTCGCGTTGGACTGACAAGTCAAATGTCACAAGTTCAGATCCAAGGCACGCACCACTGTTTTTTCGAAATCATGTGCGTGTTATAAATTAATTATCAAAAACAGGGCTGAAAACAGTGGAGGAAAACATCGTGAGAAAACCAGCACACCTGAGAGATGTTCTCGATGGTGTGTAAAGCCATGTCAGAGGCCTACGGGTGGTTTAAACTCTGACACTAGGTTGTTCATCAACCACACGATAAGAAGAAGAAGACACATATTACAACACGAGGTATGTATGTCGTTTGCAGATTTTCCTTTAAATCAGTATTTACCGACTGCAGAAGGAAAGTTATGTTTTTGTAAACTATTTATTCTGTTTATGGTAAGATTCCACTATGTCGTACTATGTCTCTTATGACACTTCCATCAAGAAAATGTCACATTATTCAATCCTGAGAGGATAAATATCGAACAAATTTGCTCGCCACTGTTGGCGGGGGGTGAGGTAACACAAAAGCACAAAAGAACTTGCACTAAAGCAACAATAACTCTCGTCATTACATTAACTGTATTAACGCACATAAAAAAACTAGACACTAACATAAAATTGTGTCACACACGATTAAAATCGTGAACTATCATTATAATCATACAGGTAAAAGGTATAAATGTATGATTGGGAATCATATGCCAGTGGTGCGAGGGGTACGCCCGCTAAACCTACTCCAGTACTAACTCCTTCAAGATTCAACCCATACCAATACAGAACAAGCTTTCAACTACAAGAATCCACTTTGGGAGCCCCCTGTGCACACAAGTAGTGGATTTGCAGTAACATTCGTAAGTCAGGGCCGGCCGAGGTGTTTAAACTCCGCGGCTCGTCTTAGGTAAGCGAGTGACCACCCGCCCCCCCGAGACACCACTACTTGACAGTAATCAACAAATCCCAACACAAATATCGTACGAGCTGGCTTTGAGAGAATATTCGTGTGTTGAATTAATTTTGAAAACCAATGCCAAAAATTTAGAGACTCTTTTAAATGATTAATACTTTATAGGTCGAAGTTTTTAAGAATATCCCATTAAACTTGATAGAGATGCTGATCTGGACTTTAAGCAAAACCTTGAACTCTGAGTTTGTTTCAGCATTTCTTCTCAGAGGTAGTCAGATAGGACATCATAGAGATATGCAAAAGAATTTGAACAGAGCTATTTCCAAAATAATCAATATAATTTAATTTTATCAATAACAACAAGTACCAATGATTAAACTTACATTACGATACTTACCAGAATTAAAGGTCGCTGTAAATTATTTAGCATAATTTATAAAGAAAGAAAGAAAGTATTTATTTCAGTCTCGCGGCCGAACTTACAACTATTACAAGAAACTACTAGCAGGAAAAGAAAAAAAACAGGAAATAAACATTAAAAATACAAGACTTACTAAACTTCACGAGACCAATAAAGGCCCCTATTTCAGCATAAAGTGGCAACATCGAGATGATGTTTATCATAATACTGCTACGAAATAATAAACACTGCTTATAGTGACACGGTGAGAACAACCGATGAGCGTAGAGTGTAGACAAAATAGATGTTTACAGCTCTTACAAAGAATCGAACGTCCTACTAGGATGTTTGTTACTCCATGACGCAAAAACGATTGAACGAATTTGGATGAAATTTAACGCACAGGTAGTTTATAATCAGGATTAATACATTTTTTATCCCGACTGGACCCAATTCCACGCAGATGAAGTCGCGGGAAGAAGCTAGTTACATAATGAGCTGAATTGATTGCAGGAAAATAACAAAAGATAAAGCAAGTACTTTCCCACAAGTACATCAATACCCAGACGGAAACCAAAACTTATAAAAGCAGACCAGACTGTGCGGATAAATTAATTCGCATCTAAACTAAATATAGGTGAGAGCAAGTATCCAATAATAGTAGCTACAAATCCTGGGGGCTGATAAAATCCACGTAGTTTACGATGCGCAGGATTAGCGCCGCTCCGACGCAAATAGATCGCGGACTTGCCGCTAAGTTCTAGTTGGAAAGTGGTTGCGGCCTCCGCAACTATCCGCTGTGTTTGCCCTTTGACCGGCCAACGCACTCGGCTGGAGAAATGCTACCGCTGGGTTTGAATGAGCTAATACCGGGATTAATAAGGTTAAAGTGGGTGAAGGTGTCTTGGGAAATGCCTTTTCTGAAGACCACGAATAAAATGAAATCACGAAGCTAAAATCACAAACTACGCGGTACTATTTTTTATGATATATAGTTAATTATATAGCATTGCGTCTATACTATACGATATACCACAATCAAGAGATTTATATATTGAAACTATAGCATAGTCTGATAGTTGAACGAAATCTCGCGGATAATGCGAGTGTGTGTTAAAAAAAATACTATTTTGTGGATATAGCTCACAAAATCACTTCAGTATAGGGAAAAAATTTAATGCAGGGAAAAAATTTAATTACAAATAAACATTATTGTACATTTAAAAAAAATACATTTGATAATATTGTGCATTTAATTATAGCGTAGTCTGAACTGAGTTTTATAAGAATATAATGTTAATTATTCATATACCTATAACTAAATTGAAAGTAAATATGGATTGTTATAATTGGTTTGAAAGCTGACGTGTCAATTATTATTATTCCTTTTAGTAAGCGGTAATCTTTGTTTACTATTACATTACAATTTTCCTGCTAAAATTGTTATTCAATTAATATTTCTGTTATTTAATTGTAGTTATGTATAAAATTACTATTCTTACCAAACAGGGAGTCCCTGAAAATAAATAATTTGAAGTTTATGACATTCGAGGATAGTCGGGACTATCCCATTAAAACATTTTTATTGACACACTTAAATTATAAACAAGTTTATTCATCATTGTTCTACGCGTCATTATTAAAACAGATAACTAACGAATCATCACTGTCTCGCACACCGTGCACAAATGAATTATATTTTTTTATGAGACTCGCAATTTGTGAGGCTACAGATTTGCGGATAAATCTTTTAAACGTGTTAACGCATTTGTAGTGAATTCTTAAGTTATTAATTTTCGTGGAAAGAATAATACGGTCATCAGCAGAATTCAATCCTATGCCTCCCGAATAAATATCTATTTCCTAGGTTAAAGTGCCTAGAGTATTTATCTGGAAGGCGCAGTCGAATCCAACAGATATTTTATAAATAAAATAGTATAAGAGTACTTTCCTACCTTACATTTAACATTATCTTATACTGCACATTAACCCAAAAATCAATCAAAACACATTTTTATCGTAGTACTGGACAAAACGCGGCGTTTCTGCCACCCAGTGCGAACACCAGCCAAGATAGTTAGGTAAGTACCGTTTCTATTTCCAAAGCATCGGCTGAAAGCAAGTTACAAGGAAACCCCGGCCTCTTCCAATCAACTAATCGTACGCAAATAGATACAGCGGTTTAGCCTGTACGATCATTGTTCGAACATTTACATTCAATTTAAGTTCCCTGTACGGTTTTGGAATTCTATTAAGGGTTGTGTGGCAAAGTTATCTAGTAAGATTCTTTGGTACATCTTGCACGAATAGGTCGTCCCTTTTGTTGGTATGGAATTGTAATATGAGGGATTTTATATAATGAGTGGGAGGAATATCTACCTGTGGCTAATGAGTTAGTCAATTCACGAGCCTTGAGATATTTGCATCTAGATATTTAGAACCCACAAAAAATACAAAAGGAACAAATGTGATCAATGCTCATGCCTTTTCTTGTGTGAGGACAGGCCCTTGCCTTGCAGTGGGACAGTTATGGGGTGATTATGTTATGTTAAGGAAGTTTTTTTTTTCTTTATCGTACTCATTCGTCATTTATTGCATTCATATTGTCTAAAGATGTTACACAATAATACAGTTTCTAATATGAACCCTGCTAGGGCACAGCAACATGTTTTTGTAGTTAATTATTATGTCTTAAATTATTATTTATTAATTTAATCATTACATTTACACGAATATTGCATATTTGCATTTAATTTAATATCATTTTTATTATACAATTTTATTATTATATCTCATCCTCTAATTATTACAATGTACAAGATATGTTTTTGAAAAAGCATTAACGCATGCTTAGCGAACTCTAAAGTTACAATATTAAATGGAAAAAGAATACAGTCGCGAACAGGATTCGAACCTGCGCCTCCCGGATAGATACTCCAGGCGCTCTGACCACTAAGCCATCTCGACCTCTGCTCACCACCGCGAATTCTTCTTCCATATTTTTAACACGTCTTATGGCGACGTCATTGCAATCAATTCAGTACTTACAAGTGACCGAACCGACACGACTAACTTTGCAGTTAATACAATGTCGTAAAGAATGCAATTACCTTAATAATTCGAGATATGTTTTTGAAAAAGCATTGACGCATGCTTAGCGAACTCTAAAGTTACAATATTAAATGGAAAAAGAATACGGTCGCGAACAGGATTCGAACCTGCGCCTCCCGGATAGATACTCCAGGCGCTCTGACCACTAAGCCATCTCGACCTCTGCTCACCACCGCGAATTCTTCTTCCATATTTTAACTGCAAAGTTAGTCGTGTCGGTTCGGTCACTTGTAAGTACTGAATTGATTGCAATGACGTCGCCATAAGACGTGTTAAAAATATGGAAGAAGAATTCGCGGTGGTGAGCAGAGGTCGAGATGGCTTAGTGGTCAGAGCGCCTGGAGTATCTATCCGGGAGGCGCAGGTTCGAATCCTGTTCGCGACCGTATTCTTTTTCCATTTAATATTGTAACTTTAGAGTTCGCTAAGCATGCGTTAATGCTTTTTCAAAAACATATCTTGAATTATTAAGGTAATTGCATTCTTTACGACATTGTATTAACTGCAAAGTTAGTCGTGTCGGTTCGGTCACTTGTAAGTACTGAATTGATTGCAATGACGTCGCCATAAGACGTGTTAAAAATATGGAAGAAGAATTCGCGGTGGTGAGCAGAGGTCGAGATGGCTTAGTGGTCAGAGCGCCTGGAGTATCTATCCGGGAGGCGCAGGTTCGAATCCTGTTGGCGACCGTATTCTTTTTCCATTTAATATTGTAACTTTAGAGTTCGCTAAGCATGCGTTAATGCTTTTTCAAAAACATATCTTGAATTATTAAGGTAATTGCATTCTTTACGACATTGTATTAACTGCAAAGTTAGTCGTGTCGGTTCGATCACTTGTAAGTACTGAATTGATTGCAATGACGTCGCCATAAGACGTGTTAAAAATATGGAAGAAGAATTCGCGGTGGTGAGCAGAGGTCGAGATGGCTTAGTGGTCAGAGCGCCTGGAGTATCTATCCGGGAGGCGCAGGTTCGAATCCTGTTCGCGACCGTATTCTTTTTCCATTTAATATTGTAACTTTAGAGTTCGCTAAGCATGCGTTAATGCTTTTTCAAAAACATATCTTGAATTATTAAGGTAATTGCATTCTTTACGACATTGTATTAACTGCAAAGTTAGTCGTGTCGGTTCGGTCACTTGTAAGTACTGAATTGATTGCAATGACGTCGCCATAAGACGTGTTAAAAATATGGAAGAAGAATTCGCGGTGGTTAGCAGAGGTCGAGATGGCTTAGTGGTCAGAGCGCCTGGAGTATCTATCCGGGAGGCGCAGGTTCGAATCCTGTTCGTGACCGTATTCTTTTTCCATTTAATATATTACAATGTACTATATATATATACAGATAAACATTTACAGTTTATTCATAATAAATGTCTATGTGGGATGTTACTATTTTATTTACACCTAAATTCTAACCATTCAGTAGTACTATTTAAAGGAAATATGAGAAAAAACAAACAAAAAAACAGAAAAAGACTGGAGCCCTACAGACAGTCCGATCAACTACAATATTAAGGTTATCATAACAGAGAACAAAACTCACACAAACATATTACGTTACAAACAAGATATCTCAATACCAAAGTAATTCAAAACAAGCAGGTTAAGATCCTATAGCTATATGTGTGAGAGAATTTAATTAATCCGCGCCGTCACGGCCGAGCGGTCATAGTAACCACCTTTGTAGAACCAAATGTTATAGCGTAAGACTTTCGAGGGGAATCTCTTCTATTAGCCAAGTATGGGCAAATTGCTAAAGGTACCTTTAAACACGAGGGTCAGTGTTTTGGCCCCGTGAAATTTAGGGGTTGAGGAATATATCTTGAACTGTTATATGGTGAAGTGATTTTATCTTTAAACATCTTGGTCTTCGTAGATCTGTGTGTAAGAATTTAATATTTTTCTTATATGTTATACTGTATAGACACATGAATATTTTTTACTGCCTCGTTGATCTAGTTGTCCCAAGCGCGACTTCTGAGCAGGAGATCTCGGGTTCGATACCCGGGTTGGGCAGTGTTATTGAGTTTTTCTTTTAGGATTTCCTACTACGGGCTGATACTGAGAATGTTCTCAGTAGCAGCCCGGCGTTTGAAATGTTGTTACTAAGTCCCATGTAATAGGCTCACCACCTATTACATGGGACTTAGTAACAACATTTCTGAAATGTGGGTGTACAACTGTGTAGGTACACCTCTGCTTACCCCTTTGGAGTATACAGGCGTGATACTATCTTATGTTATCATTATTTATGTAAAGTCAAATACGTACGGAAAAGATTTGCCTGAAAGTTAATTCGAGAAATGTCTGTTTCTTTAGTGGAAGGTAGAGACAGTAAATTAAAAGCAGTGAGAGTAAATTTTATATATTAGAGCAAGTAAAGAAAAGGCATCTCGCCTTTTTTAAAGTCAAGTTGACAAACTTAGTACTGATAGTAAATATTCAAAAAATATGATATGATGGTGAAGATACAAGAGATTTTATAGCGTTTTGTTTGTAATGCAATGTTCCTTTATAAGTATAATATCAAGTATCAACATATTAACATGTAACTCACCAACTTTAATAATTTGCACACAAACTAATCCGCAGCATGTGTGTGTGTGTGTGTGTTGTGTAGCCGATCCAATTGATTAGTGAGGAGAGACTCAAACTTTGATTGGACGTATTCATACTAGTTGTAACTTACCAGTAAGGGCTACGGGGGACTCGCAAATGGCTTAACCAATAACTTCAGTCAACGCTATAAGTACGAACATATCCTTTAACTAGAAGTACGAAGAATAAAAAAGTATAAATCATATATAATTATATTTTTTTAATACATGTTGAGGCCATGTAATGCCTATATTAATACTATTTTTCAAAAAATTAAATAAAAAAATATAATTATATATGATTTATAAAGGATTGGGATGTTTTTCGGCGATTTACAACTGCAAAGTGGTAACGCTGAGTTTAGTAAATCTGTAAATGATTACTAGATAAATATCACCAGGCGTCTCCTTAAGACGTATACAAAGAGGATTGAAAATTCAATAGGCTTGAACACGACAAGGTAGCTCAGTTGGTAGAGTGATGACACGGAACGTCAAAGGTCGCGGGTTCAAGCCCCGTTCTTGTCTATTATTTTTTTTAATGTTTCTTTGAAAAATAGAATTAATAAAAAAGTAGTGAGCAGAGGTCAAGATAGCTTAGTGGTCAGAGCGCCAGGAGTACTTATCCCGTGAGAAATACTCCAGGCGCTCTGAACGCACTGGCAGGCGCAGGGTCAAATCCTACTCAGGACCGTATTTGTTTTCCACAAAAATTTATGACTCAGACTAGGCTCACTACGCATGCGTTAATATATTTAAAAGATTTTTCTGTATTTGTTAATTGCGGACGTTCCCAAAAAAGACAGGTAAAGGCCAACCGTATTTCTTAGACAGTTGTTCAGTTTCATGGAATCTAACTAAAATATTTTAGTTTTTTTCCCTCTCATCCTGTATTAGACCGTCGTGATTGGGCGGAATGGCTGAGTGGGTCCTCTACTGTCATAAATGGTTGATAATGGAACCAAGTGTCAGAGTATTCAAGTTTCCACGTGTCAGAATAATTCGTGGTGATTTCTCCACTTTTAATCTAGCTTCATGGGTTTTAAACCTAAGGTTGAAAGAGTATAGGCACAAATAGCACACTTTTGTTGTGTAATATATTTATTCATAATATCTTAGATTTTCGTGATCACTACACATTATAATAAATCAACTTTTAACCGGATTAATCGCGTGTATTATTGGTTTTTGTTTTTCCTAACGCTTCGAACACGGTGTCCTCCTGCGACCACGAACGCTGCAAAATGTTCGAAACGTCAGGAAAAACAAAAACCAATAATACACGCGATTACTAATAATAATACTATACTATATACTAAATAATAATACTATTTTTTTAAAACTTTTCCATTCACTAGGACTTTCTTCCTGTATCGTGGGTACGTTTACAGACATATAACCTCACATGCACACACACCCAGACCAGAAACAATTATGTGTAGGTCACAGAAATATTTGGATGCTGATACGCAATAGTGTGTCAACCCGCAAAAAGTAAAATCTATCTATAATAAAATCAAAAAGTAAATAAAGTATAAATATACTTTCTCCGTGCAGGAATAAAACACGACACGCGACACAGCAGCCGGTCTCTCGACCACTGCGTCAACTGCGCCGTCATAATTTTAATGCGGAGGTACCAAATAATATATTAAGTTTTAGTATGTTTAGGTTCCCTATGTTTGTGTCCTGTTTCTGTATTGGTGTAGAACAAAGAATATGTTTTATTGTATTGTAGTATAATCTAAATATGTATGTGTAATATAATCGATTCCCGGGTCGTGCAAAGTGTTATTGAGTTTTCCGGTAGGAAATTCTCAGTAGCAGCCCGGAGTTTAGAATTGTGACCGGTTGATGGCAATAGGCTCACCACCATGGGACTTAATAACAACATTGGTGAAATGTGGGTGTACAACTGTGTACACCTCTGCCTACTCCTTCGGGGAATACAGGCGTAATGCTATGTTATGTATGTTATGTTTATGTAATTTAATGTTATGTGCGTCAAAATAGCACTCATTTTTTTTATCTTTGAGTCTTTTTTATTTTAAGTTCACAGTTTTTACAACTTCGTATTGGTTTTCAGGTTGTTGATAGATTGATAATTTTGGGTTCCAACTGCGACCTTTGACTTGTCACTCCACAATTTGACCGTCAACTGAACCATAGAGTTCAAAGTTTTAAGCAGGTTAAATTCTAGAAGAGAACAAACAATTGGAATGTCAAAATTTGTTTTGTTTTATGTAGGTACATGTAGTTTGTTACCCAATACAATAGAATTCCCGTCTAGATGCTCTGTAACATTCAATATTATGCAGCATCAATTGGATAACGAGATATATTTACGCGAAGATATAACTCATGCGCAAGGTGGCTCTATTGGGAAAGACGCGCACATCCGTCGCCTACGACTCAAATTGTTAACGGACTGACTACTCTCATTAATTTTATATAGTACCAATTTAATAATACTGCCTCGTTGATCTAGTGGTCGCAAGCGCGACTGCTGAGTATGAGGTCCTGGGTTTGATTCCCGGATCGAGCAGTGTTATTGGTTTTTTCGATTAGGAAATCCTTGATAATAGTTTCGAGTTTGGAATTGTGCCCGGTAGATGGCAATAGGCTCACCAACTATTACATGGGACTGAATAACAGTATTGGTCAAATTAGGGTGTACAGCTATGTCTGCCTACTTCTTCGGGGAATACAGGCGTGATACTATGTATGAAACCATGCCGGGAAGCGACCTAGTCATGGATGTAGTCCGATACAACCGTTGTGGGAGACGGGTATGAGCAGTTGCATCAACTCCCCAACTATCGTTCTCCTAAAATCTATCCACTCTACTTAAGAGTGAATAGATGTATTCTGGACCAACTTGCTCCATCTTCAGCCACACCGTCGCTTACCATCAGGCGAGTTGGTGGCCACTCGTAGAACGGTGTTTGACAAAAAAAAAATTGAGACAAGCTTCAGATCAGGTTCCGTATGCAGAGTAAGATAGAGGTCTGAATAAACTATAACTCACTCAGAAGGCATGTCGTTAGAAACGTAACTGTACACTTACGCCTTTATTTTATAGCCCAGTGTTCGCTTCATATACCTCAATGCCTTATAAAAGTATATATATTAGAAATCTATAATAAAAGTATAGCCCCCAAAGCCCACCCATCCTCGCTTCCTAGTGGAAGACACATGCACACACACCCAGACCAGAAACAATTATCTGTAGGTCACAGAAATATTTATACTTTCTCCGTGCAGGAATAAAACACGACACGCGACACAGCAGCCGTTCTCTCGACCACTGCGTCAACTGCGCCGTCATAATTTTAATGCGGAGGTACCAAATAATATATTATATTTTAGTATGTTTAGGTTCCCTATGTTTGTGTCCTTTTTCTGTATTGGTGTAGAACAAAGAATATGTTTTATTGTATTGTAGTTATTTGTATGTGTAATATAATCGATTCCCGGGTCATGCAAAGTGTTATTGAGTTTTCCGGTAGGAAATTCTCAGTAGCAGCCCGGAGTTTGGAATTGTGAGCGGTTGATGGCAATAGGCTCACCACCTATTTCACGGGACTTAATAACAGCATAGGTGAAATGTGGGTGTACAACTGTGTACACCTCTGCCTACTCCTTCGGGGAATACAGGCGTAATGCTATGTTATGTATGTTATGTTTATGTAATTTAATGTTATGTGCGTCAAAATAGCACTCATTTTTTTTATCTTTCAATCTTTTTTATTTTAAGTTCACAGTTTTTACAACTTCGTATTGGTTTTCAGGTTGTTGATAGATTGATAATTTTGGGTTCCAACTGCGACCTTTGACTTGTCACTCCACAATTTGACCGTCAACTGAACCATAGAGTTCAAAGTTTTAAGCAGGTTAAATTCTAGAAGAGAACAAACAATTGGAATGTCAAAATTTGTTTTGTTTTATGTAGGTACATGTAGTTTGTTACCCAATACAATAGAATTCCCGTCTAGATGCTCTGTAACATTCAATATTATGCAGCATCAATTGGATAAGGAGATATATTTACGCGAAGATATAACTCATGCGCAAGGTGGCTCTATTGGGAAAGACGCGCACATCCGTCGCCTACGACTCAAATTGTTAACGGACTGACTACTCTCATTAATTTTATATAGTACCAATTTAATAATACTGCCTCGTTGATCTAGTGGTCGCAAGCGCGACTGCTGAGTATGAGGTCCTGGGTTTGATTCCCGGATCGAGCAGTGTTATTGGTTTTTTCGATTAGGAAATTCTTGATAATAGTTCCGAGTTTGGAATTGTGTCCGGTAGATGGCAATAGGCTCACCAACTATTACATTGGACTGAATAACAGTATTGGTCAACTTTGGGTGTACAGCTATGTCTGCCTAACTCTTCGGGGAATACAGGCGTGATGCTATGTATGAAACCATGCCGGGAAGCGACCTAGTCATGGATATAGTCCGATACAACCGTTGTGGGAGACGGGTATGAGCAGTTGCATCAACTCCCCAACTATCGTTCTCCTAAAATCTATCCACTCTACTTAAGAGTGAATAGATGTATTCTGGACCAACTTGCTCCATCTTCAGCCACACCGTCGCTTACCATCAGGCGAGTTGGTGGCCAAACGTAGAAAGGTATTTGACAAAAAAAAAATTGAGACAAGCTTCAGATCAGGTTCCGTATGCAGAGTAAGATAGAGGTCTGAATTCAGAACTATAACTCACTCAGAAAACCATGTCGTTAGAAAACGTAAATGTACACTTACGTATTTATTTTATAGCCCAGTGTTCGCTTCATATACCTCAATGCCTTATAAAAGTATATATATTAGAAATCTATAATAAAAGTATAGCCCCCAAAGCCCACCCATCCTCGCTTCCTAGTGGAAGAAGAAGCGGCGCAACAAACTCCCCAGCAACAACACCAAAAATTCGGAGTGCAGCATTACATGTATTAAGAGAATGACTTTTCCTTATTATTTAACTCCTGCCCTAATACGGTAATCATAATGACAAAAGATAGCAGTTTGGAAAATACGTCACGATTACACACGATTCTGACTTCATTAATGTAATTGTACATGCATAAACATGTTGTAATTGACATAATGAGTAATCCTCTTGCGTTATAATGTTTATAATTAGTATAAAGTGTTTTTGTTTGTCAATGTTACTATTATTTTCTTAGGTTATTAGATAACATAGGAGTACCTACCTGCGTTAGTGCGTGCGGTGAACTCCCGAGAAATTTATACTAAGGAATTAACCTAAACAAGACAATAGATACGAAAAATGAATTTGAAGTGTCTGTTTGTAATGACAAAATAATAGTTTTATTTAAGCTCATACAGTTATGTGCACGTTACGTATGCCTAACAATCTGTTTTTATTTATTTTTGTCAGTCTGACAGTCTCTGTTTGTTCCGGTTAATCTTCGAAACGGCTGGACCGATTCTGATAATTTTACTGTAGTACTTTTGTAGGTAGCTGATTATATAAGGAGTATTATAGGCTAATTATAATATAATTATACGCGGTAAAACCAAAACGTTACTAAAATGTCCGTTGCCTACGTCAATTAATTGTGAATTGTGATTTTATCAATTCTGTTGATAACTTTTTTAACTATAAATAACTAACTGTTCTCACGGCTTCGCCCGCGTGGAATTTCAGGCTGAAGTCTTATTATTACTGAAATAAACTGTGGAAGAATGATTAAAATTGATTCACTTATTTCAGGATTTATTGATAACAAACAAACAAACATTTCCCCTTTATAATATTAACGTAGAAGTATAGATAATTAGTATAGATAAACGGCTATGTAATATTTTCCAATTTATAATTTTAAGCTATATGCAGAAACATGCGCTATACAAAACACATCTACCAACACTGGCATGACCCAGTACGCGACAGATTAATCTTGTCACCAACCAGCAGTAATGAGAAAACCTCGTAAAAATAAATGATCTAACCACACTGTGGTGGCGACATGTAATGGCGCGCCGGTGTGCGGCGCACGCGCAGGCGCCACGCCAGTGACTAAGGAGACACAGGCGTTCTTTGTCCAAAGGGGCCGTTACATCACGTGTACGAATCTGTATTTGGCAAAATTTTAAAAAGTAGTCCCTGTTATTTAATTAAGATCACAGAAAATTAACAAAAATTTATATGTGGTATTTAGGAAGGTATTGGAGAAAATTGAAACAGCTTAGAAATTTTAGGCTATAACTATATGTTATAATAAAACAACAGGTTTTTGTTTTTCCTGACGTTTCGAACACTTTGCAGCGTTTGTGGGAGCTCCCTGACATTGCTAGAATGTGGGTGTACAATTATGTACACCTCGCCTGCCCCTTCGGGGAATACAGGCGTAATGCTCTGTTATGTTAGCATTCCTACCTACACATACTCGCTTCCACCATTAGTAATCGGTTTAAAAATAAACTTAAACAGGTTCATAAACAGCCGATCAATCCCACATTACTCATCGTTAATCATCGGTAGGTACTCTTCTCAATCGCAAACCGCGAACATTGAAAATTAATGCAAAATCGTTCCGTTTATGTAAAAACACCAAATAAATAACGCTTATGAATGACGCTTACAGTTTAATCGAATGTGCCTTTACAAGAAATATGGATAAATAAAAACAAACGCGAGTGTTACCTGCCTACGTTTACCTTATTTTTGATGTAATTCGGACACCGTTTTGCTGATTTACCTAATCAATAAGGTAGCGCTGCGAGCGAGCCGATATCGGTGCATATTCGGACAGCAACCGGATACATTTGTACTAGTAACTTTTTATTGCCTACAGTATTAAATATAATATTTTTAGGAAGATAATTACAGCGTTTTAGTTGACATCCTAACAGTCAATACAACCTAGGTCGCGACCCATATATTTTGGTCCTTCGAGCTATGAACGTTTCGAGTCGGTTACAGTGCGATTTTTAAAATATAGTAACTAAATGGATAACAGTGTCAATCAGTTTAGCAGTGACTTTTGTGGTAGACTTTCGCATACACACAATCACGCCTGTTACCCATTGGGGTAAGCAGAAACTATTGATTTCCACTTGCTACGATTTTGACATACCGCTTTCGCTTCAGCTATGTTTATTAGCCTCTTCATGTACCTTAACTCAACTGGATTTAACTCAACGTGACTATGTATATCTTTTCATGTTCTATCACACCTGTATTCCCCAAAGGGATAACCAACGATGTACTGGGGCCAGCACTTCAGCACGTGCTCCACCTTGACGTGTCTACGCTGGACAACTGTGCCCGGGCTGCACAAATTATGCGGTTGACTGATACCTTGAAGGACCTTGGCCTGTTGGGATCGCGGTGAATGCAACCACGACCCTGGTATAGGTCAGTGAAGGACTAATGTGATTTTTAGTCCTATTATGCTGTAATCAAAATACTGTATGAGTTAGAATATTAGTAAGTTAGACTATTTATGGATACTGTTAATAATTGTCTATGCATCTGTTTTGTACTCTATGAAAATAATGTAACTTCCTTCCGTTCTGGCATTGTGTCAACTGAGCACGTTTTATTTTGTCCTACAATTAAAATAATTAATAACAAGTCCACACAGAGCCCAGCACAGCGTCCATGATGAATTTTCCACTCATAAACAAGATGAAAATAATTAAAAAGCACGCCAGCTAGGTGTGTAAAATTGTTTACTTCACAACTTTTTTATACCTTAGTCAATTAGTCACTATATTTTTTTTTTCTAATCTGCGCCTATTTGACCCGGGAAAATGTAAGGATTCTAACGGTACCCTATATATATAAATCGGTTCAGGCGTTTAGAATTTATTCTTTATTCCACTATAACTATGTATGTTTGTGACAAGCAGTGTAAGTACATGAACCCTGAAAAACATAACAATCCTTTTTTTGGGCAGTCGTGTAAAATAGACAAAGATGTACACTAAGTTGTACACCGACATTTTACTGCTTGAATTAAAAAGTCCGAACCTAGCGAGTGTACACTGTTCTGACACCCACATAGATGAGTCATACGTGTGAATAATATACCACATATACTGCGACAATACGTATACCTTCATACAAGTACGTACATATATTGCACACATAGGTATCTACTTGCAAACCGCTACGAGCCACCTACGCGCTGCAGATAACCAAAATATATTAATACGACAACTCATACATACTCGTACATCTGCAATACATGGCAACACTAAACTTAAGCAACTACACACATTTTAACCGCCAACTACTTACCAACTCGATACAAATGCATGATACAGAAGTTCTACTCCAAAGAATATACAAAATATCTACACTTATTTTTGTGTTTTCGGTGGGAAACCTTCAAAAGGCATCCGGCCTTTGGGGATAAGACCGGGGAGTGTAAGATTCTTACATCACTTAAACTACCCGGGTGGTTACCACCAGCATATGGAGGAGAGCTCAGGGTCCTCTATGAAGACTGCACAAACAGGAACCCCCCTGTGCAACACCTGTTTAGACATAACGTAATATAAACTTAAAATTGCATCTCGTTTGTCCATTATACTTGTCTTTTTCCCAGCCTGTAACTGTCCATGAACTGGATTGATCACCATGCTCGCGCAATATGTGCTTTTCGTGCTTAATGGATAAACCTATAAATCTAGATTCCTTTACAATGTATCTGTCATCGTGAGCTAATAGTGACAACATCCTATCACGCCTATATTATTACCAAAGGGGTAGGCAGAGGTGTACACAGTTGTACACCGTCCTAACCAATATAATAGGTGGTGAGCCATTTTCCGGGAACAATTCCAAACGCCGGATTGCTACTGAGATTTCCTAATAGAAAACCCAACACTTTACCCAACCTGGAAATCAAACCCAGGACCTAATGCTACGCAGTTTCAAGAAGAAACTTGAAGAGTCAAGAAGTGGTCAAGACGCAGTAGATACTTAAGATGGCTTTCGAGCATTTTATAGAGTGGTCCTTCTTCATGTGGCTGTGTCATCTGTATACCTACATACTGTAGAGGTAATTAAAAAGTATGTGCGCCAATAAGAGTGTGGACGACACATGCGCGCCGTTCTCACGAGTGTACTACAATGATCGTGAATAACTTGATTAGTGCAGATAGGACACTTTGTTGAACTTTACCTGTAGGTACATAGTTGTATTTTAAAGATTATTTAGAATAAGGAATCATTCACAAATTTATGAAAAAAGGTTTTAGTAAATATTCTGGTTCATGACTACACCAACTCCAAAACTCTATGAAATCTCAATTTAAGGTAATGTACCAGAAGTTTATATTTGTGATTGTAAGTTAACTGCGTATCATATTTTTAATTCAATTATAATCAACTCATTGCCAAACAAAACATTCGTTTTGAAGATGATCCTATAACTCAGTGTCTGGGGCAGAGTAGATGAAAACTCGAAGTGAGGAAACTCAACTCAATTTATTCTTCCAATATTCTTACAGCATTCCCTTTTTATTTCAATCCGCTCAGCTCGCGCGCCCGTAATAGAATGTGTCATCGGCCAAGAGCAAACCGTCGAAATCGTACCAAATGTTCTACCACCGACATTACTCACTTTTTAAAGTTGCCAACGTAAAAATATTCAACAATGAATAAGTCATTTAGTTGATTTCAAATCGATTACCGTTTATATCGTAGTCAATATTTGCAAACCCTAACAATCGACCATCCTGACAACGTGTGCGTCCCCGCACACGGCCCCAGGTGGAACCCTAACAATTGTATTCTTGGTCGATAACACACACTTTACAATAATTATAATGATTACAATGCTGTCATTCATAGTTACAATTCGAAGTTTACAGAACACAAATTAACAAATATAAGAACATTCAAAATAATTGCTTGCTTAAATTTACAACATTATCTATAGTTATACATCACTTATGCGCATTCTAGAACAACGTAATAATATTGCATATTATTAGAAATTGAATACAATAAAATTATACAATTATGTAATAATGATTTCTTGTTTTAATTATCAATCTATGGTTTTCCAACAACCAATAATTTCATCAACAATATACGAAACAGTAATTCTTAATCAATTTCTAGTTAATCCAATAATTGACAACCAAAAACAGACCAAAATCAATATCTGGTCCAAACGATCGATTATTTTGGTACCAATCATGGAACTGACTAACGTGCACAAGACGATCGATTACTTGTGACGAAGCAGCAAAACACTCATGGCATTTGGCGTATCAGGACACGGACCAATCGATTCAGTTTCGTGCCTCATCGCCAAACTACCACTTACGACTATCATCCGTGCGCACAGGACGATCGATTACCTGTGACAGCACGTTTGAGGCTTGTTCTAGCTTACAAGGTATGGACTGATCGATTCAGTATACGCTCGTCAGTAGAACTACTAATTATACGCACACAGGACGATCGATTACCCGTGTAGGCGCTATCAACTTGGTCTGACGTAGAATAATCAAAGCACGAACCAATCGATTCTCGTGTTTGATCTGAAACAAAACAGAAAACTAATCTGTAGTTAACTGCCTCTTATAACGACACCCTGAGGCAGCTGAACTCCGGGGCCGCTAAATAAAAACATATTAAATCGTTACCATTAATCTATTTACATCGAGTCGAGAATTCTGTTATTAACATATTTTGATCAATACCCATAAAAGGAAAACTAATCACTTTCATCAGCAGCGCTAGAGTCCGAAACATTTTCGTTAACTTCTAACGCCGCTATATGGATCCAAGGCCTCATACGATCAGCTGCGACAACCGTTGGGCGTTTGTTTTCCGTACAACCTAGACCTGGGATTGGGGCTACTTTATAACGGTCGTTTCCTATTACTTTATCGACACGATAGGGCCCTACATATGTCGGCATAAGTTTTTTACTTTGCCCGTCGTTATTAAAACACGTTTTAGTAATTTTTATTAGATCACCGCTTTTATATGTTCGTGCTGGCTTCCGACTTTCGTCGTATTTCTGTTTTTGCTTATCCTGTTCTCTATCTATCCGATCTTTAACTTCATCACGGATATCAGAAAGTCGGCTATTCTCCCTAGAATCTACCGTGACCTCATTCATAATGGGATTAATTTCAGCATTCATGGAAGTACCGAATAATACCTCCGAAGGAGTCCTACCTGTGGTCTTTTGGACAGTGTTGTTGAGACCCCACTGGACCTTACCTAATTGCATGTCCCAGTCCTTCTCGCAATGTTTCATATTTGATGCCTTAAGGGAATCAAGAATGGTACGGTTGTACCATTCTACTTGACCATTTGACCGGGGACTAGCTACTGCATTTAATATATGTTTGAATCCTTTATCAAGAACAAACCTTTTAAATGCATGAGATGTAAAGCAACTCCCACGATCGCTTACAAGACGATCAGGGGTCCTAAAGGTGTAAAAAATATCATCTAAGACCTTGAGGACATTTTGCGTTTTAGTGTTTCTGACAGGTTTCACGAAGCAAAACTTTGTGAATGCGTCCACGACTACAACAAGATGGGTTTGGCCTCTATTTGATTTTACGAAGGGTCCAAGGTGGTCAACGTGGAGGGTGTGGAAAGGAATTTCTGTCTTTGGAATAGGATGGAGGTGGCCCTCCCGTGTATGTACGTTATTTTTCGTGTAAGCACATTCAAGGCAAGCGTCAACGTATTTCTTAACAAACTTGGACATCTTGGCGAACCAATAGCTTTTCTTAATTCTATCTAAAGTTTTTTCGGTGCCAAAATGTCCAATGTCATCGTGGTTCATACGACACAGCTGCCACCTTGCACCCTTTGGTACTACCCATCGAATGTTATTCCTGTCACCACCTAGACAACGAAATAATTTATTATTCTTTAGAACGTAATTTTCCTTTATATAATTAAGACCCCTTTGGTCAAGATCACTACTTAAAATGTTTCTAATCCTACCCAGCTCGGAGTCTCCTAGTTGAAGTGTTTGTAGCCAGTCCTCATTATTTATTGTCATAACAGTTGGAAGTTGATCTACAATGGTTTCTACACTATCAGCAACGGGATTTCGAGACAATGCATCGACGTGACTCATCTTCGTACCCGCCCTATATTCAATGGAACAATCGAATTCCTGTAAAGTTAACACGTTCGCGGACACGACGGTTATAGCAGACATCAGTCATTTACTGAGAGTGACGCGCCGGCTATAGCCGTATATTTTTTTCGCACTCCAGTGGCACAACGGCTTCAACAGACGGTTTTCTATACTGTTATCGTATATTTCATTATTAAGTGCCCCCAAACCGAAATTTTCAAAGCGCTAGGTGCCATATAACATCTCTTTTTACACCGTCAAACGTGTCGCTACTTGTCACTTTTTGTGTGCCCACGCACACTGACGCATCTGTCATAGCAGCGAGAGTTGTATGGCGATTTGTTCAGTTGGCCGGCGAGTGCCCCGTGAAGCGGAACTATTGTGACTTTTTTCGGACGTGAGTTTATTTGTGCTGAAGCGGTGAGTTTATTTGATTTTACTGACTAAATATGAATAGTTTGTCACTAATATTTTATGATAATATCATAATGACAATATTTGCTATAAATTTGTCTGTATTTCTGTATTCTGGAATAGGTATTTATGCATAGTTTTGACCTTCTAAAATATGGTTGATCAAGCATGATTAACCATAACGATTATTAGTTTTATGGTGTTGTTTTGAATACGTATTTGAAATATTATTAAGTTTAATTATTAGTGCATTATACGACAATACTTTTATAATCACAAGCTCAGTACAATTTTACTTTTCAGATGTCTAGACAAGAACTAAATGAAAGTAAACGCAAAGCGTGTGACCCACATGAAAAAGAAAATGAACGAATATTGAAATTATTCAATGATGTCGATACCGACGAGTTGTCTTGTGGTTCAGAGAAACCTGAAACATTGAGCGATAGCGAATCATTGTCAAGTGAGTCAGACCAGGATCCCTATAATGATTGTGATGGTGACTATGGTTCAGACACTAGTTACAAACCCAATGAAGGTAGCGGGTCATCGAAAATTCACGTATCTAATTTATTGACGCTGTCACTCACTGTCACTCAAAATGGACAAGATGAACAAGTGCCTTTGGTTGACTCCCCAATTACAATAAAAGACTTAGGAATTCATGTTCATGTTCTTGCTTCAGTTGAGTCAGCAGATTCAATTGCTGTTTCGTCCCCAGTTAATATGGAAAATGTACATAAGTCAATCCAGTCACTCGACATTATTAACTTGCGTTCTTTTGATTCTGATACCACTCCACCAAGATCAATAGAATCACAAACGCTTTTACAAGAGATTGACTGGATGGACAGTGAAAATTCAGTATCTTCTCAAAATATCGATACTACAGTACAAATGCCGAGATCGCAGGTGGTTGATAATCAGCAGCAACCTATGATACCTCTAGTGTATCAACAGCCTAGTACATCAGCATTTTTAGTTGTACCTAGGGTCAATCATCAGCGTCCTAGGTCACCACGTATCACAGACGAAGAATGGCAAACATCCACTGCTCCTATACCAGAGTACTTATTCAAAAAGCATATTATAAGACCAAAGACTACGTTGCTGATAGGGATGTTTGGCTATAACACCTTCTGCACATGTGGCTTCCTTGGCTACTCACTGACAATGTATGTGTAATTTCTATCACAGTTCTAATGATATTTTTACTTTGTTTTCTTTTTCTGTTTTTAACTTTTGTTAGACTTACTTAAAATATTTGACGGATATTATGCATTGTTTTATATAGCTTCTTTAGCTTCAACATTTTGTAAATGTGAGAACGCCGTAAACTTGTCAAATGCGCTATTCATTTAATAAGGCTTATGTAATTATCTTTTATATTAGTGACTGCATCCAAGATTACGTTGTTTTTACATCCCACCCAAAATGGTATCTACAGAAATTGTAAAAGATATACAGTTTAAAAGAGTAACCATGGAGTTTCTTGCCGGTTCTTCTCCATAGGAAGCGACTTTTTGGAACCGTGCACCTAAATTCTGACTTTTCATAAGTGCCTTTGTATGGTTTATATGAAATAAAAACCTTTGACTTTGACTTTGACTTAGAGTTTGAGTTCAACGACAGCGGTGTTGGGCCTCAGTCTTTCGTTGATGTAAATACGTCTCCTATAGAAATATTTAATCGTTTCTTCCCTCTTTCAACAATAGAACAACTTGTAGATCGCACTAACAAGTACGGTGCTGCATTATGCAATATAAATAGACCACATACTAGACACAGTCGAAAAATAAAGTTTAATCCTACTTCCATAGAAGACACTATGTGCAAAAAACAAAATTAAAAATTAAACTAGCTTTAGGTGCAAAGGGTGCACCTTTTCCGCCCTGGATGTTTTGAGCAATGGCATTGCCAAGCAGAATGACTGGTATATAATATTTAGGTAAAGTTTTTTTTTGTATTTTATTAATGGTATTGTGCAGTGACTCAAATTTAAATTAGGTATATTTCTTGGCATTGCAGGATATAAAGTTAATTTAGTCTGATTAGATTTTATATTTAAATTAAAATAATTAAGATTTTTTTTATGTATGCTTTTATAACATTAAAATAAATAATGAGTGTAATTTTGTCTTTTCATTGTGAGTTTTCCAGTACCAATCAAACCAATATTAAGGTGTCTTTTAGTAGTAGCAATTTCTTAGGCTTAGATAACAATGAGACTATTTACCACTGCAGTAACGCCTATGCCTTTGTAACCATAGCCTTTGCATCTTACTACATACAAATAGACTAATTTCCTGAAGGGGAAACGGCAGAGGCACCAAATTTTGCATCCTATTTGTATAATAATTATTATTCACAAGTGACGTATCAGCTATAGCAGGCATAGGCTGCAGATGCTGTGTCCTATTTATTGAGTATAACAACTTTTCACCAATGACAGGTGGTTATAGCAGGCAAAGGCTACAACTGGTGTGTCCCATTTGTATAGTAATAACTATTCACCAATGACACCCCTGCTATAGCAATCGAATGCTATAGCCGGTGCGTCCTGTCTGTGTAGTAAAAACTATACACCATTGATGCACCTGTTACGGCAGTTGGAGGCTATAGCCGGTGCGTCCTATTTGATAGTAATAAACCATTTGCCTGTGACGGGACGACAACAGCAGGCGAAGGCTATAGCCGTTGCGTCCAATGTATATAGTTATAAACTATTTACCAATGACGGACCGGCCAAAGCTGGCGAAGGCTATAGCCGATATGTCCTATATATATAGTTATAAACTATTTACCAGCTATGAAACTGCTAAAGCAGACGAAGGCTATGACAGTTGTGATTTTATGTATGTACTTAGTAATTTTTATCGGTGACGGTGCGCCTATAGCATTCCATACAAAAATTAAGTGTCAAAGTGGCATTGCAAAATCAGGCCGAGTGTCCGCGAACGTGTTAACCACCAACGAGCAATTCTCGGTATCAAATCCCTTTTCAGAAATGTGGAGCGAAGTGCACTGCAGTCGGTTATAATTTTGAACTCTTTGCCTAGCAAATAAACCCTGAATTTTCGCAGAGAAAATACAACTGCTAAAGTTTCCAACTCGTATGAGTGGAAGTTCTTTTCCTCTGGTGATGTTTGCCGGCTATAAAAAGCGACCGGTCGAAAAGGTTCACTAGCTACCGTGCGCTGAAGGAGAATTCCACCAATGCCTACCCTACTAGCATCAGTGTGCAACTCGGTCTCTGCTGTTGGGTCATAAATCGCGAGAATTGGCCTGTCTATCAATCTAGATTTAAGTTCTTCAAACGCCTGCTGCTGATCATCCTTCCACTCCCAGGCTGCACCTTTTTTTAATAGCCGACTGAGTGGGGAAGCTAAGTGAGCAAAGTTCTTAATAAATTTCCGGAAATAACTAGCCAAACCTAAGAATTGTCGGACATTGTGCACATTTTCAGGCCGTGGAAAGTTTTGTACGCATATAATCTTGCCTTCGCCAGGCCTGACACCAGCAGCACTAATCTCGTACCCAAGATAACAGATCTTGTCACTGAGAAAATTGCACTTTGTTAAATTCAAGGTAAGGTTTGCATTGTCTAGCAACCGCAACACTTCTTCAAGACGCTCTAAACATTCTGCAGGATGTTTTCCAAAGATAAGAATGTCATCGATGTATGCAGTAGCGAAACGAGAAGATCCTAAAAGCGAATTCATCATTCGCTGAAATACAGCAGGTGCGTTCGCCAGGCCAAACGGCATACGATTGAATTCGTACTGGCCGTCCGGCGTGACGAACGAGGTAAGGCGTTTGCTCTGTTCGGAAATCGGTACTTGGTAATAGCCTGAAGATAGATCGAGTGTTATGAAGCAAGTTTGACTCGTAAGACGGGCAATCTCATCTTCTATGATAGGCATAGGGTACCTTTCCTTCACGGTTACTGAATTAAGCATCCTGTAATCAATGCACATTCTCAGTGAGCCATCCTTCTTACGAACGAGTAAAATGGGACTTGCGTACTCAGAAACTGACTCTTTGACTATTCCGGCATCCAACATGTCGGCTACCATCGTGCGTACCTTTTCACGTTCGTGATGAGACAACCTATAAGGCCGGTATACTATAGGGCGCTTGCTATTCAGCTCTATGTGCATTTCTGCCATATTGGTGCACCCCAAATCCTTAAGGGAATTTGCAAAACAATGCTTAAACTTTTTTAATAAATCAAAGAGACGCTGTTTATCACAATCAGAGACATGAGAACCGACCCGAACTTGACCTTCATCGAACTCGCCTCTACACGCCGTAAATTGCTGTAGTGATGGTGCCTCAAAGATTCTATTAACAAAATCGACTTTATCTGCACGACAAAGGACCGTCGATTTCGCGATTTGACAAGAACTCAAGCATGGTACCACTGATATATAAATACGACCTCTCGCTACATAATAGAGACCACCAAACACAAAGTATTGTCTATTTGGTTCTCCCGCGATACTGTTCTTTACTAAAACACTACCAGTAATAGGAGAGTCAATATGAGCTTTGATAGTTGCAGCACCATAGATTTCTAGAGCAATCATAGTTTTTACTTTAAATGAACGTTCGATTTCGTTATCCAGATCAAACCGCGGCAGCTCATTGCCAATATCCAGAAATTGCAACTTGTTAAAATTTTTAAATGCGATAATGTGAGGCTGCTCCGTGTATGATTGCCCTATCAACACTGGTTTAAACAACAAGTCGTCTTTCACAACCTTGCATGCAACTTTTGCACTGACGTCATCGACACTTACATCAAGTGACAGTTCTCCTAATGAGTAAACTAGCCCATTGCCGAAACCTTTCATTCCTGATGGGACGTTATTATGAGCCAATCCTAAGCGATGAGCAACCGAGGCCTTTATTAACGTAACGTCACTACCAAAATCGACAAAGGCTGTGAGGGGTATACCGTTCACTATAACTTCTTTGATAAACTTTGAATTCGGGTTAACGATATTGGGCTCAATTACAGAATCAATACACATTGTTTTTTGTACGTCAGCTACTTTGACTATTTTGGCATCTGGCTTTAAACGGCAATTTTCAGACGTGTGTCCGACCCTGCTACACTTTGAGCATTTAATTAAGGGTTTAGGACAGTATAAAAAACTGTGCCCTAACTCTTTACAATTGAAACAGCCAACTGTAGAATTGGGTTTGGTATCAGACTTAACTTTCGAACTGTGAGTGGATGTTTCAGTAACTCTTGTTTTAAATGAACTTCTCTCTACTAAGGATTGATTAGAGTCTTTATTACTAATCAAGTATTGCAATAATTGATCGGGCTGAGAGCAACGTAACGCGAGAGCACCGGATCTTAAAGTTCTATCGCTTAAACCGTGAATTATGCAGTCTACCGCGCGTTTACCTTCAATATCACATCGGTTGAGAAGTGTTACTTTCTCGTAATAATAAACCTCTATTGGTTCTTGGAATTTACTTTTCCTCTTTAGCATTTCCTCCAAGGTCTGACCATAGTTTTGTTCGAAGGGGAATGCGTTAACTAATTTCTGCTGCCTTTCCTCCCAAGAGAAAAGAATTGAATTAAGGCCCTCGTACCAAGTCCTGGCCAGGCCTTGGAGCTTTTGCATAGCAAAATGGGTAGTGGTTCTATCGTCCCATCCATACACCGAAGCACATTCGTTCACCTTTTTTATCCAGACATCTACTCGTTGAGTCTTAGTCGATGGATCAAAATTGGGTAAAATATTTTTATAATCGATTTTTTGTGACTGTGAACCTCGGGTTGGAGATTGGGACGTCAGACCATCTCTCATACATTTAATAATATCTACTATATCTTTCTTAGAAAATGAAGGGCTACGTGACCTGTTGGACTGTCCTGCGACGACACGTGGATCTGGGAGGACGTCTTGGTGTTGCTTGGAAAGACGTGCATCCTCCTGTCGATGTGACGAGTGGCGTTGGGTGCGACTCCTTTCACGCAGCTCGTTGACTGGACCTGATGTTGTATAGCGGCGACTTTCCGCCTCGAAGAGTCGTTCTCGTTCTCGCTGTAGTTCCCGTTCCAGCATCTCCACCCGCTCGCGATTGCCGGAGTTACTTGGAGTGCGACTCCGGTTACGAGTGCGACTCCGGACACGGCTCCGACTGCGAGACACAGTTCGAAGAACAGGTGTTTCTCGCCTTCTGCTTGACTTGTCTAAGCCCCGACTTCGGTGACCTGTCTCGTCCATCGTCTGAAAGGCTTGCGTCGCATAGCATACGCAAAAACAAATACCACGTTAAGAAATGTTGTATCGAATTTTCACTAAGATTGTGGGGTAAAATAATATTGTAAATATCTCTGGAACGGTACGTCCTAGACAAAATCTGACCAAATTTTCACAACCCTTTATAAAACCCTTCAGGTTATAACATACGATCAGAATCACTGTAATTATTAATATTCCAAGCTACCCACAACTTTTTTTTTTTTTTTTTTTCAATATTAACCGTTAATTTCACGTGTTCAACGTGCGTATCATAATGATCAGTATACGAGTAGTCACTAAAGTTTAGGTTCTAAAAATAGCTTGTACACATACACCAGAAATTCGAAATAAAAACGTTAGAATTAGATCACCCACATGATAAAATTTACCACGGCATCACTAAACTTAATCATATAATAAGAATGTCATATTACCATAAAACTACTAATTTGAATTTAAATAAAGTCTTCTCGCAATAATTTTATCAGTCAAAGATTGGGTGTGTACTTACGTTTGAAGTTTAGTTGCGAGATCCCACTTCTGAGATTTTGAAGATGATCCTATAACTCAGTGTCTGGGGCAGAGTAGATGAAAACTCGAAGTGAGGAAACTCAACTCAATTTATTCTTCCAATATTCTTACAGCATTCCCTTTTTATTTCAATCCGCTCAGCTCGCGCGCCCGTAATAGAATGTGTCATCGGCCAAGAGCAAACCGTCGAAATCGTACCAAATGTTCTACCACCGACATTACTCACTTTTTAAAGTTGCCAACGTAAAAATATTCAACAATGAATAAGTCATTTAGTTGATTTCAAATCGATTACCGTTTATATCGTAGTCAATATTTGCAAACCCTAACATTCGCATACGATTAAATAAATAAAATTCAGTGTAGTTCGGGATTGTCTTGATGAAAAAGACATGGTAAGCATACAAACACGCATAAAGTGACATGATATCGCATGACTATTAATTTGTAAAATTACATAAATACAGGATCAAAGCAATGCCTCGTCTGGCCACTACCATGGTCTGTAGTCTGTGTATCGAGGCCGCACATGCGCCGCCGCTGCCTGTGAATCACATCACACGCTCATTAGCGATAGGTGCCTCACATCTGTAGCGAACAGATCGTTTTACACTTGTATAAGTATGTATCTACTTATATACTATTTATAAAGTTGTAGACAGGCGTGGGTAACAGCTAAGATTAACACAATTAACTGCAGTAAAAGTTGAAGCGGTTTGCAGATGGACAAAAACTTCTCAAATAAGTAAATGCGGCCAAGCGCGAGTCGGACTCGCGCCCTGAAGTTTCCGTATAATTTTGTAACTGATATAACTAACTATAGATTGAATGTTTAAAGTTTTTTCTTCGCTTGTACTGTGATTCCTAGCATTTTGTAAAATTTTAGGATTCTATGTCAGCGGGAAGTATCCTATAGGTACCTATTATTAATTAATTGATCGAGTTTCAAATTTATGCAGTATAAGTGACATTATTTATTTTTATTGTGTTAACTTAGAAGCTTAATTTTTTTACGTCTTCAAAGCACTATATACTTCAGTATTTGATACCAATTTGCAACTAGACCTTGGTGCGTTCTTGAGACTAAGATAGACAGACAGGCGAACAACGAATTGATCTTATAAGGGTTCCGTTTTTCCTTTCGAGGTAAGGAATCCAAAAAAAGTATCGATGATATGACATTGCACATAAAGTAAGTAATTAAGCCAGCTCTTGCGCCGGTATTGTTGCTGATCGTCATTATTCTGTGGTATTTCATTTGGCTAGTTAAAAGATTTTGAGTGCCCAAAATCCTACCATAATATAGTATATTAAATGTGAAAGTGGCGGTTCTGAAAAAAAATACGGATGTAACCTTGCCATGTCATAAGCGAAGTATATAGTACGCACACACACACGCAGCGTACTGGCGCCGAGTGGATGAGTTTTAAGTATTTGTATGCGTTTAGCTTGTGAGGATGACTAGGCATGCTTCTCACATGTCGCACGCAACGCTACGTCCGTACGTATTTTTTTAAGGTCCGTGGCGAAAGCTTGTGAGGATGGATAGATGGATGTT
This sequence comes from Xylocampa areola, assembly GCA_935421205.1. Classification (NCBI taxonomy): domain Eukaryota; kingdom Metazoa; phylum Arthropoda; class Insecta; order Lepidoptera; family Noctuidae; genus Xylocampa; species Xylocampa areola. The sequence continues at coordinate 20,613,117 of OW285208.1, forward strand.
TGTTACCCTTTCACCCGATAACTACTGAACGGATTTGGATTAAATTTTGCACACAGATAGTTTATAACCTGGATTAACACATAGGATACTTTCTATCTCAGCTGGACCTAATTCTGAAGTCCACGTAAGCAAAGTCGCGGACGGAGCTAGTAAATTATAAAATCATTTTATTTGTTTATATAACAGGTGAAAAAGAAAATAAAGATACAAAAGGCACACGTTAACCTATAGCACTTCCTCTTAATAAACGGTTAAGACCACTCAGATACAATTTCACGCTAACCATTAAATTGAAAAAAACTCATCGGTCATTGCATTCCAGGCGGCCGAGTCAGTTGACATAAAAACTTACGCACACACGCGCATGTTAATGATCTAAACACGGCCGCATTAGATGCTAAGCAATAAAGGCTGGTACACACGCGCCCATTAAGCGGTGACACCCACTTGAGACGGTTCAATTGAGACAACGACCGCGCACCTTGCATGTGCCGGCGCATTCATGTGACAAAGAATGCGTCGAGAGTAGGTATTGTTAGATTTTTGTCCGATCAGAAAATGAAATGTACCAACTATTTTGCAACGAAAATATTAGGTATCGACTTCACGTTTCCCACTAAGTAGTTCGTTCGCGTCGAATATTTTGATGGAACATTTAACAACGGATAAATGTTCGTTTTTAAAAAGCAGGCTGTCTGTATGATATCTAGATCGGTTCAGCGGTTTAATAGCGAAAATATAGTAGACATACAAAAAAATGTACTTTCACATCTATAATATTACATAGTATATCAGAGACCAGATATATTATGCCTATGTAAATGCCCAGAGGGGAAGGAATAATAATATTTATTATATTTTATTTATTTTAATTTTAACAAGTATTTACTGTATAAAAAGTATTTTTTTTAAATGATTCTCCATAAGTGTATTATGAATAGTTAACATAATCTACTATAGGATACCGAACAGAAAACATGACTATATAAAACAAATTATTAAAATACAAAAAACCCGACAGAAAAGACAAAATAATTTGAAAAAAGAAACCAATAATATAAAAAAAAATTACCTAGTTGGAAGCATCTACGATGTTACGAACGTTCCTGAGACGGTCGGGTAAAAATACACAAATACGAATTTAAATAGCGTTGTACTCATATTTCATGAAGGAAACCTTTACACGACTAACCGTAAGTGATTTTGAACTACTTTAGACAGATTAAGAATTAGGAGATAGCGAAGTTTTGTAGATTGATAAAGACTAGTTTCCGTTTCAATTCTAGTAGAAACCATATTTATTAGGAAGTCTAATTCTAAGCAAACACAAATAAGCCACAGCCTAATGAAACAGTTTGTCATATCAATGAGTCACTATGTTGTTTGATAGTAAGTACTTCAGCACGCGGACTGGACAACGCACTTTGATCACACTGAATAATGTGCACATTTAAAATAAACATTTTTGAGAGTGTTTACATGATTCATGTTAGTATGAGCCGTTTTTTTTTCTAATAGGATTGCGGCTTCTCGATCCTCACACGGGATAACTTCAAACAACGGCTGTACGGTTAATAATGCCGAAAATGTGAATGCGATAAAAACGGAAATGAAGCATTACATTTCTTCTTTACTTTTGATAGAGACAAGACAAATAAAAATAGCAGGCAGTGAACTTATAAATAACAATTATATACCAGAAGGGGACCACATTTTGACAATAAATAAATAATTAATTGACAAAATGTGATGCTGATAGCACGTAGGTATATTTAGTTCTCATCTCTCATTCACTCTCAACTGCCTCGTTGGTCTAGTAGTCCCAAGCGCAACTGCTGAGCATGAGGTCCCGGGTTCGATTCCCGGACCGGGCGAAGTGTTATTGAGCTTTTCAGTAAAACAAAATCCAATCGGTGTGGAACTTATAATCCGGTAGATGACAATAGGCTCACCACCTGGGACACTTACATGGGATTGAATAACAGCATTGTTGAAATGTGCGTTTACAACTTTGTACACCACTGCCTTCCACTTCGGAGAATATCGGCGTGATGCTATGTTATGTTATCTCACTCAAAGAACTCAGAAAACCTAAGTCACATAAGCCATGTGTTTGTTAAATTTAAGCCACTTGTTCAAAACCGAACGCCATAGGTAAACACTTGATACAGACGCTTAATTAAAATAATAGAGAAAACCGCGATAACATACTAGTTGTTATTTTATTTATGAGTTTCCTGATCACGTTGCAGAAAGAAAAGCCTTACAGCTTTCACAATAATTAGATATGTATAGATTAGAAGTATCGATTTCTGTAGCAAGCCCTTTGTCCAACTGCCTAACGAAAGCCTCTTCTGATTTATATCTACCAATATTTCTAACTCTCTATTTAACAAAGAACCTATGTATAAACTACTCATTAAGTATCATTTTTAACCGACTTCAAAAAAGGAGGAGGTTTCTCAATTCGACGGTATATTTTTTTTTTTTTTTTTTTTTTTTTTTATGTGTGTTCGGGGATAACTTCGTCGTTTATGAACCGATTTTGATAATTCTTTTTTTGTTGGAAAGAAGAAATCTCAACGGTGGTACCATGATAAGGAAACCAGGATCTGATGATGGATCCCCGAGAAAACGAGGGAAACCTTCGAAAATTGTAGGGGCGACAAGTGCATTTGTTAATTTTTTCATTAAGTATTTTAAAGCACTACTATTTAATGAAGGTGTGGAGTCGATCTGATGATGGAGCTGAAAGACAGTCGAGGGAACTCATTAAAAATTTACAGCAATTACCTGGTGTTTGGGCTTGATTAATTTGTATTGATGAGAACTTTACACCTAGATGGGTTGTGACTGTAATTAGGGGTCTGATGATGAAGACGAAGGACAGTCAAGGGAACTCCTCAACGTTTTACAGTAGCTACCATGTTTTGTTATGTATGTCCGTCGATATCTTTGTTTGAAAGAGTAGTCCCCAGAGGTGGTCCCATTTAAATTTAGTAAAGATCTGATGAAGATCTTCGAAGTTAGACGATGGAACTCTTCAATGAATTATAGCAAATCACTCTCAATTGCTATAATCGCATGTTCATGTACAGTTCATGCCACTCAATACATGCATATCATCATGCCTGTATTGCCCGATGGGGTAGGCAGAAGTGTCCACTGTTGTACACAAACATTTCACCGATGCAGTAATTAAGTCCTAGCGGCTTTCGAAAGCCTACCCATATTATTAAATTTATAAATTAACTTATTTATGAAGTATACAAACTTATATATGACCTATACAATATATATATAACACACTTAAAACTAAAAAGACTAAAATAAATTAATTTTAAACAAAAAATGAAAACCGCCTTCAAAAACTACTACACTAAAAAGTTTAAAATAATATCAAAATTTGCTTATAATAAAATCATTTTAAAAGAACAATATATAATAATAATCTGTTAATTTTGGAGTCGGTGCCTGATGTATATGGGGTTTACAACCAGATACAAAGGCCGGTAACATAACCACAGCGCAACGAACATAAGTGACTAACAAGAGGAAAACAATAACCCTCTCTCAATACAGGCACCGACTCCAAAATTAACAGATTATTATTATATATTGTTCTTTTAAAATGATTTTATTATAAGCAAATTTTGATATTATTTTAAACTTTTTAGTGTAGTAGTTTTTGAAGGCGGTTTTCATTTTTTGTTTAAAATTAATTTATTGATACTATAGGGACAATAGATAAATTTAAAAGTAATAAAAAAATAAAAATAAAAAAATTAATAAAAATACTAATAAATAAATACTTATCTACTAATATTCATAAAGTGATATTTTATCTAAAAATGTATAAATAATACTAAATAGCTGTTAGCGATATGACTGCCTTTTTACGTTTACTTTTTCTTGTATTTTCTTAATAATTAATATGTGTGTACTATAAAAGTACATTATTATACTAGTGCGCTAAGTTGGTCATTCCAGTTGAGGTTGAATAGTTAGCCGAGCCGGCAAGCGAGGGTAGCAATGACCGAGACTTGTTGTGACCACAGCGTACGCGTCTCATACGACGTTTTTCTACACACTTGTGAGGAAATACGTTAAGTTTAAATATTTTCTTAAACTTTAACGAAGCGAACGCGCCAAAAGAAAAATGAACACATCGTGCGTAAAATTTTATGTGCGTGGTTCCAGAACTCAATTGATCATCGTACGAAACAAAGCCGAATGATTGAGCGTCTCCCCACACACCCAAGCAGAACAGTTAGGTGAACGACAATTAACGGTTCGCCGGGTCAAGCGGGCCGGCGTCGCATACCGGTCAATTCGACCAATTGCCCACGCGCAGACGTGGGAACGGCGCGCGCGCATGATTCACCTCCTCACTATAACGTACATATAGATAAATGTAGGTTTTGTTATAAAATGTACATAAGGACAGTACTTAATGTAATTATTAAAATTGTATTATTAGGTGTCTAATGACATAGCGGAAATACAGGAACCGCCTGGCTGGAGATTTATACCTACCGGCAGCCTTGCACAAAATTGTTACCAATTTATGTACGTATTAAAATTTAGACGAAGAGACAGTTTTGGTTCCCTATTGCCGGCGCAGCAATTCCTCTTACAGGGTCGGCAACGCGTTATACCCCTCGTGGTGCAAACGTCCACAGGACCGCTTGCTATCGGGTAGGCCGTACATTGCCACTGTAATGGTATATAAACGTATATGGTAATAAACTAGGCACTTAATTATAATTTAATAATAAATGGATCTACGTTTGGCCACCAACTCCCTGATGGTAAGCGACGTTGTGGCCGAGGATGGAGCACGTATATCCAGAATAAATCTATTCACTCTTAATTAGAGTGGATAGATTTGGGGGAACCATAGTTGAGGACTTGATGCAACTGCCCAGACCCGTCTCCCACAACGGTTGCACCGGATTACATCTCGAAACACGACTAGGTCGCTTCACGGCATGGCTTCGTCTGGTGGGTGACCAGCCGCGGCCGAAGACTCCCATCAGAGTCAAAAATGACCATGTATTTGAAACTAATACGTACTACAACTATGTACGAATAATAATAAATATGATGAACGACTATGAAAGAACAATTTGTATTATTTCTTATAATACTAGCCGTGTCCGCGGCTCTACCCGCGTGCTCTTTTTGACTGGAATCTTATTATTATTGTAATAAAATGTAGCTGTATGTAATTCTCAATAAATTGCCTTTATAATGATGAAATAATTTTTAAATCGGTTCCGTAGTTTCGTAGTTTGCCGATTACAAACAAAGAAATATAGTACATTATTTATTTCATTAGTTTTTTAACACATATACCATATGTTTTGGAAAAGCGACACCATTACCACAAGCCAACTATAGAAGCTAATCTATTATATTTATAATAGTTAGACAGGTAAGTAACCTGAGATTAGAAGGCAGGAAAATTGTTTTAATCATCAGGTCTACCACAAGTGTGCGAGTACCATATAGGTTTTCCTGTAGATATAACACTATGACAAACTGCACTTATTAGTATAATTATTTTTACTACAATACCTATGACTATACCTATAATTATTCTATAGGTAAGGTTCAGTCAGTACTTAGTAAGTGTAACATATTAACAGCTACTTTTTATATTTTTAAATGTATATTTATATTTTAGTAATATATTTAAAAATGTATTGAGTATAAAGTTATTATATATATATATTTTTTTTTTAAAAAAAACGTTGCCCCACACTCTAAATTTCTTCCTGTATCGTGGGTGCGTTTACAGACATATAATCTCACAAGCACACTAACACCCAGACCCGGAGCAATTATCCGTAGATCGTACAAATATTTGCTCCGTGCAGGAATCGAACCTGCGACTCGCAGCGCAGCAGTCGGTCTCTCGACCACTGCGCCAACCGCGCTGTCAATATTAAATGTATTGAGTATGCTTATAAAATAAATAAACGAACAATTAAATAATGCTCGTAATAAGTACGAGTTTGAAACTAGTCGGGCAATCCCGAAGAATACAAGTGAGTAATAACCGTTGAACAATAATTAATAATGCTCTTGTTTAAAGAACAGAATTTAGACCTTGAACCTTTTTATTGTGTGAACATTCTGTCTTGGACGCTGAGCCGTACTTCTGCCGACTAAAAACCAGTCTATCCTTTGCCGAGGTCCCGGGTTCGTTGCTAAGATCAAAGATCGATTATGTGTCTTAATTTTTAAACTATCTAAATCTCTTGCTCAGCGACTCGAAGTGAGACTTGGCAAAAAATAACATCTGATCAATTTACTCAGTGACGGGAAATTTTATTTAAAAACTGTATGCACTAACTTATTAATTATTGTTCACCGATTATTACTGACATACCTTTTTTGAGTCATGATTATCTACTTTGAGGTCCGTTCGAGTTCGAAACTAGGCAATCCCGAAACGTGAGTAACGTGAGTAGAAACTGGTGTACAATAATTAATATGAATGTGCCGCGAATGTTATTATACCAAAATGCATTAACAACTTCTTTTCTATCCTCCTGTTGTTGTACAAATATGTAGACATACTGCATGTAGCATGTATTTTTTTTTTATTAAATCTACAAACAATAATAAATTTCTTATAAACAAAGCCTATTGCAACGTCAAACAAGCGCACTCTTCAAACAAATGAGAGGGATCCCCTCAGGAACAGCCAAAAAAATTCAAACAAATCGGCCGGCACAATCCTCAGCAATCAGGCAGGTATTCCCGACAAATTGCCCTTAATAAAATACTCCTTCTAATTAACGAGCCACCCCTACACTCCCCAGGCACAAAAAAGGTAGTTCAGAAGTTCTAGTACATACAATACGTGGTAACACGCTTACGAATGAGAGATGTGAAGTACATAAGTGCGATAAAACAATGGTAAATTAATGTGTATATAAGGTCCTAATTTATTAGGTAATTTCCTTTTAAGGGGTTGATGTGTAAGTCATAAGTATTCAAATGCACAAGGAAATAAATTGCCAAAGCACACTTTAAATTAATAATAATAAAAAATTATAACGTTTGATTATTGCTCTTTACTGATTATGCTGTCCCCGAGCCGCGCGGAGGGAACTACCGCGACATGCCCCCCCGCAAGCCCGCGCGCCCCTCCGCCGCCCCGTCTCCTCGTCGCGTCAGCTGTTACTACCTACTTCTCTCATCGTGTGGTTGCTGAACAACTTAGTGTCAGAGTTTAAACCACCCGTAGGTCACTGACATGGCTTTACACACCGAGCCGCGCGTAGGTAAATTACCTGAAATGCGCGCCGCGCGCCCCGCCGCCCCGCCACAGTATTTTACTACTGAGTAACTACTTATGCACGGCCTTTTCCCGCGTTACAGCCAAGCGACCCAAGTGACCCGGGGCTCTAGACTACTCTAGAGCTAGAAACTACATTACTAGGAAAGGCCACGAAAAAATTCAGAATACTTAAAGACAATGACGTTGCAACTTATCTTTACGATACCTTCTCGAATAAAAAAATTGCAAATGTTAAAATTTTACACGAAAGCACCTGAAGTTCTAAATTCCCATCACACTCAACCAGGCTTTGGATTAGACTGAAAAATAATTTTAACGATTAGGTACTAGAAAGTTGTTAATGATCAATTATTACGTTTAATTGATAGTATGCACTACGTAGGTATTAGCTTGCATTAATGTTATGGTTATAACAATAACTTGGCGTGTTTAACTGTTTGAATCATAAATACATAAGTACAACATACATAGCATCACGCCCGTATTCCCCGAAGGGGTAGGCAGAGGTTTACACATTTGTGCACTCACATTTCACCAATGCTGTTATTAAGTCCCATGTGAGCTCATTGTCATCTACCGGGCACAATTCTAAGCTGCAAGAATTTTCTAATAGAAAAACCCAATAACACTGCTCGATCTGGGAATCGAACCCGAGACCTCAGCAGTCGCGCTTGGGACCACTAGATCAACGAGGCAGTTTAAGTACAACTATTTTAATTTATTTTTTACCTACTTACCAATAAATTAAATTAAGTATTCACAAAAATTTTGAAAAAACCCTTGTCCTTGAGATCACTTCACTTACGTATTTACTCGAATGTACCTCTCTACGAGACACTTATTTACACAAACTCAGTAATAACAACACTGTTTGGTTGAAGACTTTAATGGGAATCACTTAGGTATTTTACAACTGTTACGAGATTATTATTTAGATATCACAAAATAGATCTGTTGCAACATACTGATTGTTCACAATATTCATCAATTATGTAATCTCCAAGTATCGCAATTATTAGATTTTTGAACCTACGATTTTTTATCGATTGTACAAAAGCGTCGCGGTCATTCCGCTGCAACGTCACCCGTCACCGAACCATCGTACATCACCGCACCGCACCATGCAGCTGACTGAAATTACGAGGTACGGAATTATTTTTGAACTACTTGGTAGGCATGGTCTTTCTTATGCTTTGTTTATCGCCGACAGAACAAGCCGATATTCTTTGACGGTATCCGACACAAGCGAAATTAAATACTCATTTTAGTAGGTACGTAACCGTTAAAGAAGCCGGCGGTGACAGTTCGCACACATACTTCCCGGAAGGAAGAAAGAGTAAGCGTGTCGTCGATTAATACGAAAGGAAGAGATAGCACAACAGACGCTGACGCCGCCGCCGCTCCCCGCCGCCCGCCGCCCGCCGCTCGCCACCGCAGCCCGCTGCGAGTGATTGTATGCCTACAAAGTAATTCAGTCGGCGCCGGCGCGTTTGATGATCCGATGACGACAAAGCGTTGCACTTGCAGCACGGCGCTTTTGTACAATCTAAAAAATTCGTATGTTCAAAAATCTAATAATTGCGCTATTTGGAGAATACTTCTGTGATGATTATAGGGCTCTGCTACGTCACTACGAGCTTAGTGGAAAACAACAAGAACGCCGCAACAGATCTAAGTAGATACCTAAGTGATTCCGTTTTAAAGTCTCCAACCAAACAGTGTTGTTGATACTGATTTCGTGTAAATAAGTGTCTCGTAAAGCAGTAACTTCAAGTGAATACGTAAGTGATGTGATCTCAAGGACAAGAGTTATTTACAAATGTTTGTCAAATCTTATTCTAATTTATTGGTAAGTAATTAAGTATTCAATTAATTAAAGTCGTTGTAGGTACTTATGTGTGGTTCAAACTTTTAAACATGCCAAGTTTCTGTAATGACCTTTACATTAATGCAAGCCTATGCCTACGTAGTACCTACATGCTATCAATTTAACGTAATTATTGACCATAGCATTACACTAATTTGTCAGTCCAAAGCCCGGTTTATGCGTGATGGGAATTTCGAATCACAGATGTTTTCGTGTAAAATTATAACATTTAATGATCCTGCAACTTTTTTATTAGTTAAGTTGTCATAAAGGATAGGTATACAACGTCACTGTCTGTAGGTTTTCTGAATTTTGTCGTGGCCTTCTTTTACCTAGTAATTACCTACGGTCTTGTGCCCCGGCTGCCCGGTGCGTTGGCTGTTAGCGCGGGAAAAGGTCGTGCCAACTAAGTAGGTAGTGATAGCCTAGATGTATGACCGTTGGATTGAGTCAAAGGTCGCAAGTTCGAATCAACGACCACTACCACTATCTTTTCGAAGTCATGTGCGTATTATAAACTCATTATCACTTGCTTTTAACGGTGAAGGAAAACATGTGAGGAAATCAGCACACCTGAGAGATGTTCTCGATGGTGTGTAAAGCCATGTCAGTAACCTACGGCTGGTTTTAACTCTGAGACTAGGTTGTTCAGCAACCACACGATGAGAGAAGTAGGTAGTAACAGCTGACGCGACGAGGAGACGGGGCAGCGGCGGGGCGCGCGGGCTTGCGGGGGGGCATGTCGCGGTAGTTCCCTCCGCGCGGCTCGGGGACAGCATAATCAGTAAAGAGAAATAATCGAACATTATAATTTTTTATTATTATTAATTTAAAGTGTGCTTTGGCAATTTATTTCCTTGTGCATTTGAATACTTATGACTTATACATCAACCCCTTAAAAGGAAATTACCTAATAAAGTAGGACCTTATATAGTTGAAATCCAAGGCACGCACCACTGACTTTTCGAAGTCATGTGCGTATTATAAATTAATTATCACTTGCTTATAACGCATAAGGGAAACATCGTGAGGCAACCAGCACACCTGAGAGATATTCCCGATGGTGTGTAAAGCCATATCAGAAACATACGGCAGGTTTAAAAAAATAAAAACTTATATTTTTTCCAAACGTCATATGGCATAATAATAGTAACGATGATATCTGAGTTTACAACGGTACATAGTCGGGTCAACTTTTCGAATAATACAGGGTAAGATCCTAATTTATTATGTATCTTTCTTTTAAGGGGTAAATATATAAGACAAAAATAAAAATAAAAAAATTACCATAAACTGGTCCTATAACGATAAACATTAAGAAAAAATAATTGTAAAGAATTTTTAGATATGATTTAAATTAATCCTCATCACTTACACATCGACCCTTTGAAATCAAGTTACTTAATAAAGGAGGACCTTGTAGGTATATGTCACTTCGCAACGACTGTGAAAATATATAAATCAGATGAAATAGTTGCTAAATAGTATTCTGCACAATCAGTAACAAAAATATACACAACTTTACCGATACCTCTAGTCCATTATTATTGAACTGGCTTGTAAGTGAACCTTTTGTTATTTCCTACTTTGTGCCTTCTTCCTAGCTTCTTGGCTCCCTTGCCCGACGTAGGACAAAGCCAAGGGAAAAATAACAAGAATCGCCTTCTCAGATGGAAAGTGATCTGGGCCTAATTGTGCCGACAGCGTCCGGGTTGAAATTGTGATACTTTTGAGAAGATTCCATATAATTATATTGTTCAACAGATTGAATTTTGTAAAAGATTTGATGTTGTTTCAAATGACGAATGTAGATTGTTTAGCTTGTAGCAAGTGACAAAATATATTTTTGTAGTTGTTTAAATTGGGCAAAGGTTTAATGGAATACCTAATAGTAGCTACTGTAGCGACGCAGGGTAATTAAAAAAAAAATCTTTATTTCGGACAAAAAATCCACTGTGTTAGTAATTACAGAATGCCTTGAATGACTAATGTTAGTAGTACAATTTCTTTTATAGATTAAAATACTTCAACCTAGAAGCACAAGGCACAGAGGATGATACAAGATATGATTTTCCTCCCTGGACATGTTCCCTGCAAAATGGCTCAAAATGAGAGATTATAAACTCTCAGCTACTGTTTTCAGAATGCTGTTGTTACTAGCCCGTAATCTTACCACTAATGATGCGTTTTTTGTTTCGAATGTCCGTTGAATCCCGTCTGTACGATTCTATGCAAACATCTCGGACTCACTGCAGAAATGAGGCAGTCTCAGCAGCATTCTGAAAATATTATTATATTTTTGTATAGTAACTTTCGTGAGACACATTCAGTTCACATTCCAGTTTGACTCGCGACATCGCCGCGGGCTCAGCTCATGAATAAGAGCTCCGTTCGAGTTCGAAACTAGTCGGGCAATCCCGAAGTATGCGCGTGAGTAATAACCGTTAAACTATATTATTATATTGCAATTTTTTTGTGTAGCTATATATATATAGTATCCATAGACCTTTATTTTATCGTGGGAGAGCCATGCTCCGGCACGAATGGGCCGGCTCGACCGGATTTATACCACGGCCTCACAGAAAACCGGCTTGACACAACGCTTGCGTTGTGTTTCGCCAAGTGAGTGAGGGTACCGGAGGCCCAAACCCTTTAAAATGCCGGCAACGTATTTGCGACTCCTCTGGGGTTGCGGGTGTCCATGGGCGGCGGTAATCGCTTACCATCAGGTGAGCCGTCTGCTCGGTTGCCCCTATCCAATAAAAAAAATGGAATTCCCGTTTAATGCCTCCTGCACTTATTTACACCTTGATTGAAACTACTTTTGTCTCTTCACTATTTGTTACCTTACCATCCCATCATTTACCGTACAATCTTGCTTGCAGTTTCAGTTAATAATGTAGAATCTTCTAAAAGACACACACACATAGCTCGGTCCCAGGATTCCTTTATAATCTCTATCGACCGGCGTCTACAATGTTTTTTCCTGCAGCATATCAAGCAGGACAACAGAGGTATCAGAAAATTATCCTCCGGTGCGTCCGCGTCCGCTGTCCGCCACCCGAGCGACATACATCACACGCACTGACTGATAACTGTTCTTAGTGAGGACGTGGTACAAGGCATAAGCGGAGCGAGTTGTCAACTGGCTCTTAACCATACGAGGGAAGGAGCTGGTTTCATTCATCATTATTGACGGCGCAGTTGGCGTAGTGGTCGAGATACTAGCTGCGTCGCGTGTCGCAAGTTCGATTCCTGCACGGAGCAAATATTTGTATGATTTACAGATAATTGCGCCGGGTCTGGGTGTGTGTGCATGTGAGATTATATGTCTGTAAACGCACCCGCGATACAGGAGGAAATTCCTAGTGTGGGACAACGTATTTTTTATTTTAATTAAAAGAAACATGTTTATAAGCAAAAATTCTGACAAATCTTAAGGATTATGTTAGCTATGGCATTTGTATGCTCATCAAGGATTTGTGTAAATTAAGAGGGAGACAATATACTTTATTAGAAGCAGTATCTGATACAACTACTATTCCCGTCGTACAACGTAGCAAATAAGTGATGATTTTATTTGACGACTCAAACTGCATCTTATTCTGTAAACTATTACATATATATATCTGCCTAGCCTGTTCCCAATTACATTGGGGTCAGCTTCCAGTCAAACCGGATCCAGCTTAATACCAGTATTTAATATGGAGCGACTGCCTATCTGACCTCCACAACCCAGTTACTGGGTAACACGATATCACGTGATATAACTGGTTGTCAGACTTTCAGGCCTCTGACTACCCGTAACGGCTGTCATAGATCTTAATTTAACAACCGTGACTGACGGCTTAACGTGCTCTCTGAGGCACGGAGGGGTCTCGGTATAAAATGATGGTCACCCATCCACAGACCGACCGAGGCAAGCGCAGCTTAACCTCCAAAAAAAAATTGTATTGAAATAAACGATGACATCGCCATACTCTTACACCTTGTACTTGTCAACTTAGGCCTGAGGGTCCTCGGAAAAACTCCCTCTTTACCTTCCACTAAAACAAGTAAATAGTGGGGATTAACTGCTGGCATAAATCACCGACCACCGGCCGGTGATACGCATCTCTCGGATTGAACCTGTTCACTTCCACTCAGTTGATAGCTGAACGTATCTGATCGAAAGTTTTCTTATTAGTGGCTGCGATTACTGGTAGAGGTTGTAATAGTTGACTGTGCTATATATTCTACAATAGTAGATTGGTTGGCAGAAAATGTATAGTTTATTCAGGAAACTATCACTATAATACTAAAACGGATAAATCTTTCAACCGCATTAACGCATGCGTAGCGAACTCTAAAGTTATAAATTTCTGTGGCAAGAAAAAAAATATGGTTTGGTCACCTGTTTATAGACTGAATAGATAGCAATGACGTCACCAAAAGACGAATAAAAATGTGGGAGAAGACTTCGGAGTATTGAGCAGAGGTCAGCGCTTGGAACATTTATCCTGCTCACCGCCGTATTTTTCTTTCCACAAAAATGTGAACTTTAAAACTAAATTATTAAAAAAATAATACAAACAATACACTCTAACTTCACAGACAAAATAAAAACTATTAGCTAATATAAAAACAAGGAAAAAGATAGAAAGAAAGAAATAAATTTATTTCAGCCTCGTGGCCGAACTTACAATTATTAAAATAGCAGAAAAATAATATAAAGACAAAAAAATACAAGACTCACTAAAATACACCTGCACGAGACCAAAAAGGCCCCTATTTCAGCATAAAGCGGCAACATCGTGATGTTGCCGCGCTGGTTACCTAATAGGTCCCAAAAGTGATGAAATCACGGGCGTCTAGCAATCACTCATGCGTTGAAGTATTCCTCCGCATCGCTTTCTACTGGAAAGGTGGCAAGTCTGACTCTTGGAACTAGAAAATCAATTTAAATATTTTTAATTACTATTAATTGTGTACTAGGTTTCTCAAAAGTATTATTACATATACTATGCTTTGATTTTATCTAAACCTTGCAAAACACTTTGAATTTCCCTTTTCCATGGGAATTTCGCAATAAAAAGCAATGTTGTGTATAATGGGTAACACTCATCTATTAAAATTGCAACATATTGTAAAAAAAATGTGGGTTTTGCTGACACAAACATACGAAAGATTTTTTATACTTAAAGAAAATTGCTCTATCAACATGTTCATTGCCTGCGTCAGTTGTTTAAGCTGACGAGAGACAGTCGTTTGATAAATTGATTATTAACGACTTTGATTAACCTTTATAAATCAAACAAATGAACTATGAAGAGTCCCGCGAAATGATTATCCTAATGTTCTTAGAGACATTCGAGTCAATGACCACATGTCCAACGTCGCTAAGTGAATTAAAATTGACAAAAGAAAAAATATTGCCAATCAGTTACAATATATTAGATATTACAATTAATTTGAGTAAATAATAGTTACATGCGTATTGCATGATATACTACTTACAGCTAAAACTTTAATAATTCACCCTTATAGCGATTGATGGTGTGTCCATAAAAAAGGATTTTTTTTGGTCACAATGTCTCCTATCATAACTTTGTTACGGTTGAAATGTGTTTTCATGGCTGTTTTCAATTAATAACTGACTAAATGACAAAAAAAAACCTGTAATTTAAAATCTTTTACTGGTCACGTTCCAGCTGTTTTTACGCGAAATAATGGAGTAATAATCTAAAATTTTGAACAGTTATAAATAACTCTGAAACGGGCAGGTAATTCACAAAAAAAACCTTTTTTTGTTGGCCTCGTAATATTATTTAACCTATTTGAGTAGGTGTGTCCTATTTACCTGGACTGCCGGTATATACAATTCTTAGGCATAAGTATTGGAAGCGAACCCCTAACAGTAGGTAAGTACTTTTTTTTTTTCTAAATTAATGGGCTTTGTCGCTAATGCGATTATGCCGCCCTGATAAGATAAACATTTGCTTACTAATTTTGTCTAAGCCTGGATAGTTTATACAGCGCCCTGGCTGCGTCAGAAAGCGGCACTTACCGTGATAGTTTACACCAAACACAGCCCTAAACATCTGTTGGAAAGCGCATGAAGTCATTTATTTTGTAGGTATAAAACCAAAATAAAATGTCTCAACGTAAGTTCGGTGATAATTACTAACAACTCATAACCAACATCAACAAAATTAAACGTACCAACGAAAAATCCTCGTAACCTACATAGACTCAACGAATGCGTATAGTGTGTCACACTACAAATAACAAGCTACAGAAAAACAACAAACAATAAGCATTCACATGGTTGCTACGTGTTACAGCGTTCTACGGCTGTGGTGTGGAACCAAAAAAACACGCTGGACAGGGCTTTGAACCTAAACTTAAAGAGCGAAGATTTATTTTGACATCAATAATGATGATTATGTCATCCAAGTTGAGTTTGACTAGCGCTTTTATTTCTATAACTAGCTGTGCCCGCGACTCCATCCGCGTGGATGTCGTAAATTAACACCATGTTGTGTATGAACACAAATTCATAATTAACAAATGTTCGACATGATTCTTTAAATTGGAATAACTTTTTTATTTATGAACCGATTGACATGAAACAAACACTAAATGTTAAGGAAAGCTTACCACAATACATTAGTGAAAACCACATCTAAATCGGATAAGCCGTTTCTGAGATTAGCGTGCACAAACGCATAGACAAACAGACAAAAATTCTAACAATCATTGAATTGGGTGCTATTTGCGTTTATAAAGGTCCCAATAATATTTTTTCTCATATATCTTCCATGTACAGACAGCGATCCGTTACATTTTTATTATATGTATTGATGAGGCGTTTCCTATACGGAAACTAAATCTTAGTAAATGGAGGAACGAAAATCAAATGCTCAACCCTACACTTTGGATATAATTAATTGATTAACTTAGTAGATCTATTATTTGTTATTTGTAGATTTTATAAGGCATAGGTTGACGTACCCACATGGGTAATGACCTCAAAATAAATAAAGAATTAAAAAGAACACATTCGCTAAGGCTCAATAATATTGATGAACTCAACTCTTGTAGTTTCATACGCCATTCACTTAAATGCAAGAAACAAAAATTACGAGTCATTTAGACTGATCCTTCTGTACTTTCATATACAGTGTTTATTGCAGTGTACACATACAATAATACTTCAATGTGTGTGTATTGAAGAGTGGATTGTCCGCTCGTACATCTGGAGGAGTCCCCAGTATATTGCGACGTGCGACGTGTTCCCTCACTTGGCGGCGATCTGTCGCCTCTTCTTATGAATAATTGTCTAGGTGACGTTTGTATGCAGATGTTTCACGTCATAGAATTCTTGCGGTAAACGTTATTTGAAAAGAGATTGATATAGTAGACGGAGGAAACTGTTTGCATTACCCCTGGGAGTACGCACACGACGCGCTGCTGCAGCACCAACTGCCCGGGCAGTCACACTGCTGAACTCATTGCTCACTCAGCACAGTGATATTGATTTATTTTATGATAAATATTTCCACATTTGTCAATGTATTGTATATTTATTTTGAAGTAATTTATGTTAGTTTAAAAAAAATATGTTAATATTTGTGATTGTTAATATTAAATGTAAGTGTTTTGGTTATATTAAACTGTAAACTTATATTTTAAATAAATAAATAGTGAGTTCATATTTTTACTAAGGGCTCAGATTATTAAGAGTTGCAACTGAAAACGATGTACTGTGGCTTATTTGAGCCATATATACCTACAGTTTTATATCTGTTAGCGCTTCAGTGACCGCTACATCTACGTTTCGGGGTAAACCAAACATTCGATCGATAAAACGTTTAAAAAACAACTTCATAAACGGATTATATAATTATAACATAGCGTCATAGCATCACGCCTGTATTCCTCGAAGAGGTAAGCCGAGGTGTACACAATTATACACCCACATTTCACCAATGCTGTTATTAAGTCCCACGTAATAGGTGGTGAGCCTATTGCCATCTACTGTGCACAATTCCAAACTCCGAGTTGCTACTGAGAATTTCCTAACAGAAAAACTCAATAACACTTTGCCCGACCTGGGAATCGAACCTAAGACCTCATGCTCAGCAGTCGCGCTTGGGACCACTAGACCAACGAGGCAATTTTTTTTATAAGATTATGGTTTAATATATTTACTAATTTAGTTCTAAGTATATTGTTTAGGTAGTTTATTAGAAACTGTAAATCATAGATTCATGAAGTAAAAACAATAATAAAAAATTCAAAATGTCTACCACATTTTGAGTTTTTTAATTCACTTATGTTTTTTATAGATGTTAACCTAGTTTGTTCACTACAAGCTTTCATATAGAGTAAGTATTGTTCACATAAAAAAACATTACAACCATTAAAAACAATTTACTCGGAAACACGAAGTCTGCGAGCTTTCGCGTCCAGTGTCGATTGACGCATCATAAACATGCACTTGATTTGCAACACATCGCTCTGAGCATTAGATTAGAAAACAAATAAATATAGAACAACCACTTCAAACAAGCCCATGTATAATTCACAAATGAATGGTCCTAAACTTGACCAAAGTAGTCAAAAAGTCACTACACTTGTCAATATTTTCATCCCCTAACTCCAAACAATCGAGAAAATCAGCGCAGCATCTCGGTGTTGTAGTACATGCTGAGATAGATATGAGAAATACTTTTGGTTTTGTAAAGGCAAATTGATGTCTCTTTTTATTTTACTTTCTTCACCTATAAGTTGTAAATAAAAAAATACTTTTCTGTTAAGTATACCAAAATAAATATTAATTATAAATTAATAATTTTCTTTCTTTTTTCGTTCAGAAATATTCATTGGTAAACTAAATCGTATCGCTGATATCTACTACAAACTTTAATGAAGATTAAACGTTTGGCGAGTTTCTTACAAACCTGTTATGTATCTACATCTTGGCTATAACTGCTCCAAAATATCTCAAAATTGTGTGAAAAGTCTAAGGTTCTAATAAAACCGTCAACTTGGCGTGGCCAGCACCTCGTGGGTTGCGAGCGCGCCGCGTCATGTGCGGCCGTCATCTGCGGCTGAGCTCATATGTCCGCACAGCGCTCGATAAATCACTCGCCGACTTCAGTATTGCGTCCGATATGAAAACTGCTCCGCGATTGTGGAGACATACTGAGAGCTAACACCTTCAATAACATAAGAGGAGAAGAGGAGAAAAACAGAAAAGGAAAGGAAAGGGTTATCATATTTCTCTATCGACAAAGGGATCTTTTTAGAGCATTTATTTCTAACTGCCTCATTGATCTAATAGCTGCAAGCGCGGCTGCTGAGCGTGAAATTTCGGTCGGTTTGTCCAGGTCGAGCAGAGTGTTATTGGATTTTGTTCTCAGTAGCAGCGCGGAATTAGGAAGTTGATGATATGACAGCCCCGTGGTTCGGAGAGCATGTAAAGCCGTTGGTCCTGTATCTGATCTCTCACCGGTCATGATTATGTTATGTCAAACTCCTCCACTGTAGTAAATTTTGATTGAGAATGATTACAATACTGACATAAAGAATCTTTATCAAAAATTACATACCGACAACACAACTTGAAAAAATAAAGTTTTTCTAACATTTGCTCCCTGTGTGTCGCCGTCTGTAAGCAGTTATCAGTGCGCTGCGATTTTACTGCGGTTTGATTGCGTGCGGCTGCCGGCTATTCGCACTTAGACTTCGACTCCTTTATATTAAGCCATTTCACATCCACATGCAACCCACCACGTTGCTAGAACGCTTCTATCTAAATTGTAGAGTTAGCTTGGGAGATAGAGATATGGTACTGTTGGCTATTATATTTTAATGCAATATGTTTGAGGTTAAAAGTGTGTCTTCATCATAAGGGAAAAGTTAGGTGTTCTTCTTCGCCACGTTGATTAAGTCTAATAATTATGTTTCTTTTTTCTCAAGCATTTGATGAAATACACTAAATGAACCCGTGGACTGGGATTTCTCCAATTTGCAAGGCAATATTGAAAAAATAAAAGACTAGGATGGGATTCGAACCCGCGACCTTTGTTTTACGCAACTTTTGCTCTACGAACTGAACTATCGTGTCACTTGTTTGCATCTAATAAATTTCAAGTTTCCTTCTTTTTGACTTAGGTCTGGAGAAAATAAAAATAAGCATAACATGGCCTTCACATTTATAAAAAATATTATGTACCAACATAAAACCAGAAGTTTAGTTTTTTATATATAGGCAATGGTAGTGCGGCAGTTAACCATTGCGTATTATCTATGGAAACCCAAATATGGATCAGGTAAAAGCGTTGTTAAAAACATAATAGTTACTATATATACTTATATAATTTTCCTTACAATTACATACCTAATTCACTAATAAAGTTATATATTATGATAAAAAATATTTTTTCTTAAAATACAGCAGGCAGACAAATTGGACAGCAATCGAGAGTTATCAATAATAGGACACGATGTTAACACAATCGAGGGGAGCGGGCGTATGAAAGGAGGTGAGATTAATTACTGAGCAATCGAAGCCGACGCCGCGGGGCTAGGGGGAGGGGGGGGACAGGATAATGTACCTAGTGGTATTTGCATAGTAGGTGCCAGTCATCTGCGGACTGAATTTAGAGGAAGGAATGAGATTATATTTTTAATTCTGGTTTTTAATTAAGAACAAACTTAACGAAATACGTTGTTGAGAATATATAGATTTAAAAATGATATCATCATACATGAATACATAGAATAAAATAGAATTAAATAAACCAATCTATGAAACGGTTTAAATGTCCGTACCAATTTTTTATTAATAGTCATGAACGGGCTCGAACCCGCAACTCTTGTCCAACCGTGACATCGCTCTCGCAACTTAGCTACCGTGTCACTTGTTCACATCTACTAAATATAAAGTTCCCTTCTTTCATGTTATGAAGATGCCTGGTGATATTTATTAACGATTATTTACTAATTACTAAATAGGTAAAGTTATTAATTTTGTGGAAAAAGAATTACCTTAACAAATACAGATAAATCTTTGAAAAGTTGTAACATCTATTTAGTAAATACAGGTAAGTCTTTGAAAAGTTGTAACATCTATTTAGTAAATACAGGTAAGTCTTTGAAAAGTTGTAACATCTATTTAGTAAATACAGGTAAGTCTTTGAAAAGTTGTAACATCTATTTAGTAAATACAGGTAAGTCTTTGAAAAGTTGTAACATCTATTTAGTAAATACAGGTAAGTCTTTGAAAAGTTGTAACATCTATTTAGTAAATACAGGTAAGTCTTTGAAAATCATTAGTGCATGCTTAGTGAACTCCAAAGTTATATATTTTTGAGTAGTATTTATCCGGGAGGCGCAGTTTCGAATCCTGCTCACGGCTGTATTCTTTTTCAACAAAATATTTATAACTTTACCTATTTAGTAATTAGTAATTTATTGGTAATAAATATCACCAGGCATCTTCATAACGTGAAAGAAGGGAACTTAAAATTTAATAGGTATGAACACGATTTTTAAAGATTTATCAGTATTTACTAAATAGGCGATACAACTTTGCAGATAACAGATTTATCTATCGTCGAAGCCGTTTTTCTTTACTTTGATTTGAAGATCATAAATGGAAATAACACTATAAACATAACATAGCACTACGCCTGTGATCCCCGAAACGCAGGCAGAGGTGTACATAGTTGAACATCCACATTTCACCAATGCTGTTATTAAGTCCCATGTAATAGGTGGTGAGCCTATTGCCATCTACCAGGCACAATGTCCAACTTCGGGCTGCTAGCGAGAATTTCCTAATACAAACTATTAATACTTTGCCCGACCCGGGAATCGAACGTCGTGCTTTCTACCACTAAACCAACGAGGCAGTTACCTACACTATAAATGGTTTGATATACGTAATAATACAACTTATATTGCAGACCTATTGCTTCTCATAAAGCCGTAGGTAATATTCAAGATCCTCACTATCTCCAAGGTTCAACCCCCACTAATAAATAAATAAACAGCACAATATCCTGTACAGCCGCCCACCATAACGATCAGCGTCGTCCACCTGAGCGGCGCCGGTGCGTCGCGTCATCCTCGGGGGGCGAGGGTCGACATTAATTACTGTCCGCTCCAGGTACCCGACGCGAACACGCTGTAGCTTGGAGCAGAAGGTCAGTTGCCACCCACGCGGGTCAGGGGGAATTCACTACGTATTAGCTACACTTTTAGCATAGCAACACAGTAGTGTTTTGCGGTAAGTCAAGTTACGGAAAACAGCCTCGTTGGTAGCTGAGCATGACGTCCTGGGTTCGATTCACTACTAATGAGATGGAAAAGTGAAAAATGATAAGACAAAGGAACATTTTATTTACTTGCTTTACAGGATGGAAGATAAAATAGTAGATTTATATTAAGACAAGAAAAGATGGACCGTCCCTCCATCCATACAATAACCGCAAGTAATAATTTTGTATGAGAACTCAGTTTAATTTCTGACTGATAACCCATGTTTCTTAGGCATATTTCTTTAGTTTCATTTGTACAATAAAATTCATCTAACAGATAAATATTTTAAATGCATTAACGCATGTGTAGCGAAAACTAAAGTAATATTTTAAAGTAATATTTTTTTGTGGAAAGAAGAATACGGTCTTGAGCAAGATTTGAACTTACGCCTCCCGGATTAAAACTCCAGGCACTCTGAACACTAAGCCATTTCGAGCTCTACTCACTAGAAAATTAGAATTCTTCTCCCATATACGTCTTTTGGTGACGTTATCACCATCTATTCAGTCCACAAACAGGTGACTGAAACGTATAGCTGATGCCCGCGACTTCGCCCGCGTGGATCCGCGGTCCCGCTTTCCATTCGCATTACCGCTTCATAATTGCCCATTTTTTTAAGTATTAAAATGGATGTAGTATGTTATCCCTAAGACAGAATTTATGAAACGAAAAAACAATTCTAGAGCAACGTGGAATCTCATTAAATCCATAACCCAATTAAAATATACACCCACACCACTAAAAGAACTGCTTCACCTCGAACCTGACGTACGTGCATCAGCAAACAGAGTCAACAATTATTTTGTTAATTTGGGCAAAGATTTAGCTAAAAAAATACGACAATTTCAGATCGCGCCAACTCAATCTCCGAGTTTAGAACCAACTTGTAACTCTATGGGTGTCCTTGAAACTGACAATTCAGAAGTAGAGAGACTTATAATTAATTTGAAATCAAGTTCTGTAGCTGGAGTTGACGGTGTCTCTGGACACATATTGAAGTCAACGCGCAAAATTCTAACTCCCTATATCACCCATATCTGTAATCTTGCGATATCCACCGGTGTTTTCCCAGACACTTTCAAAACAGCTCTTGTCCACCCTATTCATAAGGGAGGGGACAGAGGCAGTCTCAAAAATTATAGACCCATATCTGTTTTACCAACCATCTCGAAGATTCTAGAGAAGATATTGAACAACCGTTTGCTTAAATACCTTAATGCTTATAACCTTCTCTCCGAAAACCAATATGGTTTTAGAGCTGGAATTGCAACAGAGGATGCGGTTATTGCTTTCTCTGAAAAAGTGACTCAATTCATAGATAAGAAGCAGCGTTGTCTTGGTATATTTCTGGATATTTCGAAAGCTTTTGACACTGTCTCTGCGCCCATACTTCTATCAAAACTGGAACGCATGGGAATTCGTGGTCCTGCACTCGAAATTTTTTCTAGCTATCTGGAGAACCGTTTCCAACATGTTCAATTGGATGAGGTAATAAGCGATAAAGCTAGAATAGAATACGGCGTCCCACAAGGAAGCATTCTGGGCCCAACATTGTTCCTCATCTACATCAACGATCTGTGTTCACTTCCTTTAACAAACTGCTCCATATTTACCTACGCTGATGATACAGCCCTACTTTTTCATGGCAATGATTGGACTGAAACAGAAAAATATGCTCAGATGGCGCTGGACATTGTCATGAATTGGTGTAACAGGAATTTGTTGACCCTAAATGCTGAAAAAACTAAGGTTGTTTCATTCTCTCTGAGTAATAAGACTCAGCCAAACACAACGCCTACTATTAAAGCTCATACCTGTTCTCGAATTTCCTGCTGTACTTGTCCTTCTTTGACACCCACATCTTGTATAAGATACTTGGGCGTGCAGATTGACAAACATCTAAACTGGTATAGTCACCTAGATAATCTAATCACCAGGACGCGCAAACTCATTTCCATCTTTATGAAACTTCGTGATTCGGCTGACTCGGAAACACTTATGATGGTCTATTACTCACTCTGTCAGTCTCTCCTCCTGTATTGTTTGCCAGCTTGGGGTGGTGCTTGTAAAACATACTTTCTGAAATTAGAGAGAGCTCAGAGAGCAGTTCTCAAAGTTATGTTCTGCAAGCCCTATAGATACTCTACATTAGAACTTTTTAGG
The DNA here is from genome assembly GCA_935421205.1 of Xylocampa areola. Taxonomy (NCBI): domain Eukaryota; kingdom Metazoa; phylum Arthropoda; class Insecta; order Lepidoptera; family Noctuidae; genus Xylocampa; species Xylocampa areola. Next base: position 20,636,774 of record OW285208.1, read on the forward strand.
GAATGCAGCGTCCTGTCAGTGAGAGGGTTATATGTGTTACAATGTGTATTAAGAAAACATCGCCTGCCCTTCACTGTAAGTACTAAACGTCGCGCTGATATTGTCTTTCCACCAGTTAAACATAAAACCACCTCCGCACAACACCAATTCACCTACCTCAGTTATACCTTATATAATAAAATCAATAAGTTTCTCCATATCCACAGTCTAAATTATCACCAATGCAAAATTACAGTAAAAAAATGGCTGATTGAGAAATCGTATCATGAAACCGAAAAGCTGCTATTTCCACATGCCTAAGAAAGTTCTTCCATCATTCCACTATATCACACACATAAACTCACAAACATTCACACTCACACATACACCACACACTACACCTTCACACTCACTCTCACAAAAATTTTAATTACTATATTCTATCTTCTTTTTGTACAACTCATATTCATAATATTGTTATGTTAGCCATGTTGCTGGTGTAATCAGTTTTTGATTTACTTACCGTTATGGAATCACTGGTCCCCAAGTCACAGGCTATAAACCTAGTTTGGGAGCCAGGAGATAATACTTTATGTCATTATATTGTATCATATTACTGTACCTGTAACCTTTGTTAACAACCTATCGAAATAAAAATTATTATTATTATTATTATTTATACATTTTTTATTGCTCGGCTCTTTGCCGGATATTATAGGATAGTACGGGCCAAAGCCAAGTGCTAACCTAGGAAGAGTGATGAAATGAGTCTATGTTTGAATTTTGTAATGTTTGTGTCTGCTCTTGAGGTTGCGTTCTTATAGTGTTTATTGGTCGTGTGTTTGAGGGAGTAATTGCAGTTTCGTTCTCGTTTTGTAGAAACTTTCTGACAATCCTGCAAGTATTCAGTATAGCAGCTTTTTGAATACTTTGGTATGTGTAGGGTGGTAAATCAAGTGTTTTTATTGATTGATGTAATTGTTTAGGTATAACACCTGTTGTTGACAATACAATAGGAATTATTGTGACATTGTTAAGATGCCACATGCGACTTATCTCTATTTTCAGGTCTGTGTATTTCGACAGTTTCTCTGCTATAGTATTCTGCAGGTTATGTGTGTTGGGGACGGCTATGTCAATGATTTGGGCAGTTCTATTTATTTTGTCTAATATTGTGATATCTGGTCTATTATAGTGTGTTGTTTTATCTGTAAGTATAGCTCGATCATAGTACAATTTGTGAGTAGTGTTTTCGAGAACAGTTTCCGGTTGGTATTTGTAATAAGGTACTGGTGGTGTGGTAATTAATTTATATTTAATTGCTAGTTTTTGGTGGATTATATTAGCTATTTGGTCGTGTCTGTGTTTATAATCTGTTTGGACTATTGCTTTACAGGCACCTGTGATGTGTTGGATTGTCTCAGAGGAACTATTACATCGTCTGCATATGTCAGTTGGTAAGGTAACTTTCATTATGTGTTTCTGATAATTACGAGTTTCTATTACTTGATCCTGAATCGCTATCATGAACCCTTCTGTCTCAGGGAAGAGTTCACCACGTCTTAACCATTCGTTCGACGCTACTTTGTCGACGTTAGCTTGATTAAGATCGTGTCTATGTCTCCCGTGTAGTGACTTTTGGGTCCATTCAGCTATTTTTACGTGTCGGTCAGTCTGTTTTTCATTAGGTTGGGGCATCTTATCAGCCAAATTCAATGGGGAAAGTTTTTTGTCATTAAATACTATAGCTTTGTGTAGAGTTGAATTGGAAGCTTTAGTATTGAAATACGTTCTTAAAATGGTTATTTGTTTGTTATGGAGATTTGTGATGTCTATTATGCCTCGCCCCCCTTCAGTCCTTGGCAAAGTTAGCCTCTGTACACAGGATCGTGGATGGTGTCTTCTGTGTTTTGTAAGGGTGGTATTAATAGTACGTTGTAAACTGTTGAGGTCGGTTTTATTCCACTTTATGATTCCAAAAGAATAAGTAAGAATGGGGATAGCATAAGTGTTAATGGCTTTTATAGTGTTTCTTGCGTATATTTGCGTATTGAATATAGTTTTTAGTCTGTGTGTAAATTGCTTAGTAAGTGTAGATTTTATTTGTTTATCAAGAATTTGTTTAGCTTGTATATACCCTAGGTACTTATATGTCCCGTTTTCATCTAATGAATCTATAGTGTCACCTGTCTGCAATTGATATGAGTGTGTATAAGTTTTTCCTGCTCTTATTGAATTAATTTTGCATTTGTCAATGCCAAACTCCATAGCTATATCATTTGAAAACTGTTCCGTGACGTTAGCCAATTCAGATAAGTCGTCAGATGAGGATGCGTATAATTTAATATCGTCCATATACAAAAGGTGATTAATTTTACAATTTTGATGAGTTATATCTGTTTCCGCTGCTGTATCCTCGTATTGAAGTTGGTACCCGGGCTTCAGGGCATTTAATTTATTGGAAAGAGGATTTAATGCGAGGCAAAACCATAGAGGGCTGAGTGAGTCTCCCTGGAATATACCTCGTTGGATCTTAATGAGTTCTGTTTCAACTATTCCTGTAGGTGTATTTAGATGTAATCGAGTATTCCATTTTTGAATTATACTACTTAAGCAGCTGATGATTTGTGGATGTATTTTGTATATGTGTAAGACTTGGAGTAACCAAGAGTGTGGCACTGAATCGTATGCTTTTTTATAATCAATATACATAGTGTATAAATCTGTCTTTTTTCGTTGGACCTGTTTAAGTATTATTGAGTCTATTGTTAATTGTTCTTTGCATCCTTGGCTGAACTTTCTGCAGCCTTTCTGCTCTTCTGTTAATGTGTTTTGTGCTTCTAGGTGTTTGTAAATAATGTGAGTAATACATGCTGTCATTATCTTATAAATTGTTTGCAAACAGGTTATGGGTCTGTATTTTGCTGGGTTAGAGGTATCATTGGAGTCTTTTGGTAACATGTAGGTAATGCCTTCTGTGATATATGGCGGTATGGTTGAAGGGTGTTTAATAAAATTATTAATATGATTAAAAACGTGTGAGTGTATATGTGTAAATTTTTTATACCAAAAATTGTGAATGTGATCAGATCCTGGTGCTTTCCAATTATGTAATCTTTTTAGAACTTCGTGGAATGTTTGTACTTCAACGTGGTCAAATTCCATTTGGTTGGTGGTATGTTTTGCCTCTTCTTCTCCTATCCACTCTGCTTCGGTGTTATGACCCACAGGGTTTTCCCAAATACCAGCCCAAAACTGCTGTAACTGCTCTGTGGTTGGGGTAGAGGAATGTGTTGTGCTATTTGATGTGGTTTGGCTTGTTGTTGATATTTTTAGTGTTCGATAAAATAGTTTTTCGTTGTGTTTGAACTGGTAATTCTGTGTCTTACGGAGTGTACATTTTTTGTATCTATTTAGTCTACTTGTAACAACTGTCAGTTTTTGTTTCAGGGTGTCTAAAAAGTGTGTGAGTTGTGTGTTGGGTTCTTCGTGTGATGTGTGTATTCTGTGGTGTTGTAATATTAAATCTACTTCTTTTGTGAGCTTTCTGCTTCGATGCCCTTGTATGAAATGTGTTAATCGTCCAATTTTGGCTCTGAGGACTTCTATTTTACGTTCTAACCGTTTTTGCCATTTAGGTATATAATTTGTTTTGCGTCTGTTACCATTTTCAACAGGTGCAAGTGAAATTTTACTCCCGTTGACCTTCGCAGCTGTCCATGCAGCACAATATATTAATGTCTGAAGTTGATTAAACTCCATATCTTTGCTTAAATGTTCTCTCAGTATTGTATTGTAGAATATTATGTTTGCTAGTTTTGTTGATGACTTTTGTTTAGGTATATAACTTCTATCTGTAGGTTGTGTGTCTCTGTAGTATTGTAATGTTTCTATAAATATTTTATCTATTTCAGGATTCCTTTCATTATCTGTGTGTTGTGTAATTTGTTCTAAGTTTATGTTATTGATTAAATCAATTTCTGCTTCTAATTCAGTTTGGTGATTTTGCGATACTTCCATATTTTCTATATTTGAATTGAGTGTGTTTATAGTTGTGAATTGTTGTGAGTTATCATTCATTAAGTTGGTGGCCTGATGGTCATGAAGCCTAAAAGTGTCGGATTCGATTAATTCGTTTTCAATTGTTGTTTTCAGTAGCTGTATCTGTGTTTCTGAGATCATATTATTATTAACAATAACTCTCTTTTGGTCTGATATACGTTGTTCTGATAAATGTGATAAATGAGGGTAGTATTCTATGAAATTATCTTTTAATTTTTTACGCCATGCTGTCATATCAGTCTCCAATTTGGTTGTCCTAAAATAGCATAGCATAAGTGTTTCATTAAGACTATTTGACCATTTCATCCTACGTCTAGGTTGTGATTGTGATTGTAATTGTGTGTGAATTTGAGGTGGAATGTACTCTTGTGTCTGGTCATGTATTTGGATGTTACTTCTTTCAGTTTCTAAACTGTTTCTCACTTCCAGCCTAATTTTATCAAGAATATTGGATGGTAATAATTTTTTGTTAACTATTGCTCTTCTCTGATCTCCTATTCTTTGTCTGGAAACTTTCATATTTGGAAATTTATCGGTGAATTGTTGGTGTAATGAAGCTAAGTATGTGTTTGTATCAGTTTCTAAATTGGTGATGATGAGGTAGGTACGCCAAATGAATTCGTTCATTTCTTGACTCCATTTTTTTCGCGTAGTTGCTGAAGCCGTAGTGGGTGAGGGATTATTGGCCAAAGTTGCCTCCGCCACAACATCTACTGACTTTAATGATAATGTGGGTGATGATCTTGACGAGCGTAAGAAATATGAAGGTGGTGATGATGGCAATGATGAAAATAATGATTTTGGTGAAGAACATGATGATGAGTTTTCTTGTTGTGCTGCAACAGTCTGAGACTGGGCAGCTAGCTGCGATACGTCGCCCCCCCCAGAATACAAGGGGCAGCCCAGGCCGAAAGGACTGGTGCGGGATTCTCCATCGTGGTTAGCTTCGGTACCCGCCTGGGGTAATACTCTATTTCGTAGTCGCATTGCATAGGGAGATTAATAAAAGCCTAAGAATTGCAATTATAGAATGAAAGAAAAGAGTAAGGGATATATTAGAGCCGAGTCTGAATCGAGTCTAAAACTGAAGATTGATAGTTAGAAAATGTAGGTATAGGGTAGAGGAAGGGATTAGTCGGGAAGTTGGGAAGTTGGGAAGTTGGGACCGTTTGTTGGGAAGGGTTAAGCCAAGGTGTTGTGACTATTTTTCTGTCAGTATCTCCTGTTTACCAAATGGTACAGGGTCGTCAAGTTCTTAGAGACGATTTTGATTGTTCATGCCCTCCCGTAAGCCCCCCCACCACGTCAAGGTGGTCCCCCTGGGGGGGTTATTATTATTATTATTTGTATCTCTATAAATTCTCGGCATTTCCTCCATTGGAAAGAAACCCCGGTCCTTTGGAGGGCTTGTCTGGAGACACAGGTCAAACACACAGAGGCCCCTGTGAGAGTTTTAATCTAAATTGAGTTGGGACACCACCGGACACTCTCCATGATTACACTATAGGAATGCAGCCATGGAGAGTTCCCGACAGATGTAGAACTACTAAGATTGGAAAAATTACATTAAAAAAAAATGGTCTATTGCTGTGTCGTGCTATATGGAATAGATTTAAAATTCGGTTGCCGGAATTAAAAACGGCGTCTGCCTTTCAATGCTAAAACATTAAAATGTGTTGGCAGACGGTGACTTGCCATCTCACTACATGGGCCCCTGAAACGCCGCCTTGATACAGGCAGAAGGGGCAAACATGGGTGTGAGCGGCTAGGGGTGTCGAGAGGAGCGGCCCCGGTTTCACCATCGCGGGCCTTAAAGACCCAGAGCGGGTTTCCCCGTTGTTACGCCATTACTTACATAACACTTCCACCCCCGAGCATATAGCTCTGGCGACCCCTCTCTGGCCGGCCAATTAAGGCAAGACAGAGTTGAGAGTCCTGCGGGCACTCTTGAATTCCACTCTAGCTACCCAATGAGGACAAACTGGAGACGAGGCCCTGACCGACTCTCTGGGGTACTCAGGAACGCAGTGTCGCCACTCACCAACAGCTCGCCACAAGCTGCCCTGCGTTTTGTATGCTTCTTGTAGACTTTATAACACATATTTTTTGTTTTAGTATCATTGGTCTTAAAAAGCTAGTTTAATGTTCCCTCCGGTTTGACGTTAGTCTCATGAGAAGAGGTAACGTCTGCCGAACTATCCCAGAGGGGATTATTATTATTATTATTATTATCCTTAAGAGATAGACTAATTCCATCGCGGACTTTTCTGTAGACCTATATAAGATACACAATTCCACCATACATCATTTTGTTATATCTCAAAGAGTTTAGGCAGCGCACGCCAGAATAAGTAGTAGATGGTAGATTTCTTCCTACTTACTTGACACTTATCGTCATATTTTGGACAATTCACACAATATCTTTATAAATTGTAGCCTATGTGTTATTCTGATGTATAATCTATATTCTTGTAGTTTCAATGAAGTCCATTCAGTAGTTTTTACGTGAAAGAGTAACAAACATCCATCCATCCATCCATACTTACAAACTTACGCGTTTATAATATTAGTAGGATTATTTATTTTTCTACTCTTGCCTTCCAGTAGTAGTACAGTATTATGTGAGCCAATCACGCACTAAACAAAGTGATTCTTCTGTGCCTCTATATTCTGCATCACCAGGGACCACTGACGTCCTGATTTAGTGTCCAGTGCTGACTGCGGCCGATAGGAACCAGGTAGCGTGATTAGACAATGACGGAGTGCATTCGTCTACTGATTGTAATTTAGCGTGTTGGGACCTGCGTTGTGGTCTAGGCTCTGTGATGAACTAGGAACAGGAAACTAATGGCTGCCTATAGGATGTCTTCAATGACATAAAATATTACATTAAACACTTGTTATCTAATAAGATTACAGATTTAATTTTAGTGAATATAGGGACTGTTTTAACTAACTGATGTTCTGAATCACATCTTGACAAGATTATGTTTTTAAGAAGAAAAACAAGTCTCCGCTCGTCTCAATGAGAAACAGAAGTCATAGTAGGTACAGGATATCCCCAAGATATTATTTAAATCCTGGCACATTAAATAGTTAAAATATAATGTAGGTACATAATTTCTAGAGGTGTGCAATATCGATTACCAGCCAGCAATCACTTGGTCTAACATACCCGCTTCACCCGCTTCACCCGCCGGCCACGTCATGGCCTCAGCAAAAAGGCAGACGCCACAATTTGGGCGCACGTTATATTAATTACGGGTGGCGATGCTCTAAGTAATGACCCTTGTATATTTGACGGCCCACGCCGACAGGTACCGGTGTAGACATAGGGAAAACGGAAGAGCTATGGAGTATCTGAGCAGTTTAATTTAGGAAAATATTTATTTAATACTTGTTTGAATTTTAATTTTAATTGTAGCATACATACAACAATCCTCAAAGTTATAAAATTAGTAGATTTAAAATTTTACTTTGTGTTTTCACTCACAAAGAATGCTGTGCTATTTTCTTGCTCACTTAAAATGTCTTAATTTCACAGAAAAATGTCATCAAAAATAATAAATTCTGAAAAAATACATAATTTAAATTTCTATCTTCTTGTTTTACGGGATATCGCCCATTTCCAGATTCTATACCTCATGCCATACTTATATGCAGGTGTGTATATACATAGGTGTAGGATCGGACTGGCAGACTGGCGGAGTGGCGGACCGGCGGCCATTAGCGAGATATGAAAGAACAGGTCAGCGCGGCCCTAATCGACGCCGCAATCCATCACCCACGTGAATAGGTGAGCCGGGAGCGTCGGCATGTGAAATTACTGTTCGGAATATTTATTGGGATTAATGTTGTGAAGGTATCGGCTGGAAACCGACACAGCGCCCATGATGGAACACATGAGAAAAGAAGTCGATGGTTATTCGATGCTTGTAAGTTTACGAGATCCTTTTTTTTAATAACACGGGAGTTCAATCATAGGTTTATATCAAAAGGTTACTCTTCGTATCTTAATTATGTGTTTTTGAAGCTTGGAAGAGGCTCTGCCCCTGCATGGGATTGTTACAGCGGACGTAGTAACAGAAATTATTCCAAACATTATTAAGGTATTAATATGTATTCCTATGAATTATTGCAGCCCACTACATTATCACTATATTGCACACACACAATACTTAACCGGCTCTGATAAAATTCCAATACAGGAAGCCTGACTTCATCCACGAAAAATATTAAAAGATATTCATCAGGATATTTTCAACAATACTCCATGACTTGTTACAAATGCAAGAAATTCATTATATTATGTTATTTATTAAAATACAATATAGGCTTATGAACAAGGTGCAGTAGGTTGCACGTTCGCGCTAACTTTGACCTTGATCTTGCCTATCGTAGTACGGAGTTGCAATAGTATGCAAGGCTAGCTTATACTGGCTTTGTTGCCACTAACGTGCCGCCTACCGTAGGTACAGTACCCACAAAATTGCACAATCAGTTTAACTGCGGTATCGACAAAATTTACTCATAATATTGACCATTATTTTATGTGAGGTGTTCGCTAATATTGAAATTCTAGGATTACGATTGTGTTGCGCACCGTACCTCGCCGTGAGTGACGGGACACACGCGTGCAATTACATCAAGCTGCCTCGCACCAAACGCTACCATCGATAAATTATTATTATATTTCAGTAGATCGTCGTTACCTACTCTAATAGACGTTGTTTTATGAAATCACTAATGTATGGAAAATTCAGGTAATAAATAATTCTTTCCAGTTTTGTTTGTCAAAATTCAAACAGGTCACCCAGATCACCCATTGAGCACAGCAATGGTCCTAATTATTTGGGGGTCACCCTTGACAGAGTGCTAACATTTAAACAACACTGCCTCAAAACCAAACAAAAAGTTGGATCCTGCAACAACCTGCTTCAACGCCTCACTTCCACTACCTGGGGAGCTTCACCTCAGGAACTCCGTAATAGAGGTTTGGCACTCTGCTTCTCTGCTGCCCATGCCAAAAAAGTAGATGTCGCCTTCAGCGAAACCTGTCGCACCATTACAAGTTGCCTCAAACCTACACCACGTAACAAGCTGTATCCGACAGCTGGTATAGCGCCCCCGCATATTCGCAGGGAAGTCGCGTGTGCTGTGGAGAAACGCAAGCAGGAGTCTGACCCTAGACATCCACAGTTTGACAGCAAGTTACCAGCACAAAGCATAAAAAGCCGGCACAGTTTTTTAAAATCGACCGAGGCAGCGTCTGGATGCCCAGTCGAGGCTCGCCGCAAACTGTGGCTAGGGCTTTTCCACCACCCGCTAACTACATAGAACCCAAAGAGACCCTACCTGCGGGGCAAGAATATTCCTGGCCTATATGGAGGTCCCTTAATCGACTCTGGACCGAAGTGGGGCGATTTAATCTCAATATGAGCAAATGGTACCCCCATTTACATTAACGAAAAAGTCACGGGATGTAAATGTGGAATCGACCCACAAACAATGTCCCACCTACTGTCTTGCTCTTTATATTGAGTGACCTATTAACACTGCCAGTAATAACTCCAACGACGTGGCAAAATGTTGGGCACATCAAGTGTGAATTTAGGGAGCCGAAAATTGTACCATCGACACGAAGAAGAAGAAAAAACAGGACACAATTTCTAGAAGGTTCAGAAGGTTTTTGGGTCTCCTGCATCAGAACGGCAATACAAAAACAATTTTTGGTTATGCTCGCTGGAAATCTTTTAGAGAGGAAATTTATTCTCCTCTACTTTGGACCAAGAAAAAACGAATATCAAATAAGGTTTAAATAGTAATACTTATTTGGACCTGAAATGTGTTATCTAGCAAAAAAGGACTCAACCGCTAAGTTTATAGACTTGCAACATAATAACTTAAGGCAGAACCGCAAAAGCAAAATTTGCTTTTAATGCAATAGAAATGAAAGTGTATTTATATAATTACAAACTTAAACTAACATCCAATAATAGCCTAGGACGGTGAATTCAAATTGTGACCTATTATATCTATTGTCATGACCTCGACACATATTCTTATAAAGGAATCATTGCACTTGATCGCTAACCGTCTCCTAGGTCGTCTATTGAACGCTATACCTGAACTGAACATAACAATAGAAAGTATTGCCTATAAAGATACGTCACATGCATCATCGTTTTAACCTATTCCAACATACTCGCCTTGAGTATCCACTATAGTTTTCTATCAAAGTATTTTTTTTTTTTCAGTCTTTGTCAAGAAGATGATTTTAACGATACTTAAAAGGCCAAATTGCTTTCACAGCTTTCCCTCTCTCTCTTAAAAGGCCATTCATTCATTTCTTTATTCTTCGAAATTCAATATTGTACGATACTACAACACGATATTACTATTTACGTGGCATATGTCTGTAAAAAGATTCCACATTCAGTTTCAATCTGCCGGTAAACAAATTACGCGTCACCCACGGATCCAATCGAGGCGCATCTGCACATTCTGATTGCGCGCCATAAGGCGACGGACTCATCTGCTAATCCATTAGCCACCTCGGTCCATATTTAATTGTGAACCCTCTGTACGTTGCACCTAAGCGATTGTCCGCGGACGCACATGTCGTGCCCTAACGTATAAAATTTGATAAATCGCACCGCCAACATGTGAACTACCCTCTTAGCTTAAACGGTCCGTATTTCGTAACCATTGCCGAATTGATTTACGAATTTGAAACGTGTGTAGAGGACTAGTAGTTTGTTATTGTATGGAGAACGGAGAGGATAAGTTATCATCATTTAGACACGCATGTTTAGATAATGCTGTTAAAATTTGGATTCTATACACAGCCAGTAAGGTTGTATTTTGGAAAATAGCAACGAGATAATTGTAAGGTTTGACGGGCGGAATGGCAAATGCACTTTAGTGAATGCCCGTGCAGTAACTGATTTCGCGAGGGACGCCGCGTAGGTAAGATAATGCAGATGTTTTGAGGGCCGGAGGTAGCCCCTCCGAGAACGGCCTCACATTGATGACAGAAGCAATTTCCACTGACGTTTTCGATTAATATAAATGTAATACATTACCTTGGTTATGGCGCAATATTATAATGCGCTGGAGCGAAGGAAATTTGTAAAGATGAATTAGGCTTAATGATAACCTGGGTCATAATATATTTGAATAACACAATTCTTGGTAATATTTTAGTGGTCTTCTCTAGCTCATGATAAAAATAAAGAAAATAGAACAGCAATATTTAATATAACACCCAAAACAATAACATAAAAGACCTCTGTTTCCATCCAGACTTCAAATTGAATTACCAAAATATTCCGCTTGTGTCCATAAAAATTGAATTTGTAAACTTGAAGCATTCGAGTTGGGAACGAATAAAAACGATCCATCAATTGTGAATCGTCCGCGCACCGCTAAACTTTCGCCGTGAGCGAATCAATACTAAATTAGCTAATGGAAACTTGATAGCGAACAAAAAACCGAATCCCCGTAAACCCCCATAAGCGCATTTTGCAACGATAAATCTCTGCATTGTCCCATTCGACGACAGATGGCGTTTTATGCCACCCTCTACAGGTAACTTTATACTCTCAATTGTGTACATTAACAATAAAGCGCTTCACAAAATCTTGTATAATTTGGTCGTTCAGTTGGTTAGCGATAGAAGCGCTAATATGAGAGGTAACGGCATTAGACACGTACAATAGAATATTCAATTATGTTAATGTGCGAGGTGCGGGCCATGTGTGCGCGCGCGCTCTCCGCCATTTTTGTATGGATTACAAACACGTTCGAATTGTAACGGTCGTATTATTGGCACGCGACAATTTAATGTGTGTAACAATGGATTTTGAATTAATGTGTTGAATTAAATTGTTCTAGTTTTGCAACTGTTGCACCTATAAGCGTTGGTGTGCATTTAGATTAACTTTTCATTAATAAATTGGGTTGTATTGAATTTTGTATCATTGTAGGTATTTTGTACCGATATTATACAAATAAATAAATTAAAATTGATTTTTGTATATATAAAATTAAATGACAAACAAGAAAAACTAGACAAAACTTTCTTTAAAGTGAAAGATAAACTTAGAGTCACGTCAGATCAAGAGGACAAGATGAAGGTAGAGGAAAAAGAGCAATGGCGAGTACTCTACTAATAAGAGCTTACCTATCTCGAAGTACAACACGAGAGATCAATCAAATCAATCATCTAAATAATAGGCACATTAAAAAGAAAATATAAATAAACACAGTCACAGTTATATAATAAAGAGGAACATTTTGTAATTGTCAATATAAAATCTCCACCAATTTCCCTTCACGGTGCACAGCGGACCAATAACTTTCCACTCAAAGACATTACTTTAATTATGAACACATAATTATTAGGGACAATTCGTTAAAAGTGCGCCAGATCAAATTTCAATTAAAACTTTGCGCATTAAGTGTTAAGGGGAAGCAGGAATGATAAAAATATGCGCGGGGATGCCATAGCCTAATGACACTTAAGTTTTAACTCCCAGATTACATGGCACGGGGCTTCACCAGTAATCACTGCTAGGGATTTGACAATCCCTTTTGCTGTTGTCTATGAATCACATTATGCGATGTTACCTTTGGGATTATAGCACTGTTACGAGTATGGTGTGTTTTTTGATAATGGGTGGAGATGTAATTACAAATGAAGCCATTTTGTTATCATATTTATTATAATGCGACGGTCTAGTAGAACACTCTTAAATAACGGTTTTACATAACTATTGCTGGTAAAGTCAAATTATATGTATATTACAGTAAGTGTGCTTATACGCCAATAACAGTTACAGGTGCCTTAACAAACCTACATTACCTCTAGTAATTTTACTACCTACTAATATTATGAATGCGGAGTGAGGATTAATATTTGTAGATGTTTGTTACTCTTTCACACAATAACTACTGAACAGATTTGGATGAATTATGGCACACAGTTTATAACACATAGGATTTTTTATTAGATATCCCAGCTAGAGCTAACTCTGAAGTCGCGGGCAGAAGCTAGATTTCTCGATATTAAGGTTGAAAGTTGATGAGAGAAGTAAAAAATATATCTATATATATACGTTAAATACCCAGACTTTTTTCTGCCTATAAAAAAAATCTATGAAACTATTTTTAGATTAACCTTTCGGCTCAGTAACGTACAGATCTGTACGTTGTAACAATAAAAATCTATTGTGTCTGCTACTGACTGACGCAACAGCTTAAGGCTGTCCCAAATCTTCACAGAATTCTCCTTAATAAAATTGCGCGTCGTGCTCGATCATTTCATTCGTCATTGTTATTATTACAGCAATCAGGCGAGTCATTACCGCTCATTAGTGGGTGGGCAGCTAGCCGTACGTACGTGCCGTCGACGATCACTCGCAGATAATACGTAGATAATATTAGTAGAGCCTTATTGTCACACCTCCTTCAGGCTCTGTTTGAGTGAGATTGTGTAACAGTATTCCACTGGCCGTTAATTGTTGATTTTTACTGTTAATTACATACGATAGTATAGTTTTGATGGCAGTTTTAAAGTTATACGTAGGCATAGGTAGCACTACTTATAATTCCTAAAATAAAATATAACCTGTTACTTCTGGATAAAGAAGCTTTGTGATGGTGAAATAATTATTAAAATCTGTTCAGTAGTTTTAGAGTTTATCGATTAGGTACAAACAAACAAGATATTGTTTATTTATTTTTTATTTAAATATAGTCATATAAATTCTCTCAGTATCGCAGAAGTAACTACAAACAACTGTGGAGCACAACTATCGAAAATAAATAATAAGTCTACTCATGCACAGTTTTCAACAATATATTATGACAAGTATATGCGTGATAAATGGGTTCCACATAAAATACCTTTCAGTAAATCCTAAATACGGACCTAATACACGCTCAATCAACAAGCGAATTTAGTGCATTGAAAATGTGGGAGCGTCCACGAGTGCTAGAGGCGCACTCGAAGCGGCAGAGAGCTCTAGTGCTGGGCAAAACTAGTGACGCACCGACCTGACTGTTTGCGCGAACAGGGACGGCAGGAGACTTCCTTGTACTAATAAATTATGGAAGCATCCACAAATACTAGAAGTAGCCGACAGCTGTGGAGGGTTAATTTACCGGTCTGAAACGTTAGCTGATCTTTCTACGAGGCTTGAAGGAGATTTTAATAGAAACACGTTGCAAGATGTGACCAATTCTATCGATGGCCCCTTTGATGAAATGTAGAACAGCAGGTCGGCGGTCAACTGTGGTGGGCTTTGGGCGGTTACTGCGTCAAGGATGTGGAGCTCGCAAGTTATGTATGTTTGGGAACGTGCTTCACATGGTTAAGTTTAATTAGGTATTCAGCTTCGCAGATGCCTTGTGTTTCCTGTAAAAAAGATTTAACCATAGTAACTAACTGACAAGAATTGTGGTGAAATTCACCGTTTAAGTATATGCCACCACGAACGCTGCAAAATTGTCAAAACACCAGGATAAACAAGAACCTTACCTACACGCTCTTCCGGATAAGAGTTGATACGATGCCACGCCACGACTTTTAAAATCCCGCAATCAAAATGGCGTTTAAAATTATTTTGCCTTTTTGGTATTTCTTTTTAACAATGTGAATATTTTAAACATCTTGAAACAACATTTTGAAATAGCATAGCAATTTCAACTACGATGCGCAGTTATTAAAACTCTTTGAACTAACATCAACTCCGCACCATTTCGTGTGATGCAGTGCGGCTCGCGACCGCACCTTGTCAGCTCACAAATTGACGTGGATTGTTGTCGGCGGATCTTTGTCACGCCGCGCGTAATCAACGAGAGACCGGCACGGGCAACACGCTGCATGCACGCTGGAAGAGACTGGTGATCTAAAAAATTTGTAGTCGAAAATATAGGCGTTGGTATGAAGAAAAAGAGATCATGCGACGTGAAGGCAATTGGTAAACTAGTTTGAAAACTGACCATCCATTGATCTAAATTGTTATCAGAATAGTAAAAAATATGATTGTATTCAAAAATATTAATATCTGTTTCAACATTTACATTACATTATTTACTATTCAGACTTAAAAAACGAAATAAAATAGATAATAACAAGACAAAATGGTCGTCTTCATTATTTAACATTTAATTTTAGATTTTGATCATATTTGAATTTTCAGGCAAAAACTGTTTTAGTTCCTTTGAGGACCAAATCACGATAATACTGAACTGTATTAAAATCCTCAAAGGAATTAAGGATACATCTTTGAAAAGCATTAACGCATGCTTAGCAAAGTTTAAAGTTATTATGTTAAATGGAAAAATAATACGGTCACGAGCAGGATTCTAACCTGCACCTCCCGGATAAATAGGTGTAAAATCCCACAACAAATTCAAAAAGAATCCAAATATATTTCATTCAATAAGAAACTAAAATAATTTTTAATATAAAAATCCTTTTACTCCATTTCCACTTTTCTTTTCACTTCGATTAAAAATAAATAAGTGCCACCTACTATGTTTAATAAACAAAACAAAATAAACTATATTCACATAATATTAAAAAAAAAAAAACAATTTCAGTAATAATAAAACAATCTCATTAAAACCCCTAAATTAAGTGTAATGTTCTGACAAATACAGATAAAAATTATACTTAATAGTTCTAACACACTAAAATAACCAACCTTTTTAACTATACCTACTTCTGGTCCCATCACGATGCAATTAAGATTGATTATAACTTTAATCCAATTGTCAGGATCACATCCAGGAATACAACATCAATAACAGCCGATATTTCACCGTGCGATCGCACCGCACGCCGACTGTTCGATTCCGCCTAATCTCTAATTATGACCGCCATTCATTTGTCATACACCAGCAGTCCAGCACCGACACACGACATTAGCGTCAGCATGTCCCACCTCTGTACAGTCATTTGGAATGCAATGTTCAAATCTAATCATGTTTTTATTTAAAACTACTCACGAATTGTGTTTTTATCGTAGATGATTGAAAACTGTTTACATAAAAAAATCACATACATATTATCACACCTGTATTCCCCGAAGGTGTAGACAGAAGCAGTGTCTATAATTCACCATTGCTGGTTATGGTGAGTCTTTTCTTTATCACACGCCTGATGGTTTGGCCGTAGATGAAGCCCATAGATCCAGAAGAAATCTATTCACTTTAGCCTTGAATATAGAGATTGCCATCTCCTGGGCACAATTCCGAACTCCGCGCTGCTACTGAGAATTTACTAACTGAAAAACCCAATCACACTTTGCCCGACTTGGGAGTCGAACGTAAGACCTCATGCTCAGAAGTTGTACCTACTTGGGACCATTAAAACAATGATCTATAGAATTTTGGCAGTCACATGCCATTTACTTGAGAAGTGACATTTTGTACCGACTTCAAAAAAGGAGGAGGTTCTCATTCCGTCGGAATCTTTAATTTATTTATTTATTTAAGTTCCCCGATTACTCGAAGACGCCTGGACCGATTTTACAAATTCTTTTTTTTTTATTTGAAGAGTACTTCCCACGACATCCCATGGTCACCAGGTTAGGATCAGATGATGGGATCCCGGAGAAATCGAGGAATTCTTAAAATTTTATAGGCACACTTGATTTTGGTTATTCTTTTTTATAGTGACTCGTGTATTTGCTTTCACAATTTGGTGAAGTCGAACTGATGATATGATAATATAAGACCATAGATGGCCTACGTAGTTGCAAAACGCTTATTTTAATGTTTACACGGGAAATATGGCCGATACTGGCAGACCGCTTGGCCTAATGTACATTTTAATTACTAACATAACATAGCATCACGCATTTATTCCCCGAAGAGGTAGCCAGAGGTGTACACTATTGTACAGCCACATTCCACCAATGACGTTATTAAGTCGCATGTAATAGTCGGTGAGTCTATTGCCATCTACCGGGCACAATTCCAAATTCCAGGCCGCTACTGAGAATTTCCTAACTGAAAAACCCAATAACACTTTGCCTGACCTGGAAGTCGGACCAAGGACCTTATGCTCAGCAGTCGTGCCTACTTTGTGCCACTGAAATTATATGCATCAAATGCCTGCCAAAATCCAATAAATTTACTTGAGAACTGATATTTTTATTTTAATATTATACTAGCAGTACTAAAATCAAATACAAAGCTATCAGACCTTTATACAAATAGTGACGTAAAATTTATCGTATACACCTTACAAAAAGCAGAAGAGCATTAAGCAGCAATTACATTTAAAGTCAACAGCAGGGAGTCCTTACAAACAGACGTAAAACTCCACTCCTCTAACAAAGGCAGTTAACCAACAAGGTAGATAAGTCCAGCAAACAGGTAGGTACAGAAGCTCAATTGTATACAATCTACCACTTTCAATGACCAGAACTATTTTCGGGGTTTGTGTGAAATACACAGAAAGAAAGAAATCCTTATTTGCATGAAACATATTACACAAGATATGTAGTTCTCTTAGTTTATCTTGCTCTGCCTGCCTCGCTGGTCTAGTGGTTGCAAGCGCAGCTGCTGAGTGTGAGGTCCTGGGTTCGATTCCATTCCATGTAATAGGTGGTAAGCCTATTACCATCACCTAGCACAATTCCAATCCCCGGGCTGCTATTAAAAAATTCTTAATAGAAAATTTCAATAACACTACTCGACCCCGGAATCGAACCTGAGAACTCATGCTCAGCGAGTGTACTTGGAACCACGTAAACTAACGAGGCAGTAAGCTCTAGAATACATATAATATAAAAAGTTATAGGTAAGGTACAACGTATTGAAGTAACAATTGAATACCGGCTATTTATAGGTACCCAAGTCCCTTACCATCCATTGTTAGTAGTGTGCCTTCTGTATTTTTTGTTATAGTACCAAGGTGCAGCCCATAGTAATACCACGTCTAATGTGATGCCAGCAGGGAGGTGATAATTGCTTTCTTCAGATGAGTCTTCACGAGCACTGCTCAGGGCCAGGGGTGCCGCTTTGTTATGGAGATCCGGAAAAATTGGAAGGTGTCCCATTATACACCTCTTGTGGTAAGTAGCAGTAAATTAATTGAATACGCTTTTCGTGGAGAAAGGTACGAAAAAATTTTGTGCAAGATGGCGTTTATGAGGAAAATGCGACAACTCAATTGGTGAGTTAAATTTTGTCAAGGTTTGCGCGTGAGATTGTATTGAAATTAGTCAGGACGATGACTCAGTAATTCTTAGTATTGAAGAGAAACTGAATTTATAAATACAATTTAGTTAACCAGCATATAAATACCTATTACCTATATAAGGTTGCTAATGAATCATTACGTTATTATTGTGTGTAGAGTAGATACTTTGTTATTTACTTAATATTATATCGTACTACTTGTCCGACAGGAAACGTGCTCCCTGTCATAGGTACAACTTAATTAAATATCTCGAAAAAATACTATTTCACTCGTTTATTAGGTCAAGCGAATAAAATACTGTTGTGTAATTATTTTAGGTTTTCGCAATCACTACACATTATAATAAAACAACTTTTAACCTAATTAATCGCGTGTATTATGGAGGAAAATCAAAAATCCATAATACACGCGATTAATCCGGTTAAAAGTTGCTTTATTATATTTTAATGTTAGTTGACTTGAAGCCCTAACCTGCCTTGTTGGTCTAGCGGTCCCAAGCGTGACTTCTGAGCACGAGGTCCTGGGTTCGATTCTCAGGTTGAGCAAAGTGTTTATAGAGATTTTCTGTTAGGTTTATTGGCTATGCTATACCCGAAGCTTGCATTTTGGTAGATGGCAATAGGCTCACCATCTACTGATTACATGGGCCTTAATAGGAGCGTTGACGAAATGTGGAGGTACACCTCTGTTTACCCATAAGGGGAATACAGATGCAATGCTCTATTCGTGTGTTGACGCCATTCTATATGCAAAACCTTAACAGTGGTAGTATAATAAAATTTCAACATCATATTCGTAATTTCTAGTTAAAAGTTCCACCATCTTCCACTATTTCCCTAGCAGCCCTGCCTTCCTAACGGCGCGAGGTGAATGCGTCGATTTGCATACATTGGTGATAAACACCGCACTCGTTACACCGCAGTTAGACACAGTTATCTCGGGACACACACTTAGCATTACATAGATTAATTACTTGCTTTTGCTCGGGAATTAGACGTGGTTTTGTACTAATAGGATGAATTTTATACCTGAGACGTCTGCTTAAAACGTTTCGGAAAATGGTGCGTAAATGTATAATGCAAAAACCAATTTTCATAGGCTACACTATAAGTTATACAGGTACTCCTGAACGTATTATCCGTGACGACGGCCTATCCCCATGGAGATTAGTTAAGTACGAAGGAAGTATTATAGCGCACAAGTGTATGCGCAAACACAAGTGCACTCCCTCTTCCTTCACTCTAATATTGTGATGGGACGGCAATCCGACACGACCGGAGTGAGATCAGGCGCAGCACCTTTACGTGCTCTTCGAAGCACGGGATGACACACCGCCAACTTCCTAACTTCGGGCTGCTACAGCGAATTTTCTAACAGAAAAACACAATAACTCTTTGTTGACCCGAAAATCGAACCCAGGACCTCTAGACTAATGCGGCTACACAATAAAAATGCATCACGATACTTGTCGATATACCGCTGTTAAGAATATGTAAATAGTTATTGAGCAGTCCACCATTCTCTTAGAGCTTCAGCTTGCTCAATATAATTTAATATAACCACGTACATGGACATCCTCCAGTTTCAGACGTTGGAGACTTCGACAAACGACCGCACGGAACCATTCCACGATACACAAGCAATAATCCGTTTACTTTTATCTCTCAACCCCTTGTACAATTGACAAATTAACAAATGCAATGTTTAACAACCTTATGTGGAACTGAATAAAGTTGAATTTAACTTGCATTGGCAGTACGGTTATTTGGCGGTGACTGTCCGTCAAAGAGGTTATTACCTGAAGGACATAAAGCGATCTGGTCGAAGCGAGTCCGGGCCACGGCGGAGACGCCCCGGGCGAATAAAATGCAAATATTGTGTAGTGTGGAGCGCGTCCTACGCCGAGACGAACGATGGCCGGCTACAAGACTCTTAGAGATGGGCAATCTATATCGATAAACCTAAGATACAGTCGATGCAATTATTGCTCATAAAAGATATTAAGAATAATATGATCCTAAAATATGCAAAAGTGCCTACACCATTGTAAGAGACGAGATTTATAGATTTTAAAATTTTCGCAAAAGTATGCAAAAATTGCATTTATGATAAAGCTGAAATTATTTCAGTCAATGGCCAAACCTGATTATCCGGTAACAAGAGATTTCCTTGTCATCAATTAGTCAAACCTGCTTAGCACACATTGCAACAGATCTATTGACCATCAAGGAAAGTAAAAATAGTGCACTTTTCCTGTACTCAAATGGAATGTGAGGGGAGTGATAACGTGTTTACCCGAAATTGTATTCCAAATCGACTAATGACCATCGACGTGTCCCGTCACTAAAAGCAAACCGCTGATTCGGTGCGTCGTGTCGCGTCGTTTACGAGGGTAGCTGTAAAGTGTAAAAAGCGCAAAGTGTTTGTTTATGCGGCCGCGGTGGGCGGCGCGGACTGAACCCGCTGCCCGCCCGCACATAAACCCGGCCTGCACATTTACTGCCAAACAATCGTTTTTTCATTTAAAACGGACCGTTTTATGTCTTTACTTGATTTTAGAAACAACTTCAGAGTTGCTTATTTGTATCTTGAATTTCAATCTGCTACTATAAAGTGAAACGGATAGAATAGAACATAAAGAAAGCGCATTATTATTAGGTTCAGCGATGTCGTGAACAATACTCGACCATTGACTTTTGAGATGTGATATCTGTAAGGTAAAGGGAAAGCTGATCATTTAATTTCCCTTTGTTAGAGGTGGAATGTTTCCTTTATTCAAGTGAAACTAACTACTATGCAGAATGTACGGATATAGTGACCGCAAGCTATTTTCCAGACATTACATTTGCACGGAACGGAACATTCCTTGTTTGCTCGAATTTAAATAATTTTCTAGTAACAAAATAAAAATTAATTAAACTATGTAAAATGGTTAAATAAATATGAATTTGCACTCAGTGACACCCAATTCTACAATTAAAATGTGAACTATGTAATTAAAATTTTAAAGGAAAATAGTGATTTTCCAGAATATCTCTAGCTTTACACACACGTCGAGGTAAATAAATATTATGTTTCAATCAAGGTTTCTCATAATTATGCGCTCGATACACGATGAAATAGAAAAGTTATTTAATACTAAAGAGTTCTAAAGCAAACAAGAACATTTTCAATACCAGGCATTATTTTTAATAGCCAAAATAGGCTCCAAGCCGCCGCATGTCAATATTGAGTAGTTTATTAAAAGAAGTATAAATACAGAGATAAGCGGGACGACCATCACGCAGTTATGATGAGATATAAACTGTAACAACCACTAGCACGGGCTTGTAGTACCCATTGTAGGGCAAACAGTACTTCTGATACTATACTAGTGATGTACACGATAACATTAAGGAAAAGCCGTCGCGGGATTTGAAGATGTTACGATGCTACGACGCTTGCTCGATGCAACTTTTCACAGATACCTACGAGTATGTTGGGATTACACGGATTAACGTCGGAATGTGTTTAATGAGGAGAATAAGGGCGGTGTCGCCAAGGTAGGCCTAGAAATCGTGATAACCTAGATGCATTTTTCGGGACCTGACCTGCCGCCTGCTATTCACAGAGAGAGGTGTAGAAGAATATCGGGGAGACCTTTGCCCAACAGTTCGACACTAGAGGTTAAAAAATATATAAGTATGTATTAAGAGACTAAACACTTTGATTTTTGAGATATGGATAGTTTTATTTTATTGAGCCAAAAAATCAGACATTAATTCATAGGGTAATTAATGCCTTTGTTTTAAATAAATTGTTGTAAAGTAGGTACTGCTAAACAAATCATACAAAAGTCCCGCTGACATCGGGAGATCCCGCAAAAACCGGGGCGTCCAGCAACATGGAATAGGTAACAACACTATCGACGCGTAAATATTGTATTGTTTTACGTTCGTTTTATGTTATTGGCGTAATGGCGGCACTTACAAGTCACCGCATACGAATTGCGTAGATTTTCCCATGTCTTATTACTGCATTTCTTTTGGTTCATAAAAAAGTTGATTTCAATTTGTGAGTACTATAAGTTATTCGTGATTTTTTCACAGACTACTTTGATGTAACCAACCGAAATTGTACTTACTTAAGTTTACTTTAAAAAGTAATCTACCACGATTACTTTGGATTTGATTTTCGGGTCTTACTTTGTGATTTTAATCTCCAATTATACCATTGATTTGTATGACTGTTGAAATTAAGAAAGAAAGAAAGAAAAGTTTATTTTAGTCTATAATACAGACAATAACAGAATTCTTAAAAAACTAATAGTTTAGTAATAAAAACTAACAAGTCAAAATATAATAAAAGGATACCAAATGAAACCAAAAAGGCCCCTATCTCAGCATGTGCTACAACACCAAGATGCTGCAGCGCTGGTTGTGCATATCATCCGCAATAAATAAGTCAAAACTTAATTTATCACAAGGATTTTTTTAAAGTGTAATCCTGATGTATTTTCATAATATTTTCTAATACTTTTCCAAATCGAGCCTAACCCAACCATTTTACATTCAATAAGTAGGTAAACCGAAGCAGCTCTCGCAATCACAAAATTGGATCGCGACCGCACTCTTATTCAAATTGTTTCTCCCTTTTTAATGCCCCACACTTTTATCCCTACGCGTTCATAATAATACCCAACCGTCTTGAATAAACCACAGCATAGCAAACATTACATGTAGGGATTTGAGTAGCTCAGAAAATGTACCAGTTATGTATGGTTGTTTAGTTATTCTGTGACATTGAGCAATATTTGGTCGTTGTGAACTGTAAACGTTGTACAGTTTACGATCGTCCAAAACTGACGTTTACTCATGTTTTGATTTATGAAACCGCTACAGAGGACCTCCTTTGTCTGTTGATTATTCGATGGCATTGTATCGAGTCACGGCGTGGAGGCTAAACTCCGTTTTTTTTATTCCTTTAACGCTCTTTTATCTGGTCGTCGGCGAAATGAATTTTCTTTATGTTTTCCACAAATAACAGAATGGCTTTGGACAATAAAATCGTAAAAGTTCGCGTCTAATTTACGTCTAGACGGTAATTGGATTTAATATTGTTTTACAGTTTATTGACCATGGGCTTATAAAGTTACTATTTTACTGCGTAATTAAATACAAATAGCTGTACCTATAATATAAAGTTTATCTTTAAGCCTTTTCTGCAAACAATGTAAACTATGTAACTACAAAGCTAACAGAAATCTCCTTATAACTTTACTTGCGATCAAATTTTAGCTATAACACCAGCTTTTCTTAAAAATAGTCTAAAGAAGTCGAATATAATCAATACCATAAATCTTATGAATGTTTCGCTAAAGTATTACTTCAAGAAGACCCGTATCTATTCGAAAACAACCGAAACACAAGTGTCAATAAAACCACATACACTTGACACGACCAACATCTACATAGCTATGTAGGTGGACATTTAATTGTGGCAACAATTCTCAAGTGTGTCTGAGTGTCTTGACTGTCGGCAAGCGGGTGCGCTGATTTATCGTGATCAACGACAGATACACGCGGCCGCGGCATTCTGTGACCCACACTAGTGGAGACACTGGAGAAATTGGTTTAAGATCCATTAATTGCCTGTGTTAGAGGAACATTTGCAGAAGGAATTGATATTGATTTAGCATCGTATATATTGTATGTTTGCTAATAAACATGGGTATTAAAAATAAACTTAAACCGTAAAAGAACTGAGAGCAGGAGAACGTTTGCAATATTAGCACTCTCTCACTCACTACAGTCTGCCCTTCTAGAGTCTTAATAAGATATGGAAGTGCCTGCGGTCTACCTGAAACACTCATATTTTTTTTGTTAAATAACTTTTGTGAAGCACATTCATAGGGATATTCGCACATCCGCAGTTTGAACCGCGGGCTCAATTCATGGCTAAGGGCTCCGTTCGAGTTCGAAACTAGTCAGGCAATCCCGAAGAATACACATGAGTAGTAAACCGTGAACAATTTTTAATAAAAATTAGTCATAAAATATTAGGGACTGAAAAATAATAATTGTTAATCCCTTGCCATCTTAGCTGTTGATGTCTTTTGGTTTCGCAATAAGATGCTGTAATGTCACCGAACACATTTGTGTTTATTAACGCTTACGCCTCACAATAAAACAAACAACGAATAGGTGCACGTAAATAATATTTTTATTACCAGATCAATATGTAAAAATAGTTCCTAAAACCACAGAATTTACTATCACTTTTATTTCTGTCCTTTATGGGTCAATGAAAAGGGAGGGATAAAATTTTTATTTGTCCATTGCAGGAGTAATCGCAGCGTATCGCGGGTAATCGTGGCGTATCGCGTGTGTGTGTATAGTTCGCGTATGTGCGGCTAATTGGGCCTGGATCAGATCGGGCGACGCCGACGAGCGATACCGCGCGGGGACGCACTGTCACTTACGCCTTTGTTACCAGACGTGGTGTCCTTCGGATATGGTATATCTTTTGTTATCATATTTTCTTCTCTTAAAAGTGTCAGAAGCAAAAAGTCAGAGGTAGCGAACCAAACCAGCGGAAGGTACATCAGTCCAAAATATTGGTTTTGTATGTATATACTTAGGGTATTTATTTAAGCCTGAAAGGATATTTGTCCACATTCTTAAATCTCACATTAAGAACACGTACAACGTGTAAATTTACTGTTTCGACCACTTCTATATTGGGTTAGCATACTATACATTAGGAGATTACATTGATGACAAAAATGCTTGGCTAACTGCTGGTCCTGCTCCACAAGCACTCTGACTAACAAATCAATGTTACAAACAACATCACTTACTACTGTCGAGTAAACGTACTGTCTCTTAGAATCTAGTTATTTTGTTTTTTGACATTGTTATATAATTTTGATGGACAATTTTTTTTGTCTTGTTCAGTCCTTAATCTAATAATATTTAAAAATACGTTTGTCTAATAATTTAGCATTTCATTTTTATTATACTGTAAATGTGAGTACCATGTTATCATTTACATATTCTACATGATTAAATATATTTGATTATTGTCTGGCAGCTAGAGTATGTCATGCTCACTCAAATGTCCCGCTGACGGTGGCGTTTGTGTTGGGTCATTAGATTCCCTACAATATGGTCGAGTTTAGTGATGCTGACGCTGGCGTCATGTTCGTGAACGGGCGCCGTTGGTTGGGGCTGGTCATCTCTAAACTGTCATGGCAAAGTTTTGAATTGTAACTAGACTCTATAGACTTCATATTACATTGTTCTCACATATGATTTCTATATTATAAATACAATGTAACCAAAATATTGTAATTGTTTGATGAAAAAGAGTAACCGTGGAGTTTCTTGCCCGTTCTTCTCCACAGGAATCTACACTTTGGAACGTGGCAACTAGTTTATTTTTTTGACAATTCAAATGTGTCTGTAAACGGTCTAATTGAAATAAATGCTTTGACTTTGACTTTAGATTTTATGCAAACGAAAGACAAATAAATTGTAGGTCGGACCAGGAACTAATAACAAAACGTAAAAACACAACAAATATGGAACTAATAGACCTAGGGCCTTTATTGGAGAGGTCCAAGGCGATTAACTACCACATCCGCTGTCACCCACATCACAGTCACGTATCGCCAAGTCAGCGCCATAAATAACTTATAGCGCTAATCCGATACGCGGTGATTTGTTGCTTATTTACTTATTTGTGCCGTTTGCTTAACCCACTTGTTAGAACACAAGTACGTACCGACTGTCTCTGTTAACGTATTTCGTATATCACTTGAGAAAAAACTAAAGTTATCACTATGAATACGTAAAGGTTTGTGGAAGGTTATTTCTTAATGCTTAATTGGAGTCGAACAGTAAATTTTTTGATTTAGTCTTTATAACACGAAAATGTCAAAGGTGTTCCTTTTTCAGTTCAGGTAAATTACTATAATTCATAAAATTACGCTTTTTCCCCATTGGGGTAGGCAGTGACTACTGATTTCCACTTGCTACGATTCTGATACACCTCTTCGCTTCAGTAATGTTCATGCATGCTCGTCGATTTAGGTTGCTCCTGACCAGTCCTTTTTTGAGAACGTCCTCAAGATTCGCACACTCACCTCACATACCAGTTTTGTCAATCGTCTAGCATCTATTCACTACACAAGCCCAAACGATTTTAACAGACCTTTCTCAATACTTGTTTTCATGTTAAACTTAAAGTTTTTTAAATACATATTCATGTAAGTATAGAGAAGATAAAATATCATCAGCCACTAATCTGTCTTCCTACTAGGTGAATATAATTGAAAGTACCTACAACTGACATTCGCACTCACTAAGCCCCATTTTATTTGCGAATTAACGCACAAGTACCCGCCCGATGACTGGCCTACATTCCACTGCACATGGCTCGATATCCCATCTCTTTTTAACGCCGATAAACAGTACACATAAATTTCTTATTTATAATATAATAAAATTTATAACCACCATAATCCCCGACAAAGCTCACAGTAAGACAATCTCTTATTAACAATTCCCTAACAGCACGTCTCGGCTTCATGTTTTTTCGCCAACCTGGCTTAAGTAACCCAAATAATTTGATAGAAATATCGCCTTTTGCGATATGTAAATAAGAATGAGATTCGTTTAACTTTTTGAGGGTGAAAGTAAATAGTAATGCTCAATAACCATCGGCATAAATAGTATTAACAACAATTGATTTACATACAAATTGCTTTAGACAATATTGCTGACAGAATGGCGCGCGTGACGCGTACCACACATTCTGCGGGGCTATGAAACTGGCGACGAGCGGGGAAACCGAACCTATCTTTATTTAAAGTTTAAAACACACCTGCAAAATGTTTTAGTACCCGTACAGAGTTTTCTATACACGATTTTTATCACCATCAAGAACTAACTTTTACTAAACTACACAGCTTTTTTTTTTCAAATCTCAAAGTCATACACATTATTAATTCTTCTGTTACTTTTTTATTAAGCAATAACTAAAATCTTTTTAATCTACTTTCGACTTGTTACAGACCCAATCTTGCAACTTACTAAAATAAATTATTAAACCAGTTCTTATAAAATAATCGTCGTTTTAGCGGCTTCATCACAAAGAGCGCAGTAACTCCAAGCATACGTGAGGGAGTCGTGTGTATGAAGTTATACATATGTATGTGTGTTGTACGGCAATGTATGAGAATAAGAGCACCTGATTGCGCGTCTGATTGAGACGAACACTGTTTATTTTTATTGTAATAGTGAGCGAGACTGTATTACCTTCATACAATCTTCAGAGGGGAACGTATGCTTTATAAGTTCAATTTGCTTAAGTAATGTATTGGAAAATACGACGCGAGGCGTCGATTTAATTTATTAAGTTTTCATTTCGACGCTGCGCAACTTATTGTGAGCAATAGACAAGATTACACTAACACTGTAATCTTGTCTATTGCTCACAATAAGTTGATACTATCAGCTTATATTGTTGAAATGAAGTTGTTTTGCTAAAATAGTTTGCTTACTTTGGTCTGGCTACTTAGCTAAACTAGGCGTTAAAGTGATGAATGACACATTATTACTTCGTCGGTAAAGTAGCCGATTCAATCATCTGTACTGTGAACAGACTGGACTGCTTGTGTGTGAATGGCTGCTGCAAGCGTTCCACTTCTCTGATTCGGATTACATGGAGTGAATGTAAGTAAATTTTATAGAGTAGGAATACTAACTTAACTATTAGGAAACATTGTTACTAACACTTTGAGTCATAGTAACTTGTATCGATGTCAATATTTAAAAAACGCAAACTTTCCTTGAATTAAACTTAAAGGTATAGACTTTATTTTTATGGGATCGGGGGCAAACGAGCAGACGGATAGCCTGATGGAAAGCGAATACCGCCGCCCATGGTCATCCGCAACCCCAGAGGAGTCGCAAGTGCGTTGCCGGCCTTTTAAACAGTTTGGGCCTCCGGAATCCTCACTCACTTGGCGAAACACAACGCAAGCGTTATTTCTCGCCGGTTTTCTGTGAGGCCGTGGTATCACTCCGGTCGAGCCGGACCATTCGTGCCGAAGCATGGCTTTCCTACGGTATAAACTATCAGGTAAAGCGTAAAGAAAAATAATAATTGTATTAATGTCATCCATCGATCAGTGACCACTTTATGATAACCAAAACAACCTCATTCAATGTAAGCGAGGCTTTATATATTCCTTGACGAGCTTGTCACCATAAAGTAACAATTTATGAAGATTCCTTCAAGTAGACGCTGCCTACTTGAACAAATAAAATTAACTGGTTGTGGACAATATGGCCGTAAATATGAGGAGACCACGAGCGGCGGCCTCTCTGTATGCAAATATAATAGGCTTTATCTAAGCTTTCATTTCGAATAGGTACGATACGATACACGGATGAGACCGCGGCTGTAGGTACTGAGCGCAAAAGAAATCACCCTCCACGGTGAAATCTATATATTATTACGTGAAGCAAAAACTTTGTACCCCTTTTTACGAAATTACGCGGACGGAATAGTGTGATATATAACACAGGTAAAATGTATATCGAGGAGTGCAGAAACCTAATAATATTATATAATATTCTTTAGAAATATAAATTATATTAATAAAAAACATTAGATACGCATACTACCATGCGTTTAACACACGCACATGCGTATATGTGTGTGTGCGTTTAACACACACACATATATTTATCTTTGACAATATAAATATTTGATTACAGAACCGTAATAACGGTCAAAGTTAAAATTTCAATTAATTAAGGACGAATTTCAGCCAGTGAGCGACCACAAATTAAAATTATTATATAGTTTTTTTATACCTACGTTTGTCAGTGGAACTCTTAAATAAAGATACTAAGCAGAAATTCTTAGAATGCTACTGCGAGTTATAACATGAAGATCTCGTAATGGTTTGAAATACGAAAACACATTTAGTAAATACGGATAAATCTTTTAAAAGCATTAACGCATGCTTAGCGAGTCTAAACCTATGATTTTTTGTGGAAAATGAAAACGGTCGTGAGCAGGATTCAAATTAGATATTACATAAATACTCCCGGCGCTCTGAGTGCTAAGCCATCTAGACGTCTGCTCACGACCTCTGCTTAAAATGTGGAAGAAGAATTCGCGGTAGTGAGCAGAGGTCGAGATGGCTTAGCGGTCAGAGCGGCTGGAGTATTTATCCGGGAGGCGCTGGTTCGAATAGTTGTCTATGAAAGATGAGAACAGAGTGAACAATATTGGAACCTCTTTAAAAATATCGTTTAGATTAAAAAAGAACACAATATCCTACGAACAAAAATATTTTTCTTCGAACGTTATCATAACATAGACAGATGGACACACAAAAATATACCGTGACACACAAACGAAGTAATTTCCTCTGCTGTCGCTACCGGCTATCTGCCCAAAAAAATATGAACATTCATTTTTTCATACATATTACGTCTGACAACCAGCAGGCTGTAGGTATGGCTAATAAAACGTTACGACACGACGACAATACGACAACAAGACATTGTCGTATGACACATGACTATTGCGGTTTAGTCAAATTCGACTAATCAACAATATGTTACCGTGTAATAGTCTATATCTTGCGGCAGATCCGCATCGTATGGAAATAAGGCCGCCTCTCCATACCAGAACATATCGCGGCTATCAGAGACTAGTTAGTTCTATATAAATAATATTCTTATTGGGTCCCGCATATTGTGTTTCGGTAGTTTATTAAAATATGTGGTGAAGGAATTGCTTGAGCCTATGGTTGCGCTATTTTTCTCTTGAGACGGTAAAAGAGGTCCAAATAGATACATTTACAAGTCCATTTAACAATTAATCTATCCGAATAGGTACCTATTGTTAGCTCGTTACTCACGACGAGGTTCTGTTATGGCCGGTTCCTCACATACCGGGCAGTAGCGACACAGCAATAACTTTATTGCACTATTGCATTGTTGAAAGTAATTGAAACAAGTAGTTACTATTAATTATAGTTTAACGGTTATTACTCACGCGCATTCTTCGGGATTGCCCGACTAGTTTCGAACTCGAACGGAGCTCTTATTCATGAGTCAAAGTCAAAGTCAAAGTCAAAGCATTTATTTCAATTAGACCGTTTACAGGCACTTTTGAATTGTCAAAAAAATAAACTAGTTGCCACGTTCCAAAGTGTAGATTCCTGTGGAGAAGAACGGGCAAGAAACTCCACGGTTACTCTTTTTCATCAAACAATTGAGCTTAGTCACACTGGTTTGACTCGTGATATCGCCGCGGGCTCAACTCATGAATAAGAGCTCCGTTCGAGTTCGAAACTAGTCGGGCAATCCCGAAGAATGCGCGTGAGTAATAACCGTTGAACAATAATTAATATGAATGTGTCCCACGAAAGTTATTATACAAGTAGTTACTGTTAGATGATGAAATCTAAACAGGTTTATGTTCCAGTTACATTTATTAAAATAATATAAAACAATTCAATTAAAGTTATTATATTAAATGGAAAAAGAATACGGTTGCAAACAGTTGAACTAATTGAATTGATAAAGATAAATCTTTGAAAAGCATTAACGCATGTTTAGCGAACTCTAGAGTTATTATATTAAATGGAAAAAGAATACGGTTGCAAACAGGATTCGAACCTGCGCCTCCTGGATAAATACTCTAGGTGCTCTGACCACTAAGCCATCTTGACCTCGAGTATTTATCCGCGAGGCGCAGGTTCGAGTCCTGTTCGTGACCGTATTCTTTTTCCATTTAATATAATAACTCTAGAGTTCGCTAAGCATGCGTTAATGGTTTTCAAAGATTTATCTTTATCAATTCAATTAGTTCACAACGTTTACACGCGAAACGATATTGTCAGAATGAAAACAAGTAGTGCGGGGAAGCAACGATGCCACGGAGCACCATAGACTATAGGTGCCGCCTTTAGAATCGACTATATCTTTATTTTCCGCCTTACATTACAAATCACAAAAATATTTATTAGACCAGTGGCCATCTTATCTATATAAAAACCACAAACAATTTGTCTCTTCTCATCTGTCAATATTTTTGCTTTTTCTTTTTCCGTGTTGCCATAGATACCTACAGCAATGTTTAGTTCGCTATTATTATGAATACAGAGTATCATATTTTTAACAATCACAGTTTATTGTAATACACAGCACTCAAAATGCCGTTTGTTTACGCTATGACGTAATACATATAGTATAGGAAAAATTTTCACAGCTGAAATCTTCATAAAAATCTTAGATACACTTCTTAAAAATTACGAGGAATAAATAATAATTTTCTTTCACTCGCATCTTATCTGTAGGTAAGTATTTGTATATTTATTAGCCTATCACAGCTTCCTGTGCTAGGTGCGTGGGCTCGTAAAAAACAAAGCTCTTACCTCCCCACCCCCACACCCCCTGATCACCCCAGAGTTTTTCTCGTCACAAATCAAGCGGATCGCGTTTATTTAATATTTGCCCCCAATTAATTTACATAATCCTTGTCAACTACAGGTCTCGACGCCACTTACATAAAATATTGAATTTTTCGTCTACACTAAGATGCAGGTTTTTTTGAGATGATAATTAATAATGTTTGTCGTAAAATAAAACAAAGTTTATAATATTAAATGGAAAAATAATACAGTCGTGAGCAGGATTTGAACCTGCGCCTCCCGGATAAATACTCCAGGCGCTCTGACCACAATACTACTACTATGTATAGGGACTGAATAGATAGCAATGACGTCACCAGAAGACGTGTTAAAAAATATGGATAAAGAATTCGCGGTGGTGAGCAGAGGTCGAGATGGCTTAGTGGTCAGAGCGCCTGGAGTATTTATCCGGGAGGCGCAGGTTCTAATCCTGCTCACGACCGTATTCTTTTTACATTTAATATCATAACTTTAGAGTTCGCTAAGCATGCGTTAATGCTTTTCAAATATTTATCATTAAAACAAAGGTTGTTGTTAAAAAAGGATTTTACCATTTTAATATTGATTCTCCCGAGTACGTTCCTATTGTATATAATTTATGCACATTCTAGTTTTAATTCAGAATCTGCTTAATCTTGCCTTTTATTTATTACTTTCATATAGGTATGTATACACTACTCGATGTTTTTTTTACAATCAACGTCCCGATCCTGACAGGAATTATGTATTAAAAACTACAAAAAATACACAAATTTAGACGTACCTAAGTGTCGGCACGAACCTTAGAGAAATTTCTCAGGTGGGCTCGTTTCCTCGCGATGTTTTCCTTCACCATTTTACGCAAATGATAATTAAACATGACTTCGAAAAGTCAGCTCTGCTTGCCTTGGATTCGAACTTGTGACCATATAGCTAGTCTAACGGTCGTATATACTCAAATATTACTTAAAGATGTTCTTGTGATTTATTTAGAAAAAATAAAGACAGATACTTATACAATTTTATGAAATATAAACTTATTGATATAATACATATATTGTTGAGGTAATTAAGTACCTACAATTCCACAAAAGAGATAATTTTACCACGTTAACTGTACGCGAAGCAGACACAGTAGTGCCATATGTGGGGCACTGCACTGGGAAAGGGTTACTAATGTTATCCATCAGATACAACAGAACAGTAGCAGTTACATCATATTCCATAAACACATTGAAAGAGCAACTGATGCTTAATATATATTCACAGTCAATCCATCAATCGTAAATGGAAAAAAATCTTAAAAAAATATATAAAAATCCAGAATATAAAATTACAATTGAACAACAAAACGAGTGAATCACCATCACAGGTATGAACATCGTCGATGCTAACAAAACGGACTTTTGTTCGTCCGTCATGAATATTAACCGACGCAACGGCGTGTGAACCTAACCCCCCACCCCTCAACACCCCCTCCCCCACCCAACAAACTCGCGTAAATCTACATAATTCACTTTTTATCGATATCGCATGATATTATCGAGGTGGATAGGTATTCAAATTACTGTTTGATTTATTCGTCAAAAATATTGTTAGTTGAAGGTAGTATAATAAATCATTTCGATTCTCCTTCATACTTTCTTTTATCAATTTTGGACCTACGTTTTGCCACCAACTCGCCTGATGGTAAGCGACGGTGTGGCCGAGGATGGAGCACGTAGATCCAGAATAAATCTATTCACTCTTAAGTAGAGTGATTACATTTTGGGAGAACGATAGTTGGGGAGTTGATGCAACTGCCCAGACCCGTCTCCCACAACGGTTGCACCGGACTACATCCCGAAACACGACCAGGTCGCTTCACGGCATGGCTCCGTCCGGTGGATGGTAACCAGCCACCAGAGTATACTTGATCGTTCACTTCATAGCATATTTACAAACACAGTATAGCACATTCATCAGCTCATACCTCATAGGTATCATATACCATCGTGCGCATAATATAGATACAACCCAGGACAGCCATCAGTTTCCCACCTTCCGAAATGAAACTCCAAAAATACATTTTTAATATTTAAACAGTATAAATGTTAATGAACGACATTAAAGTTGGAATAAGTGTTTCCATTAATCGCTCGTAGCTGGACGACCATAAATTAGTGTGGGGCCATAAATCCCGAGGACGGTGACGCGCGCCGCTGTCCGCCCCCCGCTCCGCTCGTGCGACTGTTCAGAGCTAGAACGCTGAACGCCACATTAATTCATTACGCCTTGTTTTATAAGTGCAGTAAGAATGTGAAACTGTAGGTTTTTGTGTTGTAAATGAAGTTACTGTTTTATTCACAAGCTAGTAGATATTGTGAATTTTATTTAAATAAATAAATACCTACACTTCATTTTTATTTCCTTATTTCGGGAACTACAACGACAATGAATGCCTGCCTACTCTGCTATCTAAACTGAGCACGCGTTTATTGATTCATTAGATTAATACCTATCATAATCTTTGAAAAGCATTACCGCATGCTTAGCGAACTTTAAAGTTATAAATTTTTGTGGAAAAGTAATACTATCGCGAGCAGGATTCGAACTTGCGCCTCCTGGATAAATACTCCAGACGCTCTGACCACTATCGCCATCTCGACCTCTGCTCACTACCACGAATTCTTCTTCCACATTTTAATACATCTTTTGGTGATCGGTGAGGCGCAGGTTCGAATCCAGCTAGCGACCGTATTCTTTTTCCACAAAAAATTATAACTTTAAAGTTCGCTAAGCATGCGGTAATGCTTTACTAAGATTTATCTGTAATTACCTCTTCATTTCTAAGTCTCGTGTTGCAGGTCTACTGAAAGATTTCTCACGAAATAAGCAGTACCATATAATATTAATTTATTGCTTACATAAACTGATAAATAAAACTACTTAAACATGTCTGTCTGATACATAGTTCTATTAAACTGCAGCACTATAAAAGGTTTTAATATTATTTGTTGTTTGGTGCCGAAGCCAAGCCGTCGCGCGGTGTCTTGACCAGAACTCCTTGTTTCCTGTCAATTTACCTAAATCAAACGTGAAACTAAAGTATGGCTCTGCAGCTACAAAACACTTATTTTTCTAGTTGTACGGTCATTTGGCTCCGTTTTAGATTCCCTCATTAAATCTTGGCTTTAGGTTTACTTAGGGAGTTACTTGGTTAATTTATTGGTTTAAACATAACGTTGCTTTTTCCACTTGAGCTGCAATAATTTTGTCTTTCTTGAAGTTAATTGGTGGGGGTGATTTTACGAGAGAAATTATAAAAGAGAAATTTTGAATAATTTAAAATAAGCTGAGATAACAATGTTAAATGCTCTGAAATCATATGTTTGCATGCTTACTTATAAGCCACTACCGGACCTAAATATTTGGAAATAGTTTCAGAATGCACGTTGGGTGTTTTTGGTGATCGAGTGTCGTACACACGAGCACGAAGACTGCGCTGTACGACGCGCTCTACCGCTATATAATATAAATTACACGGAACACAACACTAGTGACACCGTGCGGTGCTCACCACTACTGTGGACTTTACTTCTAATGTCAATTTATTAAATAAAATTTGTAAATGTGACGGCAGGCCATCATCAGAAAGAACGAGAGGGCTTACTCCACACGGCCACTATGTCTGACTGACGTCTTCAGAAGACAGACGTGATCCAACGATGAAGCAAGAGATCAAAATTAACTGTCATATATGCAAAAATGATAGCATTTTTCAGGAAATATAGCACTCATAACTTCGACATTTGTCTCATAAAATGTTCATACTATACTCGCGACAATCTAAGAAGTCCGACTTGACGTTTCTTATCTGAGTGCAATTTGCAATATAAAGTTAAACTTGAGGTTTACGAATGATACTCGTTGTTATAGTGTATGGGTAACATGGTAATTATTTAGGATTATGAATTTGATTTTTCAATTTCTTACGTAGACGTTCATATAAAGGTAAAATGAGAAACGAAAAATCGAACTTCTTAGATTCTCGAAAGTTTAAGTTAAACTTAGAAATTTTCCAGAAATCTTTACAAATAAAATTAAAGCTCAGAGAAAGTACCAAGTCCGTGCACTCAGTAGTGGCGCAGGAGGTCCACCGGAGCCGAAATAACCCGATGTGAAAATTAAAACTGCATTGTGCAGTCTTTGTTATTCCGTGCTGGGTTATATTCGCAGAACTAACCGCCCGATGCACTAGCTCTTCGCAAAACAACAAGACGCAGAAAACCAACTAGTTATATATCTAGGACCTGTATAAATTTATTCATTAATTTAAAAAAAAACTACTGCGTAACAAAACACGGTAACAGATTTCGCTCCTTTCAAGGCACTTTGACTACAACATTATCTATGCAACGGATCTTATTAAACAAAAAGCGACTAGACTGAGACACATAATAATAGATATTAAATGAGTCGATCGTGTGGTCCTTTTGAGAAATATTCTTTCATTCACCGTGCATGTGTATGTTAGCGCGTTTATGGAGTGGACCTTCTACACCCATCTATTTTATGTTCCGTGTTTATTTAGAGACAACTTTGTACCAGCTTGGCCGTTATAGATAAATTAAAGTGTTCTGGTTAACGATTAGCCGCTGTAGTCTTTGTGGAACGTGTAGTTAAATTTTATGTTTAAGACTCGTACACAGTATTCGTGTCATCTGCTTACTGCGAAAACAATAACGTTAAACAGTAAGGTGGAGCTACTGGTCCTTGACTTAAATACGTTAGCTTTGTTCTTTGGTACCTTAGTATGGGATTTTAACACAATATTTTGCGACCTCCGGATTCAAACTTAGATCTGCCTGTGAACAAAAAAGATTCACCGAAAAGCTTACTCTCCACGTCTACGTAAAGATTACGAATAGCATTGAGTTATGTGATTTTTAAACAGATTTGTACCTACAATTCAATCCTCGATAAAAATACGAACTGCGGACAATAATCAATTAATTCAGCCCCAAGATTTACATTGTAGATTCTAATGTACTTTAGTCACGTTGTTTTGTTGCATAGTCAGTGCTCAGGACTGTTGCTGTCCGCGCGACGCGGTGCGGCACGATGCGACCCGACGTGGTGCGGTGCGGACCGTCGCATCGTGCCACTTAATTTATTTGCCGCGATCGTGTCGTGTCTCCTCTTACTTCCACCACGCCGCATTGCCACGTACTCTTGCTTATTTTTTAGATAAACGTACTCGTAACGTTTTAATTACGGTTTTAATTTAAATATCATGCTTGTTTATTTGGATGTGCATTATTCTGAAACATCAACTGTACTTTTTGGCCTTATGACCCACATTACATTGATATCTAACGATACGGTATAATGTTACAAAACAAGTTAATGCGTATACCGACTTAACTTTATATTTCTCATAATTATTCTCTCTCCTGCTTCATTAACCCCACCCCAGCGTCTCTATAGAGACCTTCTTAACATCTCAAGCCTTAATACAAATAGACTTAGCACAAGAAAATTTACGTAACCAATTAACAGAAGCAGGTAGAACGGACAGTGTCCCCAATTCTAATTTATGCGAAGACCAAATGAAGCAAAGTCCCGAATCAAAGACTGTCCGGATCCTGTTCAAACAAGTGAGCAACTAACTGCTGCGGCAATTTGACTAATTGGCGACCTCTTAACAACTCTTAGAAAGTACCAGTAGGCCTGGGGTATAGAGAGGCTCTCCCACGGTTTGAATCTAGAGATTTAAGAAAATAAAAATGGAATATAATTATTTAGAATAGCTACGTAACTTTCGACTTAAAGGAGCAATATAATGTCTTTACTTTATTATATAATATATATATCAGCCTAGACTTTTCCCAATTACATTGGGGTCGGCTTCCAGTCAAACCGGATGCAGCTAATTATCAGTATTTTACATGGAGCGACTGCCTATCTGACCTCCACAACCCAGTAACTGGGTAACACGATATCTCGTGGTATCACTGGTTGTCAGACTTTCAGGCCTCTGACTACCAAAACGGCTGTTATAGATCTTAATTTGACAACCGGGACCGACGGCTTAACGTGCTCTCCGAGGCACGATTTATTATTACCTACATAAAATTTCTTAATGATGTTGAAAAAAGTACAGAGATATATTGAATTTTATTTTAATTTACGCTTGCAACATTGAAGGAAAATGCGTGAGGGAATAAAAAATGAATGCGTTTAAAGACTCTCCAGAACTTATCTACTGTCCGGGAGGCGCAGGTTTGAATCCTGCTCACAACAGAAGGTATTTCTTTTTCAACAAAAAAATATATCTTTAGTATTATTAAACGCTTTGCTGGCACCGGGTGTGTCCTCATCCTATCCGTGTTACGGTGAGTGAGCAAGTTGCGAGTTGAGCACAATTAGTGACAAAGTACGTCCGAGTCCGAGTCCGAAGTCCGAGTGTCCACAAGTCCACTCATGTATTTGCATACGAACAACTTTAGCTTACATCGCAAGAAAATTACACTTCAGTATGTACCAACAAACAGAACAGACGTAACTATCGATACTCATTACTTGATTCAATTCACGATTACGATTAAGTAGTTAAGTTATTTATTTACATATCATCATGCTTCTGTACCCCGAAGGGAGGCAGAGGTGTACAACGTTGTAAGTACACTCTCTATTCACCAAATACGTTATTATCTCCCATGTAATGGACGGTGAGCCGTTACCGGGCACTGCTCTGAACTCGAGGAAAGGCTACTGAGAATATCCTTACAAAAAACACAATAGGTAACACTTTGCTTGACTCTGGAATCGAACCCAGGACCTCACGCTCAGCAATCACTAGACAGATTCTATTTTTACAAAGTTTTAGTTAGGTGTTTTGTAGTATGACCGTTGGATTTGCAAGTTAAAGGTCGCATGTTCGAACCCAAAGCACGCACTACTGAATACGAAGTGCATATTATAAACGAATTACTTGCTTAATACGATGAAAGAAAACATTGTAAGGTTTCCACACTTGAGAGATGTTCTCGGTGGCCATGTCAGAGCCATGTCAGAAGTCAACGAGTGGTTTTAAATTCTAGGTTGTTCATCAACCACACGTTATGAACAAGAAAAATAGTTCCATCGCTGATATTTAGTGTATGTATTAAAAAATTTAATAGCAATAACAAGAAAATACTTAAATCTCGCCAAGATTAACCTCTCTACTTATATAATTTATAGACAATCGATTTAATTGATAATATACAAGAGAAAGGCTTGAATTTCACGAAGTATCTACTTACAGCTGCCTCGTTTGTCTAGTGGTCCCAAGCGCGACTGCTGAGCTGGAGGTCGTGGGTTCAATTCCCAGGACGGGCAAAGTGTTATTGGGTTTTTCTGTTAGGAAATTCTCAGTAGCAGCCCGGAGTTTGGAATTGTGCCCGGTAGATGGTAATAGGCTCACCACCTATTACATGGGTCTTAATAAAAGCATTGGTGAAATGTGAGTGTACAATTGTGTACACCTCTGCCTACCCCTTCGGGGAATACAGGCGTGATGCTATGTTATGTTATGTTATGTTATTTACTTACATAATAAATACTGTATAAGGTTATAGTACCTGCCTTCAGCTGGACCCGTCCATGTCTACCTATGGTTGTGCTAGAACACGACACACAAACTAGTTGGTCTAATCTACGAAGCAATCAAAGTTGTCTCATCCATATGTATCAGCGGACATCAGCATTTCACCGTGTAAATTAAACACAAACCTATATACAACTTCACAAGGAATGCATTGTTCATTATTAGTTATAGATAGATTAGTTAAAAGTATGAATAATTATGTTAAGGCGCATTTATCGCATTGGGTTAGCCTGTGATGGTAAATGTTTGAAGATAAATAAATAAATAAACTTGGACCACTGAACATGAGAACTTCCACAGTGGAAAATTAGTCTCCAAATATGGCAGCCAAAATATTATAACATAACTTAAAAAGGACCTTTTTTACTACATCAGATCAAGTTGAGTCAAAGATTAATTTTTAATTTTGTTAATTTTCCTAAAAATAAATCACTACCTTCTGCGTGCAAATTGGTCTGCAACTGCAGCTACGGCTGGGAGAAAAATTTATAAACTATCTATATGCAAAATTTGATCCAAATCTGTTCAGTAGTTATTGCGTACAAGAGTAAAAACATCCATCTTCACAATCTTTTGTTTACATTTATTATATTAGTAGAATTTAAAGTGCCGCTAGTTCCCGAAATTTTGGAAAACACCTCAACAACGCTTTTTTTTTCATAAAACATAACATAACATAGCATCACGCATGTATTCCCCGAAGGGGTACGCAGAGGTGTGCACAGTTATACACCGACATTTCATCCATGCTGTTATTAAGTCCCATGTAATAGGTGGTGAGCCTATTGCCATCAACCAGACACAATTCCAAACTCTGGGCTGCTACTGCGAATTTCCTAACAGAAAAACTCAATAACACTTTGCCCGACCCGGGAATCGAACCCGTGACCTCCTGCTCAGCAGTCGCGCTTGGGACCACTAGACCAACGAGGCAGTTATAAAACATATCTTACATAAAAGGCGATAATGACTATTTTCTATCTAGTAGGCTGTCTGTAAGCAGACAGCCTACTAGATAGAAAATAGTCACATTCACATTTAAATATTTTATAGAGCTACTTATAGCAAATTAGGTTCCTTTGTTTTGTTTTGTTGTATTTTTCGATGACATTTTAAATGTCGTCATCCTCCAGAATACGATAAACTAATTCATATAACTACGAGTATATAACACCATCTAACATAACAATATAGGTTCGCAGCTAATGAGCCATCATAGAGTGCGTGCTCTGTGACTGACGACTCACGTATTCAAATGTCTTGGAGTGCGCTCATGGTAACACATCTAGTGAAATTATATCTGGTGTGTTGTGTTCCTATACAATTTAATAATATTGGCTCTTTACCTATATTTAGTTGGGTTTAAATTTTTTTGAGCTGGTTACTGGTTTTGACTTGCTTTAGTTTACACTTTAAGCATGACACTGACAATCTTATTTCTGTACTTAAGTCTCCGATAATATTTGGAACACACACAATTTGAGATATAAACATATATAATTGAAAATATAATTACTGATCCCAATTTAGAATTGATAACTTCTGAAGCTTATTATCCAAAACTCTTATTCGAGGCTCGAAACTGATTGTACTGGTACCAAAGCAGTTGCTTAAGTAACCTTTTACTAATCCTTTAACCCTTCAACAGACTCATAAATAAAATCAAAGAAAATACTACATATTTCAATAATGTATTTCTAAAAATCACACCACCATAACCTCCCTGTTGCCCGTGGCCGGGACGGTACGATCAGTACAAGTTACGACCGCGCAGTTTTTAATCCTCGGAGCAGGGATTCTAACTTTTTAATTCAGCCCGTGTGGGACTTATACTCAAATACGCCAGGAGCTTACTAAAAGTTGCAGGGACAATATTTTGTGAGGTAACTTTAGTAAAACATTATTGAGGAAGAAAACAATTTAACTGTGTGTCATTACTTCGATATACTTTATAATGATCATTAGTATCACAAAAATATATAAATGTTTCCGATAAGGAAAACCGCGCCTATCAATTTTGTACCGTAAACACGGCGGCCTTCCAGTGGTTTTGCTAACGTACTGTAGGTACCTATTAGAGGTACTTTGTATGACAGATGCCCACCTACTTAATTAAAGTATGCTGTCACTGTCAAAGTATTTATGACGCATGGTCAGAAGTATTAATCTGTCTGAATAGTGATAGCCTACCGGTATGACCGTTTGACTGGCAATTCAGAGGTTGCAAGTTCGAATCCAAAGCACGTACTACAGACTTCTCGAGTCATGTGCGTATTAAAAATTAATAATCACTTCACGCTTAAAACGGTGAAGGAAAACGTCTTGCGGAAACCAGCACACCTGAGAGATGTTCTCGATGGTGTGTAAGGCCATGTCAGAGACCTACGGGCGGTTTAAACTCTGACACTAGGTTGTTCATTAACCACACGATAATAAGAAGATTTTGCTCTGTAAAGACAGCTGGCAGATATGTATTCTTTTTTGTATAATAACTTTCATGAGACACATTCATATTAATTATTGTTTAACGGTTATTACTCACGTCATTCTTCGGAATTGCTCGACTAGTTTCGAACTCGAATGGAGCCCTTATTCATGTGATGAGCCCGCGGCGATGACGCCATTCAAATTGTTTTTTGTTCGAAAATTAATAGATATGTACTAATATTCTGTCTATCTTTGAATAACTCCTGAATCCCACTCTGTGCTGCGGCACGGGACATTCGTTGCCGCCGGTCTTCCAGTGTCCCAGTTCGGGCACACAATCGTTTTTAATCTAACGCCCGGCGCGTATTAGCGAGCCACAACTTTTCACTTTTCTGCACACATGTACAGGATTTATTGTTTAGGCATGTAGTCACTTCCGAAAAATGTTTAGTGAGTTACGTGCCTACATTTCCGAAATCGTTCGATCGAAATTGTTTTAATCGTTTTAGTTCTTATTGTAGGATGCCTATTTATTCATACATTACATATACCGATAAATCTTCCAAAAGTATTAACGCATACGTAGCGAACTGCGTTAATGCGTTTGAGAGATCTATCTGTTTTTGTTAAGGTGTCGCGTCTGTACGACATTGTATTAACTGCAAAGTTAGTCGTGTCGGTTCGGTCACATGTACAGGCACTGAATAGAAAGCGATGACATCACCAAAAGACGTATCAAAATGCGGAAGAATAATTCGAAATAGTGAACAGAAGGCGAACTGGCTTAGTGGTCAGAGCGCCTGCAGTATTTATCCGCAGGTTCGAATCCTGGTCACGACCTTATTTTTCTATTGACAATAATGTGTAACTTTACCTTTTACAGTTAATATTAAACCTAATATATACGTTACAAACAATCCGTAGAGCAATTTAATTATAAACGCGCCCCCGCCGTGCGGGTCAAGGATAACATTTTCACGCGTAAACAATGCTTTACTTGGCGATATCGCAGGAATCATTGTAGGTACCTAGTATTTTTTTACCTGTATTTTATATATACTTGGGAAATATTTTTAGAATCCGAACGAAGCCATGCCGTGAAGCGACCTAGTCAAGTTTCGGTATGTAGTCCAGTGCAACCGTTTTGGGAGACGGGTCTGGGCAGCTGCATCAACTCCCCAACTATCGTTCTCCTCAAATCTATCCACTCTACTTAGAGTGAATAAATTTCTTCTGGATCTACGTGCTCCATCCACGGCCACACCGTCGCTTACCATAAGGCGAGTTGGTGGACAAACGTAGATACATTTTTGATAAAAAAAAGCCCTACCTTCTCCACCGACTTCACGTAAGGTGCTTACATGATCTTAGATGACGGGGACTCACGGAAGTACTCCGTTCATCATCACTCCACTGTCATGATCAATTCCACCATAGGATAGGGAACAGATATCTACGCGTTTGTTAGTTATTATTACTCGGTGTACTCGGTGTTAGGGTTCAAGGCGAGGTGTACACGTGCGGAGATATCGCGCACTTCATAATTGTAGTTATTGCTTTATTGTCGCCTCATGTACCTTGCGGAGCAGTGACGCGAGACCATCGAGACATTATAATACGTTACATAAATTTACGCTAACTAATTAGTTCGGAAGAGTCACAATCAGATGAAAAGATAAATTCCTAAACTGGTCAAATTGTTTGGAGTAGTGAAATGTACTGCTTATCCTACTCTTACTATTAGTATGATGTATGGATAGATTTTTGGTATTTAATCACACAAGAACTACTGAACCAATGTTGATGAAACTTTACGGTGGTATACCTTCAAAACCAGCTAAATTTTATTTCGTTTATGATTTCTAGCAAATCTTAAATACCTATATCAGGTTTCCCACTCACTATTGTTTTACCAAAAATACTGACCCTTCCCATTTGTCGAACTTTACAAGGAGGCCATAAGATCATTGTTGAAATTCAAAATTATATGCTCGTTCTAAGAATTGTTGTAACTATTATTGTGTTTCCAACTACATCACTAAACACAATTTAAATTGGATCAACAACAACTTAAATTATTTCCTGAACTTGTTCCCCTACGTGAAGTTTCCAAAAGAAAATTAAAAAGTGACGATGTCTTGTTTACAAACACGGTGTAGTACCGCGCCTTGGGAGGAACAAATCAAGTGTTTCTATTACACAACCAGCATATAATGGGCTGTAAAGCGCTCGTAAAAACGCGAGGACAGCGCGTCAAACACAACACCAAGTTTTAGCCGCTAACAACTTCGCGAAGGGGCAGGAATTACGAAATGTGGATACGAAACGCTGTATCAATTCTAATGTCACAGCATGATGCTGACATAAAGGCATTTTTTGGGCTAGCTTAAGTTTGTATTATTATTATTAATAGAAAATAAATATTTATATTTAAATAGGCATAGGTATAGGCACTTACCATTTTTATTGTTTTTTTTCGTTCTTTTTGATATGTGTCCTTATTGTTTTCATATGCTGGTCCAATAAAAACCTTTTCTTTCTTTCTTCCTTCCTTTCTATAGGTACATATTATAAGATATGGGATATCAACAGCAACCAATTGTACAAGTTAAAAAGTGAGATTTTCGAGGTATACAAATCGATGAGTGTAATCTAGTTGTTTATAGCTTTTGGTTTTTAAATAATTAATCATTTAAATCTAAAAATTGTTAGGTAACAAACAAATTAAGTAGGTAATATTTGATTCACCGGAAAATATGATCATCGATTAATATATGGAGCAGTTTTGTACTACATATTTACGTTAGATTAATATTTAATTTATTAATCAGTAAATCCAAAGCTCTTATAAATTATAGATTAACATAAAAACTATCTTTAGCCAATAACGGATTTACAATTTACTTTCAAAACTTTTTACATGCAACAGAAATAATTAAGTACAGAAAAATATGTAAAGTACAAGCATATGATCAAAGCCAAATACAATCTGTATCCTTATATGTGTGGGTGTTGCGTATTTGTA
Organism: Xylocampa areola; assembly: GCA_935421205.1. Lineage (NCBI taxonomy): Eukaryota > Metazoa > Arthropoda > Insecta > Lepidoptera > Noctuidae > Xylocampa > Xylocampa areola. Next base: position 20,681,580 of record OW285208.1, read on the forward strand.
TGTATAAAGTGAGTGCATGATATGTGTGAGCGTGTGTGCGTGATTATATTCCGAGTTCAAGAAATTTAGGTGAGTTATAAAGTAGAACAGAATGTTTCACGCGTTTCTTATCCTACTTTACCGAATCCGAACCAGTTGGTAGTAAATAAAGAAGCTTGGAAGGGTAATTGAAGGGAGTTACTGCAGCGACGTGCAATAACACAAATAATAAAAATATTAACACATGTAACTGTTCCGTAGTGCCGTCACCGAAGCAATACGACGCTAACTCGTAAAAGTGTCGTATCAAGCAAATCTCATACATATACATTCGTTAATTTAGTCGTCACTCAAACTGGACGTAGGTGTGCGTCATGGAGCATGTAATATATAAGTTTCAAAATTAAAACTCAACAAAAAAGTAAATAAACCAGATTCCAAGACTACAATAAGGTGTGTTAAAATGAATTAATTGGAATACTGCAAAAAATAACGTGAACTGGTTATGGGGTCAGCATAATAAAATACAAATTTCAAACCAACTAGATACAAGATAATTTTTTATTTTTCATCATATATATAATATCTAAATTATTCGAGCTTAACTCCCGCAGACTACAGGTTATCGGGTTGGTCGAAAGTTTGATCGGTTTCATCATGGACATGAATGCAATGCATAGTTCTGCGCATTTTTGATTATGTAGTCATCACTTGGATTAATTCAAATTCAGTAAATAATATAGGTACCTAGCCATTGACAATAATACTGGGAGTTTATGAATTATCGTAGCCGTAGTATAATTATTCAATTTTATCATATTCGCGAAAATGTTAAAAAAAAAGTTGTCTTCTAGTGACTACGGTCAATGCAACTTATCGAATCGTCGAGGTAAATAAATGTATGTTTGTGGCGCGATTAAGTTCCGTTTGAATTCAATAATTATGTGTTGGAATTGCGAAAGTTTAAAAGTTTTTATCGAACCTAATTATGAAAACTTTTCCATAACACAAACTCGTGTAGCGTTTATAATTTATGTTCATATTAGATGTTAATTCAAGTATTTTTACATTGACTTATTGATTGCTAACTGGTCCCGGCGACTTCCGCGTCTGCGTCCAATCCATTTGTATACAAAATTACATACCAATCCGTACAGCCGTTTTTGCGTAATTCATTAACAAACATTTGTAATATTAATATGATCTTTTTATAAAAATATTGGAAACACAGATGATAAATAAACAAATCTATAAAATAAAAGGGAAAAATATGTTCACCGGTGAAACAGATTGAAAATTCCCTCTCAAAAATTCCCTCTCAAAAATCATCAAACAAATAAGAAAGTGTAATTTGATTGAGGAACACGCAGAAGAAATTGATCTGATGCAGCACGCGAGAGGGGGAGCGCAAATATTTGGCGCAAGTAATACAATCATGTCGGATACCTGCCGGTGACTACGTTTATTAAGAGGGGAGGGAGCGTGCCGATACTTGTGATTTAGTTATTAAAGACTGAAGACAGGTGCTGATATGTAAATGAATATTTAATTAGTTTCATGAGAGCCTATTTTATTCTCATGAAAATGTTCACTTGCGTTTGTATGGAGCTTATATTTGTTTTTTTTTTTTATGAAAATGTATCAGTCTGGCCTTCGACTCGCCTGATGGTAACCGACGGTGTGGCCGAGGATGGAGCACGTAAATTCAGAATAAATCTTTTCACTCCAAGTAGAGTGGATAGATTTGGGGAGAACGGGGGTAGAGGAGTTGATACAACTGCCCAGACCCGTCTCCCACAACGGTTGCACTGGACTACATCCCGAAACATGACTATGTCACACGTCATGGATTCGTCCGGTGGGTGGTAACAAGCCGCGGCCGAAGCCTCCCACCAGAGCTGTGTTGCCTGTTTTGCGTCACCCAGGGGCAACGTGTAGGGATACCATTTTAAGGGTGCACTCCTACGGACGCGGGCAACTCTACCCCCAAAAATCCCTAAAAGTCTTCTGCAAGATGTAAAAAGAAATCATATCAAGACTGCGAACCTGCGCCTCCCGGATAAATACTCCAGGCGCTCTGACCACTAAGCCATCTCAAGTTCGCTAAGCATGCGTTAATGCTTTTCAAAGATTTATCTTTAATATAAATTAAGACTTACTTAGAGAAAACTTAATTAATTGCGTAGTTTTTGCGATACATGTGTGTTTTAATAACCACGATTGCAGTTGTTGCTATAGGCACATATTATGTAGTTCATAATAACCACGATCATTATAACATATTGTCGTTTACTGTTGAATACAATATAATAGAATAAGAGTCTTCTTAATAATCAGACTATTGTAATAACAATAATTTTAATAACCATGCTGCACCCCCGTTCCTGAAATAATTTAACATTTCGTGTCTCTGAAATCGTTTTTTTTTTGTTACTATTGCATTCAATTATAGACTTTATGATAATACAATTTACCTTAACAACGTTGTAACACGACTAAATTCACGAAACTCTTGCTTTGCCTTTCAAATGGAATCGTAAAACCAATTTAAATACAAACACTTAACAAACATCGTTCAATTACAATAGCACCTTCCTGTGCTACGAGGCGCTACGTAGCGCTACGACTCGCTACAAGTGGCTACGAATCGCTACGAGTCGCACTGAATCGTTCGTATTCGTGTTAACAAAGCGTATGGTTGATTGTGCCGGAACGCAATTTATATTTGTTCGTCTTGAGGTGTACGCTTACTTACTACCCTAAAGAACACCACAGTACGTATAGGAACAGCGAAATAAAATATAAACGAAGAATTCGCGATGGTGAGCAGAGGCCGAGATGGCTTAGTCGTCAGAGCGCCTGGAGTATTTATCTGGGAGGCGCAAGTTTGAATCCTGTTCGCGACCGTATTCTTTTCCATTTAATATTGTAACTTTAGAAATAATATATCTTGCAATATCGTTTTAGATAATCAAAATTTATTCGATAACGCGTTATTTAAGTTATCACAAACGTTCTGTTGATTTTCATAAATTACATAATTATATACACAGAGACCTACGTCACTAGTGAGGCTTTTCGTGGTGTACAAAATGTGTCAAAAATTAAATATCAAAGTCAAAGTCAAAGGTTTTTATTTCCTATAGGCAAAATTACATGAACTTATGAAACGTTAATTGATTTTAGTTGCACGGTTCCAAAAAGTTGGTCTTATGTAGAAGAACCGGCAAGAAACTCCATAGACACTCTTTTAGAATAAAATAATACAATAAAGATGCAAGATCTTTGCATAGTTACAAAGTTTGTAGGTGCAAGAACAATGGAGGTTAATGTGTGAGATGTAATATTATCTAATAAATAATGCTACGAATACAAATAATTAGTTAAGTCACATGAGTCATTAATCTCTACAAAAATAAAAATAATATATTTATAATATGTACCTATATTATCAAACCTTAATCATCTTAAGGGATTCGACGCCATAGTTATAGTTTTAGTTAACTGACAAATATTTACAAATAGTTTTCGAAGGGAACTTTATGGTACATTTTCTCTCGTACTCTTATTTTATTGAAAGCGTCACAGTTGACCTACTGTACCACAGCTACTACAGTCACGAGGGAGTACCGGTGCGCAGTGAAAATGCCTCAATTTACACTTCAATCCAGGTTGTCGCTCGCGGCCATTTTTGTACAATGAGCCGGCTCGTTACGCCGTCTACGTCACCGGCGCGGCGGTGTTTGATTGAAATCGTGACGAAGTGCCTTCTGTACCCCACGCATTGTGAACAGACTTAATTAAAATTATGCAAAATTACATGTTACTTGTTATAGGTAGGTAGGTACCATCGATACTAATAAGACCGAATTTTAGTTCTTTAAACGTAAGGCATACTGCTTTGACGTCGATTTATACAATACTCAGCAAGAAGACGTAATTATAGAGGTGAATTATATACTACTAGCTCCGACCGTATTTCGGTCACAGCCGCGTATCTCCACGGAGATTAGCCAAGTACGCAGGAGATATTATAGTGCACAAGTGTATACGCAAACACAGTTGCACTCCCTCTTCCTTCACTCTCATATTCCGATGGGACGGAAATCCGACACGACCAGAGAGAGATCAAGCGCAGGACCGACGGCTTTACGTGCTCTCCGAAGCACGGGGGTGTCACACCACTAACTTCCTGAATCTGGGCTGCTACTGAGAATTTCCTAACAGAAAAATTCAATAACACTTTGCCCGACCTGGGAATCGAACCCAAGACCTCACGCTCAGCAGCCGCGCTTGCGACCATTAGACCAACGAGGCAGTCAGAGGTGAATTATTCCATAATCCACGCTTCTAGTTATCAAACTATATATTCTACTATTGGGATATACTTTGACTTCTGCGTTCATGAATGAAATACCACTTAGATGTTCACTGAGTTTTATTACCTACTACCAAGATGTTAGAAACTACGATTAGTAATTTTATTTTACGATATCATTAATATCATTAACAAACACGATACGCCGCCACTTACAGCTAAGAATACGTATAATTATCTGGTTATTTATTCAAATGACTATTTCAGCCGTTTATAGACGCATTCATCCCAAACTATAATAACTATATCAATAAATAAACTCTTTCTCGACGATAGCTCACAGTACGAGCGACTCCATTAATGGGTGATTATACCTTTTTATAAAGTAACCCTCAATGGCGGCGCCTCTAGTGGTGACAAACACTCGCACACCTGTTCCCATTAAAATTTCAATTACGTGGCGTTTGTGACGTAAAATAGACATCAGAAGTTAAACTTTATTCAATCTATTTAAGCGAGCTCCCAATCACACTACCGTGGAAGGAAACAAATGATTAATTTATCCAAAAACATCCACGTGATGCTTCGTCATCTTATGAACAAAAATAATCAAGTCAAGTTATTATTAAAAGCGTGATTGTTTCAAAGTTCATTTTGCAGTGACCACTCAACATAATAACTAATAAATTTATCTTAGATATTAGAAGATAGATACAGTCGCAAATGTTGACGGTCAACCCCCACTAAGGCTAAAATCGCTTGCGTGAAGTCAAAGAAATGTGCAGCGTACCTATAAAGTAGCATAGGTCGTTCAAGCGACTTTGGTAGCAAAAAAGTATTACCGCCAATATTTTAAGCTATGCCTATATAAAGGTTTTTAACGTTATTACTTGGGTCTTCTGTTTTTAACAATAAATTTAATCTATTCCGAAGTAATTATTGCTTATTATATTGCTTATGTTGAGGCAGTAATCGCGACTGGTCCTTCTGTACCACCACAATTGGTGCTAGCGTCATGGGATTAGTTGGCAAACATTACTTGCGACGCATTTATTTATGTTACTCTCGTGTTGTTTGCTTTACATCACCGTTTCTCTGAGGTGCGCTCCCTCGCGCCGCGTACTGTAGCGAGCGATGTTTGCTTTTTTTATTTGCATTGAAGTTCTTTAAATTGTAACTTAATTAAATTGAGATTTTAATTACGAAGTTGCAGTTACCAAAGGTAAAGGCATTACAGCAGCTTGCTGCGTTTTAAGATGCTTCTCTCTAAGATATACAACACATACATTCTTCGGAACAGCTTGTGTCACCCTAGTATTTCATGTAATTAAATAAAATACTCCGACCGTATTTCGGTCACGGCGGCCGATCTCCACGGAGATTAGCCAAGTACGCAGGAGATATTATAGTGTACAAGTGTATGCGCAAACACAGGTGCACTCCCTCTTCCTTCCTCATATTCTGATGGGACGGCAATCCGACACGACCGGAGAGAGATCAGGCGCAGGACCGACGGCTTACGGGGTGCTTACGGGGTATCACACCACCAACTTCCTGACTCCGGGCTGCTACTGAGAATTTCCTAATAGGAATACCGAAAAACACTTTACCCGACCTGAGAATCGAACCCAAGACCTCACGGTCAGGAGCTGCGCTTGCGACCACTAGACATATACATAACACGACATCACTTTTACAATTATTGACCTCACCAATAGCACTGTTTGGCCGCGTGCTTGCTAACAGTGTCAGGACACGTAGACATGATACCATGATTATGTTTGCAGTCGAACCCGAACCCCATCGTTACACGTGCGACGAACGTGATGTCATCATGTTACACAGTTTGTTCAATGCTATGCTAGTGGAACACACGTGGCTGTGTAGTCAGGTGTCTCTATATTGGCTCAATGTTGTCAAAAATAAGAAATCCTATGTTGTAATTAGATAATAACATTAACTTTCATGTAGTGTTGTTGGAAGTGACATTGAAGAATACTTTAACGGAATAGATATTGGGACTGCCTCATTGGTCTAGTGGTCACAAGCGGGACTGGTGAACATGAGATCTTGGATTCGACTTCCAGGTCGGGCAAACTGTTACTGGGATGTTCTGTTAGAAAATTCTTAGTAGCAGCTCGGCGTATGGAATTGTGCCCGGTTGATGGCAATAGGGTCACCACCTATTACATGGGACCCAATAACAGCATCGGTGAGATGTGGGTGTACAATTGTATACACCAACCCTTTGGGGAAAACAGCCGTGATGCTTTGTATGTAGATATTGGGCAGCAAGACTTAATACAAGTCGTAAACGTAGTGATAAAATAAATAATTTCTAAGGATCATTCATCATAGTTTGCTGTAACATAGCTCGCAATTTATAAGGGTTAAATTCATGGAGATAGTTCATATCTATATTGGCAGACCTTGTCTACTATATTTACATATCTTATTACTTGCACAAGAATAGATAATAACCTTTAATATTGTATTTAAGAAATTAAACAAAATTAAAATAAATCTTGACAGCCAGTTGCCGTCAACAGTGATTATGCACCAAAAATTCTAAAAACTCAGTCGAAACGTACCTTAACCTTTTCAACCACGTTTCGGTCCTCCGATCCTAAAGGAGCTACAATTCAAATGTCCGTATTTATGCAAGCCCAACACAATCGGAAGGGATTGCAGACAAAAAGTGTATGTGTAAATTATGCTAAGCGTGGGGACCGCGCGGTGCCGACCGAATGAATGGTCCTCGTGCCGCGAAAAACTGAGACAATACACGCCGACCGAGGACGGTTACTGATTCGACCTTCATTTTATACAATCATACTGGATATATTATTTGTAGTGTTCATTGAATTTTGAGTTATGATCGAGGATGATCAGATGCTGATTTGGGTAAGGAAGGTTTATGCTCGGGCTTCTCAGTGAAAGATCAAATCAAATCAATATTTATTTGTGAACAAAGGTATACAAGGTCTTGCTATAAATATGGATCTCTAAGTTCTACCAATAAAATTGGTGTACAAACAGTTATTAAATTGCCAAAATTTAAATAAGATGTGACAATGTGGTAATTAATAATTACATCATTCTAAATAATGTCATATGAGATACGTAATTCAAAGTTTTATATCAAAACACATTTTTGCCAAATTATACAATATTGTAGGAAATAATATAAAATATATAGCATGTCAATCAGAGAAAAATAACAATGTCAAAAAAAAAAACAATGTTAATTATTGTCTTCAAAAATATGGTCATCACATGAAGATTTAAAATGGATTGTTTATAGATTATTGTCATTTAGAAAATCGTCTGTTAATAAATATATATATATAATAAAGATTATTAATTTAGGTGTGAGAATGTAATTTAAAGTCTCAAAGGCGTGGCTTTGCCTTTCTTAAGCGAAAGAGCTTAATATCTCAAATAATTTATGCAATAATAAATTTTTCTACATAATATTTTTGTCATAATTCAACTTGCACAATCAGTAACACACCAGATCGCACAGGGCAAACAGAGGTCAACCCTTCAGGCGCGCGTGCCTAAGACGGCACCTCCTTTTCCGTGTCGACCGCCGCCGTACGGTTAAGTGCGCAAAAAATATATGCGGTGCCAAGGTGACACCCGTGGCGGGCGCAGGGTTGAGTGGCCTGCCACTTGCTGGACGACGTGTAGAGGTGCTCGGGTATCGATCGGAGAGCGCGGGGGCGCGAATTTCTTAAATTTATCTATAGGACAGCACTAATTGTTATACTGTCTGTGACAAATGCAGAGGTGACTGTCAAAATGTGTGATTATTCGGGGATTATAATCGATAGTGTTTATTTGCTTCTTTAGTATTTATGATAAAAGTAGTGCGGTCAATACAAAGCTGCCTTATTAAATAAAAAACCACTTAGTTGAAACAAAGCAAAAATAAACCTAAACTGTATTATGTTTGATTCAAAATATTTTGAACATAATACGATATATGCCTACATATTCACCATGGGAGGCCCATGCTTTGGCACGAATGAGCCGGCTCGACCGGAGTGATACCACGGCCTCACAGAAAACCGGCGTGAAACAACGCTTGCGTTGTGTTTCGCTGAGTGAGTGAGGGTACCGGAGGCACAAACCCTTTAAAAGGCCGGCAACGCACTTGCGACTCCTCTGGTCTTGCCGGTGTCTATGGGCGGCGGTAATCGCTTACCATCAAGCGATACGCAGGTTCTTTAGCCCCCAATCCCATAAAAAAAAAAAGTTTTATACATTTTATTATTTTGTTGTTCGTTTTAACTTGTGTTACTGTTAGGATGTTGTTGAAATTGAAATAAATAAATATTATATAATGTAGTACCTACACACAGTTCTGCATGAACTCTTACATTTCCTGAACCCATACCTATAGCATGCCTCCTATTAAACACAATTAGGTAAGTTTTTATGTAGGGACAGGAGCACATTTCACAACTTACCTACACACTCTCTACAATTTTTGTAAATAAATGTGTCAGTAAATAAGCAAGTCTACCAATCTACCTGTATCTATGTACCTGTCGGGAGGTGTTCCGCGCAGCACAGGTGGCAGGTGGGCAGGTAATGGGGCGGGGCGCACGGCCCACCTGCGCGACACGCCCACCTCACCTGCACAACAGGTGACAGGTACATAAAAGTAAGTGGTTATATGAGGTTTACAAATATTTATATAAAAAGTATTGCGTTAATGTTAAAAGTTAAAATAAAAGAGACGAAAAAATTGTATAGTTTTAAAATATGTACTTATATGTGCTTTTTATTTGCTTTTGCAACATCAAACATCAATTATGAAAGAGAAGGTGAATAGAGATTACAATATTTTTATGATATGGCAAAAAGAAAGATGTCTATCTTATAAGCATATGCACGGACACGGGCAATCCCGAAGAATGCAAGTGTGTAATAAGCGTTCAACAATAAATAATGCCTATACACGCAGTCACAGGTTGTGCATGTCGTACAGTCAGCGACAAACGTTTATTAACACTCACGAAAACTGCACCAACTGTAGTGCGTATTACTGGGATAGGATGATATTTTTTTTATGGTCAGTATTGTAATTTGTTGTGCTCAATATAATTTGGTAGATTGTTTTCTAACTACGAGTAAGACATTTTATAAATTTGGATGTTTTCAGTGACTTCTGTCGCTGACCGTACGTCGAGTGAACGTCTGTGTGAGTACGGCAATAAGTAGATATAGTGACGTACAACATCGTGCGGTAATACGTAACAGTTCTATAAGATGACGTCACTTTATTCTGTACCGAAGTATAAATATACCATGACGATATTCATATTTCTAACTGTAGGTGACGAGTAAGTGCTTATCTCCTAAAAGAATAGGTAACCAACACTGAGTGACGTAATTACTTCGAAGTGAGGATCAGTTGGTGACGGAAACAACGAAAGCAAATTTATAAAGGCATTTAATAGATGCCTACTAATTTATGACGTCTACGATGTACCTATATCCGGAAACTGTTTTGGATTTTATAAGTGATAATACTCCTTCCGACCGTATTTCACAGCAGCCTATTTCCACAGAGATTAGCCAAGTAAGCAGAAGATATTATAGTGCACAAGTGTATGCGCAAACACAGGTACACTCCCTCTTCCTTCAATCCCATTGTACGATGGGACGGAAATCCGACACGACCGAAGACAGATCTGGCGCAGGACCGCCGGCTTTACATGCTCTTCGAAACACAGGGTGTCACACCACCAACTTCCTAACTCCGGGCAGCTACAGACAATTTGCCTGACCTGCGAATCGAACCCAGGACCTCGCACTCAGCAACCGCGCTTGCGACCACTAAGACACCGAGGCAGTCAAAAAAATAATAATATATATAATCATTACCGAATCCACATGCCATAAGTGAATTAGTCATGACGGCCGATGGCTTAGCGACATGCCATACATCAACAATATCGTGAGCTATGAAATCAGTTGAGCACTCGCACCACAATTTGTCTTACTTCCGTAGTAGAAAAACGTCTGCGATCGTGACATTTATTTATCTAAGTGCGGTGAATTATATTTTTAAAATCAAAACTTAAAGTCCAAATGTCGAAATGTAATTAAATATGCATATTGTTTTCAAAAATGTTCTCATGCAAGTGAAATTCTTGTAATTTCTTTTCTCTAAAAGAAATTCGTTAACCTTAATTGAAGTGGTCATATTAAGGATATATGTTCACGACATTTTGACTTGCTAAATACTATAATAAGTATAATCACAAGCTAAATATTTCGTGGTAATATTATGGTGGTAATACCATCACCAAAACTCATTTGTTTAATGTCGTCATTTGGTTTGTTCTGTTTGTTAGTACAAATAACTCTCTCATATACAATAACGGTAAGTTTTACTAATTATATTATGTTAGGGACATCATTAAATTAAAAACCTTTGTGAAGTGAATATCGTTAAATATCAACATAACATTTTTGTTACAATTAATTCCGACCACACACGATCACAACGCTTTTCTTCCAACGTTTCCTTGTTCATATATTTTTCCTCCTAACACCTATTTTTTTCTCTAAATCCCGGCAACTAGGTAGATAAACAATCGTCTTAAGTTACATAAGACTATGTATCGGTAAGTGGGTGAGCAGAGAAGTAGGCGGCACTCTCGCTAATTAGCCGCCAGCTAGTATAAACAGCACAAATTGGATTAACTCCGCACTAATTACCTTAATGGCGAGGTGGCCATTGTTGACTGATTATTTATCAGTTGTTTGATGCTGAGAGGTGTTGTGTCGTTACGAATGGTTTGTTTTGTTCCAGATAAGGGATTTCTTAGAATTCTATCAGTTTTGGAAAGTCCATATAGTGAAGTTGTGATTGTACCTACGGCAAGTATTAATTATTTCCTCAATCTTATGAGAGCCCTTAGCAATTTGAACTTCATTCGCTGTATTGTCTTTAATAGTATAGAAAAGAACCATAAAATTTTATTGTGCAGTATTAACCACCCGCCAACGGCAACTTCTAAAATCAAAAATTAATTAAAGAAAATAATTCCGCCTTAAAACTCAAGACAATCAAGGGTTGAATCTTGAGCACCCCAAAAATAAACAAAAAATCGGCATCCCCGTGGCGGAGCACCGGCGCCCGCGACTCGTAATGACGGTGGCATCTGGTCGCACCTCAACCCTTCCGATATTATATAATAATAAAACGACTAATTACTCGAGAAATTCCGCCAATAAAGCCAACGCGGCAGCGGCCGGCGAAAAATAATAAAATTAATTAATTAAAAACAAAAACCAGCCTTCACCGCGCGAACGTTCGCAGCTAAGTAGTTGATAACTATTACAATAACTCCATCTCGTTCTCTCTTAAACTTTCGAATGCGCAAAAAAGGGACAGCCGAAGGATTTAAACTTCGATTTGGGCCCCGAGTAATCTTTATATCGCGAGCGCGACAATCGCAAGTTCTCAATAAATATTTGCTAAAGATTTTCGTCTTCCTCTCGATATAATTATTTGAAAACGAGAAAAGTTTTCCAATTTAAACACAGTACGAGCCGAGTTAGAAACGGACGTAGGATTAGTAAAGATCTTAATTAAATAATCTTTGATATTCATGACGAAATAAATCGCGCATCGAACAAAAGGGCCGGTATTTATTGTTAAAATATTCCGTCTATATACGTATTTATTAATATGTTATATATATTTAAAAAACCAAGGTCCTGACGTACGACCACGCACCAATACATATAGACAAAGCAAAGAAAACTTATCTCGAGCACCATTCATCAATATCAATTCGTTTGGAAAGTCGTAGCTTTAATATGTATGTATATGAAACATAATATGAACAGTAAGTGACGTCATAACATGTTGCAATACTCACTGATTTCCAAACAAAACCCACTTATAAACAAAGCAAAAATTTTATATCCCGCGAATAAAACTCTTTAATGAAAGCCGATAATTTCGAAAGGGTGGCCAACCGTAATTTGATTAAAAAGAAATCGCGTCGACTAACTAGGTCTCTCCGTAGGGGAGATAATCCCAATTGTAAATTCAATAAAATCTTAAACAATAACCGGCTTAAAGCAGTTTATACAACATTAGCATTGAGCTGCGAAAGAATTGGTTAGCGACGAATAAAATACTCTCTTAATATAACTGTTTAACTCGGTACAAGGAAAACGAACTCTACGCTTATAAACCACTTTGTTTGTGCTCCATATTTGGTGACCGTTACTATATTTCGGCATCCATTATTGTATAATATTATGGATTTTCATTTAAAGAAGCAATCAAAATTTATAATAATGCAAATGCAATTAGAGAAAACCACATACCTGCCTACCTATTTACAGCACATACATACAAGGATTTTGCGGTCAACAATTCCGCTTTTGAGATTGCAATCCAATAATTTGGTGATAACGTGTAGGTACATTTGGTTTCATTCACGGATTAAGGGACAAAATGAGCACATGACTTTCCTGGTCTTTTAACAGGAACCTCTGTCTTATCTGGTACATAGAGTATGTCATGCTCACTAAAATGTCCCGCTGATGGTGGCGTGTGTGTTGGGTCATTCAATTCCCTACAATATGGTTGAGTTGGGTGATGCTGACGCATGCGTCATGTTCGTGAACGGGCGCTGTCAGTCGGGACTGGTCATCTCTAAACTGTTATAGCATAATGTTGAATTGTTAAACTAAACTCTTTTATTATTGGCCTCATATTACATTGTTCTCACATACTACATACATACATAGTACATGAACCCTGAAAACATAACACTCCTTCTTTGGGGAGTCTTGTAAAATGGACGTTTTGAACTTGAAATGTCGATTGTAAAAAAAAAAAACAGAATATTGTAATTAAAATAATACTTTACGGCATAAATATCGTCAATATTAACAGAATCGTAATCATTTATTGGTTACGTAGTGTGCGGTTGCAAATTAAGTACATTTATTTAGGAGTTTGACAATTTACCCATATCGGACAAGCCACATGACATAACTCAAAGTCGTTTATTTAACATTTATAATTCACAATATTAAATTAGGTAACATTGTGGTTTTTAATCTATGAAATTCGGTCATAATTATAACAAAATGCATACAATACTTTGGCAGGAAATCAAAGTGAACATAACTCGACTAAGTGCACGTAGGTATAATTGTATCCTATTAAAATCCTACCAGTTAGAGTTATATCGTCTGTCGGCTGCGCTTTGTAGTTTTTGCACAAAGACCTTTGTCTGAGGTGCTCCTTATTCTTATACACTTGTTAACTCGCTTTTGTCTCGCCTGGTAATGCTATGGATACCTCCATCTGTCTACGTCAGCCTTAAGACGTGATCTGTTTCTTTCTTTTACTTTCGTTAAAGATATCACTGTAGACTATAGAGGTTATTAAATTGGCTGAAATTCAAAGTTCTACCCACAGACAGAGTTCGTAGTTCTAATCATTTTATTAATATTAACACGAAGCCCAACAAGGGAAATTTAGGCCTATCGGGTAGTCCTTCACAGAACTGTTCAATTAAAAACAAAAACCGTTTAACAATCGCTCTGAAGACATACAAAAACTTCTAAGTAAGATCAATAATCTGGAATAGAATGAGCAACCTGTCTGTAAAGGCAATTAACGGACTTATCTTGCGAAATAACGCGATCAAACGGGCCGGAGCGTGGGACCCAGAGGAGGAGGGGGGCAGAGGTGAGGGGGAGGCCAGCTGCGAAGAAGTTTTAGTTAGTCCGACGAGAAAGAGAAATCAATCTTTGAACCGAACCTGCCGGCCGTGGAGACCTTTAGATCATACGACACGACTGTCGAACGGTTTGTCCGACATCTTGATATTCTTCACAGAAGGGTTGTCATCACGAACACGTAAAGCATATTTTCTAGCTGGTTTCCATTCTGTGTTTAATTTTAATACCTTCTATAAAATATTTTAGAACAACATTTATAAAGGGTCTTATCCCCCAAATCCCAGTTGACAATTTGGAAGTCTTCTTTATTTTAAACCAAAAAGGCTTAAGCACGTTCAAGCCTGATCAAACTACGTATAACTAAAATGTTTTTTTTTTCCCCAAGACAACAGCACATGTCAAACGACCAAGATCGTTGAGCCTAAGATGTCTCCAGATCGCCAGCGGCGGGACTAATTTAAATATCAAAACTAATTTGTGGAGAGTGGCGGCAGTTTGATTGTGAGCTGAATTACGTGGCTGGGGGAAGGGTACCGTAAAAATTACAATCCCAATGAATACAGGAAGATCTGACAATAATTGACCAAATAATACGTGAGTGAAGAAGAAAATATATACATGAGGTCAGATTTTGGATAAGACCAAATATGTAAGGGCTTGCAGTTTTGTTGGTCTTCAAAGGTCTTTAAGTTGGTCTTCTTTGAGTAGGGTGAGGTGAAGCCCTAACATTATCTTGAGGACATTAAGTGTAAAAATTTACAGTCCTATTGTTTGGCACTAGGTGCACACACACTTGTGTACTAGGGGTCCGTTATTAGGAAAAAGTATGTTATAATTAATTTTATCGGTTTGAATTTTATAATAATAATGTATAATGTTATAGAACTTAAATTATTTTAGAATGTAATTTCATCTATACTAACATAGTTTAAGATACTGTACTAACAATTAATTAGGGTTTTATAGATCTTTTTTTTTTTAAATAAACTTTGCCCCGCACTAGGAATTGCTTCCTGTATCGTGGGTGCGTTTACAAACACATAATCACACATGCACACATACCCAGACCCGGAACAATTTTTCATTACGGTCTATATTATAAAACAATAACGATTATTCTATTGTCACTACTATTCTCATTATATATCTTTATTAAAACACTTAACAGTATGTGCTTAATGCTTAATGCTGATACAGATTATCGTTGCGAGCATAGTTCTTTTTACACGACTGCCCAAAAGAGAGAGTTTGGTATAGTTATCGTGCAAGTAAATATAGGAGCTTTAAAAAAATATTTCGTCACAAACAGACACTTCCATTTTATTTATTTGTATTGTAGATTTTCTAATAAATAATCTATATCTAGACCTTAGTGTAAGACATAAACAAAATTCACTAATATATATCAGAATCCATTAGTAATAAGTTCCCATCTACAAAATTAGATTGACTCAAATATAATTACGAGAATTAAACTGTAATTATTAAGCCTTCCGTCTAAAAAGTTGGGGCAATAAAAGCATTTAAGTGATCATTGGACCACCTCACCGCACCTTCCCCGAGCACCCCTTTAATTAGTAAAAATCGCGCGACATTTCATCCAACCTGTCAAACTTCCGGAAACGCCGCCATTACACAAATGGCCGGCGGAAGCCTCCGTCCTTCGTCTACAGTTAATTTGTTTTTATACAAATGGCAGCGGCAAAAGGTGCGTAATGATCTGATAAATTAGTTTTGTAATGCGTTCGGGGTGTGCAGTATCAACTGGTGGGAATATTAGCGCATTTTCATAAGTTTGCAAGAACTGACATACATGCCTACAAGTTGATGATATATATCTAATATATAAAATTCTCGACCGATTTTGATGAAATTTTTTGTGCTTATCCGGTATCTATGAGAATCGGCCAACATCTATTTTTCATCCCCCTAAATGTTAGGGGTAGTCCACCCCATTTTTTTTTATTTATATGGCAAAACAACGTTTGCGGGCACAGCTAGTTACCTATATAATCATACTAGCTATGCCCGCAACTTCGCCGCGTGGATGTCGGAAACTAACACTTAGCCTGTGGAACCCTAATTCGGAGTAACTTAGGCTAATTATAATATAATAGCTGTGCCCGGCGATTTCACCCCGTTAATTTGAGAAAAAACCTACTAAAATATATTACAAAGATATTTATTGTAATCAAATGATGTCAAGGGCAATTTTGTTCAAAATTAAATATCACAACATGAATAACGTATTTATTTGGATAAGGATTAATATCATGTTTATAAAAACACCTTCGCAAATAATGCATTATTTTAGAACCAATTTGATAACCATAAAAAAGGTTAAAGTGAGTCAATCTTAAAAGATAGACATATGCTGTCGCAGACTTCTTTTTAGAACTATTAAAGTGGAAAAATTCTGTCATACATAATTTATGCGTAACTTTAACCGTTTACGCAGCGTTCGCAACGGAAACTCTAATAAGAAATATATTTTTTCCTATTTTTGCAACATTTTTCTTTGATGCTCCGCTCCTATTGGTTATAGCGTGATGTTATATAGCCTATAGCCTGCCTCGATAAATGGACTATCGATCGATAATTTTGAATTCGAACCAGTAGCTCCTGAGGTTAGCGCGTTCAACCAAACAAACAAACAAACTCTTCAGCTTTATAATATTTGTATAGATGGAAGAGAAGCTTTACTAAATTTCCAAGGGTAGGACGTTCATAAGTGTGTAAAAATCCATTAATGTAAACTCGAATTTTACCCACAAAATCATACCAGCAATACTTAATTCAAAAATATTTCTATCTTCCGATAAAATAAATAACCGAACTTTAAACCTATCAGCACCATAATGAAAATGAAGGTGTTTGTAAAGTAAGCCCATAACGAAACTCGATTTAATTTGTGAAAATGAACGAATCGAGTTAATCGTTATTAAATTATCGGATTTATAGCAATGGACGGCAGCCCGCCACTTGGTTTATAGCCAGCTCAGAACAACACAGTTTCAACTACTTTCACTCTCAAATAATTGATTGAACTTGGACTAACTTGTGCCAGTTACTGCCTTATATTTGGTAAACACTTTCAAATTAAATGCTTTCGTTAACTTCATGGTAAATATTTTCGTTTGGCTAGTCGAATCCAGGTCATTAGGCATTTTCACGAATAAAATTAAATATTCTTCAATTATTTTCACAAAATAATGTTGCTTGTATAGAGATACCCTGAATAACTTCTTAACTCTGAAACCAGCTCAAAGATGGCTACACAATACTAATCTACAAAGTAAATAATACCTCTAAAGTACCTGTATTTACCGACAGTAACAAGAGCTGATTTTCCTCCCCGCCGCTCAAACACCGCGGTCGAAGGCAAACGTTTAAAAACTCGGACAAACAGAATAATTCATCCGTTGATTCAATGAAATCTGTTTCACCCTTCAAAGTGAATCTTAAGACTGCTACACTGAGATTTTTCCTGGACGTGTTTGTATGGCTCAATGCATAAGCGGTAGCGGGGTGTAGGTATGGAGCCCTAGAAGATACAAGTTTAGTTAACAAGGTTAGGATCGTAGGCAAGGCTTGAAAAATCCGGCTAAACCCTTAACCCAGATGAAATGTGAACCAATAACTTTTTCTGGCAGTCTAAATATAGTGTAAAAATCAATAGTAACTGGTTTTATGACTTATACCCATACAAGTGGCTAAAGACTCCGACTATTAGTCTCTAACCAGTTAAGTATAATAAATAAATAATATAAATAAATAAACTCTTAATTTATATTCCACAAAGGTTCTTAAAATTAAGTTCATAACAACTTTTCACATGGGAGACTGGTATCCGCACTAGGAAACCCTGTCACGCAGATTACCAAGCCCCCTCCTCGAATGTAACGTAACTAATATAATTATAAGATTCAGTATGGAACATAATTATCCTTAAAAAAATTACAAATCGATTAAGTAGTCATTACGGATTCAAATAATTTAGATAGGTACTGAAACCGTTGTCGCAGATCGCTTATAAGTCGCACCATTCTCTGATTTATATTTGAAACGGTGGAGCGGCAATTACTCGCCGAACTGGAATCATTGCCTCTGCCCTCCACTAATTAATTCCGCCCCTCTTTTAATGTTCAAAAATCGCGGCGTCTAATTAGGTTTTAATTCGTTTTATTGGGCAAAGTAATGAAATAATGGCCGCTCCACAGTTCTCAAGCCGCGCGCCGCCGGCCGCCGGCCGCCGGGCAACTGCGTTACGCACAGCACTGTTTTATTACTCTGAAACCTTTCAAAGTTTACTTTGGTATACGCAGCTCAGTTATAGTAATAAAAGGTACCTATTTTATGAATAAAATTATTCGGATAACAATCACCACGCTACAAGAGCTAAATGAGGAAACATTAAAATAATAAATCAAATTACATCTTGATAGAAAGAAAAAACTATTAAATTAAAATCTATAACTATAATTAAATCTTAATTTCTTAAATAATTTAATATTAATTACTACTTTAAAATTTAAATTATTATTTAAATAATTTAAATTTAACACTAAAATTTATGACAAAAAAGAACTGAGTGTCTGTGATACTTTATTATTTATTTATTTATAATATATATTAACTTCTAGAACTACACAATGATGAATAAATCTAATATACATGCCTATTCACCATTTCAACAAAGACAATACTATTATTAATTTGAGTGAATTCATTAAAATGATATAAAATGGAATAGTTAACTATCATAATTTATTGTCAGCCTTTTGTCACACAAATTGAACCAACAATTTCTCACAAGAAACTTGACCTCTTCACCTGAATTCTTCTCGGCTGGTGTTTGGTTCGCTAACGACATTTTTCGCACCATTACCCTCCACATAAAAAACAAAGCGTGGCTTTCCTAATGACTTCGCCGATTACCAATCACTAGGAAAAAATCGACTCGTCGGCCGCCCACCGCAGCGCTCCACGCCGAATAAATGACCGACCAAATCAAGTGCTTTGTGAATAAAAATATTGGAAGGGGACTGCTCAGTTATCTTTAGTGTGTCAATTGTATTTGGCATCAATTGGATCTATAACTCTCTACCAATTTCTATTCTTGTTGTTTTTAAGGTTCATGTCAAAAGCCTTCTGCTACAGTATAGTAATACGAGTACAAGTGTGTTACTTAAATGTCTAACTACAAATTCCGGCTGCGTGTTTTATGAAACTTTGAACTGGCTCAACTTTATGGAGTGTGGATAAACAGCAAACGAATTACTTAGTCTCAAAAACAACCGTGTTAATGAACGCTCAACTCCCGCGACATCTATCGCCTCAACCGCATCTCCCTAATTAAATATAATTTTTTGGTCGGCAACGTTTAAAGTTGCGGCTCCGTGTAGCCAGCGAGGTTAACTAGTTAGTTATACAGGCCTCGCCGCACACAACCACTTTAATATTCGCCACTGGACGTCTACAATTAACGCTTGAACAATTTCATAACTCGGGTCCGCCTTTGACCGCTCGCAAACTCCGCGAAAAAAATATAAACAAAAAAATATATATCAGCTCGCGAGGCAAAGGAAATAAACAAACGAACGACGCCGCGCGCCGCACAAAGAGACCGTGGAGCTGTAATTAGATTAGTGGAGCCGAGACCTCGATTGAATCGTGAATACTCTTATCGAACTTCTTTATAATCTGTTGTGGATCCCTTTTGACTACTAAGGTCCAATTTATTATTATTTCGTTCATTACCGGAAGGTTTTTCTTGAGTTTTTCCATATTTAGCAATCAAGAGAGTTGCCAATTTTTTTTTATTGTAAGGCGGCTTCATTTTCTTTTATGAATTTTCTTTTATTAGTCAATCCCGAAATATTGCATTTTAATTTAGAAGTGTTAATAGGATTTCAGCAATACCGTCACAGAAAAGGGATATTAATTTAATGGATGTTGTACTTTGTTTTCTTTTATTGTAGACACATAACTTGATATTTTCAAATTCCAAATCACGATGTAAGCACATAGGTGCTTACCATGATATCGTATCAAACCTTACATTAAATATTATAGTCCAATGAAATTTAAGTGTAAAATCTATCAAGTATATGTGCTTGTGTGAGGGCGTCATACGATCAACAGATAGACGACGGTCGTCAACCCGAAACGGATCCCCAGCGGGTGCCTATCGCTACAGATCCTCGCTATCGTCACACTGGTCCATGCCCCGAGGCACAGTATCGAACAACCACATCTGCCGCACACGTGAAAAACCTATTACTTACCAAGCATATTTTCGTAAATTTCCAACCATCTAGATTGCTGCATGCAATCAACTCGCAAATCCTTTATAAGTCATTCACGGAGCTCGATATCCATACATATTGTTTGTATTCATAGCGTCGAAATTGTGAGACGATACCTACGTACCGCTCCCATTCCGAGGAATATGTCGGAGCTGCGATAAGATTGAGTTTTTGTGTAACGACGCACCTCGCGGCGACCGTTCGACTCTCGCGTTTTATGTTCGCCGGGGGCTAGCGGGAGATTTGAAAATTTCGCTGTCACCAGTTTTTTTTCGCCCGACGTAGTAATCTTCAAATCTAACTGGCCGTAAAGACAAAATAAGATTTTTGTAGAATGACAGTACTTTATGCGGGTGCTTGCTGAAGGTGTCAATGCACTGTTTTGTCTACATATTTGTACGGAGCTAGTTACTTTACATGGAGAAATAGAAATTCGTATGCATTCATAGAATTACGAAAACGACAAAGTATAACATTGAACTTGCTGGCATAATCATCAACAAGATTTGATATAAGTACCTATAGTAGAAACACATATCAAACTAAATAATACATAGTTATAGAATTTCCATAAAATATTATATGGGATAAAATCCGTGGTAATGGTAAAATATTCTCCTTCATCACTATTTAAAATTAAAGCAGAAAACTCAAACCTATCTCACACCAACTTAAAAATAATACTCGTAGTCTTTATCATGGTACCATAATGAGCTAAATATTATTCAAGGACCATGTGACTCAGCAGAGGGTAATGTCATCCGAGGGTCGAACCTCCGCCGCTTTCTGAGACGCTTCCTCACTGCCTGCAACACACCCGATCTCGGGCGATCGCCTATCTACAACCAGTAAAGTATTGTCCGATTTCCTATTAATGTACCGTTACTTTGCGTGAGGGAATTCCCGCGATGTCATTAATTTGTTAAAACAGTCACAGGACAAAAACAAAATGACCACAAATTTAATGATATCGAATAGAAATGAGTTCGAATATAGACTCACGCGTTTATCACGTGGTGTCCAACATTGTGTGCGTGTTAATTAGATACTTCTTTATTGGGTAAAACATATTTTAATACAGCCAATTTCATATATTGGATTCCAATAAAGAAAGGATCGGATGCATATCTCTGCACTGTATATAATGTGTTTAATGAAATTGTAATTTATAATAAAACAGATTATTTTTAACACATTAACTTTATTTTAAATTATTTAATGTGATAATGTAATGTTCTTCTTATAATTAATTAATTAATTATAATCTTCAATACTATTGGCTACTTTTATATTCAATAAATTTGTAATCAATGTTTCGACGCGTATTTGCGCATATTATAGTGCATGCAGTGCTCTTCTATAAGTAGTGAGTAAGTTCACAATGTATTTTTATTTTTATGTAACAGTGTTCTCATTGTTGAAGAGCCAAATAAATAAAGTATAAGTCAAAAGTAAAATTCTATTTTCTATTTTGTATTCATTAGTAATGACTAGCCAATAACTGTATAAAAAGTGAAGGAACTAACACCCGTAACACAGGGATGACCTACTTCGGGAGTTAGAGACTATTATATAATTGTCATTTGGAAGTCAATAAAGTATTATCTTATCTTATCTTATCTTAAAAGTTTTTAATTTACATAGGTCATTTGAATGCTCATAAGAGACGTCGAGATTTGGTTGCACGGTTCGAAAATAGTCGTTTCATAGGGAAGAGAAAGGGCAAGTTTTTTTTTTTAATTGAATATCTTTTACAGTTTTTGTACACACAGTGTTTATGAAAGTAAAATGCAGTCTCCGGTCGCATATGTCTTTCAGTGTACAATTATTTGCGACGATATTAAATGGAATTCATTAAAGTTTTCCCAAATCACGGAGCGATTAACTGAAACGTTAAACCTTTATGTAGTATATCATATCGGAGTAGCTTTGATTTTAAATAACTTTCACCGCATCGCCCGAAATAGAATGCAGTGATCTGCACAGTGAAAGTTAATTCAGTCTTTTTCCATTTAATATAATAACTTTAGAGTTCGCTAAGCATGCGTTAATACTTTTCAAATATTTATCTTTATTTGTTTCAAAACACTGCGTGCAAGGCCAGGACAGGTGTAATATAATTTATAATCACGCTATAATTCCAGGTAAAATAACAAGAAGACCCTTTCTTACCAGTTTCCAACAAGAAGCAGATTCTCAAGTCAACTAAATGCTTAATTAAATACTTGTAGCGCGATGCCTCCTACGTACGTAGTTTGAAATTAAAGGCTTTGCTTTTTATGTGATCCCATAAAAATTTGATTGACATCACATCTTGGGAGTACAAGAAGAAGAAGTAGACCTCCTCAACGAATGACAGAAGAGTTGGATGCTATGCTGTAACTTGGTAAGGCGGTTCTCAATAGGCGATTAACTATTATCTTGAGCCCTTGCAACTGTTTTAACTGCAATATAGGTAGGTACCACTTAACATAGAAGAAACAACTTCAAAAAACTATAAAATTATCATTAAATAGAATATTTTATCCTTCTTAGAAGTTGGACGGTACATAACATTATGTAACGTCTATATAGTACAAATTTATTAATTCATAGTAACATATTATTTAAACACCCACGCAACTTAATAAATATCAATACTTAAAATAATAAGATTAAACAATCAAATTTACTAACATCGCTATTAAATCTCAGACTAATAAGAATAACAAAGTAATCTTGAACCATTCGTACCTACAAATTAGAACGTACGTCAGACATTGTATAAAGTGGTGTGTTTACGTACAGAACAGTACAAACATGTTTGTGTTCGGATGACCCCGAGGTACAGGCGTAAGGCGCGGAAAGTGATCACTGATAACGTGTTTGTCAATTATATGTTTTAATTGTTTACCTAGATATATTGCGCAGAAACGGCCCTGTGGCATGTAATCTATAATACTCATAGTGAAAATGTTTCCACTTGTATTTTATTTATGTTTTGGATAAACATGCAAGATTCGTGCTAGTTATAAAGTACGAATGTTACTAAAAATATCATTTGTTTGTATCAAAGCCTACGGACATAATTTGTAGAGATAGAAATATAGGAAATTCGTTCGAATACTGATACCTCAAGCAAGTTTGGCTATTGCAATCATGAAATACTCCTCCAGACCGTATTTCGGTCACGGCGGCCTATCTACGAGGAGATTAGCCTAAGTACGCAGGAGATATTTTAGTGCACAAGTGTAAACGCAAAACACAGGTGCACTCCCTCTTCCTTCACTCTCATAGTCCGATGGGACGGTAATCTGACACTACCGGAGAGAGCTTAGCAGGACCGACGGCTTTACGTGCTCGCCGAAGCGCGGGGGTGTCACACCACCAACTTCCTAAATCCGGGCTGCTAAGAAAAAACCCAATAACGCTTTGCCCGACCTGGGAATCGAAAGAGGCAGTTAGTATTAATAGTCACACGAGCGACAACTATTTATACGGATAGTTGTCGCTCGTGTGAGGGCGAATTCTTCAATTCTGTAATTGAAGTAATCGCCTCTTACATAAAAATCCGTGTCCTAGATTTAATGTGCTTTGCATGTGTGCTTAATTTCGGTAATAAAAGTTGTTTTATTATAATGTGTAGTGATCGCGCAAACCTAAGATATTACTTAGTGTATTTAATTATATTTATTAGAGTTTGTAATAAGTTTTACAAAGCTCCACAAATAACATGATGCTGTAGTTATGATAAATAATTATACAATACTAAGTTAACATAACGTTATACGAAACACCTGCAAAATATAGTCGGTATATATAATTTTTCAGTACGGTACATGCTGAGTCAACACAATAACTGAATCTAAAATGATGTCCTTAAATTCATATTTCTTGCGATTCTGACAAAATATGATTTTCTTTCAGGATCAGAGAATTCCAATCGACATGTAATCAAGGTGTGTAAATCGCATAATTCAAAATGAAAAGTATTTTCTCCATCACCCTGAAATGACTAGAGATATCCGCAATCCTTTTCCCTTGTAAACTGCATGGGAGCCGTTGTCCGGCGCCATCACTCGCCTATCGTCGTAAGTGGCGCGCCTATCGGCTCCCTCGACGCCGCCTCACCTCCCCGGCAAGAATAAAACTTATCGTGCACTTGTCTTACCTACCTCGATGATACAACACCAACATACTAGCCAATCCAAAACACACCCTAACACCGCGCAATAAGAACAGTATTGGATATTCTAAGGTTGCTTTTGCAGAAATTTCGAGGAGTCATGGACAGCTGAGATGATCTAAATAGGCGGATTCAGTTTTATAGCGGCTGATTGTGTGAAATTTCTTTTAGTTTCCATCGCGGAATGACGCGCCCCAGGAGCGGTGTTATGTCACCTAAGGGACGGTTTTTATATTGCAGTGTACCTTTCGTGGCAGAAGAGATTGTAAAATAAAATTCTTAATATCTCAAACTAGATGTTCTCTTATATCTTAGAATTTTGATGATGAAAGTACGTGCGTTTTGAGTATATCATACCAATTAAGTAAATAGATTCCACTACCTAAAACAAAGTTTGCCATAATTTAATATGAGAGTAGCTTACGGTACAAAGTTGCGCAGTTTCGAAATAAACCATGTAAATTTATTGTCACGATGTCTTTTTCCACGTACCCTAGCTCCCAATTAAACTCACACAAATTGAAACCCTCAGGTTGGACGTATGAGCGGTGGGCGCGTGTTCTTGCAAGGATAAGATAAATGCGTCCGCACACTGCGGGATGCGGCGCGGCGTGTCGCAGGTGCGCGCCATATCTCATAGACGCGCGGTCAGGGGCGCACGCCTAATTGCCACCCAAATTACAAGTGAATTGATTCTTTACGGGCGAATAACATATTTACTAAAAAGTGTTTTATAGGTAAGGGTGGTTAATATTAAGACTTATTTAAGCTTTACATCCGCAACTAGTCTTTTGTAATATTCTTAATTTCTTATTGCTTATACTAAGATGTAACATGTACTTAACTATATCGTGCCTAACCAATAACTAAACTATTGCATTCCCTAAATAAGTTCATAATATACAAAATGCACGCCTAACTAATGATTATATCCACATAGTTAATTAAACCGACGTAGGAAGTCAGAGCAATACTAAAGTAATAATAAATTGGTGGTTAAGAATTTAAGTAGCGTACCACATCCGTATTGACATACAGCATATCAATAGGTAAAACTCGCCACAATGAAATGTACAAAAATTAAAATTCTAACAGTTTAACAAAACATCAAAAATCACGTGAACAAGGACAATAAATTGGTAACACGTGTCGCTTGCGTCCGGCGACAGCGGCAACAACGCGTCGCGGCAACACCGCGGCGCCGCGCGTCCTCTACACGACAACTTTGTCGGTCGCGCTAATTGTTGTTCTAATTTGTTCGGAGCACCGCGACACGCAAGGTGATATTTTAACGTGCCCGAATTTATATGTAAATGCGAAAACTTCCAGCGGAGTTTTGACGGCTACCTACGCACATAATTTTCGTTTGTCCAAGTTATAAATTACTCGCCCCCAACGACTGCCCTCGTGTGATTTGAATATGATTAAATCTAAATTTCGAGTGTCTTGTCGTGCGGTGAGTTTATACTTGAAATTGTTTTTCGTATATTTATTCATCTGAGTAAGATTTTATTTATATTTCGATATAATAATTTAGCTAGGGTGCGATAATTTAGACAGTGAAAACTATAGTTTACAATTACATAGTTTCAATTTTGATTCGATAAAATAACTAAGTTTCTCTCACAAATATTTGGGGCCGAACTTACCGATTCGTAACTCATTATGAACTAGAGCATACACATGGACATTGTTTAGCGTATTCGGCACCAGAGGTAGGGTCCTTAATAGCCATTGAAACTGAACAGAAACGTGAGTGGACAAATTGGACCGGCCTGGGTCACGATAAGGGCGCCGACCACCGCGCCCAAGGAAAGGGAAACGTCCATAAACAACAGGCGACTCGGTCCCAATTAATAAAGCAGCCAACACTGAAGTAGTGCAATTAATTCTGTGCCTTCGGAGATTTTAATAGTTCACATAAATCAGAGCGGCGCAAGCGGCCGGTGGGTTAATCGCCGTTTAATATGCCGGACGCTCCTATCGGCCAACTATCTCATAACGTATGTATTGCTCACTATCAACTGATAAAGCATGATACGTGATTCGAAGTTTAACTATTTATTTTTTTGGCGAAGCTGTTTGTCATTTATTTTAGTGCCACACTATGCACTAATATTGAAAAGCAATTAATATATCCTGTTAGAAAGTTTACATACATAAACACACGCCTTTCTCCCATTGGGGTAGGCAGAAACTACAGAACTTCACCTGCTACGATCCTTACATATATATGCCTTTTGCTT
The DNA here is from genome assembly GCA_935421205.1 of Xylocampa areola. Classification (NCBI taxonomy): domain Eukaryota; kingdom Metazoa; phylum Arthropoda; class Insecta; order Lepidoptera; family Noctuidae; genus Xylocampa; species Xylocampa areola. The sequence goes on from OW285208.1 coordinate 20,708,331, forward strand.
CGTCCACGTTCATACATCTGGTCATACATGCGCGGCGGTTGCGAGTACTACGCACCTTACCCTTTTGGAGGATATCACTAATAAGTAGACAGTTTAATTAAGAATTATTTGATCTTTTTAAATTAATTCAATTGCAGTGATAGCCTAGTGGTATCACCGTTGGACTGACAAGTCAAAGGTCGCAAGGTCGAATCCAAGGCACGGACCACTGACTTTTAGAAGTCATGTGCGTATATTGTAAATTAATTATCACCTGTATAGGGACTGAATAGATAGCGATGACGTCGCCAAAATACGTGTTAAAATATGGGCTTAGTTATCAGAGCGCCTGGAGTATCCGGGAGGCGCAGCTTGGAATCCTGCTCACGCCCGTATTCTTTTTCCATTTATTATTATAACTTTAGAGTTCGCTAAGCATTAATGCTTTTCAAAAGTGTATCTTTAAATATCACTTGCTTAAAACGGTGAAGGAAAACCTCGTGAGGAAACCAGCACACATGAGTGATGTTCTCGATTGTTTGTAAAGCCATTTCAGAGACCTACGGGTGGTTTAAACTCTGACACTAGGTTGTTCATCAACCACAAGATAAGAAGAAGAAGTGTCATTCAGGTCCGTACTTCTAATGGGACAGACAGCAAGTGTGTTATGAAGTACACTAAAGCCCGTATCATATAACACGATATTAAGACTACGGTATGATCCAAACCATGTACGAAATATTTTTCCTAACATTAAAATATGAATTATAGAATTTGTTTCCAGGTTGTATCGCCGTAAAAGAAATCGGCGCTTAGTTCGGATATTAGAGTCCATTCAATCTTCTTTTGAACTTTTCTGATATTGAACATGTGTTTTTTTTTTAAAGCTTCAATTTTCAGAAAACACTCCAGCTATTGTGTTGAAATCGTTTTCTTTTTATCAAAAATGGATCTACGTTTGGCCACCAACTCGCCTGATGGTAAGCGACGGTGTGGCCGAGGATGGAGCACGTATATCCAGAATAAATCTATTCACTCTAAGTAGAGTAGATAGATTTGGGGAGAACGATAGTTGGGGAGTTGGTGCAAATACCCAGACCCGTCTCCGACAAAACAAAAATCAAAATACATTTTATGTTAGAATATTAGTCAGAATATCTAAGGATGTTATTAATTGTCTATGCACGTGACTTTAATGTCTGTTTGTATTCTATGGAAATAAAATAACTTCCTTCCGTTCTGGCATTTGAGCTTGTCGTTTTATTTCTTCCTTTATAAAAACAAACAATAACACCAGCCTCTATTACTTGTTGATAAAATATTACGAGAGCCCTACCTCCTACACACCTAAAATTATATACATATTTTAGTGCATGGCGGGAAGTTCGGAAATTCAATTCGGGCCAGACTTCACTTCTCGTTAAGTGGTTATATCCCCTTTAACAGTGGACAGAGGACGGCTAGTGGACACTAAACACAAGGTGCACGGGGGTGTGCGAGGGGTGTGCAGGGGGCGCGCGGGGGGAGACACGACGACACCTCTGGATATTGAATTTGCGGCGGCAAGCGACTCTCAATTGTTATCTGCCGCTGCAAGGTCGCCCCCAATAGCCCCTGCCAGGTACTACAGCCCTTTCTTTTACAGTAGGGCTGCCACTGAAACCACTCTTCATACTGATTCTATTTTCATAATTTTAATATAAATATCATGGTAACGCTAAACATAAAAATATATCTTTTTTATATCTAAATGGGTGGGATGAGATATAAGGATAGAACGAGCGTTCCTAGAAAAAAAATTGCCTAGCCTTTTCCCAATTACATTGGGGTCGGCTTCCAGTCAAACCGGATGCAGCTTAATACTAATATTTTACATGGAGCGACTGCCTATCTGACCTCCACCGCCCTGATTAATGGGTAACACGATATCTTGTTGTATGGCTGGCTGTCAGACTTTCAGGCCTCTGACTTCCTGTAACGGCTGTAAAAGATCTTCATTTGACAACCGGGACCGACAGCTTAACTTGCTCTCCGAGGCAATAAGGGGTCTCGATATGAAATGATGGTCACCCATCCCCAGACTGACCACACCAAGCGCAGCTTAACCTCGATCGATTGATCTTAGTAGCTGCTATTTTTAGCAGTGCATATTATGAAAGTTAAAGAGAAGCGCTGAATAGGAAATATCAACCAAATGCGGATGATATCCTGCAGTGTGTCTGGAATTTCGATAGAAAATGGTGGAGACGGAATCATAACTGAACATAAGTGACTAGCAGGAAAATACATCTGAATGTCAAGTAAGGTAAACAATATCTAGACAATACACGCAGGAATGAATGATATCGGCACATATCATAAATCACTCACGACGCGAACATTCGCTACTTACAAAACTCCTTGTATTGTCGGCGAGTAATCATTTATTTCTTATGTATGTCAAACAATGTGATGTGTCTGCCCTAGATTGGGTACAATAGAGAGATACGAACTCAAATGATTTAAATAAAAAATATGTATGCGTGCTTTAGTCTAATAGGGGGATAGGGGAGATGGAAGCCACGGAAATATTACGTGTGAGGCGGTTTTGGTTGGTTGGACTGTCTCGTTGACTTAGTGGTCCCAAGCGCGACTGCTGAGCACTCGTGTTCGATTTCCGTGTCGAGCAATGTGTTATTGAGATATTTAAGAAATTCTCAGTAGCGGCACGAAGTTTGGAATTGTGCCCGGCAGATGACATAAACTCATTAAATATTACATGGGGACAAAATTGGTATTATGTTGATGTACAGCTGTGTATACCCCTTCGGGTAATACAGGCGTGATGCTATACTATGAATTTGGTTTGATATTCGTATTGATTATAAGCATGGCACGCATTAAGACGAAACTAAACTAATAATCTATAATAAGCTTAATTGTATGAATCCATATAGAAGTTTACAATTTCACAATGTGCGTGTCGGTCCTCGCGGCAGCCCTGGTCCGCCGGCTCGCTACAGCGGTCATTGGTCAATTTATTTCTTGCGCCTGCCGGGGACCGCAGTTATCATGATTGAATTAAGTAACTCCGCTCTGAATTGCACCCGGCCTTGCCCGTGATTTAGGGGCAGACCGCTTTATACCCAACACACCTCCAACGGAAATTGCCGGCAAAAAGGGAATTTGGAATTTTAATCGTGGGAAATGTACGGAACAAAACCGTTTGTCCGACCGGCCGAGTTTATTTAAGGTTAATTTGGACGAGTTGAGTTGAACGGTCAGTTTTAGTTTGCGACCCATCGAGGTCAACTCCGCTCTCAGTTAAACGAAGCAGTTTGATTTGAAAACACTGATTTGGTTTTGATTTGTTTGAACTGAATTCGATGTTATGATATTATACGAAACTTTTAGTTTCTACTTCCGATAAATTGACGTTAGTTTTACGCATGAATAGTTTGTCATAAGTCAATGACCTACCCGATAAATAAACACGGACGTTCGAAATTAAATAAATAAAAAAGAAACTTACAGAAGCACTACATAAAAAAAAACATAAAATAATGAAGTTAATGAACAAGCGACTAAAATTCAATTTCCGAAACGTTTAAAGGTAAACCATAGCAGTGTATTTCCCGATCACGTAGCCCCGTAGCCGCTCACCGTCGTAACTCGTAGCCGCGTAGCTAAGTACCGTAGCAACTTCGTAGCTGTCACGTGCTACGGAGGCTGTTAATTGAATCGCACCGGCCGATGAGAGGTGGCTTAACTTACTAATGCTCTGTAGTTACAAACTTTTCACTTAAATAACTTCGATGCAAGTTTATGCTGGACCCACGTTAATTTTATTATACAGCTATTGTAGGTGCGGCGGTGCACGTAGTTAGGGAATGACTTAGGAATGATTTGTATTTTATAATAAATAGTTAATAAATTAAAAATATGAGACCACTATCAAAATTTGTTTGTATAGAAAAGTTTTCTTTTTGTATAATTATATTTTTTAATACATGTTGAGGCCATGTAATGCCTATATTAATTTATATTTTTTAATACATGTTGAGGCCATGTAATGCCTATATTAATTTATATTTTTTAATACATGTTGAGGCCATGTAATGCCTATATTAATTTATATTTTTCAAAGAAACATTGAAATAATAATAGACAAGAACGGGTTTTCTTTTTCTTTCTGTGTTATTTCTGTTTAGCACGCTACCATATAAGGTCGTCACACACGTATATCTGCCTAGCCTTTCCCAAATTACATTGGGGTTGGCTTCCAGTCAAACCGGATGCAGCTTAATACCAGTATTTTACATGGATCAACTGCCTATCTGACCTCCACAACCCAGTAACTAAGTAACACTATATCTCGTGGTACGACTAGTTGTCAGACTTTCAGGCCTCTGACTACCCGTAACGGCTGTCATAGATCTTAATTTGACAACCGGGATCGACTGCTTAACGTGCTATCCGAGGCACGAAAGGGTCTCGGTATGAAATAATGGTTACCCATCCACAGACCGACCGCGGCAAGCGCAGCTTAACCTCGATCGATTGATCTGTGCGGCTGCTACTTAGCCACAAGCCCCTCTCAAACACGTGAGAGCTAATATATAGGCAATATCTGTAAATACTGAGCGATAATGGCAAATTTTGTCCCATACATAATGCAGCCTGTACTAAAATTGATAAATCAACGATCGCTTTACACTGCGGTATCAGACATACTTTTTTATAGGCAGATACGAAACTAGAAGATTAAATATATTTAATAATATTGGCTTTATTTGTGATAAATTTTATAATTTGACCTGCATATATATTATAATTTACGAACCTTGTGACCAGCCAACCGCGATATCCAGGAGCTGAGTTGCTGGCGTCCGTAGGAGTACACCCTTAAAATGGAATCCCTACACGTGGCCCCTGGGTGGTGCTGCACAGGGACCATAACTCTGGTGGGAGGCTGGTTACCACCCACCGGACGAACCCGTGCAGTGAAGCGACCTAGTCCGACCTAAACGTTGTGGGAGACGGGTCTGGGCAGTTGAGTCAACTCCCCAACTATGGTTCTCTCCAAATCTATTCACACTACTTAGAGTGACTAGATTTCTTCTGGATCTACGTGCTCCATCCTCGACCACACCGTAGCTTACCATCAGGCGAGTTGGTGGCAAAAGGTAGATCAATTTTGATAAAAAAAAAATGCTGGACCAACATTAAGCGTACATATTAATTATTGTTCACCGGTTACTACTCACGTATAATCGGGTTCGCGTGACTAGTTTCGAGCTCGAACGGACTATGCTCATAAGCTCATGACTAAGAGCTCCGTTCTAGATCGAAACTAGTCGGACAAACCCGAAGAATGCACGCGAGTAGTAACAGGTGAACATGAATTAATATGACTCACGAAAGTTATTATACATTAAGCGTTCAATTACATAAAATATAATACCTACGAGTACATATTGGTTAATACGAAAAGCTGTTAAGATAATGTTACAATCTCCGCATTACTATTCAGGACCACAGCCTGTATTTATAGCCAACACTAAGCACCTATAAATAAGTGGGTTATTTATGACATTTAGTGTCGTTCTGCATTGGAAGCCTACTCGTAAAACTGAAGCATCCAATCGCACCACGTCGATGGCAGCGTTACATCAAATTATTCCATTCCATTTTAGACGAAATGTATACAGAGCAAACATGAAAAGAGAACAAAATTAAGCATTAGCGCGAGACGCAAGCGATAAGCGACGGCGGGTAATGTGTACTCCTGTATATGGTTCTATTACAATAATTGTCTAATTGGTGATTCTAACATGAATAATATTATGCGAATGATTTTCTAAATACGTTCTAAGCTAACAAGACTCTGCAGGAAAACACACGGGTAAAAGTTGGTAGAGTAGCCGCTACTTTAAATTGTGTAGCGTTAGGTTAGGTTATGTTAGGTTAGTTTTATCTGGTCATAAAATAAATTTAATTTCGTGTATATATATATATTTTTACTATTATGTAAATAATAAATACTAAAACACAATGAATCCGTGAACAGATACTGCAGTCCCTCCTACACGGTTCTTTGAATCTCTGCCTCTTATGCACATGTGTCAGTTCCCTGTGATCGGGCAGGGCGGCAGGGGGTGGCCCAGTAGGGGGCGGTGCGGGGCGCGCGGGGGACGACATCAATAATCCTCCTTGTTATTCTTATGCAAATGCCCACGGTACGATAATAAGTGGAACGCGAATCACCAGACGTTACACAGATTGGAAGAATTCGCTGACAGCCGGCCCGATACACACTAAGCGAGCTTTCGTGTGGTGAGTCTGCAGATACTTCTACGAGATTTCTTTAGAAAAAAAGAAAGCTCAACACACCATATATTCTTTAATAGTTTCTTGATGTATGAAGAGTTTCTTGCCCGTTCTTCTCCACAGGAATCTACACTTTGGAACGTGGCAACTAATCTTTTTTGACAATTCAAAAGTGCCTGTAAATGGTCTAAAATATGTAAATATGTAAATGTAAATAAATGCTTTGTTTGACTTTGAAGGTTATTTATCGAATGTAAAATTTTCAACAACTCTCGTATTAAAATTTATTTCCTCTACCTCTGAATTCGCTATAGACTTATCTACACAAGAGCACTTAATATTAATGCAGCTGTTAAATATCCTACTAATATTATATACTCGTATGTGAAAGTTTGTTAGGATGGATAGATGTTTGTTATTCTTTCATATAATAACTACGAAATGGATTTGAATGAAATTTGGTACCTGTGTTTGTAACTTGTATACTTTCAAATTCAAATATTTTTATTTCAAATAAACCATATTACAGGCACTTATGAAAAGTCAAAACTAGGTGCACGGTTCCAAGGCGTTGATCTTATGGAGATCTTTACAATACTATACAATATTTGGTCCTATCCGAAAACCAGCGCTGTTTCATTTCGTTGGAGTAGCTTATGCTGAGATAGGGGCCTTGTTTGGTCTCGTGCATGTTTTTAGTGTTCTTAATTTTAGTTTTATGATTTGTGTATTTTCTTTATGTTTAACCTGCTTTCGAGGTCAAAATAAATACTTTCTTTCTTTCTTTCTTTTATCCCGGCTGTACCGAATTCTGAAGTCCACGCAGACAAAGTCACAGGCAGAAGCTAGTTAAATTATAAACTAAAATTGTAATACCCCGCCTTTTTATAGAATCGTGCTCCAAAATCGTACCGTGTGTACAAAGAGCGCGGGCGTGCGTAAATGTAGTGAGTGGGTAATGTACGAGCGATACTTATTTGTTTAATCAGTGCACGTCACTGTAACTGGCAAGTATTGCTCGTCGATATTGTAAGCATTGTAACCTATGAGCCGAAGTCAACAGAACGGTAGTGCCAAAGAACGAGGATTGCTAATACAGTCTCTTTTACGAAAATGTGGAAAAGGAAATTCTTAATAGAATCTTTCAATTTAAAGTCTTACAAGAAAGTTTACAAAAAAATTAAGAAGACAAGGTATTCATCGAACTAGAAGCAAATTAACATGTGACACGGTTGTACCTAAGTAAATAGCGCTCTTACACACTTGATTGATCTAAATACGCCTTTCTCCCCATGGGGGTAGGCAGAAACTATAGAACGCCACCTGTTACGATACTTACTCCTTTTGCTTCTTCAACATTCACACACGTGCATTTTACGGGATTGTCCGACTAGTTTCGAACTCGAACGGAGCCATTAGTCATAAAGCTGAGCCTGGGGCAAACGGGCAAAAAAATTCACTTGAGTAGTAACCGGTGAACAATAATTAATATGAATATCTCTCACGAAAGCTATTATGATGATTGTTGATTATTTTCGTACCTACTAAGGCCAGCGCTAGGTATACGAGAATTGCAGTCAAAAGTATGTATTAAATGTGTATATCTCCGCCGTTTCTATCTAGGTATTTACACATCTCCACGATATATCATCTTATATTCGAATGTGTTATCTATGTATTGAAGTAGTTATATCCCTCGGTTGTCGAGTTGTATCGATACCGTGCCCATTCGTATTGACTGGTATAGCCAATATGAACCGCGTAATAAAACAAAATATTTTCAAACACGTCTTATCAATAACAATGATAAGTAAGACAAACAACAAAAAACATTTATAAAGGAAGTTCCGCGAGAATTATAAATAATTTTACGAGACTTATAAATAGCTACATTATGTGCGAGGCGACGTCGACGCGTGGAACACACACACACGTGCACGCGCGCGCACACATGCGCATGCGCAGGTCGTGTTATCTGCGCACGATACGTGCGGTCAGGGGCCAGGGGCGCTCAGTAGCCATGAGTTGTACATCCCTCACCTTATATATTTCAATTGCTAGAATATTTACTTAAATGTATAGCCTAATGCCTAGGTGTATTGTTTTTTTTTATTTTGGTGTTTTGGTATTTTCAAAGATTGAACGCGCGAAAATACACATAATCTTGATATGGTAACTTTTTTTCGGTAGCTGTACATAAAGACTAGTCTTCCTTATCAGAAAGAAGCTAGAAGTATTAGGAAGGTAATTAAAAAGTATTAATATAATGAAAGTTCTTGGACACAAACGTGAATTGTTATAATTTAAGGAATCAATTACTTAAACATAAATCTTTGAAAAGCTTTAACTCATGTTTAGCGAACTAAAGTTATTATATTAAATGAAAAAAGAATACGGTCGCGAACAGGATTAGAACCTGCGCCTCCCGGATAAATACTCCAGGCGCTCTGACCACTAAGCCATCTCGACCTCTGCTCACCACCGCGAATTCTTCTTCCATATTTTAACACGTCTTATGGCGACGTCACGCATGCGTTAATGCTTTTCAAAGATTTATCTTGAAAAATGGTTTAAATTCTTATTTAAATGTAATAGATACTGGAGTAGAATAGACACAATATTTATTTTTTCAAATACATAAATGGTGTTCCTAGCTATGAATGGCGCGATGTGCGTACGCAAATGTACCGATGTGCAACACCGATACATCGTATGAATGAGTGCGACAGATAACGCACACACGTGCACCAGTGTCACGATACGCTCGTGCACGCACACACGCGCACCACGGACGGACGTTGCCGCCTTATCTCAAGTGACGGGAATTTTACCTTATTGCGCCGATAACAGATCCCATCCCACTGCTGATTGGTTCACTGATCATTAGGCTAATATGATATGTGACTGTTAGAAATATAAAAAGTTATACAAACCGCTAATTGGAGTAAAGTCTAAACTAAATTGACGCAGACAGCCACCTTACATGACACCGTAGTAATCTTGTTTTATATAAAGATAGTTCTAGAAACATAACAACGGATAAAGACAATAGATTGACTATGGGAACGTCTTCACACGATAATTGGTTGATATGAATGAAGTTCAGTCACAATCTGGAAATACGATACTATATAATTATTTACGTTACATGATTGTACATACTATAGACAGAATATTGATAATTGCATGCATATTTTAATCTAAGAGATATATAACTATAGAAAAAGTAGACATAATAGCGCTCAGGCTGAAATAAATTATGTTATCTAGCCGTAGATATAGTTAAAAAATAAACATTTTGATGACAGCAAACTCACAATTAATACATTTTATGTACAAAATCATAGCATTACAAACAAGACAAATATTTTGACAGCATCAAACCAGTTGCTCCATCAAATTAAATATTTCAAACGACTAAATGTTCAGAGAAGGGCTTCCGTGGGTACTATACCACGAACATTATGATACCTTGGTCCGTTCCACCTGTTTCAGTAAATTTGTCTAAAAATAAGGGGCGTTAACGTAAAAAGCTTTTTATACTAGTTAAATGTTTGAATAAAGCTGTCACATTGACGTGTTTATAGAGCATGTCACTGCGACGCACAGGGCCGGACTGGGGACTGGTGCACAGTTATGTCATCATGGTACTAACAATATTATGTAACTATGTAAGGAAATATCATCCTCATTTTGGGGTAGTTGGGTAACAATAAAAATCTATAGGTACCTATGCGTGTTTTTCCGACAATTCGTTGTCATTGTTGCTCAAATTTACTTTAACATGAAACTAGTTGAAAACGCAGATTCATATTCCTGAACCTGAGTGCCTCGTTGATCAACCTGGGAATAGCAGCCCGGACTTTGGAGTTGTGCCCGATAAATAGCTACAAGCTCACCACCTATTACATAGGTCTTAATGACAGGCCTGGTGAAATGTGGCTGTACACTACTACCGCCCTTTGGAGAATACAGGCGTGATGCTATATTATGTTTAAGTCTTTCAAATCGCCAAGAGGAGACGACATTACAGTACACTACTGAGTCCTCTCTTTATTCGTTATAGGTGTTGTTCGCTCCTGTATCATTGCCCACACACTAGGTAAACACGTTGCCGGCGATACAATAACTCTTGACATTCAGCCGTCAGTTGCGCCATCAATAACGGCAGCATTGCACACCGCGCGTCCATTGCACGTAATCTATGCGCGTCACCTACACGCCGCGCAGCTAACGCGACCATGCAATTATTATAATTGTTTAAAGCGGAACATTCATGACGCCAATTTAGCTGCGTTTTGTTCTGCATAATTATGAATTTGCAGTCGGTACAAGGCCTCAGGTAGGTCTGAGCTTTAAGATTTTGAGTGTATGGTAGAGTCATTCTTATTATAGAATGTCGCTATGACTATAACAGAATGAATGTATTAGAAATTAACCAAATTTTACAAAAAAGAAAACAGTACGTTAAGTAAACTCAGATAAACTTTGTCTCCAATAGTTTTTTTCGGATTAGTCTTTTACAACCGGATTTCCTTAATACCAAACGGTTAGTGAATAGTTATCTTTATACGCCCACTGTCCGCCGTGAAGTAAGAGCATTGTTTGATAACTTATTTAACTGGAACACTAATTAATTAATGTAATATTACAAATAACATATGCAATTATAGTTGAATGTACAGTGACACGCACAACTTATGGAAAATTATGAATTTCACCTAAATCTCGGCTATCTCTTGACGAAAATTTAAATAAGTTCTCATGATATAGGTATGTCCTCAAAATACGTTTATTTGGTATAAAATAAAGTTTTCGTAATATCTATAAATTTTGTCTATTAACCAGGGATTAGCTAACATTGTTAGCGAAACATACTTAAACGTGGAATAACTGCAACGGTAAACTGTTATAGTTATAAGACTAATAACATAACGAACAAAAAGTAATATTTATTGTCAAAAGTATTGTTAATCTCGAGTAAATGATAGTCGCAGGCTCAGCACAGCTCACGCTTACAATTATTTTACACAGCTGTGAAATAATTGAAGATGTGAGCTGAGCTGAACTTGAGATTGAGAAGTAAGAACGCACCAATGCTATCAACATTATATTGTGGTGTATTCAAGTTATGATAACTGAATAATGAGTGAATAAAGTGGGCGTATGATCGCACGTACGTACGCAAGGGCTTAATCTAAGAAAGTAAGTATTAAACAGATATAGAACCCCACCATAGAATCGTTAATATTTCCTTGTTATAATATAAATCATGTAAAATTTAGATCTCAATAATATTTTTTTAAATCCATGCCCGTCGTTCTATACTCGCATAGTTCTAACACACCTACCTATTCTGTTAGTTAGAAGGATACTCATCAACACAAGTAGGTATTATAAATATTTGTTGAACAAAACAAATAAAAACAGAACTTATAACTATGTTGGCACCTTCACAATTCGCGAGTATGTACAGGGAATGTAAACAAAAGTATAATCGGAGAACCTAAATTAAATTAAAAATCAAATAATGAACCTTGATGTACAATTTTCTCGTAAAATGACCACAAAAAATGTGTGGTATTTATAATACCAGTACTGAATATATATATTTATTTTTATTTTATCAGCCGAGTTAAATTAATGAATCTATAATTCAGCATTTGTGTTGAGGAATAGTGAGTATCAAGTTTTTTTTATTATTAAGGTGTTCTATAGAAATTATTTAATTAAATATAAATTACCTCGATAATTTTAATTAAAAACTTAACGTCCTAGTGGTCGACTGGTTACAGGTCCACCTTGAAAAACTTTTAAACCACGGGTTGTGGGGTCAAAGGTACCAATGTGACTTTTTCAATGTCATATGTAACTACTGTATTATTAAATCTAAGATATCACAGATATAGGGTGAACGAAAACATCGTGAGGAAACCTGGACTTGGTAGTCTGAAATCGCTAACCCGCAGTGAGCTGGCGTGGTGGTCAATGCTAGTGCCTTCTCTATAAGAGGCCCGCGTGCAGTGAGACAGTAAATTCAAATACTTAAAGTTACAATATTAAATGGAAAAAGAATACGGTACAGCATTATTGTAGGTACGTATGTAGAATAACAAGTAATTGGAGTATTTATCCGGGAGGTGCAGGTTCGAATCCTGTTCGCGACCGTATTCTTTTTCCATTTAATATTGTAACTTTAGAGTTCGCTATGCATGCGTTAATGCTTTTCAAAGATTTATCTTCAAATACTTAGTTGAAAAGGGTTGTAACAATTGCGCGGTTATATAAGTAATATGGTATCGTCACACGTCAGCTCGCTATCAGTGTCAGCAGGGAAATACGTCGTTATATTGAACAAACATGTTTGTTGGTATTATACCATAAATACCTGTGTCGGGTAATTAACTAATGAGCGCTAATATGTTGTTGTGTACCTGAAGTAATAATAAAAGAATACCTCATTGAGTACATAGATGTTATTTCCAATCCGCCATAACAACTTTCCGAACTACTTCTATGAATACTTTTGTTTATTTTTTATTTATTTTTTAAGAAAACGTTGCCCCGCTCTAGGAATTTCTTCCTGTGTTGTGGGTGCGTTTACAGACATATAATCTCACATACACACACACACCCAGACCCGGAGCAATTATCTATAGATCGTACAAATATTTGCTCCGTGCAGGAATCGAACCTGCGACACGCAGCGCAGCAGTCGGTCTCTCGACCACTGCGCCAACCGCGGTGTCTGTATACTATATGTACTTACATATTTACAGACAGATCCCACTTTAAAATATTGATTAATCCGTTGGCTCGTTAATTAACAGATACAATAGATTTTTATTGTTATGAAGTACGTATCGGTTGCTGTTTAGGAAAAAACTTATACATAAAGTAGAAATAATAACTAACTTTTATTTCTACTAAGTTAGGTCTAAGATAATTTTTACTAACAAATATTAATTATATGATTGTTTCTGAAATAGATGATTTGAGTAATTGTTACTACCCACAGACCTCGAGGATCGACTGAAAATTATTTAAAAACACATTCATATAGACTTTTTACACGACTGCTCAAAAAGAGAGTGTTTTTAGTTTAAGTATGTATGTTTGTGAGTTTTTTATTCCACCATATCTTCTAAACGCCTGAACCGATTTCGATGTCTAGGGTATCGTTAGAATCCTTAAATTGTCCCACGGAATACAGGCCAGTAAGTAAAAAAATAATTACAGGCGTGTTTTTTTTTTTTTTATTAATTTCGTCTCGTTTAATTTACTTTTTCAACTTTAACGTTACATGTATGGCGTTTTAGCCTTTTACCTTTTCACTGTCGATCGATTGAGACATTTTCTATAATAAATGTTCACTAATTTAAATCAACAGCCACAATTGTTACATGAATAAATATAATTTACTTATGTAATTACCCACATAGGTACTCGTAATATAACAGACGTCAAGATACTTACTAAGCAGATATTTAGACGAGCGTATTAGTTTCATATTACTAAGGAATTTCAAAAAAACATCTTCCGTCTATCGGTACCTACTAAGTAAAGGTTGCGAACTTAGGTAGGTCCCTATCAAGTACGCAATTTACAGAGATTGAGGAAAACAGGTCATACGAACGTGCGCAGGCGATAGTGCAGATACGTACACTTTAGTAAATAGGTAGCTAGAACATATATATTCTACTCAATCCTAGACGCTATTTGAGAAAGACACAATAAAGATAAACGATTCATTAATAACTGCCTCGTTGGTCTAGAGATAGCGTGGGATCTTGGGTTCTATTCCCGAGTCGAACAAAGTGTTATTGGAGTTTCTGTTAGCTAATTCTCAGTAGCAGCTCGGAGTGGTGGATGGGACTTAATAACTGCATCGGTGAAATGTGGGTGAAGAACAGCAATCCTCTGCCGAACCCCTTCGGAGATACAGGCGTGATGCTATGTTATGTTATGTATACTTAATATCGAATACAAGACATATGCACAGCAACGCATATGTTTTTCTAATAGGTTAGAAAGTACATACATATTTATCAGGTATTGTATTGGGCAAAACTTACAAGTTCTTGCTTCATTTATAGTCAACTAGGTTCTACCTGCGACTTCGTCAGCATAGATAAAAGGTCCTTTGTGTTAATCCAGGTTATAAACTACATGTGTGCCAAATTTCATTCAAATACGTTCAGCAGTTATTGCGTGAAAGCGTAACAAACATTCGTCCATATTCATAAAAACAGTGGCATTTATAATATTATTATAGAAGGATATTTTACAGTATTTAACATTGTCCATGTACTTACAGCGACAAGTTGGTACGCGACAAATAAATTAATAACAATTACACAATTTTATTGTCTGTACCTATAGACAGCTGTGTTGGTAAAAACCCGCGATAAGCCATGGTGCTCGCTATACCTACCTATGAAGTATACAATAATAATGATAATTACTATCAATACCTACTAAAAACAATACACGGATCTAATAATTACATTAATATTGTTTTATGTAATTGTGAGCCTATTCTATTGCACAATAATTTATCGATAGATATTTTACAATTCAACAAGCGGGCTTTATAAGTCCGGAGCTACAAAAGTACAAAGGTCAATAACCACAAAAACAACAAAAAATGGCGAAAGGAATATACTTTTGTCATCTATTAAATAATATAGTGACAGTTTAATATCTACACACGTAATTTAAGAAGTGTCTATTTAATCTGTATCTATTAGTGAACCATATCGAAATCTAAGCGAAGAAAACATATTATCAAGAACATTTCTGACGCTTGATCCATTTCCTGCAAATCACCGCTTGACCCGCGATAGCGTCCAAAACACGATAATAACAACAAAATAATGTCAAAACTGTAAGGTTAACGCCTCGTACTGCGTCGTATTTAATGGAACCTTGTGGAAACGGGGCCGGGGCTGGTCGGCGCTCGGCGCTCGGCGCTCGGCTAGGTGTACACCGTACCGGCGCGGCGGCGCGCGGCGCGGCGGCCTCTGGAGCCGCGATACAGAGGTCGCAGGGTTCGCGCGATATCGTAGTTACCTCGCCGCGGTGTAAGGCTCTGACGTCAATCGGTACCCTATTTGTGAGTATTATCTGCGCGATAACGGTGGCGGAGGTGAAGGATCGCGGGTACGCAACGTTCACGTGTTGTCGATCACATCGCCGTATTCTAGGAAGATGAGATAACTTGATTGATTGCTCTTTGTTCGGTATGATTGTGATGCGCGGAAAGTGGGCCGACACCGGTAGGTAATAGGTTCGCTATTGTGCCATTATAATGCGTCAACATACTTAATCACGTATCTATCTATTAAATTGAAGATCAGTAACTAATTTAATTTATAGTTACGCGAATTGGATTTATCTGAATAAAACATTCATAGATTTCATCGCCTGATGGATAAATATCCGTACGGTACCACGAAATATTATATAATATATAATAAACGTTAAAGTACTTACGGCTTACTGTTTGCTAACAATAGGTGGTTAGTATGACTAGATATAATTATTATATAGTTCACTGTAGATATATACGACTTAAACAATACTTTTCGTGTTAATGTTTGGACAATTAAATAGGTATACATACCTACCTATTATGCCTAGAAGTAACTATATTTTAAATCCTACAGGAATAAATTAGTACATAGGTATGTTAAAACTGAAGGAAAACTTCCTTTTGAATTCTTGCGCATCAAAGTTTATCATTTTAATTAATTCTATATTCTACTAATTTCATCACTTCTAGAAAAAAATCACCAAGCATATCAACAACTCAAGATTCTAAGTTATTATTAAAATAGTGTTTCCCATAAATTTCGTTTCTCTTGTAGTTAAAATTTAAACAAATGTTTTCGCAATGTATTTGCGCAATGTATAGGTACAGAAGCAAGACGTTTCAGTTTCTACCTTTGGCACAATTGGCGTGCCTCCAGCGCACAGCGCGCGCAGTCCCCGCGCTCTGCTCCACCACATCTCCTACGATTACTATAATATATTATATCTGTTTATATGCTCACCAACATTAACCCAACAATAAAACACAATTAGTACCTATTTACATGATCGTTCCCTACATCCCTATTTCCTACACTATACTAAAGAAGTCACAATATACTTAAAAACGTTTATGACGCGAATAGAACGGCGTTTTTAATAATCTTTTTATGTTTAGTGGTCGTAAATATTAAACAGAATGGATTTAGCTCGAAGAATGATAACTGTTTTAAATTCAAGATAAATCTTTGATAAGCATTAACGCATGCTTAGCGAACTCTAAAGCTACAATATTAAATGGAAAAAGAATTTATTTATTTATTTATATATTTATAGTTAATTAATACGGAAAACTACCAATTCTTCAGCCATATTTTTAACACGTCTTTTTTTTTGGCGACTTTGTTGCTATCTATTCAGTACCACATACATTCAGTATACATGTGACCGAACCGACACGACTAACTTTGCAGTTAATACAATGTCGTAAAGACCTTAATAATTCAAGATATGTCTTTAAAAATATGGATGAAGAATTCGCGGTGGTGAGCAGAGGTCGAGATGGCTTAGTGGTCAGAGCGCCTGGAGTATTTATCCGGGAGGCGCAGGTTCGAATCCTGTTCGCGACCGTATTCTTTTTCCATTTAATATTGTAACTTTAACTGTTTTAAACTTACACTGTAAGCCGTTATTTTATTACAAACTTGCTAAGTACCTAGGTATAAGACAGAAATCATTCGAGTAAAGCTATACCTTCATGTTTAGTTTACAAGTCTAGATGCATTTTCGTTACCTTTTTTATGAAAAATATAAGCAAACAAAATGCGTCCATTCAGGACCCATTAGTCTTGACCATAAAATTGAAGAAAAAAGCATAAAGAAACTGCAGATTACACACACTGCACATAAACACACGATGGCTAATAAGATTTGGATAAAATAAATATATTCAGAAAATTTAAATTAAGACAAATAATTTCCTTAAATTCTGGTGTAAAGTCGTATGGTCCTAGAAACTCCATGGTCACTCTTTTTTATGAAGAAGGTTACTACAATAGCCAGGATTAGCTACCTTGATTCTTTTGCAAAAATATCTTGGAAACAATATAAGGTGACGCCAATATTAAGTTTTCAGCTTAGAGAGGACCAGTCCCAACTGACGGCGCCCGTTCCCGAACATGACGCATATGTGTCATCGCGAATATGTGTCAGCATCAACCAACTATATATTACAGGGAATCGATTATATTAATTTAACATTTTTTTAATCCATACAGGCAGTGAAAGCCTAGTGGTACGGCCGTTGGACTGACAAATCAAAGGTCGCAAGTTCGAATCCAAGGCACGCACCACAGTATTTTAGAAGCCATGTGCATATTATAAACTAATTAACACTTGCTTGAAACGGTGAAGGAACACATCGTGAGGAAACTAACACACCTGAGAGATGTTCTCGATGGTGTGTAAAGTGTGTCAGAGACGTGCGGGTGGTTTAACTCTGACACTAGGTTGTTCATCAACCACACGATAAGAAGATCTGACCCATATTTTCGAAATGTTACTTTGTAGCTCTAAAAAAACGTGAGGGCTCACGATACGGGGCCTTGCCACAAACTAACATTAGCAGTAACAATATCCTAAATTGGCAGCCCTAATATCTCGAACTGGAAGCCCCCTGTTAATCGAATCGACAAATTTTAATACCACAATTCCTCCCAAACCATTCCTCACACTCAAAAGTGTCAAAATAGAATAGAAGATTAGTGGCAATTGCCAAGTGGTGTCATAATTACTGCGGGACGACATCAACTCGGGCGCGGCCGGAAACCTGCCGCAATAAAGGTTCGCATCGGCGCATTGTTTTTATTGCACCGGAAGGCAGTCGCGCCAGCCCGCCGCGAGCACGACGTAGGCGACAATATAAGAGGCAATCTGCAACTGGTTGCCTGTAACCTATTGTTAAGCAAAACTTGTTTGTACTGATGATCAAGTAGTGAAATGATTGCGACGATTATTGTATATTTAACCATATATTTTGATCCTTTAATATTTAACTTGATTTGTTTTAATTTTTCAGATTTTCCCGACCTTAAATTTTTCTAATTAAAAATATAGCAACTTTTATAGACCACTGACGACCCATTTGGCATACAAATCTTAAAAAATCTGTGATACAGTAATTATATAGGTTAAGTGAGGTTAAGCCGCATTATTTATTACGTTTATAGGTAATACATAAAAATAAAATCAACAACGGTTGCACAATGGTCGCTTAAACATATTGTACAATACAGCATCGCGGAGGATGTAACGCGTTCCTTGTAATTGCGTACCTCGATGGGTGCTTTCGAGAAAAACTGGCAGTTAGGCGTCTGCCGGCCCCGCGCACCCGGAGCGTCACGTGCCAACTGCACACTTTATTGTCGCACTACCAACTCTAAGGGTAACATATTATACATGGGAAACTTTAAAAATCTTGTTTTCCGACTTAACTATAAGTTATGTGTGTTTTTTTTTTGAGTATCAGTTAAATTATCAGATGTGGGTTTTTATTCAGTTAAGAGCAATCTTAACTGGTATTTTTATTACCTTATGAACTACATAAATAATAATCTGAACTCAGACAAAAATGATGCTGACTCTAGTTAAAAGAATATGTTATAAACATATGTCACATATTCCCTTTCTTTCTTTCGTTACAAATTTTGTCAATGCAATATTGATTCTTTTTGTGATTCGTTTTTGTTTTTTTAATTTTGGAACGAAGTACCTTACCGCGCGTTGCGAAAGGGGGCTAGACGGAAAAAATTAAGACGAAAAGTTGTAACGACACTTTTTGCTATAGTAAGCTATTGTAAGCCGTGCGGCGTGCGCATGTCTCTCTGTCTGTCGCTCTCTCTCTCTCTTATAGAAAGCAAGCCAGATATATATATATGTGTACTCTGTCTGTCTATTCTTTCATACACGTGCGATGATGATGATGATGCGCGGGACTTTGTAATAAAAATATTAATATAACTTAAAAATAATACAATTTTATTACAATTCCTTCACTAATTAATCGAAAGGAACTTCGTTCCATCCGGGTGTCCCTTGACACCTCTCAAGTTTTTTTCGTTTTATTTGTTCTTCTTTCTTTCTTTCTATTGTTATAAATTCGAAAGACTTTGTCACTTAGCGACCATATCACCCAATTCTTCTATCATTATTGATATTTCCTCCCTTTTTATCCCGGATAAACAAAACCAAAATATTATAAATTCTATCCTTAGGAATTCCAGTAAAAACATCATATTTAATATAATTAAAAGGTAAACAACTCATTATCCATTATAATGACATAATAATTTTATACAATGGAAGGAAAACGTTTGATAATGATTGAGATAAGAATTATATTACATTATTTGGTACGTTTTATTCTATAATTTAACAGGTAATATGCCACTGCCCACCAACCAATTAGCGGTTCAAAATGTGGTTGGTGTTGCTATAGTTTCAGGGTATTTCCTCATGACGACACACGTGACCTCCACAGAGTGGAGATACGGTTCTCACCTGCAGGTAAGTATTAATATTACCACATCTTTATATAAACTTCTTCCTTATGTAAACGGTATTATTTCCTTCCTCGTATATATCAATTATACCTTGTTTACTTATAACTATTATTCACATGAGCTTCCCCATTTGTACTTGGATACCCACGAAATATTTTAATTATTATTTTTGCATTATAATAGGTATCTATGAATTTGCCGTTATACAATACTGGCCATTTGAAACGTAATTTAGGTATGGCTGGCAATAACTTCTAAATTCAATTAAATTTTATTTTACAAATATGGTATTCTATTTTCAAATTCAGTCATTTGTTTATTGATTATTGTTTTGTTTTCACTGCATTTAAATCTTTTTCATCAATATGCACACGACAAAAATATGACTTCCGTCGCGGCAGGAATGCTGAACAAACGGCTCGCAACATTAGTAACGTGTACGGAGTCAATACTACAAACGAACGCACGAATCGTTATTGGTTTGAACGCTTCCGAAATAGAAATTTTGATCTAAATAATAAACCCCGTGGTCTCCCGATAACCAAAGTCAACAAGGATGAATTAAAGGCGATAGTGGAAGCTGACGATACTCAATTCAGGCTGGATTAGCAGCAGCTTTCAACGTTAGCATCAAAACAATATCGGTCCATTTGCGTCAAATTTGCAAGGTAAAAAAACTTGATAAGTGGGTGCCGCAGGAACCTGATCAATCGCCAGCGCGACGATCGCGTTGAGGTATGCCTTTCGTTGCTTGACAGACACAGAAATGATGGGATTTTGAACCGCATTGTCACTTGCGATGATTAATGGATTCTTTTTGATAATCGTTAACCGTCATCATGTTGGTTAGACCCTGGTTCAGCACCTAGGCAATACCCCAAGCGAAAACTAACCCCTAAACAAGTCATGGTCAGTGTTTGGTGGTCTAGTGCCGGTTTAATTAATCACAGCTTCTTAGCAATTGGCACCAGCATTACTGCGGATGCATCGATAGCTTGGGTGGGATATCTTGATAGATAAAAAATAAAAAATGTTTATAAAAAAAATTACTTTAACTTTCTATATACTAATCGGTAATTTCATGGGTTACTTAAATTTGAACAGAGGTATTGTTATGCCTGGCTGTAGGCGTGGTGCAGTAAAACAAAATATAACTGCTGTCGTAGTTATTAAAAGCCTTTCCCATAATAACGTTCACCCAAAACGCCAAAGTAATCCTATGCTGAATTTAATTAAACAATAGCTGTGCCCGCGACTCCGTCCGCGTGCATGTCGGAACGGAAACCTATTTTTTTATTCTAAAATAAAAGTAGCCCAAGTTGGAGTAACTTGGGCTACTATTATAACATCAGCTATCTGCAAAATCGGTCGAGCCGTTTAGGAGATTTAGACGGAACAGTTTAAACTTAAAATTTTTACTTTAATAAAAAAAGCATATATGCTTTCATATGCATTTAGTAAAATGCTAAGTGCAAGAAAATGGCTACGTAAGTAGGTATATTTGTGGTAAGTAGTTATACCTATACTTGTATAACTATGAGTATTTCAGCGACGTCACACCGAGGGCGGAGAGCGTCACACTTTATAATTAATTAACAAATAATAACAATAGTTGTATTAAGTAGCGGGGGGGGCGTCGGTTTTTACGAGTTGTAAACCACTCTAAACAATGGACTCGCATAAAACTTTCGCCTTGCCATTGTGTGCTCTGATGTGAGAATAATGTTATATTAAATTAGCGTCGGCAAAAATAACGCGATCTTAATTATAGGGAATTACTTACAGAATAATTAACTAACACTAATGTGAGACAAAGACTCTACCCATGAGTATAAAATTTTGTGCGCGATGCTTCAAGAGCCGCGCACTAAGTACTCCGTGCTACGTATAGATTAGGTAACTATTCACATTGCTTACTGAGAGAATATTTTATACGAGCTTCTGCCCGCGACTTCGTGGACTTCGAAATTGGGTCAAGCCGGGATAAAAAGTTATCCTAAGTATTAATCCAGGTTATAGACTATCTTGGCTTAATTGCATTCAAATCTGTTCAGTAGTTATTGCATGAAACAGTAACAAACATCCATCCATCCTGACAAACTTTCGCATTTATATTAATAGTAAGATTTTCGTTGACGATTTTTGCCCTGTTGAAATGCCGTTAAATATTGGCTAAAAAACTGCAGTTCAAAAATTATATGAAAATATACCAATGAATATCGGAAATGTGGGTAAGGTGAGGAGGCGCAAATTACGGCGCGACGTTTGAATCGGTGCCAAGCGCGCGCCGACCGCTCGCCACCGCCGCGCTGCCCTAGGTACACAACCACTCCATACATCACCCGGCCACTTGTTAATGTGGAAATACTTCATTTATACGCGATATCCGATCATTACGCTTACACGTTTTGGCCGAGGATTCAAAGAAAGTGATAAATCCCAGACGGATAGGGTCTCTTCATATCGTCGAACACGACAGCACCTATCAACGACGCGTATGTTGCTACGAACATGGATTTCCTTTTAGTTAGATATTGTAAATCTATTAAATAAAAGCGTTAAAATGATTTACTTCATGTTTATAACATAAAACATGTTGTCGGTTCATTCTTGGGGATAATAAGTAAGTAATAAGAATGCTCTAATTGTGCGTTAAATACCTTATTCACGTGTTTGTTATAGTACTAATGTTGTGGTATAATTAGCTAATTTATTTAGTTAGCATACCAAAACATTAAAGTCATATTTTACATAGGCAAATAGCCTGCACCTACGTAAAGTATTATACTTACTCGTAGTAAATGAACATGAATAGTGATTATCTTATTATTTCTGTTAACTTGACAAACAAGCTTATTGTCACGTGGCCGTAATGCCTTTCTATCTCATTAAAAGTAACTTTTTCTATCTTTACAAACAACAGATTTACAGCTTTCGCATCTTCTCATTATCAAGTCAAGTACAAAGGCTATTACTTTGACACTTCTAACAAAACACAACGCATCCTGTCAGACCATCTGGCGACATCTTCGGCGACCAAACTCTTAACAGTCCGCCTGGGATATTTTAAACCTTATTGCCAAGGCACAAGGGTGGTATAGTGTGTAGAGTTAAAGTAGTGATGGTTTAGGACAAAGCAGGCAATAGTTAGAACAATTAGCGTTTGTTGGTAGGTCCGAGACGTGCTTGGTGGAGGCCGGGGTCGGCTGGCCGCCATATGTCGCGACACGGCACACAGGCACAATAGACACCGACACGTAGCCTTACACGTGTTACCAACCAATATTATATGACACAAAGAATATTATGTAAAGCGGACTGCAAAACATTAATTCTTATGTAACGCACTTATGGACGAACATTTATGTACTGACAGATATTAGTGTCGTTCCTAAGTAGTAGATTCTTATATATCACTAGTACATACATAAACTCACGCCTTTTTCCTATAGGGGTAGGCAGAAACTACAGAATGCCATCTCTTATGATTCTTACAAAGGTATCTGTATGTATGTACTCTTCGTCCACATTCAGAAATCCAGTCGTACACACACTCGAGTACTATGCACCTGACCTTATATAGTAAGAGTAGAAACTGTAAATTAATAAAAAAAATACTTATAGCAATAAAGGCAGTAATCTTATTCTCAAAACGAGCGATTGATTTCCAAACAAACTCAATCGCTTCTTGATCATAAACATCCCTAAATACACATTAGGATTTTATCTAGGTATGACTCTAACAATCAGCCCTCAGCTATATTTCACTGTCTGAATTTAGATACAAAAATGAAATTATCGATACCGTTAATATCTTTCGTTATCCTTTCCATATGTCAACGTTTTTGTCTCACGTCGTCCGTCGCCAGATTAGAATGTGGTAGAACCGATAACCTCGACGCTCGGTAAGCTGATTACACTGTTTTTATTCCGTACCGTTTTGTTTATCACCACTCAAAACTGTTCGCTGATAGTTTTAAAGGGATATGATGCTATTACGATAAGCTTTGATTGACATATTTGGACGCCTTCCAGTTTTTGATATTTAGGTTCTCGTTTGGTGTAGCTTTGTTTTTTAAGTGTCGATCTCTTTTTTTTACATCTATACATCATTATTATAAACTAAGGTACTTATTCTTTTGTAAGATTATAAAAATAATTAACTAGTCTTATCGACATTTTAAGTACATTTCATCATAATGAATGAATGAAAATGAACGACTATTAAATGCAATCTCTAATCTGATCAAAAAACCGAACTCAAAAAGAGAAATGTTCAATAGTATCGATTACAATAAAGACTAAGTGAGTCATAAATACATTCCCACATAACGCAAACAGAACTCCCACAGCATCACAAAAATCCGTTACGTTTGACAATAGCACAACTAATAATAGGTGAGCACGTATGCGGGTATCGGAAACGTATCGTGCGCTCGATATCAGCTCATTATCGAGTATCGACACAGATCGGTACCACGCTGGCCAAACTAGCAATTTAGCCACAGCACTGGTAGGCCCGCAGCTGCCGCCGCCGCCGCCGTGCGAAACAATATCCAATCCTCACCAATCTACCACTACTTACTATACTTTCATACTACACGATAGTAATAATATAAGTTCTTATTGCACTTAGACGATTGCTATCACTATAGCGGTTAACATATATAGACTTGGTTATTCAAAAGCATGATCGAAACTAGAAAGATGCCTACTTTGTATTTTAACTGTACTAAAGTTTATGCATGGTTCTAATTAGGAGTAATTACACGAAATTGATTGTGGGTACCACGACCTAGCCAAGCAGGAAAATTACAACCCGACACGTCACATAGGATACTGAATTTGATTACTTCAGCATTATTTATGTAAATTAAGCCAGTGGGTATGTATGTAAGAGTTATTTACGCTATATTTACAATATGTGCACACACGCGAACCCGTAACGGTTCTAGTTTATTCCATAGGTACGCCCGGCCGGAGCCAAATAGCTGGAATAAATATGAAAATTATTGTCAGCGATCAATACGTTCGCGACACACAAATATGACATCGCAACAATTACTTAGCTAATTCACACTAGAAACTACATTATGACTCTTTTATGAACCGAGTTATACGCCTTTGAACATTTATATATAAGTACCTAATATCGAAAATTTCAGTGAACAATCCAAAGCTTTGATCGTCTCGTTAACCTATTCCGTATATCTACCTAAGTAATTGAACTGGTTTTGTCAATAATCTGAATGCAACACCAACATTAATACAAGTTATTGTCTGTGATCAGATTTAGTAGACAAGTATTTATTTATAAAATTAACGTAATATTCCTATGAATTTCGACCATTGCACCTAGAAACACAAATCAACATGTCATATTATTACACAGACACATTAAATCTCGTCACCGAACGAGCAAACCAAAGTCAAACTTCAGTCTTCATTCTACACCACGTAAATGAATGGGCGTATAAACAAGTTGACAGCGGCAATAAAGAGCTGTCACAGTGCAGTTGTGGCAGTACAACGATAACGTTACCTGTGCCAAGCGTCACCGTCACCGCTGGCGGCCAGATGTGGCCAGGCGGGCTGGCGGGCAGGCGGGCGCGGCGACTCTCCCACGACGCACCTACTGCCGTGAGAAACACATCTCAAATCTCAAATTACTATAGTTTTATTATGTTCAACAATTTTAGGGATATCATAATAGTAAAGTTGGGAAAAATCTCAATAATTCTACCTAAATTCAGCGAAAAATTACAGAGATGAAATTTAGAACATTAGGACCATACCCGCATATTTTAGCTAAAAGATAAATTAAAATGTAAAGGACATATATTATAATGATTTACTTAAGCAACCGCGTTCATCAGATATTCATAGATACTTATAATATTGCGAGACAGAGACCTGTTAGCTGACATACTCGTAGTCGCAAG
Organism: Xylocampa areola; assembly: GCA_935421205.1. Lineage (NCBI taxonomy): Eukaryota > Metazoa > Arthropoda > Insecta > Lepidoptera > Noctuidae > Xylocampa > Xylocampa areola. The sequence continues at coordinate 20,734,153 of OW285208.1, forward strand.
TAGTGTTATTGATGTTCTTAATATCCCAGTAACTGTACAGCAAACTGTTCGTACTTAAAGCAAACAAATTGATAAAAGCAATCCACTCGAGCACATCCATTAGAGCACCACATTATCAATGCGCACACGCAGTGGTTGTCCTACGTAAGATACTAAATAGCTCGATTCAGTAGATCCAAAACTTTCAAAAGGACTTCCGTGTCTAAAATTATGATCTCAATCATAGGAACTGCAACCGAAGAAATAATCTCATGCAATCTAATATTTTCATATAGCGTGGAGTGTTTATGATTTGTAAATACGTTATCGCGCACTATGATGTATGTAATATGGTTAGCCTTCTGTAGCTTCTGATTTTATAGTAGAGATGCGACCACACGTACAGGCCCCACACGTTCCCGCCGTGTGTCTCTGGCCCAGCACACGTGCATCAGCGCACGTCTATTAAGGGCCCTCTCAATACACCTTTTATGATCACACTTTACTTAACTCATGCAGGTTACTACTCTATACGACAAATAAAACGCGGGTTGATTGTTCGATTAACCCTCATACACGTTTAGTTCCTTAGCTCGTCTATGATACCGCAAGGTATTTTTTTGTTCAGTAATGATCCGCATACCAATGCCAATAAAGGCATTCAAGGAATATACAAACTTTACAAGGATACAAAAAAAACAGTTTAACAGATGGGCATATCTGTTCTATTTTTTTGTATTATAATTGACCGCACTAATTAAGATATATTTAGCAATCCGAAGTCTGGTTATGTTAGAAGTATGTAGTTATAACTGTGCCGAGATTTATTGGACACACTTTTTTTTATTGCATTGACGCACTATGTAATAAAAAGATGCATGTTCTGTGACAGCTGCAATAAAGATTTCATCAAAAAAGCAAGGTGAATAAGCGATTAAGTATAAAGAATTCAATTCTCCTAAGTATCATCTAATCAAATCAACCTGCTTACTTTAATACCATGTTCTATATACGAGTACTTTGCTATATCTGTGTCTTTAGATACCTTCGTGTGTATAAAGCTACATATGTCCACTTTAAATTATATTCACAATAAGTAAATAATGTCATCTTAATGTAATTAACTCAATGTTGTGAGTTTTAAATGTTTCATGAAACATAAAAGTTGTTGATAACAATTTGCAACGTTCTTAACCCATGTCTCGCCATTACGGAGAGCAAACAAGTAATTTGAATGTAGTATAAAGGGAGTTTACAGCGTCAATAAAACAAAGCGTCGGCGGACAATGCTGTAGGTGTATATTGTGGCGGCGCGCGCGCACGTGGCGCACACGTGGAATACAAGGTGCTATTGTCTACGTTACACAACCAACTGTATTCAAAAACTCTTCAAACAATTTTAAGTCTAATGAATAATGAACTAAGCTTCTTTTTGTTATAAAATTGTAATGTCATTCGGAGGTGAATTATGAGGGTAATGCATAAATATCTAACAAACGATATCGAACCTAACCTCGATGAAACTAGGTCTCAATTTGGAATACAAGCGTTTTTAAAGACAGAGGTAAAATTATGATGGTAGTGTTAGTTTACCACTCAGTGGTCTTTGTTTATAATTGTGACAGGATTCTGCAATGAGCTCACACTAGCTAGGTATAGACCCGACGTTGGAACTGTAGCTATAATGAAAATAGCTATGACTTGTACACAATGGATAGTGCAAATGGGACTAAATTACAGTATTTGGTGAAATATGGGTACACGGTGTACACCTCTACCTACCCTTTTGGGGAATACAGGCGTGATGCTATGCTAACTTGGTGACGTAATTCAAAACAGCTATTCCATCTACAACACTAAAGGAAAAAATATGTTTATCACTCAAATACCTCAACTCAATTATCTCATCATTCATTTTGTATCATTTATAAAATCTACAATATCTAAGTACTTAAGTTATTGCAGAATTTTAAGTAGGTATACCTACTTGAGAATGTATAAATATACCTAATTCAATTACTTAAACGGTGTATTTTTAAATCCGCCCTCTTGCCATCATATCCGTTATTTAATAAGTGGGTATTAATACGTAGTAGAGTATCTACTGTTCTGCAACAGATTCACGACGCAACGATACTTTTATGTATATGTATATAGTAACTATGAATAAAACAACATAACCCCAATAACACAGAAATTACGTCAATAGATATTTAAGATTACTTAAACCAAAACACAGTTATTGTAAACATTAATATTAATTGACTATCGTCACTGAATCGCCTCCAAATTTAGATTTCCAAAAACATGTTGGAAACTTACCTACCATATGTTGTCAATGAAAACAAATAATTAAGAATTGAGCTATTAGTTAAAATAACAATAACAAATTCAACATTAGTGTATCGCTGAGTAGTCCATCATTAAATACTTATTTTTTATTTCTGTAATATTATGTATAGTACTTACGCATAAACAAAAATGCTTTAAATAAATCTAAAACGGTAAGAACAAATAATACTTAGTATGGTTTAAAGATATGTTTCAATATATCTACTACTAAGCAGAATAAAATAATGTAAAATTCGGAGTAGTTTATCGTTTACAACAAGAAAATGCGGCGGGACTACTAACGCCATCTAGTGACCGAAAGCTGTACTAAAAGTGCAACAGTCTCCAATCACGGACGCATTATAAAGTTTTATTAAAGTTTAGACTTTACTTTAGCTTGTTATTTATAGTATAGCCCATTATGTCATCCACAAATTATAATTTATCTAATTAGATACACATTATTTTAAATACTTTTAATATTTCTGTGATCACACCAATATCATTATGACAGAGGTGAAAAACCTTAATCTGTACTATGAGTTGACGTAGCAATACTTAACCAACCAAACATTTATGTACTCGCAAAGTAGGCATAAATGCAAAGTAACGTGGACGTAAGATAGAGACAGGTAGATTACAACAAGAAGGTGGAGCGTAGACGTAGAGCATGTAAATAAACAACGCAAAGGTAGAGCCGCAGTTGTGTGTAGTTTGAAAGACGAGTCATTAAAATGCGAAGGTGTTTTAATATCGACGGTGTATCGTTATTAGAGTCGTGGTGAGACACGGCTCAGCAGTCGCAGTCGGCAGTCGGCTCTACTAATTAAGTATAGGTGGGGGGAGGTCGCGGGAGGTGAGCGGGGCGCGCGGCGCGAGGTGTGGAGGGCGCGGGCGCGCAGGGCGGGGCGAGAGGCGGGCCAGCTTCATTCCGCCGCGCGCCGCGCCGCAACAAACACGTCAGTCCGCGCGCGCGGGCCATGGTCGCGAGAACCGATGAGAGCATGTTCGGGTGCTATGGTGACAGCTACTCGTACCGCCTGTGGAGCCTGGCCAACGTGTGGGGCGCCTGCCGATGTGAGTAGCGCGCCGCCGACGGCCCGCAATACACGTGCCCCTTGATACCGAAACTAGGACTTTTACCGCTGACGTCAGCGGAGGCTGTGAAATCTCGGTGTAGTACGACGTAGATGCGATTTCGACTCCGGCGCGAAGTGCTTACCGCAATATTAGATAGCCCGTGGTCGCGGTCAGTGAGGTGTGAGAACAGAGGTGTCGCTCGATGAAAGTGCAGAGCTCGTTAATGGGAGTTGGCGGTTGGTACGAATGCTTGGCGGCCGGTTGGCTTGCGGACATGAGGAGTAAGCAGGTCCCAACGTCTACCACCTCGGCCAGGCGGCTCGCGGCCTTAAGTAAGCTTCCTTTCTTTTTGTTTTTATTTGCATTTTTATTTGTATATTTCTCATTTATTATATATTTTTACTTCCCTAATTATTTTTATCATCATTAAATTCATTATCAGACCTTTTACAAGTTCTTACACTATACCTGAAAATTTCCCAAAAGTTGGTAAAGTGAAAATAATTGCAAACAAAAAAAATTAAAGAGAAAATGTTATATCCCCTAAAAAGCATTCTTCAATCTCTCGGAATGAATGCAGGTGAAAATGATATCACCTCTAAAGCATTAAAAATAAAACTTGAGCACGTCTTCATTAGAAATAACCTCCGTGTTCGGTAATCTCCCCTACTCTCCCTTGGGACATAATTCATCCACTTGAAAATCGGGAACAGGTACACACAGACTTGAAAGAAAGTTTCGTTTGTCGAGGGGAACCCCGCTCGCTTTCACCGTCTTAAATCGTAAATGATTATGTTGTTTTAATTCATTTGCTTTTTTCTGTCTTACTTTTTATTTTATTCTTCCTCTTTGAATGCCGCCTGTCTGGAGTGGATATAATAATAAGGACGTTTGAAGCATTCGAACGACCTATAATGCGTAATATTTTAGACGAGAGTTTGTGTAACGCGGATGAATAAATTAGTAAAAGTTCGTTTTATAGCTGTTCTCCGCCGAACAGACGGTGCTGTGTGACGTTTGTGTTGTTAATCTCATTATAATAAACTGTGCACTGCATCCGAGATCAAACCGTGCCCACGTACCTAGAACACTTTCAAATTTAATGAATAACATGAGTCAACTGAGTGAAATATTTACCTGTGCTATTGGCCTCTGAATTATTTTTATGATATTACCGACCGAATGCTAGAATTTTCAGGAATACTTACGAATACTGGAACAGAAACTAAATTTATAAAAAATCAAGATGAAAACCTTCGCGTTATTCTGCTTCGCATAAATAACTTTGGTAACATACAGTGAAATATAATTCGAATGCCTAAGGTATTACCGATTTTGATAAAATCTCAGACAAATAAACAAACTACATATTTCAAAGAATCGATTGCCTTAAACAAACTGTAGATACCTCCAATTACCTAGTACTGTACCGCTAATTACTTGTTTGCTAGAGACAAAATTAACGGCTCTGCTAATATCGGGAAGTCGTCTGTCGATTCGTTAATCACTTGTCAAACATTACACAGATAAAGCGGTACGTCGGTGATATTCTGAGTCACGCAGTGATTCAGCCGAGTATGATTTTTGTTGTTTTGTCATTTCACCTCTCCAGGCTGAATCAGAAGCACTATAGACTACCTACTTCCAGTGACAGTACTAAACACGATGTGAGTCTCGTTACTATAGTTAGCAAATCTTATCTGAATAACTTTAAACTTATTCACATTCATGATAGTTACTACTGCGAATAATACTTTATGAGCTATTGATAGGACATGAAAAATATTAATTTATCATTCAAACATAACTGAAATATGTCTATAGTTTACAATTATCACATGAAATGAAATTATTATAATTATATTTGAAATATTAAAACAAAACTTAATAGAAGCAAAACACATTTTATTCTTACACGAGGATATTTACATATTAGGCACTTTAGACAATAATTCCGAATTCGGAATTCGGAATCCGAACTCCGATTGGTACTACGAAATTAAATGAAAAGATTCTATGCATAACAGACATTTCATGGTGACAAAAGACTTATATGCACCTACAATTGCATTGCAGAGTGTCATTACCTATATTGTTATCATCACAATAACACACAAGGACGCAGTATTTGATAAATATTTGCCGTACAAGGCTTTCCACCAACATTCAGGTAGTGTGTCCTGTTGGGCACCAATACATACTACGACACATATATGTAAAACAAAACTAGCTTAGGTAATTGATTTTAAATGTTGAATTACAATAATATTTCAGTACAATTAAGTAATCAGCCATGAGCGTTCGAAAGTTTCAAATCATCATATGTCATGATATGAGAAGATTTGAAACTTTCAAATATTAATATGTATACATTCGGTATCTCATTGCTCTTAATGCGACCATTTATGATCATTGTTTAACCCGTCAACTCTGTGTTTTAGTCTCTACGATATATTATGCTGTAAAAATGCTACACAAATGAAAGATAACTTCAATATTAAGTACTGTACAATAACCGCGAAGTGAACCAAGAAATGTGTGATTGATTTGTTAGATGTGTATGATGTAGCCATAGAAAATAATCGTACACGTTAGTTAATAGACAAGTATCTATGCCAATAAGACGTACGGCACGAGTACAATGCGATACAATAACCGAACAAATAGCTCGTGTCTAAACAGTTCAATAATAATTCTCTCAACGCGCAATTACAATTCCGAGCGAGAGGTTACAACATGGTGTCTGCAGTCGGACAGGCGGAGTTTTTTCTTCGAGTAAAGCAAACTCTTGGGCGCTCCCTGCCGCGCACCCCGCCGCCCGCCGACACAGGTGCGACCAATCACCACTCCGCGCGTTTGTGTGCTACGATCAACAATCAAACTCTTATCTATAGAGTACACGGCGCGCGTGTGCGTGTGTGCGATAATTGTTATTTGTTGTAGCAGCAATAGGAAGCGCGGTGCGGTTGTGTGCGTGTATGTAGGTTTTTTATCAGCGGTTAACGGACGCACTCTGCCCGTGCGCACAGATTACTGTACCGCCGATAGTGGCGTGTGTAGGTGTACCTACGTCCGTTCCACCTAACGAACGATACGCATTAAATGTTAACCGAACTCGTTAAGTAAAACAAGCTATTCACACATAGGCTTTGATAAAGTTGTAGTTTTAATAATATTATATGAAATTACCTTTATCGAATTTACGTGGCGAATTTAGACCGACACGTAGCTATCTACCTACCTACCTATAATATCGGAACATATTGTCAGTAAAAATATTTGAAAATATTAAGTTATACTAATAATTTATATACACCATCAATATTAGTATGTTATCAACTATTTATTTAACATTATGTTTACATACTTGTCTCTGAATGGATAACACCGGCATTGAATGAGCGCGTCACCCCGCGCCATCTAGCGGCGAGTAGCGACACTAAAGCGGTTTGTTAGAGTCTACGAGCTTCATTATATTCATAAATATTGTACCATAATTCAATTAATTGTAATTAAAAATGTGTAAACTGTTAATCTATAGGTAAATATTTATAATCTAAATCAATGTGCCGTTGAAAAGAGTTTAAAATTTATATTACCTACTCTCTTTAGTAACTTTTATGTATGACTTTACTACCTACTGAATTCAAATGTAGGACCTATATTATTGGATTAAATACATACATACAATCGTGCCTGTTTCCGATTGGGGTAGGCAGAAACTATCGATTTACTGTTGCTACAATTCTGAAATACCTCCTGTTGTTTCATCTATGTCATTAACATTACATGCACGCACTCTCGCTAGCTTACGAATATTATAAATAAAAAAAACATTTCTGTAACTTTCTGTAAAGTATGGCTCAGCTCATGACTAAGGGCTCCGTTCGAGTTCAAAACTAGTCGGGCAATTCCGAAAAATACACGTGAGTAGTACCAATGAAAAATAATTAATAAAACGTATTTCAAATTTTCTTAAATAACATAATACCTAATTGTTATGTATAACATTTCATGATTGATTGGATCTAATTATATGACTCTGGCAACTTTTAACCGGATTAATCGCGTGTATTATTGGTTTTTGTATTTTCTGACGTTTCGAACACTGCAGCGTTCGTGGTCGCAGGAAATTGAGTCCTCCTATCCTCCGGTTAAAAGTTGTGTTATTATAATGTGTAGTGATCGCGAAAACCTAAGATATTACTAAATGACATCTGTTTTGTATTTTAAATTATTTACAAAAATCACGGGAATGTGCGTTTGAAGTGGGCATATAATACATACATATGTAGGTAGGTACTACCTACTAGGGTTCCAAATAATAATAATAATTTAGTCATCGTTAAATAATTTGGTGTATACCTACATAATAATATTAATAAGTGCCTATTTTGTTTTCTATTGATGTTATTGGATATGTTTGAACAATAACAAGGATACTTAGGTATCCTAGACAGCCTTCATTAAGTGACAATGTCACTTTTTATTAGGCAATAGACACGGGTCTTACCATTGATAAGAGAAAAACTTATGTTCTCATATCGATGGATCTTACGGATTAGAGTTTAATAAAGCCACTAAAAAACTTTAAATTCTTTGCCAATATTGGAAAAATACTAGCTGAGAATATTGATAGAGGTACCGACCTAGGTACCCAAACCAAAAATCAACACAGTGAGTCTTCATTCTTTTGTTTTTCTAGCTACAGATCCAGATGAAGTGAAATATCTTATAAATGAACTGAAGAGTGACTGTGCAGTTGGTCTAGACATGCTGATATTTTAAAGGAAAATGCAGATTTACTTACTGAGCCAATCATATATTTGTGCAATCTAGCAATTTCAACTGGCAACGTTTTATTAGGCAATAGGCACGGGTCTTACCTACCATCTATATTAGAAAAACTTATGTTGTGTTCTCATATCGATGGATCTTACTGATTAGAGCATAATAAAGCCACTAATAAACTACAGCACGAATGTTTCTAAGGTTTTAAATTAAATATTTATTATACGTACATTTACCTATCAAACAAAAGTGTCTGGTGCTAGTCAAAAATTTTAAAATGAAAAGCTCTTCCTGGCTTAAAGGGCAGAGATCTTATGAATATACATGTCTTTGGAATAGCTATAATTATTTATTATCGTTTCATTTGATGTATAGACTAAGATTTTGATGAATAAACTTACTACCATATATAAATACGATTAATCACCGGACTCATAGAAACTAGGTAGTCCACTTATAACTGTACCTATTTAAATCTTTTAGCTTTTGTTAATTAAATATAATTAAATCTGTTGCTTTAAATACGGTCAGTGTTTTTCTATTGACATGTAAGTGACATGAACGGGTTTAATATACCTAAATAACGTTTAAAAAACCATTTTAATAGAATATTACCTAACTTTCAAGATTACAGCGGTCACTGACTTACTTTAATGTTATAAAACTTATTAGCTGAAGATACAAGTAGCGCCATCTGTTGCCTAATAGATTTACCTATATTTTCTCTATAAAAGAACGTATTATATTTACAAATTCCTTGATGTCTACTTGGAGTTCATTAAACATATAGGTATTCTTGAATACATTAAAATAATTATATTATAATTCAAATGAGTACCTACCTACGTGACGGTACCTTAAAAAGTATACATAAGTACGTCTTATTTATAGGTATATCGTTATGGGTAGGTATTGACTCTCCGTTTTGTCGTGAAAACTCTTATATCAGCATAATAAGCTATGAAAAGTGCACTAATTCAACAGAAATACCTACTTGTAAAATCGACTTTGCTTTTAAAAGTCTAAGCAGGTATCGTAATGATGTTTACTTAAATATGCAATAGTTTCATTAGGTGCTTAAAAATAGTTCGAAGTTTAGATCCCACAACAAAATATCACTGCCTTTAGCCGGTATATTATCACCGACAGGTACTTACCTAGGCGTGCTGCGAGCTCGTATTTTCTAAAATTCAATACCGGTGTACCGATAGCAGATTACAGCGTACGTAGAGGACACACGGCCAACGCGCGGCCGCACTAATTAATACGTCGCCCCGTTGTTTTGCTCTTTATTATATTTGATTTACGACGCGCTCGCCGACGCCGCTTTTAAAAACGATATTACACTGGAATACCGGCCGTATTACCGAAATAACCGACTCCAAATTGAATTGTTGCCGCCATATTTGTTTTTATAGAGCGAACATCGGCTGTAAAGGTGTCCGCGATAATTTTAATCGCCAACAACACGGATAATTGTTTTATTTCCAATTGGGGTTTACGATGTTCGTATGGCATTCAATAACGAGTATTTAAATATTTACGTTTTTAACGGTATTATAGGTATACAAACTGGAATGAAGCTTTCCTTATTGATTAGGAGTGTTTATTGACAAGTGGTCTACGTTAAAAATAGGTATCGCATACTTTTGTGAGGTAAACATTCGCAAGAACTGTGATAGTTAAAGTTTCTGTTGGCATATCTAAGTAGGTAGGTACTGCACCGAGATCACAGCATTCGTACCTAGGTACTCGATAATTTCAGTGTTATAAATAGGTACCCTTGTTTTCTTATGATTTTACTACACGATTATAGTGAATAGAATAATACACAAGGGGTAGTTTAATTTATTGTTATTTTCGAACAGTATTTGTTCTTGATCAGGTTTGTTCTGTAATTACTAAATCTTTTCTAATTTGTCTATAATTGCAGCTTTTACCAGGATCCCGTTTTGTCTCACATGAGTTGCGCTAATACGTACTCATACATTTAAAATGTTCTGTTTAGCTTAACAATACGACCAAAGAGGTATTACAAGCTCTTAACTAAATAGTTGTTGTTGATCCTACAGTCCGTCCGCTGGCCGGCGGTGGGTCGGAGGGCAAGCCTTCCGAGGAGAAGGAGGAGCGGGGCAGCTCTCCACTCGGCCCTGGCGGGCCGTTCTCCTGCAGTCAGTGCCGCGGAGCCTACCCTACACGCGAGCAGCTCGAGCGCCACGAGACTCTGCACGCGCCCAACACACAGGTGGATACAGTCAAATATGTCAGTGCCCATTGTATTACATAACAAAGAAACATTCCAAATTGTTGCTCGTATGTCTATTAACTAAAGAGAACAAAATCTACTCATTAGTCTTCCTAACATATGCTACTGTTTTCATAAACAGTATATCAGAAATCATTATATCAGAAACAACGTAATTTTTAATTATTTATTTTATCTATACCAAAAAATTAACAAGGCACTACGATTAGGTAAAAGAAACAACTCTACGGAAAAACTAATTTGTTTTTTTTTTGTCCACAGTCATGCAAGATCTGCCACAAAAGCTTCGCAAATGTCTACAGGCTGCAGCGGCACATGATCAGCCATGACGAAAGCGCACTGCTCCGCAAGTTTAAATGCAATGATTGCGATAAAGCCTTCAAATTTAAACACCACCTAAAAGAGCACTTGCGGATACACAGCGGAGAGAAACCCTTTGAGTGCGCTAATTGTGGCAAAAAGTTTTCCCATTCGGGATCTTACTCCAGTCACATGACCTCTAAAAAGTGTCTCGTCATGAATCTCAAGATGGGACGAATCAAACCTAATAATCCTGCTCTTAACCCAGAAAGGAGTCCATCACGAAAAAGGACTAACGCTATGGTCGCCTCCCAGTTAAATAATAATTTATCACCAAATGGAAACTCCTTCCTACCCATGCCCGCTGCCTTTTTTGCATCCATGTCGGCGCAAGAGAATAATTTTCATCGTCAGCCTTTAGGACAGCCAGGAATTCCTTTCTACATGCCTCCCGGTATGCCCATAAGCCCAGCGGGTGGCATAGCCCCTTATAGTATACCAGCCTCCCTAAGCCAATTTTTAGAGCAGCTAGCTTCATCACAGTATCAACCAAGAAAAATAGAAAATCCTGCTAGTCCAAAGCAAACAAGCCCTCCTCCAGCTGATCCTGAAGACTTAATCGAAGAAGTTACAGAAGATGAAGATAAACGTTCAGAAGGAAGCGCTGAGTTGGTAATGGATATTGAAGATGAGGAAGCCGTTTCTATCAAGAAGGAACAAGAGGAACGAGACAATGACGTTAGGTCTCCGTCACGCAACTTTGATTCCGTCCCTTTACGACTCCCTAACGGCAACGATACCGAAAATCACCCAGCTTATAATTCCATTCTAGAATCTGTAAATGCATCCGTGACGAAACATTTCTTTAGAGCAAACATGGAAAAGCTCTCTCCTGTATCAGGCAATATTTGTCCCAGCATAGAATCGCCACCTACTCCTCATGTAATTGTTAAGAAGGAGCCGGAAGACATACACAGATGTTTGAAATGCAACTTAACTTTCCCTAACAAGAGTGACTTATTAGACCACGAGAAATTGCTTTGTGGAAATATGTTTCGAAAACACGAAGGTTTGGCAGCTCAAGTAGCCGAAACGGTAGCTCTAAATAGATTAGAAGCTGAAATGCGCGCTTCGATACAAAGCGGTATAAGCGCAAGTGAAGACGAAGACTTTAATAGAGAAGATCGCGATGATAAGATATCGATTCACGATAATGATAGAAAAATTAGAGTGCGTACAGCATTAAGTGAGGAACAACAGATGGTGCTGAAGGAACACTACGCATTAAATCCACGACCAAACCGCGAAGAGTTCAAAAGAATAGCTCACCAGATTGGGCTTGACAATAGAGTAGTACAAGTGTGGTTCCAAAACAACAGAGCTAGAGAACGACGTATGACGCAAACACTGACAGCATCTGACCAACCTTTAGATTTATCTACGAAAAAGTCTAATCCATCAGTGACGTCGAGTCCTTCGCCATCGCCTCCATGCAGCATTTCTGTGACACATTCCGACTCTGAGGAAGCAGTGAACCTGAGCCAGAAATCCTCGCGTAGTACAACTCCTCATCGCACCAACTATCTGAATACTTATCCACATTCCAATTGCTCTTCGTCTTCCTTTACCGACTTTCGGTTGTCTCCCTCTCCGGGAGAAACCATAAATGGGCAAAAACGATTACTACCACAAAAACTACACGTTAACCCTTTAGTACCCATGGATAAACTCCTTCAGTATAATGATATGGCGAACGCGCGGTCCCCTATCCTGAACATGCACCTGACGTCTGATATCAACCGACAAGGTTCGAGTCCATCATACGAGCGTCCTCCTTGGGATGAAATGCATCCAGCAAACGAGATCGAAGACGAAACAACAGTACTTAAAAAAAGCAAACTCAAGCAGGGGACGGAATTCAAAGAAGGCGAAGGGCAATTCGTGTGCGATCAATGTGACAAAACCTTCGTCAAGCAGAGTTCTCTCGCAAGACACAAATACGAGCACTCAGGTTAGTTTACATCATGACTATATATCTATACTAATATTATAAAGAGAAAAAAAATTGTTTAGTTGTTTGTAATCAATATACTTTATGATTCCTTCACCATTAAAAAGCTACTTTATCCAGAAGTAACGTAGGCTATATTTTACCTCAACGATAAGTAGTGATACCCGTGCATAGCCGGGGCGAGTCGCTAGTCTAACTATAAAACATTAGTCTCGATTGGAGTTGAATCTAAACTCAGATTTGTTCCACAGGTCAACGGCCCTACAAATGTCTAGAATGCCCCAAAGCATTCAAACATAAACATCACCTGACCGAACACAAGCGGCTGCATACCGGTGAGAAACCCTTCCAGTGCTGCAAGTGCTTCAAGAAGTTCTCTCACTCAGGCTCCTACAGTCAACACATGAATCACAGGTTCGCCATCTGCAAGCCCTACAGGGATTAGCCAGAACATTGCATCGGTTGTTAATCAAACGTTTTGTATTCATTTACGTTAACTAAATTTTTAAAATTCTAGCGCACTCGTTATATTTCAAAAGAGCACCTAATATCTGAAAGGATTGTTAATTGCTATGAAGTTTATGGTGTCGATTGTAAATATACTTAATAAAGTATAGACTACATATGTTTAAACAACCGATATTACCAGGTTTGATCTTGTAAGGTGTCATTCTTACCTCATCGAGTGTTATTAATAGACACCGTTCAAACCGCATAATACTCATATAATAAAGTATTCATTGCCCGGTATTTTCGTTTCGAACTTAATTAAGATCATTGCTCAACATTATAGTTTTATATGGTAGAACATACTTTGGATTCCTTACTAATAATGTGTTTAATGCCAAATACCACAAAAGTGCCATGCAACGTGCCAAAATATATTGATCTTTTACATAGTTTAAACGATTTGAATTATAGTTTTATTTATTTAATAATACCAAAGGCCAGTACCTGTAGCATAATACTCCACAAAAATTAAGAAATGTTATATTATTATTTTATATTATAATCTTATGGCCAAAAATACCTACCTATTGAATAAGCTATAATATGATAACTAAGTAAGTACGTCGCCATCGTTCTTTTAATATTATATTTTCGTCCTGTATGAGTGCAACTACTACGATAAACTTATTTATGCAAGGCTCGATGGTGAAAAATTAATAGATCACTGATATATAGGAAGTGCAGTTTCAAAATAATTATAATTTTTTATGTTAACCGCATTACAGATAACCTCTCAAACGCATTAACGCGTAGATATCTCCAAAGTTATATTTTTCGTGTTATGAATAATTCTGTTCGCATCATTATTTTTTTAACATAAAAAATTATAACTCAATGACATTAATAATTTAATTCGAGCCAGAAAGCCTAACACAATAAAAGAATGCTACCTATTTACTTCAATGCATACAAGTAGGTCGATCAGACTTGTGTCTATTGTGATGACAATATACCTATTATAGTGTTAATTATAAATTACTACTACTCATAATAAGTCATGTTCGTAACTGCTACCTTTCTTAATAAGTACCTAATACTTAATACCGGACACGTGTAGGTAAATGGATGTACCTACGCATTGTTTAGCGAAATTCATGATTATATTCTCTAGTCTTAATTGATATCTGTTCATATCGTAGACCATGTTGATATTCGACAAACACTTTGAGGTATCTCAGGACAAAATATTTCTAAGCATCAGAGAAAACTGCTTTTAGATTTATTTCCTCTTTTCAACCGTGACTGAACCTGTCAACACTACAATAAATACTTGTAATTTCGGTCTATCTTTAAAAGATTCAATTAAGACTAGTGGTCATTGATAACTCTAAGACGCAACTGTTAGATTTTCCACTAAAAAGCATAAATCAATAGTTACATCAGCGTTCAGTATCTATAAAACTTTGCCATTGACCAATTGTCTGGCGCTGTTATAGAGGACCACCAAAGAAACCGCTAAAAGATTATCAATTGAATACGAACATGGGTACCTACTAATTTGGTGGATTATCAAATAGTACTATTCCGTGGTCCCAAACAATTTATCTTCTGTTATCGAAACATAAAAATTTATTAATACTAAGCTTCTCGTATTTTAATAGGTATTAAGTGTTTAGATAGATTCAATCTTAATTAAGTTTAAAGCATTCCATAATACTCCTATGGGATCTCTGCTGTGTTTAAAAAACTCTTTTAATTAGTCGAAAGATTATCTTCTACTAAGTTGTAAATAATAAAATGTATATAATAAGGATTTATGTGTAAATATGATCGCTTTATTACCTACTCAGTAACGGTACATAGGATTTAAATAAATGGTGCGGTGTCCACACTGTCCTCTAACACAATGAATATGGTGACAATAATAAACATCTGTCTATTGAACGCAATAGGATTAAATATGTTTTAATAATAATTTTATGGATAATTATTATACTTAATTAAACTTATAGACCCATAACAGGCAATAGAATTACGATAATTCAGAAATCTTTTTATTTAAAGTCCTGTATAATTTATTTAGCCTCTCAATAAAAATCGTATAATATGCATTGAGTTCATTGTTGATGTACTTAATTTTACATGTCTCCCAAACATGATCAAACTTTTAAACATCATTAAAATTGTAATTACACTGTAAGCTAACATTACTTCATCACAACAGTATATTAGAACAGAAAGTTCCTAAGCACTAAAAATACATTTTAAGACGTACCTATTGATTATTTCCCTATTTTATAAATGTAAGTAGTTAAAATTAATTTTGGAAGGTTTCTAAGCAACGAATTACATAAATTATTACATGCAGTATAACTTTATTCTTGTAGTGTGCATCTTAAGGGCTCGTACGCACAGTATTCCAAGTTCCAACACATTGAGAAATTATTGTCACTAGCATAGGTACTCCACCATTACCAATCATACAGTTTAATAAAACAGTATTCAGCGAAATACCGATTTACAGGCAACATTATACCTACATGTAAAAATATAAAGCTACTTGTCGGAGTATGATAAATATGTACCTATCTTTAAAATATATAATTATTATAATTGAATTAAGCGATCCTGTTTGACCTATTTCATATTTTATTATAATTTTTATTGTAAGCAATTTCCAAATTGTGACCGGTGGGCTAGATAAACCAAAGATTACTTACGTTAATAATATGATGTGGAAAACTGTAAAATATAAATATATCCCATCATTTAGCTTTAGATTAGTTTTAGTTGTGCCAAATAATAATTGTAAGGCTTGAATATTTCGAAATTTTTATATGAGAATTTTATTTTTTACATTGAATGGCATGATGTACTATACCAAATTTGGTTACTTGTGCAATAATTATATTGCAGAAAAGTATTTTCTTCCTTTGTGAGTATATTATGATATAGGTTTAGGTGTAAAAGTTAGCCAATGTGAATTCCTATTGCCATAATTGTCTTTGTTGTATTTTGTAAGATTGTGTGATTGGATGCAGATTGTGTGCCAGCGAAAGGTTGATGAATAATTGTTAATATAAGTAAACTCTAGATTGTTAAACTTACCTATAGATTAACATGTGTTAAAATATTGCCTATATAAATTATAGTAATTCATTTTACTTGATATTATAATGTATATTGAATTTATGAATATTAAAAATATATATATTGACAATTCAATGCAAGAAGAATATTTATTTTATACCCAAGACCATTACCACAACATGCCCAGATGTGTGAAATATACTTACCTATTGTTTGTCTTATTACATGGCCCCAGGCACGGATACTAAATAAGTTGTTATATTATACAAAACAAAACGATGAGCTCTAAACATTACCTCTAGCCTCTAGCCTGATTAGCCAAGTAGTTGAGAGATTGGTTTCTGCACCACGAACTTCGTCGGGTTCACTTCCCGTGTGGAATATTTATTATTTTGAATATTTGAATATTTACGGCCTCATCATGTATTCTTTCTTCCATGTATCTCTATTAGCTGCCATATCGACAGTCGCTCCTTTTCTAGCCATATCATCTTTAACACAATCCATCCATCGCTGCCTCGGTCTGCCTCTATTTTTATAGCCATCTACATTCATACTCAAAACTTTTCTCGTCACATGACCGTCATCCCTCCACATCACATGTCCATACAATGCGAAACGATTTCTACATAACTTCTCAGTCACCGGTGCCACTTTCAGACTTCCTCTTATATACCTACTCATTTCTAATTCTATCCATCCACATCACACCACACATCCTTCTTAACATTCTCATCTTAGCTGCATGTTTCATGCAATGATTCATTAATTCCCTTCGTGGGTCAACATTCTGAACCATACAAGACAGCAGTCCTAATAATTGTTTTATAGATTTTCCTTTTAACCGGTTCACTGTTCCATGTACCCCATACTTAAGTGTCCATTGTTTGACTATTGTGTTCTAGTTCGTCACAAATATGATGGGAGCCGAGTTGCCCGCGTCCGTAAAAGTGCACCCTTAAAATTGAATCCCTACACGAGGCTTCGGCCGCGGCTGGTTACCACCCACCTGACTAAGACATGCCGTGAAGCGACCTAGTCGTGTTTTGGGATGTAGTCCGGTGCAACCGTTGTGAGAGACGGGTCTGGGCAGTTGCATCAACTCCCCAACTATCGTTCTCCCCAAATCTATCCACTCTACTTGGAGTAAATAGATTTCTTCTGGATCTACGTATTCCATCCTCGGCCACAACATCGCTTACCATCAGGTGAGTTGGTGGCCAAATGTAGATCCAATATTCATTAAAAAAAAAAACCCGTGAGCTGCCGCCATTTCATCCACTTTGTGCTTAATTCTGTGTTTACCACGCCGGTTTATTTCGCCATCACATTGTACGTTAGAACCTAGATACTGAAAGTCGGAAAAGACTGGTAGCAGCGCACTACCCAGTCAGTCTACCCACCCTGTCACTACTCCAACCAGGCGGGTGATATTGCCTGGCGGGCCACGGCCCGACGGTTAATGTCGGGCGGTTGTATATATGCAGATTTGCCGTCAAACTTTGATTGTGCGATGTAGCGTTATGCGCGTAATAACCATGTAGTGAGATAGATGTCGCTACAGGACATGTACACTGTTTTAGTACTGCTGATTTTTAAGCCAACTTTCTCCAGATTTTGATGCCATTTCTCCAATCTGCTCTGAATCTTAGGGGCATCTTCACTGACAAGAACAATGTCGTCATGCATCAGGGTGCCTCCTCCTGTGTGTCCGACATCAGAGCGTCCATTATGATCAGGAAAAGGTAAGGAGGTAAAGCCGAGCCTTGATGCAGGCCTACAGCCACACTGAACTTGTCGGTGTTGTCAACAGCTGACCGGACGTATGTACTGGATTGACTGTACATTGCACGAATTAAATCCACATACTTCGCAGGCACACCTTTCTGTTTCAAAGCCCACCGCAACACATCCCGAGGTACCCTATCATACCCTTTTTCCACATCAATGAACACCATGAGCAAGTTCGTATGTGCAAGTTCTTATGTGCACGTCTGTACTTCTCGCACAATTTGTGGAGCCGGAGTGCAAATATGACGTCCATTGTTCCTCAACCTGGCATATACTCAAACTGATTTTCAGATATCATGCTCTGCTCTCGCAACGTTTTCTCTATCACTTTTTGCCATATTTTCATACTGTGTGACATAAGCTTTGTAGTAATACTACGTGTGTTCTAGAGATACTCTCTTTATTAAGATAATTACATACCTACCATTTATATAATATTAACTGCGTGTCAGCAGTAAGACAGTCGACTGAGAAATAAAATATAAACACACAACTTTAATATTATGTGGCGCGGCCCTACTCAAGCTTTATTCCTCGATAGTCGTCGCAATCCTGAAAATCACATTTATTCTTAAAGATTGGCACAAGCGAACTATTGCAGCATTCTTGTGGGATCGCTTCTTCCTGCAACAACTTAATGAAGAATAAAGTCAGCCACTTACATCCATCTTCTCCAAATAACTTCCA
The DNA here is from genome assembly GCA_935421205.1 of Xylocampa areola. Lineage (NCBI taxonomy): Eukaryota > Metazoa > Arthropoda > Insecta > Lepidoptera > Noctuidae > Xylocampa > Xylocampa areola. Next base: position 20,752,929 of record OW285208.1, read on the forward strand.
TACTTCCAGTGGTATATTATCTGGGCCCAAGGCCTTTCCATTTTTCATACTTTTAATTGCATTTCTTACTTCACCTACTTATACGAACCTCATTCACCAAACGCATGTTTACTTGTTGGAAAGCACACGCCTCAATACCAATGACGATATGACAGCTAATAAAGATGTATGGAATAAGAATACATGCTGCGCCGACCCCAAATAAATTGGGATAAGGGCAGGGGGATGATGATGATATTATATTATTATTTAATAAATTAAAAATCAATGTACATAACTCAATAGGGTGCCCATGATAGTATGTGTGCGATCGGACAAATTATTACTAGACAAATTACGGTTTAAGACATTTTTTCTAAAAAAAGATTAAATGTATCACTCATAGAGAAAATACAAAATAGCCGATTAGCGTTTTTAGTAGGGTAGGTGTTAAGAATGTTAACAACATTACAACAACGATTAAGTAACTATAACAAAGTATTTCTTTCCTAATTTACCATCGTAATCTAATCACAACGGTGCTATTTTTTTAATTTACCCGGTTGCTATTGTAGCGCCACCCTTATTTACACACTTTTAAAGGGACACTTTCATTCACAGAGTCGGTTCTCTTTACCTTTACCCTCCATCTAATCTGTGCCCAGATATGTCAAAACGTGTCGTTGACATGTCACGTTTTATCTCTTGACTTGTTACCTGTCAAAAGTTGTGTCGCTGTCACCGTCAGCCAGAGTGGAATTACCGAATTATTAAAGCAAAGCAACTTTAAATCGTGTAGTGCAAGCATTATTCGTTTAAACCAAGTAAATTATGTATGTTACTGTACTATAATTGTGTTTAATTTATAAAATGGGTGGTAAAACTAAACAGAGCCAAAGGACTAAAAATAATGTTAGAGTAAGTATAACCAGGAATGGTTCCATGTCGCAGTTGTGAAATTAAACAGCTAAATTCCTTGTAATTCAATGTCAAAATGAAAATTTTTATTCATGTGATGCAATTATCACTAATATCTTTGATATTTTAGTTGTTGCTTCTGCCTGGTTCATATTCAACAGCAGAACTACAGGGACTATGATCATAGTAATTTTTATTTTTAGCCTTCAAGCAGCAGTCGCAGTGCTGAGCTGCTAAACAGTGGCATGAGCCTGGATGGAGGGCTCATGACTCTCGGCAACGGGAAGCCTCTGCCACCACTATTCCCTACTCTGGCTGCTACTAACTTGGAGCAGGGCCTCAACCCTGAGTTTCAGATGTGCATCAAGAAACTAAACAAAAAGGATCCTATCACTAGAGCCAAGGTCATATCATATCATACTATATAATAAAATAAAAATAACAGCTGAATGCTGTACTTTTAGTTATTTAATTTATATTTTATATGTTGTATAATATTGCATCATTGAAAGAGAAGCATTACTGTCTCAAAGTACTGGATCTGGTACATAATTTAACATTACACAAGAGTAAATGTTCAATTATTTTGATTTTATTCCAGGCTCTACAAGAACTGTGTGAACTGGTAACCGCTGGTGATGTTGAGGATGTTGTGGCAGCCCTGCCCAGCTGGGCACACTTCTACAAAATACTCACTGCTGACACAGACCGCAAGGTCAGAGAGGTGACCCAAGTAAGTTTGGCATTAACTGTCATAACTCATTATATGAATAAACTATAATTTGATAAGATCTATAATTACCAAATCATAAAGAGAAGTAATTATTGCAATATCAGCTTTATGACTTTATTATTGCTAGCAAGTCGGCTGAAAAATAATGTGTTAATTAGATAATGACATTATGAGAAGCAATATAAATATATATGCCTAGCCTTCTCCCAATAACATTAGCATTGGCTTCTAGTCAAACCTGATGCAGCTTAACCTTTCGGCTCAGTAACGTACAGATCTGTACGTTGTAACAATAAAAATCTATTGAGTCTGCAAATGACTGACGCAACAGCTTAATATCAGTATTTTTTTCCTAATTCACTTAAAATTCTGAGCTCCGGGGACTTTTTGGAATAAATGAAAATAATAATAGTTATTTCCAATTTAAACATGTTATAAGTAAACTTAAATGTATCTTTAATTATTTTTTTATTTTTTTTTATTTATTTTTTATTTAGAACTCATACAGTCGTATACAAACATGTTAAAGAAATATTTAGGTAGGATAACAGACCTGGAGGTTCCTTAAAATAATTACAACACAGTATAAGGTTACAAGCAGTGGTGTCGAACCTTCATTCATTCAAATTTTAATAATCTAATATATAAAAATGGTGTGTCACAGTGTTTCTTATTGAATTCCTCCAAAATGGCTTGACCAATTTTTATGAAATTATTATATTTGGTAGGTCTGAGAGTAGGTTGTAGGCGTAAAGTATTTTTTATACCCCTAGGAGATAAGGGTGGCCCTATCCAGACAATTTATATGGCCAATCAACATTTGCATTATTATTAAATTAAAAATATATTTATTTTTATTGTACAGAGATTTTACCATCCATTTATCATAATTTAACCTATGGCTCAAAGGTTTACTGGTATGAAACTCAATATTGAGTTAAGCTTGCCTGTGTGCACCATATTCCATATTAAATTTGACCAGTAAGTTTTTATGTACAATAAAGAATATCCCACCAAAAACATTTCATGTATAATTGGTCCCCAAGACAGATGACTGATTCATGATGCTTTCCCTGTTAAAAAGATATGAGATCTCTAGTAGAGCCAAACAGTATTTTCATTGTCATAAACTGTTCCTTATGGACTTAAATGTAATTTCGCATAATTTGTAGGTACATCGTTCCATGAACATTAATCGGCCATGCCATATTATTTAAATATTTAGTTTTTCTTTTTGACACGCACTGTGTATGTTTAGTAATTTGATTTGGCTCTATTGCTTGAACTTCAGCTATTCGTTTTTCCATATATCACTCTCTATTATTGCCTCACATCTGTTTTGGTTTCCTCTATGTAATAAGGGGTAAATCAGGGTTGTACTTGCTTTTAAGCAAGTACAACCCTGATTTACCTTTTTTATTTATTTTGTATATAGGTTAACTATAGAAGAAGATAATTGCTATTTTTAGTTTTAAAATAAAAATAATCGCGTGCTAAGCGGAGGCGGTCAGCCAGTATATTAGAGTTTTGTGTTGTAGGTGTGCCACGGCGCGATAGTCCGCGCGTGCGGGCGCCGCACGGCCCCGCAGCTGAAGGCGCTGCTGCCCGCCTGGCTGCAGGCGCAGTACGACGAGCACGCGCCCGCACACACGCACGCGCATCTCTCGCTCACCGTAAGTTGTAGTACATCGCGCACCACTAGCTTTGTGTCAAAATTAATAATAATAAAAATCATGTTTTTTGTAAAAAAAAAAACTCGCTTTCGCCAACTAGCCAACTAAGCTACCGTAATGAAAGTCCAATCGAACTTGACTATCACGAGTGCCCAAAACAGGAGTGTTTTGTTTTTAGGGTTCATGTATGTTTGTGAGTTTCATAGAGACTTAAATGTTCCATCTCAACACTCAGTTTTTATCAACAGAGCACATTCCCCGACAACAAGCTACCTGAAGTAATCTCGTTCTGCAAAACCGAGGTCATTGCTCACTTGCTCGACAACCTCATTGGCAATGCTGAAGCCGTCGTCAGCAAGAGGTTTGTACTGTTGATATTTTAGTATAAATGTTAATAGGAATTTAATTGCAGCATTAGTAAATTCAAACCTTGTACTATTCATAGGATAGAAAATGCGGAAGAGCGCGAATTGCAGATGAATCGTATAACAACCAGCAGCTTACGAGGATTGGAGTACTTTACCGTACATCTGCCGTCTGCTCATGACGCGTGGCTGTGGACGGAACTGACGCCACTGCTGCAAGCCAACGCCTTCTGGAAGTTCGCGCACAGCACGCCACAAATCAGGTACGTTGAAGGAGTTAATGGAACAATATTATTGGCTGCAAGTGCTAGATTGCTAAAATCATTGCAGGTAACGTCCTGAAACGATAGTACTGCTGAAAAAGCTGAGGAAACTATCCAACCAATCTCTTATCAGTTTTCGGCGCTTAAACTTACCAACCAACAATTAACATTGCCTTTTTGTATATTTACATTAATAGATTCTTTACCGAATGTTTCAAATAAATCTTTTCTTTTCTTTCTTTCTTACCAAGCTATGACGCGCTGTCTCGCATCATAGTAGCTAATCCGTTGAATAACATTTTTTTCCGTAGGGTTGCCTGGTACAGCGCCACGGGGCGCGTCATCGAGCGGTACAAAGACTTGTTCGGTGAAAAGTACGGCCTGAAGACCATGCGCATACTACTGGATGGTGCGAAAGAAAACAACGCACAGGTGGCCGCCATGCTCTGGACCTGTCTGCTACAGCTCATGCACAATGTGCAGGTAACTAGTGTTTTATCTATAAAACAGTTGTTGATCAGAAATGAGATTGTACACTTTGAGTATTTCAAGATTTTCAACAAACAAATTAAAAAGTACATCCATATGTCACAACTATCGTGATATTTTCATGATTTATCTTCGTTTCAGGACTGGCATATATATTTAGATAAGCAAGAACTGCTTGTCAAAAGAATACTGGATGTTTTAGGAAATGGTACGATTTAAACATTATTTATTTCCATTTTTCCTGTACAATTGCTCTTTTTGTGTCGTTGTGTCTATTTAAATAAAGACATTTAAATTCAATTTAATTGATCTAAAATTGCCCGAACCTTCAATTGTTTGATATTTTTGCTCAGGTGGATGGGGTGATGCGAGACATTTATCGAACATGCTGCTGCCGCTGTTAGCATATTTACCTAAAAATATTTTAACCAAAGACTTCTATGAAGCCTTCTTTGACGCAGTCTTTACTGGGTAAGATTTTATAAGGACTAAATCATATCATAAATTGCTCGAGATCAAATAAATGTCAATTCATGGATTTCCTTTTCAGACTAGACAAGAAAAATATACTTAACTCAAAAAGTGAACGACAGTCGTGGATCACAAGTTTAGCCGAATGTCTGCGATACCTGTCCATACAACAACAAGACTTTGTGCTAGAGGTAGCCACCAGTGTGCACCGCACGTGGCTCCAGAAAGTGCTCTCGCCGTCACACGACGGGCAGACCAGGAACAATCTCATCAAGTGCTCCGCCACTAACATGACAGCTATAGTCAAATATTGGCTCAAACTATCGAAAGAAGAAAGTAACGAAAAGTACGACCAACTCGTCAGAAATTTCTGGCAAAATGTGGGCTCCACAGTTTTGCTGCAAATTGACAAATCTGGCACAGACCACCAAGAAATAGGAAAATTGATCGATGGACATATTCTACTGTTACAAACGCTGAAGACGACGTTTATGCAGGAAGCAAAGAAACAGCAGAGCATTAAATTTGACGGAGATGAGCAAACAGTTCCCGAGAAGTGTGCCGTGGTGACGGAGCAATGTGACGCCTTCATTGTGGACAGATACAAACATAACCTCCACGACTTGGTGCATAAGATCTGCTCCCACTACTTCGACAGTGCTGAAAAGAAACAAATGTCTAACGCCGTTTTAACACCATTGATAACTTTGCTCATTGACTTTGACAGTAAGAATCTCTTCTTGGCCCTTGCGAAACAATTTGGAGTGGACAATGTGTATAGATTTTATGAGAAGGTTCTGAGGACTTGGCTGTCGGGAGACACTATGAGGTGCAAGGCGGTTGTCGATATCGTGTTTCTTCTGATGAAGTATATGAGCGAAGAGGAACAAAATTTAATGTTCGACACGTTCCAGCAGGTAAGCTCTAAATATTAGTTTCTAGTGTTAAAGTTGGTCTCGTAGATTACACGAATAATCGGCTTATTTGCTTGCTTCCAAAAGCAAGGATTGTTTTTCTGTTGATTCACAATGACCTGCTTTTAAGCGGTGATAGCCTGGTTGTATATGACTGTTGGACTGTCAAGGCAAAGGTCGGATGTTCAAACCACTTATATTCCGTAGTTCATGTGCTAAGCGCTGACTAGGTTGTTTTTCAACTTGCGGATGTGGATGCAAATATATGCAACATCACTGGTAAATATATTTTGAAATAAGAGATAGAACATCTGACCTCAAAGAATTCTAATAAAGCATATATCTGTGAGTTAGTTGCATAATTCTTCTAACTGCGTAAGCAGCTGAGCTAAGCCTTCCTGCAAGTGATGTTATATGTGGACCCCATTGTAGTTTCTCGTCTAGCGTAATTCCCAAGAAAACCGGTTTATCTACGAATTATAACTTTTCTTTATCAATCAATAAAAGTGTTTCGTGATTTACGCAGTCGAAAGCCTTCGACAGATCGCAGAAGATTCCAATAGCATCCTTTGCTTCTTCCCGGTAGATAGCAATAGGCTCACCATCTATTACATGAGACTTAATAACGAATGGCATTGGTGAAAAGTGGGTGTACAACTGTATACACCTCTGCCTACCCCTTCGGGGAATACAGGCATGATGCTATGTTATGTTACAAGTACATAATTTCTTATTTGGTTTATTGTGAAGGTGAGGGCCTAGAAAAGAGTAAACTGTTTTGACTCCGAAAGTGAAGTACATACAATATCTTTCCGTCGCTTGGAGTTAGTAAGGCATGTGTGTATGTAAGTAAGAGATGTGTGCTGTTTAAGTAAAGTGTGCGTTACGCAGCTTTGATACAATAAGTATGTAGGATAAAGAAAAGGACGGGACGTGGCAAGAATAGACTGACACAAAGCCTGGTAGACCTGTTTGATCTATATATTATCCACAATAAAACGCAGTTTTTTTTTTAATTTTGGGTTGTCTTATTCTATTGACTAAAGAGAAAATATGTTGCTTAAAAGAAGGAATGTCGTCGATTATAATGTCAAGATACTTATTTGAAGTAGTGTTATTAATAATAGGAAAATTGCAAGAATTTAGTTAAGGGTTATAAAAGTAATGTGCATAAAAGTGGTAATTATTAAGAGGTATAGAAGGTTTAAGGTTACCGTTTAAAAAAATCATGAATTTCGTCTTCTCAGCATTTAAAGTTAATAAACACATCAACACGGTCTAGGAATATTTTTAAAAAAGCGAATTACTATCAATATGTTAATTATTTATATGACATGTATATATTTAAAAGATACGTTATTTAAGCTGTTGCGTCAGTCATTAGCAGACACAATAGATTTTTATTGTTACAACGTACAGATCTGTACGTTACTGAGCCGAAAGGTTAATATTCTACCATTTTCTAGTAAAAATAAAATAGTCTAATGGTTAAGGTACTTCGATTAAAATTTCAGGATTTTATGGAAAAAAAATGAAGCATAGACTGAAACCGTATATGAATTAACTTTTAATTTATGAGTAAAAACTGAAAAAAATAGAAAAATCATTTAATTTGTGTTTATAAACTTGAAGTTAGTAGTCTGAGAAAGCGCCCATGATGTTCATAACACATCGGCAACGATTCGGCATGCTCAGAACAAGGTTGTCAATGTCTTGCTGCGGAATATTGTCCCATGTCCTTCTGAGGTGCGCAAAAAGTTGATCTTCTGTAGCCAGATTTTCAGGAACTTCCTTCAGAGCTCTTCTTTGCAGCATATCCCACGCATGCTCAATGGGATTTAGATCTGGCGATTGAGCAGGCCAGTCTAAGGCCCTAACATTGTGTGTATGTAACCAAGCTGCTACCGTTCTCGCCGTGTGTGCCCGGGCATTGTCGTGCATGAGCAGGAAATCTTGCCCCATTTGTGTTCTGTGGGGCAAGATTACGGGCCCCAGCACCTGTTGGACGTATCGTTCTGCCGTCATATTGCCCCGCACCCAAACGAGATCCGTCCGTCCTCCAAGACGAATTCCTGCCCAAACCATAATTATTCCTCCTTGGTATGGGTGAACTTCCTGAGGGTTCTGAAGACGGCTCCATCGTCCAGGAATTCGCCAAACACGCGTCCTTCGTGAATCTGGATGGAAGCCGAACCTGGATTCATCCGTGAACAGCACATTGGACCATTGTTCACGGCCCCAGTCCACGTGGTTCCGAACCCATTCTAATCGTCGTCCACGATTGCCTCTCCGTAAAGGTGGGACCCGGAGTGGTCTACGAGAGCGTAGATTGCTTTCATGCAGTCGCCTTCTTACAGTTTGGTCACTCACAAGCACTTGGTGTTCCACTCGCAGCCTTTGGACCAATTGAGTCGCCGTTGCATTTGGTTGAGCTCGCGCAGTAATTTTCAAAAATCGGTCTTGTCTGGGGGTAGTGATGCGACTTGGCCCCCGGTGCCTCTCCGCTACTTCACCTGTGGCACGATAGCGTGTCCACAATCTTGAAATTACATTTTGGTGGGTCCCTATGGCCTCAGCAACATTACGCTGCTTAATGCTTCCACCATTCCCACAGCTCGTAACATCTCCGCCCTCGTCAAATGTTGGCGTTGCATGGCTACAATACCTCAATTTTAACTTTATCTTTCGTTTAAAAATAAAAAAAAAACTGTAACTAAATGTAATTCGTATTGTTTTCTAAATTTCGCACAAATGAAAATTCCCTCTCCTACACATCAAGACATTTTTATGATACCGAAACAAAAGAATTTTCAAAAATTTTAATTTGGAATTAGTCTGAGATAAATTACAAACAAATCGGTGTATAAAAGATTCCAATGCGGCCAGTACTTTTCGAGTTATTTAATTGAGTATGAAATATCCCTAGACCGTGTTGATGTGTGTAGTTAATTAGTAGATTATAATTATTTAAATTAGGTATTTACAACATTAAACCCTCGTTGTGCGTAACCATGGACTTCGGTGATGGAATCAGCAGAAAATATTAAAGCAGTGTCATCTGCATATGAAATTATTTTGCCGTGGACCAAATTTAAATTACGCTAGTAATTTATATAAACAAGGAAAAGGGTAGGCCCGAGGATACTTCCCCTAGGAATTCCGAAAAGAGGAATTAAAAAAAAAAAAACTACGTTGATGATATTGTCTATTTTGACACATTGATATCAATCATGTAGGTAATCTGCAGAAAGTTTTAACTGAGTTATTCTTATTCTTAACGCCTCTTATTTTTTTTAAGAATAGTAACGGATGGTTCGATCGCTTTCGCAGATCGAAGGCTTTGGCCCGATCAAGGAATATCCCCGTGACCTGATTACCCTTTCTAAGTTCCTCTGTGATATAGTCGGTTATGTGATGTAGGTACCGCCTCTGCTGTTGATGATTGACAAGGAAAAATTTGAATTATTTTCAAGATACGATACTAATCTATTATTAATATTTTTAAGTTAATAAAAAAAATTATTTACTTGCCCTATTAAAGGCAGAAGTCCGGAATTATACTAATGTTTAAATGTAGTAAGAACTAACCAGTTTGAAATGTCGTAGCTGACGCCGGCGGTGGTAGAGTGGTGCCTGAGCGTGTGCGTGCGTCACCCGCACGTGCAGGCGGCGGCGGCGCGGCGCTGGCTGCGGGGGCGCGCGCTCGGCCCGCCCGTGCGGGCGCTGGCGGCGCGCGCGGCCGCCCGGGCCGACGCCGCCGCCGCCGCGCTGCTGCTGGCGTGCCTCGCCGGCGCGCCCGATGGAGGTACGTGCGGCGCGTGCGGTGCGTGCGGGCTCTGGCAACTCTCGCTGATGCGCCCGATGGAGGACATAGTGCGTCACTAAGTACCTCCATCGACTTTCTTGTGATCGGGGCCGCACTCGTTTGTGAGACACTCACGCATATTCTTGAAAATCTAAACGAATACTCAAATTTTTTCAAATTCGTATACACTAATGTCTCATCATTCCAGAACCTTTAGTGAGTGAGAGCAGCGTGTCGGAGGTGCTGCAGACGCTAAGCGACGCTATATCACAGGCCAGCAGCGGCACGCTAGAGACGAGCGGCGCGCTGGCGGCGCGGCTGACGTCCACGCTGCACGAGCGCAGCGCCGCGCCGCACTACGCGCAGCTCGTGCACCAACTGTTCCGCCTCAACATACTTGTACCGGTACGTTACTCATGATATCGTACTGCAGCGGCACGCTAGAGACGAGCGGCGCGGCTGACGTCCACGCTGCACGAGCCATAGACTATAAGCGCTGCCATATAGCAGGGCAACGTGTTGGCGGCGTATTACAATGTCAACATACTTGTTGTATCTGTGGGTTATCCATGATCTGTGTTAGTTATCGTCTAAAGTAGCTTATTGTCGAAAGTAGTTTATTGTCTTCTCACTTCTGGTTAAAATATTGACGTTATTTCTGTCAGTCTATTATAAAATTTATTCCGCAGTTCATCTCACTGCGACATGTAACTAAAGTTCGTAGTTATAGTGCGTCCTGTTCTGAGGAATACAACACCAGATAACATTTTCATTGTGTCAATGATTGATTTTCCTCTTGCAGCGCGGTGACAGCAGACTGTCAGTAGATACTTGGTATGAAATCCGTTCGTCATGGCAAGACGGTGTCGCTGCCTTACCGGAGACTGGACGCAAAGAGTTCTTGCAAAAAGCAGCCGAGTTCTTACACCAACAGCTGTTTGACAAGTTAGTATTGTATCCTAATCCAACCAAACTGTGTCATTGATTTTGAGAATTTCCCTTTGTAAGTCTGTGTGTATTGAAATCCATAACTTCTAATTCCAGCATGGATAAATTAGACATAACAAAAATCGAAAACATTGTATGTCCATGTCCGCATTTGTTTAACCACCGCAACGAAGCTGAAATGCCTGATGATGTCACTGAAATAGTGTCCTTTACCAAACTGATATTCGACATAAAGGACCCAGAGTCACATAACGTTGAAGCGTACGCACTACGTCACGAGTGTGTGACGTCACAACTCAACTGTCTCTACGATGACGACAATGACGTCGTAGCGTCTGTCGTCTGTGACACGTCGAAATTGGACGCTAGTGAACTTACAGAAACCGATCTTTTGTTGTATGTAAATAAGTACCTGTTTCGTGCAATATATTTGAGGACTCTATTACTGCATAAAATCAATTTGGATGATGAAGAAGATGAGCCTACTGAGCCGAAAACTTGGTGTGACGTGCTGCTAAAGGACGATTATATTCAAAAAGAATTCTGCATAGTTATATATAATTATGTGGTTATCAATTCTCTGCACGAAGGATATGCGTTTGTGAGTACTTTTAATTTTCCAGAAACCTGAATCTTTATTACATGTTTCTCAACCAGTCAAAAATGAACTGAACACATTTATAATTTCTAGTGGCCGCATTACGATATAATAGTTAAAACAAAACAAAAGCTGGACTCTCTTCTAATAGACGTGATAACTGGCACAAGTCCCGAGCTGAGGAGTGACGTGTTGAGCACGTTGTCGGAGCTGGCGCTCGCTAGAGGGTACTTCTGGGCCTATGCGCGGCGCTGGTACTCCGTACGGGCCGACACCGGCGAGGACGAGAGGGGACTGCTCGACGGACATAAGTTGGAGGATATCGTTTCTGGAAATGGGTTCTTCCATAGTTTACAGGTATTTGGCATTTCTTAATGTGATTACTTGAGATCAAACACTTATGGCCTAAGTTCGTTTCGTTTGCATTGTAGAAGTTTATGATAGATAATAAATTATTAATGCTTATTTCTGTTTAAACCCTATAATGACAGAAATTTTAAAATAAATAGAAACAAATCTGAACCACACCAAACCGTGGCTGAGTTTTACTAGTTATATAAATATGTTGTTTTCCTAACAGGCCAGCACTAAATGGTCGTCAGACGAGGAGGCGGCCTACAAGATCAAGTACCTAGTAATGTTGCGCAGCTGGTACACGGCCTACGGGAACATCGCGGACGAGGACCTGGTGCGTGACGTCACCAGGTGCCGCGACCGCTGCGACATGGACGTCGTCGTCAACGTCTACTACAAGCACAACCACACCATGCTCTATGACAAGTGAGTCTTCATAATGTATCCACCATACACGCCATTAATAGGAGCATAGGCATGATGCCAGTATTAGAGAGTAAAAGAATAAATGGTTTTAGAGAAAAATATATGTACACAGGATTCTAAAAAATCACCTAGTTTTAATATAAACAGTAAGATTAATAAGATTTTCAATAAAATAAAAGTATAAAATACTGTAATGACGTCACGCCTCAATTGAATGTCAATCACTGCTGTGGTTTTGCTTGAACCTTCGTCAAATGATAACGAAGCGTGACGTCACAACTCATTATAAACGGTGCCATGACACCCATGAGCGTTTTGGCACTTATTCAAATTAAATTAAAATGCAATAATCTGTGTTAAAACACAGTTTATTGCTGAAATAATATGTTTTTCGGAAGCAGTAGAAGTGTACCTATATTATAGCAGGCGATTTCAAAATTAGTCATCATGCCTATTGTTAAAACTATCTTGCGCGGAAAAATGGTACGGATAATTTACTTCTAGCTGAAACTGATAATATTAAATTTATTTTTAGTTTTAGGAGCCTTTATAAACTTGTATAAACCCAAATTGTACCAGTGTAGCTCGGGACTATAAAAATAATTTATAAATTCATTTAAAATTTATCAATTTCTTTTCGCTGTAAAATCAAGCGGCATTGTAGCCATTATTATTTTTTTTTAATCAATCTGATTTTTGCTGACGTTTTACTTGAAATGATATGTAAGACAATTGTATTCGTGTACAGGGACATATCGGACGCCCCATGGAGTGAAGTAGTAAGCAACGTGGCGGTGGTGGAGTTCCTGACGTGTATGGTGACGTCACGCGGGTGGGACGCGCCGGCGCACCACTGGGACTTCACCACCATCACGTTGTGTTCACTGCTGGCCACACTGCGCAAGAGCGTGCACCACTGGGGATGCGCTAAGGTAATATCGAAGCCTAAGATCTGATCCTCTTGTTTATCGTTAAGTATAATTCCTAGGAAAACGGTTTGATCTATAAATTTTATCTTCCTTTATCCAATAGAATGTCACATCTGTGCTACATTTACGTATGCCAAAGATAATTTAAAAATTTAAGGAGTTTTTTTTATAATAAAACAACTTTTGTAAGTGAAAGTCAAAATAAAATAAATAAATTGTCATTAAACTGCAATAAAAATAAAAATAGACTGCACAGAAGCACGGAACAGAGGATTCATTCATTCGGAGGCATCTAGGATGTAACGAACGTCGACCGTAAAATATGATTGACTGAAAGAATGCCTTGCCTGCTGGCGGCGGTGCGTACCTTCGTGCTCGGCGTGTAACTTGATGAGAATGAGCACGATCGCAGGCTACGGTTCCCACATGGTCCCTGTCCCGCAGGTGTCCATGCTGTGCCGCTCGGCGCTGCGCCTGCTGGCGGCGGTGCGTACCTTCGTGCTCGGCGTGTAACTTGATGAGAATGAGCACGATCGCAGGCTACGGTTCCCACATGGTCCCTGTCCCGCAGGTGTCCATGCTGTGCCGCTCGGCGCTGCGCCTGCTGGCGGCGGTGCGTACCTTCGTGCTCGGCGTGTAACTTGATGAGAATGAGCACGATCGCAGGCTACGGTTCCCACATGGTCCCTGTCCCGCAGGTGTCCATGCTGTGCCGCTCGGCGCTGCGCCTGCTGGCGGCGGTGCGTACCTTCGTGCTCGGCGTGTAACTTGATGAGAATGAGCACGATCGCAGGCTACGGTTCCCACATGGTCCCTGTCCCGCAGGTGTCCATGCTGTGCCGCTCGGCGCTGCGCCTGCTGGCGGCGGTGCGTACCTTCGTGCTCGGCGTGTAACTTGATGAGAATGAGCACGATCGCAGGCTACGGTTCCCACATGGTCCCTGTCCCGCAGGTGTCCATGCTGTGCCGCTCGGCGCTGCGCCTGCTGGCGGCGGTGCGTACCTTCGTGCTCGGCGTGTAACTTGATGAGAATGAGCACGATCGCAGGCTACGGTTCCCACATGGTCCCTGTCCCGCAGGTGTCCATGCTGTGCCGCTCGGCGCTGCGCCTGCTGGCGGCGGTGCGTACCTTCGTGCTCGGCGTGTAACTTGATGAGAATGAGCACGATCGCAGGCTACGGTTCCCACATGGTCCCTGTCCCGCAGGTGTCCATGCTGTGCCGCTCGGCGCTGCGCCTGCTGGCGGCGGTGCGTACCTTCGTGCTCGGCGTGTAACTTGATGAGAATGAGCACGATCGCAGGCTACGGTTCCCACATGGTCCCTGTCCCGCAGGTGTCCATGCTGTGCCGCTCGGCGCTGCGCCTGCTGGCGGCGGTGCGTACCTTCGTGCTCGGCGTGTAACTTGATGAGAATGAGCACGATCGCAGGCTACGGTTCCCACATGGTCCCTGTCCCGCAGGTGTCCATGCTGTGCCGCTCGGCGCTGCGCCTGCTGGCGGCGGTGCGTACCTTCGTGCTCGGCGTGTAACTTGATGAGAATGAGCACGATCGCAGGCTACGGTTCCCACATGGTCCCTGTCCCGCAGGTGTCCATGCTGTGCCGCTCGGCGCTGCGCCTGCTGGCGGCGGTGCGTACCTTCGTGCTCGGCGTGTAACTTGATGAGAATGAGCACGATCGCAGGCTACGGTTCCCACATGGTCCCTGTCCCGCAGGTGTCCATGCTGTGCCGCTCGGCGCTGCGCCTGCTGGCGGCGGTGCGTACCTTCGTGCTCGGCGTGTAACTTGATGAGAATGAGCACGATCGCAGGCTACGGTTCCCACATGGTCCCTGTCCCGCAGGTGTCCATGCTGTGCCGCTCGGCGCTGCGCCTGCTGGCGGCGGTGCGTACCTTCGTGCTCGGCGTGTAACTTGATGAGAATGAGCACGATCGCAGGCTACGGTTCCCACATGGTCCCTGTCCCGCAGGTGTCCATGCTGTGCCGCTCGGCGCTGCGCCTGCTGGCGGCGGTGCGTACCTTCGTGCTCGGCGTGTAACTTGATGAGAATGAGCACGATCGCAGGCTACGGTTCCCACATGGTCCCTGTCCCGCAGGTGTCCATGCTGTGCCGCTCGGCGCTGCGCCTGCTGGCGGCGGTGCGTACCTTCGTGCTCGGCGTGTAACTTGATGAGAATGAGCACGATCGCAGGCTACGGTTCCCACATGGTCCCTGTCCCGCAGGTGTCCATGCTGTGCCGCTCGGCGCTGCGCCTGCTGGCGGCGGTGCGTACCTTCGTGCTCGGCGTGTAACTTGATGAGAATGAGCACGATCGCAGGCTACGGTTCCCACATGGTCCCTGTCCCGCAGGTGTCCATGCTGTGCCGCTCGGCGCTGCGCCTGCTGGCGGCGGTGCGTACCTTCGTGCTCGGCGTGTAACTTGATGAGAATGAGCACGATCGCAGGCTACGGTTCCCACATGGTCCCTGTCCCGCAGGTGTCCATGCTGTGCCGCTCGGCGCTGCGCCTGCTGGCGGCGGTGCGTACCTTCGTGCTCGGCGTGTAACTTGATGAGAATGAGCACGATCGCAGGCTACGGTTCCCACATGGTCCCTGTCCCGCAGGTGTCCATGCTGTGCCGCTCGGCGCTGCGCCTGCTGGCGGCGGTGCGTACCTTCGTGCTCGGCGTGTAACTTGATGAGAATGAGCACGATCGCAGGCTACGGTTCCCACATGGTCCCTGTCCCGCAGGTGTCCATGCTGTGCCGCTCGGCGCTGCGCCTGCTGGCGGCGGTGCGTACCTTCGTGCTCGGCGTGTAACTTGATGAGAATGAGCACGATCGCAGGCTACGGTTCCCACATGGTCCCTGTCCCGCAGGTGTCCATGCTGTGCCGCTCGGCGCTGCGCCTGCTGGCGGCGGTGCGTACCTTCGTGCTCGGCGTGTAACTTGATGAGAATGAGCACGATCGCAGGCTACGGTTCCCACATGGTCCCTGTCCCGCAGGTGTCCATGCTGTGCCGCTCGGCGCTGCGCCTGCTGGCGGCGGTGCGTACCTTCGTGCTCGGCGTGTAACTTGATGAGAATGAGCACGATCGCAGGCTACGGTTCCCACATGGTCCCTGTCCCGCAGGTGTCCATGCTGTGCCGCTCGGCGCTGCGCCTGCTGGCGGCGGTGCGTACCTTCGTGCTCGGCGTGTAACTTGATGAGAATGAGCACGATCGCAGGCTACGGTTCCCACATGGTCCCTGTCCCGCAGGTGTCCATGCTGTGCCGCTCGGCGCTGCGCCTGCTGGCGGCGGTGCGTACCTTCGTGCTCGGCGTGTAACTTGATGAGAATGAGCACGATCGCAGGCTACGGTTCCCACATGGTCCCTGTCCCGCAGGTGTCCATGCTGTGCCGCTCGGCGCTGCGCCTGCTGGCGGCGGTGCGTACCTTCGTGCTCGGCGTGCGCGCGGCGTGCGAGCGCGCGCAGCCCGCGCCGCACGTGGCCGACCTCATGACCGAGTGGAAGGACATCTTCGCGCCCGACACCAACTACAACCTGTTCTCCGTCATCATGCATGTACTGGGTGAGTTTAACGTCACTTTTAAATAGTAGCATAGTGAAAGCGAATATACTTAGTTTATTTTTTATTTTTTAAACCTTTTAGAATTTCTTCCAGTATCGTAGGTGCGTTTACAGACATAATATCACATGCACACACACCCAAACCCGGAACAATTATCTGTAGATTATACAAATATTTGTTCCGTACAGGAATTGAACCTGCAACACGCGACGCAACAACCTGTCTCTCGACCACTGCGCCAACCGCACCGTCATATTAACATAATAAAAAATACAAAATATATACTTATTCAAAATACAAACGAGACCAAAAGAACCCCCAGGTTTTTTCCAATAATTAGCATGGCTCAGTGAAACATTTCTTCGATGGCAACACTCGCCACATACACAACATTAAAACAGAACTTGTTTTGTCATGATCTTCTCACTGCAGGGTTAAGGCCGCCCAGATTGAGCTTTCAGAAATTCTGTTACTTTGATAAAACGTTCATAAATATTTGAAACAAGGCTTATGGGGTGGTAATTTCCTAGGTCTAATCTGTCTCCCTTTTTGTGGATTAGTATTAAGTTGGAGTGACAAATATAATATGGAAATGTGCCTGTTTCTAAAACTGAATTAAATAGATTTGTTATTTTTGATAACAGTATTGGTTCCCTAATGGCAAAGGTTTCGATGGTAATGCTACCTTCGGTAGGACTTTTTCTATACTTCATTTGTATCAATGCCCGATGAACTTCATATTAGGTTATAAGCGAAATGTTCTAAGAACACAAGTAAGCTTATAGCCATAGTTTGTGCAAATGTTAAGATTTTTCTTTCTGTCACCCTATTTCACATGCGAGTGTTTCTTAGTTTTCTTCGTGCAAACCAACGCCTACGAACGCGCGCGCCGCGTTTTTGACACCTTGTGATATTGTCATAATGTCACCTTGTGGAAGATAATTCGGGAAGGTAAATATGTGCGATTTCCGAAAAAGGCTTTTTGTTATAAACAATGACAAGCTTCAGTGAATTTGAACCTTAGCGGTATGGCGTTAGATTTCTTCTGATTGTGTAGTTGATAAAAATACTTAGTATTTTGTTGATAAAATATATTATATACTTAGGCTTCACACACCATCGAGAATAGCTTCAGGTGCGCTGGTTTCCTCGCGAGGTTTTTGTTTAGCGATTCCATATATCAGTGCAATATTGTGTAAAGCTTATTGTATATTGAATCGTGCAACTGACGTTTTCATTGGACCATAGTCCTGACATGTTATGTACAGGCAAATAAATGATTATCTTATCTTACAAATAAAAATAAATATTGTAGTGTGTGACGTGCCTCCTCCCGTATTCTATTATATTAGATGTAATGTTAGTACTAAGTGCAGATTAATACAGACATCGAGCTCGACAACACGTCTTATTATTTTCCCAACAACGTCCCACATTGCATGGCGACCCTGCCAGTGCTGCCACGTCGGCAGCGCTGCGCACGAGTTAGAAATACAACTATAAATCTGTGCCTGGACTGAGGAATTTGGGGACGTACACCAAAAATGAAAAGCTGTTGGCAACGGTATCAGTGTTGCTGTGTTGCTGATACTGATGAGTGCGAGGCATCGGAGTCCGATGAGGGTGCAGCCGGGAGAAGTTGGTGTCCAGGGTAACCCATGGAGGCGTCTCATCGGCCTCAATTGCCCTGCTAGATTACCTGTCCATATAATGGCCACAGCGCAAGGAGTGGTGATTATTTTTGAATTGATGATTTTGTGACCAAGTGTTTTTTTTTATCGTGATGTGTTTTTATCATTTACTATTATAGTAAGTATATGATTTACTGGGTTAAATACATTAATTAGGTACCGCCTGTTGAAAATAATTGCGAAATTTAATCAGTAGACCAATTTACAGAATTTTATTTAAGTCCATTTATATTGTTAATTTTTAGTTACCTTATTTGTTGCATTCCACAATAATACAATCACCTACGTGTTAAATTGCAAATATATCTAGTAACCGTTCCCATGTACGGAGTGTCATATGATGTTGAAATTGTTCTAGTCATCCGATACCTGACTCGACGAGTTTAACAGTGCACTTACCTATTTGTGTTGAAGTATGATATAATTTGTAATTACATACTTAACTTAAATTAAAATGTTTTTACGGTTCAGAAAACAACAGTTAGAAAGTTTTAGATTTGGGATCAGTTGAATGAGATGCAATATAGATAAATATGCATAGTTAGGATTCGGAATGGAATAATGAGGTCTAAGTATAAGAATGTATTTCGAATAGCAGTTGGGAATAATTTGGTTAACAAGGTTTTTGAAACGTAATAGGACTGATTATCCAATTGCGGTTGAACATTTTGGGTACCAAAAGATTCAAATCGGATACGTGGTTCTTTGATTGTTGTTTGATGTAGTATGAAGAAGAATTATATTTATAATAAGATAGGCACACAAAGGTACAAAATAGGGTTTCCTCAATTTGATCATGGTGTGAACGAACTTTCCTCTGTGAAAATTGTTGGTGACAAGGTAAGTCTTAAAATATGGCCCTAATAATATTGATGATATTGAGAGAATAAGATGTTTAGAATAATGAACCCCGGCCGGGTCATGATTATTGTACAATGTACCTAATGTGAAATAGGAGATGTATAAAAATGTAGTGTGCCTATATCGAGACGAGTTGATATGATGTGTAATTAATTATAGAACGATGATATATAAGAAAGGATTTTGAAAATTGTACGTAATAAAACTAAGAAAATTAGCACGGTTCTTGGTTAAGTTTGTTTTTTATTAGTTTGATCAGTGGATCACAAAACGCAGACAGTTTACAATACTTAAAGATAATAGCCAAATAGATAATGTTTATAAACCGACCTTTATACAAAAAAAATGATTTTAATACTGTATGACGTGATTATGACGTTTTTCTTCTTATTTATTTTGTAAACTTTCAACAGTGCGGCTTTTGTTACTTTGGTAGAAGTAAGTATGGGATTAAAGTGTAAAATTTAGATTTAATATATAATAAGGCTAGGTAATACTCTTATATAAAAATTGTATGCTGTTGTTTTAGTTTATCATGGTCAAGTGTGTCTACTTAAAATTATTGTTAAAAGACAGTCACTAACAAAATGTGAAAAATTATATTCAAATGTAGTTCTGACGTTATAAAACCAAATTATTGTGTGAAATCCGATAACACCTTAAACATTTTCTAAAAATAATGTTCCTTTAGAGCTTATTTTAATTAGTTATAAAAAAAAATACAATAACATTTTTTTTTTTCTTCTAAAAAACGGGGGAGGTGTAGTGTGTGACGTGCCTCCTCCCGTATTCTATTATATTAGATGTAATGTTAGTACTAAGTGCAGATTAATACAGACATCGAGCTCGACAACACGTCTTATTATTTTCCCAACAACGTCCCACATTGCAATATCTAAAGTTCAAGTAATTAAATAATAGAGTTCAATGAACTAAATCAGCTCTTTGATTTATTATTGATAATGGTATATGATAAATTATGTGTTTTAATCGCTGCCAATAAAATATTAACTCTTCTCCCGCCGCATCTGTCTACCTTTCTGTGCACAATTATCTCCATACCTACTACAAAATTCATTCAGGTTTTCACTAATAAATTAGAGTTTTAAGGATTTAGGTATAAACATTTTTCTAATTTTGGATTCGATTTTAAATAACAATAATAAGTTTAAGAAGTCGACAGAAAAGTGATGTCTTATAATTCTAAAAATAAATAAATGAACGTGACTGTCAATTAAAATATTAGAATATAAGCGCCATCTAGTGCTATTTTCCTTCTTAGCTTTAGTGGGTTCCCCGGATTCATTTTATCAAGATAAGAAGAATTCTTTTTGAGGCGCCTTCTTGTATAAAAGTGACATGTAAAAGAGTTTTGTAAAGACCTATTTACAGAATAAACGATTTGATGTGATCCTTTGCGTTTCTCCGGGTGGTGTTTATGTCGCAGATGGATAGTAGAATCCTGATTTACAAAACAGTACTTTTTTATAATACAGCTAAAGAACGTTCAGCTGGATTGCCATTGCGATACTTTTAACCAAACTGCTACCCACGTTTAGACGTAATGCAGAATGACATATCTACAGTGGGACAGTTTTTTTTATTGTGTAGGTATACTGGAAATAAATTATATATATGAGTGTGTGTCATTCCGTGGCTGAGTCGACGGAGACTCGCTTTGCGGGGCTTCTACCGAAGAGCGGTAGAAGCCCCGCAAGTCGGAGTACGTCGTCGGAGTACACGAAACTCCCGAGCTCGCTTCGCTCGCTCATGTATCAATTTTTTATTTTATTTTTCATTATCCCGATATATTGTCGACTACTATAGTGGTTTAGTGTTTACGTCATTCTAAATTTTTTTTTTTTTTTTTTGCTGCTGACAACAATTTAGCGATAATTTTGCGATAATTTTCTTTTTTCATTTTTAGGATTATGCTAACTTAAAACACTAATTTAAAATGACGTCTACTTGATGATTTCGGAGATGTTGATCATTATGCAATTCTATGCACTTTTCACACCGTTTAATATTGTTTTCACGTACGCTTCTTAGAACAGATGTATCGAGTAGATTTTCATCATTGGTACGCCTATATGTATATAACCCTTCAAGGAACAACAGGGTTTTTGTAAAATTTTTGGGTATTAAGCGTTGGCACCGTGAAGGGTTAGCTCATGATTGTTGCGTGAACTGAAATAGGAGCAACTTCCCACAGACTCCTGCACCGAGACTGAGATGACCAGCACACAGATAGAAGTTGTAGGCCAGTTGATAGAGTGCACGAAGTTGGCCGAGTGGGATATGTTGCCCAACCAGCACAAACTTGGTGAACTGTCGCTCGTACGTCTCGCGCGTTGTGCAGCCGACGCGCTGCAGCAGCCCGCGCACCACGCGCACAAGTACCTCGCCTACTACCTGCTGCGAGCGGTCGCCAAGCCGCTGGTGCTGGACGACGGTGAGTCACACCCTACACTAGGCGCTGCAGCATCACATTATATTATATTTAGCTGAAACAAGACTATCATAACGACGACGACGACTGCGTTCCAATCTATGGTGTTCAGATCTAACAACATTTGCGTCATATATCCTTTGCTATATCTACTAATAACGTAAGTGAATCTTTTGCAAGTATGGTGACTAAATTACACATTATTTGATAACTAGCGGAAAAGCTTTCACTGTGGAGTGACGACAGCTTAGGCGAAGGTGACGAAGAAAAAGAACGGCCGCAATTCTGTCTGGACCACTTCCACGATGCTTTCACACACCTCCGGGAGATAGTGGACGCGGCGCTCAGCACCGTCGTGTTAGTAAATTATTTATATTTTTAAACAGCTCTGCACAGCAGCTTTCCCAAATTTCCTCCATATCACACGAACACCCAAACGTCCCTGACACGAACACCCAGACATCCTCGACTCGAATCTTCAGATACCATATCACAGGAACTCTCAGAAATCCCTGAGGAACTTACAGACACCATATCACACGAGATGGCTCTGACACGAATATTCTATCATTGCCTAAACCACCCTCCGAACCCCACATGACACGTCCACTAGATCAATAAAACAGATTTCCATTTTCAAATTCAAATTCAATATTTTTTTTATTTCACATAGACCAAATTACAGGCACTTATAAAACGTCAAAGCTAGGTGCACGGTTTCAAAAAAGTTGATCTTATGGAGAAGAACCGGCAAGAAACTCCATTTAAATTATTAATAGGATAGGATTAGCAGATTTGGAATGACATTTTGTTTTGCGTAACAGTGTAGGCGAGGGCACTTGCGAGCTCGTGGCTATGTCGGACAGCTACAGCATGGCGCTGGGCTGGCTGCTGCTGGCCGACGTGCTGGCGGCGCTGTGCCAGCTGGCGCGCGGGGACCTCACGCACCACTACATACAGATATACAGGTGCGCTCAGGGTTGGGGCTGCGGGTCACGTATCGATGTCGGACAGCTACAGCATGGCGCTGGGCTGGCTGCTGCTGGCCGACGTGCTGGCGGCGCTGTGCCAGCTGGCGCGCGGGGACCTCACGCACCACTACATACAGATATACAGGTGCGCTCAGGGTTGGGGCTGCGGGTCACGTATCGATGTCGGACAGCTACAGCATGGCGCTGGGCTGGCTGCTGCTGGCCGACGTGCTGGCGGCGCTGTGCCAGCTGGCGCGCGGGGACCTCACGCACCACTACATACAGATATACAGGTGCGCTCAGGGTTGGGGCTGCGGGTCACGTATCGATGTCGGACAGCTACAGCATGGCGCTGGGCTGGCTGCTGCTGGCCGACGTGCTGGCGGCGCTGTGCCAGCTGGCGCGCGGGGACCTCACGCACCACTACATACAGATATACAGGTGCGCTCAGGGTTGGGGCTGCGGGTCACGTATCGATGTCGGACAGCTACAGCATGGCGCTGGGCTGGCTGCTGCTGGCCGACGTGCTGGCGGCGCTGTGCCAGCTGGCGCGCGGGGACCTCACGCACCACTACATACAGATATACAGGTGCGCTCAGGGTTGGGGCTGCGGGTCACGTATCGATGTCGGACAGCTACAGCATGGCGCTGGGCTGGCTGCTGCTGGCCGACGTGCTGGCGGCGCTGTGCCAGCTGGCGCGCGGGGACCTCACGCACCACTACATACAGATATACAGGTGCGCTCAGGGTTGGGGCTGCGGGTCACGTATCGATGTCGGACAGCTACAGCATGGCGCTGGGCTGGCTGCTGCTGGCCGACGTGCTGGCGGCGCTGTGCCAGCTGGCGCGCGGGGACCTCACGCACCACTACATACAGATATACAGGTGCGCTCAGGGTTGGGGCTGCGGGTCACGTATCGATGTCGGACAGCTACAGCATGGCGCTGGGCTGGCTGCTGCTGGCCGACGTGCTGGCGGCGCTGTGCCAGCTGGCGCGCGGGGACCTCACGCACCACTACATACAGATATACAGGTGCGCTCAGGGTTGGGGCTGCGGGTCACGTATCGATGTCGGACAGCTACAGCATGGCGCTGGGCTGGCTGCTGCTGGCCGACGTGCTGGCGGCGCTGTGCCAGCTGGCGCGCGGGGACCTCACGCACCACTACATACAGATATACAGGTGCGCTCAGGGTTGGGGCTGCGGGTCACGTATCGATGTCGGACAGCTACAGCATGGCGCTGGGCTGGCTGCTGCTGGCCGACGTGCTGGCGGCGCTGTGCCAGCTGGCGCGCGGGGACCTCACGCACCACTACATACAGATATACAGGTGCGCTCAGGGTTGGGGCTGCGGGTCACGTATCGATGTCGGACAGCTACAGCATGGCGCTGGGCTGGCTGCTGCTGGCCGACGTGCTGGCGGCGCTGTGCCAGCTGGCGCGCGGGGACCTCACGCACCACTACATACAGATATACAGGTGCGCTCAGGGTTGGGGCTGCGGGTCACGTATCGATGTCGGACAGCTACAGCATGGCGCTGGGCTGGCTGCTGCTGGCCGACGTGCTGGCGGCGCTGTGCCAGCTGGCGCGCGGGGACCTCACGCACCACTACATACAGATATACAGGTGCGCTCAGGGTTGGGGCTGCGGGTCACGTATCGATGTCGGACAGCTACAGCATGGCGCTGGGCTGGCTGCTGCTGGCCGACGTGCTGGCGGCGCTGTGCCAGCTGGCGCGCGGGGACCTCACGCACCACTACATACAGATATACAGGTGCGCTCAGGGTTGGGGCTGCGGGTCACGTATCGATGTCGGACAGCTACAGCATGGCGCTGGGCTGGCTGCTGCTGGCCGACGTGCTGGCGGCGCTGTGCCAGCTGGCGCGCGGGGACCTCACGCACCACTACATACAGATATACAGGTGCGCTCAGGGTTGGGGCTGCGGGTCACGTATCGATGTCGGACAGCTACAGCATGGCGCTGGGCTGGCTGCTGCTGGCCGACGTGCTGGCGGCGCTGTGCCAGCTGGCGCGCGGGGACCTCACGCACCACTACATACAGATATACAGGTGCGCTCAGGGTTGGGGCTGCGGGTCACGTATCGATGTCGGACAGCTACAGCATGGCGCTGGGCTGGCTGCTGCTGGCCGACGTGCTGGCGGCGCTGTGCCAGCTGGCGCGCGGGGACCTCACGCACCACTACATACAGATATACAGGTGCGCTCAGGGTTGGGGCTGCGGGTCACGTATCGATGTCGGACAGCTACAGCATGGCGCTGGGCTGGCTGCTGCTGGCCGACGTGCTGGCGGCGCTGTGCCAGCTGGCGCGCGGGGACCTCACGCACCACTACATACAGATATACAGGTGCGCTCAGGGTTGGGGCTGCGGGTCACGTATCGATGTCGGACAGCTACAGCATGGCGCTGGGCTGGCTGCTGCTGGCCGACGTGCTGGCGGCGCTGTGCCAGCTGGCGCGCGGGGACCTCACGCACCACTACATACAGATATACAGGTGCGCTCAGGGTTGGGGCTGCGGGTCACGTATCGATGTCGGACAGCTACAGCATGGCGCTGGGCTGGCTGCTGCTGGCCGACGTGCTGGCGGCGCTGTGCCAGCTGGCGCGCGGGGACCTCACGCACCACTACATACAGATATACAGGTGCGCTCAGGGTTGGGGCTGCGGGTCACGTATCGATGTCGGACAGCTACAGCATGGCGCTGGGCTGGCTGCTGCTGGCCGACGTGCTGGCGGCGCTGTGCCAGCTGGCGCGCGGGGACCTCACGCACCACTACATACAGATATACAGGTGCGCTCAGGGTTGGGGCTGCGGGTCACGTATCGATGTCGGACAGCTACAGCATGGCGCTGGGCTGGCTGCTGCTGGCCGACGTGCTGGCGGCGCTGTGCCAGCTGGCGCGCGGGGACCTCACGCACCACTACATACAGATATACAGGTGCGCTCAGGGTTGGGGCTGCGGGTCACGTATCGATGTCGGACAGCTACAGCATGGCGCTGGGCTGGCTGCTGCTGGCCGACGTGCTGGCGGCGCTGTGCCAGCTGGCGCGCGGGGACCTCACGCACCACTACATACAGATATACAGGTGCGCTCAGGGTTGGGGCTGCGGGTCACGTATCGATGTCGGACAGCTACAGCATGGCGCTGGGCTGGCTGCTGCTGGCCGACGTGCTGGCGGCGCTGTGCCAGCTGGCGCGCGGGGACCTCACGCACCACTACATACAGATATACAGGTGCGCTCAGGGTTGGGGCTGCGGGTCACGTATCGATGTCGGACAGCTACAGCATGGCGCTGGGCTGGCTGCTGCTGGCCGACGTGCTGGCGGCGCTGTGCCAGCTGGCGCGCGGGGACCTCACGCACCACTACATACAGATATACAGGTGCGCTCAGGGTTGGGGCTGCGGGTCACGTATCGATGTCGGACAGCTACAGCATGGCGCTGGGCTGGCTGCTGCTGGCCGACGTGCTGGCGGCGCTGTGCCAGCTGGCGCGCGGGGACCTCACGCACCACTACATACAGATATACAGGTGCGCTCAGGGTTGGGGCTGCGGGTCACGTATCGATGTCGGACAGCTACAGCATGGCGCTGGGCTGGCTGCTGCTGGCCGACGTGCTGGCGGCGCTGTGCCAGCTGGCGCGCGGGGACCTCACGCACCACTACATACAGATATACAGGTGCGCTCAGGGTTGGGGCTGCGGGTCACGTATCGATGTCGGACAGCTACAGCATGGCGCTGGGCTGGCTGCTGCTGGCCGACGTGCTGGCGGCGCTGTGCCAGCTGGCGCGCGGGGACCTCACGCACCACTACATACAGATATACAGGTGCGCTCAGGGTTGGGGCTGCGGGTCACGTATCGATGTCGGACAGCTACAGCATGGCGCTGGGCTGGCTGCTGCTGGCCGACGTGCTGGCGGCGCTGTGCCAGCTGGCGCGCGGGGACCTCACGCACCACTACATACAGATATACAGGTGCGCTCAGGGTTGGGGCTGCGGGTCACGTATCGATGTCGGACAGCTACAGCATGGCGCTGGGCTGGCTGCTGCTGGCCGACGTGCTGGCGGCGCTGTGCCAGCTGGCGCGCGGGGACCTCACGCACCACTACATACAGATATACAGGTGCGCTCAGGGTTGGGGCTGCGGGTCACGTATCGATGTCGGACAGCTACAGCATGGCGCTGGGCTGGCTGCTGCTGGCCGACGTGCTGGCGGCGCTGTGCCAGCTGGCGCGCGGGGACCTCACGCACCACTACATACAGATATACAGGTGCGCTCAGGGTTGGGGCTGCGGGTCACGTATCGATGTCGGACAGCTACAGCATGGCGCTTAAGATTAATAAGATTTTCAATAAAGTTAAAATATAACATATTGCAATCGGCCATGTTAACTGAAACACCAATCACCGCCGTACGTGTTGCTTGAACTTTTGTTGTTAAAATGCGTTTCGATGAAACTTGTTAACTTTGGAATTAATTTTTAATATGCATAGACACAATGCAATGTTTGCCGAGGCGTGGCGTCACAAATCTCTACGTTGGTAACTATAGGCCAGGTCAAAGGCCCACTGCGTACTTATAGCACCGCATTAAAAAAGCGAGGTGCGGCTATAGTATATATTTGTCACAATGAATACAGAAAGATATGGCAATCAAGACGTGATAATATGTTTAACACAAAAGTATTTATGCATACCGCAGGGAGCGCATGTACGCTGAGCCACTTCTGACGACGGCGCTGCGGCTGCTGCCCGACGCGGTGTTTGCGTACGCGTTGGACAACACCGGCAATACGCCTGCGCCGACGCAATACTCAGACATGTTCTTGCAGTTGAAGGAGTACTCCGTGCGCGGTGAGTGTCGTGTACTAGTGTGTGTTGAGAGATAACACCCACTAATATATTTGTGCACTGTAGGTCTTTCGGCACAAAAGTTCCGCTTGTTGCTAAATTAGAATGTTGAAAAGAAAAAGAATAATTCCAGAGGCAGCGCTGGGCAGCGACATCAGCGCGCTGGCGTGCCGCAGCGTGTACAGCACGGTGTGCGGCGCGGGCTGCGGCGGCGCGCGCGGCTGGTGGGGCGCGGCGCCGGGCCGCAGCGCGCGCGTGCTGGAGCGGCTCGTGGTGGCCTACGTGGCGCCGCGCGCCGCCCGGGACCAGCTGCTCAACCTGCACCGCCGCGCCGCCGAGGTACAGGACACGGAGGTACGACCCAGCGTGTACAGCGCGGTGTGCGGCGCGGGGCTGGTGGGGCGCGGCGCCGGGCCGCAGCGCGCGCGTGCTGGAGCGGCTCGTGGTGGCCTACGTGGCGCCGCGCGCCGCCCGGGACCAGCTGCTCAACCTGCACCGCCGCGCCGCCGAGGTACAGGACACGGAGGTACGACCCAGCGTGTACAGCGCGGTGTGCGGCGCGGGGCTGGTGGGGCGCGGCGCCGGGCCGCAGCGCGCGCGTGCTGGAGCGGCTCGTGGTGGCCTACGTGGCGCCGCGCGCCGCCCGGGACCAGCTGCTCAACCTGCACCGCCGCGCCGCCGAGGTACAGGACACGGAGGTACGACCCAGCGTGTACAGCGCGGTGTGCGGCGCGGGGCTGGTGGGGCGCGGCGCCGGGCCGCAGCGCGCGCGTGCTGGAGCGGCTCGTGGTGGCCTACGTGGCGCCGCGCGCCGCCCGGGACCAGCTGCTCAACCTGCACCGCCGCGCCGCCGAGGTACAGGACACGGAGGTACGACCCAGCGTGTACAGCGCGGTGTGCGGCGCGGGGCTGGTGGGGCGCGGCGCCGGGCCGCAGCGCGCGCGTGCTGGAGCGGCTCGTGGTGGCCTACGTGGCGCCGCGCGCCGCCCGGGACCAGCTGCTCAACCTGCACCGCCGCGCCGCCGAGGTACAGGACACGGAGGTAAGGGCGACCCAGCGTGTACAGCGTGTGGTCCGCTTTGTCCGCTCTACCATGACCTCTCTCAAGGAACGAACTTCATCCCCGCTGGGCACAGGCCCGCAGCAGTGCGTGACATACATAAGAAGATCGACAGTTGACCGTCCCTGGCAAAAGCCATCGCACAGGTACATTTAATCGCACGGTTATGAGCAGGGTCTGCACGGTCGCCCTTTTTGGACACTGGTTGTACATTTGCAAGCTTCCAGGATCTTGGCACCGTTCTTTTTTCAAAAGACAAGCGTGTCAACACAGGAGACAATTCGGGCGCACAATGCCACAACACTCGCTGAAATGCCGTCAGGCCCGCTGGCCTTGTTCACGTCTAGACTGCATAATACTCTTTGGACCTCTTTAATTCGAACTGCGATCTCCGGCATCGAAGAGTCACAACGAGGTACAGTTGGTACTTGCTTAGACCCCGCGTCGAGACGAGAATTGCTGGCAAAGAGAGATGCAAATAAATTTGCTTTCTCACTAGCAGAGTGAGCCAGCGACCCATCAGACTTCAACATTTGAGATAAGTGGGACGACAGAAATTCGTTTCAACCGCTTTCGACAAGGAGCAGAACTGTTTACTACCCGGAGGGTGCGATGTCAGTTTGGCCCCAATACGTCCGACATAGTCAAAACGTGCCCTCCGTATAACCCGCTTGCAGAACTTGGTGGCAGAATTAAAGGCTCTTTTCCTCGCGCGAACCCTAATTGCTCAAACTTTTTTGTCACGGGCCTTGATTTAGGCTTGATGGGCAGACTCTTTTCGGGCCTCAGCGTGGGCGCATTCTGCATTATACCAAGGCCGAGATTTGTGACTGAGCGGAATGTCGGAGAATGGAATAAAATCACCTTCCCCTGCCGAATCACCTCCGTAAACACGTCAGCACAGCACGAGGGGTCACCCGAGGAGAAGCACACTTGCCGCCATGGATAAGACGCAAAAAAGTACCGCAACTCATCCCAATCTGCTGACTCGTATCGCCATACTCGTATCGTGCCTCTAGAGCTCTCATCTGGAGGAGAGAAGGTCGATACGGATTTCACAAGGCAGTGGTCAGACATTCCCATCGGGGCTGAGAACAATATTGATTGACTGTCCGGATCAGTTGTCAGCAGAAGGTCCAAGCAATTGGGTGTATGGCCGTCAACATCTGGAACCCGCGTTGCCACTTTCACAAGCTGGGTTAGATCTAGCGTTAAAGCAAACTTGCGCGCCTCTAACCCGGCATGGTCAGTTTTCTGGTACGGGAACAACCACTCTTTATGGTGGACGTGGTAGTCCCCCAGAAAAATGAGTTTCCACCTGAAAAATTTAAATATGTGTCAACTAATAATATATGTAAAAATTTTCTCTATGTGCATACTAAGGGTTATTGTGCGTCACAAAAGAAATGCAGAGAGTGCAATGAACCACTTAACACATTACATAATGATATTGTCAACGCAGCGCAAACACCCTTAGCAACACTTGCAGAGTCCAAATCATCGTCATCGACCTCATCTAGGTCAACAAAGAACATGCAAAATAACTTCGCCTCGAATAATGATGATGAGATACTGTTGGTAACTGCTTTAGTACGGGTAGCGACAGCTAGTGGCGATTACATTACACTGCGGGCTTTAGTTGATCAAGGATCTGCGTTTTCCGTAATCACACTGATTACGGAAAAGGCAGCTCAAAGATTGGGTATACAGCGTCAACATTTAAACGCGAGTATCAGTGGCATAAGGACTTTGTCTAACAGAAGTAAAGGCAAGGTCGATCTATATTGCAAGTCCTTACATAATGATTTTCAATTTACAACGAAAGCATTAATAATTAAGGTTATTTGCCACTCGTGTCATGACACAAGTGGTAAATAACCTGCCTAATGTTACATTTACAAAGAAGCCTTGGGCTCACGTGACAAATATAACATTAGCTGATCCAGAGTATAACATATCCAGGCCCATAGACATACTGTTTATTGCACACGTATTTTCAGAAATTTTAATGAATGGATTGATTAAAGGAAATCTTAGTGAACCTAGTGACGCATTTAGGGTGGAGTCTGTCAGGTAACGTCAGCAAGACATACAACTGCAATGTCGTATTAAATCAAGTCGATGACCTGACTAAATATTGGGAAATAGAAAATATGCAAATATGATAGGGATGCATGCAATTCAATGAGCAGCTGACGTCATTATTAACGAGATGTATGTTGATGACGTATTGAGTGGTAGCAATTCCATCGAGCAAGCACGAAAAATTCAAATGCAACTCATTAACATATTGAGAGAGGCAGGCCTAACACTACAGAAATGGTCAAGTAACGACTCGACCTTGATTGAAAGCTTATTGACTTCAGACCTTAACCAAAATACCATGCATTTTACAAACGATGGAACAACAAAAGCCCTGGGTTTGCAGTGGAATCCTACAACTGACAAATTTTCATTTAAAAACAAAATAAAATCCGTCAAGACTAGACAATTAACAAAAAGAAAACTACTTTCCGAAATTTCAAAAATCTTCGATCCACTTGGCTGGCTTACACCTTTGACAGTAAAAGCAAAATTAATTTTTCAGAGCGTTTGGTTATCTGGATACGATTGGGATGCAGTTTTACCTATCAACCTGAAAGAAGAATGGGGGAATTTGACAAGTGACCTGCATAAAATAACCCAATTGGAGATGGCTTGGATCTCATACCGAGATGGCTTGGAGATAATATAAAACGCTTTCATATTCATGGGTTCTGTGACGCGTCTGAAAAGGCCTATGCGTGCGCTATTTACTTCTTCTTCTTCCTGCCCTGGTCCCAAGCTATTTGGGGTCGGCGCAATATGTTTGTCTCTTCCATTCTTCCCTGTTAGCCGTCCCTATATCGTTCACCCCCTTTTCATTCATGTCATCGATCACACAATCCATCCATCTTTTCTTTGGTCTACCTCTACCCCTCCATCCATCAACATTCATATTCATTACTCTCTTAGTCACATGTGTCTCATCCCTCCTCATCACGTGTCCGTACCAAGATAAACGGTTTCCTCTTAACTTTTCTGTCACTGGCGCTATTTTCAAACTTCCTCTAATATACTCATTTCTTACCTTATCCATTCTTGTCACTCCACACATCCATCTCAACATTCTCATCTCCGCTACATGTAGTCTTCTTTCATCCATCTTCTTCATGGCCCAGCATTCCGATCCATACAGGACGACAGGTCTTATAACGGATTTGTAGATTTTGCCCTTTAACTTGAGTGGCATCCGTGGGTCACACGTTGTTCCTGTTACCTGTCGCCATTTCATCCACCCTGAGTTGATCCGGTTCGTAATATCTCGGTCTATTTCACCATCACCTTGGATGAGTGACCCAAGGTACCGGAAGTCGGAACAGACTGGTAAAGGCACTCCGTCTAGAGTTATAGGCACGTGACTGGAGAGACCGCCGAAATCACAGAACATATAATGCGTCTTGCTTCTGCTAATTTTTAAGCCAACACTCTCCAACCTTTGCCACCATGCCTCCAATCTGCTCTGGACCTCAAGGCCACTCTCGGCAACCAGGACAATGTCATCGGCGAACAACATACACCAGGGAGCCTCTTCTTGAATGTCCGATGTAATAGCATCCATTATCACCAAGAAGAGGTATGGACTAAGAGCCGATCCCTGGTGTAAGCCTACCGTCACATTAAAGCTGGCCGTGGTGCCCGCAGTAGACCGGACTTGGGTACTGCATCGACTGTACATCGATCGGATCAACTGCACATACTTCCCAGGCACACCTTTCTCCTTAAGGGCCCACCATAAAACATCACGTGGTACCCGGTCATATGCCTTTTCGAGGTCCACGAAAACCATATGCAAGTTCTTGTGTGCGCCTCTATATTTCTCACACAGCTGGCGCATTGCAAATACGGCATCCGCTGTTCCCCGACCAGGCATGAAACCAAACTGGTTTTGTGAAATTTCACTCTCCTCTCTCAGTCGTCGTTCAATAACTTTCTCCCACACTTTCATACTATGTGACATTAACTTTATCCCTCTATAGTTGTTGCACTCCAGCACATCACCTTTATTTTTAAAGATGGGCACCAGTGAACTGTTGCACCATTCATCAGGTATGGCTTCTTCCAGCATCAACTTATTGAAGAACAAAGCTGACCACTTCCATCCGTCTAGATGTAATAACTTCCACACTTCAACTGGTATCCCGTCTGGTCCTATCGCTTTTCCATTCTTCATTAAATTTATTGCTATTTTCACTTCATCCTCACTAACCTTTCTCACTAATCCTTCATTCACTGGTTTATTCTCAAGCACACCATTCCAATCATTTTCTTCATTCATCAGTCTTTCGAAATATTTTTTCCATCTATCTTTAATTCTCTCGTCATCTGAAATTACCTTTCCATTTTCATCCTTTACACACTTTATTAAGCATACATCCCTCGCCTTTTTCTCTCTAGCCTTGGTGAGCCGGTATAAATATTTTTGGCCGGCTGGACTATCCAGTGTGTTATATAGCTTTTCCTGTGCTTTAGCTTTCGCTACAGCAACAGCTTTCCTGGCTTTTTTCTTCCATACCTCATAATCCGTGAACATTTCCCAAAAAGGTCCCGAGGAAGCTCAGGGTATTTATGGCTACGCCAAAGAAAACACCCAGTCAGGACGAGAGAATTTTATTATGAATATTTACAAGGTGGTCATGTTTTGCCGGAAAATCTCAACACCGCAATTCAGCGGAACGGTAAAAATGTACAGTGCCATCTATGAACATCAAAGTGAACTAAACATTTTAAACAAACTTAACATTCCGGCCACCATGGACTTTCCGTCCATCAATAAACATTAACAATTACACAAAAATAACCGGCCACCATTAAACTAATGCCCAAAAAATTTCAAGATAATCAAGTTGAATCTTAAAAGTTAATCAACAGAGTTTTTAGAAAAAATAATACCTTACAAATTACTTCCAATTCACATGTAACAGCTAAATTATTAAACTAAGTTGTAACAGGCAAAATTATAAGTTTTGATACAGGTCTTTTAATTATTGCACCCTTACATTTTAAAGAAACAACACGCGTAAGATTGTCCTTACCACTATGCTTATCTGTAATAATACCAAACAACCATCGTGCCGGTGGCAAATCGTCTTCCTTGACCAAAATTACGTCTCCTACTTTAGGTTCGGGAGTCTTATGCGACCACTTATAACGGTGCTGCAGCTGGGTCAGGTATTCCTGAGACCATCTACGCCAGAAATCTTGGACAAGTCTTTGAGTAAAGTGCCATCTTTTGAGAGTGCTCATGTTCGAATTCTCAAAATTAGCATCCGGTACGAGTAAAAGAGGTTCACCCACGAGAAAATGCCCCGGAGTGAGTGGATAAGGATCCTCCGGATTAGGGCTAATTTGAGAAATCGGACGCGAGTTAAGGCACGCCTCAATTTGGCACAGAAGCGTCGTCATCTCCTCAAACGTTAGCGTACTATTGGCAATAACTCGTTTTAGGTGATGCTTTGTGGACTTCACTCCAGCTTCCCAAAGCCCTCCAAAGTTTGGAGAGTGGGGTGGAATGAAGTGCCAGTTAGTGCCATTAGTCGCTAGCCAGTCAGCTATATCACTTGCTACCTCTGGCCTTTCCAGATGCAAAAGGGCCTTTAATTCTCTACTCGCTCCCACAAAGTTGGTACCATTATCACTCCACAAGTCTGCACAATGCCCTCTACGTGCAACAAAACGCTTAAAAGCAGCCAAAAATGCCTCCGAAGTAAGATCACTCACTACTTCGAGGTGAATTGCACGCGTGGCCATACAGATGAATAAACAAATGTACCCCTTAGTTGAGTGATAACCACGTCCCTTAGTAGGTCTAATAAAGATAGGGCCGGCGTAATCGACACCAGTCTGTTGGAAAGGACGGCCAGCTGTAACTCGAGCTGATGGTAACTGACCCATCAACTGTTGATTAGTTTGAGCAGAATGACGAACACAAACTACACATTTACGTACATGCTGACGAACTACACCTTTAGCATTCACGATCCAATATTGAGTCCTCAGATAGTTCATCATCAACTGAGGTCCTCCATGAAGAGTGCGTTCATGAGCATCTGCTACGATCAAATTGGTCAAATGCGATTTATGGGGAATCAGTATTGGATGTTTCATATCCTCAACTAGGTTAGCCTTCTGCAGTCGCCCACCAACCCTGAGGATTCCATACCCATCGAGGAACGGACTAAGTGAGGTAAGTTTACTGTTTTTATTTATTTTACCTAATTTACGCAAATTTTCAATTTCTTTTAGGAAATATTCTTCTTGGCACATTCGGATACAGGTAAGTAATGCTTTATTAATTTCTTTTGCAGTTAGCCCTAACAATGGTTTAGACTTAGAATTTTCTTTTACTTTTAGATTAAGGAACCGTCTACAATAAGATATAACTCGCACTAGTCTTTTTAAGCTTGAGAATCTAGAAATAATACAGTCTTCAACTATTTCTTCTACCGTGGCGTTACATAAAACTTTAGGTGTCTTTTCCTCTAAATTAGTATCCTTAAAGTTTATTTTATTATAATTAACCGTAGTATCTTGTAGCCACATAGGGCCTTGTTTCCACAATTTAACGTCTAACATTCCCCCTGGATTTATACCACGCGAGGCACAGTCTGCTGGATTGTCTTCAGATTTTACGTGAGACCATTGACTAGTATCAGTTATATTTAATATTTCGGTGATCCTATTCGCCACAAACGTTTTCCATTTGCTTGGATGACTACTTATCCAAGCGAGTACAACGCTGGAGTCAGTCCAAGCATGTATATTAACTTTAGGGACTTCTAACACCTCAGCAGTTTCTTGGAGGAGCTTGGCTAGCAATACAGCTCCACCTAGCTCCAGACGCGGGATAGAGACCTGCTTAACAGGAGCAATCTTTGTTTTTGAGGTCAATAGATTTACATGTACCCTACCGTTACGATCAACAGACCTAATGTATACTACTGCAGCGTAAGCTGTATTGGACGCATCGCAAAACCCCTGTAATTCTAGATGAACATCATCTTTATTAGTGCCTATCCATCTAGGAAGTCTAAAATCAGTTAGATGAACTAAATCTTTACGATAAGTAAGCCAATCATTTAAAATACTAGAAGGTACGTCATCATCCCAATCTACGCCAGTAAGCCATATCCTTTGAATAAAACCTTTAGCAGTTGTTATAACTGGCGCGATCCACCCTAGAGGGTCAAACAATTTTGCGATATCTGAAATCATTTTACGCTTTGTGACTGGTGTTTCAGGCGGAGGAAGTTGTACAGTGTAGTGAAATTCATCATTAGATCGATTCCAAGATAAACCAAGTATTTTTATAACAGAATCTAATTTTAATTCTAAGTTTTCTTTTGTATCCTTTTCACCTTTCTCTATTACGCGCAACAAATTATCATCACTACATGTCCACTTCTGAAGTCTGAAACCACCACGTTCAAGTAATTCACTTACCTGATGGTACACTTGAATACCTTCTTCTACACTATCACAACCAGTCATGAGGTCATCCACATAAAATTCCTTTAAAACCCTGCCGGCAGCCATAGGAAATTGAATTCCTTCTTCATGTGAAAGTTGTTGGAGTGAGCGTACAGCCAAGTACGGTGCTGAGGATGTACCAAATGTAACTCGTAATAACCTTAAATGTTGAAGTTCTGAATTTAAATCACTGCGCCACAAAAGGCGTTGAAAATCAACATTGTCCTCAGACACTTTTACTTGTCTGTACATTTTCACGATATCTGCAACTAAACATATAGGAAAACAGCGCCAGCGCATAATGATGTGTCTCATGTCAGGTTGCAGTGTCGGACCTACCATCATGTTTTTATTTAAAGATGACCCGTTATTTAGAGTACATGACGCGTCAAACACGACTCTAACTTTGGTAGTAGTTTTGTCGTTTCTTACTACTGCATGATGCGGTAGATACACGGCTGTTGATTTATCGGTTTCTGCGTTAGGAACTACTTCCATATGTCCCAACGCTAAATATTCGTCAATGACATCCGCGTATTGACTGCGTAAATCCGGGTTATTCAATAACCTTTTTTCTAATAATAAGAACCTTCTTTTTGCAATATTATAAGAATTGCCGTATTGACACTCGGGATCACTACTCTTGAAAGGCAGCTTCACTATAAAGCGGCCTGAATCGTCTCTTTTGACAGTTCTTGTGAAGAAATCTTCGCAAGCTTGTTCTTCTTCTGTCAAAATCCTTTTTTTGACTGGAGTAAGATCCTCCAACTCCCAGAATTTTTTCAAGAGTTTATCAGTATTTAATTGAGTGTGCATGCTTATTAACTTGTCTTGTTTCAGAGAATGACAGATCTGTTGTGAGTGTATACTACCAGAGAGGATCCAACCAAGTTGAGTTTTTTGCGCTACAGGAGAACCTGGCGGACCCTTGACAACTCCATCTAACAAAATGTGGCAGTATACCTCTGCACCTAATAAAAGGTCAATTTTATTAGGCGTGTCAAATAAAGGATCTGCTAATTCCATTTCTGAAATTTGTGACGACCAATATTTGATCACAACTTTCCTTTCAGGAAGAAGTGATGTGAGGTTGTTTAAGACATGAGCCTTCACCTGAACTGTGAAGTTGGGATCGTGGCGTGATTGTATTTTAATAGAAACAAACCATTTAGACTGCAAAGATGCAGTCTGATCACCACCAAGTCCTGAAATATGGCTCTTGCCTGCGATTTTCTTTAGTCCAAGCATCTGAACTGCAGACTCCGTTATAAAGGATGCTTGCGACCCCTGATCTAAAAGAGATCTGATTAAATATGTGCCTGTTTTCGAATCTACCTTAACTAAGGCAGTGGCCAATAATACTTGGCTGTTCAAGTTCGACAAACAAGCCACAATTTTTGACGTCTCGCCTTGTGAAGATGATGGCGGGTTTGGTATTTGATTCGCACCATCTTCAACCTGATCATTATTCTGATCAGCTTTGGGAACCATTTTTGGGTGTAATAAAGAATGATGTCTCCTTTTACAAATCTGACAACTGGTTGAGTGGCGGCATGTGTAAACTGAGTGGTTTGGACCAAGACAATTGAAACATAACTTATTTGACTGGACAAAGTTACGACGTGCGTCAACATTTTCTTTTGCGAATTTCTTACAATTTATTATCTTATGATTTTCCGAACAAAAATTACAAGTTGCTGTTGATGTTGCATGCATAACCTTTGGACCACGAAAACTGTTTGACTTATTGACTTTATTATCAAGA
Source organism: Xylocampa areola (assembly GCA_935421205.1). Classification (NCBI taxonomy): domain Eukaryota; kingdom Metazoa; phylum Arthropoda; class Insecta; order Lepidoptera; family Noctuidae; genus Xylocampa; species Xylocampa areola. The sequence continues at coordinate 20,790,563 of OW285208.1, forward strand.
AATTCAATTGACCTAAAACGTTGATCTAAGAAATCTATGAAATCGCTCAATTTAGGTAAATCATCACTTATTTTACTTATTTGAATTTCCCATAACTTTCTGGACTCTGTATCAAGTTTTAAACTAACAATATATATGATAATTATATCCCACGTCGAAATATCAATATTTAAATTTTTAAGTGCGTTCAAGCATTCATTTGTAGTATCTAATAACTCTTTAATAGCACTAGAAGACTCAGTTAATACATTTTTTTGACTCATGAACCGTCTAAGAATACAGTTAGTCAAGTGTTTTTTATTATTATATCGGTGCTCTAATTGATCCCAACACGTTTTATAATTTGTAGCCGTGATCGGAATATGCCGAAGAAGCTGTTCAGCTTCACCTGATAAATAACTTTTTAAATAATGCAATCTTTGTACATCGTCCAACCCTTTATTGTTATGAATCAGTGATGTAAATAAGTCTCGGAAAGTAGTCCATTCTGTGTATTTACCACTAAAGTTCGGAATTGAAATTTTAGGTAATTTAACAGTAAAGGATTGCACCCTGTCAGAATTCGATACATTGACAACTGAATTAGACAATGGAACAGAATCACCAACAGACTTAAAACTAAGCAAAGTTCCCTTTAACTCGGTCTTGTAATCCGTGTACAATTCTTCAGTGGCATCATAAGCCTCACTCTTGTAGTACGTAGACCCCACAAATTCCTTGTTATCAAACTCCGCAATAATTGCTCTATGCGTATCACGATACGTAGTCCAATAACTTTCCAGTGTTTCCAAACGAGTCTCTATATACGACTGTGTAAGTCTATCTTTCGGAGATTTTTTGAAATTTATTTTAGCCTTTTGAATCTTTAATTTGGTATCTTCTTGTAGTTTAATGTAAGTCTCCATAATGTTTGATGTATAGATCCTTTGTTACAGTTTAAATTAAAGTTTGATCAATTTTGTTGAAACTCAAATTTTTACAAGTCGATGGAATTTTCATTCAAATTTTTCTAAGTGTTTGACACTTCGATAGAAAATCTGGCATGGATTCCCCGTCTGTTCACTTTTTGCGAAATTATTCTAAGTCCATGCAAACACTTGTAATTTTTTCATGAATTATTTTTCAGCTAAAATTTTCTAAGTCCTAGTTTCTTGAATTATTTCAAAGTCAATATAAAAGTACTCACAGTTTGTCCGGTCACACAACACAGTTCACCTTATTTCTGGCCCATCACAATATCCGATTCCGCTACCGCTACATGTCGCTTCCAACCACTTTATCAATTAATCATCCGGCTCGAAGGACCAATGAACATTTCCCAAAAAGGTCCCGAGGAAGCTCAGGGTATTTATGGCTACGCCAAAGAAAACACCCAGTCAGGACGAGAGAATTTTATTATGAATATTTACAAGGTGGTCATGTTTTGCCGGAAAATCTCAACACCGCAATTCAGCGGAACGGTAAAAATGTACAGTGCCATCTATGAACATCAAAGTGAACTAAACATTTTAAACAAACTTAACAATCCGTTTTCTTTACTGCTTTTAAACTTTCATTCCCCATCTCCACATTTTGCCATTCCTTGAATTTCATCTTCTTTTCCTTCAACACATTTTGTACCTCTGTCGACCACCACCACGTATCCTTATCGATCGTACCTTTCCCTTTTGACTCTCCCAAAGTATCCTTTCCTGCACTCCTAATACACTCTGCCATCTCACTCCAACATTCATTCACGCTTCCGTTATTCATGTCTCCCATTCTTATCATTTTATCCACCACTTTCTCTCTGAATTTACTCGCACAATCATCTTTCTCTAACATATACCATCTTATTTTAGGGGGAGGTCGCTCTTTGGCTTTATTTAGCTTTATTTTTACTACTACTTCCATAACCAGGAGTCTGTGTTGTGGGACTAAGTCTTCCCCTGGTAAAACTTTGCAGTCTTTGATGTGCTTTAGATGATTGCGTCTGACGAGGAAGTAGTCTATTTGGGTAGCATGATGACCACTTTTATATGTAATCAAGTGTTCATTTGTCTTTTGGAACCAGGTGTTAGCTACTACTAGATCGAAAGTGGTAGCGGATTGTAGTAAGGTTTCTCCATCGTTGTTGCGATTGCCAAATCCCCATCCCCCATGTACTCTTTCATAACCTCCTCTCATTCGTCCAACGTGTCCATTAAAATCACCGCCTATGTGCAATTCCTCATGCACTGGAATAGACATCATTAATAAGTCAAAGTCCTCCCAAAACTTCTCTTTCACCCTATCATCACATCCTACTTGCGGTGCATACACACTTATAACATTCAACATCACATTTTCTAGCATTACTTTTACGGCTATCAATCTATCATTCATCCTTTTAACATCCATCACACTTCCTTTCAAATTACTATCTAATAAAATAATAAAGATGTTACTTAGTAACATCAAATGACCGAAACGAACCCGAGAGTAGGCTTATAGCTGCAAAGTCTAGACTATCTCCAATCAATAACTTCTCCAAGAAATCTTTAAATGTGATAAGATTGACAAAATACATGTGCCTGGACGGATTCTATGATTGTACTAGCCTGGCTACATGGTGACATTACAAAATGGAAATCATTTGTGAATAATAGAGTACAATTAGTGCATAACGTCATACCGCCACAACATTGAAGTTATGTCAAATCTGAGGACAACGCTGCAGGCTGTGCATCGTGGCATCAGTTGTACTCAACTGTTAAAACATCGTTTGGGGTGGCGCGGGCCAGAGTGGGTGAGAAACTATGACGTAAAAATAGCTGAAACAACTGCAATCATACCTACAACATGCGAGTCAAAACAAAAACAAATGAAGATGTGTGTTGTGAAATCCGAACCCTCCTCAATTGTGATTGAGTTATTGGACAAGTGTAACGATATGACTCGTATTAAATTACTAAGTATTTTTGATGTTCAATGAATAAATATATAGTCCAACATATTTTACCTGTAAATGTGTACAAATGAGTAATCTCCATTAATAATAAAAATAATAAAAGCAATTAAAAATTTTAATAAATAAAAATAATAATAATTAAAATGTCAAGAATAAAAATACATCATCATGCATAGGTCAATATAAGGTCAATAAGTCTAGAATGAGTCATCCATGAAGTCTTTTAAATTATAATAACATTTATTAACTAGAATGCTTTTTAGTCTTTTTTTGAACAACAATATATTTAAAGTTTTGAGTTCTGTTGGCAATTTATTAAATATTTTAGGACCCATGCAAAAAATACTCTTTCTCATAAACTCTGTCTTCGCCGCATGTAGTCTCAACCTATTGTTATCTCGGCGGTTCCTAGATACTGTGTCAGATAGTCGTGGGAATCAAATCGTGGGAATCAAATCGTGGGAGTACAAAGAGTAAAATTCTGAACTTAAACCCATTTCTGGATAAACATGATATTTTACGAGTCGGAGGAAGATTGCATAACTCGAATTTAAATAGTAACATCAAACACCCAATGTTGCTACCACATGATCACAAACTTACAGAGTTATTCATTTGGCAAGCACACAAGAGGACATTACATGGAGGTCCTAAGTTAACTTTGACTTATTTACGACAAAGATTGTGGATTGTAGGAGGACATCGCCCCGTTAAAACGCCGTGTTTGTTTGTCTGGCAACAAAAGCCATTTATCTGGAACTTGTCACAGAACTGACCACCACAGCGTTTTTGGTAGCCTTCAAACGCTTTTGCCCTCGTCGCGGCACCCCACGAGACATGTCATAATTTTATTGTTACTTTGTCGTGGCAGTATGTACGGTGCACGTACATAGTATTTAAAATATTATATTAATTTGTAGATGAACGAGTCAGCTAACAGCCTCGTGTGTTCGTACTTAGATCTCAACCTACTTTTGGAAAGTGCACTGATATACGGCATAGCATAACCCATGCATTTTTATAGTAAGTAATGACAGTGTCTCATTCGACGTGGTTTCATTCGGAAAACTTGCATTTTTATTTATGATTCATTGACATTCCTTGCAATTTTGTGACATTTTCCGCATACAATTTATTTTGCATTGACATTCGTTAAATGTTAGGTTAACAGCACACGCAACACCCTAAACGCGTTGTTATATTGGACTCGAAGGGCGCTTTACGCCTTTAGTGTAAAATGAGCCCACACGCTACACGCGTAGAATGAAGCACTATGCACGGAATAATGCGAGTTTGACTTCAACTTTTATCGGCTATATCGCAGTTTTATTTTTAACTATTGGTACTACCAGCGTTCCCAACATCTCGACAGGTAGATATGCATGACTCATGCACACTGCGAATAACATGGACAATGTCCTGGGCAGATGGGGACCCGCGTATCGCAGGTGCTCAATGCTAAGGCCTGATAGCCTGATGGCCGGGTGACTTTCCTCTAGACATTGATGATATTGTTTTTTTCAATATCCTTGGCTTGAACCTTGTTTCAAGCTCTTTTCCAGCCTCAACACCGAGCCTCCATGACGGCGGCTCCAGTGGCGATTTTAAACTGAAGTGATTCATAAAGATATTCGCTATCTCTTTTGAATCACTTACTCCATCGATGCACACAGGGAGCCCGGGTCTTTTATTTAACCTATTTGTGACTTTCCAGAATGATTTAAAATGTATGCTATGTATTGTTAACATAACAATTCCCTATAGTTTAAATTTACACATATCTTGTACTTATATTATAATAACTATGTGACTGTATTTTAGACTACATTTTAGCTCTTCTTGCCTGAAACACAGGATCACCTAGTTCAAGCACATCTATACTAATATTATAAAGCTGAAGAGTTTGTTTGTTTGGTTGAATGCGCTAATCTCAGGAGTTACCGGTACGAATTAAAAAAAACTTTTTGTGTTGGTTAGTCCATTTATCGAGGAAGACTATAGGCTATAAAACATCACGCTACGACCAATAGGAGCGGAGCATTAATGAAAAATGTTGCAAAAACGGGAAATAAATATTTCCTTTGATAGCTTTCGTTGCGTGCGCTGCGTAAACGGTTACAGTTGTGCAAAAATAATGTATAACAGAATTATTCCACTTTAAAGTTCAAAAAAAAAGTCCGCGACGGCATTAGTCTATCTTTTAAGCATGACACACTATAACCTTTTATATGATTATCAAATTGATTCTAAAATAATGCATTATTTGCGAAGGTGTTTTTATAAACATGATATTAATTCTTATCCAAATAAACAGGTTATTCATCACAAGTATTTAATAATGAACAAAATCGCCATTTAAATCAGTAATTGTTTTCAATGAATATCTTCGAAGATATCTTAGTTTTAAAATAACTCCGCAAATAAATAATGATCAAGTACCACGCGCGCATTTATAACATAACATATTGCCATCACACACAATTCAATACTCCGGGCTGCTACTGCGAATTTTCTAACATAAAAACTCAATAACTTATTTACTAAACTCAATAATTATACAAAATTTAAATTTGAAGAGTTCCAGCCGGAGTATCATAACAATCGTAGTGAAGATACATGTAACGACATCTTTTGACAAAATGTGGAACTAACAAACCATTTATAGTTATAAACAATAATCACTGTAATATCTTGGGTTTTCGCGATCACTACACTTAATAAAACATTATGTTTTATTGTAATAATCACTTTGCATTGTTAACCCAGGTTCTATGCTTAATATTTTGACGGTTTATTCACAACTAGCTAGATGTCCTAGATGACGTTGTGCATATGACGTCACTTTCTGAATCGCGGTGTTAAGATATTCAGCGAAATAATCACCCTCGCCCATGAGGGTATAAAAGAATGTTGGCCTAATATATAATCAGTTTTTTTTTTGTTAAATATTCAAATAAATCTTTGAAAAGCATTAACGCATGCTTAGCGAACTCTAAAGTTATTATATTAAATGGAAAAAGAATACGGTCGCGAACAGGATTCGAACCTGCGCCTCCCGGATAGATACTCCAGGCGCTCTGACCACTAAGCCATCTCGACTTCTGCTTCTTAAGATATTTTATAATAACTTTACAATTTACAACAATTTCATTACATTACAATTATTTCATTACAATTAAATATTTACAACAATTGACATCGAGCACCCCACGCTTTTTTACGATAAAAAGTTTTTGTCATAATCACTCCACTCTTTTGTTTTTGCATATAAAGAAAATTATTTTCTACTTTTTAGTGCGACTAGTTAGAAAAGCGTGTTTTTAGTTTTTTTTTTTTATGTTATTTATTTTTGCTTTTATTTTAGTCTTATGCTTTTCGAAGATTTATCTGAATAATAAGATTTTGCTCCTCATATTGGGGCGTCCACCATATTGAATTTAATGTGACAACTTTTTAGTTTTCGTATTCTTCTCAGCAAACCCTTTCATTTGATACCCATATCACACGATTCCATAAAAATGACTAGTCCGCCATCTTTGGGAGTCCACCATGTTGGATTTAGAGAGACTTCATTTTATTTTTCGTATTCTTCTCAGCAAACCCTTTCATTTGATACCCGTATCGCGGGAGTGCATAAAAAATTACTAATCCGCCATATTGGATTTAGAATGACGTCACTTAGCTCACCATGCATTGTCATCCAAACTAAACGTGTATGCAAAATTTCAGCTCAATCGGAAACCGGGAAGTGGGTCAAATTTAACTTCCAAGTTTTTCTTTCATAGTTACAGGTGAAGCTAATAAAACCGTGTTAAAAATGGTGTAGGCCAAATTAAAAAATTACGTAGAATTGGCTACTTGACAATTGTAACAAAAAAAAAAACAGTATTGGATATGGTAGCTTATAGGAAAACAATAATTAAACAAATATTATATATATTATATTATATTATATATAAATATGTTTTTGCATTATGATAAATCTTAAATATATTATTTTTGCGAAATAAGTTCGCAATTTTTTATCTGTTGATTACAAGAACCAAAACGCGGGCGGCCATGATTTAGATCTTGTGACGTCACATTTTACAAAACAACGTATCTTTGTTGTATCGATTGGTATTTAATTAAATTTACTGAGCGATCTAGCGACTAATATCTATATTCTTAAATCTATTTTTTAATAATTTTCCATATCATTAGGGAGCTGTAATTTATTTATTAGTTTTTTTTTTATTTATTTATACTTATGTCATTGATTATTTTTACATGATAAGTAAAAATTTTTGTTTAGGTTATTTTAATTTCAAGGAGATCAGAGGATAAGTTGATTTATAGATATCAAAGTGGTCTTCACAAAAGAAAATCTCAGATTTGAACTAGGGGTAAGCTAAGATGTAAACTACGGGTCTCGGCGTGCTAACTATGACCACTGCTTTCGACGTTGTAGACTTTTGTATACACAATTTATCAGGATATTCAGTATTCACTGGTTATAACTTTTATACATTGGCACACAACACGTCTCATAAGCCATAATATTCACAATTCTATTAAAAAGCTTTCAGTATTGTATGTAATATATATAATAAAAAAATCTTTTCTTATAAATACGGTTAAAGTTAGAGCCCCGTAGTTAGTTTTATTAAAATATGACGTCACAGTTCAAAAGTCACGTGACCATGTGTTTTCGCGCGTCATTTTAAATTAATGAAGAAAAACAGTTTTTTTTCCAAGAAATAACGTTTTTCGAGAAAAATATGATATTGTAAGACGTATAAAATAAACATTTGGACATTTTAAAATACTTTTTCGTAAACTGTCAAGTAGCCAATTTGTAAAAATTTGCTTATAGAAAATTCGTACCTACTTTTTTTGAGGGTAGGTGATACTGGATGAAACGAAAAAAAATTATGGCAATGACTTCACCAAAAGACATTAAATGTGGAAGAATTCGTGGTAGTGGGCAGAGGTCGAGATGCCTTAGTGATCAGAGCACCTGGTGTATTTATCCGAGAGGCGCAGGTTCGAATCCTACTCACAACCATATTCACCACAAAAATTTCCACATTTTCCATATTTTCCACAAAAATTTATAACTTTGGAGTTCTCTACGCATGCGTTAATGCTGTTGTACTAAAATACAAAAACTATACTTAAATCTAAATACCTACTAAAAATACAAACATAATAACAATACTATACATACTTAGATACATTAAAAAGGAATATGAATACTTGAGCATAAACAAATATTTCTATATATACAACGCCTTCCTCTCTTCTAATTTACTATTTGCTGTGCCCATCAGGGTCCACGATTGCTACCATGTTATTTATATTACCATCTTATCTTTACATTGTGGATTTGCAATAAAGAATATGATTATGTTTATACTTTTCAATGATTTGTTTTTTCTTTTTCACGAATAACCAAATTTTTTCGCGAACGTGTTGGGAATTATGCTTATTCCGCATAATGAATTATTTTGCAATATTGTAAAATTTTATGAAAAAAATACGTAGATTTTGGGACTGAAATTCGTTGGTCTGCAGGAAAAGCCTAAAATACGTAGATCTACGTAAAAAGACGTACAGTTGGCAGCGCTGGCTGTTATTTTGCTTTTTAATTATCATGAATTATTGTCATACACGACATCCACGCGGGTGGAGTCGCGGGCACAGCTAGTGTGTTATATGTATAGACTCTTAAAGGTAACTGTGCACTTGTTATTTTATTTTTGTACGGAAATGTATTTATTAATCGCAGATCCGCATCGCATGGTCGTCGAACGAGGTGACGTGCACGTACAACGTGGAGGAGCGCCCCATAGAGCTGCGCGTGTGGCTGGCGCCCGCGCACCCCCTCACCGCGCCCCGCCTGGCCGCGCCGCACGCGCCCGCGCCCGGCGCCAACACGCACTGGGTGGCGCTCTACCTGGCCTACCAGGTACCGGCCTGTACACACGTGCACACGTACACACGGGGTACACGGTGGGCGCGTCATCTGTTACTGTACATACCCCCGCCCCCCACAGAACGGCACGCTACTGAACGCGCTGAAGATGTGGACGAGCGCGGTGAGCGCGCGCGTGGAGAGCTCCCCGCAGTGCTACATCTGTTACTGTACATACCCCCGCCCCCCACAGAACGGCACGCTACTGAACGCGCTGAAGATGTGGACGAGCGCGGTGAGCGCGCGCGTGGAGAGCTCCCCGCAGTGCTACATCTGTTACTGTACATACCCCCGCCCCCCACAGAACGGCACGCTACTGAACGCGCTGAAGATGTGGACGAGCGCGGTGAGCGCGCGCGTGGAGAGCTCCCCGCAGTGCTACATCTGTTACTGTACATACCCCCGCCCCCCACAGAACGGCACGCTACTGAACGCGCTGAAGATGTGGACGAGCGCGGTGAGCGCGCGCGTGGAGAGCTCCCCGCAGTGCTACATCTGTTACTGTACATACCCCCGCCCCCCACAGAACGGCACGCTACTGAACGCGCTGAAGATGTGGACGAGCGCGGTGAGCGCGCGCGTGGAGAGCTCCCCGCAGTGCTACATCTGTTACTGTACATACCCCCGCCCCCCACAGAACGGCACGCTACTGAACGCGCTGAAGATGTGGACGAGCGCGGTGAGCGCGCGCGTGGAGAGCTCCCCGCAGTGCTACATCTGTTACTGTACATACCCCCGCCCCCCACAGAACGGCACGCTACTGAACGCGCTGAAGATGTGGACGAGCGCGGTGAGCGCGCGCGTGGAGAGCTCCCCGCAGTGCTACATCTGTTACTGTACATACCCCCGCCCCCCACAGAACGGCACGCTACTGAACGCGCTGAAGATGTGGACGAGCGCGGTGAGCGCGCGCGTGGAGAGCTCCCCGCAGTGCTACATCTGTTACTGTACATACCCCCGCCCCCCACAGAACGGCACGCTACTGAACGCGCTGAAGATGTGGACGAGCGCGGTGAGCGCGCGCGTGGAGAGCTCCCCGCAGTGCTACATCTGTTACTGTACATACCCCCGCCCCCCACAGAACGGCACGCTACTGAACGCGCTGAAGATGTGGACGAGCGCGGTGAGCGCGCGCGTGGAGAGCTCCCCGCAGTGCTACATCTGTTACTGTACATACCCCCGCCCCCCACAGAACGGCACGCTACTGAACGCGCTGAAGATGTGGACGAGCGCGGTGAGCGCGCGCGTGGAGAGCTCCCCGCAGTGCTACATCTGTTACTGTACATACCCCCGCCCCCCACAGAACGGCACGCTACTGAACGCGCTGAAGATGTGGACGAGCGCGGTGAGCGCGCGCGTGGAGAGCTCCCCGCAGTGCTACATCTGTTACTGTACATACCCCCGCCCCCCACAGAACGGCACGCTACTGAACGCGCTGAAGATGTGGACGAGCGCGGTGAGCGCGCGCGTGGAGAGCTCCCCGCAGTGCTACATCTGTTACTGTACATACCCCCGCCCCCCACAGAACGGCACGCTACTGAACGCGCTGAAGATGTGGACGAGCGCGGTGAGCGCGCGCGTGGAGAGCTCCCCGCAGTGCTACATCTGTTACTGTACATACCCCCGCCCCCCACAGAACGGCACGCTACTGAACGCGCTGAAGATGTGGACGAGCGCGGTGAGCGCGCGCGTGGAGAGCTCCCCGCAGTGCTACATCTGTTACTGTACATACCCCCGCCCCCCACAGAACGGCACGCTACTGAACGCGCTGAAGATGTGGACGAGCGCGGTGAGCGCGCGCGTGGAGAGCTCCCCGCAGTGCTACATCTGTTACTGTACATACCCCCGCCCCCCACAGAACGGCACGCTACTGAACGCGCTGAAGATGTGGACGAGCGCGGTGAGCGCGCGCGTGGAGAGCTCCCCGCAGTGCTACATCTGTTACTGTACATACCCCCGCCCCCCACAGAACGGCACGCTACTGAACGCGCTGAAGATGTGGACGAGCGCGGTGAGCGCGCGCGTGGAGAGCTCCCCGCAGTGCTACATCTGTTACTGTACATACCCCCGCCCCCCACAGAACGGCACGCTACTGAACGCGCTGAAGATGTGGACGAGCGCGGTGAGCGCGCGCGTGGAGAGCTCCCCGCAGTGCTACATCTGTTACTGTACATACCCCCGCCCCCCACAGAACGGCACGCTACTGAACGCGCTGAAGATGTGGACGAGCGCGGTGAGCGCGCGCGTGGAGAGCTCCCCGCAGTGCTACATCTGCTACTGCCGCCTGCACCCGTCGTCGGGCCGCCTGCCGCGCGTGCTCTGCTATCAATGCAAGAACAAGTTCCACAACGTGTGCCTGGTAACTGTCCGACGTTCACTGATCTATTTCATACATAATCCTTCGTAACAGCTGTCTGTAATGAGGCATTACTTTTCAGCGTAAATGGTTCGCGACCAGCAACAAGTCCAGCTGCCCGCTGTGCCGGGCCGCCTTCTGATCCGCAGCCGAGTGTCGCCTCTGTGGTCACTTCTGCTCGCGACCATGCCGTTATAACATATTCAAGTCGAGGTAGCCTTAACTTGAATATGTTAAGACGGCATGGTCGCGACTGCATCATTTTATACAACTATAATAAGATGACACCCGCATATATTTCTTGACAAATGTTCTGTCACAGTACAATATGAAATACACAAACTTCAATAGCAAAAAGAAAATTGGTTCTATCAATATACTAGGTTCTGTATTCATTATCTAAATAGGCTGTGACATTTAAAGCAATAAGGTATAAAATGTAAAGTTGATGTTTGAAATAGTCCATTAAAACTGTTATATTATAAATTTCTTCCTCAATAAAATTAAAATTGTATTATATTATCATATATAATAATAATAATAAATGTATTTTGAATATACATATTTCATAACTCGTTTTTTATAAAATATTTAAATTAACAAAAAGGTTACTTCTCATTTTTATATTCTGTATTATTCATTTACCATTTAGGTATAATAGTAACGAAAACAGAATAGGCATGATGACAGTATTAAAGAATCTAAGAATAAATGGTTTTAGAGAAAAATATATGTACACAAGATTCTAAACAATGACCTAGTTATAATATAACTTTTAACATTAAAATTATAAATAAAAGTATAAAAAACTGCAATTGGCCATGTTGACTGAAACCCCAATTACAGCGAATGACGTCAATGAACGTCAATCACCGCCATACGTTTGGCTTGAACTTTTGTCATATTTTATCGAAGCGTAACGTCACAACCCATCATGACACCCATGAGCGTTTTCGCGCTTAATTCAAATTAGATGGATTAAAATGCAAAAATCTGCGTTAAAACTTAGCTTATTGCTGAAATAATATGTTTTTCGGAAATAGTAGACGTGTACCTATATTATAAAAGGAGATTTCATAATCAGTCATCATGCTTATTGTAGACCTAAATTGTAAAGTTAAAAAACGTTTAAATCTAACAATAACCGAAGACCTATGGCGGCCTTTTCCACCTGACCACTTAAATATTTTTTGTCTAAATCCTGCGCCAGCGCCATGCCACGCCCCCTTAAAGTGTTCGCCTATTAGGAAAGCGAGAACGTAATTACAATACCCGGCGATAAATAATACACATCGACCTTCGGAAAGAGACAATCGGCTAATTTCGGCTTCGTAGAGCGTTATCTCTGTCGCACTTGAATGACTGACAAAACGTCACATAGGTATTGTGCGACAGGAATAACGCTCTATATTGCACATCGACCTTTGGAAAGAGACAATCGGCAAATTTCGGCTTCGTAGATCGTTATCTCTGTCGCACTTGAACAACGACTGACAAAACGTCACATAGGTAGTGTGCGACAGAGATAACGATCTACGAAGCCGAAATTTGCCGATTCTCTTTCCAAAGGTCGATTTGCAATATTTATCGCCGGGTACTGTAGTTGCAATATGCACTGCGCACCCAGGGGGGAGACAGTTGCTTAGAACAGTAAATTAAACTATTTGTAGCGCCATCTGTTCTTTGAATCCGAAACCATTATTTTCAATGGATTCAATAGATGTCACTAGTTCGAAAAATATTTGTTATATAAGTCATCAAATATAAAAATAATTGCAAAGATTTATTGATATTTATAGCAAATTGTAATTTTGAAACTAATAAATATTATTTTCTTTAAAAATTCTGCTGTTACAATTTGTCACATACTGTCAAGCTGTCAACCGTTATCTAATGTACTGAACGTCAAATTCAAATTCATAACAAAATGGTGACTAATTTCTGTGTACGCGCATGTTTTTAGCTCTTCTCCGTTTTGTTATATTAAATTTCGGTTGTGAAAACTTACAGAAAGTGCGTAGAGTCGAGATTTGATCTCCTCCGCCTTGCTGTGGTGACTTCGCCCCGAAATACTCTTTAAATTGTTTTAAACAATTATCGCGAAAGGACGCTGTTTTTGTTTTGTTTTGTGTTGTCTTGTATACGTACTTTATTCTTTTAAAATGCCTAAATTATGTTCCTTCGGATGTGCTCCTAGTGGTAAGTGCATTAGTTAAATACTTAGTTAAGGTAGTTATAAATTTTTGTTTTAAGAAAGGTCGTGTGCAGGATTTGAACATGCGTCTTCGGCTATAAATACTCCAAACTTTAATAACATGTTATCCAAACTAAACGGGCTTCATAAATAGGAGATAGTAGCTAGCATATCGACTGAAAAAGTGCAGTGAAATTTTCAAATGTTACGGACTATATAACCTTTATTTTACAATATCTTTTTTCAGCTATTGGAATGGTTTCGAGTCATTTTTTTGTTATTTGTTGTTTTAAATTTGTTATAAAATTATACCAGGCTCTTGGTTAAACCATAATAAACTATAATTTTTTTGTGTAGACGATGTTTCTAAATGTTGAAATCGATTAATCAAAAAATTTAAATTGTTACATGGAAGTTCCATATTCTGTATTTTCAATATAGACCTACAATCCATTTATAAAGCGGGTCTGTAAAAACTCCCCAAGATGTCATTTTTATTTACCCAAAACCTGCATTTATGTCAAAATATAAGTACCTAAAGTATTCAACATTTGGCACAAAATTGTCTTATGGTTGAGGATTTTAATTTAATTTCAAATGATCTACATCTACATGGCTAAGCATGCGTTAATGCTTTCAAAGATTTATCTTGGATCTACATATTCATTTAAAATCCATCCTTGTGCTATAAACCTCAAATAATACTCACAGATTGTAGTAAAATATTATTGAGTTCAAACAGCCTATTCAATAATTTATTATTATTAATTTCAGGTGCCTCAATGCATCGTTTTCCGAACGCTGATAAGTTCCCTCAGCGTTTCAAAGCTTGGGTTATTCTTGTTGGTGGAAAACTTGAAACAACTTCGGATTATGAGTATTACCAGAAGAAGCTGATATGTGATAACCATTTTACTGCTCAAGACCGAATTCGGAATAATCGGTTAAATGCATTGGCAGTTCCATCACTTAATTTATATGGTGCGTATAAACACTTTATTACTTAAAAAAAAATTGGCATTGTTGTAGTAAGAGGGAAGTACATCTGGGTAACCTTAAGGTTTGGGATTTTACATTTTTCTGTAAAATATTTATATATGTCATTTAAAAAAAAGTTGCATTAAAATTTGTGGGCTACTTATTAGTAATGAATAATATCATCCTGGAGTATCTATCCGGGAGGCGCAGGTTCGAATCCTGTTCGCGACCGTATTCTTTTTCCATTTAATATTGTAACTTTAGAGTTCGCTAAGCATGCGTTAATGCTTTTTCAAAGACATATCTTGAATAATATCAGTTTTTTTTCTGAGTATTTACAATACTTTCTCGCAATTATTGATACCTATAACTGTGACAACTTTAAGCTGTTGCATCAGTCATTAGCAGACACAATAGATTTTTATTGTTACAACGTACAGATCTGTATGTTACTGAGCCGAAAGGTTAATGAGTACCTAATCAATCATTCAAATTCAAATTCAAATTTTTTATTTCACATAGACCAAATTACAGGCACTTATAAAACGTCAAAGCTAGGTGCACGGTTCCAAAAAAGTTGATCTTATGGAGAAGTTTAGTTATGTAATGGTATTTAGTAAATGGACCCATAGTAGGTGCCATACTGTTAAAAATTCTCGCAGTATAAATCTCTAAGCTGTAAACTGTATCCCTCGAGAGACATCACAAAGGCTATACAGCCTCCATAGTTGTTTTGTGTTAGTTTTACTATTAAATTACTTTAACTGACTAAGGCAAACCTCATCATAAAAAAATCTGACAACTTAGTACTATTACTACTACTAAATCAAATTTTGTATACATAGAAGCAAAATAATTATTTTAGTTGTAAACAAGGACTGACAATTAGGTTTCAGAACTTACCAATAAAGCATGTGTATATCAACTTAAAAAAATATATGTATATAATTTCAGAAACATCCAACAAATCTGGTATTGATCTCATAAGCCAACCTTCAACTTCACATGCTTCAAGTACAGGTATATATATATATATATATATATAAATCTTGTCACAAAATTCAGACATAGGCACATACTAGATAAATATAAATAAGATGGGAGCTCTTTAATAGTATCCCCTATTGCTGTGATACCTATGTAAATTTGACAATTTTTTTGTCTCATTCCGACTGGATTTCAAAGAATTAGTATGATTAAGGGTTAATATAAACTTTATCTTAATTTCAGTTCAATCCACCAGTTTTATATTGGAACAAGAACCATCTACAATTGAAGCTTGTAGTGTATTGTGTCATACTTCTACACCACATTCTGTAGATACAGGTAAAATGTATATTAAATAATGCTTAAATCATCAAAAATATCTGTTATTCCCTATCTTCTTGGAATAATTTTGTTATTGTTACAATATTGTGATCTCACGAGGAACAAACAGTTGAAATTATGATTTTTATTAATCAATTATATCTTCAATAGATGTTGTGATAATTAGATTGTTTAATTTATTAAGAAAAGAAAAAACTAAGAATTATTTTTCTCTGAAAACAGTATTTAAACTTATCAAGGATATTTAAATTACCAGACTACTAATGATTACATTTTTCAGTTATCAAAAGACACCACATAAGAATTTTTGATGACTTTGTAGTAATATCCATTTCGTATGAATTTGTTTCAGGCGCAGTTCCCTGTATTGCACCTACCGTAATGATGGAACACAATTACAGCGTGGCTAGCAGATCTACGAAAAAAGCAATTGGAAAAGGTAAATTTTTTAATCACTGTAAACTTAATTCTAAAAATAAATATTTAAATTTTATAATAGCATGCAGTTAGTTAAACCTTTATTATTTTTGTATATTGATATGTATTCTATCGAAAAGTAACGTAGGTGACTCCATGTGTTGTGGGATCTAGTCTTTTTCAATCTGTCACATTAAAAGACAACAATATGTAAATTTTAGAGAAACATTAATATTATAAATTACATATGTTTTTTTTTTATGTAGTCTAGTACAATTTTGAATTGCATTATTACCACCAATATTATTATTTATTGATAATTTAAAATTAAGCTACATGCACTGTGAATCTTATTCTTATTGTTTTATAATATCTGATTTTCAGGTTTAAAGAATTCATTGACGTATAATTACGTCCAAATGAAACCCTTTTCGGCGAAAATCAAACATCTGCACTCCGAGATACGCCGTTTGAGGAAGAGGGGCCAATCCTTTAAAGCGCGGCTAGCAAACGCTACGAAATTGTCCATGGATACAGCATTCCAACAAGTCATAAAGAACATGAAGAAACCTGCCCAGTTATTTGTGCATATGCAGTTGCAATCTGTAAAAAACCCCAAAGGTAGACGGTTCACAATGGATGAAAAAATCCTTGCATTGTCAATGTATAAGAAAAGTCCAAAAGGCTATTCATTATTAAATAAATATTTTACATTGCCTTCATCAAAGGCAATGAAACGCTTGCTAAGTCAAATTAAATTAAATCCAGGTATTAATCCAATTTTGTTTGAAAAAATAAAAAAGACTGTAATCGAAAAGGAAATTCCTGATCGACTATGCAGTCTAATATTTGATGAGATGTCTTTGACCCCTCAAATATTTTATAACAAACAAAAAGATTCATTTGAGGGGTTTGCCACTTCTAATGATATTAAATTTGCCAACCATGCTCTTGTTTTTATGGTAAAAGGGTTAAAGCATAATTTTAAACAGCCAGTCGCCTATTATTTTACGAATGGCTTAAATAAATTTGAGCTTAAAACTTTAATTAAATGTGTTGGGACGGAAGTCCAAAAATCTGGACTAATAATTATTAACAGTGTTTGTGATCAGAGCTCTGTAAATGTGGGTGCTATAACAGAGTTAGTTTCTGACACAAAAGCGAGGTTTTTGCGACATAACAAAGAGTGGCGCCATGATTTATTTTCTCTGAATGGACAGGACATAATTCCGCTATACGATGTTCCCCATTTAATAAAAGGAATAAGAAACAATTTATTAAATAAAGACATGCTTTATACATCAAATAATGAAAATAAAATTGTGAAATGGGAGTATTACCAACAGGTATATGCAGCTGATAAAGCATGTGGGGAGCTTAGTCTGTTACATAAAATAACGGAAGAACATATTGTCCCTGAGAAAATAAATAAAATGAGGGTTAAGTCGGCAACACAGCTTCTCAGCCACAGTGTGGCTGTGGTCGCAGACCATTTAGCGGCTCGAGGAAAATTACCAGTAGAATGCAAGCAAATCATTGATATAACATTGTTACTTGATGACTTATTTGACAGCCTTAACAGTAATACTCTAGTAATACCAAATGGTAAAATTTATAAAGGAGCAGTTAGGAGGCACTCACCTCATCACCAACTGTGGAAAAAGGCGAAAAACATTTTAAAAACTGTTAAGTTTGTTCAAAAAAAGGTCACCAGAAATAAAGTACGTTTAATGGAAACAACCATTCCATCTGTAACAAATTTCATTAAAACTATTAATGGCATGGAAGCAATTTGCAAGGTGTTGTTTGATAAATATGGATATGACGCAGTATTGACACGAAATTTTAATCAGGACCCTGTAGAAAACTTTTTTGGGAATATCAGAAGCTATGGAGCCAGAAATAATGCCCCAAATACAGTTTCATTTGAAGGGGCATTTAAAGCATTATTGCTAAATAATTATAATTTGCCACATTCAAAAAGAGCTAATTGTGAAGAGGATCTAAGTGAATGTCTCCAAAGCCTTAATTTTTTTCTTAATGAAAAGCAAGATGCTTTTGATGTTCCCACTGAAGAAAATATTGTTTTAAATGATGATTTGATAATAGATTACACTGTAAAACCGGATGATGGGCAAAGAAATTATGTATGTGGTTGGGTCCTGACTAAGTGTTTAAAACATGTTGTTAAATCTTGTCAATACTGTAGACAGAACCTTACAGATTTAAACAATCAAAATCAAAATAATAGTTTTATTAAAGCCAAAGAATATAATAAAAAGAAATGGTTATGTTATCCAAACGAGGCAATACAAAATTGTTTCCATGATTTACAAAATATAACTGTATCATTTTTAAAAACAGATGTTCCTAAATTTAATATTAGGAAATCAATTAAATTGGTTGCAGATGTACTGGTCGATTATAATTTCAATTGCACTATACATAAACAGAAATTAAAAGAATATTTTACAGACACCACAATTAGTATTTTAATATACAGTTGGTGTAGAGCCATTAACCGTATTTTAAGTGGAAAAATTACGTACAACAATGGTGATGATCTTACAAAAATTGCAGCACAAGCTCATTATAATAAATACAAACATTATAAAAATAAAAAATGACAATAATTTGTATGCTGGTATTTATTTATAAAAATGTAATGTATGTTGTTTATGTATATCAAAAATAAATGCATTAACATTAATTATCTGTTTTTTTTTTACTAAAGCCTTAAATAAAATACCATTGTACTTAATGAAACTGTTTTCCTATATTTAATTATTAAAGTGAATGAAATATCGCTCATTAGAGTACTTTATTATAGTAGGCAATATAACGGTTTCAGTAAGTACATGAAATAAAATATTAAACAGTAGCAGTAACTATAGGAAGCGGTAGGCAGATAAAGCTAGATATATATATACATATAGATACAGACCATTAGTTCGGATTCAAATTGTAGGTGGCGCTATTGGTTCTATTTAGTCTGCAATAAAATGCCGAGAGAGCGCTCTCTTTTCCAGTATACTTATTATACTCTTTGTGCGCACCTGAGCGACACATCACGTGTACTCCCTTTTGGGAATTTTAAGGACGATCTAATTTGACCTTGGCGGGGCTATAGAGCGCTTCTAAAAAATAGAAGCGCTCTATAGCCCCTCGAGTGCAAACAAAAATAATCTTAGTGGTGGTCAGGCGGGAGTGTCCGCGATAGTACCTACTTATAGTAATCGTCGGGATGGCTAATCACCATTTCCACTGAGCATTGAAATATAACTGAACTTGTGTGCCTACCTTCAATTAAATAGGTTGTACGTACGCATTACCAAAACATACATAGGTACGTTTCAAGGTATATTTTTTTTTTTACCTACTTTGTATTACTAAAGGTATATCACCAATGAGATCCATTATTGTTAAAAAAACATAGGAGTGGCACAGATTAGCACCCACACTCACCATTTCGACTTCAGTTCTTAAAAAACTAGGTAAGTAGGTATATAATTTGAGACGCCACTCATGATGATAACTTCAGCCCTGCCACGAAATATTGAGAGTATCGTAGGTACAGTTTACCAGCCAATTGTTTTATTTCCATGTCCATGCGAGTTGGAGTGAACATTAATCTCGCGGAATGGTATGATGATCGTTTTAGTGGTCAAAATATTCTTTATTACTGTATTTCATGAAATTGGTCTTTGTAGTGTGGTTGGTAGGTTTTGATGATCTTTTACCGTAATTTTTAGTTGTCCAAACGACCATCATAGCGTGCCGCTAGAATAATCGAGGCAAGCAGAGGTATGGTCAAACGTTGACGACTCGTTTGTAGAGTGTGGTTGTGTTTTATTATATTGTTGATGAACTTGATGAAATTGCTGGTTCAAATTGTGTAAATAAATAAAAACAAATATCATCATTGAGAATTTTATTAAAGTATTTTTATATTAGGATTTTCATACTTGCTATACCAAGAATCTCACAAGAGATGATTACATTCCGATTCGGGAGGCTTCTTGTTTAAACAACATGTAATTTGATTCAACAAAAACAATTAGTCGATACAATCACAACTGACGAAAACGTTATAGTACCTATAACCAATAAGCAATGTTGAGTTTAAGCCGCACTATAATTGTCATTTATTGAATTGTAACGGCGCTAATATGCGTTACGGTAGCCCACAAAATTACGTTCATTACAACTTGCAGTTCAGCAGGTTGTATGGTAAAAATAAAATTCAAATTTATAGCAAGCTGACAGTTGCAATTAACAACTAAATTTGAATTTTGCGGGTCACCCTACCGTATGATTTTTTTTATATTCAATCTACAAATGTTGCTACAGGAAAGAACTTGTACAAGTGTTACAAGACTAATTTAGTTTAATAACTTATATAACTATTTGACTAGAATAATTATGAATACATGTTCAGAAATTCCTTCCAAAAGACAAAGTACCTAAGTATATTCCATTCGCTCAAATAGTGGCGCCCTTTCAGTGATAAACAAGTAATGTTTCATCTTATATAGTTTAACCATACAAACACACAAAATTAACCGCCAAAAAGTGGACAAAATAAAATTAATAAACAAAAAACCCGACTGCACTGAAGAGGGAAACAAGATGAAAATGGAGAAACGAATATCCTTTTAAAAAAATTATAACATGAGTGGGAGGCATCTAGGATGTAACGAACGTCGACCGTAATATATACCTCCGACTGCGTGTCAGTGATTTCTCTCACTTTTAGTTTCAACGTAAGTTAAACGTACTTTCGTGTAGTTTGTGTCAGAATAGTAGCGTTAGTGTTATAATATATATAAATTCGAAATCGGCCATTTACTAGTGTCGGCGCACCTAACCTGCCTACCAAGCGACACGGGGGTCGGTGGCGCGCGGGGGCCGGGACCTGAACCCGGCTGCGCGCGCGCTGCCGCCTCATCCATCAGCTGATCGGCGACGTCCGCGTTAGACCTGGGGCATTTCTTTGAACCACCTTGTTCGTTAGACGTTGTAAGATATTAAAACAGTTTATAATACACTCCACTATTATTTGAAGACCCGTTAAGGCCTAATCAATAACCTGTCATTTAATATTAATGCTATTTCACTTAATTTTGTTATCCTTTCGGCTCAGTAACGTACAGATCTGTACGTTGTAACAATAAAAATCTATTGTGTCTGCTAATGACTGACGCAACAGCTTAAAAAGAAACTTTTTTATTTGTAGACGTCCTATTAAAATATTGTTAGCCTATAACACTAATAGTGACGAATCTAATGGCCCTCACATGTTAAAATTGGTTAAAATCCATCAAGCCTTTTAAGCTATAGGGCGTAGTCAAATAAATAGATTACACTTGAAAAACATAACTCCTTCTGAGTCAGTCGGATAATATTACGAATTATAACTTTATTTTAATGATAATCGTTGATTGTTTTATTTGGTACAGACTCAAAATTTGTTACACTTTTCAGTTTCCTTTTTCGGCGGTTCATTATATAGTTTTTTTTTTACTATAATTTACAAAACATAGCTAGGTCTAAAGTCTCATCAAGATAAATGAAATAAGTCCAAGGAAGAAGGAGAAGGCTTAGCGGTCAGAGCGCCTGGAGTATTTATCCGGGAGGCGCAGATTCGAATCCTGCTCACAACTGTAATCCTTTTCGACAAAAGAAAAGATTACTTTAGAGTTCGCTAAGCATGCGTTAATATTTTTCAAAGATTTATCTGTATTTGAGAACATCTTTATAAAAAAATAGCGCGCACCAAAATTTTTTCTGACACATTTTATATTGCGTGAAGTTCGGTTGTGCCACCACTATTTAAGTGGACATACTATACTTAGTCACTAGAGCAAGGGGGATCCACTAGAAAATCCATCTTAATCAGTCCATTTTCATAAAGCTCTGTGACAATTCCATATTCTGTATAGGATTCAACTAATGTGCCTGGAGTTGCTGATTGATCCAGTCTATGTCTTCATAGAACCGAGGGTCACTTACTCGTAGAGCTGCTCTCTTGTAGAAGAAATAGTACCATGGAGACACTGAAAGAACAACACATTGAAATGTAGAGGAACTGCTGCCTCATTGATCCATTACAGTGATAACAGGCGAGTATTATTTGAGTGAAACTCACAGCATCTCTGCAATGTAAACAGGCATATGAGCATAGGAGTAGACACGGCGTCGGGCTCGGCCCACTTCCCCAGCAGCCACACGGCGTGCAGCGCGACGCTGGCCGCCACGTAGGCCGCGCACACGCCGCCCGCCGCGCGGAACTTGCGCACCAGCACCTCCACCAGCCCCGCCTGGCTCACACGATCTAAGTCAACCTATTGCCGTCCACTTGCTATCCGATACACTTACTGTCCAATCAATGTGTAATGAGCATGCAATGGCTCCACAGAGCCGATAAGGCCTAAAAGGAGTTAATTATCGTATCTTACGATATCATCTCCAACACAGGTACTGGCTCCTTTGGCTCAGTACCTCCACTCAAAAGCTTGCTATTACTACTAAATTAATAAACAAATATTATTTTTTATTTACCTAGGTAGACGATTAAGTCCGACAAACATGAATTGTCATAAAAACTACTTAAATGGCGACTAAGGCTACCCTATGACATACCTATGACCATAACCTGTGGGTAAGTATTTAAATGGTAGTATGAATAAATTAATTATTAAAACAAATTTTTAAACAAGCTTTCAAGTTGAATCAGTCGAGCCCAAACTCCATAAAGAACAATTACCTCTTTGTTAATAATATTAACTTCTTAAGTATATATTGATGGTTGATGGACCAACAAAAAAAACAATCTGAGAATTGGAGTATTGAGGAAAAAGTAAGTAAACATAAATAACTTTGATGAACTTGAAATCAGTCTTTATTAATGCATAACATTAATTAAGTCTATACTTTTGCCTGAATTCTTCATCAAATAATTACCTATAAGAAAGGAATGATTTGAACACAAGTTCTGTTGTGTCGGTGTTGTATTTCCAACAACTCAGCGGGTTCAACATCCATGTTAATATCCACTTTTGGGTAAATACAACAACATGAAAAAAATGCTATAACTTAAAAGAGAAACTGACATATATTATTTTGACCAACGTTAAACTTGGGGTGCCAAGGTTTAGCGTTAGACCATGATATGGTCTATGGTTTACCCAAACCACTATTTGTAATATCATTTTTGTTTAAACCATACTTTATAGAGATTTAAACCTGGGTTTTTAGTTAAACTTGTAATGACACTGAAATGGGTTAATCATGTTAAGTTCAGAATTTCCTATGGCCACCTTCCTCCATCATCAAACCCTGGATTATCATGTAGCACCAAAGTACTCACCAAGACAAAACAAATGAACCAAAACTCATTGGTCTATCTTGTTTAGTTAAAAAGTTCCTATGGCCGTCTTCCGGCTCAATTATTAGAACAGCTCCATAGTATTTATTTATTTATTTTATTTACGATACAGACAGTTGTATACAATCCTTTACATCAGAAAACAAAGAGGTACTTAAAGACTTAGAGTTTCATAAAAGTATATACAATAAATACGGTACATCCAACTAAATACAAAAGTAATCAGTTATTCAACGAAGATAAACAGTTGTTAAATGTTATAACAATTTTAGTCTTTATGTGGTATTAAGAAATTTATTCTGTAGTTTTCTTTTATAAATTCATCATTATGTGTCAATGCTACGTCTGAAGAAGTTATTACCAGTGTAAATTGTTTTATAGAAAGGAACTGAAAATTATGTTTTTAAACGAGAACCAGGCCTGGGCACTCATAAAGCTAACTTTTCTAAAATGTAGTAGTACCATATTATTGTATGTATTGTCACACAAATTTGAGGCCAATCAGACATCGGGAGGTGGTTCTAATTTAGCTTCCAAGATTCGTGCCGAACATACAATCTACAAACATTGCAAGTTAAAAGCTTGTAAAAATAATACTTACTTGAAATAGATATGTTGAGAAAAATGTCATCAACATTGTTGTAATGGATAGCACCAGGAACAAATCCTGAAATCTATAAACAATCAAGGTAAATAAATATGTTATTACTGTTAAACTTAAGTAAATCAAAATAATTATTAAAACTTACATGAAAAGAACAAGTAATCCATCGCGACTTCTAGGAAATAAGCTGACACAGTTGAATATAAGATCACAAAGCATGAAAATAAGCTGAAAAAATAAACAAAACGAATATCTTGGTGTAGATAACTTCATTTTATCATAAATCGAGAGTGATATTGTTGTCAGTACTAATAAATACTAATAATGTACTCTGTGATTGTTGTGAAAATTGAATCGACCGCAAGCAAACACAAACAGGGTATGACGTATTTGTAATGATAGTGACGTCAGAGACTCAGAGTCATGACGTCTTGGCTACAGACTAAATAGCAAAGATAATATTTTATAGCTAATGAATGTTGAAGAGGAGGATACTTCTGCAGGGCCGTCTTAAGCCACGCCGCCGCCGGGGGCCCTTAGGCACACAATAATTTGGGCCTTTTTGGAAAGTAAAGAAAGTGACTGATACAAAACTTTTTCAGCGATGATCTTTTAATTATTCTAATTAGTAAATACAAATCACATATACAATGACATAGTTATGAATTATGATAATAATTCTATTAAGCTAATAGTTTCTTTCGGGATTACTGTTGAGTTAAATATTCTTTATTATCCTCACAACTATTTTTGAAGGATATTACTTTCTATGTACATAATTGACAAATTTCTTGTAACATTCTTGTACGTAATTAATTTTTTATTTTCTCATGGAGTGAAAATTAGCGCTCTCCACCACAATTTGTAACAGCTATTAAGAAAAGAAATATTCTTTTAGTAACATTTGGATATTGATGAATATTGATTTTCGTTAAATTAAGTCGGAAGAAAAAAGCTCACTAACTGCTTTTGCCGTGTGCCCTGTCATTCGCAGTGGTGAAGAGAGGTCGAGATGGCTTAGTGATCAGAGCGCCTGTAAATACAGTGTATTTACTTCTATCCTTGCCTATAATACTTCCAGTCCACAGTATAAATTAAACGTAAACTTGTGACATCATTGCAGGTGAGGTCAGGTCAAATGAAGGTTATTAGTTATTTTTATAATTATTTTGTAATCTCTTACTTTTATGAGTGGAATTTAACAAAATATAGCATTTAATAAAAAAAACTCGACATCGTTTTTCCCTTAGCACGTCTTACTAAAAATTAAGCATGCCTAATTAAACATGAACCCACGTTTTTTAAATTGTTTTTATTTAGTCTACTAGTGACCTTTTTTTGTGTAGGGCATCTCGACTGCTTAACCGGGCTTTCCTGTCGTTGTCATAAGAAATTGAAGGCCCCCAGCCAGGGTATTCAACTTATAAACTAAGGTCAACCTGGAGATTGTCATTGCGAACATAAAACGGCCTTTTGCAAGAAACAGTTTTGAAGGGGGTTGACCGCAAGAAATAATGCTTTTTATTTTATTTTTAAATATTAACTATAGCACTACGGCTTGGTGTAGGGTCGATTGATGACACAAGTTAAGGATAAATATGTTTATTCACTTAACCAATACAGGACACCACAATATCACAAAGGGTAAAACTAATGTTACACAAGATAGCGACAAGAGATGAATCGTGAAACTGTCCCTGTGGCAGCGGGAGCGCGGCTATAACGTGCCTCTCTGCTCGGCTGCCCGTCGCACACTACTCGCGCGCCCTCTTACAGGCGCGCGGGCAACCACGCTGGGGTTGCCTACACCCGTTTAAGGCAGTCCACGCTATACACTCCCCCTCGAGTTCGTGAGAACGTCCTCGCTCATGAACTCGCATAAACAAAAAAAAAACTTAATACTAACATACAGGACAAACATGCTTACGGGGACGTCCTCTTTGTCTTTTAGGTAAAACAGGACGAGGAGGCGAACCAATATCCCGGTTATGAAAACGCGTAAGCTCTGACACATGATATTTGCCCAAAACCTCACCAGGGTTATCCAAGTTAGCAATAAGATAAGCTGTAGGGCTAGCTCTTCTCGCAACCACATAAGGACCGTCTCTTTTCGGCACAAACTTTGCCGTGATGTTCTTTGCCGAACTGCTAAGGACATGTGACTTCAAAAGCACCTGATCTCCGACTTCGAAGACTTCAGCAGGCGTTTTGGACTTATCAGCACACTCCTTGCGTCGATCCTGTTGTGCTTCAACTCTTTCTCTAACTGAAATGAAAGAGTCAACGAAACGTTTCAAATAGGGAGTTATTTGAGGAACAAAATTATCCTTGTTAAGAATCGACCTGATGTCATGTTGCACGTCGAGCGGTGAACGAAGCTCCCTAGCAAAAGTTAAGTATGCTGGAGACACACCAGTAGTCTGACAAACTGCCGAATTCATGGCGAACCTTATTGCGGGAAGGTGCTGCGGCCAAGAAGAATGGTTTGTATCGACTAGTCGTGACAACTGAAACTTTAAATCCCTATTTTTACGCTCAGCTGGATTAGCTGAAGGGTGGTACAAAGGTATTAGCTGTTGACTGATACCTAAAATAAACATACACTGTTGCATAACAGCGGAAACAAATTGAACGCCATTGTCTGACACAGTGCGTCGAGGAAGTCCAAAACGAAGAAAGTACTCTTCAATCAACATACGGGCACACACTTCTGAAGTTGCCTCCTTCAAAGCGTAAAGTTCGACCCAACGCGTCGCGGTATCTTCTACTAGAAGAATCCACCTTTCTCCTTTGTCTCCTGCTGGAAGTGGACCGAATAAATCTATGGCTAACACTTCACCTCTTTGGTTTAGAACAGGAGTCTGTAGAAGGCCGGACGGCTTGTGTTCGAAGTTTTATATTTTTGACAGGCGGCGCATGGTTTTACGTACTCCGTTATGACTCTGCGCATGCCTGGGAAATAAAACTTTTGAGCAATTCTGTTGTACGTACGATCTACTCCGTGATGACCAGCTATATCGGAGTTGTGACATTCCTTTAAAATATCAAGGCGAAGAGAAACCGGCACCACCAGTTGCGTCTCCTCACTGTCTACGTCAGGATTATACCTATACAAGACGCCTTGCTGCATGAAATAACCTCTCTCAGACCAACGCTTAACTCCTATAGACTGAGGATCAGATGTATCTTCCAGATCACTAATGATTTTCTTTAGTTCCAGGTCATCGAGCTGCGTGCGTCGAAGATCTGTGGGATTCCTAGCAGGTAAGTCTACAACGACGGAGCAAACACCACACTGATCTTTTTCTTCCTCATTACAGGTTGGACGGCTAAGCGTATCTGCAATTACATTCGCCTTTCCAGGCGTATACTGAAACTTAATGTTGAAACATTGCAACTTTAAGGCCCAACGAACAAGCCGACCAGACGGCGATTTCAGGGTCAGAAACCACTTTAACGGCTGATGATCGGTACCTATAACAACTTCGTGACCTTCAATGTAGCCCCTGAAACGTTCAACGGCCCACACAACGGCAAGAGCCTCACGCTCTGTTGTGCTGTAGTTCTTTTCGGCTGAATTGAGCAGACGGCTAGCATATTCTATCGGGCGCTCATCTTTGCCCTCTCCCTGTAGTAATACCGCACCAATGGCGTAACTGCTAGCATCCGTCCTTAACACAAAAGGCTTACTATAATCCGTTTGGACTAGAATCGGTGCCGACGATAGACGCGTCTTCAACTCTTGAAAGGCACGAGCCTGGTCTGAACCCCAAGACCATGGCTGATTCTTCTTTAGTAAGCGTGTTAATGGCTCAGCGACTGCGGAAAAACTTGGAATGAATTTTCTAAACCACGAGCATGTTTGCAGAAATGTTCTAAGATGGCGCAACGACGAAGGTGCCTTCATGTCTAGGACTGCACGGACCTTGTCATCATCAGCTGACACACCGTCTTGCGTAATGACGTGACCGAGGTACTTGACTTTGTCTCGTGCAAAGACACACTTTTCTCTGTTCGCCCGTAACTTAAACAAACGTAACCTTTCAAACACCGCACGCAGATCTGCAATATGCTGTTGAAAACTTTCAGAAATTACCAAAATATCATCTTGATACGCTAACAGGGTCACATCTTTCAGTGAAGCACCCGTACGGAATCTATCTATAAGACGCTGGAACGTCGATGGCGCGTTTTTTAAACCAAACGGCATACGTTTAAAACGATAAGTACCAAACGGCGTTAGAAACGCTGTCTTATCTCTGTCCTGCTCACGTACGTTCACCTGCCAAAATCCACTGCGCATATCAACTGTACTCATATAACAATTCTTCTTAGTCGACTGGACAAGCTCGTCTATCAACGGCATTGGATAGACGTCGGTCTTTGTTACCGCATTGAGCTTCCTATAATCAACACAAAAACGTACCTTGCCATTTGCCTTCGGAACAAGAAGCGCTGGAGATCCCCATGCAGACTCGCATTCTTCCACAATGTCGTCTGCCAACATCTTTTCAAGCTCTGCCCGCATGACCTCCTTCTTAGCAGGCGTCAATCTGTAAGGCGGAACAGCTATAGGGGAATTATCGCCGGTATCAATGATATGCTCCGCAAAAGGAGTCGCGTCTCCCCCTGGCTCAAAAATATCCTGATGTTCAATGAGGAGTTGGGCAAGAATATCACGCTGTTGATCGGTGAGTAAAGTCGCCTCATCATCTCTGAGTACCTCTACAGCGGCACATGAAGATACAGGTAAGGGTAACACTTTTTCAAACTGCATCTCAAATTTTTGCATATTATATCAGCAAAGTGCCAACTGCTAAAACCAAAATTGAAAACAAGGTTAAACGTTGTAAGGAAGTCTATACCCAACAAACTTTCATTATTATTTGCGTCAGGAAATATCATAAACTTCACATTTCTAGTTTTATGTTGGAGTGTCACCTTTACCTCCGCAGTAAGTACATTCATCTCCCTACTAACACCATCCGCCAACTTAACAATTTGTTTTGACGGCACTAACGGGTGTCCTAATCTCTGTAGGAGAGCGTAGAGCGTGTGACCGGCCATACAGCTTTTAGCTGCAGAATCTACGAGCGCAGTGCCACAATTACCCAGAATGCTTATATTTAAAATCGGACGACGAAAAGGTACATCGTTATTATTAATATTAACATACTCACAACTATTGTAAAAACAATAATTAAAACTAGAGACATTTAAATTACCAACTTTTTCATGATAACTATTACCATTACAACGATTATGTAAAACACCTACGGCACGCGTAGGGTTACCTTTGACCAACGTGCGCATCGACGGGTTAAGTGGGGGCTGCGACGGCGGCGCGCAAGCGGCTGAGCGGTCGCCTGCGATGCGCGAGAGGCTCCGCTGGGGCCGCGCATGCGTGGCGGCGACGACTCGGTCGCTCGCGGACGCGGCGGGGCTCCGTACGGGTTGCGTACGCGGGCCTGAGTATGTCGCGGCGGCAGCTTTGCTACGACGACTCATAGAAATCGCACCTATTGACCCGTTATGCGACGTAGAACTGTTGTCGACGGAATAAAATGATTGTCCACCATTATTACAGTTCTTACATTAAGATTTTATTACGTTCGCGGCACCACAACCGTAACATTTTATCTCACTGTTTACTTTTTGATCGCTATTAATACACTTGAGTTTATCACACACATCTTTATGGTGACCGAAACGTTTGCAATATGAACAAAACTGCTTTTTCACTTTCGTGACGACGGCGGTCTCGGCGTGCTCGGTAGCGGCGGCGCGGGAGGCGCCTGTCGCTGCGGCGTCCGTAGGTACATCTCGCGGCGACGACGACGTGGTCGCGCGCGTACTTGTATGGGCCTGCGGCTTCGCTCGAGATGTAGTACTGGTACTCTGCCCTTTTACAGTTGACTCTCTTAGCGAGTCTTCTATACTGCGACACATATGGAGTAACTCATCAAAACTATTGACGTCTTCCCTGTGTAAACGTTTTCTGATGCGCGGATTTAAAAGTCCGAATGCCATATCTAATTGCACTTTTTCAGATAAGTCATCTTTAGGTATTTTTACTAACAAAGCACGTACCTTTGCAATAAATAGGTCTGTGTGTTCATCTTCTTGACTCAAGGCAAATAGCTTCTTATAAATACGGTACGGTGGGTCGTGGTCACCAAAGGCGCTCTTCAAACGTTGTAGGGCCTCAGACCACGAAGTAGTCGAACGTTTTATACCCTGCCACCACAGCGCAGCAGGTCCCTCCAACAACATCGAAAATCCACGGAGAGCATTGTCGTCAGATACGCCAACACATTCCTTGTATGATAAAATAGCGTCTATGAAATTTTCTAACGACTCGTCGCAGCGGCCGCCATAACGCGTCGTGCATTTCGCGAAGTTTCCATTTTTCGCGCCAAATGCGAAACCCGAGTCTTGAGCCTCGTACACGTTACTTACTTGTTGCGGCGTCGACGATCTCATCTCGCGTAACAATTGCTGACAGAACTCATTCTGAGATTGTTGGATAGTAGTCAGAAGACTGGTGAGTGCTTCTTGCGTCATTGTGATATTCGAGCCGGTGGCGGCGGCGGCGCCTGCGGCGTCATCATTGTTGTTTGATTCGTCCAAAGACATTCTTCTTGTACGTACTCCACGCGACATTTTCTGAAGAATATGCACGTTGGACTGCCAGTTACAGCAGCCAGTTAAACACGTTGAGCGTCAGTTATACACGTTGGGCGCCAGTTATAGCACTACGGCTTGGTGTAGGGTCGATTGATGACACAAGTTAAGGATAAATATGTTTATTCACTTAACCAATACAGGACACCACAATATCACAAAGGGTAAAACTAATGTTACACAAGATAGCGACAAGAGATGAATCGTGAAACTGTCCCTGTGGCAGCGGGAGCGCGGCTATAACGTGCCTCTCTGCTCGGCTGCCCGTCGCACACTACTCGCGCGCCCTCTTACAGGCGCGGGGGCAACCACGCTGGGGTTGCCTACACCCGTTTAAGGCAGTCCACGCTATATAACTCTAAATCTAGGGTAAATTGAGATCAAGTAAGGCTGGGTTACCAACTTAGGGGTTTTGTAAACAGGGGTGATGTTTTTTTTTAGGGGCTTTATATTTTTAGGCGTATTTTAATGGACTATTTGTTAGGTATAGGCCCTGGGATAACACAATATATAGTTGTTAATGACATCTAGTGCAGTTCCTCATCCGATTCAAGTCCGATTCACATTGAAATAGTAGTAGTCCATCCTCTAAAATGCTGATTTGATGAAAAGCAGTAAAGTCATACCTTTGTTTAAATCGGGCAGCACGAATGACCCCACTAACTTTAGACCTATTTCTGTGCTACCCACCGTCAATAAAATATTTGAAAAATTAATTCTTGATGAGTTGCTAAGTCATTTTAACAAAAACAATGTGTTACACAATAAACAATTTGGTTTCACAAGGGGTCGCTCAACAACCGATGCCGGTGTTGAGCTTTTAGATAATATTTATAATGCCTGGGAGAATTCACATGATGCCTTCGGATTTTTTTGTGATTTCTCTAAGGCGTTTGATTGCGTATTTCATGAAACATTAATCAGGAAGTTACAATATTATGGAATAAAGGATACTGTTCTTCTTATATCTTATTTGAGTAATAGGATCCAAAGAGTGGATTTCAATGGAAAGCGATCCCAAGGGTCGTTTGTTACTATGGGAGTTCCGCAGGGCTCAATTTTGGGCCCATTCCTATTTCTCGTTTACATTAATGATTTACCTTTTATGGTAAAAAACGATCAAGATATTGTGTTATTTGCTGATGATACATCTACTATCTCTACTCTTATTTAAACTTAAACGGCAACAGCCAGTTACTGACGATGTAAATAACACTCTTTCTAAAGTAGTACATTGGTTCAATGTTAATAATTTACTTTTAAACGAGAAAATGACTAAATGCATTAGATTTTTATTCCCTAACGTTAAGCAAATAAAAACCAGTGTATTGATAAATGATGAACATTTAAATCTTGTAGACACTACAATGTTTTCAGGTATTACTTTATATTCAAAGCTGCAATGGGGCCCACATATTAATAAGTTGTCGAACAGATTCAGTTCTGCAGCATACGCGGTCTATAAAAAACTGATATAGAAACAGCCAGATTAGTATACTTTAGTTATTTTCATAGTGTAATGTCGTACGGCATTTTGTTGTGGGGAAATGCTGCTGACATTCAAATTATATTTGTGCTGCAGAAGAGAGCTATTCGAGCAATTTATAACCTTAGTTATAGGCACTCACTGAGGGATAAATTCAAAGAAATTGGGATAGTGACATGTTTATGACAATTTGATCTATTGTGACGAATGAGGTCCAAGGAACGGTGCGGTATCAGGTCTTCACGGAAGCGGAATGTGGGTACAGCAGATGAAATA
This sequence comes from Xylocampa areola, assembly GCA_935421205.1. Lineage (NCBI taxonomy): Eukaryota > Metazoa > Arthropoda > Insecta > Lepidoptera > Noctuidae > Xylocampa > Xylocampa areola. Next base: position 20,823,159 of record OW285208.1, read on the forward strand.
ACTCTTATCTAAATATATCTTCTTTATTCCGCGTTTCACAGCAAAAGAGGCCCGAATGACCGTTACACGTTATTTTATAACAATTTTAAATCAATGTTGCCAACATAAAATATTTCTATTCGATTTTACTGCTGAACTCGATACAGTGTCAAGTATATTTGAAATAAAGCTATAAATAATAGTAATCTAAATTAATGTTTAGAACAATTAAATAAAAGTAATCAATTAATCAGCTTTTAACATAAAATCAACTCGAATCATAAGATTATTAAAATGCCGTATAGTGACATCATTGTTTGGGGCCTAGAGTTTGTAACACTATGTTAAGAAACACATTAATCTATTCTGTAAAAACAGCGACGTTCATAGTCTCAATACGAGGAACAAAAATAAACTCATACTACCATCAACTAGGCTCCAAAAAATTTGTAATTCATATAGATGTCAAAGTGTACGCTTCTACAACAAAATCCCAAGCAATATTCAAGAATTGAGTCTCAACAAATTTAAGTCATATGCTATGCAGACTCTTTGCAAAAAGGGTTACTATAAAATCAAAGACTACGTAGAAGATAAAAATGCTTGGGATTGTGCCGCTCACTCTAATGTTTAGACACTTGTTATATTGTTGCTTGCAAAACCCTAAAATTACAGTGACAATGACTAACGCAATACAGCGATCTGCACCGTGAGAATCGCCTTCTCAGCATTCCAATATCGTGTGATCGCACAGAATCAATGACGAACATTAATTTGATGTAATTGTGAATCACTATTGTTTCTCACATCGAACAATTGTCACGCATCTTAATTTTATCGATTTTAATGTAATAATTATATTAATAAAATTTCATAAGTAAATTAAATCGGTTTTATTTGCATCCTCGACTGCAGCCGTACGTAATTCACTCATTAATAATTGCTGTTTTAAAGTTTTTGTCACTGTTGACATTATAATGTTTAGTTTATTTATTTTATGATATTTTTATGAATTGATTATATTAAGATTATTCTTTTTGACATTGATTCTTGACATATTTTTATTAATATTGTTATTCTATTAGACACTATTTGCAATGTGAATGTGAGTACGATGTGGGCCAGAAATTCATTCATACATGAACCTCATAGACTATCTGGCGGTTTTGAGTCGTTTTATGTGACCTACGCAAATGTCCTCCTGATCTGGTATCGTGTTGTGACGGGTCGATGAGCTCCCTTAGTTATGGTTGAGCTACACGATGACTGATGCATACGTGCCGTCAGACAGGACAGGTCACCTCGAAGCTGCTATGGCTCTTTCCTCAAAAGGCCATTCCAGACGATCCCTTCATCGTTACACTCACATAGATATGTACATACTATTATGTCTGGACTTTAAAAGAGACGTTGACCTCTGAGTTTGTTTCGGCGTTTCTTCTCAGAGACAGTCAGATAGGAAACGCCGGCGCCATCTAGTTTATAAAAATGACTTGTAAAAGTGTCTGTAGCGACATCTATCCACTGTACCACTTTAGCGGCAAGTTGTTGCAGCTAATTTTATTATTGTGTTTGTGGTAGGTGAGTGAATAAAACAGTTGGTATCGATTTCGTACTCACGGTTATATTGTCCACACAATACACAGATATAACAGTCAGAAGGAGAACAGCACATAGGAGATAGTCACATAACAGTATATAAACACAAGAAGAAGCGCACAAATGTATATAAGCGGATTTGAGGTAAGCAGGGCTTAGGGCAAGCAGCATAGGCTTCGCGTCGCGATAGCGAAATCTCGACTCCCCCTCAGCATCAAATCGAGCAGCAAGCAGCGAGTCACACAGCCAGCCAGCATACTCGGCTTCAACGGGTACCCTGACCACCAGCCTGTAGCAGACGCGCAGACCTGGTCATCACCCTCAGCCACAACAGCGACTTCGGCATAGCACACTGCACCTTCGGCCGGTCAACAAGCAGAGCCATTCTCTCCTGGTCGACGCAGCAGCCAGCCACTACGCACCACTGCACTACCTCGACTCACTGAGGATTACGCAGCATCACCGCTCTTAGTTCCGACTCACCGTGAACTACGCGGCATACGGTTCCGACTCACTGGGACCTCACTGGCACTGGCAAGCTCTTCAGACGCACTGACCGCTGACTCATCAACACGATCGACCTCCGGTCTCGGAGGGGAGTGATGCAGCGACATCTATCTCGCTACATAGTAACTACGCGCACAACACTCTGCATCGCGCAATCAAAGTTTGACGACGAGTGTGTATATATACGACCTCCCGACATTAACCGTTGGGCCGTGGCCCGCCAGGCAATATCACCCGCCTGGTTGGAGGATCCTCCCTTTTCTATGGAGGAACACCACACCTCGTTCCTCCATATGTCTTCAACTGATCTATACAATAAAATCATTTATCATTTATTTAATATCCAAATGTATGATTTTAAAAAGACAAAACCAGGAGAAAATTTATATTTCAAATATTTAAAATAATTATCATTTATAAATAAAAAATATAACAAAATGTAAATAGTTTTTTTTAGGGGTTTTTCTAAGTAAATATGTAAATTTTAGGGATTTATGACTTATGTTTTAGGGGTTAATTTTTTTAAACATTGGTAGCCCTGAAATAAGTGGTAAGATGAAAATATATCTTGGCAACAATGATTGGCACTATTCAGGGTTGACAATCTTAGTAGTGGCAAACGAGAAATTGTTCAAATATAATACTACAAAATTAGGTTGGACTCCAAAAGTAACGTGAATTCATACCATTTTAGGTCATTTTAATTTGGTATCATTACATTGCAAGGAATTTAGAAAACCTCTGCACAGATGGCGCTATATATAATTTAATCACTATCTCTGACTATGTAGTTATAACAAGAAACTTAAGATGGCGCGATTGCGATTGTAGGTGCTAGTTCCCTTTGGTGTGACCGTGTGACCTGCCATAGCTCGATTTTCAACATGTCGATAATTCATGTCGTAAAAAAATCACAATTCTTGTATCATATACGTCACATATTTTTCATGTAATGAAATTAAATGTAAAAAGTAATTTTGTGTTGATGATAAGATTTTTTTTGCAACACTTGCTTCTGCAAATGTCAGTTGTCATGAGATATTTTCTTTCAAACAAAATTGGCCGTTGGATTGCCTATTTAATTTCGTTGTCTTTTATGTTTTTCTAGATTTTATTAGTCCCAAAGTTTTTCCACCTAAGCCCGTTGAGTTGAGCTTTCCTCTAGATTTAGTGCTCGGTTGATTAAAGTCTAAGTGATGAGATATGACTCGTTTGACTATGAGTGTGATTTTTATTTATCATGTCTAATAGAAAATGTTGCGTCCTTGGATGCGAAAATAACTTAGGTAAGTGTTTTATCAATAATAAGCTGCTAGGTCAGTGTCATCATAAACAGGGCCGTTGAACCTAGTATGGATCCAGGATTCATTTCTGAGAAGGGTTCGAGTCAAACAATTTCAAGAAAAGAGCGTACTCCTTTTTAAAAGGCCGGCAACGCACTTGTGACTCCTCTGGTGTTGCGGGTGTCCATGGGCGGCGGTAATCGCTTACCATCAGGCAAGCCGTCTGCTCGTTTGCCCCCATAACCCCCTATAATATAAAAAAAAACAAGTAACTAGTATTGCACTATGCCTTTATTTTATGATTTGCTACTTGGGGTGTTATGCACAAATAAACGAATGATAACCAAACGTTATAGTAGATATTAAACTCTCAGTCTCAGCTCCCTATTTTATCAGAACCCTCTGGAGCAGGCCCACCCTGGATATAGGCATAGCAAGCCTGGTGTAAATTTATTGTAAGTTTTAACTTTCGACACTACTGATTACTTACACTGTTATTTCAGAAACCCGAGGTGCATTGGCATAAAATCAAGCTATGGATAAGGAGCTGTTTAATACATGGGTATATTCAATTTATAGTGATATTTTGCAACTTGAAAAAAGTCACATGTACACTTCGAACAAAAATATTGGTGCCGGAATAATCGATTGAGCAAAGAAGCTGTACCAACAAAAAACATGCCAGGTCAGTGATAGTAAAATATCCAATGAACACATTGAATCCAGGTGTTGTTATTAAAACCACTGTAAATGTAGGAATTTTTATTGCTTGCTAGCACCTCGGAATCCAGAACAAACCAGAAGGCTCCACCTGTCCCTCTTCCTACCTGTGTAATATGGCTAATTTAGTAAATTTAACAATTTTCAAGGGAACGTGTTTTCTTCTTTCTGTCACATGCACATAACATAAAATTTAAAATAGACAGCTACATAAGCATAAAGGTTGACAGATTTTCAAAGTAAGACACTAAGTATTTAAAAGTAGTTGTGATTGCCTCAGTACCATGCTGGTTTATATTGTCCGGTTTCTTCTGTATTCTGTGGATTACACACATACTTATAATTGATTACTTGACTAAATCAGCATACATGTGCTTTAATCTGTGGGTTCATTAATTGTCAGACACAATAGGAACTAATTGTTATGAAGTTCAATTTTCTACTAGTCCGATTCAAATGGTTTACTTAACATGTTTTTCTTTAAAAAACTCTTTGAAAAACACAGGTGAATTATTTAGATGGGAATGAATGGGAAACTCCCAAACAACGAGAAATACAGTATATAGCTTAAAGTTTTAAATTTTATGAAAAGAAAAACTGCTTCTTAAAGCAGGCTGCTAATAGAGTTGTCAGTCACTACTGAGCTTCCACACATAAAAAAATGTGTTTGTGCATTAGACATACACCATTTTAAGCACCTCACTTATCCACCCTTCTGACTACATCTATATCATTTAATAACTTGCTGTTGCACATTATTCAAAGCAAACCAATGTTTGTTACCAGTTATGTGTATATGTCAATTCAATGGGTTTCTTATTGGTTCAGCTGAACTTAAAATCTTTGTATATATATTATTCTAATATATTTAAATTTTTATATTACAGGATTATCTCTTATTAAATTTTGCACTGAAATGAATGAATGACAATTATAAGAAATAAGAGCTAGAGAGAAATAAGAAAGAAGAGCTTTGAGACCTATGCAGAAGTTAGAAGCATCTACATAAAAAGGTATAATAAACTGAAACACATTTTATAAAAATATATAATATGTCTTTGTTCTTAAGGTCCCAAGCGTGACTGCCGAGCATGAGGTCCTGAATTCGATTCCCAGGTTGGCAAAAGTGTTATTGGATTTTTTTCAGTAAGACATTCTCAGTATCTGCCCGGAGCTTGGAATTGTACCCGGTAGATAACAATAGACTCACCACCTCTTACGTCGGACTTACTAACAGAATCACAAAAATAGAGTTAGACAACTGTGCCTTCTGGCCTTTGGGGATTACAGGCATGATGCTGTTATATGTTATGTTATTAAATAAATAATTATTATTTATTTATATAAGACTTACATATTTAATTGCAGGAAATTAAATGTTAGCAAATACTCCAAAGTTAAGTTTTAAATATTTTAGCAGAACCTGTAGCTCCACCAAGTTTAAATGATAAATGATTTTATTTCTGTAAATACTCATAATAAATTGGTTGTAATTCCAGTACCTGCTACTGGTGCTACAACAATGGATTCGAATTTTGAGGCTATGCAGCTAGAAACTCAAGGTGCACCAGAGGATAAGCAAACGAAGGAAAGTTTCGGTATGTTATTATAATACCAATATTAAACTATCATTTAGTGGGCCACTTTGATTGTAATTTTTATCCTATTCTATTCATCTGCTTGAGTGTGTTTGTATCGCAATATCATAATATTTTTCAAAATAATAATAGTAGTCTGAATTAAATATAATAATAACTTTTGTGAAAGATAAAACATTTTTGATGAAAGCCAGAATGGCTTCTGAAAACAATGGTCAACTGTACTAGCAGTATACAAATATATTTAAGAGGCATTATTATAAATGATAAAAAATATGCAATCCAGTTATTACTCGATATGACGATGCGTACAATAAAGTTTAACATTTTATTATACAAATTATATGGTATAGGAATCCGCGGAAACACACATTAATGGTGTGCATCATATCTGAAAGATAGAGAACAGTATGTCGAACTGGAACATTTCGGCTATGTAAAAAAAAAAACCACTTTGGATTTTTTTTCTGATCGGTGTGATGCTATGTTATGTAATATAATAATACAAGTTACATTACATGTAATAAAAATATCAAAAAAATAAAATCAAATTGAAGATTGTCTTTTTATAATGCCAATTTTTTTTATATTTTTGTACTCTCTTACTTTTGCTACAGGGTCCATAATGATTCCACTTTTATTTAATGTTAACATCCTATGGACATTATGGTATGCAAATAATATGAATATGAAGGATAATTTGAAATAAAATCTTTTGACTTTCTCTATATGGGGCTAAGAAAGGATTAATAAAATTAGGGGTACAGAGGTGAAATGTGATGAAATACAAAAAAGAGTAATGCCCTTTCGAATACTACAATAAAGCATTGATTGTAAATTATGTATTGCATTTAAAAACATTTATGGCAAACTAATTAAAATATACCCTTATTTATTCATGTTTTAATAATGGATTTTGCAATGTTTTATTGATAATAAATTTTGTTTAATTTTATTGCAGAGACTCACAAAATGCAATGGACAAGAATTGTGACTAAGAAGCAAGTGAAACGTGTTGCAGAACTCAATCTGAGCAGGATCTGTACAGAAGACTTTTGCTAGTTGGAGTGAAACTCAGTAAATGCAAATAAAATCAAGTCACTGCAAAACATAACTACAAATCAGATATATAAAATAATATAAAAAGGGTAAAATCGGCCGTCGTTTCACGCTAGAAGAAAAAAAATGTTTCTTTGTCAATCCTTAAGGATGTCCATGTCCTAAAGGATACAGATTTCTTAGAAAAATCTTTATTCTTCCATCACGTCAAACTCACATAAAATTGAACAGATAAGGAAAAGTACCGATTTTTTTTATTGAAACACACATTATGTATTGTTCTGTTTGATGAAATGTCGCTCAAACCAAATATGACATTTAATGAAAGAAAGGATATGGTTTGTCACAAATAGCCAATAGACACTACCTAAATATGCCAATCATGTATTATTTAATTATGTCTGTCCTAACGATTTTTATAGCTTTTTAATTTATTATTTTATATTTTAATAACTTCTTGCTTTTTATTAAGATTGTGTTTGAATCAATCCTTTGAATTTTTGACACAAAAGAATAATTAAATAATTATGATGTGTGTTTTTATATTAGTATTGTTGATAAATTAATGTCGAACGGAGTCCAAATAACTCTTGAAACATATGAAATTTATTAATAGTTAAATATTAAATAATGAGCATGTTCCCACATTAAATAATTGGGTGTGGACTCTAGAGGGTATAGAATATTTAATAAAAAATATTGCAACAAAATTTGGTATATCAGGATCCAATAGAAAACTTTGTTTGGTTCAATAAGAAGCCACGTATACCGCAACGTAAACCCTATATCAGAAAGATTTGAATCAGTATTTACCATATTGCAGTTAACAGCATCTCTAGTGTTCATGCCCCTGGGGCAAATTGTGAAGACGACATTTGTTATACTTTGCATGAAGTACTCATTACAGGCGGGGGCACCAAAGAACAAATAAATTGTGTACCCACATCACAATCACATTCGTACCCCTTGAAGAAAATAAGTGACCCTGGACAAGTTGGAGGCCTTCAATATGTTACGGGATATTTTGTTAAATTGCCAAGAAAAAAGTCTTCAAGGGGTGTGATCAATGTAATAAAAATTTGATGTCCGACCATGAGCCTGAATATTTAAGATACAGGGAATATGCAAATAAAAATGGCTTTGCAGTCCCAGCGACTTTCTCTTAAATTGTATATCGAATCTGCAGGATATAAATCACACAATATTTTAAAAAAACATTTAAAGGAGTTGATTAAAACTGTAATTTTAATTCATGTAGATTTTAGCTATATTATAGGATTATAGCATAGAATGCGCCATTCACAAAGAAAACCTAATAGATTTTTTAATAAAAATATCCTGCTGATTCTTCATATCTAATTACTGCAAAGAAATAAATAAAATATTATTAAATAAGAGAGAGTGTGATGATGATACCGATTTGCATAAAATAAAATCAAAGAAACTGTATATTAAGTGTTTAAAAGGAAAAAATAAATAATTATAACATAGATTAACATTGTTTTATTAGTATTTTTTTTTTCATTTTTTGTATATACAAACTAAACAAAATTAAGTAGCTATAAACTAGCTCGGTAGGTATATGCGTACACATATTGCTATATATATGATTGGCATTAGTTCCAAAACCCGTGTCCAGAGGGCGCCACTTTGCATTACTCAATTTGACCGCTAAGATAGACCTCTATTTCAGTATATAAAAAAGTACTCTGTGGCACTATTGTCAGGCTGTCAGCAATTTAGCGTTTCGTAGTTTTTTTGGATTTGTGATTTTGTAGTTTTAAAGTGGTCTTATTTCATGGAACATAGAAAAATATAAACTGTATTTTATATTTATTAATCAATTTTCAAAGTGCAATAATTATATGCGTTAAAATAAAGCAGATAGGTTTTTCTTTTAAAGTAAAGCATGGTTATAATATCACTTCCAAAGTAAAGTGAAACTGTAACGAAGATTTAAATAATGGGTAGCGATCGTGATCAGAGCCGCCTTGGAAGCCGTAGCCGCGAGGGACATAGAATTCGTGACCAAGAACGAAGCGGTCATGACCGTAGCCGTGATCGAAGTAGGGATGTTGGTGGAAGAGATCGTAGTAGAGACCGAAGCAAAGAGCGAAGCGGACGAAATAATATTCGTGAGGGAGTAGGACGTGACCGAAGTCGGGAACGGAGTAAGGGCAGGGGCGTCAGCCGCGCCGGACGCGCGCCTTCCAGAAATATTGACAGTAGGGAACGCGAGCGCTCTTACAATAGGGACCAGGGCCGTGACCGAGGCCGTAGCTCATATAAGGAGTATAGTGGAGGAGGACTTGGTGGTGGTGAGTATACAACAAGTACATGTCATAGCCTATTAGCAGTTATAGTATATTGTCTAACAGTGTACAGGTACTGTACTGTACCTTGTGTAATTATGCGCATTAGTTTTCTATGAGACTAGAACTTACCACTGAATTTATGCCCACTACTTGTAAGCTGTCCATTAGCAAAGAACAGATATGGTATAATTATGGCAAGTGCTTGCCTATTATTATTTACTAAGATAAAAAAAAAAAAAAGGTGTTTACTTATATTTATATTCATAATAATAACATCTTTGTTTTCCAAATATTGACCCTTATAATCGCCTCATTAATTAAATACCCAGCTGCACTGATAAAAGTATGAAAATATAGTAATAACATGGGCATGGGGTGGGGGTGCATGAGGGGCTTGCACCCTCCTATGTTATATACGGTTATGGTGCAACAAGCTGGTTTCTGCAACTCCCCGCTCTTGGCGATTATTTTGAGTCAGGGGTGGGAATGGAATTTGATCCACCCCAACTCCTCAAGAAAGGCCAGCAGGAACTTGATCTTGCCGGCGACCTCTCGGAGAGTACCTGGGTTACCCAAGTACTTAACCCTGTATGTGACGACCCCAGGACAGTTGTAGCAGTAGTTGAATAATATAGATGCAGCTGCACCTCCCTGAGATCGGTACAGCCGGTGCCATGAGTAACAAATATCATTTTGTCAAAATTGTAACATGCAGTAAGAAGCATCAAGGATGTAATAATTATGGTTGTTAAAATATGCCTCGCTGAATGTTATAATTTTGGTAATATCTTGGTCAGAGAATAAGCATTGCCATACAACGGGGCAATGCTGCCAGTCTTCTGGGCACTTTTCCAGAAGACAGCGACGCGGAGGAATACTGTGACGCCAGAGTAAATTTTCTTATTTTATTTTGAACTTAGAATAGTATTTATTTTATAGGTGTATAGTGTTAAGTGTTTAATTGTAAATATTTGTCCGTTTGTAAATAAAGCATTTTGGTTATATGATATTTGTTATGGTTTTTTATGTTTTTCTGTGCAGCTGGTTTTGTTACTCTTTCATCTTGTTTCTTCAGTTTTGTCAGTACTTAAAACTTTAATTATCAAGTTTTACTAGTTGATATAAAATAGCCCTTTTTATTTATGTGCCAGAATGAAATGGAAGTAATCTCAGAAAAAAAAACAATTATATTCTTAAAAATTGTATTTTATTTTATGTAGTATATCGATTTGTTGTCAGGTCTAGGAGGAGCTCCATCAGCAAGAGGTCGCTACAAGCCTCAGGAGGAAGAATTCTTTGATGCTAGACGAGAAGAGAGAGAGAGGATAGGACAAATTGGAGTCTCTGCAGTTTGGGGCAAGTCTCCCCTGAGGGCTGAGTATGTCACAAAACATAAATGAAATATTATAATACTTTGTCCAGCACAAAGTATTATAATACAATTGTTTATATAGTTTAGGCTAAATATCCTTGTAGAAGAAAGTACTTACTTTGTTTTGTTAGGACATCATAGTAATCAGGTTAAGTTTTTATAATCGATTTTTTTTTCAATTACATGCAATGCTTATCCTCTGAGTTTAGTTTTACCTTGTTTACTAAAATTACATTGTTCCTGAACTCAAATAAATAATTTATTACTCTTTTCAGCAACAATGATATCTATGTAAGACATATTTATTTTGTGCCACTAGTTTTTATATGTACTAGTGTCCAATAAAATATAATATTTTGTTTTCTAATAATATAAAATTATAAATGACTAGCTGACCCGGCAAACATTGTTTTGCCATATAAATAAAAAATTTTGGGGTTACTACCCCTAACATTTAGGGGGATGAAAAATAGATGTTGGCCGATTCTCATAGACACCGGATAAGCACAAAAAATTTCATCAAAATCGGTCAAGCCGTTTCGGATGAGTATGGCAACGAAAACTGTGACATGAGAATTTTATATATTAGATAGCAAATTAGTAAAAAAAACATATCTGCAGCATTTAAAAGGTTTAATAATTTAATCAATACATTTATTTTGCTTGTGTTACAGCTCAGATGATGATCAGTCACAACCTGAAAACTCTAGTGGTAGTAAAGATAAAAAAAAGAGTAAAAAGTCAAAGGACAAGGACACCAAGCAGAAGCTTAAGAAGTTAAAGAAGAAGCTAAAAAAGGTTAAGAAAGCACGAAAGAAAGCTAAGAAGAAAGCCAAGAGTTCTAGCAGCAGTTCTGGTGAGAGCAGTGAAGAAGAACTTTGGGTTGAGAAAGGAAGTAAGTGTTTTTTTTTACTTTATTAATGCATTATAATGTGTTATGGTATGTTACTAGTGATAATTAAATGGAACACTTTGTATGCTTGATGAATTGTTGTATATGTGTTTTGTATTGTAAAGAAGTAGTTTAAATGTGAAACAATTTAGGAGTTCGTAACTTGTAGACCTTACAACCCTTTTTGATGCATTGTTGCAGAAGAGCACGAAATAGAAGCAGGCGTATTGTCAAAGCGTCCCGCGGGGGAGGAGGAGCCGGCGGGGGCGGAGGGGGCGGCGTTCGGCCCCACGCCCCGCGCGGGCGCGGCGCTGGGCCACAAGGACTACGGGCGCGCGCTGCTGCCGGGCGAGGGCGCCGCTATGGCCGCCTTCGTCGCGGACGGCAAGCGCATCCCGCGCCGCGGGGAGATCGGCCTCACGTCGGACGAGATCGCGTCCTACGAGTGCGTCGGATACGTCATGAGCGGCAGCAGGTCGGCCTTACTCTTGTACCGCGCGCGGCCGCCGCCTAGCCCAGCTATAGTCATGTGTCATCTTCATATACAGCGTGTAACAGAACTCTGAAGTCATATATAAGTAGGTAAATGTACTTATGTACTCGAATAACTTTAACAATGGAAACAAATTCGTAAGCGCGAAAAAATTATTTGCTGCTCCATAGAAATGTTCATACTTAGGTACTCTACCAAAGTGTGTGGAGCATCAGACTACGGACTTCAGTTACACGCTGTATATAAATATGAATGCACACCGCAGTAACAGAGCGACGACTATTTTGAGAGTCTCAAAAAGCTCAAAACAGTAGTAGCCTGTTAATCAATTCATATGCAAACTTCACCCAGATAATTGGAAGTTAATGTATCAGTCCCTGCTCAATATTGGTGTCCGTAACTTGCAGGCATCGGCGCATGGAAGCGGTGCGCATCCGCAAGGAGAACCAGATCTACTCCGCAGACGAGAAGCGCGCGCTCGCCGCCTTCAGCAAGGAGGAGCGCGCCAAGCGGGAGAACGCCATCCTCGCGCAGTTCCGAGACGTACTGACCGCGCGCGGCAAGCGCTAGCCGCCGCCTTCAGCAAGGAGGAGCGCGCCAAGCGGGAGAACGCCATCCTCGCGCAGTTCCGAGACGTACTGACCGCGCGCGGCAAGCGCTAGCCGCCGCCTTCAGCAAGGAGGAGCGCGCCAAGCGGGAGAACGCCATCAGAGCGCGCCAAGCGGGAGAACGCCATCAGAGCGCGCCAAGCGGGAGAACGCCATCAGAGCGCGCCAAGCGGGACAACGCCATCAGAGCGCGCCAAGCTGGAGAACGCCATCAGAGCGCGGCAAGCGGGAGAACGCCATCAGAGCGCGCCAAGCGGGAGAACGCCATCAGAGCGCGTCAAGCGGGAGAACGCCATCAGAGCGCGCCAAGCGGGAGAACGCCATCAGAGCGCGTCAAGCGGGAGAACGCCATCAGAGCGCGCCAAGCGGGAGAACGCCATCAGAGCGCGTCAAGCGGGAGAACGCCATCAGAGCGCAGTTCCTAGTGGGAAGTGGGTGCGAACAATATTGCACTAATTTGTAGATTAGCTTAAGTACTCAATTTTCGCACGTATAAAGCAACGTGAATATTTGCCATTAGACAAGACACTATTGTGTCTAAGACCGATCGAAATTTTATTTAATATTTAACAATAAGTTGTTTAAAGAAGTAATTTCAAATGTAAATAAATGCCAAGTTTATAAAAGTAAATGTTTATTCTCTTAATCATACTATATTGAAAATGACTTTCTCCTCGCACCTCTATTTGGGCTACTCTACAATATTTACATTAATTACACATAATTTATAACCCCCAATAAACGGGGTATTGTAACATGCACGCACTCGATGATGACATCATAGAGTCCATGACGAGTAAAATACTTTAAGAAATTTACTGTTATCACTAGATTTCTTACATGTTAATGTAACACAATTCTCACTTCACCATTAAGTCCGATGCTGTCACGATGACGCGAATTCACGAATCTGATACATATTTAAAACGATTTCAGTTAAGTTCGTAGTATAAGTAGTGTAAAAATCCATACAATGGAAGAGTTAATTCCATATTTGCGATACAGAGAGAGACTGTCTAGACTTTTTGCAATAAAGAGAGTCATTCCGATTATTTGAGATGCCATGTCGTGTTTTTTAAGATTTTACAAAATCATTAAAAAAAACACGTATCGCGTATCACTTTCTCTGACCGTACACATAAAATCCATAAAATCGGATGAATAATGTAGCCACAGGAAATAATTTTAATTTTCTTAATTTTCCACATTCACATTCAATTTTCATTTATTCCGAACATAGGTAGGCATTACAAATGATATTACAATAACATACTGTATTAATGTACATAAACATTTTACTAGATATAAAGATCATTAAGTCATAAAACTGTGCGAATTCATTGATAATGATCACTCCTTCACAGTATTAATAAAAGATAGAAGAGTGACACACGTTGCTACTTAGGCGTCCTTCCATTAGAAAAAATAAAACAGTAAGTGAGAAACACATCGTACACACTCGAATGTGTGCGTAACTGTGTAACTGCTACAGAATATTTAACGTCGTGTTTGGACATGCAGTGGATTGGTCGTTATTGCCGGTGACAGGCACGATCATCGAACCTATCGCCACTGGTTTATGGTACAGCTTAAAATTAAAACTGTTTTTAACCGACTTCCGAATAGGAGGAGGTTATCAATTCGGTTTTTTTTTATGTTTGTTACCTCAGAACTCCGTCATTTATGGACCGATTTGGATTTTTTTTTTTTTATTTAAAAGGATTTACTTTCAGATTGGTCCCATTAAAATTTTATGAAAATTGGTATGGTAGTTTGGTATTTATATCAAAATAACTGAAAAATAATACGTCGTCCAAGTAAACGAAATGGTGTATATTGCTTTCTTGTGACTTCCCGGTGGTGTTCCACGGTCTCTAGAATAGTTCTAATGAACTGCCTATTTTCCAGCTTTATCATCAGATGATGATGATGATGATGATGAAACCGGAAGATAAGCGCCGGAAATCCGTCATATTTTTTTTTGCTATTTAATACTTTTTAGTGTAAGACCGAATTCTCAAACATCTCTTTTTACACGAGTGCCCAAAAAACGGAGTGTATATGTCGCAGATGGGTTGTAGAATAAGCTGTTTTACAAAACTGCTAGCTGATTTACAAAACAGCACTGTTATGAAAAACAGCTGAACGACATTTAGCGGTTTTACATAATTACTGAACTATAACAACAGTCAACGATCAGAAATTATGTAAAACAGTGTGAAATGAACTGTCAGATTGTTGATTTTAGTTCGAAATTTTGTCGCATATGGCTCTGTATGTCTTAACAATAATAACCTAACTTTATTTTACTTGTCAATAGCAAAAAAAAGATGAAATTTTTTAATGACGTAAATACTAAACCACTACAATAGTCGACAATATATCGGGATTATGAAATAAAATAAACGAAAATGATCCATGAGTGAGCGAAGCGAGCTCGGGATTTTCGCGTATCCCGACCTCGTAGAGTATAATGTTCTGTGATCCCGACACGGACAGGTTAGGTTTGAAGTGTTTAGGTTTTTTCTAACCTTACAGACACAAAAATAGGAGCCCAGCTAAGCGGGGCTCCGTCGACCCAGCCACGGAAAGTCAAATCAGAATACAGTATCGTTTTTTTACTTGAGTGGTGACTATCCATTTAATATACATAAACAATAAACAAACCTGTCCCACTGTAGATATGTCATTCTGCATTACGTCTAAAGGTGGGTAGCAGTTTTGTTAAAGGTATCGCAATGGCAATCCAGCTGAACGTTGTTCAGCTGTTTTATAAAACAGTACTTTTTTGTAAAGCAGCTAGCGATTTTGTAAAACAGCGGATTCTACAATCCATCTGCGACATATATAAGTATGTATGTATGTAAGTATGTTTGTCAGTTTCTTTACCTATTCCACCATAACTTCTAAATACCTGAACTGATATCGATATATAGGGTATCGTTAGAATCCTTACACTGTCCCGTGAGTAACATACGCTAGTCAGTTTTTTTTTTATTAATTTCATCTTGTTTTACGCAGTTCATTACTCTCTTTTGAAATAGCCTCAGATCTAAATTTCCTACTTTGATATAGGCGTTTCTCCCCTTCTTTGCTCGTCTCAATTAAATGGCCCCTACCCATATGGACAGCGTGTTGAGTAGGTCTACCCATATTCACTTCCGATAAATCAGTTATGGAACGCAAGATTCGCTAAAAAGTAAGAAATAAAATAATTTTTAACAAAAAAAAGAACCGACTCCAAAAATCTTTCTGTTAAGTAAAAATGCACTAAAAAGTAATAAAATAATTGCATTATTTACTTACTACAATTTATCTAAAAATATTTTTATAATTTTAGAGGTTTCTGAATTAAATGAATTTATTAGGACAATAATATACAATTATTATTATTTTTGGAGTCGGTGCCAGTAAAGGATAATAAACGTGTAAGTACATTTATGAAGTAGCGTATTACGTTCGCTCTAGGCAGTTGTTGTGTTAATTTGTAAATAGGTTCAATTAGGTATAATACATTAGCGTAATAATAATGATGGTTAATGTACCTTTAAATATACTTTACAAATTTTAGGAAACTTCCTAAATATTTTTAAAGTTTGTCTGGCACTTTTTTTGGCACTGGCTTTTTTTTTCTCCTTATGGCGATTGTCGGCTAATAGATTTATTATTTTAGATTTGAAATCTGATGAGATGTAATGTCATAAATGTCAGTGTCTCACTCCGCGCGACCGCTCTGTCTACACACATCTTTGAATTGTTGTACGCCGTATGGATTTTTACACTGAGGTTGTCTCTGATAAACTCATTCGATAGGTTGTAGTCGGTTTCGTCCGCCACGCTCGTACGAGTCGTTTCACCAGTGTCAATTCATCTTCGTGAGGCGCGACTCGATGCGCGACGTGATGCTAGGTATAGATGGCGCGGTGACGTCACGCCCGCCGCGCGTGTCCGGACAGCGGACACACCGACAGGGGCCGGCCGCTACACCGTGTGCAGGCGCTCGTACTGCGCCAGGCGCGCGCGCGTGGCCCTCAGGTCGGGGCGGGCAGGCCGGCCGCTACACCGTGTGCAGGCGCTCGTACTGCGCCAGGCGCGCGCGCGTGGCCCTCAGGTCGGGGCGGGCAGGCCGGCCGCTACACCGTGTGCAGGCGCTCGTACTGCGCCAGGCGCGCGCGCGTGGCCCTCAGGTCGGGGCGGGCAGGCCGGCCGCTACACCGTGTGCAGGCGCTCGTACTGCGCCAGGCGCGCGCGCGTGGCCCTCAGGTCGGGGCGGGCAGGCCGGCCGCTACACCGTGTGCAGGCGCTCGTACTGCGCCAGGCGCGCGCGCGTGGCCTTCAGCTCGCGGCGCGCGGCGGCCAGCGCGCGCTGGGCGGCGGCCAGCTGCGCGCGCAGCTCGGCCGGGCTGTCGTCACCCGGGGGGGACGCACCCTCCGACGTGGAGCTCGTCGCGTCCACCTATTAAACATAACGTTTTAATACAGACGATAAAAGTCAACACTAAATATAAAAATAGCATCCAAAAATAGCGAGAGGCTGCGTTTTCACCAAAAATAAAGTGACATCATTGGTGGACGTGGGCGCCGGCCGCCGCACTTCCCGTACCGACATGTCTCCCACTCCCAAGACGCAGGCACCCGCCCCGCCAGTGGGCGCAGTGTTGGCCCTCACTTCCCGTACCGACATGTCTCCCACTCCCAAGACGCAGGCACCCGCCCCGCCAGTGGGCGCAGTGTTGGCCCTCACTTCCCGTACCGACATGTCTCCCACTCCCAAGACGCAGGCACCCGCCCCGCCAGTGGGCGCAGTGTTGGCCCTCACTTCCCGTACCGACATGTCTCCCACTCCCAAGACGCAGGCACCCGCCCCGCCAGTGGGCGCAGTGTTGGCCCTCACTTCCCGTACCGACATGTCTCCCACTCCCAAGACGCAGGCACCCGCCCCGCCAGTGGGCGCAGTGTTGGCCCTCACTTCCCGTACCGACATGTCTCCCACTCCCAAGACGCAGGCACCCGCCCCGCCAGTGGGCGCAGTGTTGGCCCTCACTTCCCGTACCGACATGTCTCCCACTCCCAAGACGCAGGCACCCGCCCCGCCAGTGGGCGCAGTGTTGGCCCTCACTTCCCGTACCGACATGTCTCCCACTCCCAAGACGCAGGCACCCGCCCCGCCAGTGGGCGCAGTGTTGGCCCTCACTTCCCGTACCGACATGTCTCCCACTCCCAAGACGCAGGCACCCGCCCCGCCAGTGGGCGCAGTGTTGGCCCTCACTTCCCGTACCGACATGTCTCCCACTCCCAAGACGCAGGCACCCGCCCCGCCAGTGGGCGCAGTGTTGGCCCTCACTTCCCGTACCGACATGTCTCCCACTCCCAAGACGCAGGCACCCGCCCCGCCAGTGGGCGCAGTGTTGGCCCTCACTTCCCGTACCGACATGTCTCCCACTCCCAAGACGCAGGCACCCGCCCCGCCAGTGGGCGCAGTGTTGGCCCTCACTTCCCGTACCGACATGTCTCCCACTCCCAAGACGCAGGCACCCGCCCCGCCAGTGGGCGCAGTGTTGGCCCTCACTTCCCGTACCGACATGTCTCCCACTCCCAAGACGCAGGCACCCGCCCCGCCAGTGGGCGCAGTGTTGGCCCTCACTTCCCGTACCGACATGTCTCCCACTCCCAAGACGCAGGCACCCGCCCCGCCAGTGGGCGCAGTGTTGGCCCTCACTTCCCGTACCGACATGTCTCCCACTCCCAAGACGCAGGCACCCGCCCCGCCAGTGGGCGCAGTGTTGGCCCTCACTTCCCGTACCGACATGTCTCCCACTCCCAAGACGCAGGCACCCGCCCCGCCAGTGGGCGCAGTGTTGGCCCTCACTTCCCGTACCGACATGTCTCCCACTCCCAAGACGCAGGCACCCGCCCCGCCAGTGGGCGCAGTGTTGGCCCTCACTTCCCGTACCGACATGTCTCCCACTCCCAAGACGCAGGCACCCGCCCCGCCAGTGGGCGCAGTGTTGGCCCTCACTTCCCGTACCGACATGTCTCCCACTCCCAAGACGCAGGCACCCGCCCCGCCAGTGGGCGCAGTGTTGGCCCTCACTTCCCGTACCGACATGTCTCCCACTCCCAAGACGCAGGCACCCGCCCCGCCAGTGGGCGCAGTGTTGGCCCTCACTTCCCGTACCGACATGTCTCCCACTCCCAAGACGCAGGCACCCGCCCCGCCAGTGGGCGCAGTGTTGGCCCTCACTTCCCGTACCGACATGTCTCCCACTCCCAAGACGCAGGCACCCGCCCCGCCAGTGGGCGCAGTGTTGGCCCTCACTTCCCGTACCGACATGTCTCCCACTCCCAAGACGCAGGCACCCGCCCCGCCAGTGGGCGCAGTGTTGGCCCTCACTTCCCGTACCGACATGTCTCCCACTCCCAAGACGCAGGCACCCGCCCCGCCAGTGGGCGCAGTGTTGGCCCTCACTTCCCGTACCGACATGTCTCCCACTCCCAAGACGCAGGCACCCGCCCCGCCAGTGGGCGCAGTGTTGGCCCTCACTTCCCGTACCGACATGTCTCCCACTCCCAAGACGCAGGCACCCGCCCCGCCAGTGGGCGCAGTGTTGGCCCTCACTTCCCGTACCGACATGTCTCCCACTCCCAAGACGCAGGCACCCGCCCCGCCAGTGGGCGCAGTGTTGGCCCTCACTTCCCGTACCGACATGTCTCCCACTCCCAAGACGCAGGCACCCGCCCCGCCAGTGGGCGCAGTGTTGGCCCTCACTTCCCGTACCGACATGTCTCCCACTCCCAAGACGCAGGCACCCGCCCCGCCAGTGGGCGCAGTGTTGGCCCTCACTTCCCGTACCGACATGTCTCCCACTCCCAAGACGCAGGCACCCGCCCCGCCAGTGGGCGCAGTGTTGGCCCTCACTTCCCGTACCGACATGTCTCCCACTCCCAAGACGCAGGCACCCGCCCCGCCAGTGGGCGCAGTGTTGGCCCTCACTTCCCGTACCGACATGTCTCCCACTCCCAAGACGCAGGCACCCGCCCCGCCAGTGGGCGCAGTGTTGGCCCTCACTTCCCGTACCGACATGTCTCCCACTCCCAAGACGCAGGCACCCGCCCCGCCAGTGGGCGCAGTGTTGGCCCTCACTTCCCGTACCGACATGTCTCCCACTCCCAAGACGCAGGCACCCGCCCCGCCAGTGGGCGCAGTGTTGGCCCTCACTTCCCGTACCGACATGTCTCCCACTCCCAAGACGCAGGCACCCGCCCCGCCAGTGGGCGCAGTGTTGGCCCTCACTTCCCGTACCGACATGTCTCCCACTCCCAAGACGCAGGCACCCGCCCCGCCAGTGGGCGCAGTGTTGGCCCTCACTTCCCGTACCGACATGTCTCCCACTCCCAAGACGCAGGCACCCGCCCCGCCAGTGGGCGCAGTGTTGGCCCTCACTTCCCGTACCGACATGTCTCCCACTCCCAAGACGCAGGCACCCGCCCCGCCAGTGGGCGCAGTGTTGGCCCTCACTTCCCGTACCGACATGTCTCCCACTCCCAAGACGCAGGCACCCGCCCCGCCAGTGGGTACCGACCACGCCGTGGCGGCACGTGCGTCGCCCCTAACGTCTCGAGACCCAGTAGTTGAAGAACGGCACCGGTGCAGTGATGATAGTATTTTTGTCTCCAGGTCCCAGGGTGAGGATCCGGTCAGTGCACAAGCCCACTCCTAAGAGATCGTGCGATATCCTCTAATGGCCGACGGCCATCGCTCTTTGCGGTTTTCGAAAAATTGCAATATACCGGGGCCCCATACAGGGCCATTGATCGTACGATCCCTACGTACAGCCGGCAGGCACTCGTGCCCCCCAGATTCGAAAGGAGCGTTGACAGGGCCCAAACCGCGCCCATCAACTTTGGCGCCAGACGCCGAATGTGGGGGCCGAAGTTCTATTGTCTGTCGAACATCAGGCCTAGATATTTCACGGTTGACTCGGCAGCGACCGAGCCCCTCCACCACACCCAGACCACGACATATCGGTGCGCCTCCACCATAGCGGCGTCGCACGTTACGTCAATAGATCAGGAGCGTCCCGCTCCCGGTGTCTCTCTTAGCTTGATCTCTCACCGGACCGTTCCGGCATGAGTGACTGTACCGGCAGAACTCTAAGATCTTTGAGACACGCGAGCCCCACCACGACGACAACATGGAGTAATTACCCAGAAATTACCAAGAAACAGCCTAAACGAACCCTGCAATTACCCACTTGTTAGTTCGGGCGATGTTACCTCGAGTCCGTTCTGTTCGCCAGTCCGCGCGGCGGTGGCCATGAGCCTGTTGAAGTTGCTCTTGTTCATGATGATCTTGACGGCCGGCCGCTGACCGCCCAGTGACGTCACGGCGGGGCTGGTCACGCGAGATTGGACGCGATTCTTCGCCTTCATGGGAATTATCTTTGAAGGGGAGATAATTTTTGCATCTGGAGGCAATTGAACGAATTTCACCTGAAAGAAAATTTTTAATATACCTTTTAATCAAAAGAACCTGATCCCTTCGATGCAGCGGACGCGACCCGAGTTTTGTTTTTAAATTTTATGTTCAATACACGCCATATTGAACATAAAATTATATAAATCCTTACTTTCATAAAGTGCACATCGTCACGTAGTAAAACCAGATTATACCTGCATGTCTTGTGGGTTAATAATCTTCTTGACGGGTATCTTGTTCCCCTTGGGCGCGGCGCCGGCGAGCAGTTTGTTGTTGAGCGTGAAGATCTTGACGCCCGCGCGCGGCGGCGAGCGCACCGGCGTCGCCGTCAGCACCACGCCCGGCCCCGGCCCGGCCCCCGCCCCGGGCCCAGCCCCCGGCCCGGCCCCTGCCCCCGGCCCGGCCCCAGCCCCGCCCGCCGGCGACTTGCCCACTGCCGCCTTGCTCACTGCTACCGGAGAACTTTCGCTTTCTTTCAACATTAATTTGCCAGCATCTGCAAAGATTTAAATTTACACATTAGATAGAGTTAAAATATTGCTCCCGACTCTGCAGCGCGTTGAGCACGGTGCTGCCGTCGTCCGTGGGCAGCAGCGTGATGCCGTGCAGCTGTACTGTACCTGAGAGCACGACGGTGCGTCCGCTCTGCAGCGCGTTGAGCACGGTGCTGCCGTCGTCCGTGGGCAGCAGCGTGATGCCGTGCAGCTGTACTGTACCTGAGAGCACGACGGTGCGTCCGCTCTGCAGCGCGTTGAGCACGGTGCTGCCGTCGTCCGTGGGCAGCAGCGTGATGCCGTGCTTGCGCAGCAGCTGCGCGCCGGCGCCCCCGGCAACCCCAACACCTCCAACACCCCCTGGAGCTCCAATGGGCCCGGGAGACTCGCACTGAACATAGACCTACATTATTGGCAGTACGAGAAACCATTTAAAAACAGTAGAGTGCGAGTGCCTGAAGACATAGCATACTAAACTCGTATAGACTAATGATATTCCACAACAATGAACATGGTAGAAACGATTATTATTTTTTGAAAAAGCAAAAAAAATTTATAACCTACCTCGTGTTTTACTTCAGTTTTTATAGTTTGCTTCGGTTTTATTGGTTTTAAGTCCTGGATTCCTATATAGAAAAACATATATTATAATCAAGATTATTTAATATTTAAAATCAAGTACTAGTAAAGACAGGCTATCTTACTTTGAACAGCATCGAACGTTTGTATCTGAGATTCCGTGGGCGCTGCGTCCGCCATTTGTTCTGTAAAAGAAACATTAAATTAATATCGCAGACTAGTGAACAATAATTATCTGACTAAATATGCCGTATGAATGATGGGATTCGCACTCTATTTGTTAACTTCTGTGTGTTAAGCTAAACTAAGATGGTATGTAGCGCAGCGTATGGCGTATGGCGTATGGCGTATGGCGTATGGCGTATGGCGTATGGCGTATGGCGTATGGCGTATGGCGTATGGCGCATGGGGGCAGGGGCAGTGTTACCGTCGACGAGCGCGCTGACGGAGCGCGCGGCCTCCCGCTGGCGCAGCGCCGCGTCCATGAGCCGCAGCAGGTCGTGGCGCCGCAGCTCGTGCGCCAGCGACAGCGGCGACTTGTGGAACTTGGACAGCGCGTGCGGGTCCGCGCCGTGCCGCAGCAGCTCGGCCGCCGCCGCGCCGTGCCCGTGCTGCACCGCCCAGTGCAGCGGCGTCATGCGCAGCATGTCGCGCACGTCCACGGCCGCGCCGGCGCCCAGCAGCAGGCGCGCCACGGCGGCGTGGCCGGCGCCGGCCGCCAGGTGCAGCGGCGTGCGCTCCACCTTGGTGCGCGCGTCGCGCGACACGCCGGCGCGCAGCAGCACGGCGCACGTGTCCGCGTGCGCGCCGCCCGCCGCCAGGTGCAGCGGCGACGTGCCCAGCTGCGGAACCACAAGTGGGGACTGTAGGGACTCTCCACTACACTACGATCGGCCGTATTCGTCACATCGACATGCACCGTGACACTGCAGACGCGTACATTAGACCACATTAGCATTGATGTAATATAAGAAAGTAATAAGTACAGTTAGTAATCTCACAAGTTTATTTATTTCTCTCCGTGTACACAAGTTTTCACAATGTCCAAATTAACTGAACTGTCCGGTTATTCGAAATCACGTCGGAGTCACCAATTTTGTGTGTGCGTGTATTATCTGAAGGATTTGAGTACAGAGAGAAAAATAAACTTGTGAGACTGTAGTGTGCGGTATTACGGGAAAACTAAAGTTCCCAGCGCTATGTGTCTTACAAAAATATGCGTGTCAGCGTTCTTCTACAATATGATAACCGTCAACCAGGCCAGTGGCCTATCTTTTTCTAAACATAATTAAATTCAATTTCGTCTCGAAAATGATAGGCCACTTTGGGCGCTCACAGACCCAAATTAACAATTATCTCATAATTTCATTTACTTGTACTAGGCTTCTTGCCAAACATGTTTTGGACTAACGGGAGTCCTCTAAAGATTTAAATATCGCTGACCCTTTGTTCAGGGTAACGTGAAATTGTCTTTCGGCGTCCTTTAGCCCCACTTCACATAAATTGAATTTCAATTATTACTAAATTTTTTTTCGCTAGCAGGTACAGATAAATCTTTCGAACCCATTAAAGCATACGTAGGGAACTCTTAAAGTTATAACAGTTTGTGGAAAGAAAAGTACGATCGTGAGCAGAAGTTGTTCCGGCGGCTCCCGGACTAATTCTCTATGCGCCTTGTTAACTGAACTATCCTGACCTCTCCTCACTATACTGAATTCTTCTGCTACATTTTAACGTCTTATGGCGACGTACGGTCATCATAGTTGTAAATGATTGGATGCTGAAATGAAACTGATGAACTTCTTAACAATGGACTGTATTTCTTGATAAAGTTACAAATTTTTTCTTAACAATTAGTGGTACGCAACCACCGGCTAAGCTGCCTAAAGAGAAGTGTCGTTGGAGGGGCGCGCGTCCGGCAATGCTTGCTTCTTTGTCCCGCGCGACCTCTCATGCCCGTTGGTCATCCTTAACATGTCCCCCGACGTTGAAAGCCTGGATTTCAACTGAATCCTTGTCGTCCATGGGTAGAGGACATATCCTATTGAATGCACGTCTAATGATGCCATTACTGGTTTGTATGTCGGCTACTCTACTGACTCCGTCTGAGCCCGGGTAAACTTTCTTCACTCGTCCAAGGTTCCATTTCATTGGCGGTAGACCTTCCTGTTTAATTAATACGAGTGTCCC
This sequence comes from Xylocampa areola, assembly GCA_935421205.1. NCBI lineage: Eukaryota > Metazoa > Arthropoda > Insecta > Lepidoptera > Noctuidae > Xylocampa > Xylocampa areola. Next base: position 20,847,326 of record OW285208.1, read on the forward strand.
TTCTTGGAGTTCTCCATTCGAAGATTTCCATTTTGGTTTTTGTTGAAGTTCTGAGACATACTCCTTTTGCCAGCGTACCCAAAAGTGCTGTCTCAACTGTTCAGTTCTTTCCCAACGGTGTAATCTATTTGGGTTGACGTCGACAAGGCTCGGACTAGGTAATGCCGTCAGAGGTCGTCCGACTAAGAAATGGCCAGGGGTGAGTGGAGTGAGGTCATCAGGATCAGGGGATATAGGTGATAATGGTCGGGAATTTAGTATTGCCTCTATCTGTACCAATGTAGTGTATAACTCTTCAAAAGTTAACCGTGCGTTTTGTAATACTCTGAACAAATGGTGCTTGGTTGATTTGACTCCGGCTTCCCATACACCTCCAAAATGAGGTGCATAGGCCGGAATGAATTTAAAATCAATTCCCTCATTTGCCATACATTCTGACAAAGACGCATTGTTATTTTTAATAAAAACCTGTATTTCGTTTTTGGCTCCAACAAATTGTGTACCATTATCAGAGAACATGGTTGAAGGTTTTGAACGACGTGCAATGAATCTACGTAAAGCAGCGATATACGCATCTTTTGTTAATTCTGTTACCAATTCTAGATGAATTGCCTTCGTAGTGAAGCAAACAAAGACAGCAATATAAACCTTGATCAGTTTGCATCCACGACCCCGTCTATCAGCAGCCAGTATAGGACCGGCGTAGTCCACACCAGTAGTCTGGAAGGGATAGCCTGGAGAGAGCCGCTGCTCCGGCAATTGACCCATGATTGGATTGACCACTCGAGCTTTCATCCTGACACAGCGGTGACAATTGTGAACCACTTGTCTAGCCATATTGCGACCGCCCAATGGCCAAAATTGCTGTCTAATAGACGATAACAGAAGTTGTGGCCCTGCATGAAATAATTTATTATGTTCGTTTTTGAATATAAGTTTTGCTATAAGATGCTTACATGATATTAGAACTGGATGTTTTTTGTCAAATTCAAAGTGTGAATTTTTTAAGCGACCACCAACCCTGATTAAACCAAATTCATCAATAAATGGCGATAATTGTAGCAAGCTATTTTTGTTAGGTAAACGGTGATTATGTTTTAAAAGTGCATACTCTTCAAATGATTGTATTTGAGAGTCTCTTAATAATAGTTTAAATGCATTATCTAATTCAGGAAGAGTCAATGGACCTGTTAATTTCTGCTCCGGATTATGGTTTTTACAATTATGCAGAAATCGTAAAGCGAAAGCCATTGATCTCTTAAGTGTTAAAAGTTTTGAAAAGGAGTTCATATTAATAAGTGGTTGGTATGTTTTATGTGAGGATGCTATGTTTGAAACTACTTCAGGTAAGTCGATATTATATTTTTTTAAATTTATTTTGGGCCAGTGTGATTCAGACTCTTGCAGGAATGATGGTCCTGTCCACCATAAATCTAAAGTATGTATTTGTGACATGTTAACGCCTCTAGTGAGTAAGTCAGCTGGATTACATTGTGTGGGAACATGACGCCATTCAAAATCGTGAGTCAGTTCCTGTATTTCAGAAATTCGATTTTTAACAAACATTTTTAATTTGAGTGGTGATGTTTTCAACCACCCTAAAACAACTGACGAGTCTGTCCATAAAACACATCGGTCCACGTGTAACCTGAATGCACTGAGTACCTTTCTAGTTAAGCGCGCTGCCACGAGTGCACCACAGAGCTCTAGACGAGGAATTGTAAGTGGTTTCAACGGCGCGACTTTGCTCTTTGCACATAACAGACGGACTTCGATTTTATTATTCTTTGATATACTGCGTACGAACATACACGCTCCATACGCATCTTGCGAAGAGTCGCAAAAGGTATGTATTTCTATAATATCTGGATCTTCACAGGTGACACAACGAGGTAGGTTTAAATCTTTTAAATATTGTAAATTTGTTGTGAATTTATCCCAAGTGTGTGCAATTTCAGAGGGTAATGGTTCATCCCATGAAACTTTATGTAACCAAAGTTTTTGGAGAATTATTTTTGCTTGTATAACAAAGACTGTGAGTAAACCGAGTGGATCAAAGATTTGTCCAATGGTGGACAAAACAGACCGCTTTGATGGGTTACCAACGTGTGAAGGTGTATGTGAAAAACATAACATGTCTGATGACGGTAACCACCCTAGACCTAAAGTGTTAGTGGAATTTTGTTGTCCTAAATTAAGTAGCACACATGACTTTGCATTTTCACATTCAAAATTTGGAATATTTGACTTGATTTTCCGCAAATTAAAACCACCAGATGATAGTACTTGGCAGATGTTATCTCTTATTGTAGACACTTGACTAATTGATTGAGCCCCAGTGACCAAATCATCAACATAGAAATCGCTACTGATTATATTTGATATAAAACTGTCTTTACACTCAACTGCAAGTTGTTTTAAACACCGAATTGCAAGAAAAGGAGCCGAGGCCGTACCGTAAGTAACAGTGTTAAGCTGATATATGTTTAATTCTTTGTTAGGATTGTCCCGCCATATTATGTTTTGTAGATGTCGCTGATTCTCGTGTATCAATACTTGCCGGTACATCTTTTCAATATCGCCAGTCATAACGTAAGAAAAATGTCGAAATCGTATTAAAATTGAAAAAAGATCATTTTGAATAGTTGGACCAACCATTTGGATGTCATTCAATGACACGCCAGTGGATGTTGCAGCGCTCGCATTGAAGACAGCCCTGAGTTTCGTGGTATCACTATGTTGGCGTAAAACCCCGTGATGCGGCAGAAAATTAGAGTTTTTTGTAGTATAAACATTATTAGAAATAAGAGTCATGTGACCTAGTTCCTTGTACTCGTTAATGAAATCAATGTACATTTGTTTTAATTGTGGTTGATTCTGTAACTTGCGTTCAAGTGATAAAAAACACTTTAAAGCTCGAGTAAATGACTCACCTAAACGTATTTCTGATTCTTTAAGAGGAATCGCTACTGAAAATCTGCCGTCAGGCATTCTCTTAAAGTTATTAATAAAATGTTGCTCACATAGACGTTCCTCCAAAGAATATACAGGCGTAGAAGTATCATGTGTTTCCTCTATAGTCCAAAACTTTGATAATTGTTCTTGAATTGCTGAGTCATCGTCACTAATATTTCGTGTAAAGTTACATAACGTTAATTGAGTAATTGCTTTGTTTAAAAAATTTGTGTCAAGACCACTGGTAGGACCTGAAACGATATACCCTAACTTGGTTTCCTGTAATATAGGACAGTTTGTCCCTAAACGAATTTGATTTGGTTCTAGTAACTCCCAGAATATGTCTGCGCCCAACAACAAATCAACATTGGCCGGACTGTAATATTCCGGATCTGCCAATATTATATGTGATGAAATTCTTAAATTTGTTATACCTGTTTTATTGCTGCATAAATTTGTAATGTTCGGTAGAACTAAAAATGATAACCCAACCTTGAATGAATTAACTTTTGAATGAATGTATGTGTCACACCGCTTTGTTATTTGAGTGATTGTATTATTAATGCCTACTACAGATGTTTGTGTTTGTTTATAACTTAGGTTTAACTTATGTAATAATTGCTCAGTCATGAAGGACGCTTGGCTCCCTGAATCGAGAACAGCTCTCACTTCACGAGGTTGATTGTTGTTCCCAAACATATGTATCACTGCAGTCGAGAGCAGTACTGGCTCTGTCATGTGTGCGGACAGTGTAGTGGCTCTGTCGACTGGTGCGTTGACATCATGTTTCTGGGTCTGCAAATCGTCATGTAAAAGTGTATTATGCTTATGTGAACATTTGGTGCAAGAACTTGATATGCAATTGCGAGCCTGATGACCTGATCGTAAACAGTTCATGCATAACTTAAGTTTACGTACAGACTCTATTCTCTCAGTAACTGATTGATTTAAAAACGTATCACACTTATAAATCCTATGCGCGTTTTTACATAGAGGACACTTTGGTATGTATGTATTCGTGCTTGTACTTAATAATCCCTTAACATGATCTGATTTCTGTTTAGGCTTATCTGTTGTTCCAGTATGTATGTGTAATGTTTCAAGTAAATCCGCTCTGTTCCTTAAAAATGTAATTATATCGCTTAATTTTATTTGATCCAGTAATACCTTATGCTCCTCCCACTCCCTACAAGTTTTTGAATCTAACTTTGAATTGATTAAATAAATTATTAATGTATCCCAATGCGATGTTGGTTCGCCTAATGATTCCAGAGATCTTAAGTTCTTAGAAAATGTATCGATAACCGTGCGTATGGCTGAGGCCGATTCACGTTTGATCTGCTCAGCTCCAAACAATGACTGAATGTGATTTTGAATTAAAACCTTTTTATTATTATAACGGTCGCATAATAAGTCCCACGCTATATTGTAGTTGCTGGATGAAAACCCGAGTGATCGTATTACCTGTGCAGCGCCACCCTCCAAAGACGCTCTTAAATAATGGAATTTTTGAATGTCACCAATGTTATCATTTTCGTGTATAAGAGACAAAAATGTGTCTCTGAACTCAAGCCAGTCCTGGTACTGGCCGCTGAATTTAGGGACTTGAATGGTAGGTAATTTGACACTTTTACTTGTCCTTGTCAACCTCACCATCGAAGGCGCCTCACCTGAAACACATGAATGTACGTCATCATCATCATAATCTTCTTTTGCCACACGGCGGCACTTTAGAATTTGTTTCGCCTTTGCTAAAATACCGTAAAATTGATTTTCAAATTCCTCTCTTTCGTTGAACTGTTGAGCTTCCTCACTGGACTCGACTGAATACTCAATACTACTCTGAATTTGATCAAAATGTCCAAGAAGTTGTTCTATTTTAACTATGCGCAACTCAAGTTCAGTTTTTTGAGTTGGTGATAATTCCCCTTTCAATGTATTTATAAAGTTTATAAACATCGTAAGGCGACCTTTAATTGAGGCCCGTTTTTTAATTAAATCTTTAAATTCAGACATATTAATGTGCAGCGTAAATGTAGGTAAGCAGTAACTACCTTCAAATTCGATTCGACCGTAATATAAAATGTCTATGTAGATTTATCTACAATAGGTACATTATAAGCGAACCTGTTTATTACAGAAAAAGTTAATGCTAATAGAAGTTACGAAAGTATTTTTATTTAATTCGTTTATTATGTTATGTACGATAAATATTTATGTCTATGTTTGATGTTTAATGCAATTTATTATCTTAATAATCTATTAATTTTAACTCTGTGATTAGTTAAGCGAGTAATTATAATGCACGATAGTTGTTTACAACATAAAATTTAGTAAAATGTAACATTGGAATGCAGGCGTAGATCGTTGCGATAAGCACCTTTTGTTCTCGATGGCGCCGGCCGGTTTTCTAGGAAATACCGGCGACTAACGTAAACAAGTCACTAACGATTATTAATACACAGATTTGTACAAATAAATATCACCGTATTCACTGTTAGGGTTATAGGAGGAAAATATGGAACAGACTCACTCTTTAGGCACTCCTGTCTTTCTGATGGTTTGCTACCTTTTTCTTTTTACCTTTTCCGTTGTCGGTACTTGCATATAAATTTTATGTTTTGTTTGTAACGATGGTTCGTTATCCTCATGGGATCCGGCTCGTATGACCAGAATGTAAATGATTGGATGCTGAAATGAAACTGATGAACTTCTTAACAATGGACTGTATTTCTTGATAAAGTTACAAATTTTTTCTTAACAATTAGTGGTACGCAACCACCGGCTAAGCTGCCTAAAGAGAAGTGTCGTTGGAGGGGCGCGCGTCCGGCAATGCTTGCTTCTTTGTCCCGCGCGACCTCTCATGCCCGTTGGTCATCCTTAACAATAGTCGTATATAATTCTTACAAGAATAATATAAAATTTATATAGTTTTTTTTAATGAAATATAAAAGCTACTCATTAAGGTAACAATAAATATAGTTACCCAGTCAGTAGTAAAGGGCGCCCCCTTAGCCATGAGGTCGAGCACGAGCTGTGTGTCGCCGGCGCGCGCGGCCAGCAGCAGGCGCCGGCCCAGCTCCACGGCAGCTGACGAGGCCGCCACGCGCGCGCCGGCGCCGGCACTACCTACCTGCCCGGCGCTACCTACCTGCCCGGCGCCGGCTGCGCTCACCCCAGAATTTGCTGCCACCAACGTCTGCGACTAAACACAATAACCGAGCCGTCCATAAGACCGCTTCAGAGAACTGGACAGTGGTTAACACTGTACTTATTTTCTAATCTAATCTAATTCCGGAAATAACAGGCCACATCTACACCAGTCATTGGTGTCATATAGTACTATATCACGGAAATAATAAAAAGTAATTAAAAAAAAACGACTTCAAAAGAGAAAGTATCTCAAAATTATGAAATAAAAGAAAAAAGGGGCCCACTGTTTTATGAACTCAAGTTATCAAATACGACACGTATGTATACGTATCGAATTATTTGATAACTTCCTTTTTTAGAAGTCGGTTAATAAGACCGCCACTTTGGTCTATTGGTACAAAGCGCAACTGCTGAGCATGAGGTCTTGGGTTCGATTCCCAGGTCGGGCAGTGTTATTTGGTTTATCGGTTAAGAAATTCTCAGAAACAGCCTGAAGTTTGGAAGATGGCAAAAGACTCGCCATTTATTTAATAACAGCATTAGTGAAATGTGACTGTTCAATTGTGTAGAACTTTGCCTACCCTTCGGGGCATACAGTCGTGATGCTATATATGTATGTATGTACAAAAAGAGAATTAGTAGCATCCTGTGCAAGAAAATCATTTTATTAAAGAACTCAAGACTCAAGTAAGTATGTCTCTCAGATTATGCTATTGTAGAGGCAGCAGGAAAAAGCTGGAGGGATATCTCTACAAAAAAAAAAACAATACTATATGCATAGACTTTTTGCATATACTTAGATGACAAAATAAAGAAGTAGTACTGATATCATAAGTAACATTTATAATTGTATATGTTAATAGAAGACAAAATTGTCCACACCTCATGTTAAGCCAACTTTCAGTCTAAGCACATTTAGGTAATTATCAGGCACCACAATGTTAGGTTTATATTTATTGCTGGTTTATTATAGAACTACATAGTTCAATTATTGCTGGGCAATAGCCAAAAGTTCTCCACACAAAAATTTACCTATATAAAAATGATAACAGATAAATCTTTGAAAAGCATTAACACATGCTTCTATGTTCTACACAAAAATTTATAACTAAATAAAAAGGACTTGTAAAAGTGTCTTCAAAAGATCTATTTATAGAAATAAAATTATTTCTCATTTAAACCTTATTGCTCGCACAGGTTTAAAATTAACTGCACAGCAATAAGTACCTAGATATGCACATGGACACCAGCATAATACAACTTTAGTCTCAGTTTCTTATGTACATGTTAGACTCACAGTAATGATCTGTGGTGTAGTGATGCGGACCACCACATCCTCCGTGCACAGGTCTGATGTCATTGTGGCTCATCTGAAATGTTCATTATTGTGTAATAAACTGCTAAGTATATACTTTTATTATTTTGACAGAGGCACCTTTAAGGATCATTACCTATTAAAAATATTGGTAAACTTTAATGATAGAATAAAGTTTACACAGAAAGTAAGTTGGAACAGTACATTAAAGAATTGTTTCTTTTTTTTTTGTTTAAAGACTGCCTCTTCTACTAAAACATTATAGGAAAGTCCTAGATAAAACATTATTCAACATGTGTAACAATCAGTAACAAAAACATTATTTTCTACCTATCAGTAGAGTAGGATAAATATTTATATAAAATGAACATTTACTAAATGTTTTATTATTAAGTAGATAAAACGTAATGCTAGCTATAAGCAAAGAATAAATTCTATAGAAATAAGTCCTTCAAAATAGATGAAGGTGTTTGGTACCTATGTGCTTTTTATGTCATATAACATTTTGTTGTAAAGCATCTCTGTGACCTGAGACGACTATTTCAATTCGCGCTTTTTACATCTCAATATTATTGATCGGAATTTAACAGGATATGGATGTCAAGCTCGTTTGCTAAAACCATGCCTTCGTCGACCGCCATAAAACACACTTCCTTTTCCTGTCGCAGCGGAAGTGATCGACTGTCTCTTCAGATGAAGCAATAACATTTATATTTTAGTTCACTTACCTATATCGTGTTTTTCTTACCAGTAAGAACCTAATTTATCGGTGCATAATGGAATCTATGTAATTACAAAGTGTAAACGTCAACAGAATTCTGTTCAATGAAAGAAACAACGTTCGTCTACCGCGAAAATAAACGTCAAAGTTAAAATTTGTGGTAATGCTCGCAATTACAAAGTATCTTAAGGCTATGGACTATGTCAACTCATAGTTTGTAGTTTATATATTTTGAACTAATTTTATTGGGTTTTAGTTTATTTCTATACAATATTTTTATAATTTTTAAGGTTATTATTTGTTTTCCTAATGTTGGCATTGACCCGTGTTTCTGGTCTAACAAATAACAATAGACTTTTCCAGTTTGTCAAACTCTATGTAACTGTTCCACGAAACGAGTTCTGTATAATATTCTAATTATTTTATTTCGTAAGATTTTGTTGCAACAAAATCTTTCGAAATAAAATATGAAACTAAGCTATAATGAAAGAATATATTTTATTAGATTTTTTGTTAATTTTGAAAATAATAATAACTCGTAAATCGATTCAATTCGTAAAACAAATTCATGATTTTTAATTATGTGTCACGCGTCACTGTTCAGGGCTGGCGAGCAGTGATAGCTAGTCAGTGTTTTTATAGCTAGATTTAGCTCTAAATTTACTTCGTCAGCTACAAAAAGCTATAGCTATTAGGCTATTTTTATTCTCAACTTTAGCTTTTTTTTGAAAAAAAAAACTACAATAACTGTAGTCTTATATGTGGTATTTATATTTAATATGTTGGTATTTATGCAATCTGTCTGCTGTGCCATCAAAAAACTTCTTTAAATCAAGTTTACTAGATAGTTATGATTTATTTCAAACTTCCTTGGGTGCCATACGTTTATACGGGGTTGTTTATGCTTTATGGCTGACTACCCCCTGGAAACGAATACGTAGGTATAAAAAAAGGTTTGTGCATATTCGAAAAAAAAACGTTATATAAACTTGGTTCTTTCTGACGATGATATGATTTTGAATTAGAAGTTTCTGTTGAATTTGTTGTTGAACTGTTAATAATAAGCAAAAAGAAGCTTTTGAAAAATCTATCTAGATTTTGGCTTTTTTTATTGGTCGATCTGGGTTTTTTTCAAATATAGGTTTGGCAACACTACTGGCGATTGATTGTCAGTTTGCAGTCACTGTCACACATGACCAATATCTAATCTGTGCACATGACACAAAATAACACAGATTAGTAATTTAAGTATTTTACGATACAAAATAAATCGATGAATTTTTTAATATTTGGAAAGCTAGTTGCAACCTTTTTGTTCGTATTTCAGTTCAATTTTCGTTCGTTGTATTGGTACACTACGTATCAATGATAAGATTTACAAAATAATTTCCTTTGTTTATAATAGTTCTGTTGAGTATTGACTTCATAAAATGGCGATCGTCAGCATCGCACATTTTGGCACGACATTTAAAATTTGAATTTTAAACAGCTATATTTATTCAATAGGTACACAAAATATTGCAACTATTTATTTTTAGTTATTGTAGACCATATTCTTTAAATTTAGGCCCTTTGTAAAATTTCGTCAATAACCCTATTATTTCCATTGAGTAATAAAAGCCCTACCCATTGATCATTAAATTTACACGACTGCCCAAAAAAGGAGTGTTTTTTTTATTAGGGTTGATGTACGAGTATGTATGTATGCTAGTGAGTTTCTTTAATCCACTATAACTTCTTAATGCCTGAACTGATATAGATGTATAGGGTATTGTTAGAATCCTTGCATTTTCTAGAGTAAAATAGACCAGTAAGATTTAATTTGCCCGCCCGCTCGGTCATTTTCTTACGGGGTCACTAGTGCTAGTCGTAGTATAATTATGCAAAATAATTAGATAATATGTATTTTGCATGATGCCAGTCACATCATTTTGTTGATGGAGTGGTTTATGTAGGTATTAAGGCATATTTTATTAATATACTATATTGATATATTTTATTTTTACGTTCTTTGATACATATGTATGAACTTATATTATTTGTCTGTTCTGTATAGCTTTTTAAACTGCCTCATTGGTAGTGGTCCCAAGTGCGACTGCTGAGCATGAGGTCTTGGGTTCGATTCCCGGGTTGGGCAGTGTTATTGAGTTTTTCTGTTAGAAAATTCTCAGTAGCAGCCCGGAGTTTGAAATTGTGCCCGGTAGATGGCAATAGGCTCACCTCTTATTACATAAGACTTAATAACAGCATTGGTGAAATGTCTTCGGGGAATACAGGCGTGATGCTATGTATTTATTATTATTTCTATTTTTAGATATGTTATTTTGTTTAGTAACAATATTTTGGTTACCAAACAAATATATAAGATCTCGTCTTTGTGAAAAAATTACATTTTTTTTTGTATTTTAACTCCTTCCTAAAATTACTTGTTTCTTTAATTTAAGATTCTATTTGTATCACTAGATGGCGTTGTGACCGATCCTCAAAAAAAATTTGAGATACCAGCAAAAACATTTACTGTACTATCTGTAAAACATGTAGGTAACTCAAATATTTTAGAAAATCATTTTAGTTATATATCAAAGTCAAAGTCTAATGATTTATTTCAATTAGACCGTTTACAGGCACTTTTGAATTGTCAAAAAAATAAACTAGTTGCCACGTTCCAAAGTGTAGATTCCTGTGGAGAAGAACGGGCAAGAAACTCCACGGTTACTCTTTTTCATCAAACAATTACAATATTTTGGTTACATTGTATTTATAATATAGAAATCATATGTGAGAACAATGTAATATGAAGTCTATAGAGTCTAGTTACAATTCAAAACTTTGCCATGACAGTTTAGAGATGACCAGCCCCAACCAACGGCGCCCGTTCACGAACATGACGCCAGCGTCAGCATCACTAAACTCGACCATATTGTAGGGAATCTAATGACCCAACACAAACGCCACCGTCAGCGGGACATTTGAGTGAGCATGACATACTCCAGCTGCCAGACAATAATCAAATATTCATTCATATTCATGTAGAATATGTAAATGATTACATGGTACTCACATTTACAGTATAATAAAAATGAAATGCTAAATTATTAGACAAACGTATTTTTAAATATTATTAGATTAAGGACTGAACAAGACAAAAAAAAATTGACCATCAAAATTATATAACAATGTCAAAAAACAAAATAACTACATTCTAAGAGACAGTACGTCGAAGTGATGTTGTTTGTAACATTGATTTGTTAGTCAGAGTGCTTGTGGAGCAGGACCAGCAGTTAGCCAAGCATTTTTGTCATCAATGTAATCCCCTAATGTATAGTATGCTTGCTTGCATAATGAGCGTTTTATATGAGTTTTAAATTACCTTTCATTTAGTTGTAGTATGCCAGAGGGAATTTTATTGTAACATTTTACACCGTACCCCATAAATGATGTGTGTACCTTAGACAATCTAAATCGTGGCTGTGCAATTTTGTTTTTATTTCTGGTGTTGTAATTATGTCTATCACATAATTTATCAAACTGATCTAGATTTTTTCTTACATACATAATATTTTCATATATATATTGACAAGGGACGGTCATAATATTAATCTCCTTAAACAGATCCCTAAGAGATTCGCGACGACGTAGATTATATATGGCTCTGACAGCTCTCTTCTGTAAAATAAATATAGACTCAATGTCAGCAGCACGTCCCCATAGTAGAATACCGTAAGACATAATGCTGTGAAAGTAGCTGAAGTAAACTAGTCTTGCGGTATCTACATCTGTTAGTTGCCTTATTTTTCTAACAGCGTAAGCGGCTGAGCTTAACCGCCCTGCAAGAGATGTTATGTGAGGACCCCACTGTAGTTTATCGTCTAGCGTAATTCCCAGGAAAACGGTTTGATCTATAAATTCAATTTTATCTTTACCCAATATAATGTCACATTCGCTATTTTTACGTTTTGCAAAGAAAATTTTATACATTTAGTTTTCTTCCCGTTAATTACTAAATTATTTGCTGTAAACCAATTTTGAACCTTATAGCGTCATTCACATCGTCAAGATCCGGTGCACGTCTGTCAACTTTAAAAATCAAAGACGTGTCATCAGCAAATAACACCATTTCGGGTTGATTTTGGTACAAATACGGTAAATCATTTATGTATACTAAAAAGAGGAACGGACCCAATATCGAACCCTGAGGCACGCCTATTTTAATTTTCGAGCCCAATGAATTTACACCGTTAACTTGAACTTTTAGTGTTCTATTTTCTAGGTATGATTTTATTAGACTTAGAGCCATATTCCTAATTCCATAATGCTCGAGTTTCAGCAGAAGCGTCTCGTGGCTAACGCAATCAAATGCCTTAGAAAGGTCACAAAATATTCCAAGTGCATCTTGTGCATCTTCCCACGCGCTATAAATATGCTTTATTAAGGTTACACCGGCGTCGGTGGTGCAACGGCCTTTGGTGAAACCATATTGTTGGTCATGAAAGATACAATTGGTGTTAAAATGACGTAACATCTGTGTTAGCATTATTTTTTCAAATACTTTGCTGAGCACCGGCAATACTGATACAGGTCTATAATTGTTAGGTTCAGAACTATGACCAGACTTAAATAATGGTACTACTTTGCTATGTTTCATGAGTTCCGGAAAAACTCCCTGTGCTATACTGATGTTAAATATTACAGTCAAAAGTGGTGCAATAGTGTCTATAATTGATGTGCAAACTTTAACAGACATTCCCCAAAGGTCTTCTGTTGATTTAATTTTAATATCTTTAAAAGCTTTTATAATAGCCTGGGGATTGGTGTATTGAAATCTAAATTCTGAAGGGCAAGTAGTTACATTGTTTCTCAGTAATGCAATAGAAAGTGCGGGAGACGAATGAAGAGCTTCAGTAGTTTTAAAAGGAATGTTAGTGAAAAATGTCTCGAATTCTTGTGCTACTTCAAAATTAGAGCAAATTTGACCATGCGTAGTGTCAAGTTTAAAATCTGTATTACGCACTTTCCTTCTACCGGTTTCATTATTAATTATTTTCCAGGTAGTTTTTATTTTATCAGCAGCTGATTTAATTTTGTTACTTATAAAGGAAGCTTTAGCTACCTTACATACACTTTTAAAAGTTTTAGAATATTTAGCTACATACTCATGAAAACTGGCACTATTGCTATATCGCTTTAGACCGTACAGCTCAAATAACTTTTCCCTACTTTTTCTGATACCCGTAGTCGCCCAATCAGTAAATAAGAATTTAGAATTTAGAATTAATAATTTTAGTTTTCAATGGGAAAATACAGTTAAATTGCGAACTTAATATTGAAAAGAATTCTGAGAAAAAAATATTTGGGTCTAACATATCGTAACTATTATCATTCAAATCTCTGTTCAAAGAAGTATTAAATTTTCCAATTTTTTTGTTGTTATTTGCCTAAACTTTATTTGTACTTTTTGTGATGGTGTGTAAGAACTAAAAGTGACGGTTTGTCCACTGTGGTCGGACGGTAAGTAATTTACTATTTCTTTATTTATGTAGTCACAGCTACAGAAAACATTATCTAAACAAGTAGCAGATGTCGGTGTCACCCGGGTAGGTTCTAAAAAAACATTTGACAAATTAAAAGATTTAAAAAGACTTAACAGTCTGCAGCTATTAGAACTATTTTCTAAAATATTAATATTAAAATCACCACAGATAATAATTGATTTATTACTATTAGAAACTTTTTTCAAAACATCTTCCATCACAGAATCAAATACTATATTATTTTGATTATTCGGAGGTCTGTAGACACACACTATAACATGCTTATCTAGCTCAACACAAGACAACTCTATGCTATGTTCAACTGATAGACACACAATATCCTTTCGCTGTTTAGACTTGATAATATTTTTAATTAATATCAACGTCCCACCATGAATCATTGACATTCGGTTAAAATGACTAGCTACATAATAATTTTCATAGTTGATAAACATTTGATAATCTCTTAACCAATGTTCTGTTATACAAACAACATCAAACTTCGTTTTTTCTAAAAGTAATTCTATCTCTAACTGCTTAGAAGAGAAGCCTTGAATATTCTGGTGAAATAGTTTCAGAGTAATCTGCTTCCCTTCTTGACGACTATGGGATACTTCGCCAGAGGATACCATTTCGTTGGTCAATATTGACTGATCAGGTATAGGAGCATCCTCTGTTGTCTTACTCACTAGTTTAAATTATAATAATCCGGAGAGTTTGCAACTACAATACTGTTTTTCATTGGTAGGTAAATACTATCTGTATTCTTTATACCAAGATGAGAGTACTCAGATTTACTGGTGGTAGCAACTGATGTTATTGAATTGAAATGGTCAACCTCCTTCGTACAATCTGATGGCTTAAAACAATCAATCACAGTGCTGTTAGTATAACTAAACAACACATGTACGTCATTTAAACTACATTTTGTTATATCATTTGCTATAACGGTATTAATATTATAAGCTATCAATGTAGCAATCAACTCTTTCATTTTCTTAGGAAAGAACATAGCTTCCTGTGTCAATTTAAAGCCACTAATCAATTTATTAGTGTCAAAATAAATTAATTTGTCACTATGACTACATGTCAACATATAAATTAAATTATTTAACTTATAAATACAATTATTTTCATATTCTGACAGAGAGTCAGAATAAGGAAAGGCGCACAGCATTAACTTACTTATATTTAATTTTAATAAGGTGTCTATACTACCCACAATGTCCTTTTTCTTTACACCTGTACTATTACCTAACAATAGTACAACAAAAGATTGATTGTCTATATACTTACTAACTACTTTCTTGACTATTTCATTGTAATGTAAATGATGATAACAATAATTAGTTACGCTATGGCTCATACTGTTCTGCAACAGTGTTCCAAAACCTGATCCTAATTGATCTGTAAAAATAAATGATTTATCTTTTTTTATACTGACAGAGCACTTAACTGTTTGAGCAATTACAGGCATAAAGGACATCATCCAAAAATCAGGAACTAGCTTTGTGGCTTTCTATTGCAGACAGAGAGATTTCTCTTATATTTTATTGCTATCTGATATCGTCTTTCATTTTGAACACAATCTATAACAATAAAATGAATTTTATTATGACTTTTATGCCTTATCATAAATTACTAATATTAGAATTTTTGACTATTGTTATTTCTGAAAAATATTTTCTAATAGGCTGATCCGAAACAGCATAAAATATTTAAATTAAATATGAAAGTATTTACATCCCAAACTTACATCTTTATTACAGGAGTCTGTTTTTGTACATGAATAAGTAGGTAGTTAATAAATAATTGCATATTAATTATTTTTAGCCATATCCATAAACTCTTTTTAGTTAGGTATTATTTAGGTATATCGTGGGCGGGTAAATTATTTAATGTAAACTAATGTTAAGTATGACCCCCGCAGTCAAACTTACAGACTTTCGGTATGCTTTAAAGTTTTTAGAGTCAGTTACAGGTCAGTATGATAAATGATAATGATTTTAACAAGGTTTTATTAGCCTGGTATGTATCTATGTAACGAAATATTTGAACGTGATTTTCACCCATTTTATAACGTCGGATTGAATTGAAACTTAGCACACTTATCAAGGACCGGTGACAATACAATAATTTGTCCGATTATCCTGATTAGGATCTTCAGGGATTAACGATTTCAGGACTAAAAAGCAAAATTAAATAACAGTTAGAAAAAATACACTTTATAATAAAACAACTTTTAACCGGATTAATCGCGTGTATAGCTTTTGTATATCCTGATGTTTCGAACACTGCAGTGTTCGTGGTCGCAGGAGGACTATAGTGTCAGGCGTCATAAAATTTTATTTATTTATTTATTCCCAACAATATCCTCACAGACTAAATCCTATTCGATATTGAAGTTTCTTAATTTCTAAATTACAGACATTTCTTAATTACATTTCTTAATTTCTAGATTATTTCAGTCTACCGTACATAAACCTAGGTACTTAATTGATAACATTTTATTTATTTATTTATTTAAACTGTTCTTAAATCTATCTTTACAGGTTAACCTAATGCGATAGACCAGATTTACATTTATTTAAAGGTTAGCCTACAATAATGTCTAATGTACTTATGTATATTTAATCTATGAATTATACCAAATTACATTAAATTCATAATTTGTCTCTGATACAATTTAAAACTAAATCGCGACGGTATTTCCTAAGACTATCCCTGAGAAGAAATTCCGAAACAAACCGAGAAACCACATTCGTTTTAAATTTAGAGATTTATTTTAACGAATTATTAACTAAAAGGTGTTCCGATGCACGCAGTAATCGGTCACAGTATCTTGATTTTTCTTGTGATGTGTAGTATGGGACCTGCATATTTTCAGTACAGGTGGTAATTGCCAACCAACTTCTCTATTGAAATTCGGGTGTTTTTCATTTTAATAGCCTCACGGAGCATTCTCGGTACGTATCGGTTTTCTTTCACGAGGATTTGGGGTTTTAACGTAGAAAATGGATGGGTTTATCTGTTGTATGTTCACAGACTGCAGATTTTGTTGAGCGTCTATTCTTGACGTGAGCTATGTGTTCTTTTAACCTGGTGCCTTTGTTTGCTCTATGCATGACAGCCCACAATCATAATCAATCTTGTAGACCCCTGCAACTTGTAAGGGAATGTGGCACTTCACCGGTCTGAGAAGTTGGCTCGGATCTATGTGGCTTGAAGTAGTCATCTCTGTCATCATTTTCTACTTTTTAGTTCGGCTAGTTACGAAAGCGTGTTTTTTTGAAGTATTTTTTTTTATGTATTTCTTGTAGTTCTTCAAAGACAACAAAAAAATCTTAAATAATATTTTTATATAAAAAATATTTTATAAAAATATACTTTCTTGTTTCTTGTACTGTGAGCCTTCTTGTGAACTTGTTTGTTACCAAATTTAATGATTCCAGTTCATAGAAAAATACCCACTGGCGATAATATGCGGCATAAATTACTGTATTTTTTATTGCTTTGACTCGTAGCTTGATTTTTTTATAGCTCCGAGGGACCTTAGATCTACGTTTTTGATATTATTTTCAACGTGATACCTCCAGGCAGTCTTGGAAAAAAAGATATTGACAGACAGACCGATAGATAGACAGACGGCCAGCGAAGTGATCTTGTAAGGGTTCCTAGATAACTTTTCTTTTAGATGAGCGGAGCCCTGAAAAAGTTTTCTGCTATTTAAAATGCTTTTGTTTGCGGCGGCACCGTACAAGTAGTTGAATCACAGTTAAATCAATATAAACAGAAAAAATCAATATTTATGGCTAGTTGAGAGATGTAGCGGAATGTTAGATAGCCTATACTATCCTCGTGAATCTGCTGCTGTCATATACAATTTATTTTTTTCATACCGGCGTGGTATTTCATGAGATTAGCACGTCTATAGGGAGACATACATACACCTACAGAGTATTAAATAAAATATATACCCACACAACTACGATCAACTGGGGCGGTCGTATGCAAGCATAAAATACATTTAAAGTGCTAAACTGTAAACAAACAGTGCATAGTACTTCTTTTTATACTGAGGCATGGCATCTCAGCTCTCGCTCATGTCAAACAACGCACAATTGTAGGTACTCGTACGCAGTAAACGCTTTATTCCGCACATTGTATGTAGCCTTCATATGAATGCAACAGCTAATAAAACAGTTTATTTTGTGAAAGATTGTGGAGTGTGGAGTGGCCGCCATTTATTACTATATGATAGGTGCGCGATAACCGTAATTCGTAACGTGCGGTGCAAACTGCGCTCATTTTCGGATATTGCGTAATAAAATCAACGCCGGCCGGGATTCCGTTTAGGGCTGCCGCATGTGCCGAGTGCAGTACAAACTGTCGATATTCGCCTTTGTAAGCAATAAGGTTCTATATAGAGGCGTCATACCCGAACATTAGTGCATTCAAAGATAGCGGCAACTTTAATATACGTGATGCTAGCTATCGGAGCAAATACCGGGAAAAAAATAAACATTACGAAGTTTTGATTCATAAAAATGATATCTTAATTCATGTATTTCGAAATAAATATTAATATATTTAGTATGTAGTGATTATTGTAATAATATAGTGGAATTAAGACACTCTATTAAGACAGGAGGGCGTGTTTTCTTTGTATTTCATTGGGAATTGCGCGTGATAGTGACGTGTAACCGTCACACTGTTCGATTCTGTTTTTGAACTGTGCCTGGTAGATGGCAATAGGCTCACCACCTATTACAAGGGACTTAACAGTGGGTGTACGACTGAGTACCTGCCTACCCCTTCGGGGAATACAGGCGTAATGCTATGTTATGTTATAGATGCGAGCGTGGTAGGTACTTGATCATTATTTTGTTGCCGAGTTATTTTAAAACTACGATATATCCGAAGATATTCATTGAAATCAAATGATGTCAAGGGCAATTTTGTTCATTATTAAATACCTACTTGTGATGAATAACGTATTTATTTGGATAAGGATTACATGTTTATGAAAACACCTTCGCAAATTATAAGAAAACGTTATAGTGAGTCAACCTTAAAATATAGATATATGCTGTGGCGGACTTTTTTTAGAACTTTTAAAGGGGAACAATTCTGTCATACATGATTTTCACGTAAGTTTAACCGTTTACGCAGCGTTCGCGACGGAAGCTCTCAAAAGGATTTTTTTTCCGATTTTGCAACTTTTTTTTTTCAACTCCTGGTCATAGCATTATGTTATATAGCCTATAGCCTTCCTCGATAAATGGAATACTCAGATTTTTTCAATTCGAACCAGTAGTTCCTCAGATAAGCGCGTTCAACCAAACAAACAAACAAACTCTTCAGCTTTATAATATTAGTATAGATTGTTTGCAAGTAGCAAAGGTTTCATGTCAACAATTCTGTACCTAAATTAAATAATATTTACTACGAAACCATTGCACTTAAAATGAACTGATGTCTCTAACTAGCTTTCCACCTAGATATACCCACTGGGTTATCTGTACCTACTGATAGTGCCGCGAAAATCGTTTACACTCTAACATATTCAACTGCTGTGATCATACAACAAGGTTTTACTAAATAATATACGCCCGAATGATTATTGTCACGGTGGGCATCTTGACAATAATCGTTCGGGTCATATATCTCCGAGGAGATTAGCCAAGTACGCCGGAGATATTATAGTGCACAAGTGTATGCGTAAACGCAGGTAAATTTCCTTTTCGTTCACTCTCATAGTCCGATGGGACGGCAATCCGACACAACCTGAGATTTATTAGGTGCATGACCGACGGCCTGACGTGCTTTTCGAAGCACATTGGGGTCGCCCGATCAGGGAATCGCACAGGACCTGTGCTTAGCAGTCGCCCTAGCGACCCCTAGATCGAGGACTTTTAATAAATAATACAAGCATCAAATTATAAATTCATGCCTAAAACGCTTACAGATACTCAATGTTTTCTTTTCGTACTTGTGTGACTCGAATATTTTTCCTGTGCGGAGCCAAGGGAGACTAGGGCAAACCGATCACGACAAATACAAAGTAATCTCAGGAGAGAGCGACAGTCATGTACAAACCCCTTCACACTCGCAGAAATAAATATGAAAAAGATATTATGAACTGTGTAGACACAAAGATGGTAGCCGGCTTACAATGAACTTGGCAATTGTTTCGTCCTGCTGGCTGCCCTCGGGGGATTTGGCGTGAACGTCGAGTAAATAAAACGGATACTACTGTTTGTGTGTAAGATACAATGATGCTGTAGCTCGGCGCCGGTACGTGTGGCGGCAGCCCTAATTGCATTGTACCATTTTATCAGATCACGCGCGAATCGTGATCCACGCGCTGTTAACTGGAGCGAATTCAACGCAATCTTTATACGTTTCACTACCTCACGGACGGCATTCATTCGGTTAGAAACTCGTATGATGGCTTATATACTTATAATAAATGGATCGACACATCACTAAAGTATCCTAGATATATACCTACGTTAGATGGATTAAAAATAATCCGTTATCTTTGCACCTGGGTGAATATCTCTATACTTATAGTATTTGTAGAAACCGAGAAGGTATGGGGTTCGTGCCAAGAGTGGTGTGTTCGTGCCGTCACGTAACCATTCCGTCGACTGCGGACGTGATAACCGCTACTCGAATATAAGATTTCACACTCACATGCTACATTGCCACCTCGCTCTAATCCAATACTCCTGGAGTCAGAAGCTTTGTTTTGTATCTTCGTTCTAAAGGAGTAATGTATGCAATGCATAGTGTGCGCGTCGTTCAGCCAGGTGTGCGCGGCACGGGCGGGGCGCGTCGAGTTATTTGTCTAGATCGTGCGGAATGCAACTATGGCCGGCACTAGCTAGACAACGCGAGCCTCGCGTATAACCTCCGTCCGCCATTACTTCGCACTTGCACACGATACCGAAGCTCCGCGCTCTATTTTCATGGGTTAGTAGGTATCTGAAGGCTCACGCGAATCCGAAATAAGTAGGTCCCTACGTACTAAATGCTTATTGTTTTTCTGCTATACGGCTTCTAGAAACTGCTCAATTTACATTTATTTAAGTACTTCTAACTGAAAAAGTATTATATTATAAAATTATATAAATACTGTAGTTTGATATGTGAATAACCTATTAAAAAATTATGAAATCTCATGTAAACCCAAAGACGGCGGTTAGATGCTTTCTGTGTCAACCTTATTTCCGTAAGTGTGCATCACACGGCCAATGAAATAAAGTTATAACTACAGTCAAACATTATATATTTTTTCATTAGAAAAAAGGAACATGTAGGTACATAGTACCTTCTGCTCGGCCCTTATGAGTAATAAATAGCATGATGGAGTAAATTACTCGGGCAATCCCTAAAAATACACGTGAGTAGTAACCGGTGAATAATAATTGAAGTATTTAATTAGATCATAACCCCTAGTATCGGTACAGTAACATATCAAATCGTCCATCCGTCGTCATCCACTGGTTAAGGAATATGATACATTGCTCAGTGCCTATGAGTGATGCATATTTACTTTAAAAGGTTGACCCCTTCGGAATCGCTGCAGTGAAAGTTCCACCTAAATTGGTCCACAGTTATAAGCCTTCGGATAGACAAGCAGACCGACAGACAGACAAGGTTTCCAAAAACTTCAGGTTTTCGGCTTTTATATCTGTCGCAGATGGATGTTTGGATGGTGTTTACACCAAAATAGGAGCCACGCTCAGAGGGGCTCCGTCGTCCCAGCCACGGGAAGACAAATCAGAATACAGTATCTTTGTTTTTACTTGAGTGGTGACTATCCATTTAATATACATACTTATACAATAAACAAATCTGTCCCACTGCAGATATGTCATTCTGCATTACGTCTAAACGGGGGTAGCAGTTTTGTTAAACGTATAGCAATGGCAATCCAGCGGAACGTTGTTTAGCTGTTTTGTAAATCAGCTAGCAGTTTTGTAAAACAGCGGATTCTACAATCCATCTGCGACATATCGTTAATAAAATCTCAAATGTCAACCCAAATACAATTTCGGAAAAATATTCGATATACAGAAATAGTTCCTCTACATTTTATAGTAGGTAGTTTATAGGTAGCACCTTTGTGCTCAATCTTACTGTAATATTGAATGTCTTAATCTATGTGTGTATAAATAAATAGATTCGGTAAAATCATTTCCGATCCAGAAATATTTCTCTAATGGAAATCGGAACTCTTCAAGAAGCCGACAAGTAGAAATACAATAAGCGGTTACCTACTTCCAGTTAATATAAACGACATCAGAGACCAGATGTTATCGGTTAATGTAATATTATGTACAAAAAGCGTATACAGAACTTCCGAATTATCCTATTTCGTGATATAAGATACTGATAAGGATCTTGCCTTTTCCTTAAAGTGGCATCGTATAATAAGCGTACGCTGAGGGCGCAGCGGCGGCGGCGGTGGCTCGGGTCTCCGCACATATTGACCAACAATGTGCATAAATAGTTTGCAGCCGCGTTCGCCTGACAAAACGGTCGGCGCCGCTCGCACGGTTTTGGCCGGGTTTCAAGGCCGTGACCGGTTTAATTCTCTCCCGGTTTAAACCTGCCCCAGATACATCGCACTACGCTATATCGCAACCTCTAACGGGCTTAAGAGTGACTTTCCGTGTGTCGGTGCGCCGGTGCTCGCACTAATGGTCTGTTTATGTGCCGTAAACGGGCCTTTCGAGAGGCACTTGATGTAATTACGACGTCGTATTGTATCGGCGATCGCAGATTCGAGCCGTGTTTAGAAAATTCAAACACGTTTTAGTACTTAGGAGTTTCGAAGTCGGTACGACAGGCATCGGCGGTAACCGGATGGAGTTTCATTAATTTGAAGGGAGTGTCATTAATTTGAGCAGTTTACAAGCCGGTCTTTGGCTTAGTAATATAGTGTCGTGGAGACAATGGCTTCAAGTAAATGATTAATAAACCTGAAGTATGTTGGCCGACGACCGCCGCGATGCGCCGAGAGTCGTAGCTCGTAGCGTAGCAGTCGCACCGCTACGAGCTACGATATTCACGTCTCACGTCGGACGAGAAGTAACTGTCTATGCATAGAGGATATTTGGGGGTCGGACATGGCATATGAAATGACACAGTCGTAGCAAAACGAAATAAATATGATATCGTCATAAAACATAACGAAAATATGAAACACACAGACGTGAATATCGTAGCTCGTAGCGTAGCAGCGGCAGCGCTACGAGCTACGATATTCACGTCTCACGTCGAACGGGATTGTCTATGCATAGACGATATTTGGGGGTCGGACATGGCATATGAAATGACACAGTCGTAGCAAAACGAAATAAATATGATATCGTCATAAACCATAACATTGTGAATTTGTTTTTCACACATAGGTGACATTGAAGAGATGGGTACTGTACAGTCTTAAACTGTACATGTTTTGATGACGCTGCGACCTCGATCTGGCGCGCATAATTTTACTTAACAAATTGAACATTTTAATATTTAGTGCGTTAACATAACATACGAATGCATAGAAAATTCAATAGCATTGAAATACGAATTGCCGATAATATGTGAGTAGTAGGTACGGGCGTGTACAGA
Source organism: Xylocampa areola (assembly GCA_935421205.1). Taxonomy (NCBI): domain Eukaryota; kingdom Metazoa; phylum Arthropoda; class Insecta; order Lepidoptera; family Noctuidae; genus Xylocampa; species Xylocampa areola. Next base: position 20,870,637 of record OW285208.1, read on the forward strand.
CTGGTGCATCTCTCCAAGTGGAGTATTTCTGGTGTATTTGAGCGGGGCCTTGACACAGTCGCGCAGCCGCTAGCCGGGGCGGCGCCGCCGCGGGATCGCGCCTCCCTCGCGCGCACCACAGACACGCCGACGAAGACTCACTCCTTACTACGACGCGACGCCGACGGTACGTTCATGGTTAACACAGAGTAACATCAAAATTAAAGAGTAATGAATCATCAGACACAAGAATTTGAATGTAATGACACCAAAAAACTTATAAAAAAGTGGAAGAAGAACTCCGAGTAGTGAGCTGAAGTCGAGATGGCGAGAGTACCTAGAGTATTTACCCGGGAGGCGCAGGTTCAAATCCTGCTCACGACCGTATTTTTCTTTCCGCAAAATGTCCAACTTTATACTTCACTACGCACACGTTAATGCGATATCTTTATTGTGCTAAAAAAAATTACATAATCGATTGGAGGCCACACTAGGATTCCCTGTGTCGATGTGTAATGAATAAAATAATTTTAACATATTATAAAACTTTGGCGATATAACGATTTGTGGTGAGAATAATATTTTTTTTATTAATGATTTTGATTTTCGATTAATCGCATTAATGAGTATTTTAGCATACCTTCTGTACATATCTGTGTCGTGTTCTCGCTCTATATGCACAAAGACTTTTAAGTGGATTACTCTCCCACTCTTGTGCCGGCAATTTAGTTGCAAATCAGATGTTTCGTGTGTTTAATATTTTCTCTTTGAACTTTTCTAATTATTACAATAAGTTATTTTCTTTTGGGCTTTGAATACCTGCGTGCGGGTAGAGGGCAGCGGTTTGCGTGTGAATTTTAAAGTAATTAACAATGTGGGTATTAAATTCATACGCTTACGTGAAAAGTTGGGCTCATTGGTAGGGGACAGAGGGGTCCATATTTGTATATTTCGTATGTAGAAAAATCTTACTATGTCCAAGATATGTCTTTGAAAAAGCATTAACGCATGCTTAGCGAACTCTAAAGTTACAATATTAAATGGAAAAAGAATACGGTCGCGAACAGGATTCGAACCTGCGCCTCCCGGATAGATACTCCAGGCGCTCTGACCACTAAGCCATCTCGACATCTCTTACTATGTCGCGCGCGATGTTCTCGGTTGTTCTCATTTATTAACCGACTTCCAAAAAAGGTTTTTTAATTTTGGAGTCGGTGCCTGGTTTACAACCAGACACAAAGGCCGGTAATATAACCACAACGAACATAAGTGACTAACAAGAGGAAAACAATAACCCTCTCCCAGTACAGGCACCGACTGCAAAATTAACAGATTATTATTATATATTGTTCTTTTAAAATGATTTTATTATAAACAAATTTTGATATTATTTTGAACTTTTTAGTTTACTAGATTTTTGAAGGCGGTTTTCATTTTTTGTTTAAAATTAATTTTGAGCATAAGTTTTCATTGCTATGTATGTAAAATTAAAATATTGTTTTAAAGTTATATTGTTTGTATAATAACTTTCGTGAGGCATATTCCTATTAATTATTGTTCACCGGTTACTACTCACGTGTATTCTTTGGGTTTGCCCGACTAGTTTCGAACTCGAACGGAGCCCTTAGTCATGAGCTGAGTCCGCGGCGATGTCGCGAGTCAGACTGGTTATATAAGTAAGTTATATTGTATAATGAATGACTTACAAAATGTGCTAATCTAAGTTATATTTAGCTACTAGCCTAAATAATATTTAGGTATTTATTTAAATAGCCGAGCCGAGAGGATATCGTGGTGGCGGAGTGGTTCCGGGCCCGCATTTCGAAACAGTATTTGATTATTTTAAGGAGGCTTCTGAGAGCACCAATCTTGAAGTATGTAATATGATTGACGCAACACCTATGTGACAACCGACATGCATGCTGCCAAGCTCCTTAATGAGTATGATGACGTAGAGCTCTTTTTATTGGCCTAGTAATTGTCCATGTGCTGGGCAAAGGGCTCCCCTCTTGTTATTTTAAATACGCATTTATTTATTCCTTCATAAATAACGTGTATTAGGAAGCAAATTATTTTACAAAACCGTTTCCGCTTGCAAAACAGTAAAGCACCTACTCGTGTACAAATATTCGTCCTCGACTCGACTCGCGTGTAGGCGCGGCGGCGGCACCCGCCCGTCATGTAGGCTCTCTCATTAGTCCATTGTCCCGTTTTTGGACAAATAAATATGTTTTGAATTTAAACGGTTGTTTATGTTATCGCTAATATAAACCCTGTTTTTCTTTAGAAGTCTTTGATAAACGAACAACATTGCCGTAACAATAGGATTCCGTTCGGATACTTTACATAGCCATTTCCACAACAGAGGGCTTCCTTCGAAATTCTTTGTATTCAAAACCGAAAATAGCTATTCTAATTCAGTGAACCGTTTTAAATAACATTGTAACATCTGTAGCATAACTATCAGGTAATTTGTATTGTTATAGTACTAATAACAGTGAGAGACTCGTTATCACAATACAACTTGATAATCTAATTTTTGTCACAGGCAAGTTGGGGTCTGATCTAATTAGTCGGCACAATACTCCGGTAATTTTCCCTTTCGTACCGTTATTGTTTATCTCTCTCGACAGGAAAAACTTCTAATTCACATTAAATTGTTGCTTCCCTTAATCTTAACGCTGTTATTAAGTCCAATGTCATCAGTTCTGTTGCCATCAATCGGACACGACACTAAACTCCGGGCTGCTACTGAGAACTTTCGTAAAACCCAATAACACTTTGCCCGACCTGGGAATCGAACCCAGGACACCTCATCATGCTCACCAGTCGCGCTCGAGACCACCAAACCAATGAGGCAGTAGTTAATGTAATAAAACTATATTCAACCGCCTGGTTATCTTTAGGCAAAATTAGTACGTAAAACATCGAAATTGTTGCGGGAACGGAATAATATTTAATGTTCCGCGGAGAGGCCACTCGTTCTATCTGGCATTATGTCACTACAGTACGACAAGATATTTCTTTGTTTATGTTTCATATTGAGCTGTCAGCAACAGGGATTCCTGCGAATATCCATTTCAAAATGCGACATTGAGTCGGCAAAGCTGAGCTAATATAAATACCGTGACTTGTACTTGTACCTATTGTTAAATTCAACATTCTCTGAATTTAGAGAAACAGCGTCTTTGTAATCAAGAGAGATTCTTAAGTTACACCTATTTATATTTTATGTACATACGTAAGAAATTAAGTAGCATGGCTGGTAGGAGAATCGTCGCCGATTCGACATGTTGCGACAAGAGACGGAACTTTGATGTGCGACAATTTGTATTTTATTGTAGTACTCGGCAACAGCTGGTGAGCGACGACATGGCGCCGGCCTCGCTCTGACACGCACGCTACGGACAGGATATTAGCATACACTTACCCCTTTATATATTTCATTAGAGCTGTGAAGTTAAATACCGGGATCGCTATAAAATAGGCAATAACAAGCTGAACCCGCCCCCCGCACCCTTACCCCGCCGCAGTGTGGCGGCACTTGCGGTTCCCAGCGCCGTCTGCTGGCGCTAATACTTTGAATATTTGCTTCGACTTACCTTTCTTTATGTACGTACGTAAAACACAAATCCCTTTACATATGTTCGGCTCGGGGCGGCTCGGGGCGGCTCGGGCCCGCAGACTCTGCGTCGGTTATCACGCGGCTCCTCATCGCTATATTAGTTCGTACAATTTACAAAGTATTATTCTTAATCTTACTAGTTTTGTTGATATGTTGGCAGTGAAAGTCTAAGAAATAACTAATGACTTAATGCTAGTTTAATTAATTTTAATGTAGGCACGTAATGTATGCTTTAAACATAAAAGTATAAATTGGTTTCATAAAACGCGACATGTAGCGCGCGTGCCTCTGTTATTAGCTCGTGTTAATGTACTGTTTGCTTTTCTCCGAGATAATGTTACTAAAGTAAACATTAAAACGATCTCATACTAGGCTAAGCGCTCATGAATCTAAAAAGCCTATTTACTGGATAATATAAATGTAAATATGAAATATCATTATATGAAGCACATGGGCCCCGCCGGCCGCCGGTAAAATATGTTAGTACTTAGAGCCGATCCTCTGCCTAGTAATTATGTATAGAGGTGCACACTAGTCGGCTGGAGATTTATACGGGCTTTATTCAAATTAGTTAGCGACCAACAGTGTCCGACACGGGACCGGTTGTAAAGGTTCACTAAGCAAATGTCATTATATGTATATTATAAAGACCCACACGATCCAACTCTCAATCTGTGTCGCGCCGCCGCCGCGCCGCCGCGCGCCGGTAAGTATAATGCGTTCAAACGTTTACCTTTCACGTCAAGTGACGGTTAACAAAATATTTGAATATCAGAGTTTGTATTGGACATCAATAGGACAACTTAATGATATGAATATTAAGTTCATGCGGGCGTTCAGGGCGCGGGGAGTGGGAAGCGGGGCCGGACGGCGGCGGAACGGAGCACGGTAAAATCAAATTACCGATTGGAAGTCGGAATATCGGTATCAGTACTCGGAGATTAGTTTAGTATCCCAGAGTTGTGGCTCGGCTCGTACCGCTCAACACTCGCCGCGCCGCGTCCGTCCCGCCGCGCGCCGCCGCACCCCTGCGATAAATTATCATTCATATTGCTTTGTTTAAATGCACTGTAGTATGAAGGCACAGAACGAAGTTATCTGTTGGGTTGCTGCCTACATTGCAATAGCTAGGCGCGCTGCGTCTGAAAACAGAATTCTAATAAACATAATCAACTTGTGTCATGATGAATACAAGTTTACCTCTAACATAACTTGCTGATATTGTTATTCACCCTGACCTTATAAGTTATACATAACAGAGGGAAGCGACGACAATCAGCGGCGTGACTCGATTGAACTAACAAATATGTTCCACGAGGCTCCGCAGAGCCGACGCGGACGAGTAATATAATAAGCGAGAGTACGGCGAGCAGAGGAAGTGGCGACAAACAGGATGTTTGTGCGTTAGTTTACGAGTCCGTCACGAAGCCGACGCGACGCGCGGGCCTCGCGCGCTGAGCACGCACTGTACGTTATATTATATATTAATGTCAATATAGGAAACTTTTCCCAACTATGTTAGATACCCGAACTTGGGATTAGCTTCCGGCCTTACCAGATATTGGCGGCTGAATAATTATCGGAATGTGACACGGCGGGGTTGCTATCTGACCTCAACGCTCAACGCTCAATTACTGGGGACAAAACAAATAAAACGCGTTAATTTACGAATTACGTATTCTTGTAATAGCTATGATAGCAGGTAAATAGAATATCTCATAAAAATAAATGTTTATTGTTGTTAGAAAAATACTCCATGAAGTCTTGTGCTATATGGTTACAAATTTTCGTGGAAAGAAAAATACGGTTTTGAGCAGGATTAGAATCTGCGCCTCCCAGATAAATAGTACATTTTATAAGCCGATTCTTTTGCTAATCAGATCGCGAATTCATTAACTTCACACGGAAGAACATCAAATATAGAGTGTACGGTTAGCATACAAATATATGAATAGGAAAAAAACGAACGAGTGAGTTGGCAATATGCATTTAATGATTTTACAGAAATATCATCTTATTAATTTGTATAAATAAATGAAAATTTGTGAGAAATACATCATAAAATAATTTTTACCCAATTACTAATTTAAGTATGTATGCTTTGAAATAAATGGTAGAACATCTCGACTCTTACAATTATTGAGCTACTAAATTAAGCTTAGTTTAATTATTCATTGATAAATAAACCTAGTTCCTTTAATAACTGAACTAATCGAATTAACATGTTGAATAAATGTTTATGCTGAACCTACGACAATGTTCGCATTTTATGGATATCGTCATATCGTTCTTCGATACTGGCTATTAAAAAAAATCTAATTATGCCACATTTTTATCGTCTTTTGGAGTCGCTATCTATTTACCAAAAGACGTATTAAAATGTGGAAGAAGAGGTTGGAGTAGTGAGCAGAGGTCGAGATGGCTTAGCGGTCAGAGCGCCTGGAGTATTAAGGAGGAGACGCAGGATTCGCCTGCTCACTAGCGCATTATTCTTAGCACAAATATTTGTTACAATAGAGATCGGTACACATGCGATAATGTGTTTGAAAGATTTATCTGTGTTGGGGTATGTTATACTGAACATTACTCAGTAGCACGTGCTCTGACATAGCTATGTCTTCACGTGTCTAACTTGCACTTGTAGTTGGTCAGTTCTGTGATGGTGGCACACATGATGCTAAGTTATGTTTATCTAACTTGACCCTTAGTCTTCAGCACTTTTATACAGTTTAAAAAGCCCTGAAAAAAATCTCCACCTTTTTAAATCGGTTAACAAAACAAATAACTAAAACCTAACAAAGGTATATTACCGCAGTGACTTAGCAATGTGTGGTAACCGGAGTGAGCCTCCACCCAACTATTTTCCCCATTTTAACCATTTTCCTCAAAGGCCCGTAACGATCGGTGTGTAGAATGATAAGTCCCTCCAACGTTGTACGTTTTGTTACTCAGGAACAGGAACATGTAACACAAAGTACATACTTATTTATACATATTTGAGGCGATCGATGTCGGAGTTCCGGCCGATAAGGAGTTGCTTCGTAGCTTAAATTGCGTTACCGAAGTACTTGTGAACGTCTCGTCGGCCTCGGAACGTAAACTCGGAATATCGGTGTTTAGCAGCGAACACACGTTCCGCTGATAAAATAACGTTATTTACTCGTGTACACTTTTACGAGGTGTTTTACTAAAATGTGATGATACTTAACAACGTTATAACACCGCGGGGTACACGGTTCACTTTGTGTTTCGTTTCACAATAAAGTATTCAAATTTCTGCCAAGGTAAAATGTAAAATAAAATGTTATGTATGGCCAAAGCAAAATCAGCCTAGTTGATCTCCTAGGGTAATAAATTATTCTTTCTGAAGGATCACAATACAGACTGTATTGTTAGAACATTCTGAGACTAGTACCTACAATTCAATAGATGTCAGATACAATAAAGTGTTGTTGTGTGGATGTCTGCCTGAAGGAAGCGTGCGACGGCCGGTAATATGCGCCATTACAACTCGTGACATTAAGCGACATGACGGCGGTACGGCACCACTCGGTACTATCATAGTATACCGTGTAGAACATTCTATTATGCGTTTCATATCAACCAGTGGTGATGTATATTTCACAGTAAAATTAGGTGTTTTACAAAACAGTTCCATTTTATAAAACAGCTGAACAACGATCAGCTGGATTGCCATTGCGTTAAGTTTAACAAACGTGTTACTCACGTTTAGACGTAATGCTGAATAACATACATATCTAGCAGACAGATTTCTTTATTGTAAGTACATATATGTACCTCTATTAAATGGACAGTCACTACTCAAGCAAAAGTAAAGATACTGTATTCTGTATTGTCTTTAAGTGGCTGGGCCGACGGAGCCCCGATTTCGACTCGGGCTCATATTTTCGGGTCTGCAATGTCAGAAAAAACCTAAACACGGGTCCTCTTCGAACCTAACCTGTCCGTGTCGAGGTATACGAAATCCCCGAGCTCGCTTCGCTCGCTCATGAGTGAATTTAATTTATTTTGTTTCATATCAGATATAGTATCAATTAATATAGTATAGTTTAGTATTTACATAGCATCATACATAGCATCACGCCTGTATTCCCCGAAGGGGAAGGCAGAGGTGTACACAGTTGTACACCCACATCTCACCAATGCTGTTATTAAGTCCCATGTAATAGGTGGTGAGCCTATTGCCATCAACCGGGCACAGTTCCAAACTCCGGGCTGCTACTGAGAATTTCCTAACAGAAAAACTCAATAACACTTTTGCCCGACCCGGGGATCGAACCCGAGACCTCCTGTTCAGCAGTCGCGCTTGGGACCACTAAGACCAACGAGGCAGTCTAGTAGTAGCAGTTGAGTATTTACGTCATTCAAAATGTTCATTTTATTTTTGCTGCTGACTTATTAACTAAACTTAAAGTTAAATTATTGTCGATAAGACACACAGAGCCATGAGCGACAAAATTTAGAACTATTTACACTCTGACGTTTAATTTCACGCAGAGGTTGTGTAAAATAATCCCGCTGCATTGATAGACGCAAAACGTTTATACAATTCTGCGTGTTCGATAATTATACAAAACTGCTAAACGTCGTGTAGCTGTTGTACATAACAGCACTGTTTTGTAAATCAGCTAGCATTTTTGTAAAACAGTTCATTCTGCAATCCATATGCTATATAATTATATAATGTTGCCAAATATTGTGCAACACATAATTTACCAGCCATTCCTAAAAACGAAGTTTGCTCTAGTTGCCTGTGAATGTGATCACTATATTAGCCGATTTGGCAATAGTTATTCTAGATCTGAAAAAGTCGATTTTATCTTTTAGAACAGGGGTTCTCAACCTTTTTTTGTCTACTGCCCACTTTAAGAATAAATTATTTTTTAACGCCCCCCTTTTTAAACATACTTAAAAACCGCTAAGTACTTATAACTGATTATTGAAACGCAAATTTATAGTATTCGGACAGAGTATCTTTTATTGAAAATAAAACAAACATAATCAATTCTTATATAAAAACTAATGTGAAGGTTGAATCTGATGCTGTTCAATAAGTTTGTTGATATCAGGTTCCAATTTACTCAAAAACAGCCGCAAGTCGCCACGTTCGGTAACACGCAAACGATTTCTCTTTTTAGTAAGCAGCGTTGCCGCAGCACTAAATCCACGTTCACACAAATATGACGATGGGAATGCTATCAAAAATCGTTGAACAATTGACCACAATCCAGGGTACAAATGCGGGATCGGTTTTTGTAGCCAAAATTCTTGATATCCATTTTTGAACTTGATTTTTATTTCTTCGTTTGTTGTCAATTCTATAAGTTCTTCTTCCAGCTGAGGTGACATTGCTGTGTTGACATTTGAAAACGGATCCAACACCCAGTCTGGTATTTCCAAGTTTAAAATGTCCTGGTATCGTTCGGTGAAGTCAATGTGGAGGTTTTCCAAATGTTGGCAGTAGGCAAACAAGTCGTCGTTACTGCAGTATACTGATAAATTCGGAAAATTGTGAAACTCACGTTTGCCCATATTCTTTTTGTGCAGAAGCAGTTTGGCTGCGAAAGCAGCAACGACATTTTTTGTTTTAATTAAATTTAGTTCATCGCCTTGCAGTTGGAGGTTCATGTCGTTGAACATTTTATACAGGTCTGTCATGTAAGCTATATCATTCTTTGATGTTATGAGCTTGTTGCGCAGTTCTGTATCTTTAGTTACCAAGAACTCTATCATAGAGTCAAACAGGTTGTAAAATCGAATCAGACAATTGCCTCTTGACAGCCAACGAACTTCAGTATGAAGCAACAAACGGTTGAAATCTTCGTCATTAGTAACACAAAGCTGATGAAATAATCTATCATTCAAAGAGCTGCTACGGATTTTATTGACTGCTTTGATGACATATTGCAGTGATTGAAATAGTCGTTCACTTAAGTTTCTAGCAACCAAATGTTGTCTATGAATAACGCAATGTATAGCAAGGACATCTGGAATTTTATTCTTTAAGTATGCTATGAAGCCTTTATGGCGCCCTGTCATAGCCGGAGCGCCATCCGTAGCAACTGATATAATATTTTTCAAAGGAATCTCTTTCTCTTCACAAAACTTTTCCAATGTATTGAATATGGTTTCGCCTTTTGTATCTGTCTCCAAATTTCTGGCAAACAATAGTTCTTCACGTATTTTCTCATCTTTAATAAACCTCACGTAAGATAGCAACAACGCTTCATTAGTTGGTAAAGTGGACTCATCGAGCTGAATTGAGAATTGACTAGTCCTCAGGTTTATGAAGCACAGTAGTTATTACTTCCTTTATTGCTGGCAAAATTAACTCTTCTCCGATGTTGTGTGGTTTGCCTTTTTGAGCAATTAACAAAGAGATATTGTACGAGGCTCGAAGTCCGTCGTCATCTTGCTTAGCAGCCGCCGAAAATAGTTTTGATACACTTGGCTGAGTATTATGCTTCTTCTCTAGGTCTTGAAAATATGCTACATTCTTTTCTGTCTTATCTGGATGCATTTTATTCAAATGATCTTGCAGTCTTGAAGGCTTCATTGCTTCGTTCGTAAATGTTTTTAGACATAGAAGACACAAAGGCGACGACGAGTTTGTGGGATTTTCAATAAATCCGAATTTAATATATTCCGCAGAGTATTGCCGTCTCTTCTTTTTTACTTCCGACATTGTTTTGTTTTAAGAAATACGTAAGTGTTGAAATCAAGTACTGCTTATCTATTATGCGCGAAACCGCAAATGAAAATAAAATAAATTTACGTCGTTTATATAGGATTGCATAAGCAGCACGCACCAACAGGAATAAGACAAACGTGCATAAACTCGTTTATCTCATTCGACGCCTAATCGTACTCGACAAGCAAGAACAAGTTCCTATTATAGAACCAGCCGATTGGTATAGGAATGTACAATTCGGATTATTTAACAAAAACTTGTTAAAACATGATTGCCCGCGGTCTTTTATATCGAACCGAGTTTGAGCTATATCTTAATTAATATTAGTTGATGTTCACAAGATGTAGTCGAGAGTCGAGAGCTCAGTCAGTGTCTAAGAGTCTTCCTAGCTAGGTAGATGAAATTATAAATCGACCCCAAAGCCCTACACAATGCCCCCTTTTTTTTCTGGGTCTCTTACCGCCCCCCTTTAGGCCTGCAGCGCCCACAAGGGGGCGTTATCGCCCACGTTGGGAAAGACTGTTTTAGAAGAACGAAAACATCTATCTACCTCTAAATTATGCATAATAATATCGAAATAATATTCAATTACATTAAATCATGTAGTGAGTAAATATCCATTAAGTATACAATTGGAAATATTACAGTAAACAACAGAAGATCAATTAAATCATTGGAAATGAAAACCAGTAGAACTGCATTAAGTGCACGTGACGTCACCCATCAGTTACCTAGGTACACATTGGTTCATCGAGGAGCCTGCTGGATACAATGCGGAGAGCGCTCTGTGTGTGAATATTAATCGAGCGACCACACGTTAGCACAGCACACACGCACATTAGTCCACATCGCATCATTCACATGCCTTCCTTATAATAACACGGCATCTCCGCCCCGTGGTCGGCTGTTTACTCAGGACACGCTGACACCGTTTTCACAAATTTCTGCGCAATAATGGTACAGAAGGCACGAAAGTACAATAAAATTATTACTGTATCTGTTTGTGACCGGCGGATCAGCTTAATCGATGCTAGCCTGGTAGCTAACACGTGCCTTACACATTTTATTCTAACCAGATTCTTAAAAGATTTAATTTTGTATTAAATTATAAATAATCATGAAATAAACAGACGTGTTTTTGGGGAGTTTGTGCGCCCGCCTTGATGATTTTCCTTCTAGTTAAAATACTTAGGGGCGAAGGGTGGGCTTACTTAAGGGCTGTCTTAATATTTGACATTCAAAAAGCGCAAATTTTTAGCCTAATTTGAAAAACTACATTTAAATTTTGTAAACCGTGGATCGGCCAGCATAATAAATAACAATTATTTTCCATATCATGTGTGTTGAACCTACTGTATTTATCTACGTATGTATGTATGTGAAGTGTTACAGAATTGTTGGCAAATGTGTGCGCAGTGGCCGGCAGCGTGGCGGTGACGTGGCGGCGGCGGTGCGGCGGCGGCACGGCTGCGCTGCGGTCACGCCGCTCTCTACGCGCCCATTACAATAAATTATCATTATTTTTGTTGGATGAAAACTTTTCCACGCATGCTCTCTGGCGACCGTTGCCTGTTAAATGTCATCGTATATTATTAACCCTATATATTACTTTGCCCATAGCCACTGCCTACAGCGACAAAATTCAGAGCAATAATTTCTAAAATCAACACTATTAACAGATTTTTTCGGTTATAAATATAATCGACGAAAAATTAAGACAAATCGTAAAGTCTTATAGGATGTACTTTAGCTACTTCATCATGAACAGATATAGCAGTTAGAAAAAACGTTGTTAAGATCATATTTCAGAACGTTAAACCAAGACGTAGGTACAGATTACAGACACATTTGCTCTCTCAGTAACGTGTGGTTTCGACGCTCAAACAATTTCATTATAGTGACGTGTGGTGCTTGTGTCGTGGTCGCAGCTCACCTCGCCTCTGACTTCACAACTGGTTCTAACTAAAGGTGTAAGATGTCGTGTCAAGGTGTTGGCTCCACGTGTAGCGCGGAGGCCCGCGGGCACTCACATCAACACGCGGCTCTGCTCGCATTACGGTTATTACGCGCTCAACAAACTTATCGCGTTAGGTGTTGTTGCGGAAACTCTCGCGCCCCACTTGCTGAAGTAAAACATTTTAATTATTCAGCCACTCAAGTGTGTACGGCGGCGGCGACTCTTTACATCGAGATACAAGTGCCTATCAAGTTAATTAATACTGGAAGTAATTTTAAAAGTGCGGCGTCAGAAGTATTGCGAAACCCTAAATCGGCACAACGTAGCCACTTGTATTAAGAAAGGGGACAGTTCAGTAGCGGAGTGTTTGTCGCGTGGTGAGGGTTCGTATCGTATCGATCTGCTCTAAGCCGGAGTGCACTCCTCTGGCCATCAACTTAGTTTAGCGGCGCGTGTCCAAGTTGCTCCGCTCACTGTCTCACATTAGTGCCGCTCCCTGGACGACGCGCGACGCTTTACAGCTACACAAGTGCCGAAGGTCCAGTCACAGCATACAGAGCATTCTGTAGCGCATTGATACTAACGAGGTTATCGACCTGGGATATCAACGACGACACGCTGTATATCGCTCGACAGAGCGCTCTAGGTGGGACTTAAGGGAAAGCTAGGAAACGATTCTTATGTTTCGATAGTTATGTGTGATTTGTAGGGCCGGACTTTCTGTGGTTTTTTATTTCGTGATCCAACTGCACATTAGTGTATCGAAACTTACCCAGGCCAGGTAGTACTCGGGTACGGTCGCATCGCTCCGGGCGCCCTCTGCCGTCACGACGACCAAATAAATCATATCTACGTCTAATTGTATTGTTTATTATAACGGTCTTTATGAATTGTGGCTTGGAGCTGTGTTGTTTGGGGGATCTCTTGCATCACAAAGCAAAGTTAGGCTAAATTACGCGGCAATAATAAACAGGAATAAACACATATAATTATATTAGTATTGCTTAATTTGCTCTCGGGCTCGGAATTAAGTCTATTCAATATAAAATGTAATTAATAGGTAGAACGTTTTTATGTGTGCGAATCGATTCAATACACACACACATTCCTCCAGACCGTATTTCGGTTCCACGGAGATTAGCCAATACGCAGGAGATATAGTGCACAAGTGTATGCGCCAACACAGGTGCACTCCCTCTTCCTTCACTTTCATATTCCGATGGGACGGCAATCCGACACGACCGCAGAGAGATCAGGCGCAGGACCGACGACTTTACGTGCTGTCAGAAGCGCGGCGGTGTCACATCGTCAACTTCTTAACTCCGGATACTATTGAGTATTTTCTTACTGAAAAACCCAATAACACCACGACCTGGGAATCGAACCCAAGACCTCATGCTCAGTAGCCGCGCTTGCGCCAACTAGGCCAACGAGGCAGTCGATTAAATTATTAAAATAACGGATAGTCTGAATTACCTATTCCCGAAACAGTTTAACGAACACTTAAAAGTGCTGGAAGCATTGCGTCGCGAAAGAGCTAACTAAATAGCCCAACACGTTACAAACAGTTCCGTATCCACGTGGGATAACAATGTGGTTTTAGTTTAATATTCAGTGTTTGACAGGTAGTAAACTAGTTTGCCTTATCTTCATGAAGTTGTGATGAACTTCAATTTAGTTAGAAGTTAGTATTGACTCACTTGTATGGGAAATCTATACGTGGTCTCGACTGACGAGCTCTGAAACCTGACAGGCGCATTTCCATCTCACAGTAGTACGTAGTCAAGCAGCATAACAATATGTTTTACTGCGAATCAGTCGCAGCAATAAACATTCCGGAATTAAAAGATTTATTTGTGAATATATTCCAGAACCTAGCTTTCCAACGAATATCGCACGGCATACCGGCGGACATTCTACTTCGAGAACCGGCTGGAATGAAAATGAATATAATAGTGTGTTTATTACGTTGTACATCGCTGGCCGGGGTCGGGCTGGAGCGGCGAGAGTTATTACATCGCCGTCAATGGGCGTTCCGGTCGGCGCACGATTACCATGCCGTGTCCCGGTGGCGCGGAGCCGGGTACTCCGCCCGCTCGTATAATGCACGTGTTATTAACTTTTACATGTCTGAATTTCATTGTGAATGGGCTCTTGTTGTTTAGCGACTGACATTTGCACGCTGATGTGGGGCCAACAATTAAACAGAAATTAGAAAGTCCCCGCTGTTTGGTTTATCGTTCCGTTGAAGCAAAACAAGCGATGTTACAGGAAACGGATATTGTTATAATGTGCGGCGCGGCCGCGCGCTGGCGGCCTGCCACTATATTGTTACTATAATCCACGAGACTAATGCCAAACGTAGTTTCAATCAGTATTTTGGTGAATTTGATTCACTCTATTATTGATTTGTAAAACGAAAACTGGTGTACGAGGTTCCTTCTAATATTAATAAACAACCCGACTGCACTGAAAAGAGAAGAAACGAATATCCTTTTCTAAGAATTATAACATGCAGTCGGAGTAGGGTTTATAATTTCTCGAGTTTTTTTTTATTTCGAGAATTCTCGTACTCGAGAAATATTGATTTACGTTTAAAATTTAATACACATCGTTATTTAAATTGGACAACAATCAACAAAATATATTGTTAATACAAACCATGACAATAGGTATTTTTCTACGATGAAATTCCCACACAGAAAACAAAATAGTTCTTCTAAAAGATTTTCAGGTCATACTTCAAATTTCAGTGTCAGTAGGAGTGGTTCCTGCTTCTAGCTTTTATTGGCGCTGACACTTCGAAACTGGACCAACTGGTTAATATTTCTGATTTATGTATACCTATCTCATGACTTCCTATAAAATATTCAGACTTGGCAATTTTACAACAATTTTGTTTTTGAACTTTTTACAAGCTATGATTTTAGGATTTTTTAGACATTGCGCATTTGCTTTTTTCATATTTTTCCTGAAATATTTCTAAACTTTTGAAGTTTTCTATTTTATATCTCAATTTCTTGTAGTCTGATCTACAAAAAACGGCAATCAACCAGTTTTAAAACTATTTAGTACAAAGTTGGATTAAAATGCAGTAAATAATTATTATAGTTTGTTATTATTTTACAACTGAACAAGTAGTGAGAGAAATTGTTGCTTTTGTAATTTTGTTACGAATTTGATATAATTAAAAGAAAATAAGAATCTGATTAAGCTGCACAATTAAACTTCTGCCGACTGAATTTTCGGCGGCCTATCCCCACGGAGATTAGCCAAGTAAATATGCAGGAGATATTATGGTGCACAAGTATAAGTGCAAAGTGGTAGTGATAGCCTAGTGGTATGGCCGTTGGCCTGACAAATCAAAGGTCGCAAGTTAAAATCCAAGGCCACCGCAAACTTTTCGAGTCATATGCGTAGTAGAAATTAATTATCACCTCCTTAAAATGGCGAAGGAAAATATCGTGAAGACCCCAACACACCTGAGAGATGTTCTCGAAGCCTATGGGTGGTTTAAACTTTGTTATTAGGTTTTTCATTAACCACACGATGAGAAAGAGGTGCACTCCCGGTCACTTTCAGTCGCAGGACAATAGAATTTCTGTGCCTTTCGAAGGACGAGGGTGTCACACCGCCGACTTCGTTACTTCGGGCTGCTAATAATAATTTCCTATCAGATAAACTCAATTATTTAGTAATACCTTACGTTTTCGCGATAATTATACATTATATTAACACAACTTTTACCCAGTTTAATCGCGTGTATTGCTTTTTCCAGACGTTTGGAACATTTTATAGCGACCCGAAAACAAAACCAATAATACTTAAGATTAATCCATTTAAAAGTTATTTTACCCAATAACTTTGTCTGACCCGAAAATCGAACTCAGGTCCTCATGCTCAGCAGCTTTAGATGCGCTAGTGTCTAGTTTTGTTTTTCTAATAACAAGAACTTAAACTGTCCTCACTTCTAAAATAAGTTATTCAGTTAACCTTTTTAAAACAAATATACTTTTATAATAAGTCAATAAAACCAAATTTAAGGAAGCATTTTGTATGAAACTCATCAGTTTGCTCTGCATCCAATAACGTAAATCGTATCCCACGCCATTACATGCACTATCCTATTCTAACATGACGAGAGTTAAAACACAAATGAAAAGAAAAGCGGGTAGCACGGGCAACTGCGGCTAACACGAAAAGTGGGTACTTCTTATAGTTATAAGTTTAGACTCGATTTCTCGACTTTTCTCGACCCGAAATTCTAGAGAACGAGAACTACGGATTTCCGGGAATTCTTGTCCCGGGAAATCCCGTGAGTTAACCCTAAGTCGGAGGGATTTAGGGTGTAACGAACGTTGACCGTAGAATATACCTACGACTACATGTTATAATTTTTGGAGAAGGATATTTATTTCTCTATTTTCTATTTATAGTTTCCCTCTTTTTATTACAGTCGAGCTTTTGTTTAATAATTATTAATTTTAATATGTGATGATTGAAATGTGGTGGTGAACACTAGCGCGGTGCGTACGACGATGCGCCCTTCAACTGGACACGGATATCGTCGTCATGTCGATGAACATGTTGATTGATATTATTCTGTAAATACATGAGTATTCGTATAAAATGTATACATACAATTGTCATCACACAATATGAAAAGTTTTAGATTCATAGGGCTATATGGACTTTCTTAATTCATAGAATATAGAAAGAAAGAAGAAAAAAAGAAAGAAATACGTTTATTTGACACAGTCAGTCAGGACACAATCAAAAGACACAAATTTACAAAAAAAGGAAGTAAAAAAAATCTACTAAAAAAAAGAAAATAACTCAGAATCTATACTAATATTATAAAGCTGAAGAGTTTGTTTGGTTGGTTGAACGCGCTAATCTCAGGAAGTACTGGTTCGAATTCAAAAAATACTTTTTGTGTTAGGTCCATACACACACACATACACACACACACACACATACATACACACACACACACACACACACACACACGCGCACACACACACGCACACGCACACACACTCGCACACAAACACGCATACACACGCACACACACACGCGCACACACACACGCACATACACGCACACCCACACACACACACGCGCACACGCACACACACACGCACACACACACACGCAAACACACACGCACACACACACGCACACACACACGCACACACACTCGCACACATACACGCATACTTAGTAAGACTGCGAAATTAATTCGATTTTGTAAGGTATACTTTTTTTAATTGTTTTGTTATCAGTTACACCTATAGATTCACCTCGTTCAATTTGACCATTGTTTAGAAACACAGCTAGTTAGCGGGCATTGCAATATTGTTGTACAGCATCAATAGCATGGTCATAACCGGGGGGTTTAGACCCCACGAAATTCTAGCCAAGAAGTCAAAATGTTCCATACCTGAAAAAAAGGCAAAATTATCAATAGGGTCCATGTCATCGGGCTGACGACGCCAATCTCGTCCTATATAATCACTTATGTCAACACTCAACAGTAATACTTATAACTTCATTAGACCCTGTTACAATTCTATAAACGTCGCCATTATCTGTAATATTTAGATCAAGTTGTTCCTCTAACATACGGATGACTGCGATCACGTTGTATGCCAGTATTTAACGAGCTTGCCAATGTTCGGTACAATCTCATGGCAATCAGTTACAGTGCAATCTTCATGCAGTAACTTGTCCAGACATAAAGTTTACTACTGGTGTACGATTGCACCCATTAGCAGCGGGCGCACACTGCACGCCAAATTGTCGTCGTCGCCGCGCCGGTCGCGTCGCGTCGCTGGTGCGCGCACACACACATCATCGTATCTTTATTAGAGCACAGCTCTGTAAGGGTTATAATGGCAGCTTTATGGTAGCTGTACACTGTTCAGTTTATTACGTGTAATACTTCATGTAACCACTTACAAAATGTTAACATGTCAAGTCTAGCGTCGTCGTTAATATTTTCTTTTCGTTTTAGTTACTTACAGCTCTTGAAGCGCCTTTATGAATAAAACATTTAGATTAGGACGCTATTTAGATAAACTGGCGATAACACATACGTGACGCGCCAGAGAATGAACGAAACGAACGACGTGATGTCGACCTATCACATTGAAACACTTCACATACACACACACACACACACACGCACACACAAACGCGCGCGCGCGCGCGCTCGTACGGGGTACGTACTGATACCGTGATTATGTTAACTAACTAGCATTGATACTAACTGTTCGATGATGGAAATATATAATATATCTCCAGCAGGGGGAGGCCGCGGGGTCTTTGTATAATTTAATCGCAACTACACGTACTCTAGATGCTGCGGATAACGATTTTCATAAATCTTTCTCTGCTTGTATCAGTATTTATCAGCAGGAAGCAAAATGTTAATAGTTTTTTTGGGTTTCAGTTTTCATTACATAAAGCGTAGGTGATAACAGTGGATAGGGTTCAAAGCCAATACTCCGACAGGTAGCGGAATTAATTAGTTGCCGAGTTACACGCACACATACGTAACGTACTAAGGACCAACATAACAATATCAGCCGTATAAACGAAAATAACGAGATCCAGTTTGTTTACACGCAGCATATTTAACAGGTAATGACTATGGATACTCTGAATTCAGTTGCATTACAAATAATTTATAATGTTGAACTGATGACGCGGAGTGCCGGGCCTTCTTTCATCGGTCTAATATATTCATTCGGTATATAACTTCTTGCTTACGACGAAAAACCGGCAGTGAAGTTCACGTGGAGACACTTTCGAATTTAGTAGACATTATAATATTCATGAACAGGCACATTGTTCCCGCCCGTGATAAAGTAAGTTGTGAGAACAATGTACGGTGAAGTGTGAAGTAAATAAGGCTTAGTACAATATACAGCGTGCGTAGGACGCGGGTCGCGAGCTGCGGCTCTATTAATGGCGGGTCCGCGCCGGACGCAGCGCCTCATGTATGATGCAGCGCGCGCGCCACACGTGCCCCACGTGCCGCCATACGTGACACCACCGTTACAGCCCCTGCCTGAACAGTTTTTACATTATAAACTACATTCTGGCGGTCGTTTGTTTACCTAAGAGGTACATCGTCGTCGTCAACGTGTATTGTGCGGATACACGTGAGTAGTAACCGGTGAACAATAATTAATATGAATATACCTCACGAAAGTTATTGTACAAATATCGTTTTCTTTGTTCAACTCCAAAATAATTAAATTTCAAATCAAATCGAGCATGAAGGCTGACATTTTGAATATTCATTATAGCGAGATTAGAAAATCGATTGATCGAGAGCTAATCTATATTCGTCATTAGCCGAGCGATGTTTCCTTCCTGAGATCGTAGAGATTACCAACGAGATTTATTGTTCAGCTCATGCCGACCCACTCTCAAATAAAAGCTTGTTAATTAATTTCACACAATGAAAAACCCCAATCGAGCCTTCATCAGCTCGAATGCCGTATCTATCATATTGAGTCTATATTTGGAGCTCGCTATATTGCGGAAGAATTATTGGCCAAATATCCTAACGGATATTAATTTCACAAAGGGATTTAGTGGGCTTATTCCATTTACGGTTAGGGCGACGAGTAATGTAGCTGCGGCCAAACTGTATATGAGTGTAAGCCCTGTGGTATGGAGTACCCCGGCGCCATATTGATTGGTTCGGTTGGCGGGCGGCCCGCTACACTCACTACACGCTCTTATTTTTGTAACTGGCCGATAATCTCTTTCGCGATCCATCTCGCCGCGAGCGTGTAGCGTGTACCTGCTCGCCCGGTGCCCGTGCGTGGTGTGTACCTATGTGTGTGTATGTGTGTGTAGAGCGCGCGGTGGTGTGGCTGCGCCGTCACTCGGCCAGTCACACGAGACGGCATGTCATCGTGCTGTTTATGATCCACGTTGGCCTCTAATAGATTTAATGGACTTTAACTAGTCCGCGGAGGATGTATAATGAGCGTGTTCGCCGCCGCCACCGCCGCTCATACATGATGCACGCGCCGCGCCGCGCTGACGTGTTATGGCGCTCTAATTGAATTGTAAATGCCGCTAACTTGCTAATGCGTGATTTCACGAATTTGTTGACACTTTATTTGGGAGTAAATTAAAATGAACTGTTGACACAGTGGTTGACTCACATAAGTTTTGCTTAAATTATACAGCGCTCGTATCGTTTTCTCTGCGAGTAAGATGATTTCTCGCGGGAAATACTGGAGTGGTTGAATTTGCACATAAATATTACAAATCTTTATATCCCCGGAGGCGAGGTCCTAAGCGTTGCTGTTCTAAATAATGTCAGCCAATCATAGATGAAGAATTACGTCGGGTTTCTGTTACATACTTATTTATTTTTGATATTGTTTGATGATATTGGATGCCTCCCACAGAGGTGGGAACCTACCTATACTTATGTGCATATAACACGAAGTCATCCTCTTATTTTCCATTATCATGTTTATGTTGTGTAAAAGTGTTGTTCTTATCGTGTATTTGATTTACAACCTAGTATCACCACACTTATTTTCGAAAATTCTGGGGTAGTTCCCTTAAATTCGAACCTGTGACCTTGACTTGCCAGTCCAACAGTCATATTACCACCATTTAACTATTCAGTTTAACGTATATTGTAGTCGTACAACTGCCTCCTTCTTTAGATACAATATTAAAAATTATAATCGTAAAATGTGATTCCTTTTAATTTACCGACACTTTGTTGCAGACGACAAGCGAAAGATAAATGATTCTCTTTTATTTGTAGAGCTATTCAAAGTAATTCACAGATGATCAGTGAGCGGCGAGTACTTTGTATTCACAGTAAATAGAACAAACTTAGGAGGATACCGCGCGGTGTGGTCATTAGCTGGTGTTGGTCATGTACCCCCCCCCCCTCCCCCCGCCCTACTGTTAGTCAGATGTTATTCAGCGCGGCGTGCGGCGGCCGACGTCACAGAGTACATTTGTATAGATGAGACAATGGCCGACGTGCACATTCGCGCTCTTGACCGCATATATTAATTAAGAAGGTTTATCACACTTGCGTAATACGAACCGAATTGATCAACCGGACCAAGAATTAGATTTATTCAATCTACGAGGACCTATATCAGTCCAATACTTGAAATACACATTTTATATATTTATGTTTACATGTTAAAGAGAGAAACTTGCAAAAAAAATATAAAACTTAGAATTCGCTAAAAATGCGTTAATACTCGTTACACAAGGAAAAAACCGACCAAATGTTCTTGCGTCACTAATATACTTACTTTTCTTCCGTCAGTACGTGTAACTATGTCATATCATACGAATGAAACTTCTGCGTCTATTTGTTTCTATTTCCCGAGCACCTCTAGTCCCCGGGGGGCACAGGGAGACAGGTACCAAACAAATCGCAGCAAACAACCGGAGAAGCTCACGCCATTTATAAATTCACCTGCCACACGTAACCCGGGCCCTGGGCCCCGTACCCCGGGCTCCGGACCCCGGGGCTACGGACCGCAGGTACCCGCAGATGTCTGATTAATGGTCTAACATCTGTTGCAAAGATAATGTTGTTAATATCACTTAGACTTAGATGAACACTTAATATGTTACCAGCGAAGCCTGTCATCGCCAAGTCCGTCTACACTTTTTTGAAGACTGCTACAGATTGAGAGCTCTCCGTCTCTCGGATGGGGCCGGGTGACACCGTCACCGCACCGCACCGCACCGCACCGCACCGCACCGTACCGCACCGCACATATTATCTATTCCTCTGTGCAAACAGTGATTTTGTTTAATCATGCGAGAAATGGATAGTTCGATATTTGATAATCGCTGAACATAATTACACAGTGGATGCACAATAACTGAACGTGAAATTGATTGTGTTACAGTTTGTGAAATTATGGCGGAAATTTGCCAGACACGGCACGCCCTTTGTGAGTGTGAACTCGTCCACTTTTGTGAAAGGTTCAGCAAAATACATCAATATAAAAAATTAAGAGAGTAAATATATCGAAAAGAGTAAAGGCGGACGCCTGAGGTTAACATTCTCGTTATAGCCTTAATATTCCGTTTTAACGTAGCATGCAATAACACCAATATCGCGTGTGACTGGGCCCTGTCCGGCCGTGTCCGTCCGGCCCGGCGTGGCCGGCGCGGGCCTGCGCGGACCGGCACAAACCGGCGCGGCCGCCCGGTGTCATTGTTCCATATCATTTGTCGTCTCTCGATGGCCCTTTTCTGCGCTATTGGATTGCACCATGAATCTGTTTTCCGCGATATATCGCAGTCCTCGCACGCTATGCTACATTACTTTACTGTGTTTACACATCCGTATCATTGTGCTTGTTCGTCAATTTCCATATGGAGTACAATAAAGACATGAGAGTTATATATGTTGTAATACGTACATTCGTAAGGCGCCGCGCGGGTTCTGTAAAGCAACGCATGTGTTTCATGAAAAGGTTCAGGCAAAGCCGTCGGGTGTTTCGTTAGCACTGAATACGATCACGCTTCGACTTTGATGTAGGTTTCTTACAGTTTTGGCATTAAAGAGGAAAATATCAAAGAATTTTTGATATTACTTCAGCGTGTACGCGTAATATAGTTTACGTTCACGAGCTCTGGGGGCTGAGAGTCATTCGATAGCTTCTGGGAATTCGATATTAAAAAATATAAAGTGTTATTAACTTTTACCGTTCTCGCAATAAAGAGAATTTTGGTATAAGCTGGAGCTACAGCCCCAGTATGGTATTCGTAGGCACTGTATAAATGTAGGTGCGTACATGTGTGTGTGAGGCCGGAGCTCGGCGCGTACATCTGAATATTACGATGTACGGTTTAGCATCACAATAAAGTTCCGGGACTTCAGCCGACTGATGCTCGTGTAAGGATCGTTAATTGAAACTTCAATATCGGCGCGGCTCGGCACGCGGCGGGGCACGCGAGGGGGGAGCGCACTGTGAGCGGGGCGCGCGGGACATGGGGGGGGGGGGGGCACAATTCACTCGCCGCCGGCAAGAAAAGATTGATGACGATTAATCTTTCCCCAGATTTTAATCAATTCCAGCGCGTCCTCGACTCGCTGCGGCTGATTTAGCTTATTTCTGGTTGTTTACTCCCGCCATGACTCTTAGCTAAGTAGGGACATTACAATTTGTGCCGAGTACTGCTTTAGCAATTTATAGCCAGAAACTGAGAAAAGGCGGGATGCGCTTCTAACGAGAAGCCATCAAACTGGGAAACAAAATATCGATGTGTTGTGGCAGAAGATAACAGAACTGAATATAACTGTAGGCAGCCCAATTAACGAGACATGCATTCAACACGATGAATTTTAATCCGACATTTTACAACTTTTAGAAAGCGTTGTTCTCTGGGAAGTCGTTTTTTTCCCGTCTGACGATCTGCATAAGTTCGATAGGGGAAGTTGTTGAGTTTATTTGCTATTCTACATTTAAAGGTTCCGGAATGTTTACAGTATGGTCAACAACATAAAAGTGACCGTATCAGTGGTCGACCGAGTCAGCTTAACGAAACCGACCGCCGAGTTTAACATTAGTGAGTTGTAAAACGTGATTATAATATTAAGATGATAAATAACCGTAAGTACTAACATGCGTCTAGTTAGTCGTCGTAAGTTGTCGCGTCGTGTCGCGGAGGCAACTTGTCGCCGGCGCGTATTGTCGTGAGTTGCCGACGAACTCGCTTCCGCCATAAGTTTCATATCGATGCGCGCCTTCGCGACATCGCTGCTGACACAAATCTCCGTAACGTTTTATGGTTGCCTACATTATGCATATACTTACATATATAACGTCGACTCCATCTGGTACATGTTTCTGTGAATTTTATTATCAATCTGCTTTATTAAAATGAATGCGTACAGCTTTTCAATTGTACGTTACTTTATCCAAATTTTTGGGGCAATTAAATCCAAGTTCTGTTTAAATACTTATATTGAAGCACATTTATCGGATTGTTTTGTTTTTACAAACATCTACTCTTTTCAATAAGTTTCACAGTTGCTTCTACAACAATAACTTGCAACTCTCTCTCCTCAATAAATGAGCATGAAACCTCAAACAGATAATAAACGCACAACAAACAGACTTATTACAAGTCATAAATAGTTCACGATGTCGAACTGAATAACAATACGGTATCATCTCCGTTTGACATAAACTATAAGTGCACACACATGTGTAATAGTAAGTAATGCTCGTGTGTGCGTAAGTGTGCCGATACACTGGTGAATGTGTACAGAACGTTGTTGACATCGCGAACAGTTCACTCATTAAATTTGATAACAGTTTACGAGTACATGCTACAGATACGACTCATGAATATATCTTGAATGAAATATTTGATATCATTGAGTAGGTTCGACTCATTTTATGTTAGTTACTTTATAATGAATGACCTGCTGTGTGTTTGCAAGTGAATCGTTTTTTTTTAACGGTAGGCTGCCTCGGTTTTATTTTTAAACCAACGGTAAATTGAGGATGACGTCAAGTGAACGCGTATATATGTTTTTACTTACTAAGTTACCTCGGTTTGCGGTCAGGGGTCGCGGTTGATATCACTACCACTAGTAAAGAATAAAAATAAACGTTGACGCCTTGATGTCACAGGCTAATAACTAGCGTATGGTTAACTTGTCACAACCGGGATGCGGCTGCTCGGGGAGATAACGTTGCTCTTTGACAAACTCCGTCTCCTCACTACTGAACACTCTTCCTTAAATAATCACGCAAAAATATAGCACCTGTGTGTACTTCGTGAGACTTGAGGTGCACGGGTCATGGTTTTTATTTAAATTTCCGATGCAGAAGACTGGGTAAATGTTTTTATTTATGGTTATTCCAGATAATTTCCATATAAACTGGCAGAACTCGCAGCTAACCGAAACCGCCAATAAAACCACATCGCTGAAGTCGTAGTTTGCATGGAAACGTTTTAACAACATCACATCGCATAGAAAAACGACACAAACCGTCTTATTACAAAAAGTGGTTTAACTAAAAACCCAGGTTTAAATCTCTATAAAGCATGGTTTAAACAAAAATGATATTACAAATCGTGGTTTTGCGATAAACCATAGACCATATCGTGGTCTAACTCTAAACCTCGGCACCCCCTAGTTTAACGATGGTCTAAATCATATTTGTGAGTTTCTCTTTTAAGTAATAGCATTTTTTTCATTATGTTGTGTTGTTTTTACCCGAAAATAGATATTAATATGGTTGAATTAATTGATATTGAGGATTTTAAAGCCGCTGAGTTGTTGGAAACACCACGCCGACACAACAAAAATCGTGTTCGAATTCAAATTCCCTTCATGTAATTATCCGATGAAGATTTCAGGCAAATGTATAGGTTTAATAAACGTTATGCATTATTACAGACTGATTTCAAGTTCATCGAAGTAATTTATGTTTACTTACTTACTTTTTCCTCGGTATTCCAATTCACAGATCGTTTTTTGGTCCATCACAATATAATATTAAAATTACTAAAGAAGGTAATATTATTAACAAAGAGGCAATTGTTCTTTTTAGAGACTTCGATAGCATAAAAATTCCAAAGCTAAATGAACTTTGTTCAACTTGCGATGGTTTTGTTTAATGTTATGGTTTCATATATCGCGCGAGAATGTTACGTTTCGTTACAAGTTATATTATTAGTAATTAATACGAAATTAATTAATGTTCCTAAACCTAAAAAAAAACCGCTGTCGACGAAATAACGAAAGTTTAAATCCATCCTTGCAAAATAACAAAGTTTCAATATTTTCAACACTCCTAAACATTTATTTATTTATTTATTTATTAACTTACATCACTATCATTACAGGAATTTCCTAATTCAATAGTGTGGCCATAATTACAGTCTTATTATTTACTATAACATCATTTAATCATTAGCGTATTATCAAAACATTTTCTTTTCTGGGCAAACGGAACGTTGCAATAGAATGATATCATAGTGAACGAATGATATTTGTATTAATCTGTGGATAATACATAGTCAATGGTTCAAATGACGGTACTAAGAAATCCACGGTTTTTTTAGGTTTTGTAATAAGGACAAATTTAAACCATGGTTCTGCAGATAAGCCTGGACTTCATAGTACAGGTTTAAACCAAGTTTTATTTAGTTTTTTGTAATAAGACTGAATGTGTTTATTTGTGTGCGAGAGCTTTGTTTTGGTAGTTCGTCACGCTTCACGTCGGACACGCGCCGGCCGAGCTAGTGGGACTAGTTCAAACATTCCCTGCCGACACGCGAAACTTTACAAAAACTGCTGGAGTATCGGTATTGTAAATAATAAAGTTATAATTTTTTGTGGAAAGCCATCTCGACCTCTAAAAGGAGAAGTCGAGATGGCTTAGTGGTCACAGTGCCTGGGGTATTTATCCGAGAGGCGCTGGTTCGTATCCTGCTTGCAACCGTATTCTTTTTCCACAAAATAAAATGTAACTGTGAGGGTCGCTAAGTATGCGTTAATGCTTTTCAAAGATTTATTTGTATATATACGAATAAAATAAGGGCTGCCGACGAGCATGCATGAGGAGGTTAATGAACATAAATGAAGCGAAAGGGGTGTCTCTGCCTACCCCAATGGCAAACTGGCGTGATTGTAAGTTTATATGCTTAGATCATAGCATTCTGTAGCAGCTGCGTTGAACGTAGAATTCTGTAGCTGCTACGATAACCGTAGCATCTTTGTGGTACGTAGCATTTTGTAGCACCTACGTAGGCCGTAGCAACCCGTAGCACCACGGCGTAGCATCCTTCGTAAGAGTAGGACGCAGGATGGACGCTTTGTTGACAAGCAGACTGATACTTCATGTTTGAGTGGGAATTATTGGAGTAAACAACATTTATGAGAAAAATCCTAAAGTGTTACAGACAGTTTCATGAATATTTGCTTACGAATAACTCCTTACGAGTTCTTTACAAATCTATTATAAGGATGTACAAAAATTTATTGTGTTAGCGGTGATGACGAAATCAAAAAAAAAACATGCCAAGCAAGACTAAAATACACATCATTAGAATCGAAAAATATATCTTTCTAAGTCCCGGGCCGCGTGCAATTTGGCCCAAATTGGAGTGCTTTTTGTTGGATTATCCAAAAGGCCACGCGAGGCATTCCATATTTTATTCATGGACGTCGTTAAGAGTCATTACTTTATGTCCCTGAAGCCATTTTGTCTCTCCATTATCGACATAATTACATAATTTATTAACGGTTTTAGTAGAGGGCGGGAGGGTGAGAGGTCACGCTCTCCGCGAGGCTTAACTCGGCCGTATACCCGGTAGAAGGGTTACGAACATTCTGATGTCGTAAAAATATCAGAAGTGCTCTGTTTTAATGTAAAGTGACGATATTACATATTAGCATACGGTGATGACCACTAGAAAGAATTGTTTTGCTAGATATGTGACGAGGGCTACCCCGCGGGACTCGAGGGCCGCGCGGGTGACGTCACACTGCCGCGCGGGTACCGCACGTGTATGAACATGGCCGCTCGCACAGATTAACAAGCTCAATTGAACTCAAATATCATCGCCGCGCACTCAATGACCCCGCGAAGCCTTCTCCCTCTTATATTCAATATCGTTTTTCGCCTTCAAATATTCAATAACCGTGGAATTATCTCGCGCTAGAAATACGACGCATTTTATTATGTATAAGAATATTTTATGACCAAATATACGAATGAGCCGGTTAGTTTATTGAATATCGATTCGCATTAAAACGCACGAGTTTCGAATGGACGCTATTTATATGGAACGAGTTGTATTATAGATAAAACTAAATTAAACTTATTGCACTCGCGTCCAATGTGTACTGTGAGCGCGGGACTGGGGTGGGCAGCAATATAATAATAGTTCTTTGTTCCACTTCTCAGCATTTTTCTCGATGTTTATACCAAAAGTTAATTTGCTGATGCAGAAAGGTTTTGGCAGAAATGCGTAGCGAGCGTTTTGTGAGTATTTTATGATGACGTGTCGCCGCGCGGGACCGCCTCGCCCCCACACCCGCGTTATGTGCGGAATATCTTACATCACACCGTACTTACCTTACATTACTTTACATTACACGCCGCAACCTTTTATGAACAACCATATTGTGTACGTACTATAATAAAACTGTAGATTGGTTGGTAGTCGCGTTACTGTAAACAAAATCTATTGTAACACACACACGTGCGCGCACGTGTGTTAGGTCGTGTGTGTGTATGTGTACACACATGTACATGGTTCGACTACATTGATGTTTATTGTTTAACATTCCGAGGTGTCATGTTCTCAAAGTGTTTGGTAACAATATCAGCCAGCCACAGTGCTGTGCGAGTTACATGGAGCTTATGAAAACACTTTCAAAGTCCACTCACTACAACCAAATATTAAACTTCTTTTTCAAACGATCTATTGGATTCAATAAGCGCCGCGTCTTATACATTATTGAAAATGAATCGTGTATTGTATTGTAACAATCGATGTATCTCAGTTCAAGACAGATCCGCGGTACATACTGGTGGCGTGTCTTCGTAATCCTTATATTAATGATCAATGCTCGTCTGCCGGCCGCGCGCCGCTTCCCGTCGGTGCCGACTGCCGACACATTAGCGTCGAGCGCGGGATTAGGGTTCGTTACGTCTGTATCTGTTTCGATAAGAGCCGCCATTAGCCCGTGATTAGGCCTCTCAACGGAAACGATATCGATACCCGCACAAGTACCTCTAAATAACATTAATACATTAACGTTAAGATATTTAAGTAAATACAACTCTCGCACTTGTGTTTGAGTATACATTTACTTTGATTTACACACACACACACACACACACACACACACACACACATCTGTTCCGGGTGTCATCTTCAAAGGGTACACATTAAATGCGGATCGCTTATCAAACACGAGTGTGGAGGGACTCGACTGAATTGCCATTCAACACCGATGCACAATATCTTAATAGCAACGTCAATTAAATAGGCATTCCTGCTATATACTTGTATCTGAATACGCCACTTATAATCTATTTGATTTCTGGAACTATGTTGAAACTACGTTAAACTCAACAAGTTAACCAGTTGAACAGCGCGGGCGAGTATTTCAATTTAGTTGAAAGTATAACAAAACAGTTTTAATGTTCGTATTAGATTACCGTCGGTCAGTCGGCCGGCAGAGCATCTTCGGCGCAGACGGCCGCTATCACGCAAATTGAATCACGCGCCGCTCTGCACCGCCAGCGCCGGCGCCGGGCGCACGCTGGGGGGTACCGTGTTTAATTAATTTATTAAGTGAAGTAAAACAAACAGCAGCGTGATAAACAGGATGGGAATAACAGACACGGTAATGAAAGAAGTCGTCATGTGCAAAGTTGATCAAAGCAGTCATAAACGGAATAATATTATCATCTATTAATAGTCGTTATCAATCATCATCAATCATCAATACATATAATAAAAATGTAACGGATCGCTGACTGTACATGGAAGATATATGAGAAAAAATTTATTGGGACCTTTATCAACGCAAATATGACCCAAAATAGTGATTGTTAGAATTTTTATCTATTTGTCAGTTAACTGTTTGTCTGTGCGTTTGTGCACGCTAATCTCAGAAACGGCTAATCGGATTTAGATGTGGTTTTCACTAACATATTCTGGTAAGCTTCACTTAACATTAAGGGTTTGTTTCATGTCAATCGGTTCATAAATAACAAAGTTATACCAATTTAAAGAATCATGTCGAACATTTGTTATTTACGACATCCACGCGGACGGAGTCGCGGGTACAGCTAGTCTTACAATATATTTCAAGTGTCCCGCGCCGGCTTCGCACGGGTAGTAGAGCATCAATGTCGCATCAGCCAAAAACAAACAATTGTAACTATTCAAAAGTCTATTTATTCGAGGGAAATGCGTGCTTTATCGCTCGGCGTATATAGCAACAGTGGGCGACAGTGTGCGGCGCGGCGCGGCAGTGGTTGCAACAAGCGAGTCTCGTCGGTGTGAGACCGCTCGAATTTATTTTCTCGCGCGTTTTTTTTTTGCGATAATACCTAAGATAGTCATGTAAAGGGCTATCTTAATGTGCATGAAATGCATAAGGTAACAAACGTATTATTAATGTTCAACGGTTATTACACGACCATTCTTCGGTATTGCCCGATTAGTTTCGCATTCGAACGAGCTCAGTTCATGACCAAAGGATCCGTTCGAGTTGGAAACTAGTCGAGTAATCCCGAGTAATGCCCGATATTACTCACGTGCATTGCGCGGGGTTACCGTTGAACAATAATTAATATGAATGTGTCTCACGGAAGTTATTACACAATAAACTAACGTATTTAATTTGATAAATAGCGAATTTTTTTTTACAAGTAGACATATGCCATCGCGGGTTTTGCTATAAAGCTATAAAATATGAAACAATCCAACCATACTTTTTTTCTTTTTAAAACGTTGTCCCACTCTAAGAATTTCTTCCTGAATCGTGGGTGCGTTTACAGACATATAATCTCAAATACACGCAGACCCAGACCCGGAACAATAATCTGTAGATCATACAAATACCTGCTCCGTGCAGGAATCGGACCCTTCGACACGCGACGCAGTCTCTCAACCACTGCGTGCGTTTAGTTATATCTTAATTAAAGGGATTAGGCAGCGTTTTCAATTAAAGCTCCCAGTCGACTTGACTTTTTCCGACATCTTCAACAATCATCGTCATATTTCAATCAATTTACACAATAACTTAACGAAATACACATTTAAACCTTTTGAAAGAAAGAAAGATAGAAACATATATTTGCACAAAATACAAGTGGTACCAGATTTAACAACGGTGAATAGTTCAAGCTATATTCTGCCTGCATTAGGCATGTAAATACTGTTATATTCATTAAAAAATGGCAAGTTATATTATTATTTAGCATATTTATTAATTATATTACTATTATTTTACATCATATAAAATTTTACAAATAATCATATTCATTAGTTTTATGTCGCAAAAACTCTTCTATCGTATAAAAACATCTACTAGCCATTTTCTCAACTTAATTTTAAAATATTTAAATGGAAATTCTCTTAGACCAATGGTTCCTAACTTTTTAAATCTTGTCACCCCTATGACCAAGCTAGGCAAATTGCTTTTACCCTCTAATTCTACTTTGGCTCTCACCTCTTCATCCTTAACAAATTTTATTGATCGTAGAAAATGGTTTTGATATCCAAGAGTTGGACGGAAGATTATCATGTATGGGAAATATTGCTGCAGTGAGTTTATAATGCCGAATCACGGAATGTTCAAAAATGATTTTATCCACCTGCGACCACGAGCGCTGCAAAGTTTTCGAATCGCCAGGAAAAACAAAAACCAATAATACACGCGATTAATCCGGTTAAAAGTTGTTTTATTATAATGTGTAGTGATCGTGAACACCTAAGATATTACTATCATTTTGTCAGCTTTATCATTTTCCACATCGACACATGCACGGGCGATATTGATTCGGTCTTTTTGGTCTAATCTTTGTTATCTATTACCCCCGCAGGGGTAATTAGCCCCAGATTAGGAACCGTGGTCTTAGACTCTAAGGCAGATAATTAAAAACTGATATGCTATTATAAACATTATTTTTATTTAAAATTGTTCTACAAAATAGAATAATTATTTTAGTAGGATCTCTTGGTCTGTATTTAGTAACAGGATCCCCTTGAATTTGTAAATATCGTTACACTTCCTTACAAAGATCGATATTTCAAGAACATACGTCAATTTTTTTCAATTAACGTTTACAAGAATCAAGTGGACTTACTCCACAAGTAGCTCTTAAACATTTGTTTTGTGCAACGAATGCTTGACCAACATCAGTCCAATACCCCCATATTATAAACCCATATCTAAGGATTGACTCTACATAGCCTTTATATGCTATTCCTGCAGTTTTTACATCTGACACATTACGAAGCTTTCTAAGGGCGTAGACAAATCTGCTTAGTTCGAGGCTAACATCACTTACATGCTGTTTCCAGTTACAAAATCCGTCCAGAGTTATACATAAGACTGTTATACTGTCAGCTTGTTCTATACTGTCATTTTCTATCTTTATTTTAATATTATTTTCAGACAGTTTACTTTGATTCGTACCAAATTTTATGAATTTTGTTTTTTACACGTTAACATGTAATTTATTTGCTTTTAACCATATTAATACAGATTGTACCTCTTTACTAAGGCGGAGGACATCGTAGAGTACGTGCGCCAAAGGACAAAGTACACGCCGAGAGTGCAGCTGCTGGAGTCACACCGCAACGTCAACTTCAGGGCGTTTGTGGTGCGGGTACCAACGTGTTTTCTGCACCTCGTCATGGTGGAGGACTTTTGGCCGCAGGGCGTGGTGTTCCGTCGCTTCCGCGGACAAGTGCCACACGATCACACAGTGACGTAGTGCTGATGTGAAGTTTTTTTACTAATATAGGCTTAAGTTTATAAACTAACAAAAACTGTATTATTATATATATATGTTAGTTTTTAAGGTATATATCTATGGCCCGAGTAGCCTGAAATAAATAAATAATTATTATATTATTATATTTACTTATGAAACACTCTGTTTATTGGTGAAAACCGAATGAAAGTAGGTGCAGGAGTTTTTGAGTTTATTGCAAACAGACAGACAGACGAACGCGATGGGAGACTTTGTTCTTCAATATGTAATGATGATGATGATGATGATAATATTCATGAAATTTCAGTTGTTACTTCTTATGATATCTATTAAATAACATATGCTGAAAGAAGTGTCTATAAAATGTCGATGCGTAATTAGTGTAGCGGCAGTGGTGACTTGGTGAGTGTAACCGGGCGCCATGTTGTTATCGCGCGCGCTCCTAATGTTCGTGAGTTCAGCACATTTTTGTATTTGTTCTACTTATACGTTTTATCTATTGTTAGCGCTCCGTAAGCCAAACACGAGCAAACATTTACACAACCCAAACCGCTAGCCTCCCGAAAAGACAACGGTGAAAAACCGTAACACCAAACATCGTAGATTCAACTAAAATACTGCTGCATTTCGTTCAGATATCGGCACGCGACGGCACGTTCCGGTGTAAAATATAAGGTCAGGGAGTTCGGTGTACCGGTCAACAAACATATAATTTAATCTGTAAGACCTGGAGATTAAGATCTTTTCAATTCTACGTGAGTGTAGTGCACGTCGGCATGACGTCAGCAGCGCACCTCGTACCGCAGCAAGTGGCTTTACATTCAGCCTCCGCTTGTACTTTAGTTCGGACTTATTGCAAGCATAGCTCAAGTGCCGCGTCTCACATATAAATTTTATCTCGGGTTCAGATTTTTGGATGAAATTGTGTGGCGGACGCTTTATTTGATTACCGCGTCCGTCGGTAACCACATTACATCAGCGCGGCAACACGCGGCACCACGCGGCACCACGCGGCGCGCCGGTGCTATGTGTACATGCAGTGCGCGGTAATTGCATCACACTTTTAATTCCGTATGCGCACCTTTTATTTTTCCACGTTACTCGTAATTGATTAATCTAAGAAGTGACCCGTTTCGTCAATTATATATACAATTGGCAATGCGATGCTCAGACCTCTTGCGAAGGTTCCATTTTGATACTCTGCCAATTTGTGCAGAAAGGAAAAGCGGCGCATGTACGAGTACCATAGCGACACATAATCCCGGGCATTCCACTACAGATTGTATGAGGATAGCGTATGTAAAACAGAGTGCGTGCGGTCTTATGAATAACATATTATTATTGTGTTTAGTACAAAGAAAGAAATAATAATTGTGTCATCTTAATACATCCATTATGATGACAAACTGTCCAGGCGGTCTGCCGGGAACATTACATTACGCCAGTTAATGCCACTCACAGAACTAAATTACAGAGTGGTCGCTCACCGCTCAGTATGCGGTGCGCGGAGCAAGACTTATTTTGCGATATCTTGTTCAAAAACCAATCAACGTTTGACCCGCTCGTCATTTAAATGAGTAATACGCGGCGGCCTTTCATCTACATTCAAATTGGGGATCAAACAAAAATTGTGTCTTTTACGGCAGCGAGCGCGGCGCGGGCCAGTGCGGGGCGGGGTGCGGCATGCGGGCGCGGACAGAGGAGCTGTCGCCGGAATATTGGGCTGTCCCCTCGTGGCGATTTATTGTTCTGCTCTGTCCGCGGCTCCGGTCTTCAGCTTGTCAAGTGGCTCGAGCTTTGTGCTGGAAATTCAATTTCGTTTTCCTTTTGTTCATAACAGTTGATACATCCTTTGTAATGATTCGCTTTTCCTGGTACATATTTTCACCGACTAAAATATGTAAGAACAAATTCCTGTGTACATATATTTATTTCGGAATTCGTTTTCATTCGCAGGAAATTGCGGAGGAAATTGTTATTTGTTTGTGCGTATCGTGGCGTTGTGACGACAAGTCTCATATTTCACGGGGTTAGGGCGCGCGGTCGCGATCTCTTCCTGTGATCATACTTTGCCATTAGTGAGATCGGTCTCCTTTCACATAAAAACTGGGGCGTAGTTTGGTCGTGTAAATACAGGGCTCCGAAGGTAATCGAAGTAAAGGACCACTTTGTGTTAGGCCGGCCGAGCCGGAGCCGGCAGCCGCAGGGTTGTCACGCGGATCCATCCGAATATCCTCATTATTTTTCCATTATCGCTTATTATTTTTCTATTAGTAGCAGGCGACGATACTCGTATTAGAAATGGTTATAATGTTCACACAATATTCCCAACAGTCAAGGCTGGTTAGTGTAGAAATCTATAATATATTGTCACAAGAATCACAAAATAGCTTAACCACCAAACATTTATTTGGTGGTTTAGCTATTTTTGGCTTTCCTGTGACGATATATGTACAGGAGTTTTTGGAGTGGGCCTGGATGGTCAAATCCGAAACTATAAGGAAAAGCGAAAAATACTCAAGGGAGTCTCGGGCCTGATTTTTATGAAAACTAAAACTGTTTGTTTGAGTTTTTGAAAAATATATACTCTTGGCCAAGAATCGTAAACGCTGATTTTGGAAAAAAAGCCGGGTCAAATTCTGGGAAGTAACAACATAACTACGGCGTTTGCCAGTTTATTGAAATTCTAAAGTTTCCTACAGTTTTGTAGGAAACTTTAGAATTTCAATAAACTGATTCATATTTTTATGTAATGTTTTTGATTCATACATAACCCACCTTAGTACCCACCTTGTTCGAAATTATTCCCAACATCATTTTTTCTGCAAACCCGCAGCGTACTCGGCTTATTATGAATGAAAGCAATATGACAGATAATTAAAACAAACTGTTCGCGGTTAAAGCCCTCATTGAAAGAAAATATACTTGAGAACAATTGAAAGGAAATAGTATTTTGTTAAAACTGAACTCTTTCCTTTAGTTTGCCATAATTATGTAATCACATCCTAGAATTATGATTCATATTAGCGACACTATCGGATAGTATACTAATACAATTTGTGTTTTTCTTGCAAAATCAACAAAAATAAAAAACAAAAATCTAATGATTCAGCTTTCGCTTTCATCAAAATCAGCCCTTTGAGTAGGTTTCGTATTCCGTATAATGTCGGATTTAGCCATCAACCCTGTATATATGTCGCAGATGGATTGTAGAATGCGCTGTTTTACAAAAATGCTAGCTGATTTACAAAACGGTACTGTTTTATAAAACAGTTAAACAACGTTCAGCTGGATTGCCATTGCGATATGTATTAACCAAACAGCCAACCACGTTTAGACGTAATGCAGAATGACATATCTACTGTGGGACAGATTTGTTTATTGTATAGGTATATTAAATAGATAGTCACCACTCAAGTAAAAAAAATATACTGTATTGTGATTTGTCTTTCCGTGGCTGGGTCGACGGAGCTCCGTTCTGCGGGGCTCGTATTTTTGTGTCTGTAAGGTCAGAAAAAACCTAAACACGAAGAGAATGACGAGTGATCCTCTTCGAGCCTAACCTGTCGGAGTACACGAACCTCCCCAGCTCGCTTCGCTCGCTCATGGATCTATATAATTTATTTTCTTTCATAATCCCGATATATTGTCGACAATTATAGCGGTTTAGTTTTACGTCATTCAAAATTTTCATCTGTTTTTTTTTTTGCTACAGACTTAATAGTAAAAAGTTGTTGTTAAGACATACAGAGCTAAACGTCGTTTAGCTGTTTTTCATAACAGTACTGTTTTGTAAATCAGCTAGCAGTTTTGTAAAACAGCTGATTCTAAAATCCATCTGCGACATATATATATCGTTGCTTAATTGTATAAAACTATGAGGCTAGTGGCTTATTGGCCAGTGAATCACCGCAGTCTCATGGTTTCACAAGACAACCGTTCTACTTCACAAGAGAGGGTCTCGTTGATGTCAAACAAAGCTTGACGCGGTCAGTCTGTGATGGGTGACCGGTAGAAACATTGTCGTCTGAGTGTCTCCGTGGAGAGTCAGAAAATACGTTAAGTTGTCGCGCCGGGACCAGCTGTTATTAGTTAATAGCAGTCACTGAACTGAACTGATCTGTTCATAGCACACACCTACGAGCGGCTTGTATAACTCTAACACTAGGTCGGCTACTAACCACACGAAACAAGAACAACTAGCACTTCTGACAGTGGAAATAAACTTCCATCTTATGTACTGGCGCACGTTCATAACTAACGCGTGTACACAAGTAGAGCATGTTCACTACTAGAGCGTGTTCATAACTAGAGCGTGTTCATAACTGGGCGATAAGTAGTCACAGATTTGAGTATGTTTCTGTGTAATGCGCGGCAGCCCTGCAGGGCTCTATGTGTCGCTCGTTAATCGCGCGACACCTCGTTACCGCTGATTGGCTCGCTATTCTTTACGTCACGCTGCCTGCAGCAGGCTCCGCGCCGGGCAGCCGCAGTCGGCATCCGCGTACCACCACTAATGATCACACACAAGGCAATACTTCACGTGACAGTTATTTACGCCGAAGATTTGTTGAAGTAGTTGAGCGGTCTGACTTTTATGACGATATGATATATAGAGTTAGTAAATACATATTTGTTTACCTTTTCACTTATAAGTAAAAGTCCAGGCAGTGCAACTGGATACTCAACCTCGTCAAAAAGATGGGTACGACAGTAAAATAAATAACAAGATAATGTTAGTTATTGTTCACCGGTTACTACTCACGTACATTCTTCGGGTTTGCCCGACTCGAACGGAGCCCTTAGTCATGAGCTGAGTCCGCGGCTATGTCGCGAGTCAGACTCGACAGTTCAGTCTGACTCGCGACATAGCCGCGGACTCAGCTCATGACTAAGGGCTCCGTTCGAGTTCGAAACTAGTCGGGCAATCCCGAAGAATGTACGTGAGTAGTAACCGGTGAACAATAACTAATATGAATATGCCTCACGAAAGTTATTATACAAACAAGATAATGTGTTTTTGATCCATTTAGATCACACATCTTATTATAATATTTTACTGTAAGTTCATTTGTCTGAATAACAGAACCGACAGAGTAATATAAATGGTAAAGATAAGGAAATACACAAAGGATGAGATTAATATATAACAAAAATTCATTAACATTTAGAGGAGCACAATAACAAAGTACCCTCGTGCATAAAACGTGTAAACTCATTTAATGCATTCCAAACTAATTAGCACAATATGATATCGCCTTCAACCCCTAAATTTTTCTTTTTTTTTTTGTAAAGAATAAGTCTTAGTGACGAACATGACAATTTATACTCGTAGCTTCAGTTGATTTATTGTTCTCAAGTGAGTGACTTTATTGTTTTTATTGAGAACTAGCTGTACCCGTGGCTTTGCTCACGTCAAAGTAATCTTGACGTCAAACTAAGATTTAAATTAAACATACATACAAACTCACACCTGATTCCCATTTCAGTAGGCAGAAACTATAGATTTTATCTCACATACATGAAGAATGCATGCTCGGCGGTTCAGTTTGTTAACCTGCCCTTTTTGAGAAGGTCCGGTACTTTCGTTGATGTCAGACCCTCCACCCCTTCCAGTTTATTACGTCTCGTAATAATTGTTGCAATAATCTATTATTATCAATCCACATTGACGCCACCCATGAACAGACAGACGTGTCTTTTCAGATACTTGACAGTTGCCCTAGCAACTGTCAAGTATACCAAAGTAACCCAAACTCATACGGATAAATCTTCGAAAAGCATTAATGCTTGCAAAGCAAACTCAAGTTATAAATTTTAGTAGAAAAAGAATATGGTCGTGAGCAGGATTCGAGCCTGCGCCTCCCGGATAAATGCTCCAGGCGCTCTGACCGCTATGCCATCTCGACCTCTGCTCACTACTGCGAATTCTTCTTCCACATAATAATACGTCTTTTGGTGACGTCATTGCTATCTATTCAGTCCCTATACAGGTCACTGAACCGACACGACTAACTTTGCAGTTAAAACAATGTCGTACAGATTTAATGCGAAGTCGTGGTAGTGAGCAGAGGTCGAGATGCCTAAGCGGTCAGAGCGCCTGGAGTATTTATCCGGATTAGGATTACTTTACAATATAATTAATAAACGATTCTTCATCTTCGTGTCGATGGTACAATTAAATTATTTGGTTGCCTAGATCCACACTTGGTGTGTACAAATTTTTTTTCAGGTAGGTTTGCTATATGCTTGTTTTGTTAGCCGGTGGCAAGACAATATGCGTTGGCCAAAATGATAATGTCACATAGGTACATACATAAATTCACGTCTATGGCCTAGATCCTTACAAACTCTTTTTGCTTCAATCACGTTCATACATCTGCTCATATACGCGTGCTGGTTGTGAGCACTACTTACTTGACCTTTTAGTGAGTTTCGGTAGATTTTAGTGAGTAATGGAGTTTTTTGTAGAGCTTGCATCTGGTTTGTTGTTTATTTTTCCAACATTTAATACCGGATCTCTGAAATGAATGCCCAAGATGCAGGTACTGATAGTCTGTCCCAATCTCCGCTTAGTAAACATTCGTTGAGGTTAAACAATGTTATACACGGTCTTTTTTTGCATAGTATAATGATGACGCTAACTGCATAAAACCGTCTTCGTGCATTGGATGGCCAATTAAGTTTTCAGTCCCATTTGTTGACAATAAACATCGATCGACTTCAACTGTTGAAGCATCTAGAACCTCTTAAAAGAGAAATAAATTTTGATGCCAAGTATAGAACACGCCACGGCTCTTGTGGGACTTATATTTTTGGTAAAGTTTCAGTTCAAAAGAAATTTTACCACCATAATTGTTAGGGTGTGCACAACGTTCTCAGTTATAACCGTTGGTCTTAAGCTTTAAATTTGAATCGAATTCTCAAAGGATAATAAAATACATAATTCAAAATATCATCGAAAATGTACTCTCCAACCACCTCAATCCTCCAGCTGGACAGGCTCTAACAAAATCGTCAATAATGCTTATCTGATGTTTCGCTACTACCTACTTATGGATTAAGCAATTAAATTAATCCTAAGGCCAGGCTGGTGTGAATGTATAGTTTTGTTACTAAATAGGTATTGGGGGCTGAGTTGTCCACGTCCGTAGGAGTGCACCCTTAAAATGGAATCCTTACACATGGCCCCTGGGTGGTGTCAAACAGTCAACACAACCCTGGTGGGAGGCTTCGGCCCCAGCTGGTTACCACTCACCGGACGAAGCCATGCCATGAAGCGACGTTGTGGGAGACGGGTCTGGACAGTTGCATCAACTCCCTAACTCTCGTTCTCCCAAAATCTATCCACTATATTTAAGAGTGAATCGATTTATTCTGGGTACGTGCTCCATCCTCAGCTTCACCGTAGCAAATTTTTTTTTTGTATTTGACTGATTTTTATTATGACGCATTTTTCTTTGAAAATAAGTACCATGATAAATGATGAGATCTGATTGACAAAAATTGTACATAACGCTAACGTGTAACATCTTCACTGTGCTTCATCATATTGTGAGACAGCAAGCGAAACACATAAAAAGTGGGTTTATATTACAAAAGGGCACGAAAAACTAAAATAACGTTGTTTTTCTACGATATAACAGATAAGCCTGGTTTTATCAAGATTAAAAATATACAAAAATAATATCCTTTACTGGGATTCGATCGTCACACTTACACCGTGCCAATCACCTATGTACGGTATGCAACTAATTACTAAGTTGACAATTCTGCTAAAATAGGCATTGACAATCTACAAATCAAAATACAAAACCGGTAAATGCTTGGTCCCCATGTGATAAAGCGCAATGATACCTTTTGCAGTGCTTATCATTTTTGATAAGCTATACAACACTGCAATTTTTATTGAAATCCGTCCAATTTCGATTCTGAGTGTGAGATGTTTAACATTACTGCTCAGCTCCCTTGAGGAAATGCGCAATTTTGAATAGCCTATAAGTTGACCCGGCTGTTGACGATATTTTTTACAAATTTTCAGTTGTTTCTTTTTCTTGGTTTGGACGCCAACCTCGGACATACAAACAGACAAAAATACTCAAATTTTAAAAACAACATATTTGGCAGTAGCATCGATTAAATAACACATTACGAAAGAAAAAAAAACCAAAAAGCGATTTTAAAATTTTCGGGCTTTCGAGTTACGATTTTATTATAAGTATAGATAAAATTCGTTTAAACCTTTATAAACTTATATAAAGAAGGGTTCAGAGAAACGTTTCCTTTTAACTAAACATTCCGAGAAAGATATATTTCGATTTCCTGGTCGGTATAAACTTGTGCGTGAGCGTTCAATAGGCACATATTATATTTGCTAAACGGACAGATCAGCCCAATCGCGACAGACAAAATGATCCGATCATGTTATTAGCGAGCGCCACAGATCTGGCGTATCTAAATGTAAATCTGAATATCAGATTGTGTGGAGAGGCTGCGGCCGGGGCTCGATATCGAACTGCGGATGAAAAATAATTACATCCGCAGCTTTGATATCTTAGAGTTACAAGTCGTTGGTGTATTGATGGAAAATGATGTTCACCGGGAACAAGTTTGGACGAGTTTCAGTGACAGATGACAATCACAATGGCTTTATACACTCTACTCAGACGATTAATCAATTTATACATAATTATGTACATATATTCAAGCATAACGATATGTTCAAACATTATAATACTTTACAAGCGGCAAACCATCATCACGGGTTGTGTAGAGGTCTAGGGGTGGTCAGCCGTCTGCTAGTAGCTATGTTCAGTAGAACAGTGTCGCGAGGAGTTCCACCGTCCGCTGCGAGGACAGTTGCGACGATAAAAAGCAAGCGCACACTGGCGACTCTATGCAAAGTAACCCGTGCGCACCCCTCGACCCTCTCCCCTCCCCGCGCCCGCTGTCGTCTTAATACAGCCTAATTGCAGACACAAAACGACTTGGAAGTGGACTACAGATAGCGAAAATAAACACCCGCCGGCGAAAAGAAACTCTTATTTAATAAAGAAAAGGCTTTTGTGGAAATGTTACGGAAAATATACGAGGATTATTATTTATTTTAGAGATTGTCGGAATATTGCTGATGTTCTTCTGTTAGAATGAATTGTGACGTATACAATCCACTTTTTGAATTATAAAGTGAAATTGCTGCCTTAAATTAGCCCGTAAGTCCAGAACAGTTTAAATATCTGATATGTGCTGAGAGTGAAATTGCAGCAATATAAGAGATTCAAAGCAAAGGCTCGGAACAGCCGAGGGGATGCGCCGACGTACTAGCTGGACAGTGATCCACAAATAAATATGTTCAGAAGGTCCAAGACCATGCATATTGTATGTAGATCACAAAAGCACAACCGTGCAATCTGTGCATAGAATGTGCATAGAATGTACCAGAATGTACCAGAATGTCTCGTTTTACCTAATAAAAATCACCCTTGTACTAACAGCTCATATTATATGACGTTTGTGAACCTTCTGTTTCATCGAGTTGTATGAGCGCCTTGCAGTGTGCGTCCCGTACCCCCGAGCTAACAATAGCACGCGACGTCGCCCGTTTCTCGGTCGACCCGCTCTACACTCTCCCGTCTCATTCCGGGACATTCGCTACCTACCGTTTCTTTTCTTTCGTCTAATATTATAAAGCATCGATTTCACAGCATTGGTGCAACCATTCCTACTCATAAACTAGGTTAGAGCGTTATTATTGTAGCCGACCGTAGCTGCCAGACTTATTTTCGGCGAGATTCGCTGAATTTCTTCACAATCGCTTTGTACGTATTGTGAATGTTCGATTTGAGAATTTTCATAGGAAAATACACAAAATATCGTTATCAATATCTTCGGGTGGTACGTTGGGGACGGTCCGCGATAGCTCGACCATTGTGGGACACAGTCGGCTCGTCTCGGTGGCCGAACTGAGTGGAAAATTGCATTTTACTGTGTCAACGTTTTAGGTGGCGCAGGCGGGCGCGGGCGGGTTGCCGGCGCGGGGAGGAGGGGCGCCGACGACGCCTCTGCAGATTGCCGCCCGCGCTGACCCATATACCCAGTTTTTAACGTCTTTGCATGTACCCTCCCGACATTACATAGACACGGCCGAACGTGGCCACTTTGCAATCTTATCCTAAGTTATATCATCCGTTTCTTTTATTTGTAATTACCCCCAGACTAATTCGATACGTACACATTCACACATCATCTGCCTAGCCTTTACCCAATTACATTGGGGTCGGCTTCCAGTCAAACCGGATGCAGCTTAATACCGTATTTTAAATGGAGCGACTGTCTATCTGACCTCCACAACTGGGTAGGACGATATCTCGTGGCATGACTGGTTGTCAGACTTTCAGGGCTGTGACTACCCGTAACGGCTGTCATAGATCTTAACTTGACAATCGGGACCGACGGCTTAACGTGATCTCCGAGGCAAGAATATCTGAAAATACGTATACAATATCTGAAGTTATTTTATTCATGACATCTCAAAACAAAAATTTTCAGTCAGCGACACTTTAAAGATATAATCAGAACAAGATATAGTATGTGTGGTCATATATATATACATACATGTGTGTCGACTTGAGAACCTCCTCCATTTCCCTTTTTGTCGATTGAAAAGTTCAAGACAGGTTTTAATTTAGATCGAAACTTTTGTTTTTGAGGATGATAATCCTCAAACACGTTCGGAAGGCTCACACAGGACACGTGCACAGTATGTACAGTACACAACGTGTTGGAGCCCCTCAGCCTGAACGAATGACACTTTGTTCTCAAATGTTTCCAGATATTTTAGCTAGACGAGTTTGATATTCTACATGTATGTGTGGAACTTGCCTGAAGTGTCGAGTGGAGTTCACACAAGTCTGTGCGTTGTGCGTGTAGTCGACAGCGAGCAGGTACCGCCGTGCGTGTGCCAGCCTCGTCCAATAATACTTGCGCCGTTTATTTTGCACTCCGCACAAACTTCGCCAACTCCCTAAACGTATCAAATACTGGAAAACATCGAGCAAGATGGAAGATTACACGGAAACTTCGCAAAAGTTTGCCAGAGCAGCAGAGGGTATGGCCAAGTATTTACTTATTGTTACATGTTTTTATTACATTTGCTTATTACAATGCGCTTAGAGTTTACAAGAGATTGTTCGTCTCTTAGTCTAGAAGTAAACGAATTTACAAACTGGAATTTCTCAATAAATCGTGTTTAAAATATTGTCAAATACACTCTGACTACTTTACGATGTTCGTGAAAATCTACAAAGTAATATAACTACGTGAACAATAAACCTGGCGTAGTGTAGTCAAGCCGCGGGTGATTAGGGTCCCGCACCGTGAAACTGTAAGAAAGCAACATCCTCTGGCGGACGACGCACGACGCACGACTTTCCCAACAGTTCGTACGCGTCCTTTGTTACGGAAC
The DNA here is from genome assembly GCA_935421205.1 of Xylocampa areola. NCBI lineage: Eukaryota > Metazoa > Arthropoda > Insecta > Lepidoptera > Noctuidae > Xylocampa > Xylocampa areola. The sequence continues at coordinate 20,914,887 of OW285208.1, forward strand.
TAAGAAGTTATAAAGACGAAAATAAACAGTTTGTTTTAGAACTTTTTCTTTGAAAGTGTGAAGCGGCGCGGCACGGATACATCTCTATAATATTATATTCTTATTTTGCGTCGAGTTTGAAACTGACGTATGTTTCTCTTCACGCTGAGATCAGAATGATGATACGACGGCGGTTGAATAAATGGGCTCGATATCTGTAATCTGGGTTGATACAGGCGGGTGTCCGGGTGCGTCCGGGGTGTCCGGGTCCGTCGGTGTTTGTCCGGGTGGGCCGTCCCCGGATCAGTGCCGCCGTCCGCGCCGATACTCGCGATTATGGTAATGCATTTCTGACTGCCAAGAGCATTTCGTAATTGTATGATTGTTGGATATGTCCCGTAAGGCTCGCGCCGGCGCCGTCGCTGGCAGCTCACTGGCGTGTGTGAGGAATGTATAGATAGTGCAGTCTTAGCACTATCTGCACATTAATTTGGCTGTCAGAACCGGAGTAACTCCCCAGAAAGTACTAGAAGGCGCCCCGGCTGGCGAGTACAGCATCTTCGACATAAAGCTGCAGGACGAGGAGTTTGACAACGCCATGGAAAACTTCAGCCAGTGCAACGTGCCGCCGATATGAATGTAGCCTGCCTTTTTTAATTTTACTTGTCTATGTTACCCGGGGTAATATAAGGATTCTAATGATACCCCATACATCGAAATCGGTTCTGGCATTTTGAAGTTACAGTTTAATAAAGAAACTCACAAACATACATACATACATGAACCTTAAAAATATGATATTTCAAGTTACTCTCTATTTTGTGTACAAAAAACAAATGTCAGTCAGCGGTGTGAGAAAGAAACACGATCTTTTTGTGTGTATATGTGTATGTATTAATATAATGTTAGCAATAAACTGATAGTCTTCTGAGCATAGGGCAAGTGAAGTATATCATAAGAAATGCTGATTTTGAAAAAAATGTGATAGACACGGCCGTGTTAACTGTGTAGAGGTACCGCACGTGTCTGTTCCGTAGATATATTATTGTAGTCCACAACGCGTTACCAACCGAGATGAGTATTCGGGGGATTTATTTAAGTTTTATGGTCGTATACCACTCACACATTTAACGTAATAGTAAATGTTGTAAGTGTTTTTAATAAACGTAGCGAGTGGAATCTCACTCACAATAAAGGTAAACTTTTTACTGTTCATCATTCAAGCCCGTTTTAATAAATGTCCGCAAAAAATTAATGAATCAAACGGTTATTGTGCGCACATTACATCGCCATTATTTCCTGTGGTTAGGAGGGATGGGGGGAGCTGAGGTGGGGGGAGCGAGCTCGTCAATCAACCAGCGCCGGCCGATTGCGATGACCCTGTAGTATGTATTACACGCCGAGCAGCCAATCTGCGGATTGATGACGTGCCCCATTAACCGTTTTTATGTAGTGATAAAAGTACATTAAGCGAAAAGTTGTTAAACGTACCCCGCATCGCGTGCTCTACTGAGTTAACGTAATAAATGCACAGCCACAGAAAGTCCACTTGATACGCTGTTATAGGTACCAAACCTTAATGCAAACATATCATCATAACAAATTAAATCCGCCAAGGACGTGCTGTTTCCAGTACATTAGTCGGACTACCGAGTACCGGAGCGATAATTTATTTGTGACTATTTTGTAATACTTACGTTGAGGGAGTGGATTTTCTGCTTTCATATACGGTACGGAAGCATAAAGTACCAGTTTATAGAGGTGGGCTTCAAAACATTTGTTGCGGTTATTTATGACGGAGCAACTTGATCCAAATGATCCGAGCGGCTCGACGCGGCGCGGTGCGGCGCGGCGCGGGAGCTTACACTGAACACTCACCCGTATTGTGGTACTTTATATTTTAATGCCATTGTTTCTTGTGTGAGTGTATCAACGAGTACGAACATAAGTTAGTGTTCAAGATACAACTTTAAATGTTGTCAGCGTTGCATGTGACGCATACCGAACCCTAGATGGAGTCGGCGGGCGGCCGGGGCCACGGGGGCAGCGATATTGGCACGAGATCGTTTCAACATTATAACTATAAATATATTTGTTGCATATAGTAAACTTCACCACTAATCCGAAAGGTCACACGGCATACTCATTACTTGTGCAGCTTAGCTGATAACGGCTCCGGATGTCTTAGGAATATATTCCCTTTAGAGGGTGTACTGATGCTGCTATCTCAAATTTGCTCCTCTTTGTAGAGGCACGCTGCCAGCTGTTTACTACATCTGAAACATGTACATGACGTCGATTCCTTAGAAAAACAAAACACGGTATTATAAGATCAATTCACAAGGAAAATATTTCGCAAGCCTGTTAATTGGATTGAAATCCGCCCTACGAGTATAGTTTAATCCCTTTAAGGAGTAAACTTCGGAACGCCAGAGATGAAGACCTTTTGTTTAAAGAATATCAAGTAAACATTTGGCAAAGGAATACGGAATTAATAATTTACTTTCTGTGTAGCCATTATATTGTTATTAAAGATTTTCACTCCAGAGTCATGTCATACGTTTATAGATTTGAATTCCTCCCCTGTCGCTCGATGCCCTTGACGCCCTACATGCACCTGTCATACTGGTAGCGTATCTGAGCAGCGAGCGCGTAGGTAGACGAGTTAGACTGCGATACATGTCCACAGTTTGTGTGACAGCATGTTCATATCCAGTGGAGCAGGACGTGTTCTGCGGATACGATACAGATAACATACGACACGAACGAACCTTGACCGAGCCGTTGGACACTACAACGTGTCACAAAAGTACGAAATAATACTGATCCACATTAATGTGCATCTAGTTAAGTAAAAATAACAATATTGAATACCAAGAGCATTATTTGTTATTCGTAAAATCCAATTAAATAATAAACATTTTATTTCTTACTTCTGTTACACCTGTATACGAGTATACCTACTCCAAGAATTGCAATACAAAAACTATATCCAACAACAGTTCTGATGACGTAGAAAGACTACAACTCAAGAACTACACAAATATACGTATGTGACCCAAATAAATATGATACTCAGAATTGAATCCGCAAAGCGCATTGCATATTGAGTTTTTTTTTTATCAAACCTACTTGAAATTCCAACGTTGTGTCGAGGTACCATGGTATAATCTATAGTATAGCTTTAGTGTCTGACCCGTCCCGACAGATCTCTTGTCCGCTGTGGTAGAAGCCATACGTTCAGTTACTTTAAATAGGGACATGAGAGGAGTCACCGTCTCAGGATTGATGAGCGTTACCAGGAACCGGGGGAGAGGGGCAACCAGGCGGGGGAAGGAGGTGGTTGGTGACAGTGATCTGTTACCCGACCAGTTTTATAATTATTCGGTGGCGGATGACGTCGCCCGCGCCGGCCATTGTCGCCTCTAATGGAATTATGCTTTCATGAGACTATATTTGCTTGCCTTTGTCGGAGACAGAGGGCGGCGGCGCGCGCCGAGCGACACCGACATACATATTTGATTGCGTTTCTTTAGACGTTATTTCACAGTTAGTGTTATTCCATTTGTTAACCCGTCGACAGCACTGCGAGCTGCGACTTTTCTTCCAAGAAACTTTTCTTACATTGTACTGTTTTGCATTTTAAATTGTACTTTGCAGGTATTTCTTCTGGCGGTTTAATCTACAGAAACAATACAACACACAGCAGTCGCATAATGTTTTAATGAGAGTGGAATGTCACTCTGACGGTCTACTGGTAGTCAATTATTGATAAAAGTGTAATGGCATAATAATTATATTAACTTTCAAGACAAGCAAAGGTACTTATATGAATTAAGTAAATGTACTTAATATTCGGCATTGTTGATCCGGTACGTGCAACGTCGATGTGCTACTTATTACGTACCACGGTACCGGCGTATACATTACTAGCTGTGCCCCGCGGTTTCACCCGCGTATTAGTCATGTTATAATTACCTACTTAGTACTAACCAAGAAAATATACTTTATTACGCAAATATGGTTATAGAAAATAATTCACAGTTCGTCTTTTCTCGTCAATCCTCAGACTCATCGGGCGGCCAGGGTTATACCGTTGTACGTCACACGACTCGTTCGCGCGGGTGTTGAAATATTTTCATTTTACATTATATCCTAAACTGTGCATCCAAATAACATGCTATAAGAGGCAAAGTTTATCATCGTAAAATTCTCTTGATAATGAAGTAACTTTCGTTCGTAAGGAGTAATATGAATTCCTAATAATAATAATGTTCTAAAAGCACTTTTATATTTTCATATAATTTTTGGCAATAATACCTTATTGTGGCTTATGTATAAGAGAAAGGCATATAGTAACGCGGTCTTTTTTTAGATGTACTAAGGAAAAAATCATACGTCCTTCAGAGTCCCGCGACGTACAGTCCCCCAGGCCCAGTCCCAGGCCCTAGTAGCCTGAAATAAATGAACAGACATTTTTTTTTGATAATTGTACCTATTTACGTTTCACAAATGATTACGCCAGTGCACGCGGATAAAGTAGTTCGGAAGCGCTTTTTTAATATTTAAGGCTAGCTGAGAGGTCTGGTCTAATATTAGATAACCTATACTATTCCTCACGAACCTGATTATCATATACAAAAAGATTTTTTCAAATCCGACGGGTAGTTCCAGAGATTAGCGCGTACAAACCAACTAACAAACAAAAAACTCTTCCGCTTTATAGTATATATAGGTACACTATTAAAGTCACATGCGTGTACGACCAGTGTAGGTCAACATGAACGACCTTCATTGGTCGTAAACGCACAATCTGGTTGTAAGGGTATGAGTAGCATTCACTGTGTGCTGCATAGTATGTGTGTGTGTGTGTGTGTGTGTGTGTGTGTGTGTGTGTGTGTGTGTGTGTCGATGTGTTTGGTATATTACTTGAGTTCTGCACGGCACGGTACGGCACGGCACGGCACTCGGTCGCGGCCGCGCACTACATCCAACATACATTATGCACGCTGATGTCCCCCAGAGCGAGCCAGTGTGCGACACAGTAATATCTCTAAACAAACCCCGAGTGTTTGCGTAGAATGTTAATCAACCGCGACGCGTACCGTCTAAGTGGGTATAAGGTAAAACGTAAATTCTTTATAAACCCGCGGTCGTTGTTTTCTTTACGATTATTACCTACGGCTTTGTGTATTTTATTCTGACTAATGTTTAGGATAATTCTGTCGGTCTTATCGCAACAGGCGCGTTACCTACAACAACTATAATATAGTTGTGTGTGTATCATAGTTATATAAAGTTCACAATAGGTTTGTGTGTTAGTTTCGCATGAACAAAGTTGTGCGGTCAAACACAAATATACTTATATAATATGCGTATATACGCTCTGTACAGCATATTATGTTCGCAGTGTTTGGTCAACGGCCATTGTTTAAGGAATAAGCTAATTCCTTACACAATGGCCGCTGATCCAACATGGCCGCGATCCCACTTAGCGTATAGCTACGACCAAGGCTACGACTATAACATTACTTTAGGAGTTTCATACCGAACCGAGCTACTTTAAAAGTGAACCAAGCGGTTTTTGTTTGTGTGGCACTAACCAAACATGAATAAATTAGGTATATAATGCAGTGTTCTTAATTTTAATATCAAATTAATTCAGTAAGTCATAAGGGTCATTAAGAAAGACCGCGCAGCGTTGCGTTCGTGCTCAATAAGTACAGAGCGCTCTCACAAACACTTCTCTCACGAACTCTGAAGCTTTTCAATTGAGCGTGTATCTGCTTCACAATCATATCCAGTACTTCGCCACACTACGAAACATTTTTTGTTCGTGTCGTGTAGTCCGTTCGTGTCCGGACGGGGACATTCCCGGCCGGCCGCGGCGAGCAAACGCTGGGAATGGAACATCGTGTGATTAAATAGAAATATAATGATAGAGCAAGGTTTTGCGAGGTAACTGTATTTAAGTTGTACACTCGCCCACGTACGTGTGTGTGCCGTGTGTGTAACTGTCAAACTGTGCACGTTGTTAAGCGTACATTTTCCACGGAGCAGCGCGTGTCGTGTGGCGGTACAAGGACTACACGCTATCGTACAAATATAATTTCTTAATTCCGTGGCGCCGGCGCTGGCGCCGCTCCAACTAATAAAATGTTGATGCTGCTCGCTGCACGTTAGCAGCAGCGGGGGCTACACAGAACGCGTCTAGTATTCGGAATGCTGAATTTTAGGAGCGCCGTAATCGCGAGTCCTTTAATAAAGATGGTCTGAATATTTGTGACCGTATGTACCTCTATTAGAACACCGCGTGAGTGCTGATGTCAGGATATCGCAGTTAATTGCTCGGAATGAAGGACCCCTCCCCTTCCTCCCCTGGTGGACCGTTAAAGTGGTCCTTTCGTGTAAGCTTGCCGCTCATCGTGACGTTTGTTCCATTTTCACAACGGAGACAATATAATTAGCTCCCCACGACGTTACAGTACCCGCTCCTTTACTATCGTGTACCGTTTCTCTCCTCTTGTATTTTAATACAAATTTTACTCAAATAAGTTTTTAACATTTCGGTTTGTTCTCGCAGCATTACAGATGAGATTCCTTAAAATGATCTAATTTCCAGGCGGGCGGCGCGAGGCGCCGGCGGGGACTAAATTAAAAAAAAACACTTCCTTATTTTTTTACGGACAATTTGATACAGGAGTTGGATACCTATTTCTTTCGACCCCGAGGCGACGGCAAACACGAAGACAGTATCTATAGTAGCTACAATAACGGTCACGCTCAGCCAATGATAAGGGAACAATACGGATTCCAATAAAAGAATTGTCCTCAACGAACTGATCAAGAAACTGTAAACGCTAAACCGCACATATTGCTCTCCAAACTAAAATATCCGGATTTTATTTGTTGGAGCCGAACTTTTTGTGAGTATCAAATCGTCGGCAGTGATATGCGGTTTCGTTCTATTCGGCATTCGGCTCATCGATTGCTCTATTTTGGAGTCAGGAGCGCTCGGCTGTGCGCCGCGCCGCCGACGGCTACGGCGCTCGCACGACGCGACGCGCGCCTGTGAATCGTAATGTACTTGCAGCGCGCGCCGACTGAACATTATAACTAACTAGGCGAGTAGCGGCTCGACCACTTGCTACCTGTGTATTCAACTTATTTATTCAATAAGCCACAAAAATCAGAATACAGTCGATAAATATCACGATAAGAATGAGTTACGTTCTAGACAATATACTCGTATATATAATACCTAAGGTTGTACTCAGTGTGACAATAATTAAACGTGGAAAGTGGCAAAAGGCTTTAAACTTAAATGTCTGTAGTTGGAGATCTTACACTAACAATTAATCCAGTAACGCAAACCCTCAAAATGTGAACTTATTATGTCTAACTTTTCTTTTAAAAGTTGGTTCTCCAAATCTGAACCCGTCTAGGCGGTCTAGGTCGTCACTATACATTCTGACATTGACGACACATTCTGACGTTTGTCTTGTAGTGTAGTGTACGTATTATTTATATGAACATCAATATGAAACTCTTTAGCGACATAGTTTATGGTTGAAAGTAAATCTGGGGAATCAATTATGGAGTGTACAATGTTGTGAAGACACGTGAGATCACAACATTTGCGGCGACACTCGAGTGAGTGCAATGTAAACTTGTCGCGTCTGTCATTGTATGTTAACTATTGTTTACTTCAGCGGTATGCTGTATACCTGAACTTATTAAATATCTCAATTCTTTATCATGAAACGGTTAACATCATTCGTATTTGATCTTTATATTAGTCAAAGTCAAAGGTTTTTACCTGTATAGGTACTGAATTGATTGCAATGACATCGTCATAAGACGTGTTAAAATATGGAAGAAGAATTCGCGGTGGTGAGCAGAGGTCGAGATGGCTTAGTGGTCAGAGCGCCTGGAGTATTTATCCGGGAGGCGCAGGTTCGAATCCTGTTCGCGACCGTATTCTTTTTCCATTTAATATTGTAACTTTAACTACGAGATGTCATAATACCGAGTAATTGTATTGTGGAGGTCAGATAGGCAGTCGTTCCATGTAAAGTATTGGTACTAAGCTGCGTCCGGTTAGACTAGAAGCCGACACCACCGAAGTTGGGAAATGTATAGATGGATTGATTATTGAATACTATTACTTAAGAGTATATAACAAGATCTGAAGAGAGGCAGGCGGCTGGTCATATAACATAGCCAAAACTTTAGCAGCATTCCAGTACAAGTACAAATAGAGAGTATGTATGTAAGAAGAATACATACCGAGCCGACTTCAAATAAATTGGGATAAGGGCAGGGGGATCATGATATAACAAGTTCTGAAGGTGAGTAAGTGGCCACTCGCACGCCGGAGTGATGTTCAGTGTGATGCCAGGTTTTGACTTGAGTCATAGAACTGATAACATTGATAGATAAAAAAAAGAACATTATAAAATTTTACGTATCTTATCGTTTTTGTCAATCGGAAAATATAATTATTCAGTTTACTTATACAATTTGAAATCCTTAGACTTCAGCAGTTGTTTTACATTGGATGAGAATTAAAAAAAAAACATGCGATTTTTACCTCTCCGTTCATATTTTTGAAATATCTTTATTTGCCAAAAGCAATCCACATCTGTTCAAGACTAACATTATAATAAACTAGACACCGTACACTTGCTATGAGGCCCCATTACCAAAACATTTTGCATACAGGTGGAGATAAAACCGCATTACTAAATGAAAGTGTTATTGGAATGGCACCGCTCGTATATAATTATAATAAAATTCTAAATTGAAAGTATCAACGATCAACCATTCAGAATTTAAAAAAACCTGCTTTCCTACTCATAGTAAGGTGCTTTTTCTCTGTTGCTGAGTTTTTAAGTCATCTAACAATAAAACGCCATTCGACACTTTTTATATAATGATAGCCTTTTTTTTTTTTGGACGTGGCCTCTTGCAGTTAACCCATAGGGGTTTGATCTGCGTAACCGAACAATAGCTATGGCGAGACAATTTGATGCCTCCAGCCAGAGCATATTTTATAATACTACAAACTAAGCAACACAGTACTAAGGGCGTCCCCTGCGGGACACTAGCCTCGGCTTAAGCGTTGCTGAGGGGACAACTAGGGACTAGCTGGATCAGATCAGTTTCCTTATTATTAAGGGTCGAATTAAAAGCTACTAGATCGGCGCGGGCCGGCTCGAGCAAGGGTCGGGGCGGACATGATGAGATATTTCGCGACGGACGGGGACCTCGCCGGTGAGGTCTATAACGAGGCGGTCGAGCGCGTCGGAGTGTGCTTGTGTGTCTGTTAGACTCTTGAACTACAGTGGTCCTATCATCGGGACGGAGGAGAGCGTGACGTGGTCGGCGGACTTTACTGATCTCAGACAGCCTGTAGTCGGTGGAAGAAACAACTAAGGGATTCGGATGGTTAGCGGCGGAGTCGAAGTATTTCTTCGATGCCCTTTTAATGAATTTATAACGATAGCCTGATGATTGTAATGATTGTAATGTAATATACCATGGGACCATTACATTTTGCATTCCTAAAAGGGTAGAATGTACAAAGCTTCTAATGACCATCTTATTTCACCAATTGTAAATACCTACATTATTTGCAAATAAATTAAGCCTTTTTTTATGCGATTGGATGCGAATGGGCAGACGCATCGCCTGATGGTCAGCGATTACCGCCGCCCAAGGACACCCGCAACACCAGAGGAGTCGCAGGTGCATTGCAGGCCTTTTAAAGGGCCTCCGGTACCTTCACTCATTCGGCGAAATACAACGCAAGCGTTGTTTCACGCCGGTTTTCTGTGAGGCCGTGGAATCACTCCGGTCGAGCCGGCCCATTCGTGCCGAAGCATGGCTCTACCACGGTAAAAAAATATTAGTTAATGTACGATTACTTTGTGTTCATACACGAAATTATGTTATATTCCGGTATCCATGAGGCCGGAGTTGCGGACACAGCTAATACATAATAAATATAATTAACTCTTGGATGTCTGCGTTTCCGTTTCGGATAAACTGAAACGCGTCAGTCATAAGTTTCTTGTATAAACACACTGTTACTAAAAGGCAACTGTTTGTAAATGTTCACAACGAGCTGTGCCCGACGGCGAACACTAACAAGCGTCGGCGAGTCGCCACTCGACCGGCTCACACTGCGTGCTGTGTGACGACACGGGTACGTACCGCGCCCGGCACTGACGTCACACGCCACCCGCTGCTGTCACCGCGCACGTGCACTGTGTCTCACACACATCCGAAACCAATTAGTGTTTATGCGCCGCACCGTAGCACCAGATTTAACCCTTCACACAATTCTGAAATTCGTTTTTGTCGATCATTGACAAAATATGTTATTTCCGCTCTCACTGCGCAACCCAATTTCATAAACACGATCATATAAAAATTACCCGCTGAAATATTGTTCAAATTGTTCCACCCTGAAATTACTGGAAACACACTCGAGACATTTACATAGATATTGCTTCATCGAGATACGGGTAAATGAAAATCTTTGTTGTAATATGAATTATGATGTTTGCATAAATATCAATTATCGTGTCGCAGGTGAGTTGAATGGCGAGCGTCGCGCCGGAGTGTACTTAACCCTTTATGCAAAACAAATTGAGCAATATTTTACATAATTCAGGCAAGTGGAAGCGGTACCGCGCCGCGTAGAGCGGCAACGTGCCGCGCCGAGTCGCCACGACGGATAATGCGGACCGATACAAGCTCTTGAAAGTTCAATTTTGCAATTTAACAACGTTATGTTTGCCGACGATATGGAAGTGCGCGATCATTTCGTTTGAAATTAATTTGGCTCACGTTACGAGCCGTGACGGGCGCCGGTCCAATCGCATGTTCCGAATAGCGGGTGAATTTCTGCCGACTGTCTGTGGGGAGCGGGAATGTGTCCCTGGCCCATCAGGCGATGCGTCTGCCCATTCGCATCCAATCGCATAAAAAAAGGCTTAATTTATTTGCAAATAATGTAGGTATTTACAATTGGTGAAATAAGATGGTCATTAGAAGCTTTGTACATTCTACCCTTTTAGGAATGCAAAATGTAATGGTCCCATGGTATATTACATTACAATCATTACAATCATCAGGCTATCGTTATAAATTCATTAAAAGGGCATCGAAGAAATACTTCGACTCCGCCGCTAACCATCCGAATCCCTTAGTTGTTTCTTCCACCGACTACAGGCTGTCTGAGATCAGTAAAGTCCGCCGACCACGTCACGCTCTCCTCCGTCCCGATGATAGGACCACTGTAGTTCAAGAGTCTAACAGACACACAAGCACACTCCGACGCGCTCGACCGCCTCGTTATAGACCTCACCGGCGAGGTCCCCGTCCGTCGCGAAATATCTCATCATGTCCGCCCCGACCCTTGCTCGAGGCGGTCGAGCGCGTCGGAGTGTGCTTGTGTGTCTGTTAGACTCTTGAACTACAGTGGTCCTATCATCGGGACGGAGGAGAGCGTGACGTGGTCGGCGGACTTTACTGATCTCAGACAGCCTGTAGTCGGTGGAAGAAACAACTAAGGGATTCGGATGGTTAGCGGCGGAGTCGAAGTATTTCTTCGATGCCCTTTTAATGAATTTATAACGATAGCCTGATGATTGTAATGATTGTAATGTAATATACCATGGGACCATTACATTTTGCATTCCTAAAAGTGTAGAATGTACAAAGCTTCTAATGACCATCTTATTTCACCAATTGTAAATACCTACATTATTTGCAAATAAATTAAGCCTTTTTTTATGCGATTGGATGCGAATGGGCAGACGCATCGCCTGATGGTCAGCGATTACCGCCGCCCAAGGACACCCGCAACACCAGAGGAGTCGCAGGTGCATTGCAGGCCTTTTAAAGGGCCTCCGGTACCTTCACTCATTCGGCGAAATACAACGCAAGCGTTGTTTCACGCCGGTTTTCTGTGAGGCCGTGGAATCACTCCGGTCGAGCCGGCCCATTCGTGCCGAAGCATGGCTCTACCACGGTAAAAAAATATTAGTTAATGTACGATTACTTTGTGTTCATACACGAAATTATGTTATATTCCGGTATCCATGAGGCCGGAGTTGCGGACACAGCTAATACATAATAAATATAATTAACTCTTGGATGTCTGCGTTTCCGTTTCGGATAAACTGAAACGCGTCAGTCATAAGTTTCTTGTATAAACACACTGTTACTAAAAGGCAACTGTTTGTAAATGTTCACAACGAGCTGTGCCCGACGGCGAACACTAACAAGCGTCGGCGAGTCGCCACTCGACCGGCTCACACTGCGTGCTGTGTGACGACACGGGTACGTACCGCGCCCGGCACTGACGTCACACGCCACCCGCTGCTGTCACCGCGCACGTGCACTGTGTCTCACACACATCCGAAACCAATTAGTGTTTATGCGCCGCACCGTAGCACCAGATTTAACCCTTCACACAATTCTGAAATTCGTTTTTGTCGATCATTGACAAAATATGTTATTTCCGCTCTCACTGCGCAACCCAATTTCATAAACACGATCATATAAAAATTACCCGCTGAAATATTGTTCAAATTGTTCCACCCTGAAATTACTGGAAACACACTCGAGACATTTACATAGATATTGCTTCATCGAGATACGGGTAAATGAAAATCTTTGTTGTAATATGAATTATGATGTTTGCATAAATATCAATTATCGTGTCGCAGGTGAGTTGAATGGCGAGCGTCGCGCCGGAGTGTACTTAACCCTTTATGCAAAACAAATTGAGCAATATTTTACATAATTCAGGCAAGTGGAAGCGGTACCGCGCCGCGTAGAGCGGCAACGTGCCGCGCCGAGTCGCCACGACGGATAATGCGGACCGATACAAGCTCTTGAAAGTTCAATTTTGCAATTTAACAACGTTATGTTTGCCGACGATATCGAAGTGCGCGATCATTTCGTTTGAAATTAATTTGGCTCACGTTACGAGCCGTGACGGGCGCCGGTCCAATCGCATGTTCCGAATAGCGGGTGAATTTCTGCCGACTGTCTGTGGGGAGCGGGAATGTGTCCCTGCAGGCACGCCGCTGCCGCGCGACTCCGCAATACACCTATCCACGTATCTTTGACAAATCGGAAATAGTATTTGAAATCATCCTTTAGCGTATTTTTTGAGATGTCAACGCGAAAAAGGTATGACGTAGAATGAGTCGCGAGTTGAGTCGGTTCAGCTGTGAGTGTATGTGCACCAGGCGACCGAGTTGTTGGTCGTTCAGATTGTGTTGCGTTGAAATTTACGCGTATCATCAGAGTCAAGATTTTTATCGTTATCCCTAAATCATAATTTTTATTTTATTTACCTCGACCGGTGGGATGATTGGATTTTTCAGTAAGACCATTTTAATACAAGCCCGGAATTTGAAATTGTTCTCAGTAGATAGTAATAGGTTCACTAGCACCACTTATTGTATAACTTGATATACAGGCATAATGCTATGTTATGTTACGTCAATCTAGCATCCGAGATTGTATAACTTGATATACAGGCATAATGCTATGTTATGTTACGTCAATCTAGCATCCGAGATTGTATAACTTGATATACAGGCATAATGCTATGTTATGTTACGTCAATCTAGCATCCGAGATTGATATACAGGCATAATGCTATGTTATGTTACGTCAATCTAGCATCCGAGATTGTATAACTTGATATACAGGCATAATGCTATGTTATGTTACGTCAATCTAGCATCCGAGATTGTATAACTTGATATACAGGCATAATGCTATGTTATGTTACGTCAATCTAGCATCCGAGATTGATATACAGGCATAATGCTATGTTATGTTACGTCAATCTAGCATCCGAGATTGTATAACTTGATATACAGGCATAATGCTATGTTATGTTACGTCAATCTAGCATCCGAGATTGTATAACTTGATATACAGGCATAATGCTATGTTATGTTACGTCAATCTAGCATCCGAGATTGTATAACTTGATATACAGGCATAATGCTATGTTATGTTACGTCAATCTAGCATCCGAGATTGTATAACTTGATATACAGGCATAATGCTATGTTATGTTACGTCAATCTAGCATCCGAGATTGTATAACTTGATATACAGGCATAATGCTATGTTATGTTACGTCAATCTAGCATCCGAGATTGTATAACTTGATATACAGGCATAATGCTATGTTATGTTACGTCAATCTAGCATCCGAGATTGTATAACTTGATATACAGGCATAATGCTATGTTATGTTACGTCAATCTAGCATCCGAGATTGTATAACTTGATATACAGGCATAATGCTATGTTATGTTACGTCAATCTAGCATCCGAGATTGTATAACTTGATATACAGGCATAATGCTATGTTATGTTACGTCAATCTAGCATCCGAGATTGATGTGTACTCGGTTCGGTATTTACCGCGCGCTAGCCGAATATCTTTGTGTAGTAAATGGCGACAGGCAGCGAGCGCGGCCGGAGACCTGCCGACGCGACGTCGGCGCTAATCCAGTGGCGGTCACTAACCGGATCATACGCAATATAAAAAGCTCATGCTCATGAATGAAAAATACTTGCATCAAATAATAGAAAACACAGTAATTATTATTTTTATTTACCTTTTACACGATACTGCGAGATAAGTAGTACACAAATAAAACTTAATTACAATGACTACTTAATTATGTACAAGAAAGTATAGGTAAATAATAATAAAAACTAAAAACGAACCACTCGGGAACTCTCCATGGCATAGGTACTATAGTGCATTCATAGTGAGACTCTGGTTCGTGTCCCAACTTAATTTAGCTTAAATCTCTCACAGGGGCCTCTGTGTGTTTGACCTATGTCTCCAGGCAAGCCCTCTAAAGGACCGGGTTTATTCCCGAGACTAAACAGAAACATAATAATTTTATACTTTTGTAGCTAACTTCGTTTAGTGTATGATTTTGTTAAAATGCCTATATGTTCCAATCAAACAATTTAGTATAACATTCTTATTATTAACATAAGCCTCTAAAAAGCTTAAACTGTTTCGAGTGGCGGCGCTACCGTCTAACATCACTGATACATTCTCCCGGGTGTCGGGTGGAGGCGATCGTTCGCAGCAGATTACGATGTCGGTTGTACTGGCTTACTAATAACGATGTACAAATTACATGACTTGGTCAATTTAATAAAATCATTAAGGGTGAGCTGCTTTATACTTGACAAGGTTGCACCCTTTATATTGTGATCTTAGTCGCTCTTAAAATATTCGGTTGTTGGTATGATCGTTGTAATTAGTGTTGGTCTGTAGTGACGATCGACGACAGAACGGGGAGCCGCACTGTTACTCTTTGTGGCACCGCAGACATATTCTCATTATTAGCAGTGCCTAACGTCAACTGCACACGATGATTGGTGTTAGAAGTTTCAGATATAAATTACTTTATTGTAACAAAATTCAATCATTAAGAAACATCGATGCTACGTTATATATAGTGTGCTGGTACTGTGTGTGCTACGAGCCGTGTGGGGGGTGGGGGGGTGCCGCGTGTGATACGCTCACGACTTGCGTAACGCGTGAGTGCCCGTGGGCCTGTACTCGCCTGAGCTATGAGCTGGTGACAAACGAACAAACGACGCGTCTTACAAAGGTTCAGTGTTCGAGGTTCCAGCCGAATTAATTAACTACCCGGAGGGTTTAGTTTATCGCCAATAATGTTATATTTCTCCGAGCTTACGACTTGTTCGGTGAATAGGGAACAGCCGGCTAAGTGTTCGAGAGTGTCGTCCCGTCGCGTTACCGTCACGTCGGCGTGTCGCACGTCACCTTCACTTGATGGGAAATTTGCACCTAAAAGCAAAGGACAGTTTTATTAAAATGGCTCTCAGCTCACGGCCTCGTCTCCTGATAGCTCAGTGGCGTCTGAACGATCGATGAATAAACATCGAGCGGGGTTAAGAAGCTACTTTCCTTATAGCCGAAGAGCCTGACTCGAAATATAATTCATTTTCCTCCCTTTACATTGACCTATGCTACATACGATACCTATTTTCGGTAATTCTTTATACGTGTGAAGTTAATAATGCAATAACACCGACAGCTGAACTGGAGCTTGTAGGTCTGTATGAGTCACATAAATGTGGAGAAGTTTGACCTTGTCGAGACATCTGTGTTTTATTGTTGCGCGCTGTGTTTGATATCGCCCGTCGGTCGGTCGGTCGGTCGTTGGGCTGAGTTCTACGACGTGCACACGCGCCACACCACCAACACTATGTACACACAACACTAGTGAGTGTGGCGCGGACCGGCCGGCGGCTGCGGTGCAATGCTCTCGCGTCGTAAACGTCAAGCTCAATGATTCTAGATCAAGTTATATTTCTCCCCTGAGGTACTTCCTTAGTAAAGTACAAACAGCTGTGACTCTAACTATGTATGTAATAGGTAGTATATTTCATCCAAGTCAGAGACGTGCAATAAATTTTATGTCCTTGTCGATATCCACATTACTGTTTCATAGACTTTTTTTTTTATTTGTGTGTTATCAATATACTATTCATCGGCCTAACATCATTAGTCATATAACTAAAATTGTGATAAAACACGTTATTCTATAGATATCAACTTTTGTCAAAAGAAAAATACAGTTGTGAGTAGGATTCGAACCTGCACCTCTTGCATACAAGTAAATACCCCACGTAGCACTCTGTTTATGTCTGTTGCGCTATCAGTGACTGTACCGCTATTGATTATATATAAGTTGCATAGCTTCACTTATTTCACTTGATATAATGTTCCGCCCTGAGGACGTACGCTACTTCCATGTACTCGAGAACACACCTTCTGGTGTAGCGCACACCACTGCCTATATATACGTAATTGTCGTCACAAAGTAACAATAACCATGTGATGTTGCTTGGTGTTCACGATCTCCGCGATCCACTGCCACTATCATCACGCGGTGACGCTGCAGGTGTCGCCTAAATATGCAGCATCCGCGTGAGAGCGGCGCGCGCGATGCAACGGAGATCACTTAACATTTAGCGATCCTCGCGGCGTATAAGACCTGTACCTCCAAAAAACTGTTTTGTTGTTATGAAGTCTTTCGCTCCTTATAGAATAAAGGTGAGACGGTTACTTTTTGTTCGTAAAGAAAACAGAGAGAACGGGAATAAAGTAGAAGAATTCGTAACAAACTCGTTACCATTGAAATATAAAAGTAGACATGACATGACAGAGAGCCGCGGCGCGGAACAAGCGCCGATACAAAAGAGAATCAATCAATATTCCAAAATAGAACGGAACGCGGAACATGCCGCTCTGGCTGATATCATATTTACTTGTTTTTGAAGTTACAATATTAAAATGGAAAAAGAATACGGTCGCGAACAGGATTCGAACCTGCGCCTCCCGGATAGATACTCCAGGCGCTCTGACCAACTAAGCCATCTCGACCTCTGCTCACCACCGCGAATTCTTCTTCCATATTTTAACACGTCTTATGGCGACGTCATTGCAATCAATTCAGTACTTACAAGTGACCGAACCGACACGACTAACTTTGCAGTTAATACAATGTCGTGAAGAATGCAATTACCTTAATAATTCAAGATATGTCTTTGAAAAAGCATTAACGCATGCTTAGCGAACTCTAAAGTTACAATATTAAAATGTTATTAAGGTAATTGCATTCTTTACGACATTGTATTAACTGCAAAGTTAGTCGTGTCGGTTCGGTCACTTGTTAGTACTGAATTGATTGCAATGACGTCGCCATAAGACGTGTTAAAATATGGAAGAAGAATTCGCGGTGGTGAGCAGAGGTCGAGATGGCTTAGTTGGTCAGAGCGCCTGGAGTATCTATCCGGGAGGCGCAGGTTCGAATCCTGTTCGCGACCGTATTCTTTTTCCATTTTAATATTGTAACTTTAGAGTTCGCTAAGCATGCGTTAATGCTTTTTCAAAGACATATCTTGAATTACTTGTTTTTGTTTCATGAGTACTTTACAAAGGTCCTTTTCTATGTATTGATTGTTTTAGGAACACTATTGTTCTGTTCGCTTTTAAAAAAAAGGACTACATTATGTAGTTTTTACGTAAAAAACATTTTTAAACCTATTTTTTTCTGATTATCTATATTATATCTGTGCCCCGCCGTTTCACCCGCGTTATTTTGAGGTAAACAAAAAGGTAATTTGAGGTAAAACCTACTAAAATACATATTCCATCAGCACCCTACTACCCCCATGACCGCGCCTAGGACATCATAAATGCGCCTGCCTCGTTGTTCTAGTGGTCCCAAGTGCGACTGCTGAGCAAGAGGTCACGGGTTCGATTCCCGGGTCGGGCAAAGTATTATTGAGTTTATCTGTTAGAAAATTCTCAGTAGCAGCCCGGAGTTTTGAATTGTGCCTGGCAGATGGCAATAAGCTCACCACCTATTAATAGGGACTTAATAACAGCATTGGCGAAATTTGGGTGTACGACTGTGTACACCTCTGCCTACCCGTTCGGGGAATACAGGTCTGATGCTATGTGATGTTATAAATACACGCGTGGTACTTGATCATTATTTTCTTGCCGAGTTATTTTAAAACTACGATATCTCCGAAGATATTCATTGAAATCAAATGATGTAAAGGGCAATTTTGTTTAAAATTAAATACTTGTGATGAATAACGTTATTAATATTTATTTGGATGAGGATTGATACCATGTTTATAAAAACACCTTCACAAATAATGCATTGTTTTAGATCAAATTTGATTAGCATAAAAAAGATTATAGTGAGTCAACCTTAAAAGATAGACATATGCTGTTGCAGACTTTTTTTAGGACTTTTAAAGAAAAACAATTCCGTAATACATAATTTTTACGTAACTTTAAACGTTTACGCAGCGCACGCAGCGGAAGCTCTCAAAAGGAATATTTTTTTCCCGTTTTTGGAACATTTTTTGTTGATGTTCCGCTCCTATTGGTCGTAGCGTAATGTTATATAACTTATAGCTTTTCTCGATAAATGGACTATCCAACACAAAAAGATTTTTTCATTTCGAACCAGTAGTTCCTGAGATTAGCGCGTTCAACCAACCAAACAAACAAACAAACTCTTCAGCTTTATAATATGAGTATAGATTTTATTAGAAAGAAACAAAATAAATCTTCGAAAACATGTATGATACACACGTATGCAAAGCATATATAAATTAAGAAAAAATATATGTATTTATTTTGGACTCGTAAACAGGTTCATCTAGACAAATAAAAGGAATTTTAAAAACTAAAATTAAATAAGATTTCCAGGCGCGTTCTAAATAACAACAATATTCGTAACATTCGCATTAGGTACATAGCTTATACCCTTCGGCGGAGCACAACTACTTGTTAAAGCGCTATGACGTGTTAATGGTGTCGGCTCACATCGACGCATTAAGACGGTTCCACTTGACGGGGAGTGCGAGGGGGATGCGTCGCCCTCGGCGGCCCTTTATGGAATATTCGTTATAATACATATACTTGCTATTAAAGATAATTCTTTGAAAATAATTAACGCATGCTTAGCGAACTCTAAAGTTATTATATTAAATGGAAAAAGAATATGGTCGTGAGCAGGATTCGAACCTGCGCCTCCGGGATAAATAGTCCATATATACAATATTTGCATTGGAACATTTAGTGGCGATTGATAATAAGTGAGTAGATACATTATCTGGGTGACGGTTTACATAATAATAATATAATTAGTTACTGTTTTCAAATTGAGTATGTAATAATGAATATATGTACATGGTGAAGTTAACGTACTTATTATATTACTTACGTCACATGAAGCTCGTATATGAGGCTCGTAAAGACTAAATAGTTTGGAGGCGCGATTTACTGACTCTAGTGTATTCGAAGGCGGAGTGAATGTGTTTGATGTCGGAGCGAGCGCGGCGCGGCGCGACACGACTAGCGCATTAGTAGCACCGCGACCGTGACGTCACGCGCCCTTCAACACGGGGATGTGCCAAATATATCACTCATATAATAAATGTATGTTTCTCGTAACACTTCAGCGGAGCGTGTGACGTGTCCCAAAAATAAGTGGTCGCCCTCCTCCCGCACCCCCGTCCCGACCGGACCCCACCCCCTCCATATTCAACAAGTTTATTAATCTATTTCATAGAATACTTTGTTCTCGAAAAAAATATTACGGCCTATTTCATTAAAATGATCATATACATTTGAAAAACTTGTTAAATAATTTCAATATGTACACACACGTTCCATCAGGTGAAGTATACATTTAAAGCGCAGACCACACTGTACGAGCAGAGTGTTGATGTGAGTCACACGAGCCGTCGCCCGTCAGTGTGTCCCGGCGTGTTCGGCGTCGTCTCTGTCGTCAGTTCACAACTCCGGCGATTGCGTCTATTACTGCGATGATTATACTGATTACTTGCTGTCCCTTACTGCTCCAGCGGTAATAGCTTATTAACTATGATACAGCTATCAACTAATGCGGTGGATAAACCTTATCACAAGGGGATAATGTCGAGAGTCGCGCAACATAACACCGTTGCCTTTAACTTCTTTAGCTTTACACGAAGGCAGTGTGAGTGATCGTCGCGTGCTGCATGCTTAGCGCGTGCACGCGTTCACGTGACCGGACACTAACACTCTGCGGGTATGCTCCATCAGTGATGGAATGATGGCGAAGTATTGAGTGTTGCATTTATTGCTTTGGACAGTAATGACGGTGGTAACTATATGTCGAGGATTTACTAAACTATGTAATATTGTAATAGTTTATATTTTATTTAATGGAAGCTAGACGCTGACGATATTGACACAGTCCCCACGACTTTTTGCGTTATAAGCTAGTTAACTTTGGTGATATACGAGATAACTCGTATATCTGTGCGTACTCCTCCACTAGCATCACTGTTGAACACCAACTCGTGGTCCAGCATGAACAGCTAATACTTATTGCTGCTCGTGCACATCGCTCACTGACCCGTACATCGCGGTTTTGGATTTTATGAGTAACAATGTTTTGTACATGATTTGTAAGAAAGGGGTGTTTATGTTTTCCTTATAATAATTCCTGTAATAGTGGGTAAGCCGACGCTGTACCTAAATTATAGTGGTTGTCCAAGATAACAACAAGATGTACAAGTGACAAGCGCTGACAGCTCTCCTTATCAGACAGTGTCGGTTAAACTTATCTGAAGTGGTAACAATACTAGTGAAGGACAACGATCAGGCGCCGCCAACAATGCGCTGTGATTTGATTAAATTAACAAATTCTTGAATACGGATATAATTTACGCCATTGTTATATACTTCTGTATACTTCATTAGTGCGCTACTCAGCGGCATTGTGGTGGGGCTTCTTAATGAGTTGTGTGGGCACTTGGCATGCGGCGCACGCGCTACCCGTCCCTCCTCCCGGCCCCTTCTCCCCCATACTGGTCGCACGCACACCTACATTAATTCATACTACTGGTCGCCCACTAGCCGACATTCGCCAATAATTAAATTTAAATTTTAAATTTGAACGTTATTAAGATTTCTATTGTCTAAGATGTGTGTGTGTCAAACGCATGGTAGTGTGTGTAACGTTTTTTTGATTAATTTAAATGTATTACTAATGCATATTAAATACAAATATTAGCTTGCTGCACCCGTTCTCCGTGTAAACATTGCTGTGCCAAATAAAACTCCTCCGTCCGCGTAATGTTCGTAAAAAGCGGTCACTACTTCATATATTAATATTATAATGATGACAAGCTTCACTTTGTATCAAGCCTATTGTTGTCATCTGTCCGCGCGCTACTAATGTTAAGCACTCGCTAATGTCGCGGTTCTATGCTGACCACGTCAGGCTCCAGCCTACCAGCGTCTCCGGCTGATGCTCCGTCGTGACGGCTCATCACGGATGAGGTTGCTACATTCTGCTTCTTATTTAATTTTAAAAAGCTTAGGAAGCAACCCGTAACATTTTTGGGCACTATAATTTGATTACTTATTCATGAACACAATATGTTACACTTTGTGCTGCTACTAGATATACCTATTCGTAAAATTGAAAATCAATTTAATTGAGGTGAGCGCCGCGGCTTATCGCGGTACACTATAAACTGGATAAAACGCTCCATAAAAGCCGCAACAAAAAGGTTCGTAGCAGCGCTACGAGCTACGACGTAGCGTATCTACATAGACGCTACGGATGTCGGTAACTTGATAAAAATATGTTTCATCAAAGTGTCATGTCGTGTAGCTTTATACATTTATTATTATGTAATATTGTGAGTACATTATATTATTATATGTCAATATCGCCAACATATAAGGGAGATAGGTACAAGTATAAGAGGACACTTGTGTTTATATTCTACATGTTGCGACAGAGTTGGAATGGATCTGATTCAGTTATCTGATTGCGAGTGTCCAGAGGAGCAATTAGCGGCGGCTCGATCACCTGTCAGCGACATTATCGGGAATAAATTAGTTAGCTATGACACGCGGCAGTGCGGCGGCGGTGCGGCGGCGGTCAAGCGTAATATGATAGTGACACTTGATAACGTTTGAGAGCGCTCTATTAAGAGCCCAACGTTAATGCATGGAAAATATGTTGGTGCTATTAATTATAATATAATGAGCGGCTAATTATTGCTATGTAAAGTCTGATGACGCCTTGATTAGAGTACATAATTATTGTGAATAAGAATTGCTTAAGTATATAATCTAATAGATAATCTGTGTACTACGTCATTAGAGAATATGTTATGAATGAACAGGTCTGGTACCGTACCGCGCCGGCTTCAGTCCGCGCCGGCGCCGGCGCCGGCTTGAGGCAAACGCCTTCTATTCCACTTTATTTGGATAATAACGATAAAAGCGGCCGTTTAGGTCGCGCGCGTTATGAAATATAAACTGTTAAAATATTAGTTATTTATTCGGCGCTCCACCGCACATAAATTAATTAGCGCAGCGCCGCGGCCGCTCCTGGAGCTTACTTATTTAGGTGGCGGCGTGGCCTCACTACGTTACAAGTGAGACTTTACGGAGGTGATTTACGAGCCAATATCTGTGAGGCCGCGAGGTGGCCCTGCATGCATAAAAAGGTACTACATCGATGATGCCAACCCCCCCCCCCCCCGCCCGTCCGCCTGCTCCCGCCCCGGCGCCCCCGCCACCCCGCGCAGCGTTTATGCTTCAGAAGGAGTGTCGCAGTAGCAGTTGAGGGTACATGACGCATCCACTAGATTGATGTGTGTTGTGTGTTGTGTGCTGCGCGACATTCATGCGAGTAAAGAAACGCTACAGTCACAGTATGGTAATGCGCGGGTGTTACCACTAGTTTATAGTGCAGCTAGGCTCGCGGGGGGTAGGAACCGGGGCTGTGGGGGAAGGGAGGGGGGGGAAACTGATTTCATTACGATAATGTCTAGCGTTATCGATGTGATTGCGCCGCCCGCGCCGCCCGTTTATTACACACAATTATCTAAACTATACACGTACATTTTTTCCGCGACATTTCCTGAACGTTTCTAGTTATTTATTTTTACATCAACTTATGGTCTTGGAGCAAATACACTTTGCTCAGAGCATACTAATTATTGATTAATCTACTTCAACCTAGTGTCAGGGTTCAAACCCCCCGTAGGCCTGTGACGTAACTTTACACACCATCGAGAACTTCTCTCAGGTGTGCATGTGTGCTGGTTTCTTACAGATATTATCCTCCACTGTTTTAAGCAAAAGCAATTAATTTATAATACGCACATGATGACGTCAGCGGTGCGTGCCTAAGGTTCAACCAAACCTTTATCTTGTCAGTCCAACGGTTATACCACTAAGTTATACCACTAAGGCTAAGGCTATTACTACGTTGCTTGGCTGACACTATTTCTTAACTTCCAATTCAGGAAATAGTCGCAATTATTGCTGAATTCAGGAAATGGCGCCCGCGGCTCATCGGTCTGCTTCTGTGCTAAACGCAGTCGTGAGTAGACAATCGCTCGGCTGCTCATGGTAAACAACCAACCGTTAGAGGGTACCGACAGAACAGCTTCATGTTTATCACAAGAGAAGTGCAATTCTTTAATACTCCATGTTATGATTACAATTTGTAGTGGCCGGTAGCCGACACCAAAATAGAATCACAAAAAAAAACCCGCCGAGATTTAGTCGGCGCGAACTCCATGTAATTTATATATTCCTTCTTTACAAAATCCTAACTTTAAAGCAATTAAATGACATTCTTTGATTGTTTGTTTGGCGCCGGCCGACTCAAAATTTGTTACACTTAGTTATTATGATTAAGATAAAATATTATTTTTCACTTCTATGTGGTTTAATTGCTTGTTACAAAGTTTTTAAAGGGCTACATCACCATAGACAATTATACATTTTCTACATCACCAGAGGTGATGTGGCCCTAGGTCTAATATTCTCATCAAAACAAGATATGCATGTATGGTCTCAACAGTATCGGTAAACAGTAAAAAAAAAACAATTGTTTTTCTAAACTTATATGGGACCAACTTTGAAATATCTTCTATCCGTGTAAATATAAAAAAGAATCATCAAAATCGGACTGCTCAATAAAAAGTTATGTATGGTCATACCTAACAATATATATAGGTATACGAGTCGGCTTGAGAAACATCTCCTCTTTTGTCGTCGGTTAAAAAATGTAGATATAAATAGTACTTTAAATGATTTTTATACGTAAAATTACTAAAGAGATCGAGATGGTTTAGTGGTCAGAGCGCCTGGAGTATTTATCCGGCAGGCGCAGGTTCGAATCCTGTTCGCGACCGTATCCTTTTTCCATTTAATATTGTAATTTTAGAGTTCGCTAAGCATGCGTTAATGCTTTTCAAAGAATTATCTTGGATTTTTATACATGTTAAGGGCATGTAATCTGATGCCTATACTAATAATTATTTTCTAAGAAAACATTGCTAAATAATAGAACCCACGACCTTTGACTTAACGTGTCATAGCTCTCCTGAGCTACCGTGTCGCATGTTCGTATCTATTAAATTTCAAGTTTCCTTTTCTAATTTTAAGGAGATGCCTGGCGATATCTAATATAAATAGTACCTTGTCTTTAGCGGCAAATATGAATAAAATTATTTTATCTGAATATGGAATTAAAAGCGGTCACAGAAAAAATCCAATTAAAGTAAATTAAATAGTGGGTGATTTTCCTAAACGGTAGTCGGTCAGTGACGTGACCCCCCCCCCCCCCCCGCTCCGCGCCTGCCTCGCCCCGCGCGGGATGCAGGTGAGACGCAAGCAAAGTGATTAACTCAAAGTAACCTTTAATGCGGCTTTTTTCCGCCACCCGGCTGTGTCCGCGCCGAGCGCCGCCGCCGCCGCCGCGGCCACTCCGCGTTGATTAATTACTGACGCCGCCGACACAACAGCGCGCCGCCCACTTTATGGCTCCGTAATGACTACACAAATGTGATTCACTCGGAACACTTATGAGTTTATTACACGCGGAATCACTTTCTACTTCACGAGCAGTCTGCAGAACACGTGGTTCTATAACTAGATATACATTAAACAAATGCTCTGTGGACGCAACAAGGTACACATTTATGATCTGTAATTTAATTAATAAATATTTGCTTTTCTGTACCCGTGAGCAGACAACTTGTCATTATAATGCACTAACAGCTAGCTTCAAACTAACTTCGAGATCAAATTACCTGTAACTATGATGAGAGTGTCGACACGTCCTGTCGTACAAGTACGGGTTGCATGTGTGCATATGTACAATAGTTGAGAACGGACAAGTACGTTCACTAAAGTTGGAGTCGCCACAAGCGGAACGCTTTTAATTGATCATTACCATCGCCGCGGCGATTAAGTTCAGAGCGCTCCAAGTTTAGCCGCACTCCTCACTCCTCACTCCTCAGTCCGCTCCACACTCCGCTCCAGCACTTGACTTATTTCCAGATGCAGTTGTAGAGACATAACTTATAACTTTAAAAATATCGGTGGAACAAGTTTTTTGATCTAGTTACGAAATATTAACCGTGTCGTTCGTATTAACATATAGATACGTTGTATATGTCTGCTATGACACAAATTATACGTGTATTACCAAGCGGAGACACTTGTGCGGCGGGTAGGGCTCCTACCTGCGGCGGGTAGGGCTCCGCTCTCATGTTATCTAGACGCGCGGCAGCGTGTCACGCCAAGTTCAAGCTAACAGAACTGGCGAGCAGTACCGTGTGTACCGTTGGAACCATTTGGACCCACTTTTGACCCCCTCATAACACAAAAACGATTAATTTTTTATTTTTTGGGTACTTAATAATAACTACTTTCATTAAGTTTATTTCAATAAATGTTTTATAATCTTTTTTTTATTGTGTTAAGTAGTGACCGCAGTCGTTTTAATATTTGTTTATTTGATACTCGTATTGTGCCATTTATAAAATCTTGAGAAAAGGGAAGAACGTACTTTAGAGTTTCAATAACTGAGCTATGACACGAAGGAGGCTGGTCAGTAGTGGAAGGAGGGAGGGAGCCCTTTGCCCTGCAGTGGAACAAACCGGGCTGAAAATAACAATAATATAAGGACGCGTTGGCTCCAGCATTGCGGAGAAAGTGACGTGCGAGTGTTAATACTGCATTAGGTGTTCGCGGCACGCACCAGCTTATCGTATCACACCGCATCGCTTCGTATCGCATAGCACCGGACTGTGTCGTGTGGCTCGGGTAACGTATCAAAGTACTCCTCGGTGAAATTCGGTGGAAGTGACAAGTTTAAGAGCGAACTTGTACGTGATTTAAGTTTAAGTAAGCATGTAACATGTAGCGCGTGGCGCGTGGCGCGTGGCGCGTGGCGTGGCGGCCGCGCAACACAAACGCGAACACGTTATATTGCTTTGTAGTTTATAATTGCCCTGTGTCAATATACGCCTCTACCGTGTACCCATTGTTACGCACAACACACGAGTGGAACATAAACATTTACATTACATTAATTGTTGATGTGATTCGGTTACACCCGTCTCTCAATTATACATAATTAATTAAACGATAAGCAACCAGTTAGTCAATATTATTCAACAGACATTTGGGCGCGCATTCCGCGTGTAATTACAAGGGTATTGCTGTCAATGGGTGGAGAATGGTGGCTCGTTATCAGTGCGCCCTCACCGACACCCGATAGCGTTGAGCGGAGACAGCTCCGAATCCCCGCGCGTACGCGCAGGGACCGATTTGAATAACGAACATTGTTATCTTTTCTACATATTTGTCACGTGACTTCACGTACCACAGATAACGTAACACGAATATTTTTTCTGAATATCTTGTTTCAAAAGACTTTCGCTAAATCTCTATCGGATTTTTTCACTAGTGCCCCCGCCAAGACGAGCCGGTGGAAGCGGGGCACTGCCTACCTTTTCTGGAAGCGCTTCGTCGTATTTTCGAACTGTTATAGTGTTGGTCTGGATAATGCTAGAAAGCTGATATTTTCAGGATAATATGTTTTCAGTAAACTTATCAAAGACACTAAGTATCAATTATCTATCTTTTATGGTTGCAGATTGATGGACATCTGAAATACGTCGATTTCGTGACTCACTTACTGACTGATGATTATCAAAACCTCTAGCTTACTTCCTGAAGTCCTACAAGACTAAATTTGATTTTACTTCAACTCAAAGTTAGTTACACTCAGTTTTTTTCACATTTTTGTAAAAAATCCCGTGTAGTCTGGACCCCCTTACAAAATCAATAAACTAGTCAGATAGGAGGCAGAGTGTAGCTGCGCAGTGCGCACTATTTACGAGCGCGCAGGTGTATTGTGTAGCTCATGATATTATAATGACTGCTTGTTCACTAATACACCGGCTTATATAATTATGACAATTTCAGATGATATGCGAGGCTGTGTCCATTATGGAACTATGAAAATCACTTCCCTAGTACAGTTTTTATTCGTGTTGTGGCGGAACACTGAGAACATCGCATCATCGAGACACGTCGATACCTGTGTGTGTGTGTTGTGTGTGTATACCTACAAGTGTTCACGCACGAGTACACACATACATGCACATACTTTGTGGCAGCATTTAATGTTAGCGGACCACGTCGTGTCGCTTGTACGTTGGATTTTCGCCGACAATTCGGTTTATTGGTCACTTAATTATGTCACCAAACATGGAGATGGCAGAACACAACTAAATAGTATTACAGAGTTATCTTCATCTTTTTCGTGTTCTATTTTAAACGACAGTATTATAAATTACGTACTTATAATTATTAGATTATCCACCATGTATATTGATCATATTCTAAGCTCTGTTAAGCCGAGCTAACAAATATGCTTTTGTCAAAGTGTATTATTGTAATGTTAGCCGGTACTTTATGTATATGTCACGTCAAAGAGCGTATTGTAACAAGTACCCTCACCTCATTCTCATTGCTTTATCATGACTGAATAATTGAACCGTAAAATCCTCTAAGTAGTCTGAATAACGTGATAGTTACTTGCATAAAATAATGTTTATGGATTTTTCCCCGATTTGTCTGACAAGATCATATAGTACGGCGATGAATATTTCTCAATATTTGAAGCATGCACTCAGAGACGAGAAGTACTTGAGAAGTCGGTAAAGTTTCGCTACTGCTGCGGATCCGCCGGTTTTCGTGGAGTGCCACTTCACTCGGCCATCCTCAAAACCTTTGACGTTTGTGAGCGCTGCGCTGCCGCTCCCATCGAGTGCCGACTAACTTTACAACTATCAAATTTAACGCATCAGAGAAATAGTTAACAACAACATAATACAAGCTTCATTCACTTCAAATTATATCAATTAGACACAAAGTTATACACCCACATTTCACCAACGATGTTGTCAACAACAGCTTATCACGCATATTGAGTATCGCTCCTAACGTATGATCTGTGTTCTGTGTACTTTTATCGATATTGTTAAATATGTGTACAAAAATAAAGATATATTTCTTTCTTTCTTTTTATTATTTGTCTGGGGTAACTCAACACATAAGATAAGAGCCGTCCTAGCTCAAAAAAGGTGCATAAAAGCTATAGAAGGAATTTGGCCATTATGACACATGCAAACTATTCTTCAAGAAGCTTAAAATAGAAAGAAAATGTTTATTCGACACACTCAGTTAGGACATCATTATTCAGGTAGGCATACAAAAAAGGCGATTCTGTTGAAAATCTGCATTCATTATGTTTCTTTGACGACAGTACACCATAATGGAAGCCTAGAGTCAATCTTATGAGGAAGATGAAAGATACTCGTAGTAGAGGGAACTCCTCAACTGTTTTAGCAACTATTTCGTGTTTGGGCTTATTTCATCTGGGGGCACGGCAGTGCCCCAGCCAAGTCTCGAGCAAAGCAAAGCCAAGTCTCGAGCAAAGCAAAGCAGATATCCAAATTACATGATATTTAAACTTATAGTTTACGAGCTATCGTCGATCAAAGTTACATCTGGGGGCACGGCAGTGCCCCAGCCAAGTCTTGAGCAAAGCAAAGCAGGCACGGCCGTACCATCTTTTCTCGGAGCCATTCGCGGCCCTTTCACCCCCCCTATATCTTCGCTGTGAACAAGGCTAGCAGTTAGATTATCGGGCACATATAAAGGAAAAATTGTTATTTATTACTGTTATGCGTTACTTTCAACTCCTCCAAATATGCCATTTGATATTTGTTTCTTCTTGTTCTCTTTGCCAAGTCACTATAATTATAATATAAATAAAACTATTGATACACTAACTAAATATTGATAGATAACTAACAAAAAAATAAATTGAACAGGACTTGGCTTCTATGAGATCTCAAAACTTTTTACGGTGGAAAGATTGCATAGAGAGACTTGGCATTTTTCTACATTTAATGTTTTTGGTGGGAGTTATCTTGATGAGAACTTTAGTTGTGTGCTAATAATAAAAAACCTTTTTTACAAAATAACTGAGTGTAAATGAGAAAATAACTGAGTGTAACTAATTTTCAGTCGCCGCCAAACAAAACAATCGACAAAATTCATTAAATTAAAGTTATAATCAAATGCATCATGGAATTGGCGCCGACTCAAATTAGTTACACTCAGTTATTTTTCACTTTTTAGTTTCCTTTATCGGCGGTTTTCTTTTTTTGAAAACGGTTTATAAACCGTTATACTAATAAGTTATGCATTATTTTTGTAATGTTATGGAGTATTGGAGTCCAAGAAAAGTAATTTTTTTATGAATGTTATTGACAATGTATGAATAGCTGACTCCTGATATTATTTCGATGTTTTAGACATTATTGTGACTTTTTTTTTATGTACTACATATAATAATTCACTCATTAATATGTATTTGCATGCCAGTTTGGTGAAACGTGTATGTTCTTAATTCAATGTATCTTGGACATCTGTATGACCGTGTTTGTGCAACGACATTATCATCAATTGAATGTTCACAGTGTAAAAGGGTTAGCTGACGCAGCAAATGCAATAAAAATGAATTCACTCGATATTCATAAACTATGAATTACACCAAAACCATAAAACAATGGCGGAGTGCAGCGCGCGGTCAGCCACCGCACACATACACACCCGGCTACCACACATACGCACGTATTCGAATAATTTGATATTAAATTTTACGAATAGTGCACTTTCAGATGTATGGGCTGTGCAATGTCAGTTTTGTAATATTTTATTAGAATACTGACACGGGCATTAGGAGCAATACGACTAGTTCTTATTTTATAATTAATAATTAAAATTTTGTCAATATTTATCTGTAACAAGCTTGGATACGGGGAGGTAGGTCCTGCGGTTGTAGACAGTCCCGGCGCAGGTTTAGAGTACCGGGTGTACCGCGTGTACCGGCCGCTACTCAAACACGCCGCTAATAGACAAAGTTTAATAGCGCGCCATCGTTCTGCCGCACGTTTGCTAAGTTTGCGGACACGT
The DNA here is from genome assembly GCA_935421205.1 of Xylocampa areola. Lineage (NCBI taxonomy): Eukaryota > Metazoa > Arthropoda > Insecta > Lepidoptera > Noctuidae > Xylocampa > Xylocampa areola. Next base: position 20,945,860 of record OW285208.1, read on the forward strand.
TATATAATTTGGGAGTTTAACCAGGTTAATTAGTTCACTATTAGAGCGCAGGCGCTCCGCGTGGAGCCGTAAACATATCCAACTTCAACATTACTGAGTGATATGGCAGCTAAGCGACAGAACACATCAAAAAAATAAAAATAAACTTTGCTGTCTCCATGTGATCTCTATGTTATATGAGTACGGTTTATTTTTACACGAATGCCCAAAAAATGGAGTGTTAAGTTTTTAGGGTTCATGAATAGGTATGTACTCGTATGTATGTTTGTGAGTTTCTTTATTCCATCATAACGTCTAAATGCTTGAACCGATTTCGATGTATGGGGTATCGTTAGAATCCTTACATTGTCCCGGATAACATAGGCTAGTAAGATTTTTTATAATGTCAGGCGTGTTTTTTTTTTGTTAATTAATTTCATCTTGTTATAAGTAGAAGATGTTTCTCTTGCTCATTTTGTTTTGGAATGTTTTTCTATCTCAGGTGATATTAATTTAAAGTAAGTAATACTTTGTAGTGTGTCATTTTCAAGTTTATTTAAGTCTTTAGAAGGCCCTTATTTATTATTTGAGTGTAAATAGACAAACATAACATAACTACAGACGGTGAATAATTAACCCTATCGGAGCTACACAATGGTGGTCACGCAGGTATGGTTTTATTTGCATATTTACAATAACTACATTTTCGAATAAATGTTGTGGATAAGACAGGCGTATTCATTGTGCACGGCTAACAAAACGAGGAATTCACAAACTAAACAAAGGCATTTATTTGCATACCACGAAGCGATGCGAGCCCGGAGCGAACACATTGCGGCAACGATGCGAGCCCGGAGCAGATACAACGCGGCAACGATGCGAGGCCGGAGCGGACACAACGCGGCAACGATGCGAGCCTGGAGCGGACACAACGCGGCAACGATGCGAGCTCGGAGCGGACACAACGCGGCAACGATGCGAGCCTGGAGCAGATAAAACGCGGCAACGATGCGAGCCCAGAGCAGATACAACGCGGCAACGATGCGAGGCCGGAGCGGACACAACGCGGCAACGATGCGAGGCCGGAGCGGACACAACGCGGCAACGATGCGAGCTCGGAGCGGACACAACGCGGCAACGATGCGAGCCTGGAGCAGATACAACGCGGCAACGATGCGAGCCCGGAGCAGATACAACGCGGCAACGATGCGAGGCCGGAGCGGACACAACGCGGCAACGATGCGAGGCCGGAGCGGACACAACGCGGCAACGATGCGAGCTCGGAGCGGACACAACGCGGCAACGATGCGAGCCTGGAGCAGATACAACGCGGCAACGATGCGAGCCCGGAGCAGACACAACGCGGCAACGATGCGAGGCCGGAGCGGACACAACGCGGCAACGATGCTACCCTGGAGCGGACACAACGCGGCAACGATGCGAGCTCGGAGCGGACACAACGCGGCAACGATGCGAGCCTGGAGCAGATACAACGCGGCAGCGATGCGAGCCCGGAGCAGATACAACGCGGCAACGATGCGAGCCCGGAGTGGACACAACGCGGCAACGATGCGAGCCTGGAGTGGACACAACGCGGCAACGATGCGAGCTCGGAGCGGACACAACGCGGCAACGATGCGAGCCTGGAGCGGACACAACGCGGCAACGATGCAAGCCTGGAGCGGACACAACGCGGCAACGATGCGAGCTCGGAACGGACACAACCCGGTAACAATGTGAGCATGAAGCGGACAGAACTTAACGCTGACTCTGTGAACACAGCAGCGCAGGCACCATGCGGGTGTGGCAGGCATTACCGTTATTTAAACAACCCCGGAGCTGCTCACATCACACACTGTTAAAATACAGGTTTTTTTATGGAATAGCTGGACTTTACAAATAGTGGCGCGGATAGTGTATGTACATATTCATACGTCTGTAGCTCCATTTAAAATTGTTTTCGATTCATTTGGAAAACGTACCGTGTTCAATTAAAAATACATTTTACATTAAACCTTTGCAGCGTGAACACTTTGCGGTTTTACACTTCTTTGTGGTACAAACTGTATTCAGAATATTATGTGGTTTCGTCGTGTGAGTCAGGGGGTTCAGCGGTTCTTATTTGAATCAAATTACTAAATAAACAACCGTTTTGTAGGCTCTACTACATACAATGAGACCCTTATGTTTGAACATGAGATTAAGATTCATTAGCATTTGTGTATCGCCACAGGAGGTAAACTTATGGCCAGTATTAAAAATTGAATGCGGCAATAGATTCAATATCAAAGCTTCGTCAAAGTTTCATTCATGCTGTCCACAGCGGCTTGTAGCGTGAACAGACGGCGCCGCTCGTCGGCACGTGATGTAGTCGTCAATGATAGTAGTCGTGAATACAATATAACCGCGGCGTGTTCACGGACACTTAGTATTCTAATAATCTATGTGTGTTCCACGCACACGCGCACACAGTCGTTGTGCACGCGAGTAAACAAACACAACCGGGGCTGAATTATTTAAATGTTCGGTGTCGCGGGATCAGACACAAAGCTTTCGCAGGTGAGCCGTGAGACTCGCTCATCCGTGTGTAATGTAAAGAAAACATCTGTCACGTATCGCCGCCGCCACCTCGCGCCACCTCGCGCCACCTCGCGCCACCTCGCGCCACCTCGCGCGTACATCTACAATATTGCTTTTGTTCCCGCTTCACATGCGTAAGCTGAACATCACACACGCCCTTTAATATCACCGAAAGAACTTACCAAGCCATAGCTTCGTCAATATTTAATATTCAATATTCGTTATTTCAGGCCAGTGTTACAAGTTCGACACTTAACTGTTATGTTGGTAGATCTGGCGGCACCTCAGGGCGGCACCGGAGCGCCTCGGGATTAGCCCAATTCCGAAGGCTTTCGGTTTGTTACAAAGTATTTTTTGTTCAGTTCAGAATGTTTTCGTAATTGTATAGTTAGTATAGATATAGCAGTCGAGGTTTGAGTCAAATGTTTGGGTTCGTAAACTTTGTTCACTGACACTCGCCGGAGCTGTCGGGGTGGGGGGGGGGGGGGGGGGTTCGGGGTTGGTAATAGATAAAAGCGAGTTGGAACACAAATGTTAAGTTGATATTGTTACTGCGCCCGAAGTTTCCAAAGTCTGATGATAACCACGAGAATAATGACTGGATCTAAAGTTTAGTTAAAGGTAGATGCGTATTTCACTTCTGTTGGTATACGTTTGGTCGAATTACTTGTCTTCATATAACCAGCGGACCGGAACTGAGAAAATAATTAAGCTTCTCACATTAAAGGTATATTTTTTTGTTAAGAACATCTTCTTACATTATTGCGTGTATTGGAGCACTGCTGACATTCGCATACATTATCATGGAAAATATTTACAATGTAGGTACTAAAGACCGCAGCCTCATTAGACGGTACTCGTAAGCAGATGAAGTATTAGTGGCAGATAATGCGAATATCATGAAGCAAAATCTAATAAACGAAGGGACGCGGTAATCGAGTTGGTGTGTTATGGTCGTGAGCGGCGGCAAACATCGCATACTCCGGTAAAACTTACCGGTGCCGCGCGTGTGTCTACTGCCGGCAAGTGACGGGTCAGCCGGCTCACGTGCCTCACTGAGCGATGGAGACTATGATATAATGACCGGTCACTTACCGCTACCGCTGTGCAGTCGCAAACATATACAAGCATGCTTTACAAAATTTAAAAGCCAATTGAGCCATTTTTTTTCTAAAGTGCATATTGATATCATCAATACATATAATGAAAATGTAACGGATCGGTGACTGTACATGGAAGATATATGAGAAAAAATATTATTGGGACCTTTATCAACGCAAATGGCACCCAAAACAATGATTGTTAGAATTTTTGTCTGTTTATCTGTTTGTCTTTGCGTTTGTGCACGCTAATCTCAGAAACGGCTTATCCGATTTAGATTTAGTTTTCACTAATATATTGTGATAAGCTTCACTTCACATTTAGTGTTTGTTTCATGTCAATCGGTTCATAAATAAAAAAGTTATGCTAATTTAAAGAATCACGTCGAACTTTTGTTAATTATTATGAATTTGTGTTACATACATGAAATGGTATTAATTTACGACATCCACGCAGACGGGGTCGCAGGCACAGCTAGTTGAATATACATTACAAAACATAACACGTTCACATGTACTTTATAGAGTCACTTTAAACAGACTGAAAGGTTACAGTAGGACCGTGTGGTTCTTAGTCGGTAGTAGTCCGGCACAGGTACATGGTGAATCACCCACAGTAAAAAAAATGAATGAATGCCGATGACGTCACGATACCACGTAGGAGGAAGTTACGAAGTTAGCACGAAGAGGGGTTCAAACCCCGCTCGCGAATGCTTTTTCCTATCCACAAAATATTTGGCTTTAGATTTCACTTCGCATACGTTTTAAAAATTAATCATAAATCAAATTCCAAATTTTCAAAGTACATATATGTATTATTTCAGAATCGGTTCGATTCCCGGCACAATCTAGTATTTGGAAATTCATATAATTAAAAAGCAGAATTCATGATTTCAAAATTAAAGTATTTGTTATGTTCAATATTTAAAATATGTTCCATACGATTTTCACCGTGGGAGAGCCATGCTTCGGCACGAATGGGTCGGCTCGACCGGATTGATATCACGGCCTCACAGAAAACCGGCCTGAAACAACGCTTGCGTTGTGTTTCGCCGAGTGAGTGAGGGTACCGGAGGCCCAAACCCTTTAAAAGGACGGCAACGCACTTGCGACTCTTCTTGGGTTGCGGTGTCCATGGGTGGCGGTAATCGCTTACCATCAGGCGAGCCGTCTGCTCGGTTACCCGTATTTCATAAAAAAAAAAACCAGTGACATTTAAATAATACACTCTGTATAACTATCAGTTATAAATACTTCACAGGCTATGTCGTGTGGCCGGTGCGCGTGTGACGTGTGGCCGGTGCGCGTGTGACGTCTGGCCGGTGCGCGTGTGACGTGCAGCCCGTGCGCGTGTGACGTGTGGCCGGTGCGCGTGTGACGTGTGGCCGGTGCGCGTGTGACGTGTGGCCGGTGCACGTGTAACGTGTGGCCGGTGCGCGTGTGACGTGTGGCCGGTGCGCGTGTGACGTGGCCGGTGCGCGTGTAACGTGTGGCCGGTGCGCGTGTGTCGTGTGGCCGGTGCGCGGTGTGACGGGGTGACGGGGTGACGGGGTCATGTCCTGACAGTAGTCGTGCACTCCACAAGCGTGTCGAGATTGTAGTGTGTAGCCTACCTGGTACTATGTAACCTGCCCTATTTCGTATGTTGTAATCCCACCAAAAACATTAAATGTAGAAAAATGCCAAGTCTCTCTATGCAATCATTCCACCGTAAAAAGTTTTGAGATCTAGAGAGAAGAGAGAGAAGCCAAGTCCTATTCAATTTATTTTTTAGTTAGTTATCTATCAATATTTAGTTAGTGTATCAATAGTTTTATTTATATTATAATTATAATGACTTGGCAATGAGCACAAATTAAAAGCTGCTTGCTGTGTGGAATTATTCGCGACTGTTATGGTCGAATTGAGCTGAGATTACCTATGAGTACTATGATTATATTAGTTGTGATATATATCTCCTTACTCGGCTCTGCTTTTTGGTGGGATCTCATTTATTTTTTGTAAGTGGGTCTCTTTTTTTCTTTTTGGGTGACGTAATAATGTCTTGTACATCAGCTGCTGCTTTGCTTAGAGCCCATTTTCTATGTCTATCTTAAACAAATAAAGTAACAAACTAACTGTTTAAGTAAAACTAAATAACTTTATAAGTAACAAACTAAATATTTAACAAACTAACTATGTATATAAATTAGTATTTTTAATAAGTAACTATTTAAGTAGGTAACTACTAACTAGCTGATCCGGCAAACTTCGTTTCGCCAAATATAAATTTTTGTTACAATATTAAATGGAAAAAGAATACGGTCGCGAACAGGATTCGAACCTGCGCCTCCCGGATAGATACTCCAGGCGCTCTGACCACTAAGCCATCTCGACCTCTGCTCACCACCGCGAATTCTTCTTCCATATTTTAACACGTCTTATGGCGACGTCATTGCAATCAATTCAGTACCTTTCGGTCACCTGTATAGGTACTGAATTGATTGATTGTTATAATGACGTCGCCATAAGACGTGTTAAAGGTCGAGATGGCTTATTTATTGCATTACATTGAGATTTTAATAAAGTTTTTTAGATTTATCAATTTAATTAATTATTAATTATTAGACGTAATAATAATAGACTATGTTTGCACAACGCCAAAACTACCCTAATGTGGAGAAGTTTATTCTGTATGGCTCCTAAAATTTATAATAAAGTACCAGATGCATACAAAATATTAAATATTAACTTATTTAAAAAGAATCTTAAAAAACTTTTATGTAAAAGAGCTTACTATAAGGTAGATGATTTCTTAAAAGATAATATTTAAAATTAAAATGGTAACTCTATTCCACATATTTTGCTATTTGTTTAGATTAAGTATCCGAATGTAGATTTTAAGTTTAAATAAATGTATATTTGTACGCCTGATATGGCAAAACATATTGAAACTGTAAATAATATTGTACCACCTTATATAACATATGTTTTTAACAAATAAATTTATCTTATCTTATCTTATCTTATCTTAACCCTTTTTTTTAAATTTATTTTTAACTTTAATAAATAACAATTTATTAATAATCTATACTTATTTAATATTTTTTGTACGTAAATAAAGAACAAAGTTAACAATGCAGTCGAAATTGATACACCATGTTCCTGCAAAACGGCAAATATAAAATTGTTTTCTATAATTAACTATTTATTAGTATTTTTATAATTTTTCCTTTATATGTGCCCAATAATCTACCTTCATGACAAATTTCAAGGTTCTAGGTCTGCTAGAAGTATCTTAGATTTTTGATGATCGGTCAGTCAGTGAGTGACAAAATGATGTAACTTTGATCGACGATAACTCGTAAACTATAAGTTCAAATATCATATAACTTGGAAGTTTAGCTAGTTATAATAATTACTCTTGGTTACTGAAAGTCCAAACTGCTAGCCTTGTTCACAGCGAAGATATAGGGGGGGTGAAAGGGGCGCGAATGGCTTCGAGAAAAGATGGTACGGCCGAGCCTGCTTTGCTTTGTTCGAGACTTGGCTGGGGCACTGCCGTGCCCCCAGATGCTATGAATTGTGTATTCTAATAAACAGTCAGTATCGGTTCAACATTCGGTGTTTGATTATCTCCCCAACATCCCGCCTTACAAGGTGACGCACGAAGTCAAGTGAAAATACTGGAACTCAATTATCAAAATATAGTTAGTTTATTCAAATTGACTAGTGAGAAAGGTTAGTGCAGATGACGTGAGAATAGCAGTAAATGGAATGAAGAATGGAAAAGCGATAGGACCAGACGGAATACCAGTTGAAGTGTGGAAATTATTAAGGAGGGATGGATGGGAGTGGTTAGCTTTGTTCTTCAATAAGTTGTTGCTGGAGGAAGCCATACCTGATGAATGGTGTAACAGTTCACTGGTGCCCATCTTTAAAACCAAAGGTAATGTGCTGGAGTGCAACAACTATAGAGGGATAAAGCTGATGTCACATAGTATGAAAGTGTGGGAGAAAGTTATTGAACGACGACTGAGAGAGGAGAGTGAAATTTCACAAAACCAGTTTGGTTTTATGCCTGGTCGGGGAACAGTGGATGCTGTATTTGCTGTGCGCCAGCTATGCGAGAAATTCAGAGGAGCACACAAGAACTTGCATATGGTTTTCGTTGACTTTGAGAAGGCATATGACCGAGTACCACGTGAAGTTTTATGGTGGGCCCTTAAGGAGAAAGGTGTGCCTAGGAAGTATGTGCGGTTGATCCAAGCGATCTACAATCGATGCAGTACCCAAGTCCGGTCTATTGCGGGCACCACGGCTAGCTTTAATGTGGCTGAAGGCTTACACCAGGGATTTAAGTCCATACCTCTTCTTTGTGATAATGGATGCTCTTACATCGGACATTCAAGATTCTCCCTGGTGTATGCTGTTCGCCGATGACATTGTCCTGGTTGCCGAGAGTGGCCTTGAGGTCCAGAGCAGACTGGAGGCATGGTGGCAAAGGCTGGAGAGTGTTGGCTTGAAACCGAGCAGAAGCAAGACGCAATATATGTTTTGTGATTTCGGCGATCTCTCCAGTCATGTGCCAATAACGCTCAACGGAGTGCCCTTACCAGTTTGTTCCGACTTCCGGTACCTTGGTTCACTCGTCCAAGGTGATGATGAAATAGACCGAGACGTTACGAACCGGATCAACTCAGGGTGGATGAAATGGCGACAGGTCACAGGAGCAACTTGTGACCCACGGATGCCTCTCAAACTAAAGGGCAAAATTTACAAATCCGTCATAAGACCTGTCGTCCTGTATGGATCGGAATGCTGGGCCATGAAGAAGATGGATGAAAGAAGATTACATGTAGTAGAGAGGAGAATGTTGAGATGGATGTGTGGAGTGACCAGCATTGATAAGGTAAGAAATGAATATATTAGAGGAAGTTTGAAAGTAGCTCCAGTAACAGAAAAGTTGAAAGGAAACTGTTTGTCTTGGTACGGACACGTGATGAGGAGGGATGAGACACATGTGACTAAGAGAGTAATGAATATGAATGTGGATGGATGGAGGGGAAGAGGGAGACCAAAGAAAAGATGGATGGATTGTGTGAGGGATAATATGACTGAAAAGGGAGTAAACGATAGCCTAACGACTGATAGAGGAGAATGGAAGAGAAAAACATATTGCGCCGACCCCAAATAACTTGGGACCAGGGCAGGAAGAAGAAGAAGAAGAAGTTAGTTTATTCAAATTTGACCATTTGAAACTGCGACTTTAAATCGACTACTTTTTGAACATCATATATTACAATAACACAGTCCCCGAAAACGCTCACCCTTCACCACTTCCTAGTGCTTCACTGGAGAGAAGAAGCGGCGAAACAAACTGCCCAGCAACACATCTCTGTCTGTCAACTTACATATTAGTATAATTTAATATAATAAAATATTATAATTACTATTTACCTAATCAAATTGTACTCAAGCAATAACTTTAATGAAATATACTGCACTCCAAACTTAGATCCCCGACGCTCACCACTGAGTGGAGCCCACATAACGTTACACGACGGCGCGGCGGGCCCAGAAGGAGATGCCGGGACGAGCTCGACACTATAAAAAGCTTTTAATCAACATGAATGTAAGCATGATAGGGAGGCGCTGCAGTACGGAGATCATGGCTGATCATAAAGTTATAATTATACTATCTATATAATGTAATAAAGGGCCTTATTGCCGATTTAAATAATGGTGTGCCCGCCTCCGTGTACAATTATGCATGATGAATAAGACATAATAATATAATTTATATCAGCTGATGCATATATAACTATAATGCAAATCGATAGTCTTTGCCTACCCCAATGGGAAACAGTCGTGATTGTATAATAACGTGTGAGTGTGCACTATATCACAAGTTTAGGGAACAACCTCCTCACTCCTGTGCCTCTCCGCGAGTGCCGCACCTCCGTACTTGTACAACAATGTCAATCAGTGCGCCTCCGCTCACATTAATTAGGAATCCGCTCGTGAATGCAATTAATCGGCTCGGCTGTGACGTCACCGCCACCTAATCTACTGTTGTTCTCTGTTTAATGACGTCACAGCGGCGGAGAACTATCGTTCCGATGCAATGGCGCTCATCTATCAGTTAATGGCAGCACTTTATACACAACACTCGTGTTGATACATTGTTTACGTAATTGATTGTATTCACTGATTTGTGTGGAACATGTTCTTGTAAACCGTTTCGTTCGTATTTCATTAATTAAGTTTTTCGAGTTAGTTGTTGATTTAGGCCTCCTACGTCAGTAAGCTTTTCTATGTAATTGATATTATTGATACTATGTTACTTTTACTCTAAGCTAATCTAACTTTAATTCGCTTGCGTTCGGTCAATCGTGTGTAAGGGTGCTAATGTAACGAGCAGTGAGGTTACATGCAGCATCGCGGTCGTGAGGGCAGCACAACAATATGAATACCTTCAACAATCAATATTAGTCTAAGCCAGTAAGCGATTGCGGGTAGCATCACCCTTTTTGGAAGATAGCGATGTCCAGAAATAAAGCAAATATAAATAAGAGATGCTACGTTATTCGTAGCGGCTGCTACGTGCACTACGGTTTTCGTAGCGGGTGCTACACTTACTACGAGTTTCATAGCACAGCTACATATAGAATCAAAACGTTTTATTTGTAATCAGAGGAACAGTTATGTGACATGTTACAGTGTCGGTGGGTGCTCTATGTTTATCCATGTGGCGTACACAAATATGTTACAATAATAATTGTATTGTAAAATTCCATTAATAGTAATTGTACAGTTCTATATGTCAGCAGTACAATGTCAATATAGAAATAAAATAATAATATTAATAGAGTTTACACTATGGCATGAAAATTATTGATGTTTTGGTATTCATATAGGAGTCATTATAGAATAATCCTCTAAGTAGTCTTTGACAGAGTAGTAACATTTATTTAATAGAATACAAAATAGTTTTCTTTTGAATCTGTTCAGATTCGATTATTATATTTCCTCGGGTAACTTATTGAATATTTTCGGGGCCATACATCAAACATAGACAGGAGTCCGATATATCATATCGTAACTAAAAACGGATATACATACACATATATCATATCGTATCGATATGCCACACAAACAAAACCGTTTTTACAATATCGATCAAATCATATCGAACTAAACGAAAAACGAACTATCCATATCCATATCAGTTTACGTAGTTTACTCAACTTCTCATATTCATATCTATCTCGTGGTTAGATATTCGCCGTCTCTCTGTCCCACTGATGACGTTACCGGGTGTGAAAACGAGACGAAGCGAATATCGTTCAGCGTTTGCTGTAGATATCTAAAAACTCTCCATATCGATATCTAAAAACGGTTTTTCATATCAATATGAAAACTTCATATCGGATATGTAACCGTTTACAGACCAAATACCAAAAACGCCCATATCTAATAAAACACAATTATTTATCAGAGCAGTCTTTCCATAAGGGATTACGAGTTCTAATTTATGGTTATACCGTAATTTCCTGTAATGACTTTTAAAAGCTATATTGTATATGAAAATATTTGTTTTTACAAATATATTTATGTCATAAATATATAATGCTGGTACGGTAACTATTTTTAACCGACTTCAAAAAAGGAGGTTTCTCAATTCGACCGTATATGCGAGTATATATTTTTTTTTTTATGTGTGTTCGTGGATAACTTCGTCGTTTATGAACGGATTTTGATGATTCTTTTTTTGTTGGAAAGGAGATATCCCAAGAGTGGTCCCATTTAAATTTAATAAAGATCTGATGAAGACCTTCGAAGTTAGACAATGGAACTCTTCAATGAATTACAGCAAATCACTCTCAATTGCTGTAATCGCATGTTCATGTATAGTTCATGCCACTCAATACATACATAGCATCATGCCTGTATTGCCTGATGGGGTAGGCAGAAGTGTACATAGTTATACACCCACATTTCACCAATGCTGTTATTAAGTCCCATGTAATAGGTGGTGAGCCTATTGCCATCAACCGGGCACAATTCCAAACTACGGGCTGCTACTGAGAATTTCCTAACAGAAAAACCGTCCCGGGAATCGAACCCAAGACCTCATGCTCAGCAGTCGCGCTTGGAACCACTAGACCAACGAGGCAGTTCAAATTATTTTTTTGCCCTAAAGAATTAATGTCAAGATTCATATTTGAGATTTTTTGATAGTAATGCATAATTTTTGTATTTCTAAGTTTCTAATAAGATTATTATTATTAAACCACGATATAATTCGAGAAGAGAAAATTCCATAGTAATTACTCATGTTTCTAATGTGCCATACTACTACTAAAAATACCCATAATGTATGCAAAATTTCAACAGAATTGGTTTATATGTGAACGATCAATAATATCCTATTTTCATATTATTCACCCTTAAGGGTGGTTCATATTTATATGGTATCAACTTGGGATCCTCCTTGGTTGAATCCTCCTCTATCGAATAAACAAGAATCATCAAGGGATTACTCTGTAAAAAGTAAAGCGTGGTCATACATAAAAAAAAATACTACTAAACACTAACCACAAGTAAACGTGCTTTAAGTGGGGGAGAGCCTTCATGTGGTGGGTTTTATTTTCCATATTACCGCTAGAATCCTTGCAGGCAGATGGTAGTATGCACTGTAATGTCTGCCCTCTTAACCTACTGATACCTTCCACAAACCCATGTGCGACATATATTAGTATCAGCGGCTTCCTCCGCGTTTTATCGTGCGTGTTGAGTACACGTCTGCTCACCACATCAAGTACGTGACGTCACATGTTAGCTCAAAGCGTGGAATACCGTAACTTACACTAATATACTATCATGAACTGCATCAACTGCACGTGTGACATCTTCATTAAATATTTAAACCTTAGGTTTTCGCGATAATTACACATTATCATAAAACAACGTTTAACCGGATTAATCGTAAATTTTAATAAAAAGATTTGTATAATAATCTGCCCTTGGGGTCCACTCGCACATAAAATGCAGATTTTAATAAAGAAAAAAAAAGACATTTGCGATTTCAATATCGTCACGTTAATACAGAAATATTTCTCACACGCGAAAAAAATTGTAATTTTGGAGTTCGCCACGGATACGATATCCGTAGCGAACTCTAAACTTAATTTTTTTTATGGAAAGAAATATACGGTTGAGAGATCGACATTGATTATTGGCCAGAGCGCTTGGAGTATTTATCCGGTAGGTGCAGGTTCGAATCCTGCTCACGACCGTATTTTTCTGTCCACAAAAATGTGTAAGTTTAACGGAACATTAACTTACGATGGCAGCAAACATAACGCTAAAATATAACTTTGATACGTATAATATCAGTGCGTTTCATTAAGTGCGGTCGCAGTCCAAGGCACGAACAAGCGATGGACACCAAGTGACGATACGTTCCTCATAACAACCAGTGAGTACCGCCACGTGTACAGTGACCAAAGTGAACACACTTTATCAATCAAATAGATATCATTGTGGAGGTGTCGTATTGGACCTGTGCACGATACAAGCGCTAGCTGGAGTGACGTCATCAACGCGTCGCGCTAACGAACCGATTGTCCCGAGTGGTCCGAGTGGTCACTCACTTGGAGGGTTGGTGGCACCACTCGGACCATGTGCTCTCAACTCACTCATTTACAACACAACCAAGAATGTTAACTGGCAGCCGAGCGCACTCGCCCCTCGCCCCTCTCCACCCACCACTCGCCGCGGACGCGATGACCCTCGATACACAACAACTGAACCACTTCAACCCGAAACACACCTCGAACTCCTCTCTCAGTACCGGACCTTGTTTAAATTTAAATTAATTTCGTCATCCCCACTTGAATTCCAGACGAGATAGGCAGATATAAGCGGTCGCGCACCCGCACTCTGCTATGAATGTATTAAATTATATAAAGTGATAGCTAACAACATGATCGCCATTTACTTTACTTATAGCCCAATCGTTTTTGGACACAAATAATATCATAAAACACAATAATATCATAACGCCCCCCGAAAATAAACCTAATAACACACTGCCCAACCGCCGGAATTAGAACCCAGGACCTCACCTCTGCAGCCGCGCTGCGACTACTGTACTGCAATAACGACGTAGTTGGTTTTTTGACTTTTTTATTCGAATAAACTATGAATCTAGCTGAGTACCGTCAGCAGCCCCACAACATCGCTAACGACGACTACATCAACAACGAGCTCTGATCCATCACACATGTCGTTCACGTGTTCTAGCGATAAGTTACGAGCCGAGGGTGAAGTGCGAGAGATCAGCGCCATCAATGATTCAGCCTCCGACAGCTATCGACACAACATGAATAATATAGGGCCTCACAACTTTCTCTCTCTTAGGAAAGTCCTAAGTTCCTAATAAATCAAGTTCGGCTCGGTGTCGGCGCCAATCTGTTCGCCAAACACTTCGCTCCGGTGTTCAGTACAGATTGTATTACTGAGCAGGCTTCACGAGTAACACGAACAAGTGTTGCATTCCGTCGCTATTGATTGAGCGTCGTGAGCGCTCCGAGTGGGATCAGTTTCAACACAAGTGGAAAAATGCTTCAGTATAAAGAACACGTACCAAGTACGTGATCGGTGTTCTTAGACTTATTTCTTTCATGTATTCATGTAAAATATAAAAAAAAACACATATTCACATAACATAGCATTACGCCTGTATTATCGGAAGGGTTACAAGGGTGTACTGTATGTAATGCACTCGCATTCTGCCAGTGCCAGTCCTAAACTCCATTTTTTAGTTCAGTCCTAACAGAAGAACCAATTACAGCCGCTCGTATAAATTGTCTCTGGAACTTTACGTTTACAGTTCTCCAACAAGTAGACTGGCGCAATAGTGCGGAAACCATTTAAGTTTTATTTAATTACTTGTGTCTCACGAGCTAGACGACATGCTGTCTAGCTGTGTGATTGTCAGAATGACCTGCGTGTGTTGTTTTTAATCTGCTGAATACTTCAAAGTCAATTACTGTTAATTGGTGACGTGCAGAGTACGGAGTGCGGAGTGCAGCGCGTCGGCGAGAGAGGCGGTCCTCTCAGTAAATGCTAACAGTACGACTCCCATCAATTAGCGACCGCCAATACCTACGAGCAGCTAGCCACCAGCCGACACACGCGACCAGAGACCAACGGCTCTTTGCAACACATTGCGGCTGGTTATACATTGTGGCGAGTTATACTTCTGCCCTGTCCCTGTACTGTCACCGCATCCCAGCAATACCTTCATTAGCCCCGCCCTGACTGAGCTCGTCACATGTTTGAGCTCTGGCCTACCTGCCTCCTTCAACAATCTCAGGCGTACCTTATTTTTGCGATGAAAATATCTAAGAAAAAAGATAATCGGCAGAGCTGACGGCCACTTCGCTGATTGTCGCGTTTGTACTTCCACCCCGCGCCTCTCGCCGCGGTGCACGGTGCGGTGCCGCTCCTCGGGTGAAGGGATATACATTGTCCCATTCGTTGCGTATTTTATGGTTCAGTAAGATAAGTTTTATCTATTCAGCCAGGCGGCCTGTAATAACATGATAACGTGGTGAATTTGCGAGTTTGGGTGAGTAACGCCCAAACATATTGACATAGTACCGTCAACCCACTCGGTAGCGTCAGGTAGCAGCAGTGAGGACCAGCTCACTGACTCGTGACAATAGCCGTGTTGTGGTAGTCGCGTGTCGGTCCTGTAGTGCGTAGCGCCGCAATGTTGGCGCGCAGCAGCATGTCATAGTTATAAAAGAAAGTGACAGCCGACACCGTCGCGTGCCGCACTTACATTAACTAATCTACCACTTAAAATATAGTAATACAGTGGTGTTTCAGTACATATTAACCAACATTGCTTCAGCATATTTTGTCATTGTTAAATGACATGCAAACATTTCATTTTATCGTAACGTAATTTCTTCATTTCATTAACTAGTAGGCTACAATCACAATATGAAATGATCTAAAACGTATCCCATATGTATTTCTATACCCAGATGATTTGTTGCGCCGCGGGCGAAAAGCGGACAAAGATTCAACTATGTATTTTGTTATCGGGGAAACAAAGACAGCCAAGCTACACTTAGGTATTACGCTTTCAGTTCCTGAACTACTTTATATAGATAGAGATCAATCCACTGTGTGATTTCAGTCATTTATGATAATATTATTGTACTACTAAACAACTAATATCAATATGGTCCTGTTAGATTCAGAGTTAATCAATATAATAGGTTCGTTACAATGATGTTCAGCAATGGGATGCAGATGTCGCTGTGCATCTCATTGCTGAACAAGTTGGCAGTGCACGGGTGGTGCGCGTGCGAGTGCGGCGCAGTGTGTCCGGCCGCTCGCGTGGTGCAGGTGAGAGGCGACGCCGCGCCGCGCTCAGCCGCCGACTATTGTAGTGGCGAGTAATCACAAGCGCCGCACAACTTATAACTTTCTGTTCACCCCGAGCGCCCCTCTCCGGGCACACCGCCACCCGCTGCCCTCCACCCCCGGCACATATGCGACGTGCGCGTATATGAGAGAAATCGCGGAGATCTGCCGCAATTCCTAAGATTACTTAACTAAAGGAGGTACTCGCCGAGATGAACTTAATTCTCGGTGTCTGTCGCCGACGACGCGCGGTTACGATCCATCACGACTTGACTCAGCGGAGGTTTGAGTGAGCACCATAATTATTACACTAGGAACGATAAAACCCATACAGAGTGCGACAAGGGGTCCACACGATTAATACGTTAATTGTAAACGTGTAATAGGTACAGAGAAATCATGTAAATATGTATTGTGAATATTCTGATGATCATGAACACGCGTATAGTACGCGTGTACATTACATATGTAAATCAGCGATTCCTAAAGTTCCGCGACATTGCATTTGTCATTGATTCGTTAGTTTCTTTTTGGCTCTTAAAGTATTTCACAGTTACAAATATTATTTTTGAACAGGTAGTGTTAGTAAATCTTTATCAGATTAAGTACTTTCTGGACACTCAAACTCTATTACCTACATGAAATGCGTATAAAATACATTTATCATTAGAAGTCAACCTGCGATGCTAATCCGTTCGTTTATAGCTAACAGGCCTCTTATATCATCTAGTTGTAACCTCTTTGGTGCGAGGGTAACGTTTGCTCTGCTGACACCACACAGTCACGTGTTCCACCAGTGAGCGGTCTCGCACGTGTCACACCACTCCACTGACTCGTGTCTCTTCCTGAGCGGTGTAAAGGTAACAGTGGCGTGCATTGCCACTGTTACACTTTACTGTGATATAGGTGGTATTTAGGAAATTTTTGAGGTAGGCACTGTCTATTTGCCTAAATACAATGCACGCCATTGAAAGGTAACGTAAGCTTTGTGAGCGCGCACTAACTACAGCGTTTCATTAATAGTTAATTCGCCAAAGCGACGGTCGTGTTCCTCGATTTATAACCGGAAGTAAATCGGAACTGGCGACATAATGCTTGCTCAACTAAATTACAGCTTTGTTATTTTTGCGAAAATATCTTAGATTATCTAAAAGACAATAACTTTAGACTGGCTTTTATGTATTTAGCATGGATGTGTGAGTGTTAAAGTTGTAAAGTTTTTAGAAGAATTAAATTTGCACACTGATTTGCTAAATAGCTACAACATTTAGATACTGATACAAGTGGTCACGTGACACCGGCGCGTGGCGCCTGCCGCCTGCCGCCGCACGGTCGTGTCATGTAATGTTTTGCTCGTTCGTCATACCTACGTTACATATTACTTAGTACCAGAGCATGCAATACTCCCGCGTTCCTCTGACTTCCTCAGAAAATCTTAATTTTATGTTAATGACATTAACTAAAATTATAAATAATATTCCGCGGCTGCGTGAATTTTATTATTGAATATAATTAAATGCTATGATCTGCGAGAGCGGTGGCGCTCCTCGGCTGACTCCGCCAAAGTTCGCCGCTTTACAAACAAACAGAAGGCGGCCGCGATTCTTTACTTTTAGAATTTAATTATATCATTGGAGAGGGATAATGCCGACTTTCTTGTTGAAATTAATCAGAACTTAGGAATGAAAAATAAAAGGAATTTACGTTATTGCGTGGCATCGCCGGTGTGCTATTATAATAATTTGTTTTATAGACATCGAGAGGGTAGAGCGGGTGCGGCGGGGAGGTGTGCGTGGCAGGGGGAGGGGTCGGTGGGTTCACGCTAATCGTTTCTCTTTTTGTGTGGGATTTGGCAGCGATTAGAGAGAGGTCAGCGCCGCAGCGCCGCGCGACCGCCGCGCCGCGCCGGGCGGGGCGTGACGTCATCCATCACGCGGATACTTTGCATACTCGTCATCCCGTACATACATTAGGCATGTGACAGGCGACCGATTTTTACCACGACTTTAAGTTTACAAAGAAAAATTTAAGGTGTCTAATGGATCCAGCGTACAAGTGCGTCGTAATGTAGTTAAGTGCCTGCATCATCATCAGCTCTTTACAGCCTTGACATTCCTAAAATAACAGACCGAACGAAAAAGTATATTATCGGAATAAAATATAATAATAAAAATAATTTAACAAATATACTTATTTCAAATTTAAGAAATAGCATATTTTTCTGTCCGTTTCATCATGACGAAATCTAAAGTATTATTTTCTCCCTCAAAAACAGAACATGCACCCGGCATTGATAACTTTTCTACAAAGATCCATAAAGCAACTGCTACTGAGCTTACTCCTGTCATAACACACTTAGTTAACATGTCCCTTGCTGAAAGAGACCCCACTGACTTAAAGTATGTACAGGTAAAGCCCAATCACTATTGTACATATTATACCAAGAGTCTTTGAAATTGCGATGTATAAAAGGCTTACCGATTTCATTGTAAAACATGGTATTCAAAAAAGTGAACAGTACGGTTCCCAGAAAAGAAAATCAACGACATTAGCCTGTTATAACATAACAAAAACAATTTTTGACTTCCTTGATGATGGAAAATCAGTAACGGCAATATTTTTTGATATTTCGAAAGGCTTTCATTTCGTTTCTCATCGACTAGTTTTAAAAAAATTAGAAAAATATGGCTTCAGAGGTCCGGCATTAAAATGCCCACAATCCTACTTGAACAATAGAATGCAATGCGTTGAAATAAAAAGCCTAAGTAGGAGTAAAATGGTAATTGTGAATAAACCTGAATTTGTGCAGAATTGGTGTACCGCAAGGTAGTGTTCTCGGCCCGTTGTTGTTTTTACTATTTATAAACGACCTTCCTGACATAACTAAAAATCCTTGTACTGTATTTGCTGATGGCATATCCATATTAATTTCTTCGAAGAACGACATAAATAATTATACTCTTGACATTCATAATACAATTAATTCTATTATATCATGGCTTAACATAAACAATTTCAAAGTAAATATAAATAAAACTAAATCCATACAATTTACTACATCTGGCAAAAAATGCGAATCAAATAATATTAATTACAATGATCAGACTCTTGTCGAAGTTAATGAAACTAAATTCCTTGGCATTATATGAGACAGGTTCTGCTATTGGAAAGCTCATATTAACAACATCTGCAATAAAATAAATAAGTTTGTTTACGTATTATATCGACTTCGGAAAACCGCAAACAAAAATATGATTTTAACTGCTTACCATAGTTATGTAGCTTCGGTCCTTACATATGGGCTTATATTGTGGGGTAACTCCATGGATACACAGAGAGCATTTATGGCACAAAAAAGGTGAGTAAGCCGAGTTCAACCCTGGGAATCATGCAAGGAACTTATTTCGAAACTCATATTATTGACCTTGCCCAGTATGTATACTTGAAGCTGCTAAGTTTGTCAAAGAAATAATAACTTTAGAGTTCGCTAAACATGCGTTGATGCTTTTCAAAGATTTATCTTGAATTATTAAGGTAATTGCATTCTTTACGGCATTGTATTAACTGCAAAGTTAGTCGTGTCGGTTCGGTCACCAGTATAGGGACTGAATTGATTGCAATAACGTCGCCATAAGACGTGTTAAAATATGGAAGAAGAATTCGCGGTGGTGAGCAGAGGTCGAGATGGCTTAGTGGTCAGAGCGCCTGGAGTATTCATCCGGGAGGCGCAGGTTCGAATCCTGTTCGCGACCGTATTCTTTTTCCATTTAATATAATAACTTTAAAAATCTTATAATTGTGGCTAATTGACATAACATGTTTTAATACGACGTTTTTATTTTAATGTCAAATTTTTACATGATTTTATTAAATAAATTATTAAAATGTAAGGTTTCATAATGTATTACCGAATTAATTATGCAACGTTGTGGTCTATAGTAATTTAGGGTAAACATTATGTATAGAATTGTGTTTGCCCCCTGTTTCCAACATTTGCATGTCAACATTATTTGACTTAAGTTATTTGAACGAAAAAGTACTGTCATTTGTGTTATCAACAGTGTTCCAACTTTTATGTAAATAAACGTATTGAATTGAATTGAAAGGTACAGATTAGAAAACGTATTAAAGTAAGTACCAATGGCTATGAAAACTTTTTATACTGCAACCTATTCTAAATCATTCAACAATGTATGTAGAAACGCATTAACGCTATCAGTCAGAAGATAATGTCTCGTTGAGCCATCCTAACCTTATCAGCGAGCGCTGAAACCGATCTAATTGCTCGTCCGACTCGCGCGTTACGTTATCACGATGCCTAATGTGAGCCGGCTCCCCCCCCCCCCCCCTATATTATACATGGTTGGCGAAACCATTTGTTTTATAAGGTGTCGGTGGGCCCCCTTGAGTTGTTGGTGTACATTATCTATTTTCTTAGCACGGCACCGCGCGCCAGCGGCAGCGGTGGCCGCCACGACACGCGCAAAAATGACTGAACGCCTGCCGATGGATTATCTTGATACAAGCAATACTAACAACTGAAGCAGAAGGTACACTCTACAACAAGCTCACGCACATGGTGCAAAACAAGATCTGTCTGATATTGTTCAGTTTCACGAGCCACAGCATGGACGTGTGGAGGTGACCTCGTCGTTACCTTGCGTTATATGTGGCGGGTGTTCTGGTCGCGCCTGACGAGTGGCGCAGGTGTGTCGTGGCACTCTTCGTCGCGACCCTTGTCCCGACCTGTGACGCATCACAGTGATGGACGCTGTATTATTAACACAACCTTTTCAACGTACTTATATTACAACTAGCTGTGCGCCGCGGTTTCACCCGCGTATAATTATATTATAATTACCTACTTAGTACTAACCAACCAATAGTTCACAGTAAAATAATACACAGTTCGTCTCCTCGCGGCACTGCTCATTCGCGCCACCACGTATATAGTCATAGTTCCGATCCGAGTGTTGAATTATTTTAATTTTCCGTCCTAAACTATGCGTCCAAATAACATGCTATAAAGGGCAAAGTTTATTTTTATAAAATTGTCTTGATTATGAAGTAACTTTCTTTTGTAAGGAGTAATATGTCACGCGTAATAATAATGCGCAAAATCATTTTTAAATATTCAATAACATTTTGGCACAAGATACCTTAACTGGTATTCATATTGTAATCTAGCTCAGAAGGGGTCATAGAATTTAAACAACAAATCAACCAACACAATTACAGTATTTATTTTAAACTCGATCAGTTGACAATACACTTTAATAAAATTTAATTACTAACCTTAGTTATCACTCGGGTGTCTCGTTCAAGAATGATCGTGCCTCATGTCGGCGACTTAAATTATCAACTGACACTTAGCCAGGTGTCCAAATGACAACTCACAGTAAGACATGTAATTATTAATCTTATACTACCCACAATTGGGTGAGTTAGGTTACAGTCGGCCATCCTTCAAAAACGAGTCCCTTCGTTTCGGCTTAGTCTATTTACAGTAATAACCAGTATGTATTTATATAAATAATAATAATTCTAAATTAATTTATCTATCAATATAATTAATTGTTACTACTAACATAATTAGAAATCACAATTTAATATGCTTCGTAATTATTTTATAGCCGGGCGGTGTGAAGGTTACTTCCTTCACCATCACATTGCCATCGACTGCGATGCTTTGAGCCACTCATGGGCGGCGCAATCATACGCCAATCGTGCCCGACTCAGAACACCCCTCACTGAATCTACTATAATAGTCGTGCGCTGTGAGGGTTGCTCCCTGCACCATCACATCGCCAACGACTGCGATGTCTTGAGCCACTCATGGGCGGCGAGTTCATACGCCAATCATGCCCGACTAAGAACACCCCTCACTCAATCTAATAGGATAGTCGTGCGCTGTGAGGGTTACTTCCTTCACCATCACATCGCCATCGACTGCAATGCCTTGAGCCACTCATGGGCGGCGAGTTCATACGCCAATCATGCCCGACTCAGAGCACCCTCACTCATCTCTTTGTCTTTTCTATTTCATACTCACAACTAACAAGTTCATTTACCAATTATCCTCTAACATAACATTTCATTAACTATCACTGTAATCGTCTTCTCATAATCATGGCCTAACACGTACAATTCTACTAACGCAATAATCAATCAGGTCAAATTTAATTTAGTTCATCACATTAGTTAAGTTTGACAGTCATATAAAGTAATCAAGTAATTAACAATGCGTCTTAATCTTTATCATAATTGTCACTTTCATCATCATTCTCGTCGCTAGAAGAGCAAGTAGGGGCGTTAAAACTCAACCATGGGAATATTTTGTCAATAGCAACAATTGTTTCATATTTTGCCCCTTTTCTAGTCAAAGGAGTATCTTGTACAAGAAATCGATCATTTGGTAGAATCTTTTTAATTCGATAAGGACCCTGACATTTAGCTTCTAACTTTTTAGATTGCCCCGGTGCCGTTACTATTGCTCTCGCTATCCGAACAAGGTCACCCTCTTTATAATCCGTGGCTTTTTTCCTATGCTTGTCATAACGATTTTTATTTATTTGTTGATTTCTCTTGATTCGTTCGCTCGCTTCGGACCTAACATCCCCTAATGTTTTGTTTGTGTTCTGTTCTATGTCATCAATCACGTTATTTAATATGCCTTGGCCCGGGTTTACAACTGTTCTACCTAACAATAGCTCAGTAGGCGTTCTTTTAGTTATATCATGAACTGTTGTATTTAGTCCCAACTGTATGTCCGGAAGAAGTTCGTCCCATGTATTTTTGTCCTTACCGTGAACCATGGACCCAAGAGATGCTAGAATCGTCCGGTTATACCTTTCGACCTGTCCATTAGCCCTTGGCGTGGCGACGGAATTAAGGATATGCTTTGTACCAATTGACTGTACGAACGTCTTAAACTTTTTACTCGTGAAGCTCGTGCCGCGGTCTGTAATGAGTCGTGCCGGAGACCCGAAGTAACTAAAAAGAGTTTTGAACGCTCTTATACTCTCTTTGGTTTTCGTACTTCGCACAGGTGATAAGCTGACGTATTTAGTGAAAGCGTCAACTATCACAAGAATGTATGTATAACCCCGTTTACTTCGTGGGAATGGGCCAAGATGGTCCGCATGTAATGTGTGGAACGGTATCTCTATTTTTGGGATCGGATGTAATAACCCTTCTTTGGTTCCTGAGGGTAGCTTGTGGTGAGCGCACTCAAGGCATGCAGCTACATATTTCTTTATAAATTTCCGCATCTTCGGAAACCAAAACAGTGACCTTATTCGATCCAAGGTTTTGTCGAAACCAAAATGACCCACATCGTCATGATTGGCTTTTAAAAGTTGCCACCGTACGCCTTTTGGTACTACCCATCTAGTAGCCCCATCGCCTAAAGTTCTAAAGACTCGTCCGTTTTTGATTGTATAGTCCTTATATATATCTGCAATTTTAGATGTTTCCGGGTCCTCTAAAACATCTTTGATTCGTCTCACTTCTTCGTCAGAAGACTGGACTGTGGAAATCCAGTCCTCTGTACTAACTGTCATGATGTCTAGAACGTGAACTTCTTCGGCCGGCGCTGACACTGGTCCCCTACTGAGTGCGTCTACATGAGACATTCTCTCACCAGGACGGTATTCGATGTCGCAATTGAATTCCAAAAACTGTATCCACCATCTAGATATGCGAGGTATAAGATCTCGCTTGGTAAATGTGGAGCGTAACGCACTGCAATCGGTCACAATGGTAAACTTTATTCCGATAAGGTATGTGCGGAATTTGTTCAATGCACTAACGACTGCGAGTGTTTCCAGCTCAAAGGAGTGGAACTTCATCTCATCTGCCAGTGTCTGACGACTAAAGTAAGCTATCGGCCGCCAGGGATCAGAATCTTCCCTCTGCAATAAGATGCCTGCAACGCCAAACTTACTAGCATCAGTGTGTAGTTGCGTTTCAGCGTTAGGATTATACAAAGCTAGAACAGGTCTTTCTGTAAGAAGCGATTTAATGGTCTGAAAGGATTCCATTTCTGTATCTCCCCACTGCCAAGATACGTCCTTCTTCAAAAGGCCCGTCAGAGGTCTGGCGATTAGTGCAAATCCTTTCACAAACCTTCTGAAGAAGCTAGCAAGTCCAAGGAATCTCCTCACCTCATGTTGGTTCCGAGGGACAGGGAATTCTGACACCGCCTCAATTTTTTTGACCCCAGGTCTGATACCGTCTTTGTCTATTTCGAATCCAAGAAAATCTATTCGTTCTTGGAAGAAATGACACTTCTCCATTTTAAGCGTTAATCCTGCTTCACGTAAAAGACTTAACACTTCTACGAGACGAACTAGTCCTTCTGCAAAATTTTTTGATGGTATCAAAATGTCATCCATGTATATAACTATATAACCGACCTTAGTTTTATTAAGAATTTTGTGAATCGCTCTCTGAAACACCGCTGGGGCATTTGCCAACCCGAAGGGCATACGATTATATTCATATTGCCCATCGGGTGTGACAAATGCAGTCTTTTCTCGAGATTGCTCAGCTATAGCAATCTGATGATAGCCTGAGGCTAAGTCAAGTGACGTGAATAATGACTGACCTGACAGCTGATCTAACAAGTCGTCAATTCTCGGCAATGGATACTGATCTCTTTTGGTGCGGCTATTCAGAGCGCGGTAGTCTACGCAGAGTCGCTTTTCACCCGATTTCTTTTTAACAAGGACGATTGGGCTAGCGTATGGCGAGTTCGACTCTCGCACAATGCTATGCTCAATCATATCACTCACCATATCCTGGACTAATTTACGCTCAGAGTAAGGTAAGCGGTATGGCCTATAAACAACAGGGGTAGAATCCTTGAGATGAATTTCCATTTCCGTAACGTTAGTAAATCCCGAGTCGTGCATACCAGTGGAGAAACAGTCTTTATATTTTTCTTATAATTTAACGCACTGGCGTTTATGATTCTCCGATAGCTGGACGCCACACTTTGGATTTATCGATACGTGATCATCAGAAATTCTTAAAACCTGTAAGTCATTATTACTCGATCCTATGAACTGTGCGCGTGTGATCAGGGTGTTCTCCTTGAAACACACTGGATTCGAACTAACATTTTGGATCAATAGATGACATTCAGAATTAAGAATTTGGTATTCCCCCGGTAAGAGGTAGTATTCCTGACCTGCACGGCCCCTTACAGATCCACCTACATAAATATTTCCATCGCAAGGGACATTTGTCGTCACAGGTACTGACACCATCTCACCTACGTCGATTGTAAGCTCACAAGGTACGTAAAGGTGCAACTTAGGATAGAAATCATACCCTACTCGTTCAAATTTTAGATTAGTTGGAGTCTTAATAATTTTGAGTGTCGGTCTTTCGGTAAAACTATGTCCAAGTAATACGTCATAATTGATCAAATGATCATCTACAATGAACACTTCAACGTCCATTTCTGAAATACCTTGCACATCTATGTTTACTAAAGTACGTCCTAAAGGTAAGTATGGTATATTCCCTAACCCTCTTAAACGAGGACCATTAACGCTTTCCCAGTTCAATCCTAAACTCAAAGCATTCCTTTTACGAACCAATGTTGCCTCACTACCTAAGTCCAGTTGACAAACCGTGGGAATTCCGTTAATTTTTATCATTAACTTGTACTTGTCATTACCATTTTCAGCAAAAGAAACTTCAAGGACACTTTTGTCTTTTGGAGGATTCTTTTGATCCTTTATCCTAGGGCACTGAGAGGTGTCGTGTCCTAGAAAATTACAATTGCTGCACTTCACAATCGGTTTGGGACACTTGAAACTGGGGTGACCGACACCCTGACAGTTAAAACACGTAACGGGTCCTTTAACATTGCTATTTTTATTGGACGCCATACTAGTTATATTTCTAGTGGAGTTACTAACTAATGATACGTTATGGCGTTTATCTCTATAAACATCTTTATTATGATCTGATTGATTTCTATTGTGATATTTAATAGTTTTAAAGAATTCAAGTACATCCTCGGGTTTATCAAACTTTGCTGCTTGAGCGCCTACGCGGACCCCCTTGTCATCGATCCCATAGAGTAAACAATCCACTGCTTGCCTTCCAAATATCTTACATTTATTGAGTAGGTTTATCTTTGCAAAATAATAAAGTTCAAAAGATTCTCCAGAGTTTACCCGTCTGTTAAGCATATCTGTCAATAGTTCCGCGTAATTTTCCGTTGCAGGAAATGATTCTTTCAGCAACGATTTCCATTCGAGCCAAGTATGCTTGATGGAGGGTAAGCCCTGGTACCATGTCTTAGCTATTCCA
This sequence comes from Xylocampa areola, assembly GCA_935421205.1. Taxonomy (NCBI): domain Eukaryota; kingdom Metazoa; phylum Arthropoda; class Insecta; order Lepidoptera; family Noctuidae; genus Xylocampa; species Xylocampa areola. The sequence continues at coordinate 20,972,277 of OW285208.1, forward strand.
ATAAGTTTAGGCAGGGCATAGTGAACAGTTTGCTCATCGTTCCAATTATAAATTTCTGAACATTTGTCTGTTCTTTCGATATTGGATCAAAATCTGGAATTATATTATTCAAGGTTGAGCTGGAAAACGATTCACGCTCCCCTGCCTTTAATTTAAAAAGATTTATAAAATCCTCAAAAATATCCATGTTCACGACTTTAGGTCTCTTCTTATCACTAATATTTTCATTTTTATCACTACTAGGCGAATGTCGTTTTGTGGGTGTGATTAAGGATCGGTCACGATGCGTGCGGAAACTTATATTATCGTTACACTTATACCCGTGATCACTAGGGATAGGCTCAGACGCCTCGGACCACCTGCACGATCTGTTCCGTTCCGTTAATCTCTCCCGTTCTTTACGTACCTCCTTTTCAAGAGTCCTTAATTTTTCCTTCTCCCGAGACAGCTTACGTTCCTGTGCATGTAGCGTTTGCGTACTGCTCACGCTTCGGATTCGGTGAACATTGCTGCGGTGATCCCGCGTTGCACTGCGGCGATGGTCACGTACTGGACTGCGTCCCCGAGATCGTTGTGTTCGTGGGCGGCCATCCCCGCGGTCACCACGACTGTGGCTACGGCTACGCCTCTCGCTTCCTCGCAGGTCTCGATTTCGACTTCGGGATGCCTCACTAAACCGGTGCTGCCGGTCGTAGGCGCGAGACTGGCTGCTAGCTCGTCGACAATCCGCATCGGGTTCTTTATCGCTCATTTTCCTGGAACTCAAATATTTTCTTCATGTATTATGTTGTAATTAAACAGTCTTTTTTTTTTTTTTTTATTATTATTATTATTATTTTTTTTTTTTTTTATTTGACAGCAAATTATTTATGTTCGCCTTATCTTAGTCACAATTTTACAATATTGTCATTTCATCAGTACTACACATATCTTCTACAATGATACTCAATTCAAATCAGTCAATTAAATCAAGATTTTTAATCTGTATGCATCGCAAATACTGCCATAATTGATTCAAATATTTTATTATTTATGGTTACTTCATTTACTATAGTATCCATACATACTAATATTTATACCAAAAGTCAAATCAATTTGCGTCACGATAAAAAAAGAAATAAATTAATTTTTGTAACTATTTCATCGAAATATTGGGGCACAATTTGTTTTTTTTTTTTTTTTTTTTTTTTTAATCTGTACGCATCGCAGTATCTGTAGATCATTTTATTATTACTTTACTATTTCTGGACATCAATTTCACTATATTTCCACCGTAAAGTAATATTTCTAACAAATTTAATAAAAGGAAAAGAAAATATGCACCGCAAAAAAAACAATGGAACCTAATCCTTTTCAATCGGTGGAGTCATCGTTCAAATCGTTGTCGTGTAACTTTTAACACACGTATTTTTTGTATTTCTACTTGTAATTGGGTTGATTTTCAAATAAATTTAACGGAAATATTCAATATTCATTGTACATGAACGGTCGAGCTCGTGGGCATCGTGGGTGTTAGCACAAGACAGTTATTTTCTTGAAAATCCCACTTCTGAGATGTAATCTAGCTCAGAAAGGGTCATAGAATTTAAACAACAAATCAACCAACACAATTACAGTATTTATTTTAAACTCGATCAGTTGACAATACACTTTAATAAAATTTAATTACTAACCTTAGTTATCACTCGGGTGTCTCGTTCAAGAATGATCGTGCCTCATGTCGGCGACTTAAATTATCAACTGACACTTAGCCAGGTGTCCAAATGACAACTCACAGTAAGACATGTAATTATTAATCTTATACTACCCACAATTGGGTGAGTTAGGTTACAATATGTATAGCATCGCGGACTTTTTTTTAAATGTACTATGGACTAACATTTTTGTAGATCATTGTATTTACGTATCACTATCCAGTATGTTAGCGCACGCGCTTTTTCTGTTGACTTCACTACTAAACACAAATTCTGCTGCTTGTGTAGCCTAATGTATATACAATAGCCTATACTAATCCTCATCGAACTAGCTATCATATATAAAATATATTTTCAATTCCGACTGGTAGTTCTAGAGATTAGCGCGTTCAAACAAACAAACAAATAAGTAAAGGTAAAAAATAAAGATATTCTTACGTGTACACCGAGATAGATTAATTAAATTTCGAAATGAATGAACAACAAATGAATCGTATGTACAATAATAATACTCCTCCCGGTCGAGTAAGTCTCTGTTAGGTGTAACATTGTCACTGTCATTATGGGGTGCACTACAATACGGCGCACGAATTTATTTTAGTCTGATCAACGTCCCGGTAAGTATAGTTAGTGATGACTGGTGTGTGAACGATCATTATTTTCTACTTGATACTACACTTACATCGCCTATAAATGAAACCGTTTAACTTATTATATTTTTTTTACCTTTACTTATTTTTAAGTTTAGTAGGTATACCATAGGGTTTATGTCAGGCAAGCGGCCGGTCTTAAAACATAGCCAAAACTTTTGCAGCATGCCAGATATAGGTATGCTGCGCCGACCACAAACAAATTGGGATAAGGGCAGGGGGATGATGATGAGTAGGTATACCATACCATATATGAAAAACTACACATTGTACATTGTTATCCTTTGCAACAGTGTATGTCCATCAGTTTATTATTAACTAGCTGTACCCGTGGCTTTGCTCACGTCAAAGTAGTCTTAACGCCAAACTAAGATTTCAATTAATCATACAAACCAACTCACACCTGATTCCCATTCCAGTAGGCAGAAACTATAGATTTTATCTTACAGACAAGAAGAATGTATGCTCTACGGTTCAGTTTATTAACCTGCCTTTTTTGAGAAGGTCAGGTACGTTCGTTGAAGTCAGACCCTCCACCCCTTCCTTTTTTGGTAATGATTGTTGCATTACTCTATTTTTGTCTATCCTCATTGACGCCACCCACATACAGACAGCCGTGACGTTTCAGATACTTGACAGTTGCCCTAGCAACCCAAACTCATACAGATAAATCATAGCAAACTCTTAAGTTATCAATTTTAGTGGAAAAAAGAATACGGTCGTGAGCAGGATTCGAACCTGCGCCTCTTGGATAAATGCTCCAGGCGCTCTGACCGCTATGCCATCTCGACCTCTGTTCACTACCGCGAATTCTTCTTCCACATTTTAATACGTCTTCTATCTATTTAGTCCCTATACAGGTGACCGAACCGACACGACTAACTTTGCAGTTAATACAATATCGTACAGATTTTATGCGAATTCGCGGTAGTAAGCAGAGGTCGAAATGGCTTAGCGGTCAGAGCGCCTGGAGTATTTATCCGGATTAGGATTACTTTACTAAACGATTCTTCATCTTCATGTCGATGGTACAATTTTAATTATTTGGTTGCCTAAATCCACACTTGCTGTGTCCAAAATTGTGTTCAGGTAGGTTCACTTTATGCTTAATTTGTTAGCGGGTGGTGGAAAAGTTCCTAGCCTCAGTTTTGCGGTGAGTCTCGACGGACATCTTGACACTACCTAGTTTTAAATAACTGTGCCTGGCTTGTTATGTGGTTAGGTGTTGTACTGGTAACTGGCCGTCATACAGTGGGTGTCTAGGGTCTGACTCCTGCTTGGATTTTTCCACAGCACACGCGACTTGTCTGTAGATATGTGGGGGCGCTATATCAGCTGTCGGATACAGCTTTTGAAGTGGTGTAGATTATACGATGTAATATTAGGATTCCACTCATGAATTAGATTTTTAGATAATCTCAATGGGCCTGCGTTTGACCGCCAACTCGCCTGATTTTAAGCAATGATGTAATTGACGATGGAACGCACTTGACCACTAAATACCTATTCACTTGAGCCTTGAAAACCAACAGATATATATTTATTGAGAAACACGGATGATGAACGAATTCGGCAGCAGTCCAATCAGCTGAAAGCTAGGTGCGACATAGATGATCTTACGTTATTTTCCGTTTCCCAATAGTATTACCGAAAAATTTGATAAGCCGCCGTTACCGATACATTCGAGATACCAGGATGTTTTACCACCTCTTCGATACCGGGAGTACTCCCGACTGAACGTTCCCGAATGACTGTACCGGCGCCCTATCTCTATGGAGTGCACTCCCTCTTTCTTCACTCACGTATTCCGGTGGGACGGCAATCCGACACGTCCGGAGTGAGATCAGGCGCAGAACTGACGGCACGACAATACGTGTTGGCCAAAATGATAATGTCACATACATAGGTACATACATAAATTCACGTCTTTGGCCTAGGCTTCAGATAGGCAGACACTATAGAACGCCACCTGCTAAGATTAAGCCTTACATACTCTTTATGCTTCTATCACGTTCATACGTCTGTTAATACACACGTGCTGGTTGTGAGCACTACTTTTTTGACCTTTTAGTGAGTTTCGGTGGGTCAATTTATATCCATTTAGGGATCTCAGAATTTCCACTAACACCTGCCTCGTCTTTTCAACATGACTCTAAGCATAATTTTTTCAGTTTCTGTCACTGCATCTTCATTTAAAAATGAAAATATTAATGATCATCAATCTTGTGCAGTGTAAAGAGAATCTTAGAAAAACTGAGTTATTAGTCTAGTAGTTGCAAGTTAGTATAAGCGTAGGTAAGGCTTGAGTTTGATCACCAGGTCAAAAAAAGTGTTGTTGAGTTCCATAATTGTGTTTTCAGTAGAGCTTGGGTCTGGCATCAACTCCCCAACTATCGTCCTGCCAAAATCTATCCACTCTACTTAAGAGTGAATAGATTTATTCTGGATATACGTGCTCCATCCTCGGCCACACCGTCGCTTGCCATCAGGCGAGTTGGTGGCCAAACGTAGATCCATTTTATATATATATTTTTTTTATATAATTTATGACACAGTCTAAAAATGACTTTTCTATGGAAAGAAGTACCATGATAATGATGAGATCTGATTGACAAAAAAATTACATAACGCTAACGTGTAACATCTTCACTGTGCTTTACCATATTGATATGAGACAGCAAGAGAAACACATAAAAAGTGGTTTTATATTACAAAAAGACACGAAAAACTAAAATAACGTTGCTTTTCTGCGAAATAACAGATAAACCTTGTATTATCAAATTTAAAAATATACAAAAATAATATCCTGTACCGGGATTCGACCGACATACTTATTCTGTGCCAGTCACCTATGTATCGTATGCAACTAATTACTCAGTTGACAATGTCGCTAAAATAGGCATTCACAATCTACTAATCGAAATACAAAACCGGTAAGTGCTTGGTCCCTATGTGATAAAGCGCAATGATACCTTTTGAAGTGCTTATCATTTTTGATAAGCTATACAACAGTGCAATTTTTATTGAAATCCGTCCAATTTTAATTCTGAGCGTGAGATGTTTAACGTCACAGCTCAGCTCCCTTGAGGAAATGCGCAATTTTGAATAGCCTATAAGTTGACCCGGCTACTGACGAATTTTTTTACAAATTTTCAGTTGTTTCTTTTTCTTGGTTTGGACGCCAACCTCGGACATACAAACAGACAAAAATACTCAAATTTTAAAAACAACAGATTTGGCAATAGTATCGATTAAATAACACATTACGAAAGAAAAAAAATCCAAAAAGCGAATTTGAAATTTTCGGTCTTTCGAGTTACGATTTTATTATAAGTATAGATAAGCTTCTTCCCTGTAAATTCGTAGGTTCCTCAACACGCGATTCTTCTACAGAACTTATTCGGCTTAGCGCCCTTTAAGCCTGTCCCTCCTCTAATAACTTGGTACAGTAAAAGGACCACCACGTAGTGTACAGTACAATCCTGGACATGCCGTTCACAACGACAACAAGTCCATGACACCATCAATGACAACATCCTCGTTTCTGTTGTTCCATAATTGTAGTAGACTGGAAATTGTATGGCATTTAAATGGCCGAGGCGTATAATACAATACAATACAAGTGTATTGATGGGATCAAAACACTGATCATCATTATTATTGACCTGTCATTGTCGCGAGTCAATCATGCACTGCATCTGATACGACACCATCAAATCTAGCAGACACTCCGTTTGTCGCTATTGCTTATTTAAACATAGGTACTCATAGCACCACGCCTGTATACCACGAAGGGGTAGGGTACTAACTTCTATTTATTAGGCGGTGAGAATTTCTTAACAGAAAGCCCAGTAACTTTTTGCCAAGCCCGGGAATCGTATTGTAATAGATTTCGAAATCATTTGCCGGATTTTATTCAAACTACCATGGATCATCCACTATACTGGATTTAGAATGACGTCACATAATTTACAGTATTTTACTCATCTATATATTTATTATTCATACCTATCAAGGGGGTTATTTAGAAAAGATAATTTATCATCCGCCATATTGGATTTTGAATGACGTCTCACTATTTTGTGTATTCTTCTCTTTTGTTTCATATCCATATCAAGGGCATTGGTCAGAAAAAGCTAATGTGTCATCTTAAATCGTCCGCCATTTTGGATCTAGAATGATGTCACTTAATATTTTGCCATTGTTGAAAAGTCGGTTTAAGAAATGAATCAAAACCACGAATATATACGTAAAGCCAAATAAAACCGTTAAACACACAAACAAAAAACTCATCCGCTTTATAATATTAGTATAGATTTACCTTTCAGGAAATATGCCAAGAAGTGCCCTCCACTCGTAAAACTATTTACTAACATACATTAAGCCATAAACTTGTATAGATACGCATTCCACCAAATGGCCGCTACAAGTATATTAGTTCGTGCTCGTATGTCGGATATAGAGACGATGGAGTTTTTATGTTCCCTGAAGCGGATGCAGCGCTACAAAGGATTCAATAAAGCGGCTTACGGCGCTCTTATAAACTGGACAATAACATCAGCGTAGTTTCGGCGTCTTCAAAAGTACCTATTGTTTTGATATGAGCAACATATTGGTGCGGTACCATCGGACGCGTTGTGACGTGTGACGTGTGACGTGTCACGTGTGACGTGTGACGGAGGCAGCTCCGCCGCTGGCAAGTATTTATTATGGCCGCATTAACAATAGATTTTTAGGGAACATATAATTCTACCAAGAGTTCGTGATAAGACTGAAAGTATTAGTTAAGCGGTAATGTTGGTCACGTGTATGTAAGTGTTAACAACAGATTGTATATTTGGATGTATCCCGAACGTTTCGGTACTGAAATATTACCTTAATACACGAAGGTGTTAAAAAAATCTCCATTAACTGTTCTGTTTATTTTGGTACAGTGAGGTCGGCTATCACTGAACTGAAGGCGTCTAAACGGAGATGTTCACCAACTTAACTTGTTGTTTGATAGTGAACCATAAATTTCCGTCCGTTGTGTGTCCCGCAGTGTGTGCACGCGCTGCACGTTATGATAGCTAGTCTGATGAAGCCGCTCCCCCTCCCCCAACGGCCCCTCCGTGTCGCCGCCCCGCCCTGCACTTGTATCGTGTTTGCGCAATTTCCTGCTTTACAAGGCTGCGTTGCCTCAGCCGCCTTTCATGAGAAAATGTGTTAAAAGATGGAATCAGATTATATGGTGGTGCTGTAGTGTGCCGGGAGGTGGGAGTGCACGCGATGTGTACGCGGCGCGGCGCCCGCACAACGCTGGTTCCTTTTTCTCGTCGTAGCATTTCATCCCTCTTTCGTCCAAACCATCGTCCAGTACAGACGTGTTGTCCAGTTTCTTAAGAAATATATTATTACTCTAATTGCGATAATAGTTCTAGTTACAAGTGCAATAGACGAGATTATTAAAAAACTGTGCGAGGACGCACCGCGTCAGAAGCCCCCCGAGCCTCGAACCGCGAGAAAGAGAGCAGTCTAATTATTGCTGTCCCTCTCTGGCTTCGCTGAGGTCGCGTGTGATAGTGTCGCCGTTTCACCCTCCTACCACGAAACTTCACCGCGTCGCGAGTCGCCCGCCTACCACGAAACCTCACCGCTACTCTTGTAGTACTGCGTTCCTGCACACGGCTGTGCTACGAACTGCGTCACCACCCACGAGTTACGGCTACGAACGATACGCTCAAGTTCAGCTACGCTACAAGTGCTACAATATAATTTGTATACTCCATACCGCAAAGTAAGCTTTATCTCCTTATTATTAAAGATGAATCTACCTCGCACACCGCCGCAGGGTTTCTCCTCATCCGACACAGATATAAATAAATCAAGCGGCCCATTGGTAACGCCGTCTTCGTTTAATATAACTACAAGAAACACCAAGCGATGTCGACAGGAAAACGTAGAAGGCAACAGTTTCGATACCTTTAAAGACGAGATTAAAGACTTACTCCAGTCATGGATGAGTCAGCAGAATACTCGATTAGATAATCTTGAAAAAAATCTGAATGGTATCAAGAATCAGTATGAAAGTGTGCAAACATCAAATACAGATTTTAAACGTTACTTCGAGGAACTGTCGGCCCAAATTAAAGACGTTGATAAGAAAATTGATTTATTGGAAGCCGAGAGGAATAACACCCGAGTAAAAATTATCGAGCTGGAAGATAGAACAGAAAGTCTAGAAAGAATTATTAGAAAGACTAGCATCGAAATTAGGGGAGTCCCTAAAGTGAAGAAGGAGAAAAAAGACGATTTGCTTAATATGGTCACGAACCTGTTGAAAAATGTCGGTGTTGACTATTCTCCTCATGATATAAAAGATGTATACCGTCTACCCTCAAGTCAAGTTCCTGAAAAGTGCAAAGTTCTATAACACCTCACAAAAAGATAAACAGCTGAACACGATGCATCTTGGACTGGAGAGACCCGAATATACCATATATATATCAGAACATCTGGCGTCACGAACTAAAAGACTACACTTTCTTGCCAAAGATTTTGCCCGTGCTGAAAATTTTCAATACTGCTGGGTTGCAAATGGGCGTGTCTTTCTACGAAAGAAAGAGGGAGACCGATATACCATTATCAGGAACGAACAGACTATTCAACATCTTCGTGAGAGCAGCAAAGCTGAAAAACAAATATAGGTATAACTGTATTAATTTTCACACCTTATCTTTTGTAATTTTTTTTGAAAAATTATACTTTTTCATACATATATTATCATACATAAATGTAATAAATACATACACACAATATTCAACCCCATAAGCACACTAAAAATATATCAGACACACACTTAAATAGCCTAAACCACACTATCACACATACTCACTACACTTTCACACAATCACTATCAATACACTATCACTACACTTTCACACATTACTGCGTAAATAACACATACAGTTTCACTAATCAAGCATGTTGTTCCCTAAAAATCTGTCTCAAACTTAATTCTTATTGCTTCTTGTTTATTATGCTGGACATAACATGTTCATACTATTCTGACATCGCACTGGAATGCAATGTAACTGAACTAATTAACATCAACCTCTTCCATGTTAATTTATATAGTAAGATAAATGTACGCGACTTAGAAATACAATACTTAGTTAGTAAGACGCACATTCATAAATTCATAGTCAAACAGTACCTTGCACATACCTATACATACATAAACTCACGCCTCTCTCTCAGGGGGATAGACAGTAACAACATACTTAAACACCATAATATGATATATGCTCTCACAGACAAATATATTAGAACTCCAACCTATACCAATACTTCTTACACACTATTACACTATACACATACGTTTACTATGTATTATATACCCCATGACGTGTCAATCAAATCCCAATTTATTATTTCACATATATTTACCTGTAATTTATATGAACCACCATTATTACTAATCATAAATTCCACAATATTACATGAACGTATATTTTCATATTTGGACTGTAGCCTAGTATGGAGCTACTTATGTATACAGCAGAATACATGCTTGAACGTTCTTTTCAATTTAATTATTTTAAATGGCTAATGGAGCTCAGGTTGCCGACGAAATTGATGTGACAGATATTACAAGTTCTTACAAAATTGACTCAATTGATGGGTGCAAAAATTATCTAGGAGTCACGACAACACAGTACACCGTTATTTTGCAGAATATACGCAGTATAAATAAGAATTTTGACAACTTTATTGTACTTCTTAGTAGACTCCTCTTTTTACCAGACATTATTATATTAACAGAATGCTGGCTAAATGAATTTTCTCCTAGTTTCAACATTGACGGATATAAGTATTACTGTTCTAAAACGTACCTTAATCAAAACGATGGCATTGTGGTGTACGCCAGATCTCATCTGCAGGTTAATGTCCAAGAACCACCGTTCAAAAACTCAAACTGTTTACTAATTAATATATGTAATGAAGTATCAATTATTGCTCTTTACCGATCTCCATCCTTCTCTAACATTGCAGATTTCTCTGACTCGCTCAGTGAAGTCATGGCAATAAGCACTGGACAGTCTTGTGTTATAGTTGGTGACGTAAATCTGGATATCAAGGCTGGATATACTGACCCACGGTCTACAGAATATTTAGATTTAACTGGTTACTACGGGTACTATCCTGGCCATAATTTTCCTACTAGGGGAACCAATTGTTTGGACCATGTACTGGTAAAATCTCGCTGTAGCACAACAGTAATTGTCTGTGAGTCGGGCGTTACAGATCACGATACCGTAATGTTGGGTATTCAGAAAGAGCCCACAAAATCACTTGTTCCCAGAGAAGTAACTAAAATTGACTATGTTTATATGGTTGAACTAGCTCAAGTAGACTGGGATTGGCTTTACTCTTATTCGGACATTAACTATGCAGTGGACGGCTTTACTGAATTTCTTCAAAATGTAATTAAAAACCATACTAACCATATTACTCTGCGCAGCGCTGACGTCATAGCGAAGCCATGGATTACTAAAAGTTTATTAAAATGCATTAGACGCAGAGATGCCTTACACATCAAGGCTAATAAGAAAGAAAATCATGACAATCCGGCAATCCAACTTGAATATAAAAAGTATAGGAATCACTGTAACAATATATTAAGTTCCCTTAAACTTGATTATGAACGCAATCGTTTAAATAACACTGAAGGCAACCCTAAAAAACTGTGGTCAGAAATTAAGAGCATATGCAATATCTCTAATCATAAAGCAGAGAAATCTAAGCTTATGTCTGGTGACGGTAATCTGCTGAATAAGCTAAATAATTTTAATACTTACTTTTCTACAGTCGGGCAAAAGCTCGCTGCTAGTACTCTGACAAACCTAAATGTCAGCGAAGACCAATTAGCTAATAGTTATTGTAAGTCAAATAAATTGCCCAGTATTCCCCACTCCTTTTTCTTTGCACCTACAGACGAATCAGAAATTTGCAATATTATTAAAAACTTAAAAACATCATCTGCTTCTGGTGTCGATGGATTAAGTAACATATTCTTTAAAAGAGCAATAAAATCACTTATAAAACCTATCACATTCTTGTGCAACCTTAGTCTATCGACTAATCGTGTTCCAGACAACATGAAGGCGGCAAATGTCTGTCCTATATACAAGAGTGGTGATGAGCTGGATCCAGCTAACTATAGGCCAATTTCTCTGATGACGACTTTTTCCAAAATTTTGGAAAAAGTGGTCAACAAAAGACTTCTGGCCTATTTGGAGAAGCATAAACTACTGTCAGACAATCAATACGGTTTCAGAGCGGCGAGATCGACGGAGGATGCTGTTACAAATGCTGTGGACTATATCACACAAAAGCTAGATGAAGGCAAAGCTTGTATTGGCGTCTTTCTCGATCTCGCTAAAGCCTTTGACACAGTGTCTCGGAAAATACTTATTGAAAAACTTTTGGCTCTAGGCATACGAGGTGGACCATTGGAATGGTTTCGGTCATACCTCAGTGACAGGAAACAAAGGGTGGTTGTGGGAAGCTGTTGTAGTGACATCTCCGAGGTGCATTATGGTGTTCCCCAAGGAAGCGTCCTAGGTCCTACGCTCTTTATTATATATATTAATGACCTGTGCTCGCTTTTGATTCCTACAGCAAAAATTTTCACCTACGCTGATGACACTGCGATTGCTTTCCACGGCGACTCTTGGTCTGAAGCTAAAGACAGGACTGAGACTGGTTTGAGGGTTGTTGCTGATTGGTTAAGTAATAACCTCTTGACCTTAAACGTTGCGAAGACCAAAGCTATTTGCTTTAGTGTCTCCGAGCGAACGGCTCCTGGTGTCTCAGTTACCATCGGACTGCATTCATGCTTGGATCGCGCCAATTGTGTCTGCCCAATAGTCGAGAACACACGTTATATTAAATACTTAGGTGTCCACTTGGACAGCCACTTGACGTGGTCCGGACATATAGATAGTCTGACTATGAGAGTCAGAAAACTGTTGTATGTGTTTAAACGATTGGCCAAAGTAACAACAGACAAAATTATCAAAACTATATACTATGCACTTTGTCAATCTATACTCGGATATTGTATTATATCATGGGGTTCGGCTGCAAAAGTAAATCTACTTAAAGCAGAAAGAACACAGCGTGCGTTGTTGAAATGCGCATATAGCCGACCTTATAGATACCCTACTGATCTCTTATATCAAGAGACTCTAGTACTTAGGGTAAGGCAGCTGTACATTCTGTCCGTCGCGCTGCGCTTTCATAAAAATAGCCTTATCAATACAGCCATGACGCGCTCAAATCGTCTCCTAAAGTGGCATACGGTTAAATGCAACAAGTCATTTGGTCGAAAGTCTTTTCTTTTTATGGGACCTTTTATATATAGAAGGCTAGAAACCAAACTAAAAATTGCTACGCTGTTAAGAAAGACATGCAAGAAGAAAATTATGGCTTGGTTATCGACCCTGGATTATTCTAGCACTGAGGCATTACTCAATATTCCACAATAGATCACCGCATCTTTATTAACTCTTACACTACAAACATACACACACATACACACACACACACATTTACACAAACACACACAGGCACACGCACACGCACACGTACACACATACACACCTTTTTATTATCAGTATATTTGGAGTTGTTTAGATGAACTTTTTTATTTTTATTTTATTTTATTTTTTTCACTCATTTTGTTTGCTTTCGTTACATTCATAATCTTTATTATCTATGTGGACTGAAAGAGACTGGGCCCCACGACACAGGGAATCCTAGTGTGGGGTCCAGAGCCATACAAAAATGTAATGTAAACAATTTTTGTTCATTAAAGAAATTTTTTTTATTTTTTTTTTATTGGTGTTGTCATAAAATATTGGTTATACATATGTACGGACACTGCTGAGCCATTAGTTTTATATCGACAAGCATTGCCCAGCGCGGCGCAGCAGTTGGAGCGCCACAACTACACGGCTAGGCCGTTGTTTAGTATATACATTTTATGTGACTGGTACAAGTTCAGTTGATTGTCTGTCGCAACGGACTCTTCATTTCTTCATCCCCCTACACATGTCATTTACTACGCTTACCTATATGATGGAACAGAAATGGAGTCGGGCAGGACACACACAGGCCTGGCAACACGTGATGCTGTCAAGTGGAGTAAAGTTGTGACCGGGTGGCGTGCAGGGACAGGATGTAGAAGTGATGGTCGCCCGGCGGCAACATGGGCAGAAGCTATTGCTACTATCGCGGGAAATACATGGATGAGACTAGCATAAGCAGAGAAATAAGCCCTACAGTGGGTGAAGTCGGGCTGTGGATGATGGTGACGATGGCCAGAGTAATTATACATATATGTACTAATATATATATATATATATTAATATTATAAAGCTAAAGAGTTTGTTTCTTTGTTTGGTTGAACGTGCTAATCTCAGGAATTACTGATTCGAATTGTTTTTTTTTGTGTTGGATAGTCCATTTATCGAGGAAGCATTTATAGACTATATAACATCACGCTACGACCAATAAGAGCGAAGTATCAACGAAAATATTGCCAAAACGGAAAACAATATTCGTTTTGAAAACTTGCGTGCGCTGCGTAAACGGTTAAAGTTACGCAAAAATCATGTATGACAAAATTAATCCTCTTTAAAAGTCCTAAAAGTAGTTTGCGACAGCATATGTCTATCTTTTAAGGTTGACTCACTTTAACCCTTTTTTTGGTTATCAAATCGGTTCTAAAATAATGCATTATTTGCGTATGTGTTTGTATAAACATGATATTAATCTTATCCAAATAAATACGTTATTCATTAAAGGTATTTGATTTTGAAGAAAATTGCCCTTGACATCATTTGATTTCAATGAATATCTTAGGAGATATTATAATTTAAAAATAACTCCGCAACAAAATAATGATCAAGTATCACGCGCGCATTTATAACATAACATAACATAGCATCACGCCTATATTCCCCGAAGGGGTAGGCAGAGGTGTACACAGTCGGACACCAACATTTCACCAATGCTGTTATTAAGTCCCATGTAAAAGGTGGTGAGCCTATTGCCATCTACCGGGCACATTTCAATACTCCGGGCTGCTACTGAGAATTTTCTAACAGAAAAACTCAATAACACTTTACCCGACCCGGGAATCGAACCTTCATGCTCAGCAGTCGCGCTTGGGACCACTAGACCAATGAGGTACCCACATCTATTATCACGCTATCACTCAAAGGAGCGCGCCCTATATATACAGCGCTTTAATTTTAAAATTATCATTGTACACACCCATTAAAATGATGGTATGAGTCAACTAACACTCAGGGTTTGTTAGGTTGAGTGTTAATTAGTTGAATTCGAAGTAAACACATGTCTATAATCGTCAGGTATCGCTGCAACCGTTCCAACTTATGTATTTAATATTTAATACGTCGTGGTGTTCAATAGTACTTAATCAATATGACATATCGATTACTGTCCTTTACGAGACCACCCAAATGTCTTAGTGTAATCGAATCCAACGACTAACGCTGTGCCGTCAACTCTGTGTAAAACTTGTTGACGCATGCTAGTGATCGCTCGGTTCCACTCCGCTCCGGTCCGCTCCGCTCCACTCCGCTCCGGTCCGCTCCGCTCCGCACCGCGCCGCTGTAATGTTCCGAGTTAATTAAACAGTCGGTAACAGTCGACCGCTTCATTTCGTTACAAGTTTCATCAGGCGCGCCGTGATTGTTTGTATCGTGTACTCGCACCGACAGCTGCTCGTTACATACCGTAGTGGAGCGTTTACCTCTGTTTTGTTAGAGGACGGCGTACTTATTCATTTAATATGAAACAATGTTCCGCGGAGGTAAACCTAAGGAGTAGGCTTCGCTTTAATGTTAACATTTGTTTATCTGCTTGGTCTTTGAGCGTTTGATTGTCATGTGCGACCATCACCGTTAATACTGCGGTAACATAATTATAACTTGCGCCCCTTTCATTAGCTCCTTTCCACACTATCACAGTTAAAAGTGCGGGCACTATTTATTCGGACGGAATGAAGCCATTTCACAACATTTCCGGACACACGAGCAGTTGACCCGGACATCCGTTCTATGAAACGAACCGAGTCGAAGTCGTGCCAAAGTATGTGAATGGTCACTATATTAGTTCTCATGAGCTTATGTGTACTTATGTAGGCGGTTTATAGCAGCCGCCGTAGAGCGGGCGTCAGTTCACTTAGTGGAAGGGCACCAGTTCCGCAGCGGGCTGCGCTAATATTAGTATGCGCTGTGGTCGCCGCGATCGCGTCAATAATAAGCCGTGTAGCCGCGCCGCGCATAGCAATGAGCACCAGCCGCCAGCCGCGCCTGTGCCTGCGCCCTCCGGCACCAACGTCTGCAGCCGAGTGCTGCGTAATAAACTGTCAGACAGAGATCGCGGGGGACAAGGAGCTCGCTAGCATTTATCAAATTGCTTATTTGAATTGGCTTCTGGAGTCGAAAGTTAGGGTTACCGTGTGTGGCTGCATCACTGTCGCACACGGAACACACACGCATATTGAAACTCCGTATACGCGGAATTCTAGGTGACTCTTAAACATAAAACTCCGTGTAAGTGCGCTGGTGTGTGTGTGTGTGTGTGTGTGTGTTCCCGGTGACAGGTAGTCGTGCGCATGTACAGTGTGCAGGCGCGGCGCTGCACGCTCTCGAGATGGCGCGTTGTCGGAGTGCCGCTTCGTGTGTATTAGCTAGTCCGAGATCACGAATCACTAAAGCGAGTAAAAACCGTTGCTCTCATAAAAAGGTTCCGGTGAGCGCTTGCGGCGCACGGCGCGCGCGGGCGGGACGATCCTTCATTTACTTGTGTCGTGTTCCGTGCCCCCGCTGACACCGGCTGATGCCGCACCAGGTCCCGCGACACCGCGCTCCTCACAATGTTATTGACGCGCAACTGATGCGCGATACTTTTTGTTGGTTTGGAATATGAAACATGCTATTAGTAGTGATCTAATTTTATTAATATATTCGTATATACATGTGCCACATAACAGTTGCTTAATGCGCAACACGGATCTTAAATTAAAAATATATACATTATAAAAATTAGCTATTAACAAGCATTATCAATTAAAAATTTATATAAAAAAAGGAAAAGTATGGAAAACAGTTTAGACAGGTCAGTAAAACAGTTCAGGCTAGGTATTATTTTATAGATTGCGACGATCACAATGTTTCATGGCTCTCAGCATTAATTAATAATATAGGTTGACTGCCTCGATGGTCTAGTGGTCACAAGCGCGGCTGCTTAGCGTGAGGTCCTGGATTCGATTCTCAGACGGATAAAATGTTATTGAGTTTTTCTGTTAGGAAATTCTCTGTAGTAGCCCGAAGTTTGGAAGTTAGTGAGTTGGTAGTATCTGATACCCCCTAGCTTCGGAGAGCACGTAAAGCCGTCGCTCCTGCGCCTGATCTCTCTACGATCGTGTCGGATTGCTGTCCCATCGGACTATGAGAGTGAAAGAAGAGAGAGTGCACTTGTGTTTGTGCATACACATGTGCGGTCAATGTGTAGGAAACGGGGCACTATGAAAAAATACTTTATACCAAAATTACGTCAAACGATGCATTCGGGGTAGGGTAGGAAGTGGGAGTTATTAGCGTGGGGGAAACAACACGGATGACCTTGACCTCAGATGACCTTGCCATCACATTGCGTTGACCCCGGATAACCTTGAGCGTGAGTGAGCTTTGCCTCAGGTGACCATGACAAAGCACTTTTAAAAACAGTAGCATTTTTAACACATATATTTTACTAGCTGCGCCCCGCAAACGTTGTTCAGCCATATAAATTTTCTGGATAGGGCCACCCTTATCACCTAGGGGTATAAAAATAGCCTGCGACCTATTCTCAGACCTACCAAATATACACAATCATTTTCATATGAATAAGTCAAGCCGTTTCGGAGGAGTTAGATAACAAACAAGGTGACACGAGATTTTTATATATTAGAATTATAATATTATAATATGCAGTAATTAATATATGTATAATGTAGCAAGTAAAAGTCTGTAATGATAAAACCTCTTTGGTCTAGTGGTCCCAAGCGCGACTGCTGAGCATGAGGTCTCGGGTTCGATTCCCGGGTCCGACAGTGTTATTGAGTTTTTCTGCAAGCAAATTATCAGTGGCAGCCCGGAGTTTGGAATTGTGCCCGGTAGATAGAAGTAGGCTCACCACCTATTACATGGGACTTAATAACAGCATCGCTGAAATGTGGGTGTACAACTGTGTACACCTCTGCCTACCGTTATGTTATGTTTTAATAATAAAAAACTTTATTCACACAAGAACAGGACTCTCACTTGTCACACCTCCATGTCCGGTACAGGTTGGGGGGCTGACTTGAGCGTACTTCCAACGCCTTGTTTGTCTGTCTGACGGCACCTGACACATTTTAAGGTCGTCGTTCCATCGTTCAGCAGTACCTCGCCGTGTGCGCTGCACGGACACAGTTATCGGCATCACATAGTTTCAGTCCCTTCAGCCTCCGTCAACAAATTATCTCAAAGTACAGAGCTACGTATTTACTCAATTTGGACAGAATAACGTCGGCGTCGCTCGTCGGCAAATACACTTTACTTACTATGAAAATACTACAATGATATTTCAGGAGCGGTTTTTGTTAGTGTGAGATAAAAGCATTAGAGACCTCGGCGGACGATGTCGGCGGCGGAGGGGCGCTTGTGGGGGGTGCTGGGGCTGGTGGTGTGGTGCCGCTGGTGCAGGGCAGCAGGAGCATCGCATGCCGCGGCCGACACCACGTGCACTGGACAACTGAACACACGCACACCACGCCACACCAGCTTACACAGATAATGACGTCACTGACACATTGTCACGTCGCTGTCGGTGTGTGTGCCCCCTTCAACAATGTTGTCTTGCGGCGTTCAGTTTGTTTAGCTGCTCGGTACTATTTATCGACCTCCCCGCGCGCCGCCCCGTTCTGCTGCCTCACCCCCCCCCCCCGCGGCCCGTGACCCCACCAACTTGTTTTAATATGAAACGGACCGCGTTTCGTGAGTGCAAGTGGACGAGTTACTTTCTAACTTGGCTATGTACCGCGACCGGAGAGAATGATTGATACTTTATTGAACATTGGTGTCCACGTGAGACTCGATATGAGGAAAAAATAAACGTGAGACAACTTTACGAAACTGTATTTGGTGAAAGGGTTCGGCAGACACACATTTCACCGATGCCGTTTTTAAGTTCTATGTAATAGCTAGTGAGCCTATTGCCATCTACCAGAAATATTTTCTAACTCTGGGCTGCTACTGTGCATTTCTTTACAGAAAAAGGCAATAACACTTTGCCCGATCGGGAATTGAACCTCACGTTTAGCAGCCGCGCTTGAGACCACTATACCAACGAGATAGTCAAGTAACCAGTTAAGGAAAACATCAGTATAATTAATTATTTTCAGTAGAATGTTCTGTACAGTTTCTCGCAATTTAAATAATGCTAAGACTTGACGCTGAATATTTTTATCACTGACGTCTACGCTGCGTAGCGCTACGGTTTCGTAGTCGCTCGTAGCAAGATGTAACTATAACTAGCGTCCCGCCCCCGCTTCACACAGGTGCAATTTATAAAAAAATACTATACAATTTTCTGACCTTTCCGGGGGATTTACCAAGAATTTCCTTTCTTTCAAACCTTGTTCTTATAATAACTTATACAAACAAACAAACTCTACCAAGTCGGTGGAGCCGTTCTCAGGTGATAACCGTTCATACATATATTTATATACACTAGCTGTGCCTGCGACACTATCCGCACAGATATCGGAAAATAATATTATGTCGTATACAAACACGACGTTGTAGTAATTTAAAAGTGTAACGTTTTGTTTCGGTTCATCACTATTGATTGCGGAACCATTGGTGGTAATGTTGAAAATATAGCACTGCCACCTATGAGCAGCTATGAGCGTGATGGTACAAGAAAATATAGCACTGCCACCTATGAGCAGCTATGAGCGTGATGGTACAAGAAAATATAGCACTGCCACCTATGAGCAGCTATGAGCGTGATGGTACAAGAAAATATAGCACTGCCACCTATGAGCAGCTATGAGCGTGATGGTACAAGAAAATATAGCACTGCCACCTATGAGCAGCTATGAGCGTGATGGTACAAGAAAATATAGCACTGCCACCTATGAGCAGCTATGAGCGTGATGGTACAAGAAAATATAGCACTGCCACCTATGAGCAGCTATGAGCGTGATGGTACAAGAAAATATAGCACTGCCACCTATGAGCAGCTATGAGCGTGATGGTACAAGAAAATATAGCACTGCCACCTATGAGCAGCTAT
Organism: Xylocampa areola; assembly: GCA_935421205.1. NCBI lineage: Eukaryota > Metazoa > Arthropoda > Insecta > Lepidoptera > Noctuidae > Xylocampa > Xylocampa areola. The sequence continues at coordinate 20,992,021 of OW285208.1, forward strand.
GAGCGTGATGGTACAAGAAAATATAGCACTGCCACCTATGAGCAGCTATGAGCGTGATGGTACAAGAAAATATAGCACTGCCACCTATGAGCAGCTATGAGCGTGATGGTACAAGAAAATATAGCACTGCCACCTATGAGCAGCTATGAGCGTGATGGTACAAGAAAATATAGCACTGCCACCTATGAGCAGCTATGAGCGTGATGGTACAAGAAAATATAGCACTGCCACCTATGAGCAGCTATGAGCGTGATGGTACAAGAAAATATAGCACTGCCACCTATGAGCAGCTATGAGCGTGATGGTACAAGAAAATATAGCACTGCCACCTATGAGCAGCTATGAGCGTGATGGTACAAGAAAATATAGCACTGCCACCTATGAGCAGCTATGAGCGTGATGGTACAAGAAAAAATTGCCCTATACTCTTTTTCTTTTCGCTGCAGTGATAATTACGTTTTCTGGACCATTAAGCCACGCTGCAGAGTAAACCGTGTAAACTCTAGTAAAACCGGACCACCGTATCTTAAGCTATAATCATAGGGTCATACAGACAGATAACGTTACCAAAAATTGTGGTTACGGCTTATCATGGCATAGTCCATCCCAATTATATTTTGGCAAAATATTAAATGCACAGAAATACATAGTTTTTTTTAATCAAAAATGGATCTACGTTTGGCCACCAACTCGCCTGATGGTAAGTGACGGTGTGGCCGAAGATGGAACACGTAGATCTAGAATAAATCTATTCACTCTTAAGTAGAATGGATAGATTTGGGAAGAACGACAGTTGGGGAGTTGCTGCAACTGCCCAGACCCGTCTCCCACAACGGTTGCACCGGACTACATCCCAAAACACGACTAGGTCGCTTCACGCCATGGCTTCGTCCGGTGGGTGGTAACCAGCCGCGGCCGAAGCCTCCCACCAGAGTTGTGTTACCTGCTTTACACCACCCAGGGGCCACGTGTAGGGATTTTAAGGGTGCACTTCTACGGACGCGGGCAACTCAGCCCCCATATAGTACCTAGATGAAACAAGTTGTAAATGATGGCTTCTCAGAACACGTGCGAAACGCGTGGCACACGCGCGGCGTCCCCCGCGCGCGGAGCCCGCGGAGCTACTCCATGAACACGACGCACGTTGTTGTCTACGGTGGTAGTGTATGTGCACTACAGTACTTGTTGAGACCGCGACTGCTCGTGCCGGCGACATGTGCCGGGGCCGGGAGCTCGAGCTAACACGAGGACTATTCAATTATTCATTGATATGCTTTCACTGAAGCACGTTTAACATCATTTGTTGGACGGTGAGTGTCGTGTTGATCTCAGTAATCTTACAAATTTCATTTTGACAAATACACTTAAATATAAACGGAGAAACGTTCTTGTTCATATTTGTAATTGTTTATGTAATATCAACTGTTCTATGCGTGCTGTGTTCTGTGCGCGGGCCTCTGCCCACACAGGGCAGGCTGGAGCACAGATCACCACGCTAGCTCACTGTACACACATACGTCCACGTTTTTGTGTTGAGAAGAACCTTTAAGTTGTATCGACATCAAGACATATCATTATAGACATATTAATTACTTGTAACCTTTATGTATGTTTTAATGCAAATAATAATATCATGAGATCATGTTCATGAACACCATGATGATCACTCAGGCAATACAGGAGTATCTATTTATTTATTATGAATTACAACGCTTATACACCCATAACAGTCATTAATTAATATAACATTTTGTAAAGTTACAATGTTACAAACTATTAGGTCTTACAAAATTATTAATTTATAATGACTTTCACAAAATTTCGAGCACAATAATATAATTTGGTTGAATCAAAGTCAAAGTCAAAAGTTTATTTATTTATCAAATAGGCAAATCGGGTAGGTTAAAAATAAGGGCTTTGATTGCACTGCACATGTGATACCGGGCGGCACTGTGCGGTCGCGAATACTCTATGCCGGCGGTTGGACCGCTGGCGTAGCCGATAATTATATCGGGGACATAAATAAGTAGTATGTTGTGTAATTCTGGGGAGTCAATTACATTCCGCAAAATTTTCAGTGCAGTGATGATCTGCGTTCGAGACCGCCGGATAGCTAGGGAGTTATATCCTAGAATACCTAGCAAAAAATCCGTGGGATACATAAATGGATAGTACCCTTGGTTTCTCTTATATAAGTAGCGAAGGAAGGCCTTATGGATTTTTTCAATTACTGGGGTGTATGTTCACTCATATGGACTTCAGACACAAGCTGCAAATGCTAACTTACTTCTGACCAGGGAATTATACAATACCCCTAAGTATGCACGGGCGCACTACGAGTACATGCACGGTGGTTTCTTGTTAATTCAGCTCCACGTGGCAAGCTACATTATGCACAAATAACAATGAGTGCGGGAGGAACATCCCGTAAGTGAGACGGTCCCTCGATGGAAACTCTTATTTGAATTAGGCTTGACTGTAAAACTGACCTTTGGTTGATGCAAAACTATCACCGAACAATACGAGACCACGAGCGGATACAACATACAGCACAGCGTGTCACCGCGAGGACCCCGACAATGTACACTTAGTTTGAATCAATTACGTGACTTATTAAAACATTCAATCGTACATTATTAATCCTTTGTTAGCACTTCCGGAGTTAATTATAAAGTAATACGTCAACAAAACGATATAATTTAATTAAATGTAATCTGTTATTAGCATAACAGCTAGCACTGCTCGGGCGCGGTGTATCGGCGTGCTGACGGGCTGGCGTGCCCTCCTGTGCAACTTGTTCACAATCTGTCAACCGCTAATAGAGTCAAAGTGCACTTTAATAATTCACAGGCTCAGGCGGCGTCGCTTCCAATATCAGATCTTTTAATAACCGGCGCGGCCCGGCCCGGTGCCGGCGCCGGCGGCGTCTGCTCCACTTGCCTCTAATTCGCTTTCCGTGTCGCGCTCACCTGTGATCGCTGTCCAATTACTTATAAATTAATCACACCCGCTCGCGGTGTCACACTTTTTACCGACCCCCCACCCCCCAACCCTCCAGCACAGCTGCCCCGAGGGAGACAGCCACTGCATAATATATGGCTGACCGACTATTGAATAACACCCGCCAGATATCCGCTTAGTTCGTCAATGTGTTTGTGTACTTCACTCACTAATGTGTATAAGTTTTATAAAATATCTGCATGCGGCGGGAGCGGGAGCGGGAGCGGAGTGGAAGCGGAGCGGGAGCGGAGCGGGAGCGGAGCGCTCTAGAATATGTTCAGAGTTGTTGTTTGTATGCGCATGGTGAGCGAACCCTCATATATTACCGACACCGTGGAATATGAGCACACGAGTGCTGCGATGGAGCACACGAGTGCCAGAGTGCCTGGAACACACTGCACATAACATACAGTTGTATGTTATTAGTTGTATGTTTTAAAGTAGTTACTTTATGTAGTAATTTGAATAGGATTAGACAATCAACGAATTGTTCCCACGTCGACTGAAGATGATCATGTTTATATAAACATTACGAATATTGTTACCACGTCGACTGAAGATGATCATGTTTATATAAACATTACGAATATTGTTACCACGTCGACTGAAGATGATCATGTTTATATAAACATTACGAATATTGTTACCACGTCGACTGAAGATGATCATGTTTATATAAACATTACGAATATTGTTACCACGTCGACTGAAGATGATCATGTTTATATAAACATTACGAATATTGTTACCACGTCGACTGAAGATGATCATGTTTATATAAACATTACTAATATTGTTACCACGTCGACTGAAGATGATCATGTTTATATAAACATTACGAATATTGTTACCACGTCGACTGAAGATGATCATGTTTATATAAACATTACGAATATTGTTACCACGTCGACTGAAGATGATCATGTTTATATAAACATTACGAATATTGTTACCACGTCGACTGAAGATGATCATGTTTATATAAACATTACGAATATTGTTACCACGTCGACTGAAGATGATCATGTTTATATAAACATTACGAATATTGTTCCCACGTCGACTGAAGATGATCATGTTTATATAAACATTACGAATATTGAGAATGTATTCGGTTTTCTTATCTTACCCAATGTGAATTTGTAAAATCTCATATAAGCAAAGCTAATGTTTAACCTTGATGACGGCTGTACTGGTGGTGCGTACATAATAATATGTATGCAATGTAAGTAATGGGTGCGTGCTAACGGAGCGGTCCGTCACTACTGCTGATAGGTGTTGGGACGCCGCGCGCCGTCGGCTGCCACGTGGTGCGTGCCGCGCGTCGGTGACAATAATCGTTACGAGGTATAGGATACTGGCGCAGTTTGCTCTACTAATACCATATAATATTATGAAGTGAGCTAATATTTTCTAAGTTTTTGTGATAATTTCAGTGTCCCGTTCAAAGTCAAAGGTTTTTATTTCAAATAGGCAAAATTACATGCACTTATGAAACGTCAATTGATTTTAGTTGCACGGTTCCAAAAAGTTGGTCTTATGGAGAAGAACCGGCAAGAAACTCCATAGACACTCTTTTAGAATAAAATAATACAATAAAGATGCAAGATCTTTTTCCATTTAATATTGTAACTTAAGATGCAAGATCTTTGCATAGTTACAAAGTTTGTAGGTGCAAGAACAATGGAGGTTAATGTGTGAGATGTAATATTATCTAATAAATAATGCTACGAATACAAATAATTAGTTATGTCACATGAGTCATTAATCTCTACATTGAGCTCACATTTACAGCATGTTTTATGGGCTACGAATTTAAATACATATTTAAAATACAGTTTAGGTAGGTATTTAAATGAAATTTTTTATACATGTCAAACTGAATAAAATGTCAGACAGGTCAATAAAACATTGTCACTGACACAATTCAGTCATTTCTGTTTTAATTTTATGACACTCCACAATCACCTGTTGCCAGGAGAGCCACATGTTCAGAAAATAGTTAACGCCACACGTCCCTATCCTCAATGTAATCTTTAATTTTATAATAGGCTTTTTTAACAAGAACCGACTTAATATAAGTTTTAAACTTTTTACCAGTAAGATCCGTGATAGTTTGTGGCAGCTTGTTAAAGAAGCGTATACAATTACCTAAATATGATTTGTTTGTTTTTGTTAATCTATATTTTGGCACTACTCAGAAAGAAGTCAAAGACTACATAGAAGATAAAAATGCTTGGGATTGTGCCGCTCGCTCTAATGTTTAGACACTACAGTTGACATTTTAATGTTTAACTTATTTATTTTTATGACATTTTTAATGAATCTATTATATTATGATTATTTTTCTATGATTCTTTTTGACATTAATTCTTGCCATTTTTTTATATTGTTATGGATATTAAGCACTATTTGCATTGTGAATGTGAGTACGATGTGGGCCAGAAATTCATACATGAACCTCATAGCCTGTCTGGCGGTTTTGAGTCGTTTTTATGTGACCTACGCAAATGTCCTCCTGATCTGGTATCGTCTTGTGACGGGTTGTTGAGCTCCCTTAGTTATGGTTGAGCTACACGATGACTGATGCATACGTGCCGTCAGACAGGACAGGTCACCTCAAAGCTGCTTTGGCTCTTTCCTCAAAAGGCCATTCCAGACGATCCCTGCATGGTTACACTCACATAGATATGTACTATTATGTCTGGACTTTAAAAGAGACATTGACCTCTGAGTTTGTTTCGGCGTTTCTTCTCAGAGATAGTCAGATAGGAAACGCCGGCGTCATCTAGTTTATAAAAATGACTTGTAAAAGTGTCTTCAACAGATCTATTTACAGAAATAAAATCATTTATCATTTATCATTTACTATTTTATGTTTATTCCTAGTATTTATGTTGTGAAAGTCACTGTTGATACTGAAAGATTTTAAATTTTTTCGGACGTACATAATATTCTCGATAATGTAATGTTTTATGTCTATAATCATGATGACATTAAAAATTCGGACGCTACCCCTCCTGTTCATTGTCCATACCTACAAGCAAGCGGTGACAATTCCGACTACCACCAACTACTCTACACGAGTTTCGCCCCTCCACGGGGCACTCGGTGGCGGACACTGCACGTCTAACAGCTCCTGATGATGCCCCGTGGAGGGGCGAAACACGTGTAGAGTAGTTGGTGGTAGTCGCGATTTTCACCACTTGCGTATGTGCATATATTTGCGGGCGGGCGGGCGGTGCACAGGTAATGCATGACTACCCTCAATTTTGTGGAAGTAGCTAGATATTGTATTTATTTGCATCCCATCTATATCTAATATATAAAAATCTCGTGTCACAGTGTTTGTTATCGAACTCCTCCGAAACGGCTTGACCGATTTTTATGAGTTTATTTGTATATTGTAGGTCTGATAATAGTTCTTAGGCTATTTTATATACCCCTAGGTGATAGGGTGGCCCTATCCAGAAAAAATATATGGCAGAACAATGTTTGCGGGACACGGCTACTTAGAATATAATAGTATGAAAATGTCGTGGTGGCCGAGTGGTTATGGACGCGCCTCACACGTTTTGGGTATTAACGTGGCATGTACCTACCCATTTGACTCTTTTTTTATATCATAGGTACTGACGAGGCTAATCTAAAACATCACAGACATACAGAGAAGAAAAACATCGCGAGGAGCCGCAGTCTAAGTGGTCCCAAATCTCCAACCCGCAATGAGCCAGCGTCGTGAATAATGCTGAGGGCCTCTGCACCCTGCAGTGGGACAGCTGTGGGATTCTGATAGTTATATTATTCTGTTAGGAGTGGCGCCGGCAGGTGGACGACCCGCAGAGACAACATGCTCGTGGTGTGTAGCTGGTTCCAGTTGTACCTAGCTAATCACTGGTGGTGAGGGTGAAAGGTGTAACAAACTGGAATTTGTGTCTTGGTTTATTAAGAAATTAAATGTAAAGAATATGTGCCTAAATATATTCTCATTCAAATCAAGTATCTCGGCATCAAATTGTGTTCGTATTACCGTGTGTCGAGGACGTGTTATGATAAAACTGAGCAGGTGTGTACGGGGGCGCGGGCGCGGGCGCGGGGGGGGGTTGTCATGTAGATACGGAGGAGATGGGGCGCGCGGCGGCAGCGAGAGTGTCGTAAAAACGCGGTAATTTGTACGATACCGAGGCGCACCGCCGGCTGACGGCGACGAATGGGGCGCCCGATAAGTGTGCAGATTACCGCACGTATTACACGATGCTTCACAAGTACATTTAGTCTCTCGAACCAATAATAAGTCCTGGAAGCAAGCTGAAAGCACGACGTCATCACAATCCGTCTCGGTTGACTACAGTAATGCTACATTTGATGGTTTACCCGCGTAACCAGACTAAAACAACAGCCTTTGTATATTTTAAGCTTAAATACGTAAAATATGTTGGTTGTAACATAATAATATGGTTTGCGACACATACTGGTGTGCGCGGGCTCGTGGGCTCGGGTAGCGCCCGACGCGACGCGACCGGAGGGAAGGGTTTACATATATTATACGCGTTTAGCGGAGGCTTTGTGAATCGTGGCACGAACGATTGGACCCATTGCACAGCTTTGATTATTGATCCCCATCAATAACAAAAGCTCCAAGGCTATTGGGGTTTCAGAAACTCATTCAAGTGCTTTAGTAAGTCGTTTGTAGGGTATTTAAAGAGATACTTAAAAATTAAGCCCATTGTTACAGTTCAGGTGCTATGTATAACGAGACCGTTAGCTTATATGTTGTTAACTTCACAAACTTACACTGGTAAGATGATGTTCCACATTGTCGAGCGCGGCGGGGTCAGCGCGCGCTGCTGGGAGGGCGCCGCGCTGCTCCACTGCCGCTGGTTCAGGAGCTGTTTGACTGACTACTGTTTGTAACTCAATACAGCTTGCATGTAACGTTTTACTCGTTTTAGTTTATTCGCTCGGTTTCCTGGATAGCCAGTGGTTATGATCCGGAGCGGCTCGCTTATATATTTATTGTATTCCTTCGTTACGAACACTATCCAATGTCCGCTCTGGGGAGGAAGGAACCTGATGTATTCGTTTATTATTTTTATTGCTCAGCTGATTTACCGCAAAACATTAGTTCTCAGTAAAGGTTATTATTACAATATTCGGATTGAAAGATGTTTCATTTTGTGCCACTACTGTGTACAGTAACTACATAGCAAAATATAAAATACGGCATCACCATGAAAATCCGAAATATTTGATGAAAAATACAGTCGTACTGAAAATATTATTTGGGGTCTCCGTGGGGTTCCGGAAAAGAATAGACCACCCCATCTCTGGCCACGTATTTCGTAAGAGGCGATTATGGGATATAAAATAGGAGATTCCCCAAAACAAGTACTGCATCCTAAACGCTGCCTATTGTATTGACGCCATTGGACCGCAGGGAGCAGGACGAGAGAGTGGGCTTGCACCAGCTCAACCGGTTGTCCACTTTAACTTTGTGCCGAACTTTTGATTTAACTTTGTGCCGATGATATTTAAAACTAGTAGTGAGTCATATTAGGGCTCACGAAAGGTAAATAGCTATTAGGCTCTCAGTCATCGAAATCGATCTCGAATCTGTCGTCGACTCGATCGACTATATATGTATATGTACTATATACTCGTATGTATATGTGTTATATAAGTTATTCTCTCTTATGTTATACGTTTGTTACGGCAGCCGAGACAGTTGTTTGGTATGAATTTATTATGGATCTCAATACTTTATCTAATAACCGACAAAAAAGTAGGTTCTCAATCGAAGCGTAGGTATATATTGTATATTTTAATGTATAACCACCATCACTTGTTACAGAGTAGTTCCATTCTGATGATTGTTTTACTATTGATTAGAAGATACTTGCACGTTGGTCCCATATGATAATTTATTGTTCACATTGCAACTGATTCTGTTGAAACTTTGCATACATTATGTTTTTTTTCTCTGTCTTGTTGGTCTAGTGGACCCAAGTGCGACTGCTGAGCATGAGGTCTCGGGTTCGATTTCCGGGTCGGGCAAAGTGTTATTGAATTTTTCTGTAAGGAAATTCTCAGTAGCACTCCGGGGGTTGGAATTGTACCCGATAGATCTCACCATCAGGCTCACCACCTATTATGTGGGTGTACAACTGTATACACTGCTGCCTACCCCTTCAGGGTGAAGCTATGTATGTATGTTTATTTATGACACTACAATATAATGGAAACCTGGAGTTAATCTGATGATGGAGATGAACTACTTCTTGTTAGGGCTTATTTCATTTAAGTTGATGAGAACTTTAGACCCAGCTGTGTTTTGTAGACTACAGCCACAAAAACCACCGAAAAAAGAAAGGGAATGTGTAAAATACCTACCTAAGTAATATTGAGCCGTCGCAAAATAAACAACGAAGATATAGTAATAATCAAAAGCAACATGGTATCCGCGCGGACTCGTCATTAGAGTCAAGTAATAATCAAAAGCAACATGGTATCCGCGCGGACTCGTCATTAGAGTCAAGTAATAATCAAAAGCAACATGGTATCCGCGCGGACTCATCATTAGAGTCAAGTAATAATCAAAAGCAACATGGTATCCGCGCGGACTCGTCATTAGAGTCAAGTAATAATCAAAAGCAACATGGTATCCGCGCGGACTCGTCATTACAGTCAAGTAATAATCAAAAGCAACATGGTATCCGCGCGGACTCGTCATTACAGTCAAGTAATAATCAAAAGCAACATGGTATCCGCGCGGACTCGTCATTAGAGTCAAGTAATAATCAAAAGCAACATGGTATCCGCGCGGACTCGTCATTAGAGTCAAGTAATAATCAAAAGCAACATGGTATCCGCGCGGACTCGTCATTACAGTCAAGTAATAATCAAAAGCAACATGGTATCCGCGCGGACTCGTCATTACAGTCAAGTAATAATCAAAAGCAACATGGTATCCGCGCGGACTCGTCATTAGAGTCAAGTAATAATCAAAAGCAACATGGTATCCGCGCGGACTCGTCATTAGAGTCAAGTAATAATCAAAAGCAACATGGTATCCGCGCGGACTCGTCATTACAGTCAAGTAATAATCAAAAGCAACATGGTATCCGCGCGGACTCGTCATTACAGTCAAGTAATAATCAAAAGCAATATGGTATCCGCGCGGACTCGTCATTAGAGTCAAGTAATAATCAAAAGCAACATGGTATCCGCGCGGACTCGTCATTAGAGTCAAGTAATAATCAAAAGCAACATGGTATCCGCGCGGACTCGTCATTACAGTCAAGTAATAATCAAAAGCAACATGGTATCCGCGCGGACTCGTCATTACAGTCAAGTAATAATCAAAAGCAACATGGTATCCGCGCGGACTCGTCATTAGAGTCAAGTAATAATCAAAAGCAACATGGTATCCGCGCGGACTCGTCATTAGAGTCAAGTAATAATCAAAAGCAACATGGTATCCGCGCGGACTCGTCATTACAGTCAAGTAATAATCAAAAGCAACATGGTATCCGCGCGGACTCGTCATTAGAGTCAAGTAATAATCAAAAGCAACATGGTATCCGCGCGGACTCGTCATTACAGTCAAGTAATAATCAAAAGCAACATGGTATCCGCGCGGACTCGTCATTACAGTCAAGTATTAATCAAAAGCAACATGGTATCCGCGCGGACTCGTCATTAGAGTCAAGTAATAATCAAAAGCAACATGGTATCCGCGCGGACTCGTCATTAGAGTCAAGTAATAATCAAAAGCAACATGGTATCCGCGCGGACTCGTCATTACAGTCAAGTAATAATCAAAAGCAACATGGTATCCGCGCGGACTCGTCATTAGAGTCAAGTAATAATCAAAAGCAACATGGTATCCGCGCGGACTCGTCATTAGAGTCAAGTAATAATCAAAAGCAACATGGTATCCGCGCGGACTCGTCATTACAGTCAAGTAATAATCAAAAGCAACATGGTATCCGCGCGGACTCGTCATTACAGTCAAGTAATAATCAAAAGCAACATGGTATCCGCGCGGACTCGTCATTAGAGTCAAGTAATAATCAAAAGCAACATGGTATCCGCGCGGACTCGTCATTACAGTCAAGTAATAATCAAAAGCAACATGGTATCCGCGCGGACTCGTCATTAGAGTCAAGTAATAATCAAAAGCAACATGGTATCCGCGCGGACTCGTCATTACAGTCAAGTAATAATCAAAAGCAACATGGTATCCGCGCGGACTCGTCATTAGAGTCAAGTAATAATCAAAAGCAACATGGTATCCGCGCGGACTCGTCATTAGAGTCAAGTAATAATCAAAAGCAACATGGTATCCGCGCGGACTCGTCATTACAGTCAAGTAATAATCAAAAGCAACATGGTATCCGCGCGGACTCGTCATTACAGTCAAGTAATAATCAAAAGCAACATGGTATCCGCGCGGACTCGTCATTAGAGTCAAGTAATAATCAAAAGCAACATGGTATCCGCGCGGACTCGTCATTACAGTCAAGTAATAATCAAAAGCAACATGGTATCCGCGCGGACTCGTCATTAGAGTCAAGTAATAATCAAAAGCAACATGGTATCCGCGCGGACTCGTCATTAGAGTCAAGTAATAATCAAAAGCAACATGGTATCCGCGCGGACTCGTCATTACAGTCAAGCAATAATCAAAAGCAACATGGTATCCGCGCGGACTCGTCATTACAGTCAAGTAATAATCAAAAGCAACATGGTATCCGCGCGAACTCGTCATTAGAGTCAAGTAATAATCAAAAGCAACATGGTATCCGCGCGAACTCGTCATTAGAGTCAAGTAATAATCAAAAGCAACATGGTATCCGCGCGAACTCGTCATTAGGCTACCACAAATCTGTCGGGGCCAAGGCGAGCCGAAGCGCTTCGTCGTATTTTCTAACCGTCGTAGCGACGGTCTGGACAATGCTGAAATTTCCAGGATAATATCTCCTCAGCAGACTTATCAAACACACTAAGTATCAAAGCTACTTAGTGTGTTTCAGATTTATGAACATCTGAAATACATCGATTTCGTGACTCACTCACTGACTGATGATTATCAAATCCTCAGTTACTTCCTGAAGTCCTAGGAGACTACATCTAGTATGTAGTCTAAGATTTGCTTATAAACAATGAAAAAATAAGAAATTGGAGCATTAAACGGCCAAACCATACTTTTTAAACAAAATGTAGAGTTTGTAGTCAGGGCTTATAGGTAGGGCTATTTGTTATTGATTGTTATAAATAAGGTACAGTCAAGAGCACGTAGAGCTATACTTTAGACTTACTCGTAGGATAGGCGCAGTAGACTGTGACGCGTAGTACAATTCCGACCTCAGTTATGAGTTTGGCTCTGTTCGAGTGGTGGATATTAATAAATAAGGCCAGTAGTCATATTAGGTATGTTTATTACTTTCAAATAAGTTTTACATCTAAACTTGTTACGGAGTAAAAAGGAAGAGACGCCCTTAGGACATTTTGTTTAGAAAACGGTAATGTTGCTATAATATAAATCAAGATTATCACATTTACCACAGATGCTCTACAGATACAACATGCTCTACCAGAGATCTCATAACTTTTTAACATTTTGAACTTGGGAGCGTTGGCAACCAACTTTACATTTATACACAGTTTTTTCTAACCTTACAGACACAAAAATAGGCTCCGTCGACCCAGCCACGGGAAGTCAAATCAGAATACAATATCGTTTTGTTACTTGAATGGTGACTATCCATTTAATATACCTATACAATAAACAAACCTGTCCCACTGTACATATGTCATTCTACATTACGTCTAAAGGTGGGTAGCTGTTTTGCTAAACGTATCGCAATGGCAATCCAGCTGAACGTTGTTCAGCTGTTTTATAAAACAGTACTGTTTTGTAAAGCAGCTAGAGATTTTGTAAAACAGCGGATTCTACAATCCATCTGCGACATATATAAACATAAGTATTATATTATAATTGTACTTTATGAAATAGATGTTAATAGCGCTCTTGATAATCCTTAATAAAATGGCTCAATCATAATATTATTTAATAATACATCTTCAAAAACCTAAAATTATCTATGTGTAGCTGATGGATTGTAGAATCAGCTGTTTTACAAAACTGCTAGCTGATTTACAACTATAAATTATAATGTAAATAAAACTATTGATACACTTACTAAATGTTGATAAATAACTAACTACAAAATAAATTGAATAGGACTTGGCTTCTATGAGATCTCAAAACTTTTTACGGTGGAATGATTGCATAGAGAGACTTGGCATTTTTTACATTTAATGTTTTTGGTGGGATAAATATATTGTATACCTTCTCAAATCTAAGATGCATATCGTAGTCACCCACGTTCGGGCCGCGCTCCGTTCGTGTTCGTGTGAAGCCGCATCGCTTTGTGCTCAAGTTTTTGCTCAGTGAGCAGACACGCTCTTTGAACCACACACACATTTATATTATTTTGAAATATTAAATAAGAGTTTGATCATTCACAAATGAATGTCGATTCCACGACATGTGTGTATGTCGACATTATCTAATGATGTCCCCGAAAGGTTACACCAACGGCACAATGGGTGTCTTGTGTTAACAATATACAAATATGCCAATTGTAAGAATAGTGGTCGCCCACTAGCCGAAATACGACCATAAATCATTTAAATTTTAAATTTGAACTTTTTAGGGTTGTATTGTTAAAGGAATGTGTGTGTGTCAAACGCATGGTAGTGTGTATAATGATTGTTTCATTCATTTAATGTCTTTCTAATGCATATTATATAAAAATATTATATTTGTGCACTCCTCCATAATTAGTTATAAACTTTAACTGTGCCTTCCATACTCCTCCATCCGCGTAATGTTCGTAAATAGGGGTACAAAGTTATACAGTGTTTGTTTGAAGTACCGTTAAGGCCTAATCAAGTAGCTAAAAATTTCCAAAAACAAGAGTTAGAGCAGGGTAAATAAGTTTTCCTCGTATTAAACTAAATTCAGAGGCGAGTCCTACACGTACAAACATCAAAGTATCTCCATGTACGGAACACCTGCCTATAAAATTATTCAGTGGAAATTTTCAAAATTCATGTTATGATATCCATCTCATTAATTTCATACGTGTGCTTTGTATCGGCACATAATGTGTGGGAACATCATATTTCACAGAAAAGGAATTTGTATAAGAGGCTTATAGGTGGAGGGTGGAGGAGCGCCGCGTAATGCGGGCTTGACATGGAGGTCCCACTTTAATTTGTTCGCTACCAAATATTTAAGCCTTTAAGTAAGGATCCGACGAATTCTCATTTCTGTGTGTTCGTAACGCCACGCGTGCTCGCGTATCACTTGCGAGCTTGCGGCTCTGCTGTCTTGTGCTGTTCTATTCTCTTGCTTAAATTTACTCTGTTATCTTGTGCTGTTCTATTGTCTTGCTTAAATTTACTCTGTTATCTTGTGCTGTTCTATTCTCTTGCTTTGCTCTGCTCGGCTCTCTTGTTCTGTTCTATTTTTTTGCTTTGCTTTGCTCTACTGTCTCGTCCTGTTCTAACCACTTGCTTTAATTTTCTCTGTTCTCTTGTTTGTTCTATTCTATTGCTTTGCTCTGCACTGTTTACTTGTTCAGATGCGTGGAGTGTACAGTCGCTCGGATGCTTCTCAAATTTAGTAAATGTTTAAGGAGGCACGAGCTATTTGCTTTTAGTATCTAAGTCTGTATTAGAGCTATCAATGCTCAAAATACAAATATAATTATTCTTTTGGTTATACCTTTATTGGTTGAATGTTGCAATTTTTTTCAGTCGTGTGTTTGTGGTATCTGTGTCGTTGGTCTAGTCATCTAGTGATTCTAAGCGTGACTGCTGAGCATGAGTCGATTCCCAGGTCGGACAACGTGTCATTGAAAATTCTTAGTAGGAGCCTGGAGTTTGGAGTTGTGCCCAGTCTGTAGATGGCAATAAGCAACAGCATTGGTGAAATGTAGCTATAACACTATGTACACCTTAGCCTACTCCTTCGGGGAATACAGGTGTGATGCCATATTATGTTTTGTCATGTGTGTTTGTGGTGGCATGCTCACAGTATTGTACAACAGGCGTGTTCTCGTATATTTGTTGTAAACAGAAGCAGAGCGCCATGATACATGTCTGCCGGGTGGTACGCTGCGCGCCGGGCCGGTCCTGTCCGGCGCGAGCCCGGCGCGGACCGGCCGGCGGACACGCCTGTCTCGTGTCACATTTAATTTCCTCGCTAAGTCCTCTACTTTTTGCGATAATATGTTTTGTCGGCTTTCGACATCTAATTAATGCCAAAATGTCGCGCTTGCGTCACCATGAGAGTTTAGCAAATTCTCATTTCTTTATGTTTTGTTCCTCTGAATTTGTAAGTTCAGTCTTATATCGAACACATACTGCCAAAGATCGAACCAAGTTACCTTCTCTCGTCTCGAAAGCCAAAACTCGTTTTGTGTCACTGAGCCAACGGAGTAAATTAATATAATAAAAGTTTACAACGATCTTCTTGCTGTTAGGTATATTAGTGTTAATTAATTCTGTTCATTTGCCGTCAATCAAGTGAGAGACTATTTGAAAATCGGTGAATGTTGTTAAAGTTTTGGTATAAAAACTTTCGTGAGACATATTCATATCAATTGCTCACCAAATGTTCACCGGTTACTACTCACGTACATTTTTCAGGATTGCCCGACTAGTTTCGAACTCGAACGGAGCCCTTAGTCATGAGCTGAGCCCGCGGCTATGTCGCGAGTCAAACTAGTTTGACTCGCGACATCGCCGCGGGCGTGATTAGTAACCGGTGAACATTAATTGATATGTTGATAAAGTTATTTTTAAATGATAGAATGAATAAAAGATAGATAATTATTTCCTTCGTAGTCAGTGAACTTCGAGTCGTTGAGCCAGAGCAGTTCGTATCCTTCGACTATGATCAATATTGATGTATTTTCCGTCCAGTGCGCAAACAAAACAGTTAAGTAAGTATAGTGTAGGTGTGCTCTACCGTCCACGACTTCGGCCTCTTCGGTCGGTGAAGTGAGCAGCCGCGTTGTTAACTACAAGTTGCCGAGTACATGTTGAGCAGAGTGTGTCATATGTGCCCCACCTCCCCCTCCCTCCCATCCTGCAGGTAGGCAGAGGTACAGGCATCTACACAGTTGTGCGCAAACACAAATTTCACGAATGGAGTAATTAAAGTATAACATTTTTATTTTGGCCTATTTAAGTGCATGTATATTATTACACGTCATTTGTGAGCTTTTAGTGAGCACAACACCAAATTCGCGGCTGCTACTTATAATGTCCTTACAGAAAAAGCCAATAATACTGCGGACCCAGAAATCGATCCCAGGATCCGCTCACGCCCATCAGCCGCTTTCGCGACTATTACGCCAATGAGGCTGACGTTAATAATGGAAAGAAAGAAAGAAACATTTTATTTGGAACAAAACAGGGACACCAACTATGATAGGTTCAATTGGGTTGAAGTTTCTAGTACAACTTTATAAAAACCAATTTAGTTATAAACTAAAAAATCACATCATATGAGTATGAGTCTCAGGGCTGTCCCAAAAACGTGTCCAGGTCAGCTGAATGTCAAGCACAAGAATGCACTAGTGTAAGACCGCATTCTCAAACGTCTCTTTTTACACGACTGCCCAAAAAAGGAGTGTATCTAAGTATGTATGTATGTAAGTCTGTTTGTGAGTTTCTTTACCTACTCCACCATTACTTCTAAGTGCCTGAACTGATTTCGATGTATGGGGTATCGTTAGAATCCTTACATTGTCCCGTGAGTGACATAGGCTAGTCAAATTTGAATTTAATTTTTTAATGAATTCATCTTGTTTTACGCAGTTCACTGCTCTCTTTTGAAATAGCCTCAGATCTAGATTTCCTACTTTGATATAGGCGTTTCCCGCTTCTTTGCTCGTCTAAATTAAATGGCCCCTACCCATATGGACAGCGTGTTGAGTAGTTGTTCTCATATTCACTTCCGATAAATCAGCTATGTAACGCAAGATTCACTAAAAAGAAAGAAATAAAATAATTTTTAACAAAAAAAAGAACCGGCTCCAAAAATCTTTCTGTTATGTAAAAATTCACTAAAAAGTAAATAAATAATAGTATTATTTACTTACTTCAATTTACTAGGATAATAATATACAATTTTTGGAGTCGGTGCCAGCCAAACTTCAAAAATATTTAGGAAGTTTCCTAAAATTTGCAAAGTATATTTAGAGGTAGCGTATTTAAATTTTTATTTAATTTTGTATTAATGTGTAATTTCTGTGTGTTGTATCTTAAAACATAATAAGGCGTGATAAATCACCAGGATAATTGTTATCCGCCAAAAATTTGCAGTTTATACATACCATTTTTGGTTATTCATATTGCCGGTGTCCGGTCAACGACCTAATTTCAAATTCATCGGATGAATACGGGGAGTATTGTTTACTTTTATTATCTTTTACCGTAGTCATAACAAGCATGATATCCTTTGGACGACTGTTCAGCACTCTCATTTAACTAAATTGCTGAATCATAAATTAGTCAGGACTTATCTGGATCATACGGATTGATGAACACAGTGAACTTCTACAAACACTGCAATTAATCATGTTAAATAACTTATTCTAATAATTGCATATGAAAATCCCATAATCTGATATATATAGGCACTAATCAAATCATTTTAATTTGTGTAAATCAAAAACTTTACCTTATATTAATGTACCCACTTACAAATAAAATAAATTTGGAAATAATTAAATTAAAGTATTCTTTAAGATTACAATATTTCTTTAATGTTCCATAGCTCACACTTTATTCTATATTTATTTTAGAATCCCTATATTTCCTCCTATTCTATTACTTTTCTTATATCTATTCATACCTGATTGCTTCTTTATTTATTTTTATTTCCAGTGAACTAATTCTTGTCACCATGCCAATGTTAACTCGTAAAGCCTCATCCCAAGAGATGCAGCTTAAGTTGAGGTCAGCGCTTGAGAGTCTACAAGGTTATAAGGATCAGTGTCAGCAACTTCTACAGGAAAGAGAGGAGAGTGAGGAGGAAGTTCAGAAGATTGTTGACAAGAACTCACACTTGAAACGGGAGCTTGTTGACCTTCACAAGCAGTACTTGGATGTTGTTGGTGAACGGGACAAACTCAAGGCACTGACCGATAGCTTTAGTGAATGTAGTTCTGAGTATGAAAGGGCTTTGAGAAGAGTGAGGGGATTGGAAGAAGAATTATTTAGTGCTAATTCTGAATTGTTGCATCTAAGGCAGGAAATAGATAGTATGCAGGCTATTAGAACTCATCACTTATATGATGAATTGATGAACACTGACTCAGATTTCTTGTTAGGGAACACCATCAACCTCCCTAATCAAGATTCCATTGTTACCCAAAACTGTATTTACAAAGTTAGCCATAATAAATTGAAAAAATATATAAGGCTGAATAAAATAATTAAAAAATGTAAAAAGTTTAGGAAGGAGCAATATAACTATTCCAAAATCATACAATTAAGAAAATATCGTGTTGCATTATTAAATAAACTTAGCAATTGTCAAATTAAATTAGAAGATAGTAAAATTATATATGAAATAGACACTCAGCGGCTACAGAGTGATATAAAGTCTTTAGAGGACTCACTTAAATCCCTTTACACGAAATATGTGAGCTCACAGAAGCAAATAGATGAACATATTCTTGCTGCTAGTAAGCTAGTTGATATGTGTAATTATAATGCTGACAGAGTGAATTCTTTAACACTCCACAACAAGCTCTGTACATGCATAAATAAATTAAATGGCAATTGTTCCCTTCCTGTGGTAATGGAGAGTCCATCCCAGGCTGAGGTATCCGTCATAGGTAGTATAGGGATACATAATTTAATCAGTCAGGAGTCAACTAAAAGTAATGTACAAAGTATTAAAGTCTGTAACCAATCACCCTCACCCTTACCTAATTTAGGTCAGCCAGCAGGCAATTGTGATAAAGTAGTTGGTAAGTGTCAGTCAGATCAAACTACATATGTTTTTTCTGATAAATTAGGTCAAGGTTTTGGTAGTATACTTAGTCAGTATTCTAAGGGATTTGTCATAAATAACTGTGTACCTGGTGCCAGCTATAGTCAATTAATAACTAATGTTGGATCTACAAGGCTAAACTCTGGCTCAACTGCCATTCTGCTATATGGTGATAGTTTAGCTGTTAAGAAAAAAGATATTGTAGAAAGTGTTGAACTTATGTTAAAACTTAACAGAACAAATAATTGTAAGTTTGTTATATGTGCCCTGCCCTACTCTCAGACCTTAAATTATGAACAAAATAGGCACATTTTTGACCTTAATATGTTGATTTATAATATTACTTGTCGTCATAGTGACACAATTCTATATTTTGATTCTAATAAATTTATTAGTAAATTTATATTGACAAAGGATACAATGTATCTGCCATCTAGTAATAGGCGACAAATTGCTAAACTATTAGCATATAATATACAGTCAGACACGGGTACTTGTGATGTACCTAAGGCTATTGTTAGTAATACTACTAATATATGTATTGATATGCCCTGTAGTTTAAACTACTAGGTAAGACAACGGGTAGGCATTTGATTGTTGTTCATCAAAACATGCAGGGTCTATCCGGCAAAGAACTAGAATTAAGTTTATTCATGAAGAATTAGAATGTTCAAGTTTTATGTTTAACTGAACATTGGTTAAGAAGTCATGAAGTATCATTTATTAATAATGATAATTATTCTATACAAAGTGCGTTTGTAAGAAGGAATGCAATTCGTGGTGGGTCATTATTAATTGTTTCTAATAAGTTAAAATGTAAAGAGCGCACTGATCTAGTAAATCTTTCTATCGAGCGCACTATTGAGTTGTCTTGTGTTGAACTTGAGCGATTCGTTATAATTTGTGTGTATCGGCCCCCCTCAGGTGATTATAATTTATTTGAATCAGTAATGGAAGATTCACTTAATAAAATAAAATCCAGTAAGAAAACTGTAATTGTATGTGGAGATTTCAACGTAAATTTATTAGAAGTATCTCCTTTATCCATCAGACTTATTAATCTCTTTAAGTCATTTAATTTAGGTAACTTGTTCCTTGAACCCACTAGGATCACAGCATCTTCTTCCACTTGTCTGGATAACATATTTAGTAATTGTGATGCTACATTTAAATTTGTTCTGAGTGACTTAACATCTGACCACTGTGGACAAATAGCTAGTTTCCCAATGGTATTAGATAATAAGCCTCACAAAATCGAATGTAGGCCCTACACAGCAAGTCGTTGCATTCGTTTTAAAAATAATATTGCGTCTAAACTAAAATTCCCAAATTTGACGTATGGTAATCCAAATGATATGTATAAGTCTCTATTTGATGTTGTACAGAAAGAGTTTCATGGTACTTTTAAGACGAAAACTTTATTAATTAAAGATACTGTCACTTTTAATCAGTGGGCCACTGCTGGCATATATAAGAGTAGAGCTAGGCTATATGAATTATATGGTATGAAAAAAATTAAGTTTGATGCTCCTTTTCTAGAATATGTTAAGAACTATTCCAAAATGTTTAAAAGGGTTTGCACAATTGCTAAATCGAAATTCATTAGTGAAACAATAAAAAAATCAAACAACAAAGCAAAAACTACCTGGAATTTTATTAATAGTGAAACTGGGAAGCCAATAAAACGTGCTGAACGTTTCGAGATAATGGATAATAATAAATTAATAAGTCAACCAAACGAAGTAGCCCGGGTTTTTAATGAGTTTTTTGTAAACATTCCATTAACCACGACTAGCTCTTTAAACGCATCCTCAACTAGTGCTGAGCACCTTTTGCAGAGTAGTGTGCCTAAATGTAGTTCTTTATTCAGATTTGAGCACATTGCTTCCCAAGATGTAGTTAATGTATTCAACTCATTAAATAAAAAGAATACCGGTGATTTTTGGGGAATTTCTATTAAACTTTTAAATCATATTATTGATATTGTTGCCCCCATCTCTCTATTATTTTTAATAAATGTATTGATATAGGTATTTTCCCCGACCTAATGAAGTGTAGCAAAGTCATACCTTTATATAAATCTGGTAATAAAAGTGATATTGGCAACTTTAGGCCTATTTCTATATTACCAGCATTTAGTAAAATATTTGAAAAGTTAATTTTGAAGCAACTCTTGAGACATTTTAATTTGAAGAACCTCCTTCATAATAATCAATATGGCTTCACGAAAGGACGTTCAACAACAGATGCGGGTGTTGCTCTTCTGAAACACATTTTCAGTGCATGGGAGAAATCGCAGAATGCAATTGGAGTGTTCTGTGATCTTTCCAAAGCGTTCGATTGCGTCGATCATAGTACTCTTCTACGTAAACTGAAACATTATGGTGTTCAAAATTTAGCTTCTAGTGTTATTAAATCATATTTAAGTCAAAGGAATCAGTGCGTCGATATTAATGGCACTAAGTCATGCGGACTTTCAGTTCAATTAGGCGTGCCTCAAGGCTCAATTCTGGGTCCTTTTTTATTTTTGATTTATATAAACGATTTACCATACTATTTAGAGGGAATTTGCGATGTTGTACTGTTTGCAGATGATACATCTTTGATTTTTAAAGTAGATAGAAATAGAGAACATTTTGACGATGTGAACAGTGCGCTCACACAGGTTACGCACTGGTTTACGACAAATAACCTGGTACTCAATGCCAAGAAAACAAAATGCATTAAATTTACTATGCCCAATGTAAAAAATCTCGGACCAAGCATTGTTCTTAATAGAGAGGTACTTCAGGCAGTAGAATCCACAGTGTTTTTAGGTTTGACGGTAGACACCAAACTTCAGTGGGGTTCTCATATATCCAGTCTCGCGGGAAAGCTCAGTTCTGCAGCTTACGCTGTCAAAAAAGTAAGGCAACTAACCGATGTTGATACAGCTCGGTTAGTCTATTTCAGTTATTTTCACAGCGTTATGTCCTATGGCATTCTGTTATGGGGCAAAGCTGCAGATATTGAAAGTATATTTGTTTTACAAAAAAGAGCAGTTCGATCCATATATCAGTTAGGAGCTAGAGATTCACTTAGACATCATTTTAAAAACATTAGTATCCTTACTGTTGCTTCGCAATTTATTTTTGCCAACATTATTCACATTAGGCAAAATATTAATTTATTTGTTAAAAAGAGTGATGTCCACAGCATCAACACAAGGAACAAGCACAAACTTTACGCACCTATTCATAGACTTCACAAGGTGCATGAATCATTTGTGGGGCTCGGTATTCGTTTTTATAATAAACTACATCTCTGTATATTAGAAATGCCATTCAATGCATTTAAATTAACAGTTAAATACAACCTTTCCCAAAGGGCATACTATACAATTAATGACTATTTAAATGATAAGAGTAGTTGGTCGCCGTGTTGAATGCAAGACAATCCTATATTTTTTTAATTTTCCAATTTTATTTTGGTTTTACATTGACAACATTATTTTTGAGTTGTTTAACTTCATGACATAATCGATGATAATAATTTTATTGTAATATCTGTAATGACAATAATGTGTTAAAAACACATTGCCGTTAACTGGTGACCTCGGCTATTTAGTAATGGTTTTATTTTTATTCTTCTGAGAGGCAGCGAGTTCGTCATGCTCCCCTTGACGTCATTGCTTGCGGTAGCGTCATGGATCGGGTCGCCACCTTCCCTCTAAAATGGCGAGGGAGGCGATGGCTGATCTTTGCGTTATGCTCGTGAACGGGTGCTGCTTGTGGTGACTGGTCGTCTTGCTGATCATAGTTCCTAATTTATTAAAATGCATTTATTGAATTAGCCAAGCTGGTCCTAGTTAATGTGCAGTTTCTATCTCTTGGCATGTGTAAGTGGGTACGACCTTCATACGAAATAGTTTTAGATTGGACGCTTTCGGTAATTTTACATTGTTTCTCGATTCATTTAATATTTTTATGCATTGGCATGCATATTACATAGGCTCGTGCTAGCTAACTGTGCCCAAGATATTTTATACAATTATTAGATTATTTATAGATACAATTGTATATAAATTCAATTTTAGATTTGTATAGAATCTGTAAATAATTTTGATACAGACAGACGTGTTGCTGGGAAGTTTGTTGCGCCGCTTCTTCTTTCCAGCTAAAACACTAGGAAGCGGTGAAGGGTGGGCTTTTTTGGGGGCTGTCTTAATGTTTGACGTTCAAAAAGCGCTAATTTTTAGCCTAATTTGAATAAAGAAATTTTGATTTGATTTTGATTTTGGTACATTAACCATAATTTTTATTGGTGGAATATTGTTCCAAATCTTTGACGCTGCATATCGAGAACTACCGCGAACCGCTGCCGAGCTGCGAGATGGAATAGAAAGTTGCTGTGCGCAGTGCCTACTCGTGCAGTCTCTTTGATTCGTCACCCAGGTAAACTTATTGTACAAGTATGATGGCTCTTTATGTTTAATAACACCAAAGACAAGACATGCTAGATGTAGCTTACGACGTTGCTTCATTTTGAACATGAAATTTTGATAAAAAATGGTGTAACATGACTTCTGGGTGGAACTGTGAAATAAAAGCGAGCGCAGGCGTTCTGAACTCTTTGAATGAGTCGATTCGTTCTGGCCAGCAAGCGAGGGCCATATACGGTGTCTGCGTAATTAAGCTTTGATAAAACTAACGATTCGACTAATGGCGGTTCACTTATGACTAGGAAGCGTGTTGCTGACGTCATGACCCGGCCAGCACACCAGGTGGCGCGGCCTGCGCCTGCCTCCAAGTACACTCTACTTTATTATAACTGATTAAGCTTATCATAAAGTTAACTTCGTGACGGGTTAGTGCGTGGTGCCCCTTGCCGCGTTGTTTCGTGCGCACTGCTCCACGCCGCTCCGCTCCGCAGCGCGCCGGTTTGCGCCGCTGTGTCGATGATTATAATATCTCGTAGAGCATTCCGCGCCGCATTAATATGTAAGGAAGCCTCGAGTTCGCGGTGAATAAATAAAACGGAAGGCGGTAAGTGAAAGCCGCAGGTCTTACTCTTAAGCAGCTTTAATATTACAGGAGACGCGGGTCGGTAGCGGTTGCGATCAACATTCTCGCCTCTTAAACTTTAACTTGTCCGCGTGTAACGCCACCGTCCGCCGCCGTCCGTTACCGTCCGCCGCCGTCCGTCGCCGTCCACCGTCACCGTCCGCTGGCGTCCGGCCGAGTGCGCCGGTGAGAGCGCGTTGCGCTCTTGTTCTGTTTATGAAAATATGTAAAACTGTGGAGCACCGCTTTATTAAAGCGTGAAATTTCTCATTTCGCCGAGGCTCGTTACAATGAGCGCCGTCAGACAAATATACAATAAAGAACGCACACTAACATCATGCTCCTTGATTTTTAAATGACTTCGAAAAAGGAGGTTCTGTATTTGACCCGTGTGTATGTGTATATATGTATATCCCACCAAACACATTAAATGTAAAAAAATGACAAGTCTCTCTATGCAATCTTTCCACCGTAAAAAGTTTTGAGATCTCATTGAAGCCAAGTCCTATACAATTAATTTAGTTATCTATCAATATTTAGTTAGAGTATCAATAGTTTTATTTATATTACAATTATAATGACTTGGCAATGAGCACAAATTAAAAGCTGCTTACTGTGTGGAATTATTTTCGACTGCTATGGTCGAATTGAGCTGAGATTACCTATGAGTACTATGATTAGATTAGTTGTTATGCTGATGTGTGATTTATGATACACAGACATGATTTTCCGGCCAATTAGTAGTTATGATCACCATCGACTATGTGCGCCAATACATATTTAAGTAGATCTAAGTTTATTTGAAAAGAACATAACTATTATTATCTATACCATGTTGAACGGACAAATCAAAAGAACTTGACTAATCCTGTGATATTAAACTTTACGCGTGCGTTATGCGTTACTTTCACCTCCTCCAAATATGCCGTTTATTTTATATACGTTTCTTCTTGTGCTTATTTTTCTTATCGTGTGGTTGATGAACAACCTAGTGTCAGAGTTTAAGCCACCCGTAGGTCTCTGACATGGCTTTACACACCATCGAGAAAATCTCTCAGGTGCGCTGGTTTCCTCACGATGTTTTCATTCACCGTTTTAAGCAAGTGATAATTCATTTATAATACGCACATGACTTCGAAACGACAGTGGTGCGTGCCTTGGATTCGAACTTGCGACCTTTGACTTGTCAGTCCAACGGTCGTACCACTAGGCTATCACTGCTCGCTCTTGTGCTCATTGCCAAGTCATTATAATTATAATATAAATAAAACTAAAGTTATTATATTAAATGGAAAAAGAATACGGTCGCGTACAGGATTCGAACCTGCGCCTCCCGGATGAATACTCCAGGCGCTCTGACCACTAAGCCATCTCGACCTCTGCTATACAGCCTATACTGGTGACCGAACCGACACGACACGACTCGCGATGGTGAGCAGAGTTCGAGATGGCTTAGTGGTCAGAGCGCCTAGAGTATTCATCCGGGAGGCGCAGGTTCGAATCCTGTTCGCGACCGTATTCTTTTTCCATTCTAATTCCTTATAATTAGTTTAGTTATCTATCAATATTTAGTTAGTGTATCAATAGTTTTATTTATTCAAGATAAATCTTTGAAAAGCATTAACGCATGCTTAGCGAACTCTAAAGTTATTATATTAAATGGAAAAAGAATACGGTCGCGAACAGGATTCGAACCTGCGCCTCCCGGATGAATACTCCAGGCGCTCTGACCACTAAGCCATCTCGACCTTAACTTATAACTTCGTCGTTTATGAACGGATTTTGATGATTCTTTTTTTGTTGGAAAGGAGATACTTCAAGGGTGGTACCATGATAAGGAAACCAGAATCTGATGATAGCATTCCAGAGAAATCGAGGGGAACCTCCGAAAATCGTAGTGGCGACTAGTGCGTTTGTGAATTTTTTCATTAAGTATTTTAAAGCACTACTATTTAATGAAGGTCTGGAGTCGAACTGATGATGGAGCCGAAAGACAGTCGAGGGAACTCTTTAAAGATTTACAGCAATTACGTGGTGTTTGCGCTTGATTAATTTTTATTGATGAGAACTTTCACCTAGATGGGTTGTGACTGTCATTAGGGGTCTAATGATGAAGACGAAGGACAGTCAAGGGAAGTCCTCAACGTTTTATAGTAGCTACCATGTTTTGTATGTATGTCCGTCGATATCTTTGTTTGAAAGAGTAGTCCCCTGAGGTGGTCACATTTAAATTTAGTAAAGATCTGATGAAGACCTTCGAAGTTAGACAATGGAACTCTTCAATGAATTACAGCAAATCACTCGCAATTGCTGTAATTGCATGTTCATGTATAGTTCATGCCACTCAATACATACATAGCATCATGCCTGTATTGCCCGATGGGGTAGGCAGAAATGTACACCATTGTACACAAACATTTCACCGATGTAGTTATTGAGTCCTAGTGTCTTTCGAAGGCCTACCCATATTATTACATTACTAATTTAACTTATTTATGAACTATACAAACTTATATATGGCCTATACGATATATTTAAATTACACTTAAAACTAAAAAGGTTAAAATAAATTAAATTTTAACAAAAAATAAAAACCGTCTTCAAAAATCTACTTATAAAATAATTTTAAAAGAACAATATATAGGTAATAATAATCTGTTAATTTTGGAGTCGGTGCCTGATGTATGTGGGGTTTACAACCAGATACAAAGGCCGGTAACATAACCACAGCACAACGAACATAAGTGACTAACAAGAGGAAAACAATAACCCTCTCCCAGTACAGGCACCGACTGCAAAATTAATAGATTATTATTATATATTGTTCTTTTACAATTATTTTATTATAAGCAAATTTATTTTGAACTTTTTAGTGTCCTATAAGTAGATTTTTGAAGGCGGTTTTAATTTTTTGTTAAAATTTAATAATACATATTTTTCAGGGACGGTTTTAGTATATAATATTTTATTTTATAATGAAGATTTTCGAAGATAGACAATGGAACTTTTCAAGAACTGACCCGCGATTGCTGCGCTCGTATGTCTATGTTTTGTTTTCACCATAACATTTAAGGCGGTTCTAGTTTCTTTAAAGATAATAATTAATATCAACAATGCACGTACCTGTGTGTACCTGTGTGTACCTGTGTGCACGACCAGAATCAACTTAATGAACGCATCCCACATAAACAGTTCCCCTGTATATAATCAGGTGGTGGCTCTGGTCGTGGTGTTTCCACCAACGACTTAGGTGTTTCTGTCAGCACCTGAAATCATTTACAGTTTATATTTTTTTCTATGCGATTAATAATACAAACGAACATAGAAACTGAATGTTTAAAACAGCGTCTGACAACATTTGTTTGGGCGGGCCGCACTGGCTCATGTGACCAAGTACTTCACATTAATATATATTTATAATAATACTAGGAGCGGTGGATTCTGTGATTAATAAATAAATAAATAATCCGCGCCGGGATCATCGCTCGCCCTGTGATGGTGTCACTGTTAGAAACTTGGTGCGACTCATTATACAACATTAGTTAAGTAATATATATTTTTGCACCAACATCAGGTACACTAAAAACTGGAATACTGAGCTTCTGTGTTTACTATATATTATATTTGTAAAGCATAGTTAGTGTCACCGGGCCACGTGTTGTACTGAAACTGCAGCCGTGCGCCACCGAGCACCGCGCGGCAGGGAACTGCTCGTTAACACAATCCCGATGTAAATGCTGCCAAGTTTGCTACAAAACAAAAATACCTGCCGACGATTTGGGTGTACTCCTGGCAAAATGACAATTTTTAGGTGTCACTTATTTATAGCATGATGTGTTTTAACGACTTAGTCGCGGTATAAGTATTTTTTAATATAATATTGGCTAACATTTCCTTCTACTAGTATAATTATGATTGACTGTAATGTTCGGCTATCAAGAGGCAGTCCTTTCGTACGGCGGAATGTCGGCGGGCGTTACACGATACTAAGAGACGCTATCACGTACAGGAACAGCATTAATATAATATATGTAGTTATGTATGATCTATGAACAACAGCAGCCTGAGTGGCGTACGTTGATTGCGACCCTGCCACTAAGCTTGTAAGTAATCTATACGTACTTCATTCATGGTTGGATAAAAGTAATATATTACTACAACAGCCAGCTATGTGACCGACACCATTTGTGCAGTGCAGATGTGCAGCGCTCGGCACGTGACCAGGTTGCGCGCCCGCGTGTCTTGCTGTCATGCACGCTCTACACTCCGCAGCGTCCATAGCTGAAGATACATTTGGCTAGTTGTCATGTTATCTAACTAGGGGGAAGCGCAATGGTCAGCGTGGCGTTCTGTGGTCCTCATAAAATAAAATATTACCGGCCGTTAGTGTCGAGCGACCCACTACACGCACTATCCGCGGTGACCAGCGCTCGAGTGGCATGGTGCTCGCTATAGATCTACCTCCAGTGGATATGTGCTTGAGCCAACATTGAGGAGGTGGCAACGTTCCGTACGTTGTACTCATACTGCGCACTGACGGAAGGTTACAACATACACAACGTTTTACAGGAAATAAATAACCTTAAATGACATCTCATTTGTTTATGAGCGGCGCGAAGTGAAGGCGGACAGCGACGCGCGCATGCTCACCTTTAGTACTAATTATAAGGAAGCGTTACGTTCATCATTAACAATTATATGAGACGGACGAAACAATGTGTGTCACACGCAAATGTTAGCTTATTTATGTTAGTGGCTACGGTGACGACTGAAAATAACAAATATAAATTAAATGTTGTGATTTGTATCCGTACTGCTCTGTGTTGAAATATTTTCTTTCTGTCTTTTCTTTTCTTTCTTTCTTATAAATATAAATCCTACATATTATATATATTACATGAAGGTGTTTTAATTTGCAACCCGTGGTGGTTCCTCCCACAGTACGTATGTGTAGTGGGACTGATGTTAGTCAGTAAAGTTATTATCTGTGGTGATTTTAATATTCATATTTTAGAAAATAGTTCTAATAGCTGTAGACTCTTAAGTCTTTTTAAATCTTTTAATTTGTCAAATGTTTTTTTAGAACCTACCCGGGTGACACCGACATCAGCTACTTGTTTAGATAATGTTTTCTGTAGCTGTGACTACATAAATAAAGAAATAGTAAATTACTTACCGTCCGACCACAGTGGACAAACCGTCACTTTTAGTTCTTACACACCATCACAAAAAGTACAAATAAAGTTTAGGCAAATAACAACAAAAAAATTGGAAAAATTTTATACTTCTTTGAACAGAGATTTGAATGATAATAGTTACGATATGTTAGACCCAAATATATTTTTCTCAGAATTCTTTTCAATATTACGTTCGCAATTTAACTGTATTTTCCCATTGAAAACTAAAAATATTAATTCTAAATTCTTATTTACTGATTGGGCGACTACGGGTATCAGAAAAAGTAGGGAAAAGTTATTTGAGCTGTACGGTCTAAAGCGATATAGCAATAGTGCCAGTTTTCTTGAGTATGTAGCTAAATATTCTAAAACTTTTAAAAGTGTATGTAAGGTGGCTAAAGCTTCCTTTATAAGTAACGAAATTGAATCAGCTGCTGATAAAATAAAAACTACCTGGAAAATAATTAATAATGAAACCGGTAGAAGGAAAGTGCGTAATACAGATTTTAAACTTGACACTACGCATGGTCAAATTTGCTCTAATTTTGAAGTAGCACAAGAATTCGAGACATTTTTCACTAACATTCCTTTTAAAACTACTGAAGCTCTTCATTCGTCTCCCGCACTTTCTATTGCATTACTGAGAAACAATGTAACTGCTTGCCCTTCAGAATTTACATTTCAATACACCAATCCCCAGGCTATTATAAAAGCTTTTAAAGATATTAAAATTAAATCAACAGAAGACCTTTGGGGAATGTCTGTTAAAGTTTGCACATCAATTATAGACACTATTGCACCACTTTTGACTGTAATATTTAACATCAGTATAGCACAGGGAGTTTTTCCGGAACTCATGAAACATAGCAAAGTAGTACCATTATTTAAGTCTGGTCATAGTTCTGAACCTAACAATTATAGACCTGTATCAGTATTGCCGGTGCTCAGCAAAGTATTTGAAAAAATAATGCTAACACAGATGTTACGTCATTTTAACACCAATTGTATCTTTCATGACCAACAATATGGTTTCACCAAAGGCCGTTGCACCACCGACGCCGGTGTAACCTTAATAAAGCATATTTATAGCGCGTGGGAAGATGCACAAGATGCCATTGGAATATTTTGTGACCTTTCTAAGGCATTTGATTGCGTTAGCCACGAGACGCTTCTGCTGAAACTCGAGCATTATGGAATTAGGAATATGGCTCTAAGTCTAATAAAATCATACCTAGAAAATAGAACACTAAAAGTTCAAGTTAACGGTGTAAATTCATTGGGCTCGGAAATTAAAATAGGCGTGCCTCAGGGTTCGATATTGGGTCCGTTCCTCTTTTTAGTATACATAAATGATTTACCGTATTTGTACCAAAATCAACCCGAAATGGTGTTATTTGCTGATGACACGTCTTTAATTTTTAAAGTTGACAGACGTGCACCGGAGCTTGACGATGTGAATGACGCTATTCTTAAGGTTCAAAATTGGTTTACAGCAAATAATTTAGTAATGAACGGGAAGAAAACTAAATGTATAAAATTTTCTTTGCAAAACGTAAAAAGTAGCGAATGTGACATTATATTGGGTAAAGATAAAATTGAATTTATAGATCAAACCGTTTTCCTGGGAATTACGCTAGACGATAAACTACAGTGGGGTCCTCACATAACATCTCTTGCAGGGCGGTTAAGCTCAGCCGCTTACGCTGTTAGAAAAATAAGGCAACTAACAGATGTAGATACCGCAAGACTAGTTTACTTCAGCTACTTTCACAGCATTATGTCTTACGGTATTCTACTATGGGGACGTGCTGCTGACATTGAGTCTATATTTATTTTACAGAAGAGAGCTGTCAGAGCCATATATAATCTACGTCGTCGCGAATCTCTTAGGGATCTGTTTAAGGAGATTAATATTATGACCGTCCCTTGTCAATATATATATGAAAATATTATGTATGTAAGAAAAAATCTAGATCAGTTTGATAAATTATGTGACAGACATAATTACAACACCAGAAATAAAAACAAAATTGCACAGCCACGATTTAGATTGTCTAAGGTACACACATCATTTATGGGGTACGGTGTAAAATGTTACAATAAAATTCCCTCTGACATACTACAACTAAATGAAAGGTAATTTAAAACTCATATAAAACGCTCATTATGCAAGCAAGCATACTATACATTAGGAGATTACATTGATGACAAAAATGCTTGGCTAACTGCTGGTCCTGCTCTACAAGCACTCTGACTAACAAATCAATGTTACAAACAACATCACTTCGACGTACTGTCTCTTAGAATGTAGTTATTTTGTTTTTTGACATTGTTATATAATTTTGATGGACAATTTTTTTTGTCTTGTTCAGTCCTTCTAATAATATTTAAAAATACGTTTGTCTAATAATTTAGCATTTCATTTTTATTATACTGTAAATGTGAGTACCATATAATCATTAACATATTCTACATGATTAAATATATTTGATTATTGTCTGGCAGCTAGAGTATGTCATGCTCACTCAAATGTCCCGCTGACGGTGGCGTTTGTGTTGGGTCATTAGATTCCCTACAATATGGTCGAGTTTAGTGATGCTGATGCTGGCGTCATGTTCGTGAACGGGCGCCGTTGGTTGGGTTAGGTTAGGTTTCAACTGTCATGGCAAAGTTTTGAATTGTAACTAGACTCTATAGACTTCATATTACATTGTTCTCACATATGATTTTTATATTATAAATACAATGTAACCAAAATATTGTAATTGTTTGATGAAAAAGAGTAACCGTGGAGTTTCTTGCCCGTTCTTCTCCACAGGAATCTACACTTTGGAACGTGGCAACTAGTTTATTTTTTTGACAATTCAAAAGTGCCTGTAAACGGTCTAATTGAAATAAATGCTTTGACTTTAAAGCAGTGCTTTTATTAGAGTGCAGCGCTTGCACATTGTGGAGCACAACTGCTACGTGTGCGCTACGCGTGGCTCGTCACAACTCGACCGACTCCCGACGTGTCCGCACGCGGTCCAGTCACGGAGTCATGTGGCCGACGTGCCGACGTGCCACCGCGAACACTCTCCGTTAGTATCGCTGCGATGTGTCTGGACTCGGACGTAATATGTCAGTGATCTCGTGTTTATTACGCTCGCGTTCCCAGTAGCCGACGTCGCGCCGAGAACCGATCAACATAATTAAGTGAAGACGAAGCGACGGGCTGCTACCGAACCGCATGTGACCGACCCACTTATATTTGCGACAACGAAAAATATTTTGGGAAGATTTTGGGATTGTAAGAGAACATAACTGTGTGGGATCCCGCGGGATTCGATTGATGTATAACGCATAGTAATCCAGCGGGATTGTAAGTAATACGACAAGTCTGCTGATGTATGCCTCAACTCACTTTCAGTGGCAATTGCTTTCATATTGACAGTTTGACAATATACATTGCGCCGATCTTTGTAGTCGACGACGTAGTTTAGTCACTACTCTCCTTTGTCATACGTCGGTGACGCCTATGTGCCACTGCACGGATGGTGGCTGGGGAGGGGGGGGGGGCAGCAACGGTCGCGCCCGATGTGACACGATGACACTCGAAGGTAGTTCTCGAGGCTGAAGGGCCAATCCACACAATATCCACTTGAATGAGTGTTCTGCATTGTTCCGTCATCTTGATTCTGTCAATGGAACCAACGCGGGTGACATCTTGTTCCGTTTAGAATTGCTCTCGCCTATAAAACCGTATAAATTTCATAACAAAATATTTATTTTATTTCTGGATGAACGTTATTTATAAATTTTGAACGTATTAATTAACTCGCTAGGTCCGCGCCTCCATCCGCATGGAAGTCGGAAAACCACATCATGGCGTACAATATTATATGTTAACACTCAGCTCGATGTGGTTGATGAACAAACTAGTTTATATGTAAACAGAACATAACTAGGCGATCTTATGAGCGATAGCGCATACAAGTAATTATTTTAGAAAAAAAAAAAAAGATTTGGACCCACCACGAAGTAATAAAATAAAAATAACTAATAACACTAAGGGAACACTATAGTTTTAAATATGTATGATTCAATCCTGTAATGATGTGTCCGGCGCGCGGCGGCCGCACCGCGCTCCCAGTCCCCGTGCACCGGTGCAGCGAGCCGCGTGCGCCGGCGCTGGCTGGACACTCTGTTATTGCAATAAATACATTAATGTAGCAAATGAAACTAAGTAATAATATCAAAAAACAAAAATGATAAAAAATACATCCTACTAATATTATAAACGCGAAAGTTTGTATGTATGGATGGATGGATGTCTGTTTGTTACTCTTTCACGTAAATACTACTGAATGGATTTTAATGATAGTTTACAATAATATAGCTTATACATCAGAATGACACATAGGCTACAATTTATAAAGATATTGTGTGAATTGTCCAAAATATGACGATAAGTGTCAAGTAAGTAGGAAAAAATCTCTATCTGCGAGCTATTCTAACCCTTTGAGACATAACTAAATGATGTATGGTGGAATTGTGTATGCTATATAGGTCTACAGAATAGTCTGCAATGGCATATGTCTATCTCTTAAGGATAACATACTATATCCATTAAAATACTTAAAAAAATGGGCAATTATAAAGCGATAATTGGAAAGTGGGACCGGGATCAAAATTTCATGATTACTTTTGGTCGCGATATCCGACATCCTCGCGGGCGATGAAGCGGGCATCAGCTAGTACATATATATACCTTCAGAGTTTAGACAATACCTGAAATACCAATTCCGAGATTTTTAGTGAAGACTACCAAAGCACACTGCTATGGCATGTAGCGAAGAGCTATCGCACGTAACACAGTTATGGTGATAACTGAAATTGAATACTATATAAAGCGCTACACTTGATCACGCGTGTAGCGATGAGCTGCAACGTGACACACTACTACGGCGTGTAGCCAACTCGTAGCATACAGAGTTCGGGCGCGTAGCATAGCATAGAACTACTACGCGTAGCGCACGACTACAGAGCGTAGCAAGCACGTACTATGTATAGCTCAGCTACGGCGCATAATATCAACACATACTGTATTTTATTAAGTTATATTAATTTCGAACATCCACTTTCGCCTTTACTCATAATCGAATCGAAGATAATTGACAGCTGTCGTCGCAAAATGTGCTGAAATTAATTCTCGTCAAAAGCGAAACTGTCGATAAACGAAAAGTGAAGTAGCAGAATGAAAATGTGTCCTCGCTAATGGACGGCGGAGAGCGGCTCAATAATATGCGCGGTATGCTTCCAACTTTATTATAGCTTTTATAACAATATGTTGTTTATGTCCGTACACTGCTAGTAATGAGTTTTCATTACTTTAAATTCTGTCAAATTAAACGTTATCAGGAAACTGGTTGCAGTGTTTCTCTGAACGATCTTGTTCTTCTTAAATTATTCGAAGCCACGTGACCGCCGAATGTAATATTTTGTGTACAAGTATGTATGTGTATATCTTTAAGCAGGCAATTGAATGCTGGTGTGGTGATGGTCTCGTATGGGGTGTAGCCCCCAAGTGGACAGAGCGGGTGCCGGCTGGCGTGTCGGCGCCGCCCCAGTGCGTCTGCGCTGACTCGTGTCGTGCTGGCGCCGCTTTTGTTCTTCATTGCGCTTCTGAGTGCATCGAATGCTTTGAACTTTACGCTGTAGCTGTGAGAACTTGGCTCGTTTGGCGTCAGGACGGCTCACGGTTATTAGATAGTGCGCTCGGTATTGTACGTACGTACTGCTACAATTATAAGGCACTAAAAGTTATCCATTTAAATTAAACATTAATTACGATATTCTATACTTTCAAGTAAGTTGTTCGGAAAGTTTAAAACAACGTCGTGGTGGGTAGTCGCAGGTGCGCAATACTACTACTCTAATATGTACTATGCTGTAGTATCGGCTAGTCCGGCACTAATGTTGCGCACAATGAATAATTGTCACGCCCGCCATCGGAAGCGTTCCGTACCAATTGAGTCCGTTCCGGCGGCGACAGGTCGCGGACTCGCTTCCGACCCGACGCGTCCCTACTCACACGTTATTGCTCTTTTGTACATTCAAAGTACGACTAACAACGTGCGTCGATGTGCACGTCACACATCTGCAATACTTACTTGTGGGGCTACAAACGTTATCAGTTGCGACACTGTCCGTCTGACGTCAGTCGGTACAATATAATACAACTCGTATTCCGGTACACAGTGGTCCGCTTTGTAACAGTAATTACTAACGGATTTGAACGGATGCCCATAAATAACAACGTTAGATTGTCTGACTCCGGAGGTGCGATGTGACAACAATATAAAATGTGTGCGAGCGGGGTGAGCGGGGCGAGGGCGGGGGGCAGGGGAGGGGTGGGGGCAGGAGGACGTGCGGGTCATAAATCGTACGCGGTAAGTCAGGGATTCACACGACAACGCTATCGGCCCGTGTACGTTCCCCGACACACGCCGTGTCTTAAATGAATCTAATGTCCGAAGCGACCCGCCTTACACTGTCCCGACGCGCGACGCCGCGCCGCGGTCAGCACGCACACACACACATATCGTTCGCATCGACGTTGTTTATTGTTATTGTATATTTACCCGCCACCTTGCCGATGTTAAAGTCGATGACGTAGAATGTTAATTCTAGAATGCATATATTTATTTGCTCACCATTAGAGGAGTACAGAACGTAATTTTTAAAGACTGTGTGCTGGGCCTGTGTGTGTGCTTGCTGGTTGAATGACTACCATATAGCGACCAGCTGTCCACTTGTCCTCCTTCCATCGGTATGTTAGAGCTATGTTCTAGTTTAAACACAACGTAGCGAGTGCGAGTGTTATATTTTGGTATAATAACTTTCGTGGGACCCATTCATATTCATTATTGTTTAACGGTTATTACCCACGCGCATTCTTTGGGATTGCCCGACCAGTTTCGAACTCGAACGGTGCCCTTATTCATGAGCTGAGCCCGCGGCGATGTCGCGACATCGACATAGTAACTATATTATACCTGAACTGAACATGCGGTTTAATCTGTAGTGTGTAGCCTACCTATTACTATGTAAACTGCCTTATTTCGTATATTGTAATGCCATTAATTGTGTATTCTTTATAATAAACAGTCAGTAACGGTTCAACATTTGGTGTTTGATTATCTCTCTAATATCCCGCCTTACAAATCTATGTTTAGTAAACCTGAACTACAGTGGCCAATCAGAGCCAAATCAAATCAAATCAATCAAATCAAAATCATTTATTTCAAATAAACCATTTACAGGCACTTTTGAATTGTCAGAAGTTAGTTGCCCCGTTCCAAAGTGTAGGTTCGTATGGAGAAGAACGGGCAAGAAACTCCACTCAGTCAATCTCAGTTAATAGTGGGTATGTCGGTGACTAAGTGTTGCGTGGGCGGCTGAGCGGCGGGAGATATTGAAAGTATATTTGTTTTACAAAAAAGAGCAGTTCGATCCATATATCAGTTAGGAGCTAGAAATTCACTTAGACATCATTTTAAAAACATTAGTATCCTTACTGTTGCTTCGCAATTTATTTTTGCCAACATTATTCACATTAGGCAAAATATTAATTTATTTGTTAAAAAGAGTGATGTCCACAGCATCAACACAAGGAACAAGCACAAACTTTACGCACCTATTCATAGACTTCACAAGGTGCATGAATCATTTGTGGGGCTCGGTATTCGCTTTTATAATAAACTACCTCTCTGTATATTAGAAATGCCATTCAATGCATTTAAATTTACAGTTAAATACAACCTTTCCCAAAGGGCATACTATACAATTAATGACTATTTAAATGATAAGAGTAGTTGGTCGCTGTGTTGAATGCAAGACAATCCTATATTTTTTTAATTTTCCAATTTTTATTTTGGTTTTATATTGACAACATTATTTTTGAGTTGTTTAACTTCATGACTTAATCGATGATAATAATTTTATTGTAATATCTGTAATGACAATGATATGTTAAAAACACATTGCCGTTAACTGGTGACCTCGGCTATTTAGTAATGGTTTTATTTTTGTTCATCTGAGAGGCAGCGAGTTCGTCATGCTCCCCTTGACGTCATTGCTTGCGGTAGCGTCATGGATCGGGTCGCCACCTTCCCTCTAAAATGGCGAGGGAGGCGATGGCTGATCTTTGCGTTATGCTCGTGAACGGGTGCTGCTTGTGGTGACTGGTCGTCTTGCTGATCGTAGTTCCTAATTTATTAAAATGCATTTATTGAATTAGCCAAGCTGGTCCTAGTTAATGTGCAGTTTCTATCTCTTGGCATGTGTAAGTGGGTACGACCTTCATCCGAAATAGTTTTAGACTGGACGCTTTCGGTAATTTTACATTGTTTCTCGATTCATTTAATATTTTTATGCATTGGCATGCATATTACATAGGCTCGTGCTAGCTAACTGTGCCCAAGATATTTTATCTCACTAGATATAATTATTTCTATATAAATTCAATTTTAGATTTGTATAGAATCTATAAATAATTTTGATACAGACAGACGTGTTGCTGGGAAGTTTGTTGCGCCGCTTCTTCTTTCCAACTAAAACACTACGAAGCAGTGAAGGGTGGGCTTTATTGGGGGCTGCCTTAATGTTTGACGTTCAAAAAGCGCTAAGGCATACTAAGGGCCAGGATTGGGCGAGACCTGTCTCTGCCGGCAGTAGTGAGGGCTATGCTAGCAGATTCAGCGCTGGAGAGAAATGGCTTCCTGAGACCGTTATGGTCCAGAAAGAGGCCGCTGAGCGGGATGTCGAAGGGGCCGATCCGGCTCGGAGAAGAAGCCACAAAAGCCTCGACTAGCGCCTCGATGCCTAACAACAGAAACCCCGCCTGTATGATTTAAGGCAGGCGGGGTCATGGTGCTTAGAAAAGAGACTCTGTTCACCCATCAAGTGATCCTAGAGAAGACGGTGGCACAGTGGTCACGTGCTACCGTGCACAGCGAGGCTTAGGGGAGACCCCTTTACAGTCCCCCCAGGGATGTGCAATAAACATGGCATAGCGGGGTACGGAAGTTGGTCTGTAAGAGAAACTAGTGCCCCCACCATATTCTGATGGTGACCCCCGGTGTGGCTTTAGTGAGGTAAAAATCCCACACTCCCCGGTGTTATCCTAAAGGCCGGGCGCCTTTTTGAAGGTTTCTCCCCGAAAACATCAACAATAAGTGGCGCGGGGCGGCGACGTCACCGTTAGCCTGTAACTTATGCTATGAACGACAGTTTGCAAACAGATGGAAGGCGCTCTCTTACAAATGATAATACGACATACTTTAGGGGCTATGACAATGCATTAAAGAAGAATTATTGTAAGCATTTTTAATACCATCAGAAAAGCATTATTATGCACTCCTACTTGCATTACAAGGTTTTATGTATTAAATATTCTGGATAATACTGCGTGGATGCAGACAGCAATGAGATAAAATAATAATAACAATAATGACCGGTGCAATGATTTATAAACGAGTCAAGGATGTGGCATATGACGTGTACGTGGACGGGTAATGCGTGACGCGGCACGCAGCGGCAACGTAACGCACGCGCCGCGCCGCATCTAGGTCAGGGGCGGGTCGCACTACCCCCCCACCCCCCCGGGCCACGAGCGCCCCGCGCCCCGCGCCCCGGGCGCGCCCGGCCGCACCCCTCGGTTTCCGCGATGTTGTCGCG
This sequence comes from Xylocampa areola, assembly GCA_935421205.1. Classification (NCBI taxonomy): domain Eukaryota; kingdom Metazoa; phylum Arthropoda; class Insecta; order Lepidoptera; family Noctuidae; genus Xylocampa; species Xylocampa areola. The sequence continues at coordinate 21,031,044 of OW285208.1, forward strand.
ACACCCCGGAAGTGACCCGCTGCTAGCTATCATTCTTACCTTAGCCTTGAAGTACTTAGCGACAGTCACACTCACTCGCATCTTCATAAGGGTCGTATCGTCTAAATAATCATATAATTGTGCTATTTTATGGACATTGATAATGAACATAGCTTTCCAGATCAAACGTTTATCGCCATCTGTTTAAGCTGCCGGCGCCGGCGGCATGCACGGTGCGGTGGCGCTCGTACTGGTCAGCGCCGGCGCCGGTCCCACAGCCGCGGTCATAACTTGCAGTAATCATAACTTTGGCTTTATTGTTGTGCGACATCTGGACCTACATTAATATTTGCACAGAATAATGTAGCTTGAGGGTCATGTCGGAGTTCAGTGGTACGTACATAGGTACGTACATTAATTAAGGTCAAGTATAGTCAAGAGGAAGATATTATTTCACATTTAACAAAAAACATTTAATATTAAAACATTCTAACAAAACTTTTTACTGAAAATAAAAATCCCACCAAAAATACAAATGTAAAAAAATGCCAAGTCTCTCTATGCTATCATTCCACCGTAAAAAGTTTCGAGATCTCATAGAAGCCAAGTCCTATTCAATTTATTTTGTAGTTAGTTATTTATCAACATTTAGTAAGTGTATCAATAGTTTTATTTACATTATAATTATAGTGACTTGTTATAGTGAACATTTTAATTGAGTTTTTTAGATTTATTAATTTATTTAATTATGAATTATTAACTAAAAATTAAAATACGCAGGTATTTAATTTATTTTTAACTTTAATAAATAAAAATGTATTAATTTTTATTTTATTTTTATTTTATTTATTAGGGAAAACAAACAATTATTAATAATATATACCAATTTAATATTTTTTGTACGTAAACAAAGAACAAAGTTAATAAAGCAGTCGAAATTCTTACACCATGTTCTTGCAAAACGGCAAATATTAAATTGTTTTCTATAATTAACTATTTATTTATGTTTTTATAATTTTTCCTTTATATGTGCCTAATAATCAATCTTGATGCCTAATTTCAAAGTTCTAGGTCTAATAGAAGTATCTTAGATTTTTGATGATCGGTCAGTCAGTGAGTGACAAAATGATGTAACTTTGATCGAAGTTAAAATATCATGTAATTTGGAAATTTAATGATTTATTTTGGTTACCGAAAGTTCAAACCTATAGCTTTGTCCACAGCTAAGATATAGGGGGGTGAAAGGGCCGCGAATGGCTTCGAGAAAAGGATGGTACGGCCGTGCCTGCTTTGCTCGAGACTTGGCTGGGGCACTGCCGTGCCCCCAGATATAGAATAGCTTTTAGTGTTAATAACTAAGTTCCTAAACTAAAGTGAGTAACTAATGTTGAGTCGGCGCCGCGTCCGCCTCCACGTTGCATTTTCATGTTACCTATTTTGTTTTGATTATGTTATTGTTTGTATTGTTATGTTATTGTTCGTTGATTGTTTAGTGCGCATAGACTCAAATTTAGTTACAGAATTCCGGTTAGTGAGGAGTGGTCGAGACGGCTTAGTTGGTCAGAGCGCCTGGAGTGTTTCTTCCAGAGGCGCAGGTTTGAGTCCTACTCATGACCGTATTTCTACAAAAATATAGAGAACCTCCTCCTTTTTTCGTCGGTGGCAAAGGGGTCTACTCGTAGGTGCGCGTTGGACAACGTACAAAAAGAATACTTTACGTACATTGGTTTACAAATAAATGTTCGAGTTTGAGTTAGTTTAGCATAAACTAATTCGTTTATCGGATTTCCGTACGACTTCGGAACCTGTACTACGATTAAATTATAAATATTTTATTAATGGTTTTTATACCGACTAGTGTTTGAATCACCTTCTGTATTAGATGCGCAAAACCGATAAGTTGGGAGGCCATCGGAAAAAATAAGAAATACTAACTGTGTGACCTTAAAATCATATAAAGATGTCGTTGAGCGCGCTGTGCTCGGAGCGGATACTTAGCAGCCGGCGCTCGTATCTCACAGCGAACTATTGTCGGCACAATGTACCGCGCTGCCGCGCCGGTGATAAGAGCCGCGATGTGTCCGGGGTGCGGGGGGAGGGGGGCGAGCTCCGATAACCGGCCGCGCGTCGTGTTATGACACTCAGATTACTGGCTGAATGCTTACATGCACGTGTCAGTGGCCGCCACCACAGGCACACACATACACACAGTGCTGAACTGCCGACACACGGTGCATCAGCTGGGAACTAATACAAGCGAAACCTTTTTTATGTGTGGATATCCATCATGGACGTACCTGCCGACTGGTTGGACTCCTTCCGACTTAACATGTTAACAATCCAGTGTACCGTATGCGGTACACGGTGGTGAAAGTGTTAAACCACACGATCCGCCTGTAATCTTTACCGGATTCATTCACCACAGCTTTAACTTTATAGTTTATTTCATAATTAGTATGTAAAGAAAGAAAGAAAAGGAAGAAAATTTTCTTCTTTCTTTCTTTCTTTCTAATTAGTATGTCGACATTAGAGGGAACAGATATTAAAATAGTGTTTCCCTTTCTGTCAGCAGTCGGCGGCGCTCGCTCAACCTACCGCTCGCGCCACTCTATGGAATCATATGATGTTGAGCGAGCATTCAGAGCGATCCAAGCATCCGCTAGCTAGCACATGTTACACATACGACTACACAAGTAATAGCGAGTTAATAAGACGTTGACTCATATCATACAAATTGCACCACTATCAGTAACACAACTCACTCTCTCCGCACCCAGGAGTGTCACAACGAGTGAGATGTGAGAAATTATCAAAATCTTCGCAAAACATGTATGAATATCCTCATCGCAAGACTCATGTGTGTACATATATGATACGTGTGTACATACCATAGCCCACCCAGCGTGTCATAGGCCGCAGCCTTCTATTGCTAAACGTTCCAGTAGACATGGCTCTTCCTGCGGTTACACTTAAAAGCCACGATCGAACAAGTCCATGTACCGCGTGTTTGCTACTGGCCTGTTTTTATAGCATCATGCTCATCGTTTGCTACCAGGTACGATGCAGTCTTCATGGGTTTCCATTAGTACCTGTCCGAAACAATCATGCTTAATGGAAAATATTTTTAACTATAGGCACGTCCAAAAAACGGAGAGACAAGGGCCGGCCTGAGCTATGTGCGACGCCGATATACGTAGTAGCTACGGCGTAGCTATGCATAGCTACGCCGTAGCCATGATTAGCTATGACTAGCTACGACGTAGCTATGACTCGCTACGTTGTAGCTAAGTCTAACTACGACGTAGTTCATTCGTTTCGTGATGTCCATTTATCGAGGAAGGCTATAGGCTATATAACATTACGCTACGGCCAGTAGGAGCGAAGCATCAATGAAAAATGTTGCAAAAACGGGAATAAATATTCCATTTGAGTGCTTCCGTTGCGAACGCTGCGTAAACGGTTAAAGTTATGCAAAAGTCATGTATGACAGAATTGTTTCCCATCAAAAGTTCAAAAAAAAAGTCCGCGACGGCATATGTCTATCTTTTAAGGTTCACTATATCCTATGTTATGGTTATCAAATCGGTTCTAAAATAATGCATTATTTGCGAAGGTGTTTTTAAAAACATGATATTAATCTTATCCAAATAAATACGTTATTCATCATAAATAGTAAATTTTGAACAAAATTGCCCTTGACAGCATTTGATTTTAATGAATATCTTCGGAGATATCATAGTTTTAAAATAACTCGGCAACAAAATAATGATCAAGTACCACGCGTGTATTTATAACATAACATAACATAGCATCACGCCTGTTTTCTCCGAAGGGGTAGGCAGAGATGTACACAGTCGTACACCCACATTTCATTAGTGCTGTTATTAAGTCCCATGTAATAGGTGGTGAGCCTATTGCCATCTGCCAGGCACAATTCTCAGTTCCGGGCTGCTACTGACAATTTTCTAACAGAAAAACTCAATAACACTTTGCCCGACCGGGAATCGATCTCGAGACCTCATGCTCAGCAGTCGCTCTTAGGACCACTAGACCAACGAAGCAGGTGCATTTATGATATGCTAAACTCAAACTCAAACGTAGACGTAGTCCTCAGTACCTGCTTTGCATTGGGCTGAGCTGAGTATCAACATTTTTAACTATTATGAATTTGTGTTCATACACGACATGGCGTTAATTTACGACATCCACGCGGACGGAGTCGCGGGCGCAGACATCCTAAGCGAGCAGTTCAGGTTTCATTTACACTATGTGTCCTAATTTCGAATTTACCAGAATATTTGATTGAAAAGTGTGCGGAAGCGGAAGTTTGTTTGAATTTCACATGGTTCCAGACCGCACTATGGTTTAAATATCTGTCACATTTGTCAGTTTTTAAAGTGCGTCACGCTCGCCCTCCCCTCCCCTCCCCTCGCCATGCCTACCGCATGGTTGCGATGGTGAGCGTTACGCACTTCCGTTCAACAAAAATAAAGTGTTTTTAAAAACGCCAATTGGCTACTTTTCTACCTTTACCGTTGACTAGAATCTTTAAATTTGGCAAGAAAAACGGTATCACAGCACCGAAAAAAAAATGTACTAATATTATCTGATGATTATAATAAAACAACTTTTAACCGGATTAATCGCGTGTATTATTGGTTTTTTGTTTTTCCTGACGTTTCGAACACTTTGCAGCGTTCGTACTCGCAGGAGGAGTGTTCGAAACGTCAGGAAAAACAAAAAACCAATAATACACGCGATTAATCCGGTTAAAAGTTGTTTTATTATAATGTGTAGTGATCGCGCAAACCTAAGATATTACTATTATCTGATGACTTTCTATTTTTTATTATCTATAATTAAATGCTTCTTCAACCGGATATCCGGTCCGTGAACCGAACTCCAGTCAAATACCGTGACTCAGTAAAAGAGTCGCGTTTCGCCTTGCGACAGGTCGTTGAGCTTCCTATAACATTTGTTGAGCTAATAACTTAATTCTTTAAATTTAATAATAACGGTATTCGGTATTCGGTAATGTTTTGTGAAAAAAATACGGGCGTGAGCACGATCCGCACCTGCGCTTCCTGGATAAACACTCTAGTCTAGGCGCTCTGAGCGCTAAGCCATCTCGACCTCTGCGAAAAGTGAAGAGGTCGAGATGGCGATTGGCAGTTCTTTTTCCACAAAAAATTATAAGTTTAGAGTTCGCTACGCATGCGTTATTCAAAAAAATGCTTTTCGAATATATACCTGTATTTATTGAGCTACACGACGACTGTTGTATATGTGCCGTCAGTTAGGACAGGTCAACTCGAACTGCTATGGCTCTTTCTTCAAAGGGCCATTCCAGATACCCTGCATGGTTACGCTCACAAAGGGACGTATAATGATGTCTGGATTTAAAAGAAACGCCGAAACAAACTCAAAGGTCTCTTACCTTTTAGTTTGTTTCTGGGTTGCTTCTCCAAGTCAGTTAGGAAATGCCGGCGCCGGCTAGATCATAGCGACATGTAAAAGAGTTTGAAATAATATCGAGTATTGATGACTAGCTGTGCTTGCGACTCTGTGTGGATGTCGATTAATAATATATCGTGTTGTATTTATGTACAATACTTCAGGTAAGTATGGCTGCAGTAAAAGTTCCATAGTATACCAGCATCCATGGTATACTTAGTACACTTTAATTATAATGTTAGTACCTCTACCGTACTGTAATATTAATCACAAATGTACTTACGTAATATATATGTAATTACATACATAGTACAAGCTGTCGTTTAAGAGCCGTAGTATTGTAGAGTGCAGTCGTAAACGCATATACAGGGAGATATATTGAGATGGATCAATATTAACAAATCTGAAACTATTAGAGATTATGACACAGGCCAAACAATCCATACATCGGCATTGGTCAAAGTATCCTTTTTTATAAATAAATAGCGTTGGCTTCGAGTTAGGTCGCTACATGGTTTCGTTTAGAGTTGTAACGGATCTCCGCTGCGCATCCGCAACTGCAGAACCTCTTCATGATATGATACCTCCGCCTCCGCAAGTTTGCACGGCGGAGGTTTAGTATTGCGCGCGGCGCAAGCGGCGACAAGATGGCGGGCGTTAGTGGCACGTCCCTGCGGCCGTGCAATGTTGTATTTGTATCGCGTTACAGAACATGTTTGTGCTTGTCGTTCACTTGTGCTTCGCGCTTCATTAACGTTGCAAATTGATAAATTATTGTTTTATTCGCTTCGTAGTCTTTGTACATGTACAAAGTACATAATTAATGTTGGTTGTGCAAGTAGCTGGTGGTTTGCTTGTAATACCTAGAGTTTGTTATTGTGGACGACGATTACCCGAAATGTAAAAAATCTTAAAATAACAGTTTTTAAGAGACGATTACAATTTCTGATATCGTTCCTAACTTTGAGATAGTTTTAATATTAAGTTTAATTTAATGGTGATTCTAGAGGTGATAAATAGTATTTTTGTTAATTTTGGGGTGATTAAAAGTATCGTTATATTCAAAAATATATTTTTTTAAAGCCGAGGATGATAGTACTTACACATAAGTATTTCGTAACTGGTTAGGTTTTGATGAACTTGATAAGTCTCCATGACTACAACCTCGGGTAAAACTGCAGAAATAAATCAATAGCCTTACTAATATTTTCACTGTTACATATATAAGGACACAGGTGCAGCGCAATGTGCGTAAATCATGAAGAATTGCGCGGTAAACACCATTGACAGCTCTCATGTCATAATACGTTCCGTTCTATTGCCGATGTTCTTTATTTTAAAATTACGCGTTGTTTTGAGGCGTCTATTTAATATTGGAGTTGGATTGGAATTGGTATTAATTTCAAGAGTAACCCCACAGTTCTCCTGTATACATTTTCTGTAAATACGTCATCTCAGCTGCACACTCAATAGGCTCGGACGCAGTTCGTGTAACTAACGTGACAATCAGCAAGCTAATTGTTGAAATCAACGTTAGCCACACTCAAACTGTTCTGTCTGACACAACAACTTCAGTGACAATGTTTGTACCAACACTTTGGAATCGTAAATACGACGTCCTTCTTTCGTTCTTGACATTGTGTTTGCGCTCCTAGAAGCTTGCTTTATGAAATAATCTGTAACTTTAACTGAGCCCATTCTAAATGGCGAATGGACTTTAAAATAGTAATTGAAAAAGTTTTGCAGGTACTTTTAATTTAGTTTGTGCCTAAAAGTCAGTGGATGTTGAAGTCGTGCAGTAATTTCGGCATCGTGGAACGTAAAAAAGTTTGTGTACGATAGAGGCGTGGCGAGTGCGTGGCGGGTGCGCGCGGCGCGCGTAGTGCCTGGCGCGCGCGGAGTGCGGCGGCGCGCAGCACGCGGCGCGCGGTCCGCGGCAGTCCCCGGCGCGCCCCCGCCCCGAGCGAGCGCCTCTCCTGCTACCCGCGAGTGCCGCCGCAGCATGCCCGCCGCCGGTGGCGCGGCCGCGTGACTCCGCAGACCTGTTCGCGAAGCTGTGCCGTCATAATAATGAATTAACGCTTGGACTCGCTCACGATTAACTTTCGTTAAGGATTCGCTTCGTCCCGTTCTGGTAAATGTCATTTGCTGCACTTGAGTTATCGGTTAGAGTGAGTGTGGCCGAGTGGTGCGCGCGCGACTGTGCTGCGCGTGCCGCTGTCGTCCACGTGGCGCGTGCAGTGCAGTGCGCGCCGAGCTCTCTCGAACACGCGCAGTGATGCAGATAGGTGCGGCACTGCTGCACCGCTGTGAGCCACTACATTTGGTGTATGAGTTTGGTGGTTGAGATTTCTGTGGATTGAATTGGATTCAACTGCTGAGACGTCTGGACTTTGTGGTAAAGTTTGTAATCTAAAGAAGGTTCTGACTTCAAATTTACCGTTGGGCGTAATTCATGAAACAGGGGCCTCTCCTTAGTAGGAGAGCTTGTCCCCTGTCAGGCTGTCACACCACTGAGCAAGCGGACTGGTGGGCTGGTGGCCGCAGTGCAAGAGCCTTGCACTTCAAGAGCCAAGGCAAGAGCAAGCACCCCGGACGGTGGCTTGCTCATCGCAACATCTGCCCATTAAGCCTGTCTTACGATGGTCTCAATCAATACATGATGACGTGTGACTTTAATTTATTAATTCACACCAAAAAATTAATATAGGGGAAACTGAAAACTAAAACATAGAAATAGTTTGTCTTCTGTTGGCTCGCTAATTATCAGACACAATAGATTTTTATTGTTATGAATGGAGTATAATTTTATACTTATCCCGTTGGAAGAGTTAAAGCTTTTGTAACACAAACGCTTATGCGTATTATGAAGCGCTGATATTAACCACCACACAATACTGTTAGTACACAATACTACTATTAGATGTATGTAAGTACCTACCAGGTAACACTGCACTGAATACGTTTAGCGGTAATCATTAAACAAACAAAAAAAATTACAAGCCGACGTAGCAGGCGTGCTTTTAATTTTTTTATTTTTTGTAACGATACCCCATAATTCTAAACCGGTTCAGGCATTTAAGAAGTTACAGTGGAATAAAGAAACTCACAAACACACATACATAACACACACATACCCTAAAAACATAACGCTCCTTTATTTTTGGACAGTCGTGTAAAAAGATAGGATTGTCAGGCATGTAGTTCTAGTAAGTTAGATAGTTTAGATAGCTCCCGGTCTGGTACTCATAATGTAGTCAAGGTGTCGGCTGGTATCCGATCAGGTGCTACAGAGTACACACGCTACAGAGGCTGCTCGCCACCGCACACACAGTGCGCCATAATACAATCATGTGTTGTTCGTTTTCGAAACCAGAACTCGCTAACAATACGCTGTATCACGGTTAGAGCTGTAATATACAAAATATCTTGTGTTAGCAAGTTCTAGTAGCAATTACAAGCAACGAGTCACACAAACGTGCAAGTTTACAAGCATGTCTCATTCATAAAATAAAACAAATGTCGTTCGTGTGTAGTGCGATACCTCAGCGTGTGCCGTGTGCCGTGTGCCGGCGCGGTGCTCGTGATGCTCGGCACTCGGTTAGCTATTGGTGCGATTGTTTGTTTTCGGTTTGTGATCTGTGTGACGTATTTGGTTCGCTTTAGTTTTCCGACATAAATATAATAGTTCTTTGCTGCATAGTCACACATATTGCATAGTAGGAGTTGGTAGTACATGTGTACCGATATACCGCTATACTCTTTCAAGGGCTGTTGAACGCCATCCTTCTGTATTTATTATCTACTGGTTCCTTTAGTAGCTCTATGTGCATCTAGTGTGGCATGTTAATCATATTATTTTACTCATATACTTAGTACAATAGATCTCTAAAGATATTAGGGCACCTGTACATAGTAATGTCTATGTTTTATACTTTACAAGTTTAAATAGGAACAAAATACCATTAAAAAAACATACATTTAAAAAAACGACACCTTCGAGGATCTGTTATTGATTATGATGTAGTATAACTACACTACATAGTTACACTACATCATAATCAATAACAGATCCTCGAAGGTGTCGTTTTTTTAAATTATTAATTTATTGTGAACATCGCGGTAATCAAATTGCTTTAACTCATGTTTAAAGGTGAGTATGCGCTGGGTAGTGTCGCACAATTTCTTTTTCGGGGGAATTAAGTACAAAAAAGTGCGAGATTCATTCGATGAACCCAAGATTCATACAATTACAAGCATGAACACTTAGGATACCAAAAATATTAAAATAAAACCCAAAATAAAAACTAACAATAGTTAATGTTGTCAAGAATTCAGAACATCTAGGTATAATGAATACTTGGTGTGAGTAAAAATCTTATGTGTGGGAAGTGCTGCGGTACGTCCTCTGTAACAAACAAGTACCTGTCAGATGCATCGTTCTTGTTTATATGCTTTGTGTTGTATCATTTATATATAAGTGAACAGGTTCGCGTCACGCGTCACGCGTCAAGCGCGTCACAATGCTCATTTTATGTAACTTGTGTAACGTTTGTTCAATGGACACCCAGTAAGTACCACATGTAGGGGAGCGTGACATGTGTCACGTGTCACGTGTCGCGTGTCGAGTGTCGCGTGTCACATGTCACGCATAAAACACAAAGTAGTAGACGACGACCCGCGCCACCCCGCGACCCGCGCCCCCGGCCCCGCGCCCCGCATCCCGCACTTATTTAACTTTAATCAAAAGTAACATAAGATGAACGTGAAACAACTACCCTTCCAGTACACACATACATTATAGTATTTATAGTCATACAAATACACACTCAGTGTTACTTTAATATTATATTATTATTAAAAGTTATAACGTTCAATTGACGTTCGAATGGACGAATGGACGACTGGCCGTACTACACAGATAGACACTATATCCACTGTTCTTATTGTATAAATCATATTTATAGAGACAAATAGCCGAACACTGTCTCTTAACACGTTCACTGTCCAAGCAACATTTTAAGAATTGGATTAGTTTTTTCCATTTTTAATTTGGATTTTTTTTTTTTTACAATGGGAATAATCACGTATCACGTGTTATAATGAAAATTCCTGAAAATTCTGAAAATTTCAGTGTGCATCACATACAATGCACGGACGTCATAGCTTATTTTGTGTGCATTACATTTAATGCATGGACGTCGTAACTGGTTACTTGTGCATTACTAGATAATGCGCCGTCGTCTCCACCGTCTGTGCAGCAAGAATGATGGTAACACAGGTAAATACAGAATGCCTGACGTGTAAAAAACCATTTTGTATTCCTTGTTTCAATGAAGTTCATTGAAGTTTGTAGAGGCTGTTTTCATCTATGGTTTTCATTGTCCGACCTTTTAAAAAATATGTTAAGAAATCGCGGGGCATTGGTGTTTTAATTTCCTTGTATCCTATACGAACGCCAAAAATATTGTTTCTAGTTCAAACGTCCAACTCACAAAAGCCAATGTAATTTGTATCACCTAATGCAGTACATGTACTGCACGTACCTCACGGCTGAGTCGAATATCCGCTACATGTAAGGCCCGGACAGACAACGTGGATACGTTATCCTAGTTTAAGAGGCAGGCTTAATATAATGTACAGATTTCTACAATATAAGGATCCATACAATATAAATTCTGCCCCGTTGGTCTAGTGGTCGCAAGCGCGGCTGCCGAGGTCCTGGGTTAGATTCCCAGGTCGGGCAAAGTGTTATTGGGTCTTCTGTTAAGAAATTATTAGTAACAGCCCGGAGTTAGGAAGTTGGTGGTGTGACACACCCGTGCATCAGAGAGCACGTAAAACCGTCGGTCCTGCGCCTGATCTGTCTCCGGTCGTGTCAGATTGCCGTCCCATCGGACTATGAGAGTGAAGGAAGAGGGAGTGCACCTGTGTTGGCGCATACACTTGTGCACTATAATATCTCCTGCGCACTTGGCTAATCTCCATGGAGAAAGCCCGCCGTGACCGAAATACGTTTGGGAGTACATTATTTTCCAGTACCATTTAATTACACATAAATTACATTTTTTAAATATATATATAAAAATACATAATTTAAAAATATAAAAAATAGTAGGCCACCGGCATCGGGAACAGGGTCCAAGCTACCGGTGGTTAGGGATCCAGAGAAAGGAACCTCCTCACAATGCGTGCCGTATCGAGGAGTACTGCTTTCTGTATCAGGCCCTTGATCCAGCCGCCTAGCGAGAGCCTTTTTAGGTGTTGATCAAGGCTCTTCGCTATTAGTCCATTAGCGGAAACGACTATCGGTACAATGATTGCAGAGTCCACATTCCACATGTCGACAACCTCGTGCGCCAGATCAAGATATTTGATTTGTTTATCTTTCTCCGCTTTCACGAGGTTCTCGTCATGAGGGATAGGGAGTACATTATTATTATTATAAGGATCATTATAATATGTCACCATGTAACGTAATCTGTAACCTAATTTTGGTAATAATTATTTTTTCTTTAAATTAATGTTAAGAGTAGCCCTTGGCCCGTGATGTTGAAGATGATTCGTTCTGATAAAATCAGAGTTCTGAGACTATTCCTCCCTAGTCGTATGCTGGTGTTGTGTTGGACATGTGTCCCCAGACGTCAGCAACGACGCTTGTTCCTACTTGTGCACTACAGTTAAATAAAACGTGTTATTTGACATTAGCACATTATACGTTAGTAAAGAAAAAAAGCAGTGATAGGCTAGTGGTATGACCGTTGGACTGACAAGTCAAAGGTTACAAGTTCGAATCCAAGGCACGCACCACTGTATTTGGTCTTGTCAAGTGATAATTAATTTATCCCACCAAAAATATTTCATGTAAAGTTTGTTGCCAAGAGTCCCGAGAGAGCAAATAAATGAATATTCTATTCTATTCTATTCCCAAGTTCATAATACTTTCACTATTAAAAAGTTATGAGATCTCTAGTATAGCCAAACTCAAAAAAGAATACGGTCGCAATCAGGATTCGAACCTGCGCCTCCCAGATAAATACTCCAGGTGTTCTGACGACTAAGCCAGTTCGACCACCGCGCCAACCGTGCTGTCAATTACTTGCGTTCTGTTCGAACTTCACTGACGATATAGCGATGCTCAGCGAATGAGGCTAAAGGAAAATCTCCATCGGGCTGCTTTCTGTACCGTGTGCCTGTTGCCTGCATCGACAATATATTAGTGAAGCATCTGATCTGATTAACTTTAATTGAAAAATTATCACATACAGTCAGAGGTACCTATATGTTGCGGTCGACGTTCGTTACATCCTAGTTGCCTCCCACTCATGTTATAATTTTTGGAAACGGATATTCGTTTCTCTATTTTTATCTTGTTTCTCTCTTTTAAGCACAGTCGGGTCTTTTGATTTCAATAATTTTATTTTACTAGTATATAGTAGACATCTTAGTAGGTAGGTATAGTTAACGGTACTTTAGATCGGCGTACGTTATACGTTCTTTTTTGTAGTGTTTGTCAAAATACTATCATTAAAGTGTTATCTATACGAGTACTATATAACAATTATTATAAAGCGGAAAAGTTTTTTGTTTGTTTGTTTAAACGCGCTAGTCTCTGGAATTACAAATAGTTTTTTTTTTCTTGTATATGATAGCCAGATTAATGAGGAATAGTATAGGCTATCTTATATTAGGCTATACCTCTCAGCTTGCCGTAAATATTATATAATACTAGCTATGTCCCGGAAACGATATTCTGCAATATACACAGTAAGTCGAAAGATAAAGCGCTCCCGAACTGCTTCATCCGCGTGCGCTGGCGTAATGGTTAGTGATAAGTAAATACAATGTTTTACTAAAATAAAGATATTAGTCCTTAGTATGTCAAAAAATGTCCGCGATGCCATCTGGTGACACGGCAGTGTCAAGTCTCGAGCAAACCAAAGCAGGCATATATTTAAATTGGTATAGATTATTAATAAATTGTTATTTATTAAAGTTAATAATAAATTTAATACAAAGGGTTAATAATTAATTAAATTAATAAATCTAAAAAACATAATTAAAATCTCAATGTAATGCAATAAATAGTCGGCGCTCGCTCGATAGATGGCGTTGTAGCTGGTTTCGAAATCGAACTATGGTTTCGTTACAGGGCGTAGTATAAATAGTACTTTAGAAAATCTTGGATATTTTCGTATGATATTGTCATTTTTATTATTATTATAACAAAAAAATTATTCGTATTTACTTCGTTTCGCCAAATATAAATTCATTCATTGGCTCATTGCCAAGTCATTATAATTATAATATAAATAAAACTATTGATACACAAACTAAATATTGATAGATAACTAACTAAAATATAAATTGAATAGGACTTGGCTTCTATGAGATCTGAAAACTTTTTACGGTGGAAAGATTGCATAGAGATTTTTTTTACATTTAAAGTTTTTGGTGGGATATATCTACCTCTTATACATAAGTCACATTCAACAAAATTGAAACGTGATTTATATGCATTATTATTAGGCATTGCATATTAATCCTTACAAACGAAAGTTACTTCATCATCAAGACAGTTTTATGAAGATAAACTTTGCGCTTCATTTTTGCAACGCATAGTTTAGTAGATAATGGAGAATGAAAATATTTCAACACTCGCGTGAATGAGCCGTGTGACGCATAACAGCATAACCCTGGCCGCTCGATGAGAACGGAGCATTGGCGAAAGGAGATGAACTGTGAATTATTTTCTATTTGTTTTAATAATAAGTAGGTAATTATAATGATACGCGAGTGAAACCGCAGGGCACAGCTAGAGTATATATATTTGGGATCGTCTGATTACTAGCTTTCATTTGATACTTATATTGTTATAAAAACAATATAATATAGGTATTTATCACTACATATTACCACCATAAACTACCATCGTGTAGTTGACGAACAATCGTCCTGCCATGCGCGTGATGGCACGCTATTACGTGCCATGCATCATAAAATTTAAGTCCATATGGAACAGTTTGTGCGACAATGACGAAGCCATACTTTTTTTTTTAACCAAGATGTAGAATTTTTAGAGTCAGGGCTTATAAGTAGGGTTATTTTTTATTGATTGTTCCAAATACGGTACAGTCAATAGCACGTAATGAACACTAACTACGAAACATAAACAACTAATACTACTCACTATGGAGCACAATATAACATATAGGTTACTAAATATTATGCCGTGTAAGTATATTATAAAGTTACTTATCCAAAACAGTAAAGATATATTTATAAATATACATAATTATTAAAAACACGATAAAAATCAATATTTACCTAATAACCAACAGTAAATAAGTCATAGGCCTTAATAAACATCTATTGTTATACTCACGCACACTTCTAAACTGCAAAACGCCATAGTTTTCGCATCTACCCTACATTTTAACACACTACATAATTACTAATCCTAATATAGATACTGCAAATATACTATGCTAATCGGCGAATAAGAAATGTATAGTACTTAAAAAAAAAGTATTTTCTCTGTAAGTGATTATTGTAATCTTTTGAGAAAATAAATATCTTAAACCGTAAAATGATCTTCATTTATTTATATATAGCATCATAAGCTTTCAGTATAGATCACCAAGACACATGCTAAAGAGAAAGAAAAAAGAAAATTACTATACAAAATCCATTACAAATTCAAACGAAGCATCAAACATTGATAATAAGAAACAGCAGTATTTATGTTTTCTTAGTATATCAATTGTATCTGCAAATATATCGTCATCCGGGATCTATCGAAAAACTATTTTTTTAAATCCATTGACCTGGCTGTTGGAATATTGCTGGTAAGAGGTAAGCGCCAGGAAATGAAATAAGTCAGTTAGTCTGTGCCGCCTCCGACCAATGGCACGAAATACATTTTATTCTTATTTATCTTAGAATAACTACATTTGGGTACTAAAATAGCTCACCAGAATCAGGGTTTATTCCTTTCCAAATTGTGTGAAAGCTTGTTTTGAAGTGCATATCCACCAGCTCGGTGTCCAACACCCGGCGCCCGGCGCCTGTAGAAATAGTTCTTTGTATATGACGTGTGATGTGTTTGTCTGCGTAGAGTAAGGGCAGGCGTCGCGCGGTGGCGGCGCGATGCGCTGACGTCATGCGCGGGCGGAGATGCCGCGCCGCGCCGCGCCGCACCACGCGGCCCCGCTGCTACTGCTGGTGGCGCTCGCCGCGCTCGCCGCGCTCGCCGGCTGCGCCGCCAACCCCGACGCCAAGCGGCTGTACGACGACTTGCTCAGCAACTACAACAAGCTCGTGCGCCCCGTGCTCAACGTCAGCGACGCGCTCACCGTGCGCATCAAGCTCAAGCTGAGCCAGCTCATCGACGTGGTGAGTGCACACACCCGGACACATGCACACACGCCCACACACACACTCACCGTCACCATTACCTACTACATGAACTCCGCTTATGTTACAGAATCTCAAGAATCAGATCATGACGACAAACCTGTGGGTGGAGCAGGTGAGTGGCAGAACACTTCAGAATCGTCACTTAATCAGGTATGTTGGCACGCTGACCACCCGCCTTGTGTTCGCAGAGCTGGTACGACTACAAGTTGTCCTGGGAACCGCGGGAGTACGGCGGAGTGGAAATGCTTCACGTACCCTCCGACCACATCTGGCGACCTGACATAGTTCTGTACAACAAGTGAGCGAGTTCCTCCTATTGTAGGATTAGGGTTGAAATAATGTGACCGCTAACCGTTATGTCGTAACAGTGCCGACGGTAACTTCGAGGTGACGCTGGCGACGAAGGCGACGTTAAACTACACGGGCCGCGTGGAGTGGCGCCCGCCCGCCATCTACAAGTCCTCTTGTGAAATAGACGTGGAGTACTTCCCCTTCGACCAGCAGACATGCGTCATGAAGTTCGGCTCGTGGACATACGACGGCTTCCAGGTAACCGACACGTCACTGTGGTGACGTCACCCGAGTGAATGACAACGTGCGCTACACGTGTCGTGTGCCTTGCAGGTGGACTTGCGGCATATCGACGAGGCGCGCGGCACCAACGTGGTGGAGCTGGGCGTGGACCTGTCAGAGTTCTACACGTCTGTAGAGTGGGACATCCTTGAGGTGCCCGCGGTCAGGTAAAACTTAATATTTTTGTTCCTAATATCAATTAATTAGTTTTTTTTTTTAAACGAAGTAATTGTCCTGCGTTTCGCTATTTGCCTTATTAGGGATAGGGACCTAATAGTGAAGAATGAACTCTATGATGTGGCTTCGCCTTTCTTCTTTTTCATCTTTGCGTTTCTTGTCAGAGACAGTCATATAGGAAACGCCATCTAGTTTATAAAAATGACTTGTAAAAGTGTCTTCAACAGATCTATTTACAGAAATAAAATCATTTATAATTTATTATTGTTATATTTTATTAATTTATTGTTAGCTTACGCACCCGTTTCCTGAGCCGTAAGTTCCAGGTTCAAACCTGGCATTTACCAATGAGACTGATCCAATGTGAAAATACATTTTAAACCCGGACTAAATAATGCGGAATCGCAAACCCGCACTCAGCTAGCTTGGTAATTGATGCTCGTGGTTACTCTGCATGGGAAGAGACCGTACCGTGAGATAGTTACTGGATTAAATATTGCTAGCAATAGGTAAAAATTAAGTGACCGGATAAAGTTCAATTTTATTTCTCAGGAATGAGAAGTTCTACACGTGTTGCGATGAGCCGTACCTGGACATAACGTTCAACATCACGATGCGGCGCAAGACGCTGTTCTACACGGTGAACCTGATCATCCCGTGCATGGGCATCTCGTTCCTTACCGTGCTGGTGTTCTACTTGCCTTCCGACAGCGGGGAGAAGGTGTCGCTGTCCATCTCTATTCTCCTGTCACTCACCGTGTTCTTTTTACTACTAGCTGAGATAATCCCGCCCACCTCGCTCGTCGTGCCGCTGCTCGGCAAGTTCGTGCTCTTCACTATGATACTCGACACGTTCAGGTACTTCCTTGTTGTCAGCCGCATTCGACAGTGTTTTGAATATGAATAAAAGCCTATTAATATAATTATGTTACTGTGCAGTATATGCGTGACCGTGGTGGTGTTGAACGTGCACTTCCGGTCACCGCAGACGCACACGATGGCCCCGTGGGTGCGACGCGTGTTCATCCACGTGCTGCCCCGGCTGCTCGTCATGCGGCGCCCGCACTACCGCGTCGACCCGCACCGCAGCCGGTTGTAAGTACCACCGCGCGAGGATACTCGCTCGGCGTCTGACGTCATGGGACACAGTGACGCTCACGTACGACTCACTTGCAGCGCGGGGCTGGTGACGGCGATCAGCGAGAGCACGCCGTGGGAGGAGGGCTCGCCGCTGGGGGGCGTGGGGCCCGGCGCGCCGGGCGCATCCGCCTGCAGCGCGTGTCGCTCGTGCCGTCTGCATGACGCTCCCGCGCTCTGCGACGCGCTGCGCCGCTGGCATCGCTGCCCCGAGTTAAATAAGGCCATCGATGGCATTAACTATATAGCTGAGCAGACGCGCAAAGAGGAGGAATCTACGAGGGTGAGTGCCGCGCTCGTAGGTCATACGATACGTGTGAGTAATTACATCTAGCGTCCAACTTACTTAGTGGTACTCCGCAGGTGAAAGAGGATTGGAAATACGTGGCGATGGTGCTGGATCGACTGTTCCTGTGGATCTTCACGCTGGCCGTGGTAGTGGGATCAGCCGGCATCATCCTGCAGGCGCCTACGCTCTACGACGAGCGCGCGCCCATCGACGTGCGCCTATCTGAGATAGCGTACGCGACAGCCAAGCCGCGTCCACCGCCACCGCGCTAGTCGCCGCTGCGCTAATGGCCACCGCGCTAGTGGCTGCCGCGCTAGTCGTCGCCAGGCTAGTCAGCGCCAGGCTAGTCAGCGCCGCGCTAGTCAGCGCCGCGTTAGTCAGCGCCGCGCTAGTTGGCGCTGCGCTAGTCGCCGCCGCCGCGCTAGTCGCCGCCGCGATGGTCGCTGCCGCGCTAGTCGTCGCCGCCGCGCTAGTGGATACTGCGCTGAGCGTTGCTGCGATCGTCTTTTTATAATTTATTTGTTCCGGTGATCCAGGGACGCCATACATGTCCGTTTGTATTTTTCCGGCGCCCTGGACCGCCGCAAAACGTAATTTTACGATGTTGTAAATAATATACATACATATTATAGTTTATACGACGAAACGACACGATCGAAAATAAGTCGAATTTCTTTTGATAGAGACGAAATAAAACGATTGTTTATAAACTTTTGTTGTATCATTTCCTGCTCCCTTGTGGAACAATACATTTAGAGTCGAGGCATGTTGTTGAGGGCGTGTTCTGGTTGTAGTACTACAGTACGGTACTAGAGCTTAACGAATTATACACCAAAACAAACAGGTATTTATTTGTGAAAATGTTTTATTGGTAAGCAATTAAACTTATAAAGAATCTGTTCTCTGCCACGTTAATCTAGTGGTCGACTACTACGCGTAAGGTCCTGGGATCGATTCCCGGGAGATGCAAAGTAATATTGAGTTTTTCTGTTAGAAAATTCTCAGCAGCAGCCGGAGTTTGGAATTGTGCCCGGTAGATGGCTTTGTTGGATGTTGATACAGTCGAAGTCGAAGTGAGTAGAAATACTTTGGATAAAATAAGTAGTATAAGGTAGTATAAGTAGGATAAGATAAGATAAGTAAAATAAAATAAGTAGAAATAAAATGAAATGAAACGAAATAAAATATTGGTTGTTGGTACAACCAATATTTTATTTCATTTAATTTTATTTTATTTCTACTTATTTTATTTTACTTATCTGGGGCCACGGCAGTGCCCCAGCCAAGTCTCGAGCAAAGCAAAGCGGGCACGGCCGTACCATCTTTTCTCGAAGCCATTCGCGGCCCTTTCACCCCCCCTATATCTTCGCTGTGAACGAGGCTAGCAGTTTGAACTTTCGGTAACCAAGAGTAATTATTATAACTAGCTAAACTTCCAAATTACATGATATTTGAATTTATAGTTTACGAGTTATCGTCGATCAAAGTTACATCATTTTGTCACTCGCTGACTGACCGATCATCAAAAATCTAAGATACTTCTAGCAGATCTAGAACCTTGAAATTTGGCATGAAGATATATTATCGGGCACATATAAAGGAAAAATAAATTGAATAGGACTTGGCTTCTATGAGATCTCAAAACTTTTTACGGTGGAAAGATTGCATAGAGAGACTTGGCATTTTTTTTACATTTAATGTTTTTGGTGGGATCTGCTTTACCAAAAATATAAATCCTACAAGGGTTATGGCGTGTATGTTCAGGTGTCAGGACAGTTGAAGTCGATCGATGTTTATCGTCAACAAATACAACTGAAAACTTAATGGGCCTTCCATGCACGAAGATGGTTTAATGAAAATGCTGCAGTTAGCGTCATCAATATCCTACCCCGAAAAGGACAAGCACAATATTTCCTTACCAGAGATTGCCATTGGCTATCAGTACCTGCTTTATACACAGGGTATTAAATGTTGGTAAAGAAAACAACAAGTCAGATTCAAGCTCTACT
Organism: Xylocampa areola; assembly: GCA_935421205.1. Lineage (NCBI taxonomy): Eukaryota > Metazoa > Arthropoda > Insecta > Lepidoptera > Noctuidae > Xylocampa > Xylocampa areola. The sequence goes on from OW285208.1 coordinate 21,051,081, forward strand.
GAGGTTCCATTACGGAAATCAACAACACTTTTTTCGAACAGTGATCAAACCCAAGATTTACGCTTATACTTAGCAGTCTCGCTTGCAACTGCTAGACTAATGAGTCAGTATTTTCTAAGAAAATCTTTAGGGTACGCACGATTAATGTTCAATAATATTTAAATTTTTAAAAGAATAAGCTTTGACAGACCCCGAAAAAGTATGCTTAGATGGTTTGGTCATGTTGAAAAGATGACAAGAAGGATATAGATAGGAAGGGTATATACACCTACAAAAACTTACTAAAAGATCAAATAAGTAGTGCTCACAACCGGCAGGCTACATGCATGCTGCTTGTGAGCACACTGAACACATGTATGGAAGTGGAAGGCGCAAAAAGAGTATTTAAGAATCGTAGCAGGTGGCGTACTATAGTGTCTGTCTACCCTCGTGGGAAAAGACGTGCGTTTAATGTATATACCTATGTGACATTATTATTTTGGCCAATATATATTTGTCATGACGTTGGTCTTGGCCTGATCTCTCACCGGTCGTGACGGATAACTGACCCATCGGACTATGTGAGTGAAGGGAGTGGGAGTGCACACAGTAGAGATAGGTCGCAAAGGAAATGACGTAAGATCATCTATGTTGTATCTAACTTTCAGCTGGTTGTAGTGCTGCCGAATATATTATTCATCTTCCATGTTTCTCGATAGACATAATCTGGTAGTTTTCAAGGCTCACGTGAACAGGCATGTGCTGGGTTCGATTGCTTAACAGGTGGTCGTTAACAGGTTGGCGGTCAAACACAGACCCATTAAGGGATCATAAATAAAAATCTGATTGAAGAGAAGAATCGTAATATTACATCGTACAATCTACACCACTTCAAAAACTGTATCCAACAACTGGTATACTGCCCCGCATATCCGCAGAAAAGTAGCGTGTGCAGTGGAAAAACGCTAACAAACAAATCTAAATCTGAAAAAACGGTGTAATAATTTTTTGCTAAACGTCGCAGTGGTGCACGCAGGCCATCGTTTGTGTGGCAGGAAGGCACTGCAAATAGTGGGCGGGCACGCAGCCCGCCACTTTCAACAGTCCGAGGTACTATATAACACAACTTATTTGTTAGTTCTGAGCAGTCATATTTGCCATTACACAGATCATAAAGAAGCTTTGTATCCAAGAACATGCGCACATGTGCGATTTTTTATTATATTTGTCGGTTTCGGTTTAATAGTGTGAGACTCTCTCATACTGTCTTTTGTTTCTCATTAGTGAGAATGTATTTGAGGGGGCTCTGCTATTTACTACATTGCCCCCGCATCTATCATTCATATAACTTTATTTATCTTATGTTCAGTCTCCGCCTTTTATGTTTACTTCACTACTACACTCTGTAATGATTTGATTCTATTCTGGTTGTTGATGTGCTGCTTCATTGGCTTTATGGCGGGGCAGTTGAATGTCTTTATGTTTAGTATCATAGCTTGTCTTAAATTTATTGTTAAGGTTGCAGCAGTAGATGCATTTAGGCGCTCCCTTCTTCTTCCTGAGCGAGCATCCTTGTGCCTGGTGGTTTAGCTCGCTACATTAGGCGCAGGGTTTCTCAGCTGCTGAGCACTTGGCTTTGATATGCCCAAATTGATAGCACTTTTTGCATTGCGTGAAGGGTGAAAATTCCTCGCAGTGCATGCGCATGTGACTCTTCCATCTCTATCATTCTTCGCCAGATGTTCGGCTAAGCTTGAAGCACGGCATTGTACAGATTTGGGTTGTGATTGTTCCTCTTAATGATCGCTATGAGTTCGTAAGAAGATGAATCGGTAGATAAGCCCTTGAGTATTATATTGGGCCGGACTATCTTTGAGATGAAAGCGATAGAGATACGCTGAGAATCCTCCATGTCCTGTTAGGACTTGTACATGGACCGGTGTGAGCACTGCATCTCTGAGTGTTCTTTTCGCCGCTAGGACGTCTGGGAATCAACGCGGAGATCGACTTCACTGACCTTGGTAGAGTTTTTTTTTTCAATCCCAAAGTTCCTGGGGATCCTGCTCCGCAACCGGTGGTGCTATACACTTGTTGCTCGACGCGCTTAATTTACGCGAATTTTTTTTTGGTGGAGCTGATGTTGTGCTGGCGATGTATAACATCGGTAGGTTAGGTCAGGGTTAGGTTAGGTCAGGGTTAGGTTTTTTTTTTTTTTTTTTTTTTTTAGTAATAACACCCGCCATCACAGGGCGTTATGGCCCTAGCTCCTCTGACGTAATCAGAGACCTTTATTTTCATTTTGTTAGTTTATTACAATTTTCATTTTGTTAGCCTATTTATAACAATTTTGTTTGATGTGTTTAAATCCGTTTTCTAAATTACATATTATTATTTTTTATGTCTATTATTATGATTACTTATTTTATATACTTATTATATAATAAAGTATCTTTTCTTGTACTATTTATTTCTAGCTATTAGTTTTTTAACGATTTTAACACTATATCTTATAAATATGTTTCGGATAACATTATCAGCTACTACATGTCTTATGTTATCTTTGCTTATACTTGTTCCAATTTCTATTTCTAGGTCTACTCTTTCCCTACCAAACACTGGACACTCCGTAATGGCATGAATGATGCTCTCATTTTTGTTTTTGTCGCATATGCACGACGGGCTGTCCTTGCACTTGAAGCGATGTAAGTACTCAGAGAAACCGCCATGCCCTGTCAGTAATTGCGTAACGACGTGATCGATACCTAATTTTTTTACTATTTTATACGCATTTATAGGGTCTGGCAGGAAAAGCTTTGTCACTGATGCGGTTTTTTCCGCTTTGTAGCGTCGGTTCCATTCGTCGAGGGAAGCCATCCGGATCTGCCGCTTGACGAATGAAACATTGATCATATTCTGGCTTCGTTTTGAGGCGGAGTGCGGCGTCTTTGGCGAGCTGGTCGGCTCTCTCGTTTCCCTCGACACCGACATGAGCTTTTATCCAGAACAGAGATATATCCCGGTTCTGGTCTTTTATGCTGCATATATTGAGTCTGGTGTTGACAGCCAGTGGGTGGAGAGATTCGTTATTTGTAACGGTTTGGAGAGCTGCTCTGGAGTCGCTCAAGACTGCATATTTTTGTTCTTTGCCATCCAATGCTACTTTTGTGGCATGGCATATAGCCAGCAGTTCCGCCTGGTAGACAGTGCAGTGTGAGGACAGCTTGAGTTTGTGGGCTTTGATTTCCTCACCATTTTTCCAAATGGATAATGAGGCTCCAACCTTATCCTCGATTCTGCTGCCATCAGTAAAAATTTGTAGGTTCTAAAATTTACATTCATATAAATATAACCTTATCGATTTAGTTTTTAAATTAATAGTCTTTGTATTTTTTTGATTTTATGAATAATTTGAAAAGTCCATAACTCTACTATCACTTAACTTCTTGCGAATCTTCAAGCTGATTCCAGCTGCTGCTTGGGTCTGCTACGGTTGCCTGTTGTCAAATTGGGTCTGACACTTCCGTATCACTGACCTCGTGGCCACGTGGTTTTTGTTTTTTAGGCAATATTTCCGCGATTTTCCACGGAAAAAATCCAAAAAGTCCGCCACAGATAAACGACACAATCCTTCACTATTATGTGTTAAAAAATTTATAGGTCGTCGCGACAAATCAAAAGTAATTTGGCTTTTAAATTTTAAAAAATATATAATTTTGGCACTTTTCACTATAACAAGTTTTTCACTGCACTCCGGATAAGAAACTGTTGCGCAGTGTATGCGGGGCACTTTTCCACAACTTTAAAGGTGTAACACGAACTTGTAGGGCAAAACTTTACCACTTTTACGATTTTTCAAAGCAAGAGCAGTACAGAAACGTGGCGTTCCGGACGGCCGCTAGCACGCAACTGGGGGTCAGGGTTAGGTTAGGTCAGGGTTAGGTTAGGTCAGGGTTAGGTTAGGTCAGGGTTAGGTTAGGTCAGGGTTAGGTTAGGTCAGGGTTAGGTTAGGTCAGGGTTAGGTTAGGTCAGGGTTAGGTTAGGTCAGGGTTAGGTTAGGTCAGGGTTAGGTTAGGTCAGGGTTAGGTTAGGTCAGGGTTAGGTTAGGTCAGGGTTAGGTTAGGTCAGGGTTAGGTTAGGTCAGGGTTAGGTTAGGTCAGGGTTAGGTTAGGTCAGGGTTAGGTTAGGTCAGGGTTAGGTTAGGTCAGGGTTAGGTTAGGTCAGGGTTAGGTTAGGTCAGGGTTAGGTTAGGTCAGGGTTAGGTTAGGTCAGGGTTAGGTTAGGTCAGGGTTAGGTTAGCTCAGGGTTAGGTTAGCTCAGGGTTAGGTTAGGTCAGGGTTAGGTTAGGTCAGGGTTAGGTTAGGTCAGGGTTAGGTTAGGTCAGGGTTAGGTTAGGTCAGGGTTAGGTTAGGTCAGGGTTAGGTTAGGTCAGGGTTAGGTTAGGTCAGGGTTAGGTTAGGTCAGGGTTAGGTTAGGTCAGGGTTAGGTTAGGTCAGGGTTAGGTTAGGTCAGGGTTAGGTTAGGTCAGGGTTAGGTTAGGTCAGGGTTAGGTTAGGTCAGGGTTAGGTTAGGTCAGGGTTAGGTTAGGTCAGGGTTAGGTTAGGTCAGGGTTAGGTTAGGTCAGGGTTAGGTTAGGTCAGGGTTAGGTTAGGTCAGGGTTAGGTTAGGTCAGGGTTAGGTTAGGTCAGGGTTAGGTTAGGTCAGGGTTAGGTTAGGTCAGGGTTAGGTTAGGTCAGGGTTAGGTTAGGTCAGGGTTAGGTTAGGTCAGGGTTAGGTTAGGTCAGGGTTAGGTTAGGTCAGGGTTAGGTTAGGTCAGGGTTAGGTTAGGTCAGGGTTAGGTTAGGTCAGGGTTAGGTTAGGTCAGGGTTAGGTTAGGTCAGGGTTAGGTTAGGTCAGGGTTAGGTTAGGTCAGGGTTAGGTTAGGTCAGGGTAAGGTTAGGTCAGGGTTAGGTTAGGTCAGGGTTAGGTTAGGTCAGGGTTAGGTTAGGTCAGGGTTAGGTTAGGTTAGGTTAGGTTAGGTTAGGTTAGGTTAGGTTAGGTTAGGTTAGGTTAGGTTAGGTTAGGTTAGGTTAGGTTAGGTTAGGTTAGGTTAGGTTAGGTTAGGTTAGGTTAGGTTAGGTTAGGTTAGGTTAGGTTAGGTTAGGTTAGGTTAGGTTAGGTTAGGTTAGGTTAGGTTAGGTTAGGTTAGGTTAGGTTAGGTTAGGTTAGGTTAGGTTAGGTTAGGTTAGGTTAGGTTAGGTTAGGTTAGGTTAGGTTAGGTTAGGTTAGGTTAGGTTAGGTTAGGTTAGGTTAGGTTAGGTTAGGTTAGGTTAGGTTAGGTTAGGTTAGGTTAGGTTAGGTTAGGTTAGGTTAGGTTAGGTTAGGTTAGGTTAGGTTAGGTTAGGTTAGGTTAGGTTAGGTTAGGTTAGGTTAGGTTAGGTTAGGTTAGGTTAGGTTAGGTTAGGTTAGGTTAGGTTAGGTTAGGTTAGGTTAGGTTAGGTTAGGTTAGGTTAGGTTAGGTTAGGTTAGGTTAGGTTAGGTTAGGTTAGGTTAGGTTAGGTTAGGTTAGGTTAGGTTAGGTTAGGTTAGGTTAGGTTAGGTTAGGTTAGGTTAGGTTAGGTTAGGTTAGGTTAGGTTAGGTTAGGTTAGGTTAGGTTAGGTTAGGTTAGGTTAGGTTAGGTTAGGTTAGGTTAGGTTAGGTTAGGTTAGGTTAGGTTAGGTTAGGTTAGGTTAGGTTAGGTTAGGTTAGGTTAGGTTAGGTTAGGTTAGGTTAGGTTAGGTTAGGTTAGGTTAGGTTAGGTTAGGTTAGGTTAGGTTAGGTTAGGTTAGGTTAGGTTAGGTTAGGTTAGGTTAGGTTAGGTTAGGTTAGGTTAGGTTAGGTTAGGTTAGGTTAGGTTAGGTTAGGTTAGGTTAGGTTAGGTTAGGTTAGGTTAGGTTAGGTTAGGTTAGGTTAGGTTAGGTTAGGTTAGGTTAGGTTAGGTTAGGTTAGGTTAGGTTAGGTTAGGTTAGGTTAGGTTAGGTTAGGTTAGGTTAGGTTAGGTTAGGTTAGGTTAGGTTAGGTTAGGTTAGGTTAGGTTAGGTTAGGTTAGGTTAGGTTAGGTTAGGTTAGGTTAGGTTAGGTTAGGTTAGGTTAGGTTAGGTTAGGTTAGGTTAGGTTAGGTTAGGTTAGGTTAGGTTAGGTTAGGTTAGGTTAGGTTAGGTTAGGTTAGGTTAGGTTAGGTTAGGTTAGGTTAGGTTAGGTTAGGTTAGGTTAGGTTAGGTTAGGTTAGGTTAGGTTAGGTTAGGTTAGGTTAGGTTAGGTTAGGTTAGGTTAGGTTAGGTTAGGTTAGGTTAGGTTAGGTTAGGTTAGGTTAGGTTAGGTTAGGTTAGGTTAGGTTAGGTTAGGTTAGGTTAGGTTAGGTTAGGTTAGGTTAGGTTAGGTTAGGTTAGGTTAGGTTAGGTTAGGTTAGGTTAGGTTAGGTTAGG